>BSDF01000003.1:12942749-14320249 GCA_027925045.1 Hypotaenidia okinawae | reverse complement strand
CTGGCTCATTCCAGAGAAGGGTCTCAGCCACATGGGCACAGTGATCATGTATAAATAAGGGTAATGGCCCATTATGGTTTGGGCTGATACATCAGTCCCCATGTAGCTGGGAACAGACACTGAGGCACAGACTGGGACTCGACAATATACTTTTTTAGCATTTTTTATCTTTCTCTTCCAAAGTGGCCCTTGCCCCAAGATTCAAGTGCGACTTCCAAACCTTTGCAAAATCAAGAACACTCAAGCAAAATCAAGAATACACAAGCAAAATCATTTCAGGATTGCAAGGCTGGGGCGTAGGCTCTCATGATTTAAACTGGTTTTGCATCACTGCCTTTCTTGTTGGTCAATAGTTTCTAGTGCCAAAACCATGGTCCAGCCAGTGACTGATTCCAGTCATGGTCGCATGACTGATTTAAAATAAAAGAGGATTCAGGTGTCTTAATGCTGCATCACTTTAAGGGCAAAAGACCTTCTACGAGGAATGTTTTATCTCATCCCGTGGTATTTGAGATACATTTCCTGACTTTTGTTCTGGTTCTGAAGCTTGTTGAGCACTCCGATACAAGCAAGGGCAGGGGGAAGAAGAAAAGCGAAAAGGAAAGGAAGCAACAAAAGTGTTTGTGCATTTAAATAATCCTAGAAGCACCAGTTGCCTTCCATGACCATCACCAGGCGCTTGGGGGATGTGCTGGCTTGAAAAGCACAAACCCCAGCAGGTACCAGTGCAATGGCCCCCTCAAAGTGAGGGCCACACTTGACAAGGCCTCCAAAGCAACTATTGACTTGTGTCATGGTGAACAACAAGCTTCAATAAACAAAAAGCTACAGACAAAATTATTCAGCTAATGGCTAAATTGGAGAGTCAATATAAATAACGTTACATACACTTATTACCACGATCCACAGCTGGGCTCTCAGTTGACTTAACGCTAATAGCAGTGGGGCAAACTATCACCTTCTTCTTATATTAAAGAACAAAATGGACTTTTGGGGGGCACCAAGCACGTGAAAAGGGAAAAAACAGAGGGCCTGGCCAAGGAACTAAAGTCCTGACCATAAGTACATAAATAAAAGAAATCGCTTTCTATTACAGGTGATAAAAATTGTACTCAGCATCTTTTGATATATAACTTCTCAAAAGTTTTGCGAGCACAGCCCTCTTGTGGGCTCATTTGTGTTTGTGTAACAACTGGAGACGGGGAACAGCTAATTCCTTTAGCTGTTGGACGAACCTCCACTCCTCCAGGCTACAAGAGAATTGGCTGCAGGTATAATCATTCATCCCCCTCACCCTGGAGGAACTGAGCTGCTGCCAGCAATTTGTCAACATAATTTGGGCTTATTGTTTTCCTTCTGAAGTTTTATCTTATTTTCTTTTCCTAAATTAAATACTTATTCATTAGGAAAAAAAGTATGTGCTATGTTTGAAATGTTCCTTGGATTTTTCTTAACTCCTCCCTTTACAAAACCTTCCCCCAATCCTCTCATGGGTATCGACACACCATGTTGGGAAATACTTGTGCTCACTACAGGCAAGAACTCGAAGCAAAAAGGGGGCTGCTTCATAAAGTCATCGCATCCACCTCCTACAAACTTAACCCATCTATTTAACAAGGATTTTACTTTGTGCGTAGTTTATCCTTCTGGTTGTTGGCTATACTAATGTCCACAGCATTGCTTGGGCAAAACACTCAATACAGCTGCTCAATACCTTAAGTGTATAATCCATAGCACCGATGCTGAAGCTGGAGTTATATGACAGACAGACCTAGTCTTTGCAACCCATGAGCCTTATCCCAGTCCACTTCTGGAGGGAAAGGCTAGTAGCCATGTTTCCTCAAGTAGCCTGTTTCCCATCCAGCTTTTTTTTTTTTTTTTTAATTTTAATTGGGGGAAAAAACCCTTGAAAAATACACACTGGCAAGCAGGACTAAAAATATACTTTGATAATGTTAAGAACAGAATGCCATGTAGTCCCTAGATTACACAGACAGACGTTGTTTATTCCAGTCTCTGTCAAGCGTGGACTTTGCGGGACCATGAAACCCACAGTCATGACCACCTTGATTTTCTGAGAGGACTCGCTCACGGCTCTGCCATCCGAGCATCTCCTTGTGGGGCTAACCAAGGCTGCCGCCAGCGATCCCACCTCCCAGCCTGCCAAAGCCGCGCGGGACATCGTGTGCAATACAACCAAAACCAAGCGGGTCAGAATAAATGATACATGCAGGAACCTCAAAAACACTGCAAAACAGATGCTTTTTAGTGCCAGTAACTCTTCCATAATCTGCTTCATGCAACTTTGATTCAGAGGAAAATTATTTTTAATAGAACAACTACGGAGGCACAAACGTCAGGTTCGGATGGAAAAGGCAGTCCACAGAAATAAGGTCATTGAAATGACAGACAGGCGATAACTCCGCCTGCAACTAAGCAGCACAGGAAGGGTGACTCCTGCACAGATGGAAACCTTTGCAGTGTTCAAGGTGGCAGGACCCGTCGAACTAAAAAGCCGAAGAAATTCTGCGTAGAAGTCTTAGCTCTGACCTGGATTCCTTTCCTAGCCCCAGAAAAGTCGTAAGCTTTCTATCTTTAGTTTCCCCTTATTTCAAATGAGGGTAAGACTCTTCTCTGACTATTTGCAGACACATAGGAAAAATAAGACGTAAGCTGCCTTCATGCATGCAACACAGAATGGCTTCTGAGACTAATAGATAAAAGAAAATGAGAGCAGGTATCAACACCGATACCATAGAGGGTGGAAAACAAGAAATCAACAGGGCTCTGGCCACTGATTTTCACAAGGCCAGGTTTTCACCACAACTAACTTTGCACAGCAAGAGCAGCATCGAACCAACATCCACCAAACAACGCAATCTCTCTGCATTAGTCCTGTTATCACAATTCCTTGCCAAACCTACCCAGGTTCAGAGCTTGCATCTTTGTAAAGCACAACACCAGCTGTATACCCATGTAAGCATCTCCAAAAAAACCAGAGCTTTCTGTTCCCCACCACCACCACCACTATACTCTCAGAGCACAGAGGAGAAGAGGGTATGGAAGGGAGTGGAGAAGGGCCTGTGATCCCCAAATAGGCTGAACAGAAAAGAAAACTCGAGTGCAAAAGGACAGCGTGATAGCGCTTTCCATAGGAAAAAGAATAATTAGAAGCAGCAAGCATAAACCACAAAAAAATATAGAATGAAATGGAGATCATCAATCTGGGTGGGACATAAAGACAAAAAGGAAGGGTAAAAACCACAGCTCTTCTCTTCCAGGAGGCACCAAAGCTCCATCAGTTCTGCAGGGGCAAGACTTTCCAAAAACCCCACTGGCGTGTGTGTGCACATGGAGATGTGCATGTTCACAGCTATGTATTGACACCACCCTCCCACATGCCTCACTTGGGCTATGTACTGCCAGAATCACAATCCTACCACCTTCTGCCAGGGCTGAGACCAAACTTGCTGTACTTGGGGAACCATCCCCAAAGTACCTCTGCGGGGGACAGATGACTTTCTCTCTGAGAAGGGACTCCGGAGCCACCCAAAACCACCTCAGCAATCATAGAATCATAGAATCACAGAATCTCCTGAGTTAGAAGGGACCCATAAGGATCATCAAGTCCAACTGCTGGCTCCACACAGGGCCAGCCAAGTCAGAGCATGTGACTGAGTGCATCGTCCAGACACTTCTTAAACTCAGTCAAGCTCAGTGCTGTGACCACTTCCCTGGGGAGCCTGTTCCAGTGCCCAACCACCCACTTGGTAAAGAACCTCTTCCCAGTACCCAACCTAAACCTCCCTTGTCGCAGCTTCATGCCATTCCCTCAGGTTCTATTGCTGGTAATAATATAATAACCAGTAACAAAAGGCCAACTTCTTTTGGGCAGTCAAACCTCAAGTTTTGCTTCTTGCATTGGTGGTTGTTGCATGTGGTGGCCATGATGGACAACAACAAAGCCTGGGCAGCCACAGTCTCAATCATAGCATGCCTTAGATTTGACTGACCTTACTCCATTCCTCAATTTTTTATCTCAGCTCAGCAGTAAACACCGCCTGCCCGGTCAGGTTAGCCAAGCCAGCTGACGGTGATGCAGGGTTTTTGTCTCCCACACAACAAACATTGACTAGGACTTTCTATTTAGAGCAACCCCACATTGTAAACCTGTCTCCTCCCTTTGATAAGAGCCATATCGCTAGATAGCATTAATCCCTGTCCCTTTCTCAACACAAGGAAACACAGCTTCATGGTCAGGGTAGATAAAATCACTGCTACACATAGATTTTATATGTGTATACACACACAGACACACACACACACATATATATAAAGTCCAATATAAGACAGAAACACACACAAAGTCAGCCCCAAATAACACCACTACCTCCTGAAGGTTGATGTGCAGGGTCTTGAGGCATGTTAGTCCTCTTTGGTTCGCACTGAATTTAATAGGGATACAGAATTTTCAGCATCTTTCTAGACCTTTGGAGATGAATAAGAGTTTCCTGTTCAATATTTCATGCAATGATTCCTCCAAAGGTGTAAACAGGAAAAATGCCTAACCACTTAGCCAGAAAATGAGCCTCTGCCATCCCTTCCTTTTATTGTGTTTACATGTTAAAAGTCATTTAGAAGGGGATCTGCCAGATGCCGAGGTCCAACTGAGACAGCACAGGCTGTTGGATGTCAAGATGAGGTCCCAAAACCAACCTGCCCAGGCAGATTTGGGGTGAGAGGGACCTTTCCCACCCCTTTCCCTTCTGCCTTACCAGGGGCCTGGCTGGCAGCCTCAGCAGGAGTTGGCGTTTCAGAAAGATCTGCACTTCACCCTGAACATCTGGGCTCAGGCAAACAGCGAGGGTTTACTTACAGCAAAAACCACATCTCTAAGCATTCCCCTTACAGATTTTTTGGGGGTGGTATCTTTTGGGAAGACAAAATTAACCCATTGGGGCACTCACCGCACATTTTTTTTACAAGCACCTAAACACAAGCTCCAGACTCCAGCATCCCACCGGCCCAACCGGGGCTTCTTGGGGAAGGAAGGCACAAGCAGAGCCCTCGCTCTGCAAAAGCCATACTTCATTCCAGCTCCATCGTAAGCAAAAAACGCCGAGCGTATGTCACAACTATCAAATGGTCTTTTTAGCTAACTGACAACAGACGCCATTCGGAGTCAGCGTATTTTGATTACGGTGCATTGTTAGCAGGATTCAAGAGCCCGCTCGCTTCGCAGTGTTGTTCAACACCAAAATTAAATTGCAGTATAATTAGCTCCGCTCCAGCTACACCTTTCCGTCTGAATGGATGCGATACCTGCAAAGGCTGCGCTCGGTATAAAATGTGTTCCTGATTATAAAGCGTTTGCTTAATCTCGAGGGCGCCGCCTTGTTTTTTAAGGCTCTCTGCAAGTCACGCACTCTGGTACGTGCTGCCCGTTATCTCCAGAAGGCTTAAAACTGGAATCCCTGTGATTCACATTTTCCAACACTCATGGCCAAACCCTTCCGCAGATCAGCTCCTCCACTTTCTACCATTTCACAACCAACGGAATCTGCAGGGGAGGCAAAGGGGCCGAGCGGCCTGGCTCTGCCAGCTACATGCCAGCGAGCCAACGGCCACAAAGGATGCCAAGCCCAGGCTGTGGGAGCTGGAGGACGGCAAGCTCCAGGGGTGGTTTGCCACGCTGAGGTGGCTGTGGCTCCCTGACGCCTCCACTCACTCATTGAGAGATGGCTTGTTAGCACGGCTGGCTGCCAGTCACCAAAAAAGTTGGGCTGAGAGGTCTGTGTGGCCTTGCTGCGCCTCCCTGGGAGGTTTAGGAGTACCCAGTGGGGCTTGCAGCAGCACAGGGCTCATGGCACGGCCCCCCGTGGACCCATGCCTTGGGACGGACAGATCAGCCAACACCCCAGAAATGCTTCCAGTAAACCCCACAGCTCTGCTCCTTCTGCTGAAGTTATTGGTGGCGCTACTACTTACTCTATATCCACTGTTTAAGTTTATTCCCCTCCCTCCTTTAAATATATTTTAAAAGTAGCAATTATACAGAAGATATGAGAAGGGACCAAAACCAAAACACAAAGCCAGCAGAAAAGCATCTCCTCGCCATCAGCCTTTCAATTCAGCATAGCACTTCTCCATGACAGCAAACAGAAATGTTTTGCTTTCTTTACACTACTTTCTTTAACCTATCAACACAGTGAAAGAATGAATTCTTAACATACCACTTATTATTGTTACTTATCTCCTATACCTTGCAATCACTATATGACATATAAATCAAGGTAATCACCCTACCTAATGATAAGGGAGAAGTAGGAAATCTCAGCTCCCAAGCAACATATCGTCTTGTCCCAAAACCTCAGCGACAGACCTGGGAAGAGCATCTGCAGCTCCCCTCCTGCCTTGTGCCATCAGTGGAGCGGGGCTCTCCACCTCTGCCCTTCCACCATCGCTGTCTCAGTCCCACACAAAGGTTGTCTGAAAGACTTGTCACTGAGGACCAAACCAGGAGTCAATGCATGCCACATGCATTTAAAACCGAAATTAATCCTCCCTGCACCGACCAGTCATCTGTATCCTCTCACTCTGGCTTTAGGTAAAAATAATACTAAAAAGAGAGACTCCTCACAGGGGTTATATGAATGCAGCAATGTGCAGTTGTATATACAATACTTTTTCAACAAAGCCGTGCCACAAAGCACTGCCACAGGCCTCACAGACATGGGAAAAGCGCGATACTCCCTTAGCAGGTGGAAGCCACGCTAGTAAAACAGGTTTGTGCAACAGGGAGGAGAAAGAGGAGCCTCCTGGGGTAACCAGGCTGCAAACCCCTGGGCAACAAGGGGCAAAAAGGGAACAGCTTGAGCTCGGCAGCCGTGTTGCCTCCAGCATACATGGGCAGCGTGCTACGAGCACCTCTTCCCGAGCATCCGTGCAAACACCGGGCATGTTGTCGTGAGTGTCCCCAAAAACGGTAGCCAGCACGCTGAAGCTGCCTGCCACCAACTCGCCCGTGTGCTTGAAAGGCTTCTCTCCTCATCACCGTCACCCTCCTGCCACAGTGATGCCTAGTGGCATCACTCAGCTGCAGAGCCCCTGCTTGTGTCAAGCACTGCCCAAAAAGCCTATGTGAAAATGAGCAAAGGAGAAAGCCAAGTTGTGACTTCAAATGACCTCATAGTGACACGGCTGTACCCATCACCAAAACACAGCCGTGACTGGGACGAAGCAGCAGAGCCACTCCCCCCGCAACACTCCACCACAGCATGCAAAAGAATTTTTATAATTTACAAGCCACAGGGACACATCTCTCATCCAAAAACCTGGCCAACTCTATCTACACAAAGTACCTCCACAGCACAGGGGCCACTGGAGTCACTCAGGCCAGGGCCACTGCGGTGCGGTGCATGCCTGCGCCTGTATGTGGAGGAGCCCAAGGGTCCTCTGCGCTGGCTCGAGCCTAAAACCAAAGTGCCACCTACTGAGTCTACTGCATCCATGTCCTCCCAGAAGGGCTCCTAGCAAGGGGCTGGCTATGGTTAATACTTTGGTCGCTGGATTAAGCCACATCTCAGCGAGAAGCCACCATACACATAAGAGCACACACCTGGAGTTGCTGCTGAGCTTCAGAAAGCAAGTGATATCCTACTTGAGACCGAGGACATCTCTGCACACCCCACTCTGACGCAACAAGTAGTAAGTACATGGACAGACATGTGAGGGGTCAAGACTTTCACGGCTAGGAGTAAACCACAGCTTGGGCTGACAGAGTTTGTCCCAGTATGGGGCAGAGTGAAACGCCAAGGAGACAAAAGGCTGCATGTGCCGGGCTTCAGACATTCGTTTCTATCATTCCTATTTGCACAGGCGGCTGTAGCCCTGCACCCCGGCAAATGGGATGGACAAAGCCATGGAGTTTTTAATCTGCTCTTCTCTTCTCCTCCTGAGAGCTACACAGCCTTAAATGGAGCTATTTAAAGTCACCAGTAATGGTCTGACTTTCTCGGTAACAACAAAACTGGACCAAAACCTGAAGACCAAATGAATGAAAAGAAAATTACAAGGTAAAGTTTGCGTTCCCTGAACATGTGCCAGCTTCAAGAATCTTAGATTACATCGATGCAGCTTTCCAAATTTTAAATACAATAATTTTCTGTATTAAGGGCCCAGTAACCCTAATGGAGGCATAATTAGGCATTGATGCCATGCCCATACGAGAGAAGCTTGAAAAACTTAAATAAACTGTGAATGGCAGGATTAATACCGCGGCTTTTCATTTTGTACAGCTGTTTGAATACAGTGCACTGCCTGTAATGGCATCAGCTGTTGCTTTACTCTGGGGCAGTAATTCTGAAGTTAAAACAGGGAGTTCTTTTAAGCAAATGAAGAATTATCCCTCTTATTGTGGGCCTGTTTATTTCAGCAAAGATGGTCTGGATGCGTATTTGCTTTATATTAAAAAAAAAAAAGAAAAAAAAAAAAAGCCAAACTGCAAATAAAATTAGCTGGCCAAATTCAAAGCCTGGCGAAGCTAATAAGAGTATTTTAATTTACTGTGACAGCCCTTCAGGACGGAGGAGTAAGTAATGCCGTTTTGGAGATCATCTGCACAAGTGGGAATATCATATAGATGCCTGGAGAGTCCTTGAGAAAATAGCTCACCTCGGCCCTGATTGAAGAGGAAAGACAATACTTTGGTGAAATGGAATTCTGTATTTCTAGGAAAGGCTCCAATAGCAAATTGCTTACTAATGCAAGAAGCCTTGTAAATTTTATTATGAATGGAAGGGGCAACGGCAAGCGTGTGACACGGAGCTGCATTTGCACATGCAGCTTAGCCAGTACAAGGTAAATAAATAGGTTACTTATAAGCTCTAGAAGACACCTAAAAACACCTCTAACAGAAACTCGAGCTTAGTGAACTTCAAGAAAGAATATAAAGCAGCTCCCAAAATGCAATCACCATTATTTTTTTCGCCAGGTAAATTAGTTCTCCTATGAGTTAATTTTCAGTCTTGCATTTATGGTTGGAAATATCAGCTGATATAAATTAACCTAAATTTCCTCGCTGTCTTTATAAACGGGTTTAACAGTGGACATGGAAGAAGCTTTCTACACGGGGAGCGTGTCAGGAGAGCAAACCGAAATGATGAGGTTACGGTGCGGAGAACTAATAGAAGGGGGAGCCTAATGCCATATTCACCTGGGAAACGCCACCCCAAAACCACAGCCTCCCCCTCTCCAGAACAGGGTGCAGGCAGCCCTCCCCTTGCCTTGCAGCCTGGCTGAGCCCTCAGCCACGCCACCTCCGCCAAATCCAGCCCCAAATCCCTGGCACTGTAAAGTCTTCCAATTCTTTTAAAAACAGCATCGCTCTGGAGCTGCAGGAGTGAGGGGAGGGTGCAGAGCCAGCCAGCTCTCGGCAGCCCCGGACGGGGCGATGACGAACGCCGGTGGTTAAGTGCCGCTGCAGAGATGAATCTGCCTAATGAAAAGCTTACCTAAAGCTTGCGGGGAGCCCGTGCCCGGCTGGCTGAACCTCTCCAGAGCGACGGGCACGAGGCCGCCAGGACGCTCGGGAAAGACGAATTAACTAAAAGTTAATGTGGATGTTCTCATTCAAAAGAAAAGTGGCCTACTCCAAAGGGGATTAGGCTAAAGTGAACTAAGGCCACTTTACTTCTGAATGAGAGCATCCACACAATAGTGCAATGCACTTTAACTAATGCACTTTAATTTTACACCCAATCAATTTGTCTTACCTCTCCTGAGTGTCCTTGTGTGGACAAACCCAGAGATTCATCGAGTTTTGAGGCCAGGCGGGAACCATTAGATCAACCCATCTCACTCTCCGCGTGTTATGGGCCATTGCCTTTCACAGTTATCCCTTTATTGATCCCCAAAACTCATGGATGACTAACATATAACCTCCGATGGGGCGGGGAAGGGCGGGGGGAGAGAAAATTTCTTCAATGCGGTGCCTGGCTTAGATTTCAAGAACCCTTGCAAAACAAGAAACCACTTGCAAAACAAGAAGCCACCATGACTTTCAGCAGCCTGTCCCGACACTGGCAAAAGTAAGAATGGCCCAATTTGAGCTCAAATCCTTTTCCTTCCATCCTACCATCTCCACACTCCGCAAGCTAGTAAGGAAAGGGCAGTCTCTGTATCATAACTTTTAAAACTTTTTTCTCTTTTAAATCGCAAACAGGCCTGTTGCTTTCAGGGTTTTTTCTCCAATTTGCCTTGCTAAAGTTTAATTTTTGAACATTTGCCCAAATACCTACTGAAAAATCTCAAACTGCCCTTTCCCAAATCCAGTAACCCTCAGAAACCACTCGCTGCCTGCACTATCGCCTTTGCTACACGCAATGACCCACGTCAGTCTGAAATCTCCACCTCACTCTTCACCTCTCCCATATACATGCCCGAAAATGAATATACAAAGCTTCAACAACAACAACCAGCCAGGCAACTCAAGGCATCAATGCTGCAGCGGTGATGGGGACATGCCCCCCATGCCAGCAGCTCCTTCACTAACAGATGTCAGACCCCCATCACCACTTCAGAGGGGCTCGAGCTATCCAGGCATCTCACTTACATTAAAAAAGAAGTCCCAAGGATGCCAGTCTGCAAAGATACTGCTCTCACCTATGCTCTCAGGCTGGGTTACATCTCTTATATGTTTTTATTTCCCCCTTTTGAGGTTAGTAAAAGGGAAAAGGCAACCACAGCAAGCACACCAAAGAGCTGAACCAACAGCTGGCAAGTTTTCTGAAGTCACGTTACAGACTATCAGCGACGGGTTAGATACAGGGCCGTTAAGCAGGGACAAGAAATACACTCAAACGAGACCAATGACAAAATACACGGGTCTCTTAGGGTTACCCTCTCCAAATATTGCTGAGACTATGAGGAAAAAACCCAAATATAAACACAAATTTCCAAGTTTGCTGCGCGAGTTGAAGCCTGGTCCAAGCATCAGGAGAGGAAGGTAACCTGCCGAGGACTCGAGGCGACACTGCAGCACACCCCGGTTGCTCCTTCTCCCGCACAACCCGCGCTGGGAAACAATTCCGGAAAGCTTCAAAACTTTCAGAGGCCGGTTCGAAACAACCCTCCTCTTCATTTTCTTAAATGTGTTTAGATTACACAAGATAGCTCCTAACTTGTATGCTCATGTGACCAAAAAAACCAACAACCAGCAACCCCAAACGCAGAAATGCAAAACAACAACGAAAAACATTCTCTAATTTAAAGAAGCTGTGCTGGATTTTCACAGCTTTTTAAAGCAGTATTTATCAGCGTGACCTACACTTACTCATTTTCATTGAGTGCAATATAATCTGATTTTTTTTTTTCCTTTTTAAGTGCTCACATTGCCCACTCTGGGCTGCAGTAACCCTTCTGTATGCCGAGCCCATTGTCTTTATTGCTACCGGCGGACGAGCAGACAGGGAAGACTCAAACCCTCAGCCGTAAAAGTTTAACTTCAGGTAAAACTTTTTTCTTCACAACTTCCTTGCAAACCTCCAAGTCGCCCCGAAATAACAACCTGCAAAGATTCTGTGAGCTCACGCTTACAGGCACACCTCGGGATGTGCTCACAAAGGTTTAGGATGAATTTCAGGGTTACCTGGGGTTTAAACTCAGCTCTCAGCCTTGATACTGAAAGGGACACAAAGAAATGAGGAGACTAACGTATCCTGTGGAATGAAAGGTAACTTCAGTTTGGAAAACTTTACACAGAAGTTAGGCCCGAGCAAGCAACTTAAGGAAGGCAGCAAGTATTAAACCCAGATATAAGGACGGCTACGTTTGGGCTCATGAATTAATTCTTTAAAAGCCCAAAATAACGAAATGCAACAAAGGTTCTTCAATTGAAATAAAGCAATAAATTAAAGAAAATATACCTAATCTTGTATCTACTTAATATGTTTACTTGCTTAAGGAAACAGAGAGCAAAGTAAACCTTATTTTGCTAATACAATTTCAGCTGCAGTGTTTCAGATGAAAACAGCTCCAGAATATAAATTAACTTGCTCTATCTTTACATTAAACAGTCTGCTCAACTCGGGCACCATAATAACCGCTCCTACAGGGAAAAAGAAAGTGACCCTGAACCAAACGAAAAAAGGAGTCACTGGCCCAAGGTGTCATAACATCGGAGGAAGAAAATTAAATTTTGAGTCTTTAAAACATTATTTTATTGATCACCCTCAGAGTCCTACTTTGCCCTAACTCTCTTATTGTGCAGAAACAAAGTGTACCTTGCACACTCCGCACCTATTATTTTGATGCTGTTCCTCCAACATCGGAGCACGTATACCGAAGGCTGAAATATTCTTAGTTCCCCTCCAATTAAAACCATACATGGCTTGAAAATACCCATGAAGATGTCCCCAGGTAAAACAGTATTTCTTGGTATTTCCCCCTGCCGCCTCCCCAAGGCATTGTTTCTGTATTGGCTGCAAGGTAAAGCTAATATATTTGAAATATTTGGGAAACTTAGCCTAGTCGTAACTGGTTGATGCCCTAAACAGCACATCCACCTTCAGACCGGCTAGATATTGCGTCCCACTTTACGTAAAAAATACATTTAAAGTAATTTTTCCATTTAAAAGAAAACAAAAAAGCTGCTGCCTATCTGCATTTTGTTTAGAGAAACTCTGCAACTGCCTGCATTTAAAAAAACTCTATTGCAACATAAATAGAAGTGTTGCTTTATTATATACATATATATATATGATATACTATCACCCAAGAAGGGCCATCTAAAATGCCACAGTTGCAAACATTTAAGACTGTAACAAAAATGACTGAGACTCTAGTATCAGTTTACTATCCTTCAACAATTTCCCTGACAGTGGAGTCAAATAATGTTGAATTATAGACCTTCTTACAGGAAGTCTTATTTCATGTTCATTTTTTGATCATTTCCCTCCTAGTCCCTATAGGAATTTGGCTGGCTGCCGATTTGCCTTTAAAAGTTTCTGTGCGCGTAATTGGCTTGTGAATTATTAAATGATAATTTTTGTCAAGTAATACTACCATGGATTTGCTCAACGAGTTTATTTTCCGTAAGAAAACACCGTTTTGTCCCTATAAAATCTACCTTATGCTGCTAACGCACTTTATTTGAACGTGGCGGCTACTTTCTACGTGCTTCCCCTAAAAGACTTGCTCAAGGCTTCGTGGAGACGCGCTCTCGTAGGGGAATCATACGCTTCGGACCAGGGCACCTGGGCACCAAGGTGGTGTGGCTTCAAGGAAACAGCCGCGCGGGAAGAGTTTAGGATTACCTAAGAAACTGGATTTCTGCTATCTGACTGCACACGGTCTTCAGGGGGGTTGTAACTGGAGGGAGCTTTCCCGTCCGCACCACGCAACAGCTGTGTTTTAAATCTTTCCGGGCTCCCACAAACATTTGAAAATTTAAACACGCAAATGTTTGAAAAGCTAATGATTAAAAAAGGTTTATTTTGAAACTTTGAGGATGGGCGCAAGCCTTCAGCTAGAGGTTTTTAAAGTCCCAGGGCCTGTCTGGCTGATCTCGAGTTCAATTATTCCCAGCAGAAAAAAAACCCCACAAAAAACCCAACCCAACCAAAAAAAAAACCAAACCCCAAAACCCCACCACCAAGACAACAAAACCCCCAAACTCCTGCCTTGTACTTCTGGAGCCGTAATGGTAAACAACAACTCTGCAGGTCCCACCCTGGCAGGCAGCGGGGTCGTGCCCGTGGGAGAAGGATGCTATTTTAGTGACCTATTGCCACTGAGCTAGTTAAATCACTGAACAATGGTTCGTGTTATGGGGCTTTACTTTGCAAAATCTAGCATTAGTGTCATTGCTTTCCATTAACCGGGGGACTTAAAGGCACTAGCATTGAGGGGCCTATAAGGAAAGAATAAATAAGGGGAAACCAATAAATTAAAAAAAAAAAAAAGAGAGAGAAAAAAAGCGCGCCCTGTTAACTGTAACCTTTACTGCCACAATACAAGAAAATGTAATTAAATCCATAATAAAAGCTTTTACATACTTACTCTTTTACAACTCTCAAAAGCACAACCGCGGGCGGGCGGAGGGGCAGCGCGCCCGGTCCCGCACCCGGGAGCCGGCCCCTCTCCCCTCTCCTCGCCCGGCCCTGCGCACCCGCGCTTCCCAGGGCCGCGCAGCCATAAACGCGCACCGCGGAGCGACATCCTAATTAGCCGCCCCAGCGACAAGCACTCAACACCTTATTATTTAACCATTAGGGCCCTGATACTGCCGGCCTCGCCGGGGCCGGACTTGACACCGTAGTTTACCGGGGACGTAGGCGGCCGCACATCCTCCGGTGAATCCCCCCGCCTGCGCAACCTCCGCGGTCCGCCTTGCGCCGCCCGCCCGTCCTCCGCGGGTTTTATCCACCGCCTCATCGGCCACGAGCGGGAGCGGGGGGGTAAAAGCTCTCTTTTGCGCATTTTTGCGCTTTATCCCTTCGCCGGGGTAAGCAAAGCCCCGCTCTCCGCGCAGCTCCGCGGATACCGGAGGTGCCGGGGCTGAGCCCCGCAAGGGTTCGCGGCCGGCTCCGCGCAGAGGGGGACGGGCCCGGCCCTGGACGCGCAAAATCCGCGCTCCTAGCGAAAAAAAAAAGGGGGGGGTAGGGGAACATGACACGACCCTCTCCCCCCGACAACCCCAAAACTATAGCTCCATTTCTTTAGCTTTCGCTTTAATAAAATAATGATTCGTTGGGAAAATGGGGTATAAATCTTCATTTTGGAGGCAATTAAAGTGTTGATTTCATTCGTGCCCCTGAGCGATTCTTGTAATTTGCTCAAATAGCTTTATGTACCCAGCACTCCAGAGCTTTTAGAAACCCATTTTCTAGTTAGACTTGTTGGATTACAATTTTTATTCAACAGCAGCGACCCGAGCTTCCCTCGGCTAGACCCTCGCTGTGGGGCTCCCCTCGCTTTAAGGCGTTGTGCGAGGCCGCTGTTTCCCAGGAGCATCCTTCCCCGGCCCCGGAGCATCCTTCCCCGGCCCCGGCCGGCCGGGCATCTCCCTGCCGCGCCACCCTCCGCCCGCCCTGTGAAGTCTCTCCCCTTCACAACAAAATTAGGTCAAAAAACCCAAACGCAACCCAAAACCACCCCGCGTATGTGCAGATAAGCCCCTTTTTCATGAAGTTCATGCCTTCCTTCAAGCCAGCCTGTCACGACAGTACCAGGACCCCGATAGCCTTTGGCGGATAGGAGAAAATATTTCAGATACTGCCCACGCTGCAATGCAACGCACCTTTACGCCGGTAATCTATAAAATAACTCCTGGCTGACAGTGCTGGTGATAATGGCAAAGCAGCTGAGGAAACTCCTGTCTGCTTGACTGCGCCTTGCTTGAACAAAAGGAAACCTCCAGAGTCGGGAGCTGATTACTCCTAAGACTGTATTTACGAAGCAGATCATAAAGAAAAAATAACTTAGGGGGTTTAGTCGGGGATTTTCTCTTTTCTCTCTCTTCCCCACCCCCCCACCCCCACCCCGCCACCAAGGGTTCCCTCTCTCGCAGTCAAAGCGCTGCTACCCCTCAGTTAAGAGATAGCAACCCGACCGAGAAAACCCCGCAGTTTTACCCAACTCGAGAAAAAAACCAAAACAGAAAGGGCAAATCTCAGCCACTTCGATCATGCAGGAGCTTAATTTAGCTCTGGGCACCTCCTGAATTAGCCCCAAACGCTCCCATTAAAAGACAAGAATCCCAGCCTGAGCCCAGCGGAGGGGACAGACGCGGGAGGAGGGGAGAGGGAAAAGCCAGCTTTTCCAAGTCATCCCTATTTCCCACATCGACCACAGCCGGCATTAAGGTTTGAACCATCCCAGAACAAAACCTGGACGCCGTCGAAGCCATGCAAGGCTTTGCTGCCTTGGCTTTTGGGGTGGATATTTTGGTGGGGTTTTATTTTAGGTTTTTTCTGTGGTTTGTTGGTTGTTTTGGGTTTTTTTTTTTAAAGAGAGGGCTTGAAAACTTGAAAGATCAAGGAAAATAATTTAAAACCTCAGTTCCCGGTTTATTTTCTTCCTCTGCACACCCCCCCCCCCCTTTTTTTTTTCCCCCTATTAAGTAAAATAAAATGGGCGCGTTTGCAGCAGGCAGGCGTGCACAAAGCAATGTTCACTGAAGTCTAAAAGCGTTCGGCCAAGGAAAACTGACAAGACGGACTAATGAACCGTAGAGACGGGAAGAAAATAGCCAGTATTTGCTAGATTTCAAACCCTCTCTGTCTTAGCCGGACCACCTATCTCGGATTTTATTATTATTTCGGGTAAACGGCTCCAGCCCTTCCTTTCCTAAGCCACCAAGAACCCGGCGATTCACAGACACCACTTCTATTATTGTAAAGGGTAAATAAAATAAAGACAAAAATTAAAAGCGACAAGAAACAGGTCGAGTTTGCAGGGGATGCTTTTACAAGCTCATCTCGCCAGGTCGAATTCGGGAGCAAACCTTAATGAAGCAATAATAGCCACATTATTCAAAAATTTTCATTTCGATGGAAATTTATCTAAAAGGGACTTAATCATATGCAAATAATAAAAGGAGGCGTAGTGACCCAGCGAGCGATCTGCATACAAATTTCAGCGTGTGCGGCATTGGCGAGATCATACCTGATCTGTTAGATTTGCTGATCTTGTTATGTCTTCACTGTCCGATTTTGATCCGCCCTCTCTATCGTCTATGACCAAATCGATAGGCATTTTTCCTTTCAAACAGCTAATATACCGGTGGCAGAAATTGTCACATAATTCGTGTACCTACATTATGACAGAGGTTAAAAAAAAAAAAAAAGGAAAAAGAAAAAAAAAGGGGGGGAGGAAGGAAGAAAATATAATCAGGAATACGTAAGTAAAATTGACAAGTGCAACCAGTCTCCCCCTTCACCCCTGTGACATCAAAAGTCCTAAATAGGGGAAACACACTGCAATTATCCCCCCGAGACCTCTAGACGCATCCAGAATTAGGAATAACTTTCTTTTCTCGCAAAATAGAGATATCCCAGAAAATTGACAGTGACAAGATGATTCACAGGCTACAACATATTCAACACCCGTGTTAAATTCATCTGCTCCCGGAGCTGTGGCCATTAGAGAGGTGACCTGCATGGGTGACATTTAAGGTAAACTATTTAATTTCATCCAGTTATTTCATCATAAACCCTTTCCAAAGGGGTATGAGGACAGGGGAAAAAAGGATTTAAGGTAAGAAAAAAATATTAAAATCCCGATGCACTGGGCTGAAATACATTCCAGGCATCCGTGCCCTGAAATCCCCAGTCGCTCTGGTAGACTCGTACCTGAGCCGCCTCTATTATTGGGGCAGATTTTAACATATTTCGGGCAGAGAGAGAACAATCTGCCAGTTATGGTTAGATAAAGTGGCTGAGGCTCCCGAGAAACTTTTCAACTATTTAAAAACCTCTCAAAATGTTTATTTTTAGGAGAAAGGGAATTCTCTTCTAGGCCAGCTATCAATGACACGTAAAAAATCCTCAGGAAACCAGAGCACACTTCCAATTTAACGTGAGCTCGGATGACATCGCCTTCTCAGAAATTAGCATTCTCCCTCCTAAGATTTCTAAAATAGCCAGCAAAAAAAAAAACCCAAACCAAAAAAAAACCAAAACACAAACCAACAAAAAAGAAAAAAACCCCAACACCCAAACCCTGCATTTAGGCTGCAATCTCTTTCTTCTGCTCGGAGGTGTACAATATTCCCAGGAACAAGAGACAGACACCAACTATCAACTCTGCTTTGTCTCTGCAAAATGTTACAGGACAATCCGTGCCCTGAGCCTGACCTGCAGATGGCTCTTAAAAAAATAAAAAAAATTTTCCCCATCCCAACTAGCTCACAACCAAAGTCCCTTCCCCACCACCACCGAGGGAGAAAAGAAAGTAATTTTTTTTTTTTTTTTTTTAAAAAAATTAAATAAATAAAGCAGACAACACAATTTCAGGGGCTTGACTGAACCAACCATTTCGAGTCTCATCCGCGGCACCACAGAACTGCAACTATTTATACAAAGCCAGCAAAGTATTACAATGAACACAAGGCCTGGGCGTTTGAGAGCCCGGTTTTAGAGGCTGAAATTGTAATTAAACTGCGAAGAGAAATGGACGCCAAGATTGGTCTTGACACTAATTACCAGAAAGAAAGACATTTATGCAAATTTACCAGAAGCCTGAACTTACAGCAGTACTGAAATGGGGGAGGAAGAAAGAGAGAGAGAGAAGAGAGAGGAAAAATTACCTTCTCTAATTCCAACAGATGAAACCTTAATACTTGTATGGCTTGAATCATCTGCAAAGATACAAACAACACGAGTATTTATCTCATTCCTGGATTTGGGGGATATTTCCCACAGCCGCCCCTCACCACACTTTGTAGCTTGACTTTTCTCTAGTAGTAAATAAAAAGTTGTTTCGATTTATGGCAATAACACTAAAACTTAATAGCTGTGGCTTTGTGCGCTGTTTAACGAGAAGCGATCTAGAGTTAACAAAAAAAAAAAATCCCTCTTGCAACGAAGCAACTGAATTATACGGATCATAAACATTTCTTTAAAAAAAAAACCCAACCCAGCCCTCTGAGCACCATCGCTGGCTCCTCGCTCCGCAAAAGCGGGAGCAGGACTCCGAGAGCGGAGACAAAATATTTGTTTATCCTTAAGGGGGGGGAAAAAAAGAAAATAGAGATAGAGAGAAAAAAAGACCTCACTTCCCATGAGTTAGCGAACGGTGCATCTCCAGCCACACCAATCCTCTATGTTTTTCCCATCGAGCTGCTTCAAAGGTACGTGTGGAGGGGCTGGCTACAGCCTGGATAAATCCACGCTCCTCTTGGGCAGGCGAGCTCGCCATCAAGCCCCCAAGCTCCCCTTTGGATGGGGCTTTCTTTATGGATATCCTTATGGGATTTATTTATTTATTTATTTATTTTACTTCCACACAATTACTGCACCGTATTTACTCATAATGCTAAAAATCATGACATAATAACAATAATAACAACGTGTTTTTTTTAAAAAAGATGCACGTGAGAAATCAATGTAGCGCCACCAAAGCATCTATCCAGAAGACACAGAAGTTTTAAAAAAAATAATAAAATAAATAGATGAGAAGGGAAGGGAGGGTGTTGGGGTGGGGGTGGGGAGAGCAAGAAGTGTTGTTAACTCTTACCAAGTTATCCAGTTCAGGATTAGAGGAAAAGAGGGGTTTCTCTGCTCGGATCTAAATATAAGAAAGGGGAGGAAAAGGGGGGGAGGGGGGGAAATAACAAAAAATATTTGAAATATGGAAGCAGAAAAAGCAGACGTTATTATTTCTTGCTTCATTACACTGTCGGGTCCATTATGTAACCTTTCGTGCAAAGCCCTGACTGCTGGATTTAGTACATCAGCCAAACACTTGAACAAGTGAATCAAATACACCGAGAAATACCTACGGAGCTCCGCGGGCAGAGCCCGGCCCGGCCCTGAGAGCCGCGCAGCCAAACTCCCGGCCGGGCACCCGCCGCTCCGGTTAATTCATTTCTTTTGGCGGGTGGTAAATCCCGAGATTCCCCGATATTTTGTTGTTGTTGTCGGATTCTTTTTTTTTTTTTTTTTAAATTTCCCCCACCCCCTTTACAGTAAGAGGGGGAGGGAGGAAACGCGCATCTTTATCTCCACAGAAACTTGTTTTTCTCGTTACGATCCCCCCTCCTCTCTTCCCTCCCTTTTTTTCCCCCTTTTGTTTTGTTGTTCTTTTACTGTTTGAACCCGGTTTTGCTGACCTGTTTGGCGAACACTGCTATGTCTTCATTGAAAGACTCAGAGGAGCAAACATCGCCTCCCGCTACCCCGGGCTCCCTGGGTGTGCATGTAGCTAATTCACATTTCTCAAAAATCAGTGCTAAAAGAGGGAACAGGGGGTGTCTGAAAGAAAATACAACAGTCACACACATAGAGGGGGGAAAAAAATGATAATAAAAGAAAAATATCATAACGGAACAAAAAAAATCCAACCCAAATACAATACTTAACCCCACAGCAGAGTGCGTGGGGAGGGGAGCACCCTCCGAGGGGGCTCCGGCAATCCCCCGCCGCCTCCCGCCGAGCCCCGGCCCCTTCCCGCAGCCGACCGTCGGGAGCCCTGCATCTCCCCGGCCTTTCGGCGTTATCTGTCCGCAGATATTGTTAATACAACCTTAGGACAAGCTAAGAATAAAAACCCAAGCAGGTTCCAGCAGCCATTTTGAATTAACTTTCCTTGTCTTTAGGGGAGAAAATAATAATAATAGATTATAGTTTCTGGACGTGCACTCCTGCCTTCCATGCATTTAATTCCCATTTTCCGCTGAGGGACTTGCTGGGAGCTAAGAAAAAGACCCAAACCACCAGGAAAACAACAACAACAAAAAAGAAACAATCCCCATCTCCAAATTTCAAAGAGGAAAGGGGGGGGAAAGAAGAAGAAGAAAAAAGCGCCCCCAAACACCCCCACCCCCCCCGCGGCGCTCAGCCCCAAACATGCCAACCCACCGGCAGGCGCTGGCCAACCGGGCTGGCTGCCCGCCCGCCGCCCCCCCGGAGCTCCGCCGCCCCGACCCGCGGGGGGAACCAGGTGTTTTTGGGCTCTCCCAGCTTTAAAAGCCTCCCCGGGAGAAAGGCTGCGTGTGCATCTGGCTCCCTCGGCCGTTTAATAATTTAAATCAATAAATAAGCGTGGGCACACACACGTATATATGTATATTTATAACAGGGAGCTCCTTTTTTTTTTTTTCCCAGGGCTTCATACTACTTTTTTTTGGGTACCCTACACCGTTGAGTTTTAACCAACCCTACTGATAAACCGATAAAGGAACCGAAAGACGTGATTTTTATTTTTCATACACCTCCTCCCTGTCTAAAAAGCGGTTTTAAAAGGCTCTTAAAGATCCCTTCAAACTCAAGGCGGGCAGATTCATTTTAAAAGCATCTGCCGCCTCGCGTAACCCATCAGCTCCCATCGCGACGGCCTAGAAGCTGCTTTGCAAGCTGCCGCGTCGAGCGTCGCTCAGCGCTCTCGGACAAAAAGTTTTTAAAAAATTAAAAATTAAAAGGAAAAAAAAAACCCAAAACAACCCAAACCCAGAGGACAGAGTTGGGAGAAGCAACTCGAGTTTTCTCCTTGACGGTGCAAGGAGAGACCGACAGAGCGTAAAGTTGGGCGAAGCACTCCAACTCTTCCCTGCTCCCAAACTCCGTGCAGAGATTTACCACCCGGCGCAGGTTGTACCCTGAGTATATTATTTTCCTCCTCTTTCTCCTCCTCCTCCCCGTGGCGATGCCTACTGCCCCTCCAGCAACCTCGGGTTCCTATTTTCCCGAGTCCCCGCAGCTCCCCGTGCCAAGGGGACCCCAACCATCTCTCTCCACTCCCCCTCCCACCTCCTCCACCCCCGTTTAAAAAAATACACATTAAAAAAATTAAGAATACGGCCCTTTTCCGCGCAGCGCTCCCCAACCCACCCTTCCCCATCCCCATCCCCATCCCCATCCCCATCCCGCGCAGGGTCAGCCCGGCCGGCACCACCCATCTCCCCTCTCCATTCCGCGCAGGTTGCGCGGAGCCTTACGCGGCACCTACCCGTAGATGGCATCTTTATCTCTCTTGAGGGCGTCATTGACGGAGGCGCCCATGGCGGGGGGCATGGCGTTGGCGTGGGCGGCGTGCGGGTACTGGTGCGAGTGGAGCGGCGGCCCGTGGTTGAGGTGGTGGACGGGCTGCATGGGGCGGGCGCCGTGGGGGTCCCCGTACATGGTGGTGGGGATGCCCACCCCCTCCATGCCGCCGTAGTGGGGCAGCTCGTCGTACTGCGGGGGCAGAGAGAGCGGGAGAGGCGTCAAGGGGGGCGCGCCGGGAAGAGGGGGTGTGTGCGGGGGGGGGGCAGCGCCCCCGGCACTAGCCCCGCTCCCGTCCCGTCCTCCCTCCCCACCGCCCCGGGAGAAGCCGCTCTCCCCCAGGGTGCGCCCGGGCTCCTCGCCGCCGGTTCTTTCCGCTCCCCCTCCATCCCCTCCCACCACCACCCGTGCAGCCGATGAGCGGCCGCCGGCCCCGGGGAGGAAACGCCGCCCCGGGCCGAGGAGCGGCGGGCCGAGGCTGCTGCGGCCCGGCTGCCCGCACGACCCGAAATCCTCCGGGTCCGAGGCGGAGGAGCAACACTAATAATAATAATAACAATAACAATAATAATAATAAAAGCCAAACCAGGAAAAAAAGCCACCCCCACCCCACCCCCCTTTGAGAATGGCAGCGGTTCCCGAAACCCAAGTCTCCCTCCGCTGAACTTTTCCCGCTGATAACAAGTCAGGTACCTAACCCAGCGAGGATGCAAAAAAGTTGTTCAGCAGCGGCAAAAGAAAAAAGGAAAAAAAAAAAAAAAGAAAAGAAAAAAAGAAAAAAATGGGGAAAAAGAGAGAAAAAAAATAAAAGGAGCGATTTTTGGGGTTTCCAGCAATTCAACGCGAACGTACTTTTAAAGACGAAAGGCTGGAAACGTTTGCCCGGGCTCTCGGGATTTTGGGAATGCCTTTTTTTTTTTTTTTACAAAAAAAAGAGAGGGTTCTCTTTGTTAAAGATTAAGGAGCGAAAGCTAACGCGGTTCCCAGGCAGCGGGGGAAACGGCCACTTTTCATCTATTAAAAGCGAAGGTGTGAATAAACACTTTTAAAGATCCCTGACACTTGCTTGGACCGAAAGAGTAAAAGGCAAGTTGTCAGCAAAGGAACTTTCTTTCCCAACCAGCACCCGGAGGGGCGGCAGGCGAATTAGGCAAGAAAACTTCTTTCCAGGGGTTTTTTTTCCCCCCCTTCCCCAAATCCCTTCTCGCCCGAGTCCGGCTGATTTTTGTTGGTGGTGTTGTTGTTTTCCCATAAAACTTCAATTTAGGGGGAAGTTGGAAGAAGGGGAAAGAAAAAAAAAAAGAGATTGCATCCAAAATAGAAACAACAATACACATGGCAGTGCATGCTGGTAACCTCTAATTCAAATTAAAGTGACTTTCTTTTTAAAAGAGCCTCTACCCCCCACCCCCTATCCCATTGCACTGCACCTTTTGTGACTGAATATAAAAAAATAAAGGGGGGTGGGGGGAAGGAGGAAAAAAAGGAAAAGTTGTGCTTGCTCCCAGCTAGAAGTTATCTTGGGAAAGTGGAGCGGTATATCACCATTAACACAGCAAAACGCTCAGAGACATGCACACATTCAAATATTTCAAGCACTGGTGACTTTAAAAAAAGACATCGGTAGGACTAGAGCTACAAAACCAACAAATACAGAGGCTCGGACATATTCACTTACATGCCTGCATGTCATTAATGTATAGAAAGCTTGCCTTTTCCTTGAGAGATCCGGGATGGGGAGTAAAAGAATCAAGAAAAATATCAATATATACAGATTTAAAGCCTACAAGTACAGCTGATAAATCCTCCCGCTCCAGGACACCGCTTTGTGCCCCCGCTCCAAAGAGGAAGGGGGGCAAAAAAAAAGAAAAAAAGAAAAAAAGAAAAAAAAAAAAAAGAAAAAAGAAGAAACTTTTCCCCCGCAGCGTCTCTGTCAGCCACGTTTCAATATTAATTCACATTTGAAATCTTTTTTTTTTTTTGAATACGTACCCTTTGCGCCATCGGCCTGCTTGCTCCCTTCCTACTTCAACTTCTAATATATCCTCTTTAAGGCCAGTGTGAAAAGAAAGAAACGCGAAGTTCCCCCCCCTCACCCCCCAAAAAAATGCAAAAATCCCTTAGCGTCGCCAGCAATGAAAGCAATCGAGTAAAATCTTCGGCTTGCTGGATCTCAGCGAAGCGATACGGTAACTCAGCATTAAAAAAGGAGGAGGAAAAAAAATAGAAGGAAAAAAAAAAATCAACTCTCCCTCCTTCCTTCCTTCCTTCTTTTTCTTTCTTTCTTTCCTCTCTCCCTGTCTCTCTCTTACTCTCCCCCTCTCGTTTCCAAGACAGCAGCGGGGCGAAAGCAAATATCCTTTCCCCAAATCAGTTTTTTTTTTCTCTCTTTTTTTTTTCTTTTTTTTTTTTTTTTTAAAGTGCCCCTCAAACCCAACTACCAAGTCTCATGGCTTTTTGCCACTCCGGCTGTCAATCACAGGCGAGGTTGTCAAGGTGGTGAATGACTGATGATGATCCGCTGCGTGTGCTCCCACCGCGCAGGACACCTCAAATGTTAATTTTCGAGCGCGCTCACCCAAAAACACAAAAACAAAAAAAAAAAAAAAAGAAAAAAGAAGAAAAAAGAAAAAAAAAAAAAAAATGTATATATATATATATAAAAATTAAAAATCGAGGGAGGAGGAGAAGGAGGAAGAGGAGGGGGAAAAATTAAAAATTAAAAAGGCTCGCTAACGCGCCGGCTCTCCTTTTATTATGGTTATTATGATGATGATGATGATGGGGGGTTTTTTTCGCTCCTCCTCGGATCGCTCCTAATTCCTCGCCGGCGCCGGCTCGCTCTGCCCCTGCGCGGCCGCCGGGCGAGGCTGGCGGAGGCGGAGGCGGGCCGGGCGCGGGCGCGGGTGCCGGGCGGAGCGCCGCGCCGTGCCGTGCCGTGCGGGGCGGGCGCGGGGAGGAAGGGCAGCGGGGAGGGAAGGAGGGAGGGAAGAAGGGAGAGAGAGAGAGGGAGGGAGAGAGGGAGGGAGGGAGGGAGGGAGGGAGGCGCGGCGCTGCCGCTGCGGGCCGCGCGCTGCCGGGCGTCCGCCGCCGCCGCCACCGCCGCCGCGGCGAGCGCAGCGCAGCGCCGGGCTGGAGCAGACTGCGGGAACCCGGAAGTAGTGGTGGCCATAACAGGTCGCGTCTTACACAATGCGCTGGGCGGCAGCAACTCCGCCACCGGCGCAGGGGGGCGCGCCGCCCGCCCCGCGCCCCGCGCAACGCCGCGCCCCCGCCCCGCGGCGGGGAGGCGGGGGTCGGGGGGAGTGGGTGGGGGTGGGTGGCGGTGCGTTGGATACACCGCCCCCTCCCGGTACTGCCCTCCGTGTCGTATCCCGCACCCTCACCCCCCGCACCCCAGCCGCTGTGTCCACCACCACCACCCCCCCTCTCCAAGGGTGGGTGTGGGGGCGCTCCCGTCCCCTTTGTCTGACGGCGCCTCCGCCCCCGCTCCGCGCCCGCGCAGCGCCCGGGGCCGCGCCGCCTCCCGCACATCTACAACCCCCACACACACACACCACTTCCAACCACCACCCCTTTCCTCCTCCTCCTCCCCGTTCCGGCGGCTCCCCCCGCGGCCGCCGGCCGAGTGAGCTCACCCGGCCCCCGGCCGCCGCCGCCGCGCCGCCGCCGACCAATCAGAGGGGCGCCGCCCCGCGCCGCGCCCCCATTGGTCCGGGCGGGGAGCGGGGCTCGGACCGGCGCGCCGCGGAGAACGGAGGCGGGGGTGGGGGGGAGCGCGCCGGGGCGCCCCACGGGCAGCCTGCCCGTGGGGCGCCCCGGCGCGCTTCTCCCCCCCACCTTCTCCCGCTAGCTCCGCGCTGCCTTGCGCGGGGAGACATCCCCCCTACACACCCATCCACCCAGCACCCTCCAGAGCGTCCGCTCCGGTCCAAAAAACACCGCCATCCCTTTCCCGCGGTCCTCCTCCGGTCTGGGAGCGGAGATGTCGCCGCGTCTCTGGTTCCCTATACCTGCGGGCCTGGCTGCGCGGAATCCCGGCCGGGAGCTGGAGGGGAAAACTGTACCGGCACCATCGCATCTCCTGCCCGGGGAAAGGGGAGTGGGGAGTGAGGAGGCGGGGGAGGGAGAGGGGGAGAGAGAGA
Organism: Hypotaenidia okinawae; assembly: GCA_027925045.1. NCBI lineage: Eukaryota > Metazoa > Chordata > Aves > Gruiformes > Rallidae > Hypotaenidia > Hypotaenidia okinawae. The sequence continues at coordinate 14,294,403 of BSDF01000003.1, read as the reverse complement.
GGGAGAGCCCTACCGCCCGGTGGACCGGTGCAGCGGTCTCCCCGAGTGAGCAGCTGAGTGTGTGTAGGGATGGTTCCGGTGCGGGTAAAACCCCCGAGACAGAGGCGAAGCCGCTCCGCTACCGGAGAGCCGGGGGTGGCGGGCAGCGGCTCGGCCCCCGCCGCCACATCTCAAACTTTAGGGAAACCCGTTTTCGCACATCCATCCCTCCTCTCCCCCTATAGACACCCCCTTCCCCCCTCCCCTTTGCGCTAGGACCGGCCTTTTATCCCGGCGAGGGAAATAAAGACCTCTCAGGTAAGAGCCGTTTTCATACCCTACCCCCCCCATCCCAACCCCGCGCGTCCGTGGTGGGAGCCGCCGAGCCACGGGCGTGGGCTTGATCTCTCTATTTCTTTACCCAGGGAACGGGCAACGGCGCTCGGTAACGATTCCCCATCTCACAGGTCCCTCGCAGGGGGAGGCGGCCGTTTAACTCTAAGAGATGCAACCTCCTCCACCCCCACCCCACCCAAGCCCTTCTTCCATCCCCTTCTAAACAAATTAAGAAAAAAACCACCCCAAAATCCTAATCCCCGCACCCTTTAAGCGTCTCCAGCAGGCCTTTATAAGCTGAATCCAGCGCAACCCAGCCTGAAACACTTTTACAATGTAATGACAGTCGTACAAATTGTTTGCCCAAACCTCATTCTGGATAAGGATTTTACAATTAGCAAACAGTTATTACTCTTAGGGCTTGCTGCGAGGAGCTGCGCTGCGCGCCTCTTCGCTGTGCAATATACCGGCCATAAAAGAAAAGGAAAAAAAAAAGTAAGAAGAAGAAGGGGGGTGGGGAAAGTGCTTAATCGGGGCATGAATTAATCATCTATTAAAAAGGGAAAAGTAAACGGACAGTTCTGCGCTGTCCCGGTAAAACCCGACCGAAGGTGATGGGCTGCGCAGCGGCAGCGACCCGCGCAGCATCTCTCCCCGCTGCCTTTTGAGGCAAGGCGGGTCTGGGTTTTGGGGGGGTGTTCTTTAATAATTTTATTATTTTTATTTCCCAAACTTGCTGTTTCGCAGGGACCTCTTGACGCTTGCCCATCGCACGGTGCACAGGGTGGCGGGAAGGGGAAACAGGCATAAGGGGATAATAAAAAGATAAAGACCGAGGGAATTTGGTGGGTGCCCGGGCTGGGCAGCGGCCTCGCTGAGGGGCGCGGTGAGCTGCGCGCTGCTGCGCGGCTCCGGCGGCTTCCCTCGTTCCTCCACTCCCCCCGCCCTCCCACCACGGCTTAAACCGGGCCTTTCACGGAGGGGTCCGCCGAGTTGCGGCTAAAAAAAAAAAACCAACCAAAAAAGGCGCCTGGGGAGCAAGGGAGCCTCCTCCACGAGGTGGAATCCGGGTCCATTTGCTTATCGGATAATAAATGAGGCTTTTAATCAGGCTGAATTTCCCAGCTTAAGGAAAGAATTAGTCATACCTAGGAACAATCCCATGTTTTCTAGCTGGCTTCCCCGTCGCCTTCCTAGCAGGGATTTGTGGTGGTGGCGGCGGCGGCGGGGAAATTAGCATCCGAGTGTGCTCTTTTCTCCATTAATATTGAAATTTGAAAACTGAAATGGAACCAAACAGAAGAGAGAAATAAACAAGAAACCGCGGAAGAAAGCGTTTGAAAAGCGGCCGAGAGATTATCCAGGAATGTTTCAGATAAGGGGAGGGGTGGGGGAGTGGGCGAGCGATACGTGTGGAGATACCCGAAAAGTCAGAGCTTGGTGAAACGGCTGCGAGAGGGATGGAAAAAGTCCCTCAACCTGTTTAAAGACCTGTTAAAGGACAGACCAGGGGGTGCGCGCGCGTGTGTGTGTGCGTGGGAGGCGGGGGGGAGCTATAATAAAAGGAGGTTAAGTGCAAGCGAGCAGGGGAAGCGCAGCGCCCGGGATTTCGGGGTTTGTTTACCAGCCCCCGATTCGGGACACAAAGAACGGCGGGTCGGGCTGGAGGAGTCAGCCCCGGGTCAGCTTGTGCTATCCGGCACCTACGGGCAACACCGCTCGGGCCCAGGATGCCGGCGGGCAGCCCGGGGTTGGTGATGCCGGACCGGCGTCCCGGCCGCCGGAGCCAGCGGAGCGGCCCGCGGGTGCGGCGGCGGCGGCGGTGGGGAGGGATGGCTGCCCGCGCCGGCCACGCCGCCGGCCCTGACGTTTGTAGAAGTTATGGGGGTCTTTGATTAATTAAATGGAGGTCTTAATAAAATATTCCAAATAAAATTTACGGTTGTCTTAAAACTTTCTAAACACCGCTATAAATTATTATTTTTTTAAAATAAAATTAACTGGGAAATGAGTTACTGGCCGGGATTTTTTTTGTCACTTCCAACTTCTCCGGCAGCGGTGCCGGCGGAGGGAGGGAGGGAAGGCACACGCACACAAAAGGAGCCTTTCAGGGACAAAAGTTGCGGCGGCTGCCAGGTTTATCCCGCGGTGGCACCTCGGGGTAGCCCGGGCGAGCCAGAGCCGAGCCGCCCTGAGCCCCTGCCCGGCGGCGCCTTCCTGGTTCACACCAACAGCTGGGCAGTTTCAGCCTAAAACCCCGCAGAATAACCCCAGAACCCGGCAAAGCGATAGTGTTGGGGTCGAGTTTTTGCCGGGTTGGTTTGGAGTGGGTTTTGTTGTTGTTTCCTGTTTGTTTTACGTTGTTTGCGCTTTTTTCCCTCACACGACACAAGCGCCACAAGTTCATTTGTACTGATTCGGAAGCGCTGCTCCGCTCCGGTGTTCGCAGCGATACCTGTATTCAGCCCAGCTGCCCGCTGCACTTCTTTATTCCCCCCCTTCCCCATACCAAGCCCTCTCCCGCTGCCATTGATATTACTATACTTCTCGTTGAATTAAATAATAATAATAATAACAGTAATGATACATAAAAAAGAAAAACCAAACTGGGTAAAACTCTGGCTGATTAATTAAAGAAGAAAAAAGCTGCTCGACTCTTTTGCATCCGAAGGATTGAGCTCTTGTGCCGTCTACTGGGCGACGGGGAAACTACAGCCAGAAACGCCTTCAAACTTTCTGCGGGAGAAAAGTCTATTTTCGGCAATTTGGAGGGTCCGGAGGCGCCAAATTTCTCAGTGAACGAAGAAGAAAGGTGATCCCGAGCAGAAAAGACACAACTGTTATTTCCTTGGGCTACACCTGTATAATTGCATAAACCCCCCACTTCTGAGCCCTCGGGATTTTATTGACCGCAGAGGAAGAAGCGATCGGCTGCGTTAAGGGGGATCTCGTAAAGGTGGTTTGCGTTTACCTGTGGGCGGCAGCTGGACATTAGCTAAACAAGTAGGGGGGGGGGGATTTAATTTTCTATTTATTTATTTTTTAAAAGAAGAGGAGTAAATGATTGTGAACGGTTTAAAAACTTCTCTGCCACCACCAGCCAGCTGCAGGGTTGGGAGCGCTCCCAGCCGGGGCAGCTCCCCCCCAACTCGTCGTCGTGTGTCCCGTCCCCCCGGCCCCGGGGATGCTCTCGGCAGGGACCAAAGGCTTGATACCTCGATAGCAGCCACTCTTTGGTGGGGCAGCAGGAGGGGGCTTTGCGCCACCACAGCGTCAGGCTCGGCTTAGGCGAAGCACAACACGTTGCCGTTTTAACTTCTCGAGCCTTTTGCCCGTGCCTGAGCTGCGGATGCTCCCATCCCAAGCAGATGCAGCCAGGCTCGGTAATTCCCCTCTCCCTGATCACTTGGCTCTCTGCTCTTTTCCAAAAGAACAAAGTTCAAGACGAGGCTCAAAAAACCAAAAATTTAAAAAGTGGGGGTTTTTTTGTTTTGTTTTTGTTAAAACCCCCACCACCCAAGCAGCCACCTTTAAAAAGAACCTTGACTTTTGCGAGGCGAGAGGCGCAGAGGGGCTGTGAAATGCAAAGCCTTTGTCGTATTTACAGAGTGTCAGCAGCCGGCTGTACGTGTAGATAAAAATCTAGCAGTCTACGAGAGCTCATAGAAGGCGGTTTTTGTTTTCTTTAAAAGTAAAGATCTCTAAGCGCATATCCCCAGTCCACACATATGAACGCACGTATCCCAAAAAGCCAGAGACACCCACGGAGTTCAACAACAGGGTGGTTTTTAAAAAGTATGTTAAATGAAGGTATAAGCAGACCCTTCCACCACTTGTAACTGTCCAACTCCGACAGCTTTCTGCCTTCAGAGCCACTTGGCAGAGTTCAACAGAGGGTGACATTAGCCTAAAATACTCGATATCTTTTCTTTTTTTTTTTTTTCCTGGAGAATTTCCCCACTTCTGCTGCACTAAGTTTAGCCCCGAGTTCGTCTCTGCGGGTAAAATTTACGTCTTTGCAGAAAAGCAACCACTTGCATCTATTATTATTATTATTATTATTATTATTATTATTATTATTATAATATTACGGATGCTTTCCTCAGAGTACATAAAGCAGGAATTCAATGCTCCCCTGCCCCTGGTATAGAGTTGAACGCCCCTTCTCCAAAAAGTTGAGCGAAGTATCTCACCCTTTTAAATGAGCCTGAAAGTACTTGCGACATAGTAGAAGAAGCAAATTAGCGAGTAACAAAATAAAACGCCAATTTCGAGCCACAGGGAATCGAATATTGGTATCTGACAGTACCTCGGCTGCACAGCGGAGTTTTGTCAGAGCCTTTCCATTTGATGTTTTCCTCCAAACTAATTTCCAATATTGCTCCATTCCTATTACCTAACCCCGTATTCAGCTTGGCTAATGAGCCCATTACAGAACTATTTCGGCTTGCCTCTGATGCCGATTGCAGAGGATAGGCATTAATTGGAGCGGGGGTCTGGGTTGTTAAGCACGGTGGGATGGAAGGAAACCTGGGGGCTCTCGGAGAGCTCCGTTTGCCATTCAAGCCGCCGAGATGGGTTTCTGCGAACGATCCAATCTAGCTCAAAATTGGGTACAAATCACTCACGCTTTATAGATGTAAAAAAAAAAAAAAAAAAAAGAAAAGAAAAATTAAAATACTAAAAGTAACAGGAAAATAAGGCGCAAAGCTCTGTACCCGCCGGTGCGGGTCGGGGCGGCACGGGGGAAGGCGGGAGGCGCCGGGACCTCCTGGGATCCGCAGCCCCGCCGGGGCCGCCCGCGCTCAGCCCACCCCGGCCCCGCCAGACACCCCCCCGCCTCCGCTCCCCCGGCACCGGGCACCGATACGTGCCTGGGCGTGCAAGGGGCCGAGGAGGCAGGGGAGCGTGTCAGGGTTCCCGCAGCCTCCCCCGCCCCCTCCCCGCTCCAAGAATCACCAGCAGTTACCCGCGGGGCTCCCCCGGGACCGCAAGATCCGCCACTATCTGCATCTGTGGGTGCATTATCACAGACTTCTGCATAATTGCGTATTGACTTTACTAAATGGATCTGCAGAGCTATTCAAACATCTCTCTTGAACCCACAACAACTCTCTCGGCAACGTAAAATGAAATATAATAATAATAACAACAATAATAATAATAATAAAAAAATTAAAAAGGGCTGCAGGAGAGCTTTGGGTTGCTTGTAGCTTTTATTAGGGCACAAGTGGCTCCGACCTGGGGTGTGTGTGAGCATAGACAAGCAGAAGGGATCTGCACTAGCATGTGTGACAGCCAGGATGGGTGGCTGTCATTCACTTTGGGTTCTTACAGGTGAGTACATGGACTTCATGTGCCTCTATATACCCGAACTCTCTTGGATAATTTTTGGCCAGCTATGACGGCTGTGAGGACAGCGTATGTGGGCAAGTGTGTGTGCACGTGATTTAGGAATAAAATACCCTCCCCGTTAAGCATTTTTAAAACCTCCCTTGGAGGAGAGGCACGCAAACGTGGCGTCCCCCTTTCCCTACGCCTCCCCAGTCACAGCAGTGCCACACAAGCCATGTCGGCCCCAAAACACAGGAGTGCTCATCCTCTGCCAGCCCTCCACCTTTGCTGTCCCCTCTCCATTCTCCCCACTTGCAGGTTGGAGCAGAGGCAGCTGCCCTTGAGCCTTCCAGGGGAAAGCGGCCTCCTCCCGCATCAAGGCCGGCTCCCCAAGGCAGCAGCTGTGAGAAGCAGGCAGGGAGGGGGAAAAAAGTGAAGGAGAGAAGGAGGGGGACAGGGAAGGGAGGCGGTGAAAGCTGCGCTCTCCTCCGTGCAGAGAGAGCATCCCCTCGGAGGGGCCCCAGCCCCAGGAGCTGCCTCCCGAGCCCTGGGCCTCCCACATGGCAGCAGCAGCATCGCTTCCTCTGCAGCCCAGCAGCCAGGGCTGGGGCAGCCCCTCATCGTGGCTGGGCCCTTGGCTGCTCCATGCTGTCCTTGTGGGTCTGCTGCGAGGGGCTGGAGAGACATGCCGGGGCCAAGCTGGGCCTAGGCGCTGGTTTCAGATGGGAAACTCCGGTGGCCCCAGGGATTCAGAGCATCCTGGGTGATGACGCGACGCTAACAGTCATTTTCTGTGGCTTGTTTAAAGGGTTCATTAAAAGATCTGCAGGGATCTGCAGCTGACAAAGGGAAACCCCAGTCAGAAGAACCCGCCAAGATGCATCAAGAGAGTGTTTTCTTCCAGCTTACCCCACTGAGCACTTTTTTTTTTTTTAGCTCAAGGGTGTTAGTTTTGCTTGAGAAGCTGTAGTTGCACTTCAAAGAAAACACTCTCCTGCTCTTGTCCTCAACTTGGTCGTGGGAACAAGACAAGAAATCAGACAAGCACCCAAACTCTGGAAAGGGACTGATTTTAACGTGGAACCAGAGAAACATCTCCTAGAGCAATTAGCTCAGTTCTCCTCAACTGCAACATTACTTCCTTGTATCTAGCAGACTGTGGATCAACCAAATACTCTGCATTTTAGCTAAGAGAGCTCTTAGCACGCTTTGAGAAGGACTATCCCACCATCCAACCTTTCAGTTCAAATTTCCAAAGGCATTGTGCTGCTTCTCTCAAAAGCTCAGCGACCACAGTTCACGCAAAATTTGGTGTTTAATTCCTGGCAGAGATACAAACCTTCTTTAGCAAATGCGGGCAGGAAGCCACACTTCAGGAGTTCCCTACCAGCCCAAGTCTCATTGAAAGTCATGGGGATTAAGTGCCTAAACCACCTTTTGAAAAGGGATGTACCTTTCTGAAGGTAGATATGTATCACAGCACACGTAGACATGACAAAAGCAGATTTGAAACTCTCCGTTGGAGCTAACGAAAGCGCAAAGTCAGAGGGCTCTACCCAAACAAATGGTACTCAGGGGATTTTGGGGATGCTGAATTCTTTGCCTCACGCCCCTCTTCTTCCCTCAAAACACTGTTTTGGTGCCTCTCTGGATGCCAACAGGACCAGCGTGGAGCCAAGTTCTCCAAGTTGCATTTAGCGCCCGTCATGTAAGGGTGAACAGCAGAGATGCACTAGCCCACCTAAATGCTTTGGTCCCCCTTGCTATTTCTACCATCCCTTTTAATTTGCTCTTCCTTGAGTGCACTGCCCTGAAAAGGGAGTGCTCAGCCAAATGGTGAGTGATGGTGTGTGGCATCGCGTGTGCCACCATAGCAGCCGGACACCTTATGAGCATGTGTGCAAGACAGGAAATCCTCATTCCACAGCCAGAGCACTTGAAGCATTTTCAAGCGACTCAACCAAGAAACTACACGGTGGCGCAAGGCACAGAGACAAGACGCTTTGCCTCTTGGACCACCCCTCTCTTCATTAACTCATAAATGGCAACTCTGGACCGTGCCCAGATCTCTCCCCCCACAGAATATCTTCCTTTAAATGATTTTCCCCCTACCATCCTAGATCATATTTCTTCTTTTATGTTTCCACGTTGAAGTTTATTATGGTTTATTACAGTCGTCTGCATTGCTGATCATCTGTAACCCTTTCTATTATTTTCCTCTCCCTGCAAGTATCCGAAACGATTCTTACTTCAGTCTTCTTTTGAAATTTTTTTACTGGACTGCTCACCCCACTCCTTCACCAAGCCTGTTCTGCCTCCCTTCTGTTCTCACCAAACTCGAGGCTGCTCCTTCTCTTTCAATGTACAGCACCACCGGATTAATTTTCATTTTTCCCCCAGCTTTTTCCATGCACACTACACTTCTCTGTTGACGAAGAGACCCTCGCTGGGTTTTACCAGTGCCAGCCACGTTGTCTGTGCCATTAGTGTTACATTTCTAGTTATTCTTGCTTCTTCCCAAAGCCTTTGAAGTCGTGTAGAGACAATTTGATTCATTAGTACACTGAGTCTTGCAGTAACTTTAGCTTCTGCTTTAGTTTTTTGTATTAGAAGCACATGTTTGGTCTACAAGCTAGGGGAAAGCTCCTCTGTCTGACTTTCCTACACAGTTCAAGCTCTGCTTTACAAATCTTTGCCTCACTGAGCTCGAGCGGCTGGTGGCCTTCTGCCCTGCTTTTCCATACCTGGGAATGCTTCATCCTCCTCCCTCCCTTCCTCCTGGGATGACAAACTCTCATGAGCAGTATGCTTTCTCTTCCTGTGCAACTCCAGGCTGGAAGATTTTAGGACAGTTGCGTGTGTTTGCAGTTCTCTTAATGGTTTTCCAGAAGAGCTGCAGTTGACCCGAGTAATTTCCTTACTGAGGTGTCACAGCTTCATGTAAGCTGAGAACCACTGGCTGCACTCATTGCTAAACATCCTTATGGCACCTTTGTTGGCCTTGTTGGGTTGGGAGGCAGATAACTGTTCCATTTCTTCTTCTGGCCACTGGGATGCTGGGCCAGGCTTCTCTTTGAGGGACTACCTGAAAGGATCTTTTGTCTTCTTGACTGAGGTGACTCCTCCCAAAGCCATTCTCAAAAAAACCAGTGGTGTGGGCACCAAAGATATAAAATGTAGCTTGACACACATGTCTTGCTTAGTCTTCCTGTGCTGTTCTACTGCTGTGCTTTGTCTCCACAGAATGTGGCTCCTGGGTCTTCACCTCCTTCGATTGCTTCTCCACTGCCCATTGGGTTTGTGTGAACCTTCAAACACATGGTGAGACCATCACAAGCATCACTTTACCTCATGAGCATGTAAAAAAAGCATACTGTTTTGAGTAAGAGACCACCTAAGAAAACTCCATCATGGGACTGCTCGTTGCTCTGGGCATGTAGTTTATTCCATTCCCTCTTTCCAGTGCTTTTTCTAAAGCACTTCTTACCTGCTTGTCTCTTAATATAGATTTTGTTTAGGAAGCCAAGCCTGCCTGCCTCATGTTTTCCCTTGGATCCGTTCCCTGCTCCTAGCCAAGGTTGCCTACGGATCCTGCTTTGAAGTTCTTCTGCAGCACATTGGCTGCACTTGGTGATTCTTCCCTTGGCTGACGTCACCTCGGGGGTCCCTCTCCAGTGGGCTGAGAGTCACATCGCCTCCACTTGCTTTGATCAAAATGAAATCCATTTACAAGCAGTTGACGAGCCGGCACAAACAGGCCCACAGGTTTCTAGCCAGAACTAGCCAACATAAAAATATCCCGGCTTTAACACTGGTCAAGTCCTTAAACTAGCCAAGATGAGGCAAAGCCCAGAAGAAAACCCCCGTTTAATTTAAGTTTATGAGCAGTTTCTGTTTGTTTAGCTCAAATGAATCCCTCTTCATTAGTTAAGCAAAACCAATGCAAGATTGCCTTGAATCAGTGTCCATACAGGGTTTTACCTCCATATTTTAAAAAGTTAATTTAAAATTACACTTCAAATGGCTTTTCTGGGAAAGGAGTGTTTCTAGGGGCCAGCTAGGTCCCAATTACAAATGGAGTTCAGCTACAGTACATCTGGGTAAAGATGGCAGAATGAGCTGGACCTTGGTGATGCTGGAAATCTGACTTAATCCCATGGTGATTCAGCCTGCCTGTCAAACCTTGATAAAACCTGTGTTTTCAATTGCTGTTCCAATAAACAGAAGTGGGTCTCTGTGTTAGAAAAGTTCATTTTTCTTTGTGATTATATTGTGGGGCTCTGCTGGTGTTTGCTAAGTTGTTTTCCTGAAGTCAATGAGCACAGCAATCATCTAGGAGAAAGAATGAGGGGGTTCAACCCAAAAGATTAACAAATTTACTTCACTAAATTTTCCCTTTTCAAGTATTTATAACTATTGAGGGCTACGTTTCGGCAAATCCTCTTTAAAGAAAGGAAGGAAGGAAGGGGGGTGTTTGCAGACAGGCGAGTTTGTATAATCCATTTTTTCTTTAAAACCTCAAGTCCAACCACAAGGAAGAGAGGTCCGAACTCAGACAAGTTGTAGAAAACAGAGTTTGAAATAAGATGTTTGGAGGGTTAGGGAATTACCTGCTCTGTGTGCTCAGTTCTCCACACCCATTTCTCAAACAGTTTGCTCCAATGTCCTGAATCCATGCATGTGCCAGCTGTGCCCTAGCACGCACACTCCTCCTTACGTAACGCCATCCGTTGCCCTGCTGGCTTCTGACCCCCAGGATGGGGATTGCTTGAATTTGTTTTGGTATTTTCTTCTTTTGTTTGGTTTTCTCTTTTGCTGTTGAGCCTGAAATTCAGTTCTGCGGTCAGGAAGGGCTAACCCCACAGCAGAACACTACAAAATGCTCCCTGAAGGTGTTTGGTTGTAATGCCACAGCCTCCAGTTTTGATGCTCAGGGATTTTTTTTTCCTCCCTAAAACCCACTGAAACACTGAGCTATCAAATACCTCTGGGAATACCGGCACATTGCCAAAAATAGGGTGCAGGGTTTCATGATGGGAAGAAAAGTCTGGAATAGAGAGGATTTGAGTTTGGACACCACAAAGCATCAGATAACCAAGCCAGTCCCTTCGCTTTTGCACCTGGTGGGATTTTATTCCCAGGCTGGTTTTATGTAGGCACGGGACGCAAAGGCAGAATTTACATCCACCAGTGTGCATTAACTCCTGTCCTGACCAGTACTAATTACTTCTAATTATGTGGGACGGTGTTAATTTTTTTAGCCATGTTACTGCTGGCCTTACACTTCTGAAAGTGCCTTTGGGTGAGGTATCTTACTTTGAAAGGATATTTATGTGCAGAATAAATATAGAGTAGCTAATACACTGTAAATTTCCGCTGCCAGATAGTGGGCTTTAAACTCTCTAAAACATGGAGGTCTCTGGGCACCAAGACAGAAAAACCCCTGAGTAAGAACTACTCAATTGAAAGGGTGGCAGGATCACCCTGTGTGATCTTGGGAAAGTAATTTTGATCTGGCATTTCTCTTCTGTAAAGTCAGAAAAATAATATGTCCCTAACCCTCTCAGGGGTGTAATATTTATTTTCTCTGCCTTGCCAATCATTCTCTTTGCTTTTAAAAAATATTCTCCAAACCCTAATTGTTTTTATGTGTTTGCAGTATAAGACATAAAAGACATAAAACCATCATATTTTTCTATACTGTGTTTTCCCCATTGTGTTGTACTGTTACCACAAGCACTTTGCTGTGCAGAGGCTTGGCTATTTGCTGAGAGGATGAATTAAGACATCTAAAGTGCTTCAACATCTTGGCTGAGTGGCACCGCAGAGCTGGAAGGTATCATTAGGCCAAATGGCTCTTTTCTGGGGGAGTGAGAAGCCCAGATTTTAAAATGGATTAAGAAAAGCTGGTTCATGTTCCTCTGTGCCTCCCACCCTGCAAATATAGGGCAGGAGGCCATGGCTTGCAATTACCAAATTTTCTTCACTCCCTTCGGTCCGGGCATTTCCCTCTTGATTTGGATGTCAGGGTCCAGCCTGGGAAGTCAGGAGATGTTGGATGACCTGGTCCACACTGGCATCAGCATCTTTGTGGCTCAGGTCCTTTTGGAGTCTGTGCAGTCATTGGAAGGGCAGAGCAACACAGTCCTGAATGGTTTCATTGATGATGCCATCATATCCAGCAAGAATGCTGCAAGCTGGGAGGCTTTCCTGTTTGATCCACAATAATGTCTGGTCCCTTTGACTGCTGGTGCCCACCAGGCTTTGTCAGATCTATGGGGAAGAGCCCTCCCCGCCCCGATAAAAACAACAGAAGAGCTGACTCCTTCATCTGTTAAACAGGAAAGTGGAATCGGGAGGATTCCCAGCTCTCAGAGTTGTTCTTAGTGGCAGGTCATGGTGTGCCCATGTCAGGGCTGTGCTAGTGCTGACAGACGAGTGATGTCTCATCAGCTGGTGAAAGGCTGACTTGGTACCCTGCCAGGCTGAATGAGCTGCCACTCTTCTGTGTAACCAGTGCACACAGCGTGCCAAGCTGTCTCTACCTCCACGGACTTCCCATCTTTGGATGGGACCTTTGCCCATGGGTCCCTCCTTCAGTCTCACTGGTACTTGGTGACATTTTGCGTGTTTCTCCCATCACAATATTTTGTTGCTGGTGGGTTTTTGTGGATGTTGAGCAGATGGTCCAGGCAGATATGTAAGTGCAGTGCCAAGAGCCTGCTTCTGCAGCACTGGAGCGCTGATGACCTCTGGGACTTCTGAAGCCACCCAAGATGATCTTCGTGTCTATAGCTCCCAAAGAGATTCCTAAGAGATCCCTTTCCCTCCAGAAGTAGTAGGACGGGACACCCTTTACCTGGCATCATTCACCACACTACAAACATTTCAGCCTTTCCTGCTGTTCTTGCAGCAATGCTCATGACAGGCTTGGGGGTCTCCAACCTCAGGGAGGCTGCCTCTTCCCCTGGCTTCTTTCTCCAGGGACTATGTACTATATTTGGATTTGTTTACATCCTTTTTCCTGATCATTTGGCTATTTGGAAGAATTTTTCAGAGCATTTCGCTCAACAATATGTCCAGTAAGCTGGAATCAGATGTCCCACAAATGTTTTTTTAAAATAAGTCCTCTTTTATATCTGCAGATGGACGCCAAGGTTCTCGACTCCACATAAAGCAATTATCCATCTGCTTTTTCAGTTTTTTAGGTGAAAGAACAGGAGCCCTGTTTGCCTGATGACAGCAGTAGGCAAACATGCATCAGTGCTTTCAGCGGCCTGGACGTTTGGCTGTCTCCTCTGCTGCCCTCCCTTCCAACTTTTGCAAATAAGTGGCAACATTTGGTCCTTGCACTCAAATTGAACTTTTGCATTCACTTGTCTCCCAGTCGCCACATTTTCAGGCTTAATTTTGAAAAGAAAGGAAAAAAAAAGAAAGAAAAAAAGAGAGGGCGGCTGCATTTTCAGCAAGTTATTTCCCTTTTCTACCTTTCCCTATCTGCCTGTGATGCTTTCTCACAGCAGCTCCCCACAAGCCAGCATCTGCAAAGGCTTAGGTGAGGGGAATGGGGCAACTTCTTCTTTCATTTCCCCCAGTTTTAACTCACTTATAAGTGTACCGACTTCAGCAGAGCTGCTCTGATTCATGGGGCTGTAAGTGGTTGAACTGCTGTCTGTCCTTTCCTATTATCTGATCGAGAGCTGGGGAGAGACAACCAGCTTCCCAGAGCCTTGTTGGTCCATGTTCATGAACAGCAGCTGTCAGACAGCTCTTGACGAAGCTCCACGTTCTTTCAAAACCATCCCAGCTTTCTACTCCATGTAGATATGCAGCAGTTTCATTTGTATAAAACCCGCATGAACAAAAATTTAATCTAATGCTATTGCTGCTCTAACAGCAATAATTTCTCTTAAAGGCTGAATACAAAGAATACTAAATACTGTCTGTAAATAAGACTGTATTTAATAGAGGAGAGAAGTGATTTAATGAGCTTACTGGTAAAATCTTCCCAGCCACGTTCAACCCCAAATACAGGTCTTTTTTTCCTAAGCAAAACTGGCTTGTTACGAGGACAACTCATGCCCAAGTAAACTGTGATTTTTTTTTCAGGTGAAGTCATCATTCAACTCAAGCTTTCCTGTCCAAAAGGAAGAGGAAAAATAATCTACTTAAAGGAAACATTAGTTAATCAGAGGACATCCCTTTCATAATAGAAGCTACAAGGGGATTTAAAAGCACATTCTAATTATAATAGTTCCCTAATTATCTGCCTAACATCTCATTTTTCTGTCTAATCCCACTTTTAATTACAGTACCTTTTTTGCCCATCACGCCACTGAAGTACTCTATTTTACCGAAAATAAATCCTTTTAACTGGCGATGTCAGAGAAGAAATACTGTTGCCTCTGCCCTCCCCCCTCCCCCCCATGCAAACATGCGCAATAGGGAAATGCCTTGCCGGAGGTTTGGGGATAAAGCACCTGGATGTCCCCATTTGCAACAGTCGCATCTAAAGCTGTGCAGATTTCCTCAACCAAGAGAAAATGCTCTAAAACCATACAGCACTCTGCAAAGGTGTCTGGCTGCGGAAGTTTTCAAGTGTCTAGCTTTGGTTTTCAGTCTCATGTGGTTTGGTCCCCCTTCCGTGGCTGTTCAGTGGGATCCCCACCATCAGCTGATGGCAGAATAGGATTTGGCCTTTGAACCAAGCCAGCACGTAATTTGCAGAACGGAAGCAATATTTGAGCTATGTTATCTATGAGCATCTGGTCATCAAGATCTTGCTTAGCGATTAGCGGGCCGAGAGGAAACCCTATTGAAGGGGGAGAGGAAATCCCGCACGCGGGGTTCCCATTTCCAGACCCACCACGGGTTTCCTGCCCAATCCTCGAGCAAATCCCGTTCCTCTGCTTCCAGAGAATAAAAAAAAAAAAAGAATAACCCTTCAGGGATATTGTCAGGCTTAATGGATGTTTATAAATTGCTCGAACAAGAGGTGCTATGTCAGTGAAAAGTACTCTTCCCGATGATTATTCAAACGCTCATTAAAATGCATTTTGTTCCGTCCTTTCCCTCGGCTTGTGTGGGAGGCAATTGAAAGATTTAGTCTTTGTGGGAAAGCAGGAGAGCACAAGCGCTTTCCTCTGGGTGTGGGAGCGGTGAGCTTAGAGAGTTAAGGACCTTTGGCATGCAGCTAGGTGCTCATCCAAGGCCTTTCAGCTCCTCGCCAGGCTGCATGCTCAGATGGACCTGGGGCTGGTGAGTTCCCTCCAGGAATTGATGGTACCAACCCCTGTTCAAATTTGCATGTATCATTTCCTTAGCTTTGCTCCTGATGGAATTAGGGACCATCCTTTAGTGAAAATTATTCTTAATGTGTATTTAAGCATTAAAAATGAATACGCACGCGTGATAAAACTTAGGGAATAATTTATAAACAGCTAACATAACGTGAGATACGGAGTACTCAGCTGCCCTGCTAACGTCTGTGTAACAGTACGATGCTTCTTCCTTCAAGGATGTTTCATTATGTCTCACTGACCCCTTCACGGCAGCCTGGCCTGCCAGGGTCTGCTGGCGTTTCCAGGCATTAAAACCTGAGGAAAATGATGCATCTTCATGCTTTTCACTGCATCAGACAGCAGCTTGCACCCAGGAAACATTCTTCACTCTCTGCAGCTACCT
Source organism: Hypotaenidia okinawae (assembly GCA_027925045.1). Taxonomy (NCBI): domain Eukaryota; kingdom Metazoa; phylum Chordata; class Aves; order Gruiformes; family Rallidae; genus Hypotaenidia; species Hypotaenidia okinawae. The sequence continues at coordinate 14,279,070 of BSDF01000003.1, read as the reverse complement.
AAGGCTGCATGTACCCTTAAACAGCATCTACAATGAATGCTGGTTTTTTTCCCTGCCAGCTGCCGAATCAGCAGTGTTAGCTGTGGATATGAAAAATATGGATTTCCTGCTAAGGAGTTTCTATGCAAAATGCAAAGAATTTTTACACTTTTTGTGCAAGTAATAATTAATATTGTTTCTAATCAAAGCATGCTTACTTACTCCTATCATTATTTTTAAAGGACAGGAGATGCTTCTGCGTTCCCAAACACAGGCCTCTAGCCTGCAAACATCAGGCCATGCAGTGCTAGTGACCCCTCCCTGCCCCTTTGACTTCTACTTTCTTCCCTCCCCTAGGGAATGCTTCTTGTTGTGTCCTTCCCTTCTACCAGGCAAACTCTTGCTGTTACTACAGAGAGCTGCTGGGATGACTCTGCCTCCTCTAGCGCATTACACAACAGTGTGGACCAGTGCTTCTCATGTCTCCTTTGCCAAGGCTGAACTAATGGTGCAAAGCATGAAGCAGGGGGAGAATTGGGTTCCACAAGCAGCGGCTACCCAGTGTTTTTTTAGAGAGCTTTTCTCTCCCTCTGGTTCCACTCAAATGCTGCCTGAGTAGTTGTTCTTTAATACATTGCTTGTTCCATTTCATTTTTCATCACTTAATGTCTTAGGTAAATCAAATAGCGTCTGCTGGGCATAACAGTGGTGACACTAGTTGGTCTTTTAAACAATTTAGTTTGTTTACTCAATTATTCTCACAGGCAAACTTTTTCAGCATGCTAAACCATCCTTTGCAGGGGGATGATGCTCCAAAAGGTTCATTGGCTCCAGTACATGGCTACCATGACCTGACAGGGTCAGTCAACTACCTAAACCAGTGCATGGAGACGAATTCAGCCCTGCAAGTGAGCAGCAGGGCTGTGCAGCCTGTGAGAACCTCATCCTCAGTGTTTTTGCATGCCTCATCTCACCCATCTGCAACATGGACCTCTCAGATCCCATGCCTTGTCCCCCACCCTCCCCGACCCTCAAGTCTGACAACTTTAAACCAAAGATACTCTTTTTGTACAAAAAGGCGCTAATAAAATTAGTCCAGTTGGCTCACAAAGTGAAGGGCGACTTCAACTGTGGACTAACACAGGCACGTACATGGTGTTACTGATAACAGAGAGAAACAACAGATCTTCCTCCTAATTCTACCTTGCTGTGACCAGTACTGTTATGGTAAGGACCAGTGCATGCTCATCTACTGCTTAATATGCTAGAAATCAGCCCCCATGTAACATTCATCTCTGTGTAGAAGCCTCTGTCCTACCAACAAGGAAACCCAACAGCATGGTCCCACAGCTGCCACTTGTCTGGAGCAAGGCTCAGGTCATGCTCTTCACAGATCATAGAGCTGTAGCCAACTGTAGATGCAAAAGAGCCTTACATGGACTGGTATCATCTTCTTAAAGCTCGCAGATGCACGTGGGTCTGCTGGGATGCAGTTGGGAAACAGAGGCAGGTACAGAAGACCCTGAAGCAGCAGGTTCTACAAAGTCAGCACAGGGATGGGGTCAAAGTGGAAACACAGGGGTTTTTTTGATTGTTTGGGTTTCTTTTTACACTGAAAGTGCCCACATCACCCCCACAGCTTTTATCCCAAAACAAGAGTGGAGGAGGGAGCCCCATATCCTGCTCAAGGACAGCTCCTTTTTGCCTACATCCTCTTGACCCTTCTCTTTCAAGTCTCTCGGGGCAGTTTGAGGTCATTTCCCCATTTGAAAAAATTCCTGTTAGAGACCACCCCCTCAATCTGTACCAGGACTTGAGGAGTGAGATGCACTTCTTCCTTGCTAATATATGTTGGCAGAAACGTATGGGCTTTCTGGCCCTATCTCTGCCTTTGGATACACTGTGTTACACAGGGTGATGCAACCCCTGTATATCTCAACAGAATCACACATTAAGCTGTATCTTGCTTTTTTCTGATGGCCAGACATGCTTTTCTATAACACTGCAACTTACTCTTCCTTCCTGTTCGTTGTTATTGCCACATACGTTGTCTTAGAACCAAACTCAAAGAAGCTATTAATAAGGAAAATTAAACATCATTGTTTCTGCTCTTGTTTAAAAAGGTACTATTAATTCCTATTATCAGTCCTCCTAGTTGTCCATCTTGGAAACTGCTGATGTCCACTTTCTTGCAGAAAACATGGTTAGATACTCCTTCAATGAGTTCACTATACTAATAATCTCTGGAAGTTTCACAGCAAAAACTAGACCCCATTAATTTTTCCACTGCATTCAAAAGTCTGTCAAATGTCTTCAGAATTCACATAGAACCCAAAGGCTGCTGTCCACCCTGCAGCTTTTGGAGCAACCACTTGCCCTACAAAGTCTCTAGTTTGTGCTGATGCATTTTGTACATGGATTGAACGTGGTCACCCAAGGGCAGGGAGTAACGCTCCTACACACAGTCAGTTCTGCTCTATTAAATTATTTGGAAGCTATGCTTCTCATAAGCAGATGCTCTTGTAAATACCCAAAAGTTAAAGTTTGTAGCACTTTCAAGACAGTCTCCAAAACTGATTGCACAGTGGAAGGCAATCATTTGATCCTCCAAGTCTTCATATGTAGACTTCACACACATTTTGCAGGAAACACTGCCTCAATCCGTGCTCAGTAATTACTAGTCCTATCTACCACAGGCTTCCTCAGATCCCATGACAAACTCCTCTGGCTTTTACAGAGCACAGGACCAGGCCTTCCTTTGGATGGACAAACTTTCCATGTAGAAGCACGTGCATTTTCCACCATCCCAGAAATTCTCCTCTCTTTGCTAAAAATCACCAAACCAAACCATCCCCTCTCTGAAGATTGAATCTCCAGGAGGGACTTTCACATTGAATAAATAGGTACTCAAGGAAAAAATTTCCCTTGCTACCCAGTGCAAGAGGGTGGTGATAGACAGACAGACAGGATTTCCTTGATGATCTTTTTCCAGGGTTGGAAGCACCAGGAGGTGCCCCAGAGGCAACTCTCCAGACCCAAGTCTTCCCAATCAACATTTTCACAAAAAAAACCTCAAAACAACCCAACAACCCTCCCAGCAAAAAACCCCAACATCTTACAAGTTTCAGATGTTGCTGCAAAGGGTACCAGTAGAAATATTTGAGAACGAGTCACAACTAATCTATTAATCATTGCTATTAATAATTAATTTGTCCTTCTGCAGCCCTTTTCACCCAAGGATGTATCAAAGGACTTCCCAACCATTAGTTAAGCATCACCACATCTCTCCTACCATAGGTAACTGGCAGGGCTGGAGCAGTCTGAGAGATCTGGAACTTGGCACCCAGGATAAGGCAGCGACTTACTGGAGATATTAAACCCTGCGATCAGTGCCAGGAGCGGGAGCCAAACAAAGCCTGCACTGGAATCAATTTTCAGGCTTTTTTTGGGGGGGATGGTTCTGTTTCACTTATTTTTAAAAATAAATATGTATTTGAGGAGCTGTGCTCATTATGGTGGTTTACTTACGGGAGGCAGAGCTCTGTCCGTGGGTAATTATATGTGGGTCTCCCGTAGGAGTCTCTGCTATGTGGCAGACTTCACCCATGGAGCGTTAAAATACAAACACTGGAACAAGGTCTTTTTCTGCAATTCTGTTTATTTTTGGAGGAACACTCCTGATTGAGATGGAAAATGCTCTCCCATCACCCCACAGGCCAGAAGTCCCTTCTTTTTCATGCCAGCCCCTGTTGCAGGCTCCCCCAATAACCCAGCTAAGGCACCTATTTTTCATAGCGCATCCAGCTGCCTTACAAAAAGCCGATGAATTATTCTTGGTTTTAGTGCAACCACTGAAAATATTTCAAAGTGAAAAGGAATTGACCCAACCTACTGTGCACATTATTTATTCAGAGGTAGTACAAAAACGAGTCCCTGATGTTACTAAAACAAATCCTAATAAGTACAGAGAGCATCAATTACAGGCTTCCCTTTATAGTCCTATATATCTCTTTCCCTTTCTAGAGATAGTATCACATGCAAGGGGGCACTGTGTTGGCTTTCAAATCTATTGAGCTTTCATAATTATAACCTCCATTTTAACCTCTTTTATAGGACATACTATACCGTTTCACGTTATGTTCCTTGAATCCCAACCAACCCTATGAGAAAGCGTCTTTAAAGCTCGCTGCTTATAAGACGTGCATAAAATGGGAAATATTAAGCATTCATAACGCTGTGCATACATTACATCGGGGTGCTGAGCGCAAGGAAGAGCGAAGGAAAATATATCTTTTGAACCTCACTTGGACTCTGGCTTTAAGCTCGGTAAATATTCAGCAGGCACATATCCTGACATAATGAAACCAGGGAAATATTAATTGCAGTGGAATAGCTGGATTTTTAATTTTTTTTTTCCCCAGCCTGTATGGAACGTCCTTCTATTTAATCAAAAAGCTTGGAATGATTCCTAATCTATCATAAAATTTTTTAAGGACATGATTAATTCCATTGTTTAAATTCTGTTTTATTGCCATAAGAAACTCTCATAAATGATCCCACACCTTTCTCTGTGATCATTTCCTTCTAAAGTAATATACTAATTAATTTCAATTAAATATATGTAAAAGAAGATATATTTTGAAAAATGCTTCTCCCTTGCCATTTGTTAATATATTGAAAAAGTGTAAACCTTGGAACATTTAGCATAGAAAATATTCATTTTTGGTAATTTCTCAAGGGGGCAATTTATTAAATGAAAGGCTTTTAACATTAGCTAAAAGCAGCCCTGTAAATCACGGGTGTCATCAAACTGCTTCATCACTTCATTAATTTAAAAGATTATTATATGCGTAACTGACATAATTTTGAACAATGTTACATGGTTAATTTATTAATGTAGAAAAGCAGAAATGACATGCTGAATTGATTTATTGTTATAATTGTATAATTTTAGGACTTTTCTCTGTGACTTTCACCAACAGAGCAAATGATTCAGGGTGAAGTTGTGCCATTGATTTTATTTTTTTATTTTTAGGACAGGACTACTCACTGATGTCTGCAAGGACTTAAGAAAAGATGGTTCAGCACAGCTCCTCTGTTTTTCAGTAGGAGCTGTTGAAAGACCTCCTTTACAACCCACAGTCACCTTGTGGTTTTATTCATTTTAAAGCACTTTTTCCCCCCATTTTGGTAGCCAAAAAAAAAGATTTCAAAGTTAGCGTAGCTATGCTAAAAACCTGATTTTGAGCAAGCATGCTTAAATGTGCATATCCCCCTAAGCTCTTCACATGCACAGATTTTAGGTGGAGGAGCTTCTTTCTACGCCGAAGAAGCCAGAGCCTCCCGCAGATCAGCCCACGGTATTTTAAGTCATAATTATATTAGCGAGCAGTTAGTGCTGGCTTCATGCCCAAGCTGAAAATATAATGCAGCATCATTTCTTTTCTAGGTGCTGCACGGAAAGCACAGCTCAACTTGTCTTCAATAATAGAATACCACGTTTGGGATTTATTTTTAGATTGAAATGATGCGTGACTCCGAAACCCTGCAAAGCTGGGGGAACATTCCTTGTTCCAGCACAAAGGCACGCGTGGAAGGGCAGGAAGATCCTGCTAAAAGAACCTTGCCTCAAAAACCTGCAAGGGAATAAGGTTAAATCAGGATTTAACTAAATGGGGGCCCCAGTTCAGTAAACCACTTGGGCTCTCTACTTCAGGGATGTGAACGTGCTTTCCTTTAGCAGAGCCTCAACAAGCCCAGCAAGCCCCTCTGGCTTCCTGGAGCTCTGCATCCCACTCCCGCAGCATGGCTTTTTCAAGCTGAATTGTCAACAATTTTTTTCTCCACATTTTGGATGAATTTTCCAGCCCCAGGCTCATGCTGCATTGCTACGGTCATGCCTGGAATGGGGGCTTGCGGCTGCACCCGTGATTGCACAATGCTCTTGCAGCATGTTTACGCCATATGAAGAGAGAATCATGGTCAACAACACGGCTGACTGGTTGTCCTAAAAAACGCTCCTAGTGATCTTACGGTGCAAACTGAAGCACTGGTTCCAGAAACATCTCATTTTCTAACACAAGCCTTGATAGAAGAAAGCTTTTAAATGATGGCTACAGGTACGTACTATTTGGAACTGTGTTTATGTTGCATGGGGAGTCGTTGGCAGGGACGAGAAAACAATGGGAGGAGCTGGCTAGAGTCAGTCCAGCCACAGCCATCGGCGATGCCCTGGTTGGACGTCCAGCACCCACTCTCACAGGACATAGGTCCCCACGGGTCCAGTGCCATATAAACATGGTATGGATGTTCCCAAAACCTTGAGCCACTTCCAGTCTCACTTAATGTTAATGTTGGCATGGACGCCCCTGAAAGCTTGGGTCACCTCCAGCTTTGTTTAATGCTAACATTAAGCAGGTGACCTGAGAGGACAAGGACTGGAATGAACGTGCTAACAACCCAGCAGTCAAATTTGTTTTGTTAAAACCCAGCTCACTGGCCACATTAACTTCAGCATACCTGTGAAGGGGCACAGGGCTGGGAGTGGGGAAACGTGGGCTTCATGCTGAGCAGTACTTGTGCAGGGTGTCAATGCTTGGGCATGTCCTCAAACTCCTTTTTTCTTTTTGTACATTTTGTTTATTTTGAGATGCCTTTAGATGACCTGCCACACAGGTTGGCCCTCTAGAAGGGACATCTGACATGCCAGTAATAAGGACACCACAATCAAAGAATTTCACAGTGGATAAAATTTAAAATGCAGATTAAAACCTAGACCATTCCAGAGCAGCAGTTAAGGATCCTGCATCATCAAATGGTGTCACAAGAGCATTCTGGGCAATTACTGACAATTTTTAAGAGAGTATTTTTCTTTTCCCTGTAATCTTACATAATGTGTTTCATATGTAATACCTCGAGCATACGCAGTATGCAAAACACTCTACCAACTGTATACAGACAGAAATCATCTTGCCATTAAAAGCAGCCATGGCCAGGGTGCAGAATGGTGACCAGATGGTCTGAGCACAGCACACGCTGCAAGACTAAAGAGCAGGGAAAAATTTTAGCTGAGACCACTGGGGCAAACCCAGGCTCTTATGAAAAGCACCATGTGGTTTTTAATGTGCACAGAGTGAAGACAGGACCTCTGATTTTAAGACACTACCCCCCAAGATGTAAATTATCCAGAAAGGCATCCTTCATGCCACGAAGTTTCAGCCCATCGCTCACGTATATTATTTCAATGCTCACAAGTTAGATAGGGTATATTATAAATCTCCAATTACCTCTGGCATGTGCACAGTTGACTTTTATTTTTGATGATGATAATTGTTTTTTCTAAGGGTGTCACTAAGGACATGGGGAAACAATTTAGGAGATTTAAAAAAGGGGGAAAAAAAGGGGAAAAAAAAGAGGAAAGATTTGAGCCAAATGCTTTCTTACAGGAAACATTTATTTGCACCAGAGTGTCTCATCTAACAAAGTTCCACCATATTTTCCCACAACAGACAGGAACTTGTCCGCATTAGCATTTTAAGAAACGAATCCTAAAGAGCAGCAAGTGTCAATATGCTGTCATGACCAGGATTGATGGCCCTTAACAGAGCTCTTCTCACATGAGTGTAAATTACTGCCTTTTAGTTCATCACAGGCATTTTGGTCAACACAAACTTTTCTTATTTTCACATGGCCTTTAAAATCCTTACGAAAGCAAAACAGAGGGTCTGATCCTGTCCCACTGCAGCCAACGGCAAAGCTCCTCTTGGACTGAGAGCAAAAGGGGAACCCAAGTATGAGCAAAAGGAATATTGGGATTTTCTGCCACCCGATCTCACAGATCACATCACAAATAGAGACTTTAAAAGGTGCGCGCAAGAGAAAGAATTGATAGGGAATAACTTGTTTTCAAAACAAAACAGATGTTCTACGTGATCTGGAGCAGATATGTCTTGGGCAAAAAGAGCTGGTTTTGATCTGAATTTTGTTTTATATTTAGTGCTGCAAACATCTGCTAGTCTTATTACAAATTGCACTTTGGTAGTCATAATTAGTAACCACATGACGCTGTTCTACATGTGACATTCACAAAATCAGAAAAACATGGGACAGGGGAAGTACTCTATTAATGTAATTCCTAAATGTTACATACAACCACTGCGTGACTCTCTTAGCTTCTCCATCCTTTCCTGATGCCAAGGGAGCCCTTCTTCTTTTTTAGAGAAAGATACTTTAACCAAAGCGACAGGTTAGTTACAGATTTTCTCTTAGTGAAGATAGTTACCCGTGATGCTTAGCAGCTTGAAAATGGGGAGGTGTGCCTCATGTTGACTGAAGGAAATCGCAAAGCCTCTCCCACTCTCAAGCTTAGGTGGACAAATCTGGATGTGTAGCAAAGATGACGACAGCCAAGTTCTACTAAAGCTGCAAGTGTCCTCAGTGTAACACTGGCTATGCTTGACCATGGGACAGAAGTCTCCAGGATTATAGCCCCAGGCAGTAACTTAATTCAGATAATTAAACATCCATAAACCTCCCAACAAGAACAAGTGCAAAGTCAATGGTAGGATTTAGAAGTCTGCTAGAAACAGGGGAGAACAGCAGAGTAAAGAAAAAAGGGATGCCCATCTCTCTGCTGCATCCCTCATAGCAAATCACTGATCATGAAAAAGAGTTTTCTGACCCAACAGAGTTCTTCTTGTTCCAAATATGTGCCTGTCAGGACAGAGCAAAACCAGGAACACCAGACACAATTTGTGAAAAACAAATGAAGTAATAACACAGGCCCATTAAAACTGCCTCGAACACTTCCCCTGCAACCAAACTTGACAAATCAACCCCCTCAGACCAAAGAAATCCCTGACAGCAGTTTGGTTTTGAATGTCCCTTCTCCCAAAGTATCAGATCCTCTCCAGCTAAACCACCCATGAACAGAGAAGCCCACAAGACACCAGTGCATCGGCTTTTCAACAAAAGCCTGGCTGTGGTGAACCTCCACTGCTTCCCCACTGCTTTGGGTTCTCCAGATGCCATTTCCATTCAGCATCGAAGCCCTTCTGGCATCAGCATGCTGATCCACCACCCCCCAGACCCTCCAGCGGAGCAGCCTGCTCTCGGCCCTTCTAGCCCTCAGGGGAAGGATTGGGTCCATGGGGCAAGCAGAGGACTAGCAATGACTTTCAAAGGGTCCTTGCTATCCAGAGGTTTCACTCTGTGGCTGGCAGACATGTTAATGCTGTGTGACCATCGTTTAATTTAGCTCCCCAACATGGCATCTAAGCAGTGGAGAGCAACAGTATCACAGCCAGCAGATTTAACATAAAGCCACAGTTACCAGAGGATTTGGTTTTGACTGAAGTCATTTACGTCATAGCTAATGCTGCCATCTGCTTGCTTTCATGGCAAGGTATTCATGTACCTTTCTCTTGCCGTTCATCCCTTGTCTTATCCTTCCACTTTCCTCCTTTCTCTTCCCTTCTCTCATCTTCCCTCTGCCTAACTTCTGGGTGTTTTTATCATCTCTTGTCTTCCACCTTCCCAAGACTGCTTTCTTTTCCCGAGTCAAAAACAACAATGTGAAAATCTACCAGAAACAAAGACAACTTGGTGAGCTGCTTAGACTGACCTCACAAACACATCTCTGGAATTTAAAATTTGCAGGGTAGGGCATAATTCTGGGGAAGTATCCCTGTATGACCCTCTTGCTCTTACACTTTTTCTAGGTGCTGTGGGTCCCTATTGCAGGTGAGATACTGGGTTAGATCTTTATTTTGGAACTATCATGACTTCTTTCTGAAACTAGGAGCCAGATATCTGCCTCTCTGTAGTGGGAATGCTTTCCTTAGCGAAATATATGACATGAAGAAGAGTTTTCCTTGAGGAGTTATCCACACCATCTACTGGAGACATGATTGCATTTCCTTATATCCAATCTTTCCAAATGTGTCTCCTGCAATGGCGATTCCACAGAGTAAGTCTGCTCCAGTCCTTAACTGGTTTTGGTATGAGGAAGTTCTCTAATATCTAATTTAAATCTCCTTTGCTGCATATTACACTGATTATTTCTATTCCTTCCCTCAAAAGACATGGATTAAAATATCTTTACTCTCTTTACTAACCTTGCAAATAGTGGAAGACTGTCACCACTTTCCAACCTAAAATAATTGTGTTCCATCAATGTTTCTGGTCCTTTCATCCCAATATTAGAGAAAAGTCCTCTTCTTTCCAGAGCAAGCCACACTCTTTCTGCCTCTGCAAGAGGCAACAGGGACAGGGCAGGCTCTGAATTGTCTGAGAGGAAACAGCAGAGTCCATAAAGGAGGTAGAGCTCCCAAAGAAGATTTATGGCCAAAGCACTCAAGAGCCGTGTTGTCTGAGTGTTGCTCTTGGAAAGCCCTGCTTGTGTGGGTGCAGCCAGCCCTTATTCCTGTCCCGCTGGCAGCAGGGCTGCGGTATCGCTGCCACTTCTCCATCACAGGGGGAGAAGCAGGGGTATGTATGCATAATTAGCATTTTTCAAGAGTGGTGCTGGAGGCTGCTAGAGGGAGAAGGGAAAACAAACATAAAATAAAATACAGGCAAGAGGGTAATATTTCCATCATCAAAGCTGACATACTGCACTGCAAGTCCTTTGAGCAGCAGAAACTTGATGTGCAAAGCCCGTTGAAAGAGAAATCTTTGTATGAGCCTTTCTCAAAGGATAATTTTAGACTTCGGCGCTCCTTTTCACAGGGACAATTTTAAATCTGGAATCATTCACAGACATCCAAGGCCATTAGGTCATGGAATATGACTTCTTCTGAAACAGGGGCCAATGATTTTCACCTATATTCCTCTATAAACACTTTTTCAGGGAGAAGCTTGTTTGCAAGTAGAAGTTTCCATAGGGAAAACTATTTGCTTAGTAGGACAGGCAGGTCTTCCAACAGGAAACCCAACTCCTTGAACTGCTGGACTCCAACACCGATGAAAGGATGGTCTGAAACCTTTATTCCTCACCTCACTCTGTACTGTCCTCCTGGAAAAAGCCACCAGTTCTCACTTCTCTAAGCCAGACCTGGGAAGATCCCTCCCAATCATCAAAAACTCCTCAGACGTTATACCTGGTGTTGCTGGATGGGCACTGGAGCATATTTTCTGGTTTTGGCTGAAGACAAGGAGGATTTTGCTACAGAGAAAAGATGAAAAGCATGGAGGGAGATAGGAGCTGTGGAAATGCTGACACATGCCTTTGATAAAGTTATTAAGGATCTCTGTTTCCCCCTCTCCTGAACAAGGACTAAAAAAGCTTGGTTTTGTTTCCCATGAAAATTCACACAGAAGTGTTTATTCTGTGAGAAGACAGATTGAGAGAAGCAAACAGGAGACCCTGAATGCATTTTGAGTGCTTCAGCATCTTTGGATAGGGTTATCTCTTATTTACAATAAAACTACCTTCCTTGTGCCTCTTCTGTTTAGCCTCCCAAGCAGCAACCTAAGGATGTCCACATCTGTAGTGCTGCTGCTTAGGAAGCAGACACAGGTCTTGAAGAGGTGGTTTTATTTCATTAAATCCCTTTTCTGAGGGCATTTCTTTTCCAAGGCCCCCAAGGCTGTTGGAAGTGCTAGCGAGGCAGGGGACAGTACCATCAGAGAGGCAGGATATCAAAGTATAAGCACACGACTGGTGGAAAGCTGTAAATCCTTCCGTTGCAGTTCTGTGCCTTCCCATTTCTCTTGACAGCTTCCCTGCTTCTGCTGAGAAACGTCTCTCCCAGTCCTCCTCCCGCACCACTCTGTTTCCCATCTCCTTTCCATCTCCCTAGCCCCGCCAACTCTACCACTCATCCGAAGCTCTTTTTGGAGGCTATCAATTTTGCAGTTCCTTCATGAGATGCATTGATTTTTATCATCAATAGCACTGCCTGGGAAGCAAAAGAGGACCAGGAAAGAGATGATTTACATAGCTGTAGATCCATCCATAGTGTACTGAGTTTGTTCCTCCCAGGACTAGTTGACCTTACCAGGCAAACTCCTCACTGAAATCTTTCCCTGAAGATCACTACTTCGTACCGAAGTGAAAACCTTCACCATGTATAAAAGAAACATATTGGTCAAAGCAACATATCCAAGTATTTTCATGCTTGAAAAGTGATGCTTCTGGAGTGGTAAATAGATGTTAAGTATAATCACAGTTCATGCATCTGTTGATCAAAAAGAAGATATCATGGAACTCAAACCAGCAGAACAATAAAACCAACAATAAAATCCAGCAAAAAACCTTAATTCTGCCTCCCTCCCCCACCAGGATAACAAAACCTCTTCAAATCAAGAGAGACCGCACTGGCAGACAACTATGGGAGGCTTTACATTGATGTTTTCTTTCTTTGGAAAGGCTTTAAATGCTTTTCTCGTGTTTTTACAAAAGCTTTTGCATTTTCCAGGGGTTCTCTTTCTGTCTGAATGCCACTGCTAGCAAAGGAAAGGAAATTCTTCATGACCTTTTGTTGAAGCTACGGCAAGGGCTTCATGAGAAAATTCCACATGCATGGAGCCCTGCATGGGCTCCTATAAACAGCAGGGAGGGAAAATCAAGCGCAGCCAAGGAAACAAACAGATGTTTCATTCAGGGCCGTATCAACAAATCAATATTAATCAATAATGAGATCCATTCATTACCCCCCACAGCTGATCACCTGACTGCATTTTCCAAGTCTCAGTTGGACTGAAATCCAAGGGGATTCTGCTTACCCCAAAAATGGTGGCCATCCAAGCCAAGCACACTCCCTTCCAGCCTGTGCTGTGGACTGACATCCAGCCTTGACCTGGACATCCACAACTAGTTAAAGACCTGTTTATTAACCTCAACATCTTACCCAGAGTAGAGAAAGCTACGTCACCATTAACCAGTACTCCTTGTTTTGATGTTAGTCCCCAACATACTTTTCTAACTATTATCAACTCATCATGAGCCATGCCCTGCAGAAGTCATTCCGCAGAGGTTATGGGGACCCATAGGACACTCCTCTTACATCTGAGCTGCAGTTGGTGAAAGCAGAGAAAGGGAGAAGATGAGGGGAAAAAAATCAGTAGTTGGGGAACGGAAAGGAAGAGAAGGATTAAATGAAAAGCTCTGCCAGGATGTAGCCATGGGGAGCTAATTCACCATGGGCAGATCAACTTGAGGGAGGATGGAGTTTAAAGGCTTGGAGTCTAGCAGACAGCTGGTACTCAGCTGGTGATGCTGCTGGTGTGCGCTGCTCCAGCATAGCCTATAAATGACACCAGGATGCGTTCTGGATTTTTTGTTGTTGTTGTTTGTTTAAAGTGACTTGTACAGGAAATTTTTCCTCATCACATGTAAAAGCTGTTCCAATTCCCCGAAGTAAGAGACTTGGCAAGTCAACTGCAAGGAAAGTGGAAGTGTTGAAGCATATGAACAAACTTCAACAACATGCAAGCGTAACTTTTATTGCCAACAGTAGATGCACATTGGAATTTGGGGGGAGGGGAGGGGAAGAAACCCTGATGAAGTGGCAAAATGCAGTTGTTTTTCTTTATCTACAGAGAATGTTGCGGTTTAATTTGCAGATGAATCACTTTGCTGTGATTTATTCAGTTTGTAAATGGATCTGATTTATTTTCCAGGGGAATTCTAGAGATTTTTTTAGTAAAGCAAGTTATCAAGGCAGCCTACAATTAAAGGCAACATAATTGCACCAAAATGTTTGAAGAAGACCAAGTAAGAGTATCACCTGCCAAACATTTTGGCAACAAAACAGAACAAAATGAAAGAAAAAGCAAACAATCCCCAAACAAACCTCTATTAAAAAAAAGGAAAAAAAGAAGAATAAAAAAAGAGAAGCCTAGGATGTAGACAAACCAAACACAGACTTGCTAGTTGTTAAAAGAGCCTTTAAAGGAATATCCTCCTTTGGAGCACTCTGTTTCAGGACACCATAATATCAACTTTGCCAGAGCAATTAAAATGTTTAATAATCCAACCTGGATCTCATTTATATGGCATATGAACGTAGTAAAATACAGTGTATGGAAAGTGTGCTGTACAATAAGATGTGGTTTATTTCATATCACAAGTTTGCTGGTAATTAGATAGTTCATATCACAGGAGAAAATGTTAACGCCTAGCAAATATAATATATACAGCCAGCAGATTTGCCAGCTTCAATAGTTTTCCTATGCTCACAGTCTTTTTTTCTTTTCTTTTTCCATTTTGCATCCCATGGAGAACATGGAAGTTGATGATTCAAAATCTCAAGACTTAATGGAAAAATGGTCTGATTAATTCTCATACCTGGCTGGAGAATAAAGCTTTCCAAAAATGAGATGGTTATGCTTAAAACTACATACAGAATCTATCAGCTTTAAAGTAGAGGTGGGTCTGCTCCAGACATAAGCAACTTTTCTCAGGAGTTTCTAACTATAGAGTTTTTTGCTTCCCCTCTTACACATGCAGCACAGGACCTGAAAGCAGGTGGTTTTCAGCATCACTGCCACAAGAAATAATGCAAAGTTTTGCCATTTACACTCTGGCTAGAAAGTACCACCTTCAAAACATCAGCCACATTAGGTGAAACCCATGCAACGAAGCACAACTCTACAAACCACCTCCTGTTATCAGAAACTCTTCAGTTATGAAGAAGCTTTCATTTTCAACATGGAGGAAGAGACCGCTGCTCGACTTCCTGCCGCCGAAGAACCGATTTGGATAATGTGGCCACATCTCCTGGCAGGAGAGGACTCAAAGTATATTTTAGCAGCCAGTGGAACACCTCCCACTTAGAAAGCTAGCGTTCCTGCGGCAGGTTGGAAAGAGTTTACAATAGGCTTTGATGCCTTTGCTCAGCCACATTTCCTCTTCCAGGATTTGTTGGAAAGAGGGGGAGGGCAAAAAGGGAACAGGACCCAAACCCTTTACTATCTCTTCTGAGCTTGTTGTCTTTTGTAAGCTACAAAGAACAGATTTTCTTTTGTAAATCCTTAGTAATTAAATGAGTACTCCACTGGCTATATTTTTCAATGGTCTTGTTTCCTAGGTTTTGCCTTTGACAGTCATATTTTGCAAAGGCTGCTAAGATGACTAGGCACCTTACCCTACTTAACACTAAACCAATTGATGCCCGTGCACACTGCATGAAGGAGGAAAAGTTTCATTAATGGCACTTCATTAAAGAACTGCACTGGAAAGCCCTAAATGTGACCGAACCAACTGAAATCCAGAGCGAGCTGTCTATTAGGAAAGCAACAAAGACAGTTTCGGAAACTGAACTCTGGCTCCACTGCAGCGGATTAGGAAGAGTGATGGGATTAGTGTTTAATGACTTGGGGCAAGAGACAAAGGGAATTTCGACAAAGAGGCTTAGATATGGAAGAATTAACACTCTCTATCCCAACCATGCCTCTGATGACTTCCAGCATTCTTTCCTGGCTCTGCTGAAGTTTGGTGGGGGGAGATAGGGGGGAACCAAAATAAAAAAAGACTAGTGGAGCTTTAATACCGCCTTAGCCTTTTCTTCTCCCAGTGCTTTCTCTTTTTAAAGAAAGAAAAGATCTTTTAATTTTTCTTAACGCAATAAGCAAAGTTGCCAAGGGCTCATGCTACAGCAAGCTAGCCACGCATCCATGAGTGATACTTGCTGATACTACAGATCTCTCCGTATATATATTTCTACATATATATAGATACACACATGTGGTTATATATAAAGATATACATATACCTATACAGATATAAACAGATACCTATAGATATTTATACAGATATAGCACATAATTTTAAAATGACTTAACAGGGAATGGAATTTGCTTGTGACTGCATGGACGTGAGAAATCCTCTTTGATTTGGGGTTGTATTACACAATATGGAGCAGGGTGAAACAGGCAGGAGGAGCACGCAATTCATAGAGTTAACCACAGGTTTTCCCAGAGTGACACGATTCAGGGCAGAACCTCTTATTAACAACTGTTAGAGCCCATGAGCCTGACTTTGCATACAGAAAGTGTAACTCCCTGGGAGTAACTCACGATTTGTTTAAGCATAAGGAACAAAGAAAAGGAAGACTAAGCAGTTATGATCTAGAAGAGAAAATGTCTCGAAGCTAAAAGCAATTAGTTAAATAATAACAAAAAATAGCCCAGTAAGGAAGCCGGGTCCCCTCCACTACAATACAGAGACATTAACGTATTTGAGCTTTAAGCAGCACTCCAGCCTCTGACCCTCTGGGCGCTGGTGTCAAGGAGACACTACTTAAATAAATATACAGCAAGCACCAAACCACCTGTCAGGAACGAGCTTAGGGGGACCTCTCCTGAGAAGTGTGGTGCAACTACTTCACAGCCTGCTGAGCCAAGGGAAGCACCTGCACCTCCCTGAGTCAGGGCCTTTTACAGCTGCAGATCCGTGTTTCACAGAGGTAGCGATGATATCCTACAAAGTCCTCCTACACTGTATACCCAACTCATCATGTCGTTGTTTTAAAAATAAAATAAAAATAAAATAAAACTGACCCGAAGCACTTGCGGAAAAGCTAGGTATTTGTTTCACATGTTAGCTAATATGAAATGCTCCCAGAGCAGCTTTAGACTCCAAAGTATTATTTAACCAGTGTGGTTTAGTAGGACAATGGCAGCCCCCTGCCGTAATCCATTCAGGGCAATACCATCAGTCAGTGTGAAATTAAATACATTACAGGGTAAGAGCTTAATGCGTTTTATAGGCAGTTGTTCATCCACATCAAACTTTAGCTTTTAAAATCCTAACATTTGATCCCACAACAGGAACCATGCCTCGAGAATGAGATTGGCACGTTTGCACTGCCAGCAGGGCAGAAAACGCGGAGTGCAGCCTTCAGTGGGAAATGCAATTGCCTGAGAGGGAAAAACGCTCACGTCAAGAGAGCTCTGCGGAGGTACAATCGCTTGTAAGACATAAGCAGGGCTGAAGACGGTAAATACAAACCCAGAGCTGGCTGGCTATGGGCTGTTAGAGTCACCGTTTCTTACCGCGGCGCATGTAGGTTTCTCTTATATACCTATACATTTAATGATCATTAATAACAATGATAATATGGTTTCTTTAATCCATCCATATAAATTCTGGTTCTGCAAACTCTTAAAGATGCGATCCCTATTTCCCACAGTTTGATGGGACTTTGTGCTTGAGCAGGCAGTATTCCCACGTCAGTGTCCACAGGCTCATCATGCCTTTACGCTAGCTGAATACTCTTCCTTGACCCAGCTGCCAGGTCTCTTGCACAGGGGACGGGGGTGTGCCTGTCCATGCTCTAAAACACAAATGCTCCATCTTCCCTTCACCACGGAAACAGCCTGAGCAGCAAAAACAGTTTGTAAAAGAGATGTACAGAAAGCGCCAAGCAGAGGAGCCCGTTAGATCCTCCGTTTGGTTACACTTGCTTAATGCAGGAGTAAATTCCATTTGCTTCAGCTGAGTTACTCCAGATATGAATAGGTGTGAGTGAGATCAGAACAGAGTCCTTAGAGAGCCCTTTGCCTTCTGTGATGCTTCTTCTGAAAATGAAGTGCTGATAAGCCCCAATGCTAAAAAAAAATTTAAAAATTAAAATATCTTCAGAACTATCTGTTGCCCAAAATGGCTTTTAACTGTTGAAAGAACATCAAACATTTAAAAACACATAATCTGCTCTCAGCACCGACACGCAGTGCCAGGAATATTCGTCAGCCTTATGTTTTTGGATCATGTGTCACAGCGGATTATCTGACACTCCATGAACATTGACTGCTTCCTCCAGTTGCGGCTACAAAACTTGTTCTCAGGCATGTCACTGGATGCTACAAGCATCATGAAGCGGACCCTGCCTTCACAGTAAGGGCATTGTATCTCCCCAGCCTATGAGCAAAAGTATTCCTTATATCCTGATAAAACCTTCCCGCTTTGAACAGAAAGAGCCAAAAGCAACTTTGTTGAGTTTTCTTTAGTGATGAACGTTTGGATAACTCTTTAAAATATTCCAGGGCTCCAGATGCTATTTATCCAGCAGTGTGAGTTGAGAGCTGTAAGCTCTGCACCTAAAGAAAGACTTTATTGCCTGGGGTGAGTGGGTGGGAAACTCTTTAGGCTCAAATGGGGTCAGTGAAGCTACAGGCAAGCACTGCAGTGACTCCAAATACAATGGGGGAAGGGCACAAAAAAAAGGGGGGAGGGGGGACAAAATGGAATGCAGGGAAATCAAAGGAAGAATTTAATTTATCTGCAGGCTCACATTGTCTGGCTAAATGGGGATAAGGAAGGGGAGTCCAGGATCTTTAACAAGAAAGTCCTTTTAAAATTTTTACTCTCCCCTACTGATGACAAGTTTAGTCCTTTAAAAGATACTCCTTTGGTTTCTACCTTCTTTCCTTCCCAAATGTGCTTTTCTGGGATAAGTGGGAATCACATTGAAGAGACAAGAGGAGGAAAACATCTCTGCCATGTAGCCACCTGCCTCTTGCACCAGTCCTATATCTCCATTCTCTCCTGCCTTTCTCTCTTCTGCACCTAAGGCTCAGCCCCTTCCTCACGCTGGAGCTCTGGAGGCACGGGAAGCTCAGCTATCTCATGTGCTCTTCCAGAAGGCACCTTGCTTTTCTGAAGCCCACCCCACAACTCCCACACAAGCATCGTATTCCCTGTCAATGCACTGGGCAACCCAGATTCAACAGTTTTAAATCTTCTTCCCTTCTTCCCATCTCTTTTCTTGCACTGAGAGATTGCAAGGTTAAGTCTGCCCTTAAATCCCACCAGCTCCCCATGCTCACATCCCCTCCCAACTGTGTGTTGTCAATGATGATGCCATGCAACACAATGGCATTGCAGACCTTCACCCAGCAGCTCACGAAAAGCTCTTAGAAAGAAAGGAGAGCACAGAAAGCACTACTGTAAGAGAAGTCAAACCTCATAACCCTGTGAATTACCCACACTGTGTGGCCAAGAGCCACTTACGCTGCTGCCAAGAAGAGCCAAAGGGAACAGCTGCTCCTTGAATGGCTCACAGTCAAAAAAGGCCAGTTGTTCTTTCAGGTCCTCTGCTTGACTGCAGACCAGGGTGACCCAGAGACACCAGTGTGGGCACCCCTGCTCATTACACGTGCTTATTACAGCAAATTTGGCCCTGCCAACAGCTCATGGGTAAGCCCAGCCCCAGCTGAGGCACAGGTTTCACAAGAGCTTATGGGCCAACCTCTTGGCCAACCCTGCATTACTGTGTGGCAGGGAGGAAGCCACATCCTGACCCTGTATGTCTATTTTTCATAATGGAGGGATAAACTCTTACATTTCCTGCCCTTAAATTACATTTTGCCACCCAACAAGGAGTCCAGTTCCTGTAGATGGACTCCTAACAGGCTAGATCAGCACTGTCCACTGGTCATTACCAACGCCAGAGGTTCAGAAGCACTAGTTGTAAAGACTCTGGAAATGCATTAATTAGAAAACATCTAAAAGAAAAATAAAATTGGAAGGATCAACCAACCAGACAAACATCTGTTATTTTTTTTCTGTTATTTAATAACAAAAACTTCAAACATAGAACACATCTATTAGGAAAAACCCCACAACGTTCTCCAAAAATTAGCTGTCAGTTTTATCTCCGGCTCAATCAATTTTTTTCTTTATAATGTCTGAACAGTCCAATCATCCGGCACAATTTCTAATGGAAAGGAAATCCACAGAGTTGTGTTTTTCTCATCTGTGAGCTGAAGCACTGCCGAATTCCTGGGGAGACTGAACTGGCCTCAGGCCTTTATGCCGATCCTCTTGCTTCCCATTGCCACCCCCATCCCAAATTGCCACCCCGCTCTTAACCTTGCCCCCTCAGCATTTCTGGGTGGGTCCCAAAATCACACACATACTTTTGGCCACTCCTTGTTCTCAGCTGAAACCTGTTTCCATCTGCTATTACCTCACCCCGACACACAGGTGCACCTCAGGGCTTTTCGGGAAAATCTGTATTTCTCACAAAGCAGGTGCCTGCATGTGCAGAAAGGTAAGTGGAAATGCACCACAGACTGACCTGGGTTTTCCAGGCCCAGCACTATTAGCTTACTTTCTTAATTTGTTCTCCTTGTTTTTGCCAGTTGATATGCTGTCAGCATCTCACAATGAACCGGACTACGCAGAGCTCTTCAGCAACTGCTTTCAAGTTACCAGAGGGCAATTCCTCTCCCAGATGCAAGCTGCGTGGCCTGGTCCATGCTGAAAATGAATACCATGGCCAGGCTGCACTCCCAGGCATGTAATGATGGTGTTGAGATCAATTTGGGTTTCACCAGCAGACCTGTGAGACTGCTCTGAAGTGGGAAGGGAATTCGGAGACCCGTGTGTGGGCTGTGCTGCCTGCTTCTGATGCTTTACCACAAAACTTGAGACATTCATTATTTGTATGAGAGTTTCAGGCTTGACTTCACCTCATCCCTCATCCCTGATAAGGTTCAATCCCTTTTGGTTTTCGATGCAAAGCCTCAAAGTATAACCCAGAGAGTCAGAAATGGGAAGGCAAAGAAAGCAAACCTAACATTTTTGCATCAGCAGCTATCGGTTTCTGCCTGATTTGGTGTAGAAGAGACCAGGCTTGTGTCTGTTAAGTAGAGGAAATACAAAATTATTCTGGTTTTCCACTGGTGACACTGAGGAGGTGGTGCACCCCTGAATTAAGCCTGGCAAAAATCCCCAATGCCTGGTTAAGTTCTATCATTTTCATCCTCAGACACAGAGCAGAAAGAGAGCAGAGGAGGTGACATGGGCCCATCTCTATGCACTTCACTATAAAAAAAAAAAAAAAGAAAAAAACAAAGTGGAAAAAAATCCTTTGTGATTTGTCCATTGACAAAAAATAGGAGAAAGGCAACCTCCTTTCAAGAAGTTTCTGTCCAGTTTTGGCATCTTAAACCTATGTATCCCAGCTATGGGGTGCAGCTATTTGTTATTGTCCAGGCTAAACTTGGATGACTGAAATTTTACCTATTGCTAGAAAATGCAGCTTCTAGCCAAAATGTTACCTTATTTCACCAAACTGAAATGGAGTTCACAACCCATCTCCATGACCATCTTGTTTGGATCTTTTCGTTACATGAGAAAGCTTTTGACAAATGGACAATACACGGGCTAGCCAAAACACCAGACAGGTAAAATAAATACCCTAAACATATAGATATTTTTTTTTTGGTCTAGAAAAAGCAATAAAAATACAGAATTACCTATAAAACCAATTAAAATATAGATTTTTTTTCCCCCCTATAAACCCCATAAAAATACAGAACTCTTTGTCCATAAACCCCAAAATGACACAATATTGTTGACCAGCTCTGCCACTGCAAACACAGCAATTTAGATGTGTAAATACCTCCAGCTTTCCTGCAGTCCCTGCAGGAGGAATATTGCCTGCTGGGGCAGCCAGCCAGCCCCAAGGCCAAGTAAAGGATGCCGAAAGCCTCCCAATGAGACTTAAGCACTGGCTGTGCTTTCTGCAGCCCCTGGGAAGCTTTGCAACATCAGAGGTTGGATTCAGCTGCATTTAAACGCCCCCTTCTCCTCCTTCCCTCTGTTTTTTCTCTCAGTTATTTCAGCTGATAGATGCCCAAATCCCCAGCACAAGGCTCTGTCTTACGCTTATCTGCAGAGAGCAAAGCAGCATCTTGCCGGTCACGTCTGGCGATGCCTCGAGGTGCTTTCTGAAACAAGAAGTCACCAAATACCGGTGCTCTCTTGGTTCCCTCTATTACTGTATTTGCCTTGCCCCACCGTAAAATTTTGCTGGCAAGAGCAAGCGCCTGTGCTTGCATGGAAGTCAGACTGGTATACCACACAGAAGGGTTGTTGGGGACTTTTTCACACCCCCCTTTAATGAATTGCTATCTTTGATCCATTTTTCATATGTTTCCCCGTGCAAGCGCACAAAGACAAATACTCATTGTAATATTTATGAACACAGCCTGATAGTTACTATGGTTTCAAAGAAAACAGGAAAAAGGGATCCAAAACTGGATGCGCTTCACGTTAGGTGGCTATAGGTACGGCACGTGGTATAAATTCTGTTCAAACTGACTCACTTCTTTCGATGAGGTAAGTGTTGACATTAGACAATTTGGTGGGGAGCATTTATTTCTGCATTTATTAAAATGTCAGTAACAGCAGGAGTAACACCTCCTAAAAGGCTTGCAGGTGCTTGTCTTCAAAACTCCAACATCTGAAGAGGATAAAAAGACACAAGCTATATTTAAATGATTCACCGGTGGCTGGAAGAGAATAGATACGTTCGGGTGTTTAATTAATGCGTTCAATGCATAATTGACACCGCTCAAATCCTGGGAACTGCCCGAACCGCTAAATTTCAGCGTGTTCAAAACGCTCTGCAGAATCGAAGGGGAAAAGAAAGATTTGTGCAGATTTCGATGTGTTGCAAAACAACATGCCTAATTTATTCAAGGGCCACGCTTTAGGCATATCCACACACATAGGTGAGCGCTACCTCCAAAATGTAAAGTACTCAAGTGAAAAGGAAGGGGATGAAAAATATATCAGCAAAAATGCATTTGAGATGTAAAAATAGCTCTGCAGAGGTCACAGCGCTAAGCAGCAGAGGCGATGCCTAATGACTATAGACGAAGCATCAGGCTGGTATGATAGCAAGATTTTTTTTTCATCCCCTCTCTCCAAAAAGCCTTTCAGGAGGGTTCTTGCATCCCCCTCTGCCCAGCTCTCCAGAGAAATTGCTAAGGCAGGAATAAGACGTCGGCTTGTTCACATCAACAGGGAAATATAAACTGAGGTCAAGAAAACCACAACATCTGGAACGTGAGAAAAGGATTTACTGTTAAGGGCTTAATGAACTCTGAAAATAAAGTTCTCAAGTTCACTAATTTGTTTGGGCTTCAAAGAGGAGTAAAATGCAAAGCTGGAAGAAGGTTTTACGGCTCTCCTGAAGAAATAAATAGCACATCTGAGCTAAAATTAGTAAAGCCTGATGACAGTGAGGAGAGCATCAATATTATTATTTAGCTAATGCTAGGAGAAAATGCTAAATTGTAACAGCTAGTGACTTAAGTACAAATTTTTATGGGAAAATAGGAACGATGGACTCCCTGCTTTGTGGCTCAGGGACAGATAGCATCCCTGAACTGCTGGGGGACGGGGCTGGGTGGGGATGTGCAGGGTCTGGCAGACAATGAGGATCTGCCTGGGTGGGGATGTGCAGGGTCTGGCAGACAATGAGGATCTGCCTGATGCCATTTGCCCAGGACTGGACGGGTGAAAGGATGCATTAGTCCCATCATTTTAGCTTGAATTAGGACTGCGTAACAGCTCTTTGGTTCATACTGTGAACTGCTTTCATGGTGTGCAAAGCAGAGATCATTCCGATAAAATGAAAGCTGGAAGATATATATTTAATGCACTCCAGGCACTGCACCAGGCGCTCAGTCCATGGGAACCAGATGAAAGCTAATCCAGGAGAAACCCTTCCACGTGCATAAGGTGGGTGGCAGGTCCTCAGCATTAAGTATTTTGCTCCACACATCCACTCTGACTTCGCTGCCCTGCGTGCTGAAGTAATCCACTGCAGAGCTCAGCCATTTGGGACACCGACTGCATGCATTTCTTAGGCTATTTCTGTGCAGTGTCTCATACCTGCAGGCATCAGTTCCTTCTTCATTCCTTTTGAAAAACAACAGTTAGTCCCATTAGATCAGGGACAAGGAGCTAGGTGAGGACACAGGTACAGATTTCTCCCAGGGCAGCTTTATTACAGCCATACTGCCCAACAAACAAGAAGTAAAAAAAATCCATATGAGATTTTACAGCTCACTCCTGCAGGGTGGTGAATACGCTGATCAACCAGGAGAGTAAACACTCCTCCTGCAAAGACGCTGCAGACTCGATCCCAAGTCTCCTCACAATGCAAATCAGACCCAATTCCACTTAAATCCAGGGAGTTTTGACTGTGAAATGACTGGAAATGAGAGGAGAATTAGGTCCCCAGGATCAGGATCTAATTAGAATTGCCACCCGCTTCCCTGCTTTCAGCAAGAGGCCATCTATTACCTGATAATTGAAGCTGTAATGATTTCAATGGTCCAGGCCAGGAGGTTAGTGGAACAAGAGCACATGGAGCAGCAACTGGGTGATTTCCCCAACACAATACTTCGACAAGATTTTGGTAGCATTTATGACCCTCTTTTATCCTCAGCCATCAATACAGCTGAGGTTCATTCACCACACAGAGCTGCAGGCTGCAAATCGCCTTTGTCGGGTGAAAAAGGGGGAGTTGACATACAACGCATCACAGTTCTTATCCTGCTCATTCCAGTGAGATCCTGGTCCTCCTGTAAGTAGCAAGTGCTTTCGGGCTCGGGTGATTTCTTTGCTCTGGATCATGCTGAGGGAACAGACTTGAACAGGGAGAGAGGCAGTGGCTGCTCAGAGGGGTAAGCCTCGGAGGATTTTCACCAAAATCATGGTTCTGCAGACCAGAGTTAGCAACAATGGGAGGGTAACAGTGTTTGGAGCAGTTTTCTTCAGAAAACAGCTCATCCCTTGTACGTACACATCTCTGTGTCGCTGATATCAGCTCACATACTGCTGGTGTGGCTGTTAAAGAGCTCTATATTTACACAGACACATTTTTGCTCTGGTATGTATGTACACGTGTTCATCTTACAAAGGGACAGAGCACTCTGTTCTTCCTCTGAAAAAAATCACACCAGTTATTGGCTTCATGAGACAGCACCAGTGGGTGCTGATTTCCCACACTCTCAGTTCGCTTCTGTCTTTCAAGTGCAATCCGTTGAAGACCAGCTCCCCATAAAAACCCAGCACAGCATTTTGGTCCTTTTCTACAAGAGGAAACCAAACATTTTTCTGTATGTCCATTGTGTTTTGGGCTTCCTCACTGCATGGAAAACACGTACCAAAACAAGTGCACTAAAAAAAATTAAATAAAATTGCAGCTTTGTGGACTCTGTGGTGTACATCACAGGTACTGGTTTGGGTCACAGGTGTCCACAGTATCACGTCACCACCATAGATGGCAGCAAATGTCCTTCATCTCCATACTCCTGCCCAAGAGGTACAATCTCATCAGAACCCTGATTTTCTCTTTCTCAAACCACAAACCCAGTTACACAGCATCCACCCTGAGACGGTTTCTAAGGACGTTACCGATATTAACAACTTAAGGCTCTGGGCAGCCCAGGCAAGAACGTTATTTCTACTTTTTCAAGGACAAAGAACCTCAGTAATCTCACATGCCCTGGTCAGATGCCAGAAAGAACTTGAACCACCAGGCAGCCAAATCAGTCACATCTATGGTCCCTAGGCTGGTGCAAAATAAGGACTTCACATCGTGAACTCAACCAGCCACCTGACACATCCACAAGCTATTGTGGTGCATCATGCCACCAGCAGAGCCACAAAAACCACTGCGCATGAGCAGCCTGTTTCCGTAACCGACCACACTGAGCAATAATTTTACCTCGAAGAGAAATACAGGGCGTGGATTTCATTTATGTCTTTCCTTGAGGCTTCTCCCATGGAAAGGACTCAGGGAAGAGGTGCTGATGGCACTACTGCGGCTGGTAGGTGGCACATGGGATGGGGACTGTGGGGGCGGCTGTGTCACTGGGCACAGACAAGGCAGCCCCAAGTATAACAAGAAGCATCAAAGGCAAATTTCACTCGGAGCAATCTGGGGGCTTCCTGTAACACTAGGCATAAGGACAGGCCTCCTCCCTTTCTACAATTATTAGTTGTAAGATAACGATTTTCCTGAAAGAAAGAACTTTAATTCTTCAAGTTAACAGTATACTCACATCTGTTTGCAGTAAATATTTCAAATGACTTCGGGGAGGAAGGAAAAAAAAAACCCCACCACCCAACCTTACGTGAGTTTAATACAACTATTTCCAAGCATATGCTCATAAAACATTATTTGGGGAAGATTAATTGAAGTGCTGATGAAAATGTAGTATTTGTTCGCGATGCCAAGAAGGTTACTCAGAGCACTAAAATCTGAAGTGATTCCCTTTTGTTCCTGCACCGATGGGGCGTTTGGCTGAACAGGAGCGGGGTCCCCACCCTCCCCTACTCCCTGCTTAGGGAAAAAAAAAAAAAAGGCAAAAATTGACCATTAGCTGGGGATTAGCTCATACATTAAATAATGCTGTAAAATATTTTTATGGCGCTACTTCTAGTGATTTTAAAGATTACTATTCAGGACATCTAAAGCTCAGGGTAAAAGATATATATACGCACGTATTTCTTTTGAAACGGGAGCGTTATCTTTAAACGTGGATTATCACTGATTGCAAAAAGGAAAAGCATCGACATTTACAGCAAAATCCTCTTCTCCACTAAATACAAAATTCCATAAGCATAATGATCTCATAATAATTACCTAATCCTTATTATTTTACTTTTAGAATATTTATTTAGGCTTGGGTTACTAAAATTTCAAATAATATGGGGCCTGCTGTCACGGCTCTTTATCCAAATGACTCGTAGTCTCTTGTAAACAGTTCTGTGATCTGATTTCCATTGGGACAGGAGTTGTAAAAGGCCAGGGATTTGCGATGGATTTACACGTATACTGTTTCAGTTAAGTTACCAAGGTCGACTTAACAGCCCTTTTCCTCAGAGTCTTAAGTACATTTGCCACCCAGCCTCTTCATACCATGCTCAAGGAGAGGGGTGATGCTATTGTAAAGGGTGCTTGAACTTCACTGGAAACCCCAATTTACATCCTCTCAAACAGCAGTTGAAAGATTTTAGTTTATTTTAAAATAAACAACCAAAAACACGAGCTTTGTGAAGTTGCTAGAAAGACAAATCTTGCTATTACACACATGGGGTGAGACGCAGGTTGCTTTGAGTTTTAAAAAGGTTGTTCAGGCTTCAGGAAAGCAACAGAGAATAAACAGTCACAAACTCAATTGTATCACAGGTATTAGCCTAGCCCTCTGAAGTCCAAGTTTTGTTCTCAGGAAAAAATAT
The DNA here is from genome assembly GCA_027925045.1 of Hypotaenidia okinawae. Lineage (NCBI taxonomy): Eukaryota > Metazoa > Chordata > Aves > Gruiformes > Rallidae > Hypotaenidia > Hypotaenidia okinawae. The sequence continues at coordinate 14,252,096 of BSDF01000003.1, read as the reverse complement.
ATCAGATTACTGACCCATGATAATAGACCTTTTTTTATAAAAGTGAAGCTCTTCCAGACAAAATACCAAACAAACAAACATTACCACCCTTCAAGGGCTTGCTACCTTCTGGGTAAAGTTCAAATAGTTTGACTCCTGGCAATTGTGCAGAAATGTACCGATAATAAAGGTAAACGGAATTTGTAGTTAGTTCTCTGGTCTGAATGACTGCTCTGATTGCCTCGTTCACTTGGCAAACAATTTCTTTTCTAAATGTTATTGCAGCACAGATATAATTTCTGTAACGCTGCAGAAAGAATCAGATTAAAATATGATACAGAAGCAGCACTTACCTTGGACTGATTAATATGCTTAAGCTGTTACCGTGCCACCATGCTTAAAAGCATAAAGATACGCTTTTCTACACTAGTCTATATATATTGATACCTCCCGTGTGCCAGGAAAACCTCTTTGATTAGTCACACTAAACCATTGCTTAAGTGGTATGAATTTCTCAGACCTGCACTTTCCATAATCAAGTAATAAATTCTGGGACTAATCACAAGCAGTGCTGTCTCTCCTAGGTGATGCACAAGGAGATTCATCAGGAGTTTCTTTAACCGGAGGAAAACTAAAATGCCTTAAGTAATTAAGAATGCATCCCACAACTCGGAACAAAATTTGTTTCAGAGGTCACGACGCTGACTGAAAGCTATACAACTCTTCATGATGAGCCTTTAGCTCTGCGTTTTGGGAGGGATTTTTGTCTGAGCACAAACTTCTGCTCAGTCCTATTTGGATCAGTTGCAAAAAAATCCCCACAAACAACAAGCAACCAAACAAAATACCCCTACCCACAAGAAAACAAGACCCAAAAATGTTCAGCTGGTAAAACAAAGTGCTGTTGAAATAAAGGTATTATGGGTTTTCTTCTTCCTTTTTCACAGGCTGACAGCAATGGCTTGAGGAGGCACATTTACAATGATCTGCTAGAAGCCAGAAGCTTTCCTCTACCTGTGCGCCACTCTGCAGAGCTGCAACAAGCAGCTCTGAGACATCGGGGCATCTGAGCCAGGCTTTTGAACTTGCTTACATGAAATATATGGATGTATGAAACCCTAAGACCTGCCCAGTACTCTCCAGCACTCCGCTGCCCTAAATGACAACATTCTTTAAAACTGTGCATGAAATTTAATCTAATTCTTTTGTACTCGTGTTACCATACGCTTGGCTTAAAAATTGTGGTTTTAAGCCAAAATGCAAAGTTAATCTATCATAATGCCCCTCCAGGTGAGATTTATTATAGATCACTTTCTAAAACCCGTGTGTTCTATGTGCATGTGCATACCATATTCATCTTATTATTATCCAGTCAAAAAATTCCCAGTGTGTGCAACGCCTCAGATATAATAGCAGGCATGCCAACAGAATATGACACTTATGCTAATCTGCACCCCGCTGTGGAAAAACATACACAAGGATTCCATTACCACATTCATTAGGCTGCAGTGCACTTCATCTTGAATAGGGATTATGAACTATAATAGAGTGAAAACAGTTGATTGAATCCACTTAGCCAAATCTCTATGACATTAGCCAAATATTTCAGCATGAGGAAGAGGAGGAGTTGAACCCTCTCATGGAGAGATGTGCTGCCTATGCTTCGTTTTCCTCTGGCGCTTCAGTTTGGATGGGGAGAGTTTTGAGAAAGCCAATGTCATGATGACACTATGCACCAAGACAGCATTTTAAATATTCAAAGTGCTGCACAAGAATTAGACGAGAGCAATGCAACATAGATGCTGTTGGGACCAATGGGGACTTTCCAGACACATGCACTACTGCTTGTTTTGCACTGGTTCTTCAAAGCACACTTGCAAATTCTTCGTGCACCTGCTATATCCTTTTTTCACCTTGATGAAGAAGATTTCCAAGCTGAGCATACGTGCAGCGAAACTTCCCAGTGACAACATTAGACCGCTTAAAATGGCACTCACATTCAGATGAAAAAACATGCTGTCCAGTTCCGTGTTGCAGTTTCCCAAGCATGCTTTGAGTGTATATTCAATTTTTGACTCTACACAAAACAGTTGCCTCCTGATAGCCTGCCTTCCTTGGCAGAAAATTCAACTCCAGCTATTTAAAATACTGTCAGAAATAATAACGATTGGAATACAAGTTACCACTCAAGAAATGTTTTGGAATTTAGTTGTGCCCAGAAATAAAAAAGAAAAGTAAAGAAAAGAAAAGAAAAGAAAAGAGGAATGAAGCCTTCCCCATGCACAAGACTCAAAAGATGATAATAAAAACCTTCTGTGCTTAGTATTTAGTAATTTCTGGGACTCCCTTGTTTATATACGTCCTTCTAATGTAACAACTAAACAGGAAGTTCCTGTTAGCAGCAGAGCAATGTAACTGAAAGGAGAACTGCTGAAACTCCTCACAAACTCTCTGCCCACTCTTTTTTTTTTTTTCCCCTCCAGTTAAAAAGCAACAGAAAAGGAAAATAGTAGAAAAACGTGGAAAGCTTCATTGCACAACAAAATATATTCGGTATGTCTAAACTTTGTTTTTCTTCCATTCATCTGACCCACGTTGCATGGTACTTACTTGGGGTCACTTTATTCCCCAAGCAGTTCCCTCTCCTGCAGCATTGTTAGCTCTTTTTTCCATCCAAGTTTTGGCAAAGTTATGGGCAGCTCCAGCCAGGACAGATGAATCCAGCATCAGCCAACACCAGCCTGGAGAGAGGACGTTGCCCCACTGCTTGCCAGCCTCATGGGACAAAGCTGGCATGGGTCAACAGGATTTCCTAAAGTCCCACTCTTCCCTCCTAAAGACGCAAGGACGGGGAGCCAGAGGATGAAGAGTGATTGCAGGTGCTCTTCTCTGCACCTTCTCTTGACTGACAACAGTGAAGAAGCCAAGAACGATCACAGATAAAAGGATGACTGTTAAACAGAGATGGATGTTGTTGATGGAAAAGTTGAGCAAAAGTAGAATTTGGTGGGAGAATTCCCTTAAAGAGAAAGGTGACAGAAATAGAGATTAAAGAAAGCGGGGAGGGACCAAACTCACAGCAATGTGGGACAAAAGACCAAACTGATTTGGAATCTGGGAAGGATGGATGAATTTCTGGGCAAAAATGGAGCTTATAGAATGGTATTACATCTAGAGTAAAATCCAGCATCACGTTAATCAACATGTGTGGGAGGCCAATGCGCATGGGGTACAGGCTGCGGGGGTTCAGGAATAAAACCATGTATCACTGGAAGGGCTCACCACTGATGTTATTACATTTTTGAGTTTTGTTTTTGTTTCTTTTTTTAAAATACCTCACGTATGGAACTACTGAGCCTGTAGAGTTAGTAATACTGTTGGGTGGGAACGGCACCAGGCTCCAGCCAGCTTCATAAATCCCCCATTGGATGCTGAATTTGGCATTAACCTGCGCAGGCGAAATCTGTTTTGCTGGCATTACTCAGTTTTCAAAGTCTTGCCCAAGAATAAAGAATTGTGTTTCTGCATACGTGCAGGTACTTATCACAGGAAGATGCTGAGTGCTACCTGAAAGGCAGATTTCAGAGGAAGCAAAGGTAGGTCAATATTTTATGGTGTTTGGTCTTTTAACTATGGGCCCGGACTTTGCAGAGAAAGTTTTATTGCTAACTTCAGAGGGAACAGATCTGCATCCTCTATAAAACATCCAGAAGAATGAGCAGTCTATTACAATCCTGAAGAAAATGCAACTCCCAGGAACAGTGTGAGGAAAATAGGCATTTTACTAAATACATAAACCACTTAATTTACCAGAGAGAAGGAACAAGCTCTGGGGATGAATTTTTTTTTTCTTTAGTTGAGATCCAGCTTCTATTTTTCAACTTTGAAAGGTAAGTGGGAGCATCAAACAGGTTGAACGAGGCACTGTTTTCTTGCTACAGGAACATGGCCCTTTGCACCAAGATTGTAATACAATCCATCCTCTCTGGGACTGCAAATGCTACAGTGCAAAACTGTGTTTGAAAACCTCTTTTATCATTCATCGTCTCCAGACTGAAATCATTTTTGACAACCTCTGCAGAAAACAAGCAGCTTTCTGGCTACTGGCGAGCCGATTAAAGGGAGGAAACACATGTTCACTGTCAGACAGAGCCCCTGGAGAAAGCATTGACAACCTTTTAACCTCCTTTCCCAGTGAAAGTGCCCAAATGTTTCTCTGGCACAAAACCCCAGCATTGTTTTAAGCATCTTTTCATTTAATGCACTATATTTTTCAAGATATGTTAGGAGTTGGAGGAATTCCATTTTCACATGGAGGTTTCACAATCAGTCCATTCCCATGCAAATGGCCATATTAACAATTATTAATGGGAAATCTCTTTTTGAGCTAACATTTTTCTTCTCCTTCTTCTTTTTTCTTTTATTTTCTTTTTTTTTTTTTTCCTTTTTCTTTTCTTACCCCCCCCTCCACTGTCTGACCACAGTTTAAATACCAACACATTGAAAAGTTCACTAACCTCTACAGTGATTTCTCAAAACAAGCCAAAAAGCCGCAGGAGTGAAATTTTCTGAACAGTAGGAAGGCTGACTAGCAGACATTATTAGCACTTTGAGCATTCAAATCTGGCCATGGAAACTTTTGTGAGTTACAAGATGCTGGGGCAGGAAGCACCACACATTACTGATGTATTTGTTATCAAGGGAACCAGTTTCCACTGTATTTAGTCATCAGCAATAGGGGAAAATAAATTTTCTTTTGAGAAGTAAAACAATTTTATTATTATTATTCTCTCTGTTTTTTAAAAGAAAGTCCTTTCAGAGCAATCGGTCTGGCTTTCTTTGTAGTTATAAACGTCCACTCAGAGGTTGTTTAACATTTAACCTTGCTATTTTTACCTTAATATCAGCAGCTGGAATAGTTCTGTCTGTTTTGATAAAATGAGGCTTTTTTCCATGTTGCATATTTGCTTTTACAGCTGAAAGGAACTGTTCCAGCTGCAGTAGGTAACCATAAAACTGCAGTGGTCTAAGCCGCCTGGGAGAGGAGTAGATTATTTGATTAAATGTTCCTGTAAGTAACTGCATAAGGCACTGTCCAATAACGCACAATATTTGCTAACAAAAGATAAAAGGCTGGGGCTCTGCAGGTAGGAAATCTCCTGGAGATTTGCTACTCCTTCTCCAAAGGCCTCGTTCTAGCTGCGCTCAATAGCTCTGCTACTATTTCACTTGTCTCGGTTTGCGCATGCATTACGGCTTGGCTAATGATAGTCATGGTGGGGAAAAAATTAATCTCAAAGTCGTTGTAGTTTGGCTTCCCCGATGTCACTCCAAAAGGATTTACTCCATTTGGACATTTTTAATTTAGTTTTTCTTTTGTCAGAAATAGCCTTGCTCCGGTAACTGAGTTCAAAACCAAGCTGGCAATGTTTACATGGCAGCTTCATCTGCATTTTTGGGGTGCTGGTCAGGTTTTTGCATTGCTCTTCATCACACAGGCAGTGTTTTACATTGATTTGCTGGGGCAAGTGGCACAGAAGATGTCCCTCCTGATGTTATTTCTCCTGTATCCCCAGTTGGCTGAACCTTCCTCAGGTAACTGGAGAAGGATGTGAATCGAGCTCTGTGGCAGTGTTTTGCACGACAGTGGAAGTCGGTGGGGCTTGTGCTTTGGACTTATTTAAATGCCTTTGGAAAAAGGCCACCCACAGAGGGAAGGTATGCTTCAGCTGAGCACCTTGCATCAGAGGGCAGTCAAACAATCACTGCTTTCTTCTGACCTGCTCCTGTCCTACCCCAGCAAACATTCCGATCTAATGCATCTCCCGCAGTCACAGGAAGCAATCTCATTCTTATTTTAAGTAACATGACAGCTTTAAAAGAGGAAATTTCCCTGAGATTAGAGTAATAAAAGCAAAAGGAGCAATTCCTCAATGTCCCTCCTTTCCAGAAGGTGCTCGTTGCACAATTTTGACTGTCTTCCCATATCCAAGAGTTTCACAGCAGGACCTGACCATTAAAAAAGTCACATTTTTCACCTCCTCCTCGGATCCAAAAGGAGGCCCTCCCCTCTTTTGAACTGGAGAAGAAGAACGTCAGCTCCCATCCACAAACTTGTGAAATCTTTCAGAACAGAAGCCAGAAGCACTTGCAGAAGAGCCAACAAATAACTCTGACCAAACTCAGTCAAAAATACAACACAATAAATAGTAATAGCCCCTGAAATTTTTAGCTGAGGATCACAACATGCTTCCTAAATGAGGTAAACATCATTACGCCAGTTTTTTAAGTGGGAAAACAGGGACCTGGCGGCTGAAGAATACCCTGAAGATGACCTGGAAATGGATCCCAGTTCCTCCTCGTCTCTGTCCCACGCTCCACACCTCCTGCAACACACACTGCTTGCATGCAACGGCTCCATGCAATTTCAGCTTGGAAGAAACACGACTTTATCCTGCTGGACTGTTTATCACAGGCCATGAAATGCCACAGATGAAATTATCCTTGTAGTAAACTCTGCTAATTGTCTTCATCCAAAATCATGTGTAGGGCTACAGATAAAAGCAGAAAAACAGAGTTTGCCCACTGCTAATTTCAGCCTATGTAGCTGATGCTTTTCTATGCAGAAAACGCCAAGCAAGTGAGTTTTGTGAGGAGGTTCTTCACCTCTATCACCTTCAGGGGTTTCTCACAGCAGCTACTTGCTGTAGTCACATCTGAACATACTTCAAAAGTGGAAACCTCAACAGCATGTCCTGCTATCAATCTCAGCCATGCAAAGTATTGATAAATGCACCTTCAGCCTTCCACTTCCATTTATACATCCAAGGATGGTGGCAGCGATTGCTGCTATGCCATCATGATGGGGCTTTGCTTGAACGCTATAGCCTCTAAAATGTTTTCTGGAGTCTAAAAACTCCCCAGGGCAGCTCTGTTCTCTGTTGGCATGAAAATACATTTGCAAACATCTTTGAATTGGTGTAGGCTAGCGAGAGACTGAGCCGACTAAATGATTTCTTGTCATTATTTACTGGTGTAAATACAGAAATAATTCATTGTTATTACCTCATCATTATTTACCAACATAAGTGTATAAATAATTCAGTGATATTCATATTATTATTATGTGTAATACCATGAATCATAGGAATTAAAAAAAATCACAGTGGTTACCATTAAAAAGTCAACATTAATCAACATTTGCCTCAAAGTTCTGTAGGAGATAGCACAGTCTGCTCTGCCCTCAGAATAGGAAATCAGTGTGGTACCTCAGATACCACAGTATGGTAACAGTTGGCAGATGTTGCTTCTAAAAGGGTAACCACTCCAACTACAAATTTAATCGGAAAATGCATTGTATCATGTTTGTTTAGAAAAATGGAAAGCCACAGTTATTTAGTGCTCACTAAACTATCAACCACAACATCTTCAAACAAATCTGTCTGGAGAAATCGATCAAAGAGAGAAAAAAGTTTCTGTAGAGCTGATTGAAAAGCTTCTGTCAAAACCTTCTGTTTAGATGGTAAACGGTTTTTGGGGAGAAAATAGGTTACTTTTTTTTTTTTTTCCTTTTTAAACTTTAGATTTTTTATTAAATACTTCTAGTTTCAAAGGCAGAGCTATAAAAAAAAAAGCCAGAAAAAAGGCCTGATTTTCTTTATGTTAATTTTGTAAAGATTCATCATCTTGTAAATAGCTGTCATGCCTTGTCCCAAAGCATGCATGATATTATTTTATTAGCATGATGCTCAGGCAGCAAAGGTAAAAAAAACCCCATTTTTTCACTATCCAGTATTTGAATAAACTCAATTATCTTGTCAAAGATCAAGAGGCTGTCCCACCTGGCTGCTCTAAATTCAGAAGTCTAGCACCTTGGTCAGTGGAGGGGACACTAAATACCAGTGAACAATTCTTCTCCTTCCACTTATATGTCTAGATTTTAAAAGAAGCATTTCCACCAGCTGTCATGGTCAAACCACTTTGTCACGCCTGAAGTTATTGTGGAGCTTCTTCCAAACTCCAGCTACGTTGGAGGGAACTTGTGTTTGACATAGATCCTGGTCACACCTGACAAATCTACGTGACTAAGTCCATCACTTCAGATCTTATTGTCATCACACCAGAAACTCAGGCTTGCATGCACACTTATATCAGCTCTCTACACAACACTTGGGCAGAAGAGAAGAAAAAAATGTCCCAATGTTCCAGAGACACCAATAATTAACTGACGATCAACAACTTTGCAAGTTTTCTAAGTTTTTCTTCTTCCAAAACATATTTTTATTCAAAATTCAAACTATGTCAACAAGAAAAATCACCTTCCAAATTAGTAGGCCATATCTAGCATCTTTGAAATCAGACAACTACAAGTTGTGTTTCCCTAAATATTCTAAGGTTCACCAAACCCTCTAACCAGTTTGCCTGTTGTTTTACAGTAAAACCAGTGAAAGAAGAATTTTAATCTAAAGTACCATAAGATGATTTGATTAAAAAGGGAAAAGTTGCTAAAATTTTCAGCAGCAAGTTAGTGATGGAGGCTCAAACCATAAATTTAAGTTCCTATTACCGGGGGAAGGGGTGGTGGGTGGTGGAAATCAATCTGCATCCATCATTTCTTACTGGAAAATAAAACAAAACCAAACCCTATCAGATGCTTCCAATGGATAAAGGAGATGTTTTCAACTGTGAAGAAAGTTAATTTATTAAGAAACAATTTTAAAAACTGGTTTCACAAGATGTTGAAACACCTAAGACTTTTTCCCTACCAGGTTCTAGCATAAGAAGAAAAACTAGGGAAAACACACCAACAAACCTTAAAGTAATGAAATATTCTATTCCCCAGGACAACAAAGAGGCCACATCCCTCTGTTCAACTGTTCCTCTCCCACAGTTCATCCCTGCCTTTCTCACCACGAACTTGATGCATAAAAACTCCTTTACAACTCTCAAAATTGAAATGAAATTATTCCTGATGGAACAGACTATCCACGCTCTCAAGACCCAGAGAGGTGGGGTGAGGACGAACTCTCTCATTTCATGCAGACTTCCTAAATTGATGAGATCAATATTCCATACGCATCCAGCCAAATGACATTTTTTTCCCTCTGAAACTGGAAGTGCTGCAGCAAAAACTATTAACTTAATTTTTTTTTTTGTATGGTCATACAACGCAGGTAATGAAAACAAGAACTCTCACTTGATTTGATGCTCTTTATCAGAGAAGACGCAACAGTTCCATGTGGCACGCCATCATACACTGGATGTATCACTGCTCTTTCCATAGCAAACCTGGCACTCACAGCTATTTCGAGAGGCAGCTTTCAGGTATAAACAGCATGGCTCAAGGCAGGAGTGATGACACCTATTTGAATGTTTGATTCAAAACACAAGCAGTTGCATTTATTTCACCGGGCTGGGATGAAGCCCTTTGGAAGCAGCTCTCGTGTACTTTTGTTTGTATATGTTTTATGCAATGTAACCCCCAATGTTCATTTTTTTGAAATGCTAAACCTAAAGCCAGGAAAGAAAAAGACACTCTGCAGAGATGGACATTTAAGGAGTTCCATGGTCTTCACGGATCTATCAAGCCGCTCTGCATTTTTTGTCTCTGCATATAAATGAATAAGAGAGTTGTCCAATAGCTAAAAATGCAAACATTTTAATTAGTTTGGGATTGTTTCTCACAGCCTATACATACAGCCTACTTGTTCCTCCCTAACGTCAAACTTGCAGAACAAGATACAGAGTGTGGATTATTCCTCAGGCTCCTACTGAGACTTGATATCGGCCGCTTCTTCCATGCCCCAGTAAAACATGTTTTTTGAAAATATAACATTTCATACCAATACTCATCGTAAAAGAAACGACAGACAGAGCGAGGTTTGCCTGGTGAAATTTGCTATCAAAAATCTCAGGAACACTAACAATTGCAAGTATTTCTTCTACTGTATTTCAGCTTGATGATACCAAGCTGTTTAGGAAAACAAGAAGGAAACAAGAAAATTAAGTAAGAGCTATCTTAAATCTTGGAGAAACCTTTAGGTGTCTTATCAAGGCAATCAGTTAATGCTTGTATTTACATAGATCCACACTTCTTTGATTTTTGCTAGCTTCCCTCACTCAGGCTTCCACACAACATGTACCCCAGTGCTGTTTTAATTTATAAGTACACAAGGTCTTGGGTTCTGCTCCTCAGTCTGACTAGGGGCAGGAAGCACAAAAAGCCACAAGAAAATATCCACCCAGGAGATTTCCAGGCTCATGCTGTGGGCACTGTAAATTCAGACAGCTCGGAGAAGACCCAGAAATTAAACTGTTAAAAAAAAAAAACAACAAACAAAACAAGACCAGACCCAAGACACAACTTTGTCACTGAGCCTAAGAGTACATTCTTCCAGGTCTTGCCTCAAGTTCAGCAAGTGTGGTAACTCACAGGTCATTAACATGGAAAGGCTCCCTTTTGTCTTCAAGGGCAACTGGATCTGATTATATGTGCTGCTGTACCTCGGCACAATAGGATGAGCAAAATAAGGACTGCTGGCCCTGGGTCTGAATTTGCTTTCATATAGCATGAGCCTTACCTGAAACTCGGTACGTTATGTGTTAATAATGTATTTGTTACAGCTATCCTGTGGAATGCTTAATTAAAGTGATATTTTGTTTCAGTTGAATAATCTCCGACTGTTTTATTGTCATGTGACATTAAATTGCAATTTGCCATGCCACGTACATTCCTGCACACGTTGTCAATATGATCATAAAGGCGATGTTATTGACCAAGAACATAATGCTTACTGAGTGCCTTGAGAAAACACTCTGATTTTTAAAGTTCTACTTTCTCACTCTCTCTTTTTTTCTTTTTTTTTTTTAATTAAACCTCAATTGCTTTGGTTTCTTTAAAGCTTTTTGCTGCCCAATAACTCCAAGTGCTAACAGAATTTAATATTCAGTTGTCATGCACGTCTCAGCTCTCACCGCAGCACTCTGTGAACTGTGTTCAAACCCAGGTCACCTTTTCCCTTGCATACATATATATACACACACACATATATATATCATAGCTCAGGTCACCGTGTGTGTGGGACATCAGAGGTGGCAGCTGCCCTTCTCCAAGTCTTCTCTGCCCCTTCTGGGAGAGACGGCGAGGGCAGAGCCTGGGACAGGGGCACCCACCAGCTTCAGCCCCCCACTTTCCTCTTGGGTCTCACATATTGAATTTAGGCTCCCTCCTTCAGGCTACATGAATCACTACTGCCATGAACTCATGACCCTGGCTCTGTAATGCGGCACACTGCTCTACCAGGACCATACGGCAGATAATGCACAGCTACTTTGGTCTGTACGAGACCTGACATTCGAAAAGCTGCACTGAATTAACGCAAGACAGTGCGTATCGCAGCGGAGTTCAATGAGTGCTGGGAATAAAATGCTTGGGTAGTATTTCCTAAATTCGGAGGAAAAAGCTAAATCCATGCCCTCTCCTATTTCACTCTGATTGAGGAGGTAAATAAAATAAAATAGGCTTACATGAAAATATTGTCTGTATTAGTGCCGTGTTATTTCTGCTTTACCAGCAAGCTGAAAAAGTTGTTGTATATTTTCTTTGTATTTCCTGCCTTGGTCCTGGATATCTGGAATTGAGCTAGTGTGTTTTCTTTAACAAGAGTTTCAGAGTACTACACTCAGTTTAGGTTAAGTTCAATTTCAGCTATATCTTTCCAAGTTCACCAAACTTAAATACAATATCACATAAGAAGAGTTCCTGTAACAGGCTGAAAAAAAATATCCTACAAGTATGGAGTTAGGAGGTTACTGCGGCCCAGTCACAAACCCTACTGCAACAGTGAACAAGAGCATCCCAACAACGTACAGAAAAACATCCGCAGCATCCCGGTCTGGTCTATCAGCTACAGTAAGGTCATCAATGATTACTCTTTTAATGGCTCATTTGATTATATACTGAGCTACTGTCTTACAGTTATGCATACCTAGTGGAATAAATACTAAAGTTCCATTACAGAGGTATCTTTTACTGCAAGGGGTTTAATAAAGCTGCTGCATTCCCACAAGTGATTAATAATAAATATACTTTTTTATTTTTTTTGACAATGGCAAAATAAGTATTCTCATAGAAGTGACTGGCATGTGTAATTCGATGAGCTCACTTAAATAGTTCGACTCTGGATCAAAAAAGCAAATTATGCTCACTTGAATAGTTCGACTGTGGATCAAAAAAGTAAATTATATAAGTGGATACTGCAAGGCAGAAACATGTGGACACAGCTGTAGTGTCATGTGTCACAGCTTCACTCCATGCCAGCTGGCATCGGCACAAAGGCAGGCCAAGCCAAACAATTCCTGTTATTCATAACAGCAAATGTGCATTCAAAACACACAGAGCAGGCTTTATAAAATAACTTGGTATTCAAATGGATCCACACTGCGGAATTGTTTTTTAATCGCACATCGCTGTGCGCCAGGCCGATATGCCAAATTGTCCTAGTGATCCAGAAGTTCTTGTCTTTACCCAAGGCAGTGTAAACGCAGGTCTTGGCCCGCATATCTATGGGCTATTTGTGCTCGGGGCTCGCAGCCTTCCTTGTGCGCTCGGTAAATAGATGCACACCCTCAGCGCATTAAATATTCAGCCTTTCAATTAACAAGGGTGCACAACACGCACATTCATTTACGCCTATATTATAATCAGAACTTCCCTAGCATAGAAAATCACGTCATTAAGAAGTCTAGTTAGCGAGAAAGCAAGCAGTTCGGATAGTTTTGTAGACAAACTCCTTCTAGACTGCATTTATATTTAGAACTTAAATATGAAATGCCAGAGGTATTCAGTGTACTCCTCTATAAAGGGACCCCTTCCAAGTATGCAAATAGGCTCGGCATATCTAACCTCAATGAGGACTTCATGAAATACGCCCCTACTGATGGAGAAGGAACGGAGAAAAAAAAGGGAAGGGGGAGTTCAATTCAGCTCTTTTCATCGCTATTGAGATGACTCTTACTTGAAAAATCTCCCCTGCCTCCCTGATCCACCAGCCTTTCTCCTTCCTAGCGAGCCAAGTCAATATTTTATTACTGCAGGATCCATCCTTACTTTAACATATCTTAAGTTTCGTCACACCAAGTGAATAATGTTGACGACAGAAGGTTATAGCTGATGTCATGTGAAAATAGGAGTTTAATAACGCAAAGCTCAGCTCCTCAGAAGGTGCATGTAAACCTTGCCACTCTGAAGTCCCTGGCAACCCAACACACACCAAGAAACAATCTGGTAAGAATCTGAGAGTTTAAATATAGCAAACTTAGAATAATATTGTGTCACTTCCAAATTTCCCCTCCTTTAAAAAAAAAAAAAAAAAAAAAAAAAAAAGAAAGAAGAAAGAGAAAGCCCGCAATCCCACGTGCTCCTGTGGAGCAGGCTCCTCGTTACTTCTAGGAGAGCCATCAAGTGCTTCATCCCCACGGTGCCAGAAGAAAGCGGGTGGGGGCCAGGAGCAAATATTTCCCTCCGAGGAAGCCAGGGAAGCTGCATTCCAAGGAAAGGGAATATTCAGATTCCCCGACCGCAATGCTACGCAGCCTTCTGCTGATTACAGCTTACTGCTGGCTACAGGAGTTTTGCGTGTGTGCTCAAGGCCATCTCTCCAAGCCTGATCAGTTTAGCTAGAAAAGGAATAATGACTTTCCAAGTAAACAAAACTGATGTAAAAGGCTTGGCAGAAACACCCCCTTATTTTCGTCTTCTCCACCCTTCAGCTCCTTGTCTTAGATAATTGGGCTCAGCTCCTCTGGGGGCAGTTGACCTGAATCCAGGGAGGTCTACAGGACTACTCAGCTCTCCACCTTCCTGAGGGTCTGGCCTCTTGGCTTTTTGAAAACCAGGCTTTTATCCATGCCATGAGCAGGAGACCTCTTTTCCTAGGAAACATAAATAAAGGGCTGCATACGGAGGCGATGGGGAGGGATGACATAGAAGCTATTACCTTGTTTACAGTAGCCACTCTTTAGTGTCTGGTGCCTAAGGTTTGCCAAATAGCATTCCAGTTTTTCCCCTTCAGAAACAGAGACCAAGGAAATTACACTAACACTCCTTTTTTCTGTGCATCTTTTATAGCCTGTGTTGTTGAAAAGTAGCCTTTTTCCCATCTTCAGTGTAATTGGTACACGGGTTAATAGATACCAGACATCTCCTATCAGGCAACATGGTTTAAATAGGCACATCATTAACATGGATTACTTAGGCCATGTCTCCTATTGAATTAGTGGTCTGCAGGCCAGCTCCAGGGAAGGGTCTGGGGGCCTATACGCTGGGTATTGAAACATCTAAACTTTGGCCCCAACCTCAAAAGAAAGTGTGAAATGCCTTGGAAAAAATCCCAGCTCATAGGCTTTAGCTGACATTAAAAGCAAAGCTCCTGCAGACATCCAAGGACTATTCCACCTCAAACAGTAACAGCAACAGGGTGAACTCAAATGGGAGGTTTTAAAAGGACTCTGGGGGCTTCAGTTTAACCCTTTCCCTGCCAATACTGATGCCGGCTTTATTACCATCAACTTCATCAAGAGATGTAGGAATCCACCCCTGTGTGTAAACTCTATTCCCATTCCAAGTATGCAAATCTTTTATAAGGTGCTTCAAAAAGTGGATCTGAAGTCTCTAGGTCAGACCAGACAGACTGATGGACTGCATACATCTGCTAGATGTCTGCAGATGGTCCTGAAGCCTTTAACAGTGAGCAGCGTGAGCCCACATGGTTTCACAGGCAAAGCTGGATGATGGGTTCTCCTCCTTTGGCAGGAGGAGGGAAAGGATGTAGTACCAGGAGGGAGAGGTGATCAGCAGAAAACCAAAATAATCCTCCCTTTTCCAATGTTAACAACTTTAGGTATTAATAAAACAGGGAAGGGAATTAATTTGTTGTTTTCTGTAAATATAGGTTTCTTTGCATGACATCTCTCTCAAATTTGTATTGAGCTGAAGAATAAAATTAATTGAGTTCCACGTAAACCAACAGATGTTTTGGCAACAAGGGTTTGGGGTTTTTTTCAGTCCACATACAATTGCTCACAGATGTTACCTGCCATATCTGAGTGATTATGTCGAACTCGCTGTTTTGTACTTAACATTAGCAGCGAGCAAGTTAAAAAGCAGAATATAAAGCAGGGAACATGTAGTTGCTATCAGCTGATCTGTCAGAGCCACAAAAGCTGGGACCATTGTCCCATGTAAGGAAAGTAGGAGTAGACATTTCAAGGATATTGTTGCACATCAAGCCCTGGTTGAAACTCCTGCTGAGCCTGTTTATGACAGCATAATCCTCTCCAAAAACGGCTAATATAAAATGCTATTTTTTTATTTGGCCATGATGTAGTTATCCAATAGCAAAATGAGATTGACTGCACTGATAACAATACCTACTTAACAGGGACACACACATAAAAAAAGGCAATAAAATCCTGAAAATGCCCCCCGATTTCTTTTCCCCCCCTCATATTCAACTGTAATAGCTTTACTGAGCTGTGAAAAAAAAATAAAAATCTCTGGAATAAAAACATATTGTTACAGCCTCTGAACTGGCAAACAAAAGCTTGTACAGCATTCATGTAAAATGTTGGCAGGGCTGGAGACACAATCCTGAGGCTTGTGCAGCAGAGAATCATAGAATATGTTAGGTTGGAAGGGACCTTTAAAGGCCATCTAGTCCAACCCCCTGCAGTAAGCAGACATATCTTCACTAGATCAGGTTGCTCACAGCCCCATCAAGCCTGACCCTGAACATCTTCAGGGATGGGGCTTCCACTGTCTCCACAGGGCAATCTGTTCCAGTGACCCACCACCCTCATACTGAAGAACTTTTTCCTAATATCCAACCTAAATATCCTATAGACCAGGCTGCACCAAGCACAAGCCTACTGTCCTGTGACAGTTGCCAAGACACTCTGTGGATATGTCGCCTCATGTCACAGGGTGTATTCAACACATAGAGGAGGATAAGAGCAGAAGCAGCTTTGATTCCTTCCCTCCACTGTTAAAGAAGAAAGAGTTGCAGAGGATGTTTATGCCTCCACCTCATCACCTAGATGAACAAGATAATGACTTGAGTGGAGGTTCCAGGTCTCTCCTGGAAAAGTATAGATTTAAACTCATATCAGCAACAGCCATGACATCAACTTTGTGTCTCTTCTTAGAAGACACTTTATTTCTGATTTTAAAAATTGCAGTTTTCTGATTATTTCTGTTTACTTATTTTCTGATTCTTTTAATAATAGTCTTGATAGTTCTTGATAGTTCCTAAACTATCCCAAGTAACACAGTCTCACTAAGGCCTGAGTTACGCAGGAAACCAAGTGAGGTATGTTTCATTAGCCTCAAGGGGCTGCAGAGGCACAAAGTACCTGAATTCAGCTTACCTTGTATTCCAAATGTTGCATTTAAACCCTGTAGCCCTGCACATTTAGGGGGTTAAGATAGGAAAGGCTATAAGGAAAACAGTTGGGGTTAATTGCACAGTATTCTAGAAGCTTTTGAAACATCTTGGGGTTTTGGATTAGTTTCAGTGGCAATGGTGTGCAGCTAGCATGGAACATTGCTGGGCAACCCTGAAGATGTGGCAGACACAAGGCCCCAGCTGTGTTGATCACAACAGAAGGCAAGACAATCAAAGTACCTACTAGTTACATTTGGTCATTTGTTTCCTTTAGTTTCAGGGCGTTTGCCCTTCAACTCACTTGCCTGTCTCTGAAGAAACCAACCTGGGGCTGCAGCCTTTTGGAATAGCTGCAGAAATGACTGAGGACTGGAACTTCAGCAGTCGTCTCACTGTAGGTGCTCCCCCACCAAGCAGCTTGATAGCTCAAACTAACTTGTGCCTTACTGACTCAAATATCTCAAGATCACTTTCATCCCAAAATCCCAGAGGAAGAATCAAAAGAGGATCACCAAAACATGAAAAAATCCTCAATTAGTACAATTAACTTCATACTTGAAGCCAAAGTCTAGTTATGTTGAACCCTTCCCTACTGTCAGCCTCACCAGTTTTGATTGAAAAGTGGAGATGGTCTGTAAGTATGCACTTGCAGCGAGCTTCAGATCACAGAGATTTGCCTATAGTTGTCTGATAAGCTGTCATACAATGAGATAAATAAAGCTATTGCTTGTTGCAGTTTGCTCTGTTTTCCTTAGTTGCAAAATATTCTCTCTTCTGCTCAAAATTCTTCCAGGAGGAGGCTGAGTTTTTTCTCATAACTCAAAAATGTGTTTTAACAAGACTAAAAAGAAAAAATAAAAATCAGCCAGCATTTTCTGCAGCAGCTAATGATTTCGAGTGTCCAAGGTTTTATCTGTGCCAATTTTAAAGAGGTCTCATGCCCTGGCATTTTAGGAAAAGTTTTGCCTGCAGCTGAGTACCTAAAATCACTAGCCAACACACAGCAGTGAGAAGAGGATTTTGCTTTGCAGAGACGGACCCATAAAAGCACTGAGTCAAGTTGAGGTGGAAAAAATATTGGTGAGAACCTCTCAGTAAGCAACTGAAACATTTCTGCACATTGAATTTGGAACCGCAGTAACAAAAGCCCTCAAACCCCCACATTGCCAGGCCTGTTGAGTCCACCCCAACGGCTCCTACTCGTACAGACATTATGAAGTGCCTCTACATCATCTGGGTTTGCTCGCTCCCTACTCAAGCAGTGCTGAGCCGGCATCCCATCCCGGGAGTAACTCAAGGTCTGACAGCCAGTGAGGTCACCCCCAGTCTCGCCAAAGCCTGTATGCCGTTACAATGAAGTAATAATGTATTTATAACACACCTAACCACTGATGGCTTCTATTCCTGTTGGGGCTATTTTGTGTTTTTTTTTCTTCCCCCTCCCCGTTTGCACAGATGTTTTTTGAGAGCTGGTCTCCAGAAAGAGCCTTGCAGAAAACAAGCTATGCCTGTTGATTCTGGCTGGCTTTTATAACGATAGTTGTTAGCACGCAGGATTTATGTTTCAAATATCATTTTAATTTCTTGGGCTGCATTTTTAACCACAAAATGTTAATTCAATGGTGCACTATAAACGCTGCAGCTCCTTTATAAAAATGTAGGACAAGCTGCTTCTAAGGAAATATTCTGAGAGTCTGATTCATAGAAATACGACTCACATACATTTTCCATGGAATTTGCTCTGAAATATGTGTGGAATACATTCTACGATAAATTATGTACTTTTGTGATTCATTAAATCCTCTCCCCACTCACAAGTAGCAAGCTCTTCATTACACACAAAAAAAGTGCAATCAGCCAAAACCAGCAACATTCTCTTTCTTATCATATTCAGTGGGTGCTCTCATTTCTGATCTTCAGGAAAAAAAATAATCTATAAAAGCATTTCGAGAAAGCACATAAGTTAGGCTGGCATCCAGCTTTAATTTACACGGAGGCAAATTAAGGATATCTACACACGTAATTACTTCTGTGTTCAATTGAAGGAGTTCAGGCTCCGAATGACTCTCATAAAAGTCACAGCGATTATTAGGAACGGATGACTACTGAGAGAGACATTTCCAGGAATTTTCACTCTTAGGTTATTTTCCTTTCTATCATTTTGTCCCAGTGACGCTAACCCTCCTTTCGTGCTTCCCACCAGGGCACATTTACCTGCGGTGCGGCTTCACTGGCATGAATCTTCATGAAAAGCAAGTTTTAAGGTGTCACCTGTAACACTCATGTGCCATTTCCGCTCGCATGCGTTCACAGTAGAAGCCCTTACCTGGCAGCCAATGAGGGAGCAGAAAAATTGCAATACTGTGTGCCTTCTTTGGCTGGTGACATTTAAACAACTTCAACCGACTAGCATGGCTAGCAAAAACCCACACGCCAACCAGCCTGCAATCACTTGAATGGAATAAACAATCCCCTTTGCCCTTGCCAGGACTACAGATATGTTGAAAATGCATGTGTCTGCACTCATACAAACTTCAACCTTCACCTGTCCCACACCAGTTTCCCAATAAAATGATTTCTCTCGAAGACCAGCATCACCAGATTGAGTTGAGTCAATTTTTCCTCTTGCTGGAAGTAACACCTCTGAAGTGTCCCTTCTCTGCCTTTCTGCACCCTGCAGCCATTCATCTTCATGAACATCAAAGGCAGCAGCCCCACTGCCTTGTGAATGGGGAGGCACCTGGTAGTTCTGCCCACAAGTGCTGGCCTGGAGGAGCTCAGGATCTGCTCCCCAGGCTCTACCTTGTGTTTTGTGCAGTCTACAGCCATGGGAGATGGGGGGAGAAGAGGGAGGAGCAGACAGTGTGGCTTCTATTCTGAAGGCAAGACCCAGACTGGACGTACCCTACAATCACACACGTTGTACCGAGAGCCAAGATGCATTTTCTCTGCACAAAGGAAAATAAGAAATATAATTTCACCATTCTTTTTAAATGCCATGTCCCAGCATATCAGACTCATTTCATCTTCAGATCATCCCACCATGCTCCATTAGCTATCAGAAGATGTGAGCCAGTGTTACCACCACAACAAACTCCCAGTACAACCATATAATTTCAATTCTTCACACATTTTCTTCCCGTGCACACAATGCGTTCAGTAGCTCAGTAAAAGTCTCCTCTCTCCAGTCCACTGCCACAGGCTACCAAGCCTAAACAAAGCTTGGTTTCAAAGCTGAAACATAATGACAAAGCAGGAGGGAAAACATAAAAGAAATAATCAGGGATAGCTGTGACTGTGTCTCCAGAGCTTCTCCTGGCTCAGGACTCAACCCAGGGTGGGCCATCAGCTCTGCTACCCACCTTCCCCATCCTTCTGGGACACACAGTATTGAAATGCCACCTCTTGAAGAGCCCATGGCGACACGGGGCAGGCTGCCAGCCCAAAAAATGTCAACATGTGAAAATCTCAAGGTCCCTGCAGTGGAGTTTCCTTTTGTCTTGTTTTTGCCTCTGCTAATACAGGTTGGGAAGCAGGCTGGAAGAATGGAAGGCATTTGGAATCATCTTTTCTTCTTGTTTCAGACTTGTTTCACTGGGATGATGATGCTTGTGACACAAACCTTTGCAGCAAAATAAACAGGAGTCAAAAACTTTGCAGCCCCAAACACGAGGTTTCTGACCGGGGAAGAAGGAAGGGGCCAACAGTATCCCTGCCAAATAATACACATCAGGCAAATAGGCGGCAGGTAGATAGTTCCCTGGATGGGACAGGATAGAGAAATAATGGCTGGATGAAGAAACAGTTCACAAGTCAGATTGTAAAGTCACCTGTACAGAGCTCTTGAATATAGAGACACATGCAAGGAGAAAGAAGGCATTAAGAGGAAGAGAGAAGGAACACTTTTTCCCTCCAGAGAGAATTTAAACCAAAGCAATGTTTCAGCCAGTTCCCCTTTCCCTGGTGACCCTGGACCTGACTTTCCACTCTCTGTACCTTGCCTAGTCATTTGCAATCCTTCAAAGCCAAGCCAGAAACAAATAAACCCTCTCAAATTTGGCAGCGTTTTACACCTCTTTGGTTAATGCAAAACAGAGTTGCAAGGTTGGACAATTTTTTTCCCCTTTTGTGAGAAAAACACGCATATCTTACAAGCATAACCATCTGTTGTGTATCTCACTTGGAAAAAAATGATGGCTACTGAGGAATGTAACTATGCTGAAATATCAATTAAAGGGGGAATAAAAGGTCTTAAAGAATTTCAGATTGAAGACAAGAGGGTGCCACTAGTGCTGCAGAGACATCTGTAGGGTTTCTCCATTTCTCACACCATCCTGTCCCAAGACACTATTCTAGGAGGTCAGACCTTGGAGAGTATTGCCAAGAGCTGATCATAAATGCTATTAGCCTTTCAACAGGTTTCAAGAAACAAAGGTGTGCCCTGCACCCTGCTAGGGTGTCTTCGGGTGGTGTTTGGTTTGGGGTTTGTTCCTCTCCCTCACCTTCTCATTGATTAGGCATGTAGCTTATTGGCTACATGTTGACCTGTTTGAACAAAGCCCAAGACATGTCCCAGACATCTATAATGCTCTTATGCTGATGTTAACCAGTAGCTCCGGGCGGCTTTAGCAATGGGACAATTGTGTGGGCTTCCCAAAGGAGCTGCTTTCACTGTCCAAACCCCTCCTCCTCAAATTTAGGCTGACCAAACTTAAAAAGCAAGCAGGTCCTGGACATCCATGTAGTGTCTGTTTACACCGTGCGGGGTCTGTGTAAGAAAACATAGCTCTTGTGACCATGGCATCTGTTAAGCCAATCTTGTAGTTTAAAGAGTTGTAGGAGTGGGATAACCTTCTTTTTAAAAGCACATATCTTTGTCCATAAACCTTCATTTCTGTGTTCATCTTTGAGCAGTGGGTCCAAACAAGGCCACAGTCCCTCTACCCGACTCCCTCATCCACCTGCCAACTTTATCCCTATCAGAATTCTGCGCAATAAAATAAATTATACAACTAAAATGTAACAAAACTAATTTTTTTTTTTACAAAGCTAAACTGAACAGACTGATTTGAGTTCTTACATTGCCTGAGTACTTACAGGCACCTGCAGAGGAGTATACAGACTGGCAGAACACGGAACAAGCTATCCTAAAGTAAATGCATCACAACAGAACATATTTTGACATTGCAGCTTTCAAATATAATACCACAAAGTGCATTACAAGGAGAGGTAAGCAGAAGTTTAAGGACAAAGAAGGTTTGAGGGCAAAGTTTTAAATCTTTGAGAGACTCAACAGTATTCTGCTGGAAAATGAGATTTTTTTTTTTTTTTTTTTTAAGAGAAAGGAAGAGAAAAAGTTCTGTAGCAACTTGACCTATATTTAAGTGTTTATTTCTTGACAAAAAAAAAAATAATCCCAACCCCAAACTAAAACACACATGCATTTATTTAGCTTGACAATTAGTGTTCCATCAGACCTGAAACAAAACATTTTGTTACAGATGCTTGTAAGAAAAACCAAACCATCCAGAGGGCCGGACTTTTCACACCACTGCTGCTGTTATATTTTGTAGATCAATGAGTAGAGTGCTGACAATTAACCTTTCTGTGATCCAAGGTCCAAGTAACCTTTCATATAAACCCAAGTAAAGAAAACTAATTCCACCTCCCATTTTCTTTTTTTTTCCCATTCACCATCAGCTTGCAGGTTAGGATGTGCACAAGCACACATGCAAACATTTAACAGTATGTTTCCAACAGTTTCATGGAGCATAGCAGGTTTCCTATGGTCTCCAAACCAACTGCTGAAGAGCACTGGTTTGAGGAGCTCACTGAGATCTGAGAGGCCTTCCTTGCCTACCTCCTGCAAAAATGCCAAACAGCAGCACGAAGAATCCACATACAGCTGGGCAATTTTTTTACCTTTTTGTTTTCATTTTTGTTAAAGAAGCGGGACACCTCCACAGAAGGAATATATGTTGGCCTCTCTCAAAATGTAAAAGTCTGAGGATTTAATTCACTCACCCAGGACCAAAACCATGTTCAAACCATTGTGCTATGACAATG
Organism: Hypotaenidia okinawae; assembly: GCA_027925045.1. Taxonomy (NCBI): domain Eukaryota; kingdom Metazoa; phylum Chordata; class Aves; order Gruiformes; family Rallidae; genus Hypotaenidia; species Hypotaenidia okinawae. The sequence goes on along the minus strand of BSDF01000003.1, from coordinate 14,229,609 downwards.
CTAGAGCAGGATTTTGATCCCAATCTCTCCCACATCCTTGGTAAAATATTGTAACCCACCAAGATTTAGGTAGGGCTGCAGTAGATTTCTTTTGTTGGGGTTTTCCCTTTGTCACCTGTAAATAAGTGTTCGTGAAGAAAAGAAGAGGAGCATCTATTGGTGAGGTCATGCATGTGCATTCAGTTCCCTTCAACAAGTCCGAGGCAAGTGCTGTAAGCAACAGCTAATCCTTTTTTTCTGGCAATGTTATGAAAAATCTCTATGCCAAATTTTATATTTTTCCCCAGGCCAGTTTGGAATTAAATTTATAAGTATTTTCAGAGCAACAGCAAAGTCACTAATTAACCTTCAGTGTTTAAAAGCAACTCAGCAAAGTCTGCTGGACTATCAGGACAAGCAAGCAACTCAAGATACCCTTACTGGCCCAGGCCAAACTGGAGGAGTGATAAAAAACCATGATTTAAAAAGTAGAAGTAGTAAGTTTTGGGTGAATATGAATTAGAGGCAAGAAGGTGAAGTGGAGAGCTCAGCAGCAGACCAGTTTGAATTAGATAGGAGAAGACAAGGACATCAGGAAAAGAATCTGCATGGGCCCACTGCAAGGCCAGGGAGTCAACAGCAAAACCAAACTCTGAACATGATGGACTCATTAACATTTCCGAAGGGGCTGCCCTTAGTCTGATGCAGAAAAGCAGGAGCAAATCTGAGATTTCTCTCTTATTAGGCCCCGTGCTCCACAAGGCGGCAAAAGCTCCTAAAAGTTTGAGAAGGTACATGGGCTAAGAGATGGGGCAGGGGCCAGGCATGGGAGTGACTGCACCATTTCTGAAGATGGTGTGCTTAACAAGACACTCCTGTGACTCCCACAGGGAACTCCTCAAGCTCTCCTCAAGTAACACATCTTTCTGACACTCTTTGGCTGTGAGCCACAATGGAGGCTTCTGCAGAGAGAGAAGCCAGGATTCCATCATGTCTGGGGGAATGGGGCCACAGCCACATCAGCTGTGCCTTTAATCCATCCCTGGGTAGAAGTGACAATGGCTGAATGAGACATAAAAATTCCATTTGCTGGATGTAAGTGTACTTCATTGTGTCCACGGAATGCTTAGGCAGAGGTGCTTTTTCCTCTCCTGATAAAAGGTTCTGCCTAAAGTCTGGAAAATCCCTTAAAAACACACACGCACAGACAAAACATCCATGGGAAAACTGTGATAGGTGGCAGAGGAAGTTTTAGGCAAGCTGAGTGATGAAACAGCAAGCGGTACTGCAGCGTGTGAAGGGCCAGAGGCCTTTTCTAAGGGCACAAACTTCACAAAACCTACCAGCCAACTAAAAAGGGTTGAAACTGTGTTTCAAAAACCACAGGTGAGAAAGACAGATTCCTCTACCTTGTGATGGCAAGCACGAGCCAGGAATAGGGTCAATGGCCTTAAGGAGGGTAGATTTGGATTAGAAATCAGAAACAAATTCCTCACTGTGAGGGTGGTGAGGCCTTGGCACAGGCTGCCCAGAGAAGCTGAGGCTGCCCCTGGCAGTGTTCAAGGCCAGGCTGGATGGGGCTTTGGGCAACCTGGGTTAGTGGAGGGTGTTCCTGCCCACAGCAGGTCCCTTCCAACCCAAACTGTCCTGTGATTCTATAAATGTTCAAGGTGCTTGAGGTTATCCATCAGCTAAAAATCCATGAAGACAGTTAAATTACAGATTACCCTAATACATCAACACAACCCAAAACCTACTCCTAGCCAAAGAAATTTTAAAGAGAAAAAGAAAAAACCAAAACCAAACATTGCTGGGCATAAAGGGAAAAGGGAAAGAAACAGCTATTCTGCAAGATATAATGAAAAATCATTTTTTGCTTCACCAAGTGTTTTTAGCTCCTGACATAAACAGGGAGTTGAATAGTTCTGTGCTGATCTTGCGTATGTACTATATGTCCAACATCCCTGGAAGGAGAATTTTTTCGTCTGATGTTGAGCTGAGCTTTGGAGAACATGAATTTAGTGGGAAAACGATGTCGTACTGTCAAAGTATTTCACAGTCTAGACCTTAGTGGGTAATTAACTGAGCAGCTCAGATTCATATGCTTCGACTTGAATATTACCCTCCCCAATTCGGTAATTCTTCCTTGCTTTAGTTGAAAATTTTTTCCTCCAGTACTGAAGACTCAAGAGCAACCAAATAAACACAGACAAGTAAAAAGGTACCTTCCACCGAATCGCCACATTAAGATTGTGTATTGTCTCTTGTGTTAAGTAGAGGGGAAAGACTGATGCACTCAGCATGGTAAGCAAATGCCACTTTCTTGTGTGACACTAAGCACACCAAAGAGTTACAAAACCAAAATGCAAACAAGAGGAAATCTTCCAGGCTGTACAGCTCTACTACTCCTTTTCTGTGCTTACACTCAATAGCCGTTACTGCAAAAATCACTGTATTTTACTTCATAAAGTTCTTCAGCAAAACCACAGATTCCATACTGTGGATCATATGGAATTAAATTTTAAGTTTGGCTTAATTTATGCAACTGTCCTGATGCATATGCATGCAAAGTGACTGCAAGCAGTTGAGACACATGATAAGCCTAACAGCGAAACAAAACATCCTTACAACAAAGACATCAGAAAAGAATCACCCCCTTTAAAGAAACATTAAATCACTAAAGAAACAAAAATCTAGCAATAAAGAATCTGAAGCCAACATATTTTCAAAACTGAAAGAACAAACCCTGCTATTATTTGTTTCCAGATGGGTTTAGCCTACTGCTCCCTTTGCTGTACCAGCAGCTCCCAATAAAATTGCTGAAGAGTGGCAGCATTTAGACCCGAGGACCACCTCAGCTTGCTCCAGAGGACCATCGCTGTATTGAGGCAGGCAGCGTATCGTCATACGTGCACAGCTCGGGTGTATGATTACCTAGCATGACGGCTCGTAATGATCCACATCCACTGGGCAACTCATTTGCACATATCTAATTTTTTGAGTCTGAAAGCTCAAGAGCAGGAGGCAGTGTATCAGAATTGATGAAACTGAAGAACAACTGAAGAACACTCTGGGCAGTCTCAAACTGGAGGAAAGCCCCTGAACCAGACCACCTAGTATTTTTGCAGCCTGCATAAGGGCTGCAGATCCAGGAGCTCCTATGCTATGTAAGAACAGAGCTGGGTGATAGTAGCTACACCAGGCACTGGAGAATTCAGCATATCTGACTTCTCTGGATTAATCCAAAGCCCACTGTCAAGCTACAGACAATAGCTGGTGTGTATGCAGGGGTGAAGTCAGGTAAAGCTATACTTACCTCTGCCTCATGTCATGCTTCTCAGAAAGAGAGCCTGGTCTGAATCCCACAGAGATCCCTCGCTACTGGCTGGACTGCACTGGGATTGCAGATCTGGATCTCATCTTGAGCCTAGATATGGCTCCTTTCCCACCATATACATATAAAATCATCACTGTGCTACTTCTAACAGAGATTCAGTGAAAGCTTAAAGTACCTGGCCTAGGAAACTGTAGAGGTCTGCTTGCAGATATTTCTAATATTCCTTAATTTCCACAGGACATATATTTCACAACAGCATATTCTTCATGAACCTATCCAGATTTAGATATAGTACTTACCGCATTAGTAATACCATCAGCAACGATCTATAAAGTGAATTTGCAGCAGGTTTTTACATCACAGGACTGCAGAGGACTGGCAACAATAGTAAACATTTAAGTGCTGGTTCTTCACCTGGAAGAAATCTGTACGGTTTCCCAAAGCCAGACAAATTTCCCAGGGTGGGATCTGGCCCCTAGGTTTCAAAGCAAGAATTTTTTGAAGACTAATATTAAACAAGAAAAATATTATCTAATATATAGCCTTTGTGTTAGTTTTTTGAGTTTACCTTTATTGCACAGAAATCCCTATTCGTATTTTTGGGCTTAAAGCAACTTTACAGTATTTAAACATGCCATGCTATTCTCCCTATTTGGGGTGAAAGAGATAACACAGACCATAGTTCAATACTTGCCAAATGTATTTTCTATGTCTATAGGTTTTGCTTAACTATCATTACTTCCAATCTCAAGTAGTCATAACTAACATTTATTAATTAATGGGGTATTTGCTGAAGAAGTTCGTTTCCTTTCTTCTTTTCTTTTAGTGAAAAAAGGCACAGGGGGACAAGCAGAGAAGAGCTGAAGACATGCGTATTCCATTTGAAATCCATGATTAAAAAGCTTAAAAATTCAAATCAACGTAAAAAACTGTTTTATTTTAATACCGTGGAAGGTTTCAGTGAACTCCATTATTTTCACTCACTATTTGCTTGAATAATTTAGGCAAGAAAGCTAAATTATACATAAAGTGTACAGTTAGAAGAAAAAGTTCATGCACAGCCTCGGGCTATAGCCATCCCCTAATGATGTCTGTAGTCAGTGGAAAAGAACTCGTTAGACTGAGAGTAATTTCTCAGGGTTTAAATTTTTTTCTTAAAGCAGTAATGTTCTTATAAAAATCTGACAAATAATACACTAAACCAAAAGCCACAAAAGAAAGGCCGTTCCTAAGACCACAGCCTCATAACTTTTCATTTCATTTCATTTCACTGGAAATCTGGCTTTTCACATACTACACGTTCTTGCTGGTTGTCCTTGGCCCTCTGATTAAACGGGGGAAACGCACGTGGTGATATCATCCGGATCCTACTTTGTTTAATCAGAGACCTAAAGTTTGCAGGGAGTTAAAACAAATGTTATACAGCCGTCTGAGCGAAGATGAAATCTGCTGCAGAAGAAGGTTACTTTTACACTAAGTACACAGTAATTTTTGCTAGTGGTTGCAACTTACTCTGTTGCTGTATTTAAGGAGCAACTCATGCCATTAAACATTTACGGACTGATTCGCTGCAGTTTTTACATGCCCTTTAAACTTGACTAGAGAAAACGTGCATGCCAAAATGGACCAGGGAAGCAACACTCAATAAATTGCTTCACCTCTGATCTCAACATCTCTCCTCTCCGTACCTCAAGATCAGACGCTGCAGAGAGAGTTGCTCCTGACAGCAGAGAACTTGGTTTGAGCTACGCCACGAGCAGGAGTAGGAGTGAGAAGTCATTGGATGGAAATGAGCTAATACTAAGTTTGTTGATCGGACTTATCATCTTTTGATCAAAGTAGCTCAGCTAGATCAGAGAAAGAGACAAGGAATTTTATTCAAATTACTCCTTAGAATCCTTTGCATAAAATGAATAACTTTCTATAATATTAATGGTTTTACATCACTTTATACTTGTATTATTCTGTCACATTAGTTTAACATTACTACCATGTACAGTGGTTTAGCATTAATGTGATCAGAAGAGAAATTACACGTGCACTTTCATATTGTTATATTGAAATCAAGGTCTTCTATGACACTAATACGAAGCAAACCTCAATAAAATATAGACTTTCTAATATAAAGACATTTTTATATCATGTTGGAGCAGGAACACATATTATTTCTTCTCAAAATCACTTGCAGCACAGCACCCAAGGAAGGCAGGGGAAAATGATGCCATGTCAAACCCAGGTAGAAATCACTGCAGCTTCTCACCATCAGCAAAAGGATCTTGCTCTGCAGAAGACCTACACTACCTCCCAGGCTCTGCAGGTTATGAATGCTCCTCCAAACCCTCACTCAGCAGAGCACTGTGGTGAAGCCCGGTTCCCTTGAGGTAAATGAATTATTGTTTCCCAAATCTCAGCAGTAATGTGGATCACTTAAGAGTCACAGAGTTTCTGTGGTTCTCTAGCAATCCTCTCCCAACTGATAGCAGGCCTGGACCAGAAGGACTGGAAGGTGTTCTATAATTTGCCTCTGTCCTCAATGGCATGCAGTACAGTTCAAAAGCAGCGAGATTGGAGTCAGATGGGGATGAAGGGCTTTTGGTTCTCTTGGGACATGTCCTCCAGTCAGGTCAGGACAGAAAAGCCAGGGCACCCAGACCGCAAGAATAAAGCGGCAGCATCAACAAAATTGATTTGCCTTGTACCTTACACACTGTAGGAAGCATGGCTGGAAAATGAGGACATATGCCTGGTTTAGGCAAAGATCAGAACACAGAGCATCTGGCTATGGGCAGGTGGAAACCAGAAACTAGTCTTTGCAGACATAGCTGGGACAAGTCAGAAAGAACACAGGCTTTGTATCCAGTTCCAAGGCAACCCTGACCCTGCACCCAACAACAGCCAGGTGCAGTAGAGCAGTGTCCAGTAATTCCCCATCTGAGTTAAGTTCTTTGGGATGTCTCACATTACAAGTGGAAAACGTCACCACTCAAAATTATCCTCTTGGCTTGTTTTATTTACCTTTCTGGAGGATGAGGGTATTACAGACAAATACACTGCAGGGTGGATGAGTAAGTGAAAAATGGGACAAGAAAACCAGAACAGTTTACATCCGAGTCTCCACCATCCCCTTCCACCGAGCACAGAGGTACATCCTCACTAGATAGAAAGCTAAAGAGCTCACTCCCATGGCACAGTGCCAAATATCTGTGTAATTCCATGCTATGAGAGCAGGTAATGCACACCCAAAAGCAGTGACTCAGGCAGAGAGCGCATCTCACAGAGTGCCTCTGTATGTGAGGACAGTCCGTGCTGGATCTCCAGATGCACCATTTTGCATACTAATAACCTCCTCCTCCTCCTCAGAAACTGCTGTATTGGGTAGCTGTTGACCTCAACTTTGTCACATAGCTGAGACAAGCATCAGTTATCCCTCCTTCAACTCTAACCCCACTATCCTAAAATCAAGATCTCATCCCTAGACTTTTTCCTCCCTGGTAAAATACAGAAGAAACCTTCATTATGGTTATCGCTGTATACACTTTCTCTACGTACTACATTTCCTCTTACACTAAAACCCACTACCACATCTCTGCAGTTTCTCTGGCAGAACTCCTTGCAGAGTTAAGGCAATGGGACTGAAATCTCCCAGTCAAGTGAGAGAATGGTTTTAAACCTGGACACCAGAAATTGGCAGGTAGTGTGTCTACAGAAAGCAACAGAAAACCATATTCACAGAATTAAAAAAAAATTCCCAAACTTTTAAACAATAGCAGCCCCCTCCTCCCTAAATTCAGTTAATCCACATAAAACTGGTTCACCATTGCCTTTAAAATAAGTCCCTCTGGTCACCTTCAAAGATGCAGTCATTGACTCTGGGGCTAGGCTTCCCACCTTTGCCTATCCCTACATCCCATTGGTTCCCAAGAGTTTTCCTCCCAGCTCTTTGCCACACCATCATCTTCAGGAGACCCAGGCTGAGCAGTGTTCCTCAGGAGCTCTGAGCTTTGCACATATTTTGGTCCCTGAATCCTCTAGGCAATGGTTTGTGCACTCATGTGACCATTCAAAATCCTAGCTGGGGAAGGCTAAGCACACTCCAAAGTGAAATACAACCATCACTATGCTCCAACAGCTTCAGGGCCATCTCTGTAGTAATTTTCCTTGTGCTCATAGCTCAAACATCTCTTCCATTTGGGCTAATTTACCTGTATGTGCCTGCTTCTGTTAAGGGATTTTGGGTCAAGCTTTCCGTGGGTACTTGAGCAGGACTGTCACAATGCCCAAGCTACATCTCTGGCTATGTGGTGACACCATTGCTGTCTCCTGGACAGCAGCACAGAGACTTTGCTGCCTAATGCCCTGTTGCCATATCGGGAGAGATCACGCTAAGACAGAAAGATCTAGAAGGATGGAACCCACTTTAGACAAACAAACAGGCAGAGACTGATCTGACTCAATCCCTAATCATGCCTATAATGATCATTTGCTGTCACATAGGAAAGCTTCCCTTTCGTTTCCTCCTAACTGTCCTCAGAGTAAAACATTTAATCCAGAAGCACAAACACTTGCTCATCAAGCTGGACTTTTTCCTCTAACACCAGAATTTGTACAAAATAAAACACACTGACTTAAGGAAAACAGTAAAGTTGAGCTCTACAATGATGGCCACAAGAAAATAGCCTTAAACAGAAGGCTCCAAAGTCTCCTGAAAATATCATCTCAGGATCCCAAGTACCCACTAAATACCCAATAGCAGTGCTGCCCTGTATGAGGTGCATATGGACAACAGCTTTTTATAACCAACTGCTTTACCAGACCTAAAGGTGACAGTCCAGCAACCAAACAGCTAGATGTTGATCAAGTTGGGCAGCTCAAAACATCAACCACTCAAAGTTAGAAGAGGCTACATGGAAGTATTTCTGCACCCACCCATCAGCATTGCCACTTCTTCTGCCCTCACATCTGTCACCTCCTCCCCAGCGCTATGAAAAACAGACTTTGAAGCATGCTGTGCCCAAACTCTTGGTCTGCATAGGAGAAGCAGGAAAATGAGCAGAGCCTTTGATATTCCAGCTGTGAAGCTGCTGGGGACACACACCAGACCAAACTGCTGCAGACTACTGCTTCTGCTCTTTCTGTCAAGACTCTGGTCATACCAGGAGCCAGGACTAACTGACCACAGTTTATCAGGGCTAAATCTGACATTAGTTTCATGATTTCTTCTGGAAATCATGTTTGGAATAAAAAGCACACTGTATGTATGCATGAGAAGTGAACTAATGAAATGTGAGTTTATTGTGTTTTTAAACCTGCAAGGTTCCATTTTTGTGTTTAAAAGCGTGACCGGATTATCCGAGTGATGGGAACTCGTGCTGCTGAGGATGGTGTGGAAATCCAACTGCTGCCATTTAAGAGCCTTTACAATTTTCTCTCCAATTACAGCTGCCAAACCTTGAAAAAAAATATTCTGAAATGTAAAAAAAAATGTGCTCTTAATTATATAAGTCTTTAAATTGCTCTTCTGTGTTATAAAATTAACAGCTCATCTTGAAAAGAGGAAAAAAGCCAACAGTATTTATCTTTATTTAGAGACTGACGCAAATGAGAAGCAAAATGCCAAGCACATTCAGGCTGGGCCTCACTAAGCAAGCACCAGACCACGAAGCCATCGATTATGAAGCCATGAGGGACCAAGATGCTCAGTTGGTGCAGGCCACAGTGCTTCAAGTGTTAAAGATCTCTCCAAGGAAAACTTGACGCCTCCTTTGAACATTCTTCACAAAGAAGAACATGTTGCCTTTCCCTCAGCCCTTGGGAAGTTCATGATATTCTTCTTGCTACGTCTTGGCCTAACTAAGCCAAACACAGGTTGGGTATGAGGGGACAGACTGGGGACAGAGCTGCCTGCGAAAGGGCTGAGTCATCTCTTGAAAGTCCTTCTGAGGACTGAACTGGCATCCAGCAGATTTAGTACAATCCTCGTGTTCCCCACGTGTTATCCCAGAAGGTGGTCAAGCCTCCTATAACCTTTGAGCTACCAGATTGGGTTTCCTAAGCCTTTTACAGTAAATCAGGTTTTACAGTCCAGTCTTTTAGTCATTCTCAGGGATCTCTGCTGCTCACTCCTCTATGTTCTTGGAGCCCATACACTGGAACTGTTGAAATACTGACTGTTGCTCATCGCAAGTCAAGGAGTTTGGCATTTATTTGCTTACTTGGACACCATTTCCATCAACTTCTATGACTTATGAGCACTGATATGCCAAAAAAACTCTCCACTTGTGTGCTAAGTGGATTCATTCAGCAAACAGAATAGGGAAAGATATGCAAGGCCAATAATCTTGCATAAAGGTTTCAACCTTTATCATAGAGGTTTACAGAGAAATATAGCCCTGAATAAAAAGTCTTTGCAGTGATGTTGCACAACACTACTTGATAGAGGGATGGGAAACATCCATGCTTCAGCAAGCCACAGACCGAAAAGCAGGAGGCATTTGATGCGGCAGTATCGACACCATAAGCAACTTAAGGGGTCCTGTGACACTGCAGGCAACCACCTCAAAATCTCAACCTCTCAAAAAAACCCAACCCCAAACCAATTTAGCTTTCTAGTTTTCCTTCATTTATTTTTAAATACAAATTATTCCCGCAGAAAGGCTGCTCCAGCCTGACCCTTCAGATGGTTAGGCACCCATTTCTCATCTCCGGCCTAAATGTATTCACGGCCAACGCACAGCCATTTGTTCTCATTTTATAGCCATTTGTCCCTGTCCTGATGCAGTGTTACAGGGTAGCATCTGCCCGCCACAAAGGACACCGGGGACATTGGGATTCATGCCACTGACTCCCAAGGCTCTGAGATAGGTCACAGCAGTAAGAGTGGCAGGGGAGAGAAGGGATAATCTTGGACTAGAATACAGAAATATGAGAATAATCATATTCAAGAAGCTACTTTAGGCTGATTTGTTTATACATTATCCGAGCATTTTATTTTATTATGCATTTTAATAATGCAAAGGCTTAAAAGCTGGAAATGAGCATATTCCACGAGCTCAATATATTTCAGTTTGTACATCATCAATTGTTTTTCCTTGCAATTATGCAGTTTTACTTTATCATCCCTTTGATAACAATTTCTGCATAAAATCTGACTTTATATTTCATTTTTCTCCGTCTGTTATCTTAGCAAAATACATCCAAAACACCCTTTGTACTGCTGTACTAATATAACAGATCAGGAGAAGCTGTGGCATAAGAAATCAAAACCATAATAATGTCTTTGGGTTTTGCATTTTAAATACTGCATTCATTGTTGCACTGAGGTTTGAGATCCCTTTTCAGACATTACTGAGATTACCTTTGGTAATGCCTATTTCATTGTACTTTGATATAAAATAATGTATGTCATAAATCATCTAAGTGACTGTCATTAGAGTGAAAAGCACCTACTTATGATATGTAACAATTTGCTTTTCTAATTTGAAGAGGATTGAGGTATTTTAATTATATAAGGTCTAAAGCCCTTGCGGATGAAATTACAATTCAGTGTAAAATCACTTTCTGCACAGAGCTGTAAGTTAGGAAATGATAACAGCTATACTCATCAATTTGTACTTTTGGCTTGACTAAATATAGGAACAAATGAAAACATTTTTAATGGGCAAAAATCCATAATTTCAGTAACAAGAGACCTGAGAAAACTCTTCTTTCTTACAACTTTTGAAAAAAGCCCCTTCTAACACAGTAGGGAAAAAAATACCACTTTTACAGATTATATGCAGGAATTTCTTCAACGTAAGAAATAATGAAATTCTGAGTTGTAGGAACTTCATTGAAGCACAGGCAGGTTGGGCAGAAGGGGCTGCTTAAAATTATTAGCGTGCTTCACATTTTGAAGATTGCTTCCCTTTGGAAGTGAAATGGGGGTTCAGAGCCTCTTCTGTATGGAAATATTTAAAATTATTGGGGCACTTCACTTTGAAGGTGATCAGGGTTCTGAACATGTACATCGTAGGGAGATTTAAAGTTATGAGAGCTCTTCAAATGGTTTTAAACATTGTTTTTTAAAATAAAATTGATTTTTCAATATTTTATTTCTTCAGTGGCTGGGTTATCACAGTAGTCCAGAAGCCGAGGTGCTTCTGTATCTGAAACCAGACTCACTTTCAGCCCTCCATCCTTCTCATTCTCTCGCTTCTCCCCCCACTCCCCCTTCTCTCTTAATAAGATTTCTGGTTTCCCTCGCTGCTGGGACAGACACATCATGCTTTGTTCTTGCTCATAAATCTCTCTCTGACCAAGGAATCAGGAAGTTATTAGGGGTGAGGAGAAGGTCAGGTTGAAAATTTAGTTTGATCAGACCTGTTCTGGCAAAATAGCATTATATCCACCTAGGAAAATAACGCCAAACGCAACCGGGATCGGACTTTTAATCAGTTCTTCATCTGGAAGCACCCTCCCATACATCTCACAAGGGGGGTTACATGGACTCTGAGGGATTAAGGAGTAGCCATTAGTTGGGATTTAGTTACAGGCACTTAGAAGCGCGCACACACAGAGCTTTCCCCAAAATCCCTTTTTCTCTCGCCAAACACGAGCAACAATACAGAAACCCCCGCCAACTCATTCAGTGGGTTTAGATGTGCAGTATTTGAGAGAAACAGTTTTCCCCAACGATTTGAGCTCCATCAGACACGGGGAGGATGAACATAACACTTGTGTTCTCTCTCATGTCTATGGATTGAGATTTATTTATTTTTAAACATACCTACAAGTGCTAAGCCTCCAGACTAAAGAGGGTTTCTCATAAAGACTGCATTTAAGATGCCATGGACGTGTAGGGTGGAACAGGCTTTTATCAACTGCATCTTAGTTTGCATAAAGCAACAAAACTCAGTGGGGACTAGGAAGTTTAGCTCTGCTAAAGATCCCTCTGTATAGATCAGTTTAAGGCATAGGGTGACCATTTGGGAATAATAAGCATTTTCTCACAGAAGTAATCCTAAGGAATCTCTGTAAAATGGGAGTTTCTGCGGTTTGCTGTAGTGCTATCATTCCCAAAATACAATCCCCTCTTCACTGACCCCCCAGAAAGCCTATCAGCATGTCGCAACAGAGAATGGACGAGCCATTTGTCTAAAGGAATAATAAGTAACTTTTTAGGGAACAATTTAATGGATGTATTTTTATATATACATACACACACATATATATGTTGTGAATTTCTCCTAGTCCAGTAGACCCTCCCTTTGCCCATGTTTAAAATAAAGCTATTTTGCAAAGGTTTGAAGTAGAGCATTATATATTTTGTAAAAGGCCGTATCAAAGTAAAACGAACATATTACTGAACTTTTGTCAGCTTGAAATAACACCTGCCACACACAAGGTCTTTAGCCTTTCATGCACATCATAACTTCAGTCTAAATTTAAAGGAACAGGGAAAGCAATAGAGCAAAGCTACCCAGATGTTGTACGGTCTGTGCAATTGTAAATTTAAAAGTACCAGCTTTCCATCCAGATTTTAATGCACCAGAAACAATATGAAAATTCCAAGCCACACCGGATTATTGAAATGTCTGGCCATTTTGAAATGAATTTTGGAACAGATGTACAGAGGTAGGCAATAAAGCTGTGATAATAAGGAACATTTCTACATCATCTCACAAAACTACTAATCTATAATGAGGACCAAAACTATTCATGAGAGAGGGTGGTTTTCATTATTTTCTTTTTTCAGCTCCAGTTTGAGTATTGCGGTTCCTTTACTTGGCTGTTAGATTTTGTTATTGTTGTAAAGCATTTGGTAGCTATCTGACATTATCACTTCTAACCCACAACACTGGCAAGTGACTAAGTCACTTCAGTTGTTCTTCACTGAAGGCAAACAGCATGGGAGAGCAGCTTAACTAATTTACTGTGCTTGATCTTATTGCAATTAACTTCAAAATCTGCGCTTTCCGATAGTGGTTGTTGACTTTAGATGACTCATTGGGGTATTCAGGTTCAGACATCACAAGAGGCTCTGATTTTAAGACAGAGAACACCTGCCCCCCAGCACAAGTGACCACAGGAAACAAAGTTGGGTACCCCGACACATAACCCCCCAAAACCCAGCTCTTAGGAAATCTTTACTGTTAATGCTGAATACCATCTCAAATGAAAGAAATTACTATACTTTTGGGTGGGTAAGATGGCTTCTAGATATCACGTAGAGAATGTAGAACAGATCCTTCACTAGACTATACAGAAAAGATGAAGAGAGTAGGCAAGCTTTAAGCTCCCGACTGCTTCTGCAGGTCAGCTGAAAGCAAAGGTGATGTCTTCTTTTAAGCTTTCAGGTGGCCTGCAGAAGGGCTTATGTTCCTGAAAGCCTGTCTAATGTTACTAGTAGATAGCCAACTAAATTACTCTGTCTACTAAAAGATATCATCACTCCCAACAAACCTCGTCATGCTGACATAAAGCAGATTAGTCAGGCAAGTTGGGTGCTGTGCCGGATTAGGCTGCATACCAAAGGCCTGAGTTTACACATATTACTCTCTACATTTTTCAGCATATCTGTTCAGTTCATCCTGTTCCAAAAAAAAAAGCACAGACACACATATTAATCTGGGTCACTCAATTTCAAGGTTGCTAGATTTAAGACATGTGGGGTTTTTGGTTTTGTTTTGGTTTTCTTCCCCCAGAGAAATGAAATTTTGGTCTGGATCTGAACATCTCCCTTTTCCATGGCACAAAGAAGGAGCAAAAGAGTTGAGGGAGGAGGGAAAACCCCTAGTTTTAATGAAGGAGCACTGATAACTTGCCTAAATAAAGATATCCCTTGGAGTTTGGCCAGCTCCCTGAAGCGCTAACTTAAATGCAGGTGACTGACACTATTGGCCTGACAGTCAGATACCCAGCTTTTAAATTTCTGCCAAAAACTGGTAATCAGGCAGCTAGAGAGCAACTACCAGGCTGCCTCAGGGAAAGCCACCAACTTCTGAACTGCCATTTCCCACTCTTTTTCCCTGTTCCTTGGAAGTTTCCTTTCCAAAAACCTGTCTAATGCTTATGAAACAGGACAGGAACACAACGCAAGAGAATTTTGCTTTGGTATGCACCTGCTCAGTCACTCCAACCCCACCCAACAACTGCAGTTTTAGATGTTTTTCTGCTGTGTTTTTGCTCCAGGTAGATGTCTAACACTCCCTGTGCCTCCCGCAGGTCACCGGAGGATGAGAGAATGTCACAGAACAAGTTTGCTGTTTTCTTAACCCGAAGAAAGGCCTTACGTAGCACACTCTTTCACACCCACAGACATCTCTGAGATAGCACATATTTCTCCTTGAAGAAGTTTGCACGGTTAAAAGAATCCAGGGAGGGAGGGAGGACAAAAAAAAAATAATTGCTGAGTAGAAATTTTCACCTGACCTGTGCAATTTAATGGGCTGGGGGAAGAGAGAGTGGGAAAGAGGAGAGTAGCAAGAAGAGGAGGCATCCAAGAATGTCAGAAGTGGTGCTGATATCACAGCCATGTTGGCTGCAGCTCCCGCTTCCCACGATGGCACTTCTTAATAGCACAGCTGGCCTCCGCGCCTCAAGCCAAGGATCCCGAGCGATAACCGCGGCAGGAGTCACACCAAGCGCTGCGACGGCAAGTGTGAGATATATCACCAAGGTGCAGGAAGGCAGCAATGTGGCACTTCTTCACACGACACCTAATGGGTCAGCCTGATGCAAGACTGCTCTGCATCCATTTGGCCACATCTCCCTACCTTGGTGTGAAATCATCATTTTCTAGTTAGTCACGCTAGTGTTCCAGCTCCGCGTTCCAGCAGAGCGAAGAAAGGTTTAATTTAATAGCAAAATAGTTAAACTCTAAGTGCTACAATTACATGTAAGACAACAACTTGGAAAGTTAACGACAGCCTTGTAATTGGGGGTCTGAGTGAGACATCACAAAGTTCAGGCTTGAATCCATGTTCTGTCACAGCTTTTCTGTATTATTTTTGGACAGTCTCTCAGGTTAGCATGATTCAGTTCCCCGTCTGTAAAATAAATGCTTCTTTCCTTTCTTCACATCTTGAATTACATGCATTTACTGTACTGAAATCCACAGAGCACAGGTCTCATCTGAACTTTGAAGAATTGTATAAAAGAAACCACTACGATTACTTGGACACACAGAGGCACACACATGCGTAAGGAACCATTCACATGACCACTCCAAACTCACTCACTGTTTCCAAAACCAGAAGAAAGAACATTTTCCTCTTCCTAAAGGCTGTCCCAAGCAGTAGACTACTTGTCCACACTTTAGACATAAAAGGCAAGACAACAGTTGTGTGTGGAAAGAAAACAGAGTATTTCCAAGGATGGTGAAAGCTTGGGTGATTTACAAGTTTTTAGAAGCTTTAACATGTTAAACTGCAGAATATAAATCAGTATTTACAACAACTGTGAACTGCCCCCCAACTTTCCCTTTAAAAAACCTGAGTTGCATTGCCTGGGTGTGTGCTGATAGAGTGGATTCCAACTGCAGTAGTGCCTCATATCAGAGGGGAAAAAGCTACTTGTGGGGTCCTCCATCCCACCTGCATGCCCTACACAGCCTTGTCATTTCAGGTAGAGGTTACAGCTGTAGAAGGGAAGCAATAAGAGAACAAGAGCATCTGCTACAGCACTCTAGATTTGTCTAATAAAGAAAAAATACATGTTCTTAAAATGTCATATAATTTTATTTCTTATATGAGAAAATGAGAGTTTACTGCAGACACCACACAAAACATGACCCTTCAAACTCATGGAGCACTGGCCAAAAAACATAGTCTACAGCACGCAGATTCACTCCAACTTCTTGACTCAAAGCACAGATTTACCTAACGCTGGGAGAATGCCTAAACCACATGGCACAAGCAGCACTCATTTGTGAAGAGGGATGGATTCTTTATCAGTCCACCACAGGGAATCAGAATACTTCACTCAACAAATACCAAAGCAAAGCTTTGAGTGAAATGGTTTACTGAGTTCAATATAAGTTTGACAGGAAAAAATAGTGCCCAAGTTCTAGTCTGAGATCCACTTAGAAACTATCACACAGCTGGGAACAAAGCTTCATAGCAAACAGCACCGCATTTGGAAAGCAGGTATCCATGTGTACGCACCTGAGCTGCTCTCAGAGGCCCCTCCTCATGACCTAGCTACTCACTGAGAGTCTAGAAATAATAAAATTGAAGTAACCTCAAAGATTAAAATAGTAGTGTAAGCGCCTACATGGGCAGCTGCTGCCTTTGGATATTGAGTACTGTGCTGATTGCTCTCAAGTCACCACATGGAAAAAGACCTCAAGAGGTCCTACAGCGCATCCCTCCCTGGTCATCCCACAGGGCAGGGGTGGCTATATTCCTTTCATGCTGATAAACATTTCCCTAACCTGTTCCCACCGATCACCAGTAACAGAGAACTTCATGGCTTCACCAGGCAGTCTGCTCTAGTTCACTGCTACCATTACTTCTGGAGATGTCGTCCCAGCATGTACATCTGGAACTTTCCTGCTGTGATTTTGGCCTCCACACAAACTTGTAAAACAGGTAATTTAATACTTTCAAAAGCCTTTAATGTACTGGAAAATATCTCTGTCTAACTGCAGATAGCGTCTCTTAGCAGACAGGAGAACTTCATTTTTTTCTCCCGATTCCTCCCCACAAGCCACACTTCCCAGACCTCTGACTATTCTCAGTGTTACCCTCTGGACTCTTTCCAACTGACCCACGTTTTCTGGAGGGCAGAAGCAAAACTAGTTGAGACTTTATCAGTGCCGAGTAGTACAGAGCTAGATGCTTATTAAGTTGCTAATACAAGGACTGCCTTTCTTTGCAATACTGTGATTTTATAAAAATTTGCATTTAGTATGTGATCTGGCTATAATTCACCAAAACGTTTTAGAAGTGGTGTCACCTGCCCAGTAGTTTTACATCCCATGCTCATGCGGTTGATTATTTCTGAGGTCAGTCCCCAGTTGAATTTCTTCCTTCCCCCCAGTTTTGGGGGGCCAGTTCCTCCATTTGTTTATGCCTTTCTAAATCCCTAATCCTGTCCTCTACTATATCTGCAGGCCCTTATGGCTTCGTGTTGTCTGCAGATTTAATAAGCGTGCTCTCTACTGCACTGTGCAAGTCATTAATGAGAACACTGAACAGAGTTGGAAGCAGGACAGATAGCTGTGGAATATTACATATCACATTCTTCCAATTGGATAGGGGAATGCTGATAACGATACTCTGGATACAATTAAGCAACTAGTTTTGCACTCTGTGGAGTCTCATCTAGCTTAATCTTTTTTCCTTTCTCCATTAAAACACGAGCATTCCATCCACCCTTTCCCAGTCCAGTCTCAGTGGATTCTCAAAGAAGAAAAAAAAAGCTAATCATTCATGAATAGCTTCAAAAGCTACAATTCATCAGACCCTACACAAGCAGGGAATGTCTGGTCTGTCCAGGTACTCCTTCCTCCCCTGCTCTAGGCTAAGATCTAACATCTTCACTAACGCTCTATCCAATTCATTTATTAAAGCCTTTTGACTTTGACGGCATGTGCGTTTTCAAAGGTATCAGAGAATTCAGCTATGCATCCAGCACTTAAGCCTGGCAATTTAGAAAGAAACTTGAGACCTTACCTATACCTCATGGCTTGACTTGAAATTAGACCCCTGATTGCTCAAGCAAAAGGTCAGACGTACCTGAAATACAAGTCCTGGCTGCGGTAACGACTCTGGAAGCTAAATGTGCAGACTGAAGGGGTGGCAAGTCGAGATTAGATAATACAAGTTCTTTTTCCCCCCATCTCGATACCTTGGCTCAAAAGACAGGATGCTACAGAGTACTATTCCACACATAGCGCCCTCCCCGAATTCGATAGCATTAGTTACCAGGAGAGCAAAGCACTTTGGTCTCTCTGGAGACAGCCAAGGAAAGTAATCCAAATTAATTTCAAAGCAGGATTAGTTAAGTCAGCTAATTAGCTAATTATATCACAGCAAGGAAACACATACTGAGACCTAGGGCAGACTAAATCCATTTTCAAAGCCAAGCCAAATTCAAGCAGCTTTCATCCTGCACAAGGGTGTCTACACAGCTCCTGCGCTGTGAATTCGCACCTAATTCAAATGAACTTCCTGAGTGTCCCTTTGGGGGGAAACTAACAGAAAGGAGCAAGCATCATGGACTTATTTATTATTTAAAAAAACCCAAAACACACCACTTTTTTTTAAAATTACTAGCTCGATGATTCAGACTTGGACTGAAATCTATTTCCTATGTGTTACTTAATCAGACAGTTTCATTTGAGCAAGCAAGGAGCCAAAAATAGAGCTGTGTAAAAGCACTTCGAGCAGCACACAGAACAGAGCTCCATCCTCCTTCCCAGGCTGCCCTGGAGTCCCACAGCTTCATATGGCCCAGGAGTTGCTGGCCGAGGTCTACAAGGTTTCAGGGTAGCATGGTGCTAGTAGCAAACCCTGCCTAAAATATGGGTTTGCATCAAAATCTGCTATCAAGAGGCGAGAGAGAAAACAAGCTAGTTTCATGGCATTTTAACAACAGAGTGGTTGGTTTTAGGTATGTTTACTATGAGAAATGCAAAGGACATCTCACTTCTGATTCTTCCCCACCCCCCAAAGTGTTTTGTGTAACCAATGAAGTAGCACTTTCCGCTGACCTTTTGGAAGTAGTTAGGAGGAAGATATTTTTGAGCCCATACCTAAAAACAGATTCAATAAGAACAGGCAAAGATGGGACAGTCTAACACACCACACCAGGCAGTGAGCTCTCTTGCAACCAAAAAAGGAATTTTTGATGCTTTTACGGCCTTCAGAGCAATGCAAAAGCTTGTACCAAATTCTCTGGCATCCAGTTGTACATCAAGGAGAGGATCGTTTACCAGTGACACTGGAAAGCTGCCATTTCATATAGGACACACGTTGAGAGTGGAAAGTCTGCATTTCCCTATAGATCTCTCACACCAGTTTTTCCAGACAAATACCAATTTTATAAGAGAGCATTTAGACAAGTTCTGAGAAGAACCAGAAGTCTTTCTGTCCATCTTGCTGGGTGATCACAGATCCTAACACCTTCCACATGCAGTATTAAGACCAACCTCATAGCAAAAGTTTTCTTATTAGCCTGTTAGGGTGGCCTGGTGTCACAGCACAAAATACACAGTTGTTTTCAGAATTAGCCTACATCGTCATGGCATGGGTCCCTCTTAGGGAAGGGAGTGCTGTACTCTGAGAAACTCTAAGGGCTTCACGTGCCTTTGACACTCATCCACCTCCACAAGGACTTTTTAGCATGGTCCAAGGCTCCTTCAGCATCTCCTCAATCTTACACTGCTGAATCAGACCAATGCTTGGTCTGGTTAACCCTCTACTTAATGAGCTGCAAGAGGAGCAGACAGCATTGGAAAGATTTAATACCTTCCTTGTTTTAACACTGTGTGACCTCAAGCACATCTGACAGAGCCACAAGTCAGCCAAAACTAAACCTGTTCCTTAAACAGTCCCCAGCACATGGGCCATTCCAAAGGCACTCATTAGCTCTATCAGTAGATGCTATCTGAACAGAAACTGGAGTAATTGACTTTTAAAAATAGCTAAAAGTCAGCGAGACAAGCAGAGAATAAAGAAGGGCTTTGTAAACTAATCATCCCGGGTCCCTTCCTGCAAGACTGATCTCAACCCAGCCATCCTTCATTTTGTCCCTGAACTGCAGCAAACTCTGGGGCACCAGGAGGAGAAGTCTCCTGTTCTGCAAGCCCTGAGGCCACTCTATGCTCATGCTGCTGAATTCCTGCTCTCTGAACCTCACCTCCTTTCCTGTGCCCATGGTGAGAACTGCTCAGGGAAGTCCCCTCAGATAAACATGCTCAGCACTCCCCAGGAACAATCTATACTGTCTCCAGCCAAAGCATTCCACCTGACCCAGGAAGGCAGACTTTGCTCTCCACTGTGCCCACCCAACAGCAGACGTTAGTGTGCAGCAAGTGCACGAACAGGGGCTCTCACAAAGCAGCTTCAGCCTCGCTGTGTTCCTGCTTGGCAAACAGGCCTAGAATTCGCTGCCTGAACTTGCAGAGATGAAAGTCCACATAACAGTATTACCAGTCAAATAAAGAAAAAGCACATTTTCTAAGGTCCCAAGTATCTCCATCACTCATGAACCATACTGGAGTCTGAGGATGCACAGACAATTTTGTAGAATCAGGTACTGCTTGAACCTAGATTAAAAGAGCGTCCCAACCAAACAGCAGATCAGAAAGCTGCTGACTGGACAGGCTACTGGGAAAGCAGACTTCAAAAAAGACGACTCCAAAGAGTCTTTAAATGCCTGACCCTTACAAACAGGGAGTTAGGCAATCTGACCATTTTTCTATATTAGCCCCAAAAGTGAAAATGATCTGCCAGGAACACAAAATATCATTTGTTGTCTCCGTAATTCCTTAAATGGATATATGTGTCTCATGGAAGCGATATTTTCCCCAGACATTTAGAAATACTGCTTTCTCTTCTTGGGAAGCCAGTAGAGCAAAGTGAGAAGCACCACACACCAGGA
This sequence comes from Hypotaenidia okinawae, assembly GCA_027925045.1. Lineage (NCBI taxonomy): Eukaryota > Metazoa > Chordata > Aves > Gruiformes > Rallidae > Hypotaenidia > Hypotaenidia okinawae. The sequence continues at coordinate 14,208,707 of BSDF01000003.1, read as the reverse complement.
GATGGTTATGCAACTGAGAGAAATCCTGGCTCTTCAGTACATCATCTGGGCATTTATCCTTTGATCAAACTACTGAGACATAGGTAATTGCACCTTTATGACAAGGACGCGTTTCTGCCAAAGCATTTGTGTAGCAAAGAGGAGTAATTATCTTTGACACAGTTCTATTGTACAGTTCTCCCATTGAATCAGTTTTCTTAGTGTTACTGAAGCACTCGAATGGTTTTGCTTTCTCACGCCTCAGCTCAGCAGAACGAGTGTGTGAATAACTTGAGAATGAAGAGTGCAATTTATCCAAATGAGCCTGCTGGTGCCTTCTGGAACCTAGGCTGTATTATTTAGTTAGTTTGATTCATAAGAATGCAAATAAGTGAGAATTTAGTCCACTGCCAAACATTAAAGTAGCTGGTTACAAACGAAGCATGCTTTCACCTGAGAGACCCTTGCACGCCTAACTCCTCAGAAGTGAATAAATCTGCAGAAGTTGCAGGTAAACTCCTGTGCTTTCCTCAGAGTCTTCCCCCAACCTACCACAACCCTGCAGTCATGGACACAATAAGGCACAGCTGCAGGCAAGGTGCTTGTTTTGATAAGGCACAGCCACAGAACGAGTACTCGCTTTGTTAGAGGGTAAATCCCAAACTGCTCTGTACATGAAGCGGAATGAATGCCATGGCTTTCCTAGGACAAGACCTCTCCCACAGAAATGGAGATCCCCATCTACTACCACTAGTGACTCCGTGTGGAGCCCTCAGTGACATACATCACACAAGCAGCAAGTTATCACGTTCAACCATCAGTCTCAATGACTGGTCTGACTGAAGTCTGACATTACCACTATCTAATTTGAGGTGTCAGAGAAAGAAGTGACAAGACCAAGGCCCAGAAGAAACACTTTCAGAAGGTCAGCTGGTCAGAAACCAGGACAAATCCACCTGGAACAGTGATGGCTCAGTGCTCAGCTGGAAGACCCACCAACCCGAAGAACAGGCTCGGCCCCACAGCAAAGTGGACCACCACAGTCCTTGTCAACACCGCCATTCTGAGCTGATCCCAGAGCTCTTTTGACATGGATATTTAAGTCACTGAGCACTACCAAGCACAGAGCCCTCAGTGCTGGTGAAGTGACAAAATTCAGCAGCTCACAGAGGAATGCCACGGTGCCGACGTGCACACAGAGCAGCACCACGCAGTTCTTGCAACTCTCCATCAGCTGCCTGACTTCTACCCAGGCCTTCATGCTTGGGATAGGAGTGAAGTCCTACACATGGCACAAAACGACACGGTGGCAGTAGCTGCACATGCCGTGACGCACATGTGCCAAACCTTGCAGAACACTCCCCTACCTGGGTTTCAATTATAGATGCAAGATCCTGCCTCCAATAAAGGCACAGGAAGGTGCTTTATTCGTCAGCAACACTGATTGCTGTTAAAAGCTTTAGAGACTTTTGCCAGCTGTCACCACTGCCGTTTGAGTGTTACACATAGGGAAAGATCTAGTTCTGGAGCTGAATGCAGATGTTCAGTGCACTTCAGTTCCCTCTTACTCTAACTCCGTCCTCCTCGCCACCCTTGATTGCACCAGTCTCCATCAATGTCTCAGGACAAAGCTGGTAGCTCTGAAGTAGCTCTCAAAGTTTCCAACACTTTCTCAGGACAAAAAAGAGAGCCCCAAATACCTTTTACAGCATAAGGCCACTCATTTCACAAACTGAAGGGAATAAACCCCAAAACACAACCACAAGAAGGAAGGTTTCACCAGATCTCAAACTTGCTCATTGGAGTGAGTCTGGACATACAGTTTTGCCATCCATCCAGCTCACCAGGCACTACATGGAACACCGGCGCACCCAAATGTGGCAAAAAACAGCTGAAAAGAAAGAAATTAAGCTAAGGAACCAGTCACTCCACAGAACAAACGCAGACACAGCCTCCCACCACTATTGGAACGTGTCAGGGCACCTGTGGTTATTCTGTCCTCAACAATGTTCACTTATCCAGGACTAAATATGAGATTTCTAAGCTGGATTTGTGAATTCCTGCAGAGGCTTTGATTTAGTTCCTGACATGCTGCAGGGAGTCAAGAGTTACATGCCATGCTCATTTAATCTCCTCAGTAAAATGCCACAAAAAAAGGAGACACATCTCCCCTTTAAAAAAAAAAATCACATGTGGAAGGGAAAGAGCAAGAGCAGAGCATCTTCACATGTGAGGAAGTCTTGTCCACATACGAGGCAGGGCTGGTGGAAGACCCTGCCTCTGCCACGCAGCTAATTACCTTGGGTCCTCTTATCAGACAAATGGATTGGGATGATACACCAATAACAGGAGGAAGGATCTAATTGAGGGATACCAGGGGGTAACACAAATCATCTTGTTAAACTAAATTTGTTAATCTAGTGTATATGAGAAAAGGGCAAATGGGAGGGAGAATTCCTCCTTGTTAAACATTTACCAAATGTTGGGTTATTTGAGCCCTGGGGAGAAGTAAATGTATTCACTACTTAAAGGCTGAAGCATTTGGTCTTCTCAGTTGGAATTTATCCCCGATTTGAAAGGAACATTTTTTCCCACTTGGAAAGGTTAGCAGCCTTTGTCTGTGCGAGTGATTTAATATAATGGACCATGATTATTGTTGGATTATTATAATGGCACATTGGCACAGTTATAGTTAAAGTTTTGGCAGAGTTTGTCTCATAAACTGCTATTTTACAACTCGGCTGTAAAAGTTTACTTCAGTCTGAAACTTGAGATACAAGATCTCAGTCCAGGAGGAGTCTTTTTACTTTTTTTTTTTTTTAAAGCCAAATTAAAAGGAAAAAAATGCTTAAAAATTCTCCTGGCTAATGCTTAAGTTATGCAAGTATTAAATGCAAATCGAAATCTACTGGCTGAAGACACTTGACAGCATTTCCTTGCTCCTGAATGCCTTTGAATTAAATCAAAACATTTTTCAACCCCTTTTATGTAGAAACATGGCTTTCCCACTTCCAGTATTTTGAAGAAAAATGTGAAACAGTAAAACAGCTGAGGTATTAAACAGAGAAAACAGAGCATGTGCCACAAGCACTTTCTTCAACAGGGTTACTGCCTTACATTTGTTATTAAGAATACAATAGATTTTTTTTTGTTATTTTGTCTGTGTAAATACACAATTGTTTGTTTTAAATCAGTGCTCGCAAAGGTTTTTGTTTTGCAACATACTGGTACATTGAGGAAAAATTCATCTTCTTTTAAAAGCCCCGCTGGCCATTATAGAGTACAACTATAGGATGAAACAAGTCCAACACTATCATCCACACAAAGCCACTGAGTTTTCTCCAAATTTCTCTATTCTTAAAGGCACAGTAGCCAAGTGACCACAACACTACTTCTTTCTGCTTCCCCAAAGAACTCTAAAAGGAACTCAAGTACCAGACTATGAAAATACCACTTACTTGTACTATAACTACCATTTATACTCACCTGGTGCCAGAGACATTGCAGGTGGCAAATAAACCATCAATCCTAAAAAAAAATATTTGGAAATATAGGGCAGTAAGTAATTTCTGGATTAAAGCTATAGAAACTATAATAAAGACCATTATTCAAGATAAGAATAAGATACTAGAAACAAAACAGTAATAAGTGGTCAACGCTCACAGAGGAACTTTTCCAAAAAATCTTCAATAGTTATTGGTGTTTAATATATTCATTAATGGCCTGGAAAGGGGAGAAAATATTTTCACTACTTCAATAGCTTTATATCAGCAGCCAAACCAAAGGTAAGCATGAAAAGCTGCAAAAGGACAGTCTGCACTCAGCAATAAAATGACAAATAAAATCCCAGGTCAATAAACACAAAGCTACGCAGATGGGAAAAATAACTGGAGCCATAAATACATGAGGATATGCTTTACGTTAGCTATAACTATGTCGGAAAGAGGTCTGGAGGTCTAAGTAAGGCAGTGCATGGAGAAAGAGCTCAGTGGAAGTTAAAAGGGAAAAGATGAGGATTAGGTTAAACATGCAGCCTGCCTAGGCTATAGCTCTGGTCACTCATCTCAAAATAGCATGTTTGAGAATAGAAAGACATAGAGAGAACACCAGTGAGGATATACGGAATGGCTTTCACAATGAGTGTATATAGGTAAGGATCCTTCAGCTTGGGGTAGAAAAACTGATGGGATATTATTGCTAAGGGTCCACACAACCATAAATGGCATAAAGAAAGGATGCAAAGAAAAATCATTCATCACTGCTTTTCATACAAGAGTTGGGGGATATTAAAACAAGGAGAAAGCCCCTGTGCCATTCTTTGTAAATAAGCAGCAGAGTGCAGTACCCCAGGAGCCAAAAGCACGAGTGGTTTCTAAAAGGAAATAGGAAATTCATGGAGGAATGGCTACAGGTAGGACAGGTCTCCTCCCACTTCATCTCTGCCTCCCAATAATGCCCAAGGGCATCTGTCTAACCCACTCCTTCCTACTGTCCACCACCTGCCTTCATTTCTTAACCCAGAGCAGATATAACTTCACCTTCTTGCAGACATCCTCACCTGCATCATCTCTCCTGCCAGCACCCTTTACTCAGCAGTACACCCCAACCCTATTTGGACAAGTACCCGCTCTGAAGACTAAAATACTTTTCTAGAACACTCCAGGGATTTGGGGGATGTGAAGAAGGACCAAAGGCACCTCTGATACAAGTCCTGGCCAGTTCCAGGTACCTTTAGCCTGCAAACACACAGCCTGAAGTACCAACACCTGAAAACATTTTCAGACATGAGTACAAGGTTCCAAACTCATAACCCAAAAGCTGTTTCTGTCACACATTTTGAGGTTAACCTCTCTGTTTGCTTTGAACCCACTCTTTCATTATTGAGCCATTTATATGGCAGGGGGTTGATGCAAGCAGCTCTGGTTCAGGACAGACAGAATCAGGAATCTCTGGGCACTTTTGGGGAGCTGTAGGACTACCCCTCCATCTTGCTGTGTGGTGGGTCCTGGAAAGGACCGGCTGCTCACTGGTGAAAACTTATACATCCAGGTTGCTGGATGGTAGACAAGATGTTTTAACCTTAAAAAAAGTTTCTCAGCAAAGAAGCCATAGCATTGGATCCCTGTGATTCACACTCTTGTTACACAGAAAAGTAGTCAAAGTTACCTTTGACCTCCTAATCCCCCTCTACCCCACATCGTGCTTTATAGACACATGAACAAACGAAGCAGCAAACAGCAACAGATTGCTGTGCTACTTCAAATGTGCCTACGGACACATCCCACGTGCTCTGCAAAGCAATGGCCAAACTTCGTACCAACCCAGCCTGCTTGAATATGGCCCCTCCACACACACATGTGCTCGGACTAGTCCAAGAGTACTGAAGGTCAAGACAAACTCAAGATTAAAGCTAATCTACCATCTGCCACTTCACATTTTTCATGGGGTAAGAAGTACTAGACAGCCTACGGCTTCAAATACTGAGTTAATTTTTTTTTTTACACTTTTTAATCCCACAGTTTGTAACATTCCAAGTTATATTCATCTTTTGTGTATTAAAACATGATGCCATTCTATAAATAGCTACAGGTTTCTTGGCAACATTGGTGTGACGGCGGATTAATTAAACTGGAAGGCGGAGTGTGTGGGGACTAGATTTATATAATGAAAACAATATATCTGCTAACGCTGGAGAAGTGCTGACACTGTAATAACACTGATATTAATATTTGGTACAGAACATCTTAGAGCGCATTTGTAAGATGGTTAAGTCTGGTGGGCTGAGAAATGATCAGAGCACAGAAGTTACCAGAAGAAAATAAACCTGTTACATTACTATTAATACCAGGAGTCTCACTCCCATTCAGAAAGATTAACTGGTATCTTATATTTTAAGCACATAGAGGCTGCAAAGAGCTGTCCACTGTTCCCCCATGCAAGCTCCACAGCAGTCACAAGAACGTCTGCAAGGATGTTTGCTGAATAGTGTCCTTAGACGACAACTCACCGATCCAAGTCAAATGTGGACTAGAGAAGTCATTGAGGAAAAAAAACACCCCACAAATAACAGGTTGGCTATATTAGCCAGATGGTATACTGAAGGAGGGGATAAATTCATTTCTGTATTTATTTTTTATGTTAACATAGCCCCGCTGACTTCAAAACCAACCCTGTTACAGTGTGGAGAATGAACATCCAAGGACCACACGGAAACAACTGGCTTGACCTTATGAACAAGGATTTTGTAGAAAGTCTCAGGTAGAAAATTCCCTTCAAAGTCTAAACAAAACAAAACCATGGAAAAAGCAGAAAAGGCAGCTAATTAAAAAAAAAACAAACAAAAAACCCCATACCTATAAATCCAAGATTTCCCAGGGCATTTAAACATTCAAGAATGTTAAAACTCATTCAATCTTTACTGCACTACGCTTGCAAAATAAAAGGCACCTACTAATTCCCATTCAATACCTTGGGCATTTCAAATTTCACCTCATCCCAGGGCATTGAGCATGATGGAAACAAATAGTAAAACTAAGTTATTTATTAAAATTATAGAATAAAGAGTCAAAGAAAAGATATATATGCATGTCAGTGGACCAAATAAATTAGGGTCATTTTCATCAGTAGATGATGACAATTTTTACATTTATTATAATATTTTCCACATAACTATTCTGTCTGGTGACATTTTTACACATATATTAAATATATGTGACGGTATATAATATATAGTCAGATATTTGACCATTGCTAAATGCAGCAGTAGTTTGAATACATTTACAGACTGTCAAATATTTTAGACTTTCAAGTGATGCATTTTAAAACACAGTAAAATTAAGATAATTTACAGAGGAAGAGAAAGATTCTGCTCTTGGCTACTAATAAGTAACCTCAGCCTCCTGACAGGTCTGTGAGTACCGGACCACATCTTTATTACCTTTAAAGGCATGAGCCATGTTAGGAAATAACAGAGGTGGGAAGATGCTTATAGGACCAGGCTATCTGTATAAATCAGTACAGAGCTATTGATAAAATCATACTAATTCTCACCAGCTGAGAACCTGACAAAGTACCTTAAATCCCAGTTCCTGTAGAATAAACTTGGAGGTGGAAGAGGAGCATGAGCATAGGCAATGATGTTTGAATTCTTAAGACAATTCTCACTCTGGCACTTGGCATTTTTACCTAATTGAACACATTTAACCTGGAATGAGATTTATAGTGTGAGAATAACAGTAGGTAGACCCTGTCTGGCTCCACCTACTTCAACCCAACTCTTGTCTCTACTCTCCTCCCCAGTAGGCTCTCATCCCTTCAAATCTATAACCTTAATTTACAACCCTATCCCTCCAAGCTCCAACCTCATCTCTTGACCTCATTCCCTTATTCCCCATCTTTCTGGCCAGAGCCTGATGCCCCAGCCCCTACCCAAGTCCTCCCTTGTGACACATTGCCCCTCCACTCCTCCTCTTCCACCTTCTTGGGTCCTTCACTTTTCCAAGTGTACCTCAGGCTTCCATTCCCACATTGCCTGCCCTGATGCTCTTATCTACATCCAAATCAAACAGCCCTCAACATTGCTTAGGGAAAAAAAACAAAACAAACCAAAAAAAAAAAAAAAAGTCTAGCACAGAGGCATAGGCTTCCTAGCACAAGCATTCACCATCCTCTCAAAGCCTTGAAGCACCAGGCAACTGGTGGAAAGCACATCTTCACCTTCCACCCTGCAGTGCTCCTGTCCTGGGGATGAGGCAGATTTAGAGAGTCTCTGTGGCTCTTTGGGCAGAGCTTTACACCTCCCTACAATCCAGCTCCTTGCTGCTGAATACACATGAACCAAGTTTGCTAAAAGGCTGACAGCTTTGTCAAATTTGGGCGGGTTTTGAAAGAAACTGCAAAAGGCATATCCTTGAAACAAAAGCCAACTTGTTGCCAGCTTTCATGGCTCTGCTCCAAAGCATGGGTGTGCCATGCAGTCTTTAAAGATCACCAGAATTGGGTTTTTGCCTTTCTTGTACTTTATTTTTCTAGTTACAAAACACTGCTGTTCCAGACTTACTCCCCACACCCTCCACCCCCCACCCCAGCCCAGCTCGACACCCCCAGCCCTGTTTTTTGGGATTGCTTAAACTGAAATTTTGCAGCCTGAAGTAGGTATCTGGTATAGAAAGCACATCAGAGGGATTAAACTTGGCAAAGACGCATGCATCTGAAAAGTGGATCTCCTATAGGTCTCTTGATTGGGAAAGGCTCTTCCAGTCCTAGTTTCTCAAAGTTCAGGCCACTGAGCTCAGCGTGCTCCTTTTCTTACAGCTAGATCCACGCCCCACTGCGAGGTCATTTCCAGCAACCTTGGGATGGAGCTCTTTCAGGGAGGTGCAGGGTTTAGCTGGCGTGGCAAGGTGCTGGGTTTCATGAGCAGGAAAAAAAAAAAAAGCCTTTTCATTAAAAATCAGTTCCAGAAAAAAAGGGATGAACAAAAATATGAACCCAGTGCACCTAGAATTTGTTAATGGGTTGTTTTAAAAATTTGCGAGGTGCTTTAAATCCAGGGTAGGTTCCTGACACACTGAATAAATATAAACAAATAGAGTATTCCCACCCCTGCCCCAAATGGGATATAAGCAGCGACTGACAAGCTGCCTACAGAGCCCAAGGAAGGAAACAGATGTAGAAACTTTTATAGGCAACTCCTCAGAATCACTAAGAACACTGGTTAAGCACTAAAAAAGAAAGAGCCAAGCACCAACAGTCATTTAGGCATGTCTAAAACCCTTTTTTGAGCCAAGAGCCAAGCCAGCCTCCAAGCTACCGGAGATATCCTAGTCCTCACCTTCTCCAGGGAATGCTGGCCAGGCAGCACCTGTCCAAGGGCTGCGCTACGTCCCCAAAGGCAGCACAGAACGCCACAGTCTGTGCTTCTCATCTATTTATTATAAGCATCAGAAGCTCCAGCTTCTGTCAGTTGTAGCCACCAGTGGATTCAACAAAACTTTGTTCCTTTGCTTCTTGCAGCTGACAGGGAAGCCAGGGGCTGCTGAGCCACAGCCACCCTTTTCTTTCCCCATCCTCCATGCATTGCAAGGCACAGTATGTAGCAGACAATCATTCAAACCCAACTGGCTCTTATTTACACTGCTAAACATACCCAGACAAGATCTAAGAATTTCCTCCAGTTTGGGTTTCTACACTTGAACTGAGACTTCAAACTATTCCAGGTGGTCAATGCTCCTTCCCAGCCAATGCCATGATGTGCTACAGGGTTCAGGAAGAGAGAAACATGGCATTACAAAGTATGTCAGATTAAACTGTTCTCTATACGGTCCACTGCAGGAAGCTCTGCATACAGATACTGTATACAGCTAGGCTGGAAGCTTTCTGTCCATTAATGACTAGCTGGAAGGCAGCACACACACAAGAGACATGGAGTTCACTGAATCACTCTGTGCCAGTTTTGGAAATTCTGGGCTCTACTCCAAATTCCCTAGTAAGCCTCTACTCCCAATGGTCTGAAACAAAACACTCACGTTCCTAAAAAGTCAGAGGGATGCTCCCGTCCCCAGCCTCTGTACCAAGACAGGAGTCAGTTTAGATGAGACTCAGGGGGTGCTGGGATGCATCTCTGTTTCAACGTCCCACCAAAATCCTTTCCTGAAGAGTTATCACAGTCTTACTCTGGCAGAACTTCCCTGCCACCCTCTGTCAAAGCCCCTGCAGGGTACACACAAATTAAATTCCTTCTCTTGGGAACTGGTTTAGGTCGGAACACCCAAAATCAGGACTTTTACCCCATGCTCAGCCTTGCCAGATGCCCCACACCTCTTCCTTGCTTGCTGACTGCCAAGGAACAACCCCAAAAAGCCAAAATCCTATCACTTCCTTACTGCAAGATGAAAATTAACAGGAAGCCTAGTTTCACCAGCCCGATTTTATTTTCAAACCCTTACAGGTCAGCCTAGTTCACCAGCACTGTTTCCCCTCAGTAGGGCACAACCCAGTTATTCAAGAATCAACAGTTCAGCATCTTTCATTTTAGGATACTGACTCAGGGTTACTGAACGAAAGGCTTCCTTCAAACCCATCTACTTTAATTCCTCTGCTGACAAACATATGCACCACTAACCCTTCAACAGTAAGGGGAATGGTAATTATTTCCCCAGAGAACAATAATTTTGCACTGAATTTCAGAAGCCACATGATTTAACAAATTAAGCTGAGAGCCAAGGTTACTAAATGCAGCTAACTTCTTTGAAGCCAGCAGTATCAAAAATATTTCCACTATCCCTCTAAACACTTTTGGATTGAAAGGATGAATGTTGAGTTCTTGAGCTTTTAAAGGAGCAAGAAACTAAAACTGGCTCTAGAGAAATGTCTTTCCAACTGGCAAATCGCATTTCTCTTCCCAGACCCTTTCAGAATTTCCTAGTTATTAATTGATAAGCCTACACTAGAAACAGTATTAATTACAGCATCCCATTCAAAGCAGCAGCAGTTTTACTTCTGTTATTTAGTCTTTGGGGGTTTGTTTCCACATATTAAAATGATATTTTTTTACATCGTCCTATTACTTAGTGCTGAGGGGTTCTTGCTATTTTATAATTACCTGAGGAATGAGACCAAACTGCTAAAAAGTGGCTAGAAGTACAGTTTTCCTAAGGAAAACAGCAGCAATGTCCTGCCAACATACTGCCTGTCAGAACATTACAACTGTTAAAGGATTTCTGTGTAACTGGGGAATTCTGCTCAAATGTTTTGAGGTTTTTTGTTGGTTTTTTTTTTTATGACCAGGAAGGAACATATTAAACTCCTGGAAATATCCTTCCCTTTGTAAATTGTTCCCTCCCCCTTTGATAAGTGCCATCTCAGATACTGTGATACACATAAACTTTGAGGATTTATAGTGCATTTCCAACATTAATATTAAACATATCCTTTAAGCTTTTTTGGAAAGTTTTCGATTCCCCCCTCCCCCAGAATCATTTAATAGCTGTTAAGTCACCTTCAAAGAATTTACAAATCCTTTGAAGTACAGTACAAAAATAGACTTCAACATCTTCGGAACAGTTGCAAGTAACATGTAATAATTTTTGAAAGCACACAGAGAAATTGCTGTCTAACACCAAGTTACCAACTCCTGCTCTGAAAACATCCCCTTGCTGAAGTCAATTTTTCAAGTGTGCCTTTGTTGACCCAGCTTACACTACAGTGGCATTGGGTATGAATGACAAGGAATTTTTTTTTCTTTTTTTACTTTTGTGGATAACATACACGTGTTTCATTTTCAGAGAGGAGATTTTTCTACAATTTCTTTGCAGCAGGGCTTTGATTTTGCATCATCATCTTGCATTCCCCCCATGAAGACAACCGATAGCTTTACTACCTATCATCTTACTAGCAGATCTGATTCAGTGGAGCTGTTGAACAGGAAGGTTTCTGCATACCTGCCATAGATTTTCCCATTTTGTGACAACACAGCCATGGATTGTCAATAATAAGCCTTTAGGAACAAAGCATTCCCGAGTATATCACTTGCTCCTAATAGATTACCAAAAAAAAAAAATATTTAAAATTTGAAATCTTTTAAGAGACGTTTTTAACTCCCTCCCAACTCCCTTAACACACGTGGCAGAAGGATGCTATTGCCTAACCACCTGAAAACAAAGACTTCTAGCATAGGAAAAAACAATTATCTGTCCTTTAAAAGTTCAGAGTGCAGAAGCTTTGCATAATTAAAACATTTTCTGAATCTTGCTAGTGGCCCAAAGGTTAAATACTTTTCTTTGCTAGTATAGACCACATAATTGAGAGGAAGTAAGTTTATTCTTTGAAAGGCCATGAAAAAAAAAAGCCACCCTCAACTCAGAAGTTTATTTGTGCTTGCAAACCCTTTCAGGTCTAAAGAACCAGCAAGATAATAAATTGTTTTTGCTGAAAACAGGAAGTTTGGCAGAGATGCAAAAGGACAGCTAAACTTTGGCTAGACAACCCAAAACACTGTGTTCTACTTTGAAAGTATTCCCAACAACAGGGTAAAAAAAAGTGAAGCGCCTCGAATCCATAGAAAGCTAAAGGAACAGCAAAGGCATCTGGCAGCAGTGGTTTGTTGCCAAACTTGTGGTTGTGTTGTGCTGGCTTACAAGCTGGTTTGCCAGTTCGCAGTAACTTGCATCAAGAGCAGCTGAAACTCACACGTATAAAGCCTCAAATGGTGTCACAGCTAGAAAAGTCTCAGGGAGTCTCTTCTTTTCAGCTGATCAAGACCAAAGGAGTAAACAAATAAGCACTATTCATAACATTCCTGTGTTTAAAGGGAGACAACAGAATTTTGCGTCTTTAAGTCCCTACCAGGTTTGATGGAGCAAAGGTTGAATTACACCTGATGCAGCAATGCAACACAATACAATGCTCCTGACTCGTGCCAACTTCTTGCAACTCCCATCATCAAGGCCTTCTGGGAGGAGAAGACATCATTCAGCATGGAATGCAACTCGAATAAAAATCCTGTTTTGTTAAAAAGAACATATAATCAGAATACATCCATCCTGGACAGCACTGGCAACGAAGACACACTCCATCCTTTCAGAGGGATTTCAAATGAGTTATAGGACATGACCACCTGCCATAGCCTGGGAGTGAAGCCAGTGACCAGGCTTACAGTAGGCTCCAGCACTGTCCCCTTTTTGTTGATACAGTGGCACCTTCTGGCTCAGTTCTGGCCTGGGTGAATTAGCTCCCTCCATACCAACAGCCAAGCAGGGTTCAGGGGTTGCTGCGGGCCAGGGACTGCTCCTAGGAAGCCGTTCAAGCATTGACTTCTTTTAGGAATGGAAGATTTTAGACCACACAGATACAAGCTGTACCATGACATTTGCCCAAAGGAACGGAGAACAAATCCTTAACCACTTCACTAACATAAATCTAGAGAGTGACGCAAAGGGTCCCTTCCAGTACTACACTCTTACGAAGGCAGCTTTAAAGTAAGGAAACATCAACTTTGGTTTCTTTGGATAGAGCTTACCATGATTCAGCTGAGGACTTCCCCTCCCAAAACACTGGGTTTGGGGATTTTTTTCCCCTTCTTTCCACCCCTTCCCCCATTTTTTTCCCCTTCTCCTCCCACCGCTCATATTTATGACGAAAATGCGTATCTTCAAAGCATTTATCACAAAGGACCACCGGCAAACAAAACATGAAGAGCATCAATACCACCATAAATATTATCTTCTGAAACATGCAACTCTGGAACGCTGATCATAACTGATCTTTTTCTATTGATCCATTACTATTATTATGTAAAGCCTTAGCACTCACCCAATCTTACCAACAGAAGTGATTTGACTATATTTGTTTCTTTTAATCCTCAATGAAGGCCTCATCACAAAGTCCTAAAATAGCATGTGAGATTTGAGCTTGCATTCTCATTTCACTTCTTCACCACAAAGACCTGTTGAATTTAACTGCAGGACCATTCATTGACACTTCCAGGAGCACAGGCAAGATGGAGGAAACACAATGGTATACTATGAAGATACAATATGCATAAAGCTGGAAACTCAATGGTCCTGAACAGTTTCAATGATTAGCAAGGAAGCCAATAAGGGGAGGGGGAAAAAATTAAAGTAAAATCTACCTTTGTTTTACAGCATTTGCTCTGGGACATTTAAAAAACATGAAGCTTTTAGAAGGACTTGCAGTCAGAGCCCTGGTGTTCTCAGCACATATTTCACATTTAGTGCCCTCAGCATCCTCTCTTCAAGAGTAAAACCACAATGATTTTAGCTTAACACCCACACCTTAACAGTGCTTGTCATCTGAAACAAAACACTTCACAGAAAAGACAAATCATCATCATTCTTGGTTTAGAAATGGAGAAATTAAAGCACAGAGAAATTAAATTGCTTACCCAAGACCATTCAGCAGAAGCAGTAGCAAAGCCAGGAGAAGAAGCCAGAGTCCCTGCACAGCTCTCCTGTGTAAGTCTTTACCACCCTACACTGCACCTTCAACTTCAGTAGAGCAAGTAATATCATGCTTGAGTCTCTCGCAGATGCAGGATGAACTTTAGCTCTGATCTGGAAGCACTTCAGAAAGTTGTGGATTAAAAAGCACTGCATAAATGCAAAGTGTGATTATTATTCAACAGATATTGGAAAAATTACTGCAGTTTGTATTTGTTTTTCTGTATTTGGGGGATTTATGTTGTTTCAACACTTGAACAGCTTTTGATAATGACACCATCTGTTAATTCTCACCCCTCACTAAATTAGAACAAGTGGTGGAATTGTTAGATTGCAGCTTTACAGATCCCAGCTTAGCAAACAAATCCAAACCCAGGGTCAGTGAGAGGCATTACCAGCAGTAGGAGGAAGAAACCCCTCCAGCACAACTTCCAGCCCAAGAGAGGAAAGAGAATAGGATATCAGGAGCAACATGACCCTCAGCAAGACCCCTGAAACACCTCCATTAGACTGTACTCCCTTTCCTGTCCCTAGCAGAGCAGTACACATCTTTAACTCACAGGCTGCTTGGGTTGGTGGGTATTTCCGTTCTGATTTGAGGCACCTAAAAAGAGCTGGGACACCTGGATACACCTTAAAGGCTCTCAAATTGCAACAAGCCTCAGGTGTGCAGAGTCCTGTCATTGTTTCCCCACCCTCCCAGCCAGGTGCCTTGTTAGAGTCACCTTGCTAGATTAGGGTCCAAATTACAGTAATTTCATATGCAGAACACATGCAATACATGCAAAAAACCCCTGTGGAGCTGGAGGACCACTGCAGGCATGTATTCATAATACATTGTTAAGTCAAATAAAAGTGTATAATCAAGCTGGTGGTTGCCCCCTTCCCACTCCTCGTATCCTTCTCTCTCTCTGCTAAGAGGTGCCTTTCCTCTGCCTTTGTACAGGTTATACAAGGACTTATTTAAGATACTTGTACCTGCAAAAGGGTCAGATTATGCTTTGTGCAGATCCCACACTGAAAACACTGAGCTGTGGGTGGGTTGCTCTTTGGCCATGTTGTTAAACATCCCTTAGTTTTTCTAAGAAACTTTTAACCTCCCCTTTCTAAATTCCTCTTCATCATTTTCATCCTTTTCCTGGACACTGGACCAAATCCTAAATAGTTGAAATCTTATATTTCTCAAAACCTTTTTATTAAAGGATAGACTTGTACAAACTCAAGCTGTGATACATACACACATCATTATACAAGGCAACAGGGAGTTTGCTCACATTATTTATGAATGTTCAGGCCTCCATATTCCTGATTATGCAGGAGTCAGGCACAATACTGCAGTTACACTTGTCTGGAAAGATCCCTGGTGGAGCTTTTCATATTAAGTTTGTTTGGTATCCATCACCACTGTAATACCTAGTTACCTCATGCCCAGGAGTGAAATAGGTTCCCCACCTGCTATTAGCACAGTTTTCCATCACCTTTAGTGGACTTGTAAGAAGGTTCATGTAAGGCAGGGAATCAGGTTCCTCTTCCCTTCACAGACAGGGACCTGAAGGTAAGTTACCTTTGGTAACTGAAAGATAGCATAGTCATTTTAGAATGATGCTTTGCCTGACCTAACTTGTCAAGCACCTCAGGTTGTATTCCCATCAAGGATATCATGTACCGAGGCACAGAGCGGTTGTACCTGTCCTAAAGTCAGACAAAATATCAGCAGCAGGCTTAGGCAGAAGTCAAGATTCTTCAAACTCTACTTCCATGTTTCAGATGGAAGGAAACCTTCCCTCCAGAATGTCCTCCAGCCACAAAAGCCTGAACTCTCCTCTCTATCCTCCAGACTGAACTACAATCAAGACAATGAGCTTCACAAACAAAATCTTATCTCACAAACGGTTGTAGTAGGTGTTATAACAGTGGACCATGGCCATTCCCCACGGACTCATGTTTGGGAGGAGACACAGAACTGTCAGTCTAGAACTTGCCTGTTGACTAGAACTTACCCAGAAAGAACTAGTGGTGATCTAAGAACAAGGGAGCAACTTTCTCTACTGCTGAAACGTTATTTCCAAATTGTCCACCACTGTATGATACCAGACTGAAAAACGAGCCTTCTGGTAGCACCAGGAAAGGCGGGCTAAGAACTTCAACCCAAGAAGTGCACGTGTGCTTCCCTGATGAGGTGGAGAAAGGTGTCCAATGTGCAAAATCCACTTAACAAAACCTCTCAGTCTTTACTCCTCAGTCCCACTGACTGTGACTATTTGAAGTACATTATAGTCAGCTCCCAGTGCACCCCAAGTGACCTGAAGTCACTTGTTGCTGTTATTAAGGGGCAATTTTTCCTAAAAAGGAAGAAGAATGAGACATTTACTGGGCATTATAGGCACACAGTTGACATCACTATGAGCCAATCAGGACCCCTGAATCCAGGCCAGCTTTCTAAAATCCTTTATGTCATTGTTTTACGAAAGGTATTTGATATCATTGCTGCCTTCTCAGATGTGATCTCATCCTTGACCCCGAGTGGCACTTTTAGGAATAGCTCCCCCAGGTTTAGTTTTATCAGATCATAAAGTACATCATATTCCCTTGTCTATGAGATGTGCTAAAACTTGTATCATTTCTAACTGGAAATCATATAAAGCTGCCTGATAGTTCTTGTCCACAAAAAAATTGAAGTCAAAGTTGGAATGGATGAGAAGGAAGCTTCCAAAATTAAAAAAGGGCGTGTTTGGTGGAGGAAACAAGAGTCTGGCGCCCTTTTCCCTCAATACAGTAAGAGCTACATTTTTTGGTAATAACACCAGGGCTTTATCCCTTCTTGGAGTAATAAACACATGGTCCCCGACCAACTTGTCTCATTAATATTACAAATACATGTTATGTGCTATATTAAATATTTTCAGTTTTTCCCATCTCTGCCCTAGGTGAACTAATTTTAAAACTATTGCTGTTAAAAAAAAAAAGGAAAAAAGGAAGTATTTTAAGATCTAGGTAAAGCGACATTATCATACAAGTACATGGAAAATATCCTTTGCCACTCTTCAAAACAAGTAAAATGTCCAAATATGCAGAAAGGTTTCAAAGGAAGACTCCACTAATTGCAACCCTGCAATTCTCCAAGTTTCTCTCAGAGAAACCAGGGTGGTGCACAAACACTCCAGCATTATTCCTTGCAGCATCCTAGGAGTCATCTTTTATTTTTCAGATAAAAACCCAAGTATGAGTTAAACGACTCAGAGCAAGCCTGCTTCACAGGCAAACGTTCACGGTCAAAGATAAGTAAGCAGTATGAATCTAAACAAGCAGGCAGGTTGGAAGATGTCAAGAAAAGGGGCCAGGAAGACTTGAGTCACAGCTGGCATGGGTCAGCATGTAAGTTGAGGGGGCAGAGGATAAACTGAAGCTAAATATACTCCAACTCCTTGTAGACTCTGCACTGGCAGTAGGCCAGACTGCAGCAGTAATGGCTGGGGTAGGTTTAAAGTGCTCTCCCCTGCCAGCTAGTGAGTCCTGCCTTAAATTAACCCAGCTGACTTTAGACTGAAACAGATGATGGGTCCTCATAAACTCAATTACGCCAGCTCAGCCATGAGTGAGGAAGGCTCTAGATGAACTGCGGCGCTTTACAAATATCTTGAAACTCTACTTTCTTCCCTGCAGTGACTGTTGACAGTGACCGAAATTCTTAAATCCATCTGAAAGACAAAGCTTATGGTTAACCTTAGCAACATCACTTTCAGGGGCTTTTGTCTAAGATTGCTGTATAGATGATGAAAGGAGGCTTCCTGAGACCATTTCTCCACTGGATGTCAACATGTAGCAATGAATTCACTCAAGATGTTCCTGTGGATCCTTTCCTGTTATATTCATCCATTTCTCTGGGCTTCTTTTATTACACTCTCTGGTCTTCCCAACTACAAGAAACCACAGTACTGCTTTACTGGAGACTTGTGGAAGTCCTGATATAAAAATGATGTTAATATATACTGTTATCAATTCCACTATGATCCACCCATTTAGTATTGAATTAGTTTAGATAAAATAAAATTTTTAAAACTGTGCATAAAAGTACATGCACAGATATATAGTTCAGCTGCTAAATTTACATGCTGAGCCTATGTTTTCTGTGATAAAATATTTAAGTGTTTTCATCTCCACAGTGAGATTTTTTTTTAAAAAAAAGTGAAAGATATAATGGGACATAAGGACAGTATTGTCTGGGCATAAACAATCACTTGGACTAGTACAGAGATATGTATCTTCACTATGGACTGACAAGGGACAACGCAGAAGTTCCCAGAGAGAAATAACCTCAATAACATCACCTTACGCCACAGTAAAGTAAGATCAAGCTTTCATTCTAGCCTGCATTTCTAATGCCCAGCGCTTAAGTATCAGAAGAGTCTGATAAATAATCACCCGAGGCGGAGCCCAAGCAGAGTAAAATGCAGTGCTGTAGTCTGCCCTGAAGCTGGTGGAGCCTTTGGAGAGCAGTTAATTAGTTCTGTGGAATCTAATAAAGAGCTAAATAGTTTGACTGACTTTCCACCTCAGGGTTTTTTCTTCAGAAATTTGGCTTTCCTGATAAGTCACCTTTGAGGCCAGCCTGTCCTAGCCAGGGCTCAACTGGTGGCAGGACTTCCTTGAGCTGAGTCCTGGTAGCTCAAGTAGAAGCTCTCCCACTTGTCATCACAGAATATATGACCTTATTACTCCTCCCTTGGTTCTGGCACTGGCTGTTAACACTGTTTGCAGCCAATGAAGTTCCTTCAGTGCTCTCTGCTGCCGTCTCTTCCAGTTCCTTCTGCTTTTGTTTTCCAACTGCAGCAAAAAAATACGTGAATCCCATTTCCCACCAACACCGAGGTGAACAAACTCTGTAAACATCATGAGAGGCAGCTAAGCAGGAAGATTCTATGATTCAAAGATACGTGTCAGGGTTATACTCCTAGTAAGAAGTCCAAATTTGCAGGGATTTATCTGTATGTCAATGAAATTGTGCCACTTGTTACTGTAGAATCCAGACAAATTAGTTAAACTACATCCCTGAACAGCTCAGATTTATCTCAGGCTTTACTGGCGAGGAGAATGGAGACTCAGAGAAGCCACAGGATGAGCCCACACTCATGAAGAAAGTCAGCAGTAGACCCAGATCTGCTGGCTCGCCGCCCTGGGCGTTTAGCTTTCCGCAGGCTTCCTGTGAGCAAGGGGTATTGCGGAGAGCCGGAGAACAGGGTGGTTTTGGGCAAAGCAGCCCTTTTTCCATCGGCAGCGAGAAGGTGGCCAGGCAGGACTAGGGAGATGGCGGGGCTGCAGCAGCCTTCTCACTGGCTTGGAGCAGTCCCTCTGTCAGAGCGCGAGCTCCCCTTGCTCTCGCACAGCCCTATCCAAAAGGCATTGTCTGGAAGCAATTATATATATATATATATGTATATATAATTTTTTTTTTCCATCGTTGCCTGACAACTTCAGCAGACGCACATGTAGTCGTCCCCCTCTGCTTCTGAAGAACTTTGCTTACTGTTAACTATTTAAATGTTGAAAGTATTAAAGCTAATTGAACTCACTGCTCAGAGAACAGAGTCCGAGGTCAATTGCCATGTACAGCAACACTGTTTGGGTAAAAGGGCTCTGGCGTAGTTTAGAAATCTTCAGAAAAGCACTCATGCCTGGCCACATACTTGTCAGTCCTACTTGTCATTACTAATGGGTTTGGGGTTTTTTTAGGCTGGACAAACAGACGGAGCTGCTTTGAGGAACTCCTCAAGGAATGGCTGGATGAACTAACTCGAGATAGTGCTGAAAGTGGTGACATGAGACGCTACACAGCTGGCCAAATTTTAAGCACCTTGCTTAACGGGACAGTCTTTATGGTCCATAGGAGAGTAAAGGGGAAAAAGAGGTGGGGTGGGGGAAGAGCAAAAGAAGATAGCCTCTTCCATAGAGCAATTCAGATTCACATTTAGAGGCCATAATTGCCTTCTGGAGGGTCTGACTGTCTCCTTGTCGACCTCAAAAACCTATCCTCTAATTGTAGACATCATGAATACTGTCTTAGTGTCACATTGAGAAAGAGTTTCAGTGAGTCAATGAGAAAAACTCTCTTAATTTCAAAGGTGTTACTCTTTACTTACACCCCACTGAGGATTTAGACCATCATCTCTAAAATGCTAATCCTCCTTGGCTTGTGGGTGAACAACTTTATTCTGATAGCCATACTTTTATCCAGGATAAGAAAGGAAGAAGTCAGTGGGCTTTAATGGAGCAGTATCACCAGAGGACTTGTCCCTAAAGTGATCCCTGGCTGCTGTAAAACCAGTGCAAGTGACACCACATTGGGACCAGACTTGCAGACCAAGGATGTACCCAGTGCTGTGAGATCATTTCCTGCAGGCACAAATAAACTACCTCCCATAGCACCAAACTGCTGGATTTGGGGTACAAGGGCTTTTGTTGCTACCTAGAAAAAGCAGCTTGCTGAAAATAAATGGCAGGTATTGTTGATTTCATAGAAGGGGAAGTTGTCTTTAAGGTGCGCTGAGGAATGAGAGCATCCCACACATCCAGCCACTCTCTGCAGTCAAAGACTGAAAAGAAGAAAAAGAGACACGGCAAGGAAGGCTCATTCTTTCTCATCTGCCAGGTCTAAGGACAGCAGCTAGGCACTTCTGTTTTGTAGGAGGAAAGGAAGTCTGCTGGAAGCATCATTCTGGAAGGTTACAAGGAGACGCACTGCTGTTGGAGAGGTTATCATGGGACCAGAGGCAGCCAAACTCTAAAGAAGGTTGCAGTTATGGTATGTCCAAGCTGTCTTGTTGTTAATCATCTAGCCAGTCTTCTGGGAGATGACAGGAAACCTCCAGATGGCAAAGTCCATGCCCTAGACACACTCATATCCTTTCACATCTGTGACTATGGCCTTGCACAGGCTTTGCAAAGAACAGCATTTGAGCTTCCACCACCCTTTGAACTACCCCAGCAGTACAGGGAATGGCCGTGAATGACTCAGTCTCACTTACTGGGTCATCAGCCAAACTTTGTAATCTGTATGAAAGAATGAATTACTATCAAAGGGATATGAACAGTCCAAAGCAGCTGCAGGGCTCTTCAGGGGGAAAGAGAGGGTCTTGCATTTGTCCCTCACTTATATCAGAACGGGAATAACCTGATGACCTAAGAAGCAGAGTCATTTTTAATACCTGCTCCTTTCTCCCAGGACCTGGAGGGGTACAGTCCTGCATGCTTCGTCTCACTGGTTATCATTATTATGTCATCCAGATCAATCATTTCAAGCTCATTGGGTTGTAAATGCAGCTTTGATCATTCGTTACACTTTGTTAGTATTTATCAGAGCCAGGACTTTGTTAATCTGAAACAGCAGCACACAAAAAGCAAGGAAACCTGGGCTCCAAGAGCACTTACCACAAGTTGGAGGGGTGGTGTTTTGTTTTGTTTGTTTTCTACATTATTCACTTTAAAAAAAAATAAATCTCCAAACTGCTGTAGGATCCAGCTCCAAAAAGCCAGAGGAAAGTTTCACTCTCTCACGACAGGCACTGCAACAGTGAAAGGCAAAGTGCCTGCTGGTTGCTGGAAGCCCAACACTGCTCCAGCGGATCGGAAACAGGCAGAGGGGAGAGAGTCCTCCGCTGGCAAAACCTCTTTCGTGTCAAAGTATGTACGTGTAAAGCTCCTGGGGTTGACCCACAGAGCGCTGGAGTCACTGAAACCAACACGCCTAACTCATACAGTGCTCTGGCGCAGGTCTTTCGCTGGCGCTAACTCCCCGTATGCACCCGCTGCAGCTTATGTCGCATTTAGGACAAAGCAAAAGCATCGCCTTTTAATTCCAAGCCCAGGAACCGACAAGGAGGGCTGCACTCCAACGCTCCCCTTAGCCACGACAAGCAAAAATTCTTTAGCACCATCTAGCTAACGCCGAAGGTAACCCACACTGACACGTCTGCCCGCAACTCCGCGCTGCCACTGACACTCCCTGCCTTGAGCACGCAGACTTCAAAAGCCGAAGAGAACGGCGCTGCATGCTGATGAGGAGAAGGAGAGGATGAGTTTAGGGAAGCGCCCGGGAGCGGAGCGTGCATTCCGCCTAGAAACAGATGGGACGGGCGACTACCGGGCACGGGAAGAGCGAGTGCAAATTTCATAACACAACTTACAGGGTACCTAGTCCCGGCACCTGAGAAAGCACAACAGCTGGGCACGGGGAGGGACACGGATATGGCTTTTGCTGAAATGTCAGAGACGGGTGAGAAAAATGCTGCGGAAGCAAAACTTCGTGCAGGAAGACATGGTAAAGCTGAATAAAGGGCTAGAAAATTAATGGGAGGTGCCTAGAAAAGCTTTGAGAGAACAGTCAGAGGCAGTCAATCAAAATCCGTCACAAGTTCATGCAATATTTGCTGACATCTGGAGGGGAAAAAAAGATACAATAAGGGTGAACAGTTCAAAAGAGTCCAGGGTTTTTAAATGAAGGAGCTGGGATTTTCCTTTCTGAAATCAATTTCTTTCTTAAGATTGTATAGTGCTGCATTATTATATCAAATATTAAAAAAAAAACAAACAACCTCCCAGAAAACAGAAATCTGCAATGAAATTCTTCTAAAAGGAACATTTCAGAGTCCCCCGACAAACCCATTTTGTGGAAAAATTGGAAAGTGGTGGATATTGCATCTCAGAATGTAGCCATATGGTAAAAAACCTCAAGAAAAGGATCTTCCCTCCCCCTCCCACCCAAAAAAAAAAAAAAAAAGAAAATTTCATGAAAAATTTAAAAATTTCTTTTTTTTCCCCTTAAAGTTATGATAAGAAATGAATTATGGTGAGATTGGATCTGCCTGCAGGATAAGGCACAATTATCTAAAGAACTATTTGATTTGAGAACCTCCCTTTTCTAAAGAATTGCTAGCAGAGTATGACTTTACCTAAATTATCATTTCACACCGGACTGAATCATTGTCAGAAAAGAGTCTGTCTTCCCCTTTCATGGCTACGTAAAGGCAAAAGAATTAAAATATACAAGACCAGGAAGCATTTGATTTAGCACTGGCCCAATTAGCTGTTTACATTTGTGCCTTCAGAAAAATCTAGCCAAGTTTTATTTTTACAGCAAATTAAAACAATATTCTAAATTTTTATCTCCACCTTTTGACCCAGGTTATTAAAAAACACTTACTAGGTATTTTTAAGCCTTTCCCCACAAAGTGTTTGTCTTTTCATGTTCAGTTTTTGGTTTTTAAGAAACGACTCAAAACAATCACATACTATGTTTCCACAAGTAAGGACCATGGGAAAATTGAAGTACTTTTATGTAAGCACATGTACTCTGATTTTTAGATTAGAAAGACCCGATTTGAAGCCCTAAAAATGAGCAGCATCTCCCTAGGTTAACTTGTGGGACAATATTAAAACTGTGTTGTATAGACTTCTGCATGTGCCTTTGCTCTGAAGTGGAGATGTAAAGACGCAGCAATATCTCTGGGCTTGGTGCCCATCCAAAAGGTTTGCACGCCCTAACCAGAGCAGGCTGATGCCAGCTTCTCAGTCTAGGTAAATAGATACCACCCTCCAATGGCTGGCTATACAGACCATACTCTGCAGAAAGGAAAGGATCAAAGCTGGTGTAAATTTTGAGGATGAGGCTTGCATGGGGACAGGAGGAGGAGGAGAAGGCTAACCCCTTCCACAGCAATACTGCAAACCTCCACCAAGCCAAGTTACGTTCACTGTCACACTGTGTAACGTGGTCAAAAACTAGAGGGAAAGGAAATTGCCCCACGTCTGTCAAAATCAATACCTACAGAGCACTGGGGTGGAGATGCCAAGCTGTGTGGTGCCAAAGAAATGGGAGCCAATGCTCCCACCAGGCCTTCTAGCTCTCCAGCGCTTGGCCACCTCCGCTGCACTGCCCTCCAGCTAGTGTGGCAATGCCCCCCAGGCTTTGGAAACAATGTAGGCTTGGTTGGATTTGCTTATTTAAGAAGAAAATCAAGGGATAAGTTTTTGTTTGCTTTCCTTTTTTACTTGCCTGTTTGGGGTATTTTGTTCTTTTATGATTTGGTTTGTACAAAACAACTGTGCCAAAATGCACATGGCAGAACTGCCTCTGAGTATCTGAGCACACCCTATTGCCACACCCTCTCACAGCCCTGTAATAAGCTTTTTATGCTACTATAATTAACACTCAGGAATCATTCCCTGTTTCCCTAGAATCACATACAGTCCTACACGTAGTATTTTGCTGCTGCTTTTGCTTTACCTGCTAATAACCCTTTCCCCTCCCTGAATTGCTTTCCGATATTCACTACCTTCCCAGCCACTACATGCCAAAGTTGGACTTTCTGACTGCTTAAGTCATTTTTGCCTCAATACTGTAAATTTCCTACCAAAAGAGCTGATGCCCATGAACTCCAGGCATGCTTTCTTCAAATCAGGTACACGTATTTTGGGGAGATGGACTGCTAGGTTTGATACAGACCATCAGTCATATTCATGAGATGCCTCCTGAATGTATTACTGGCCCCCTTAATTAAATACGTCCAAGTTTCAGAGTAATGTTATGGCACATGATGCCAACATACACAGTTTTATTTCTGTAGAAGACAGGTGGATAGTTCCAGTGGTCCCAAATAAGCAAGGCACTTATACCTTCACTTACAAAACTCACATAGGCAATTAGGAGTCTCAGACTCTATGAAAAACTTCCAAAACCAAGCTAAAATTGGGATTTCTTTAACCTAGGTCACACAGACCATTTCCAGCATTTTATGGTCTTTTATTGTCAAATAAAGGTTGCACACAGGACAGCCCAGCTTGAATTTATGTCAAGTTAACCCCCTTCCATGAAAAAGAAGGATTTTCTCAACAGCAGTGATTCAGGAGAATCTACTATTAGCAATTTTTAATGCTAAAAAATATAGCATTCACACTGGAATAGGATCCAGACCCCTCTGTGGCCAGTGAGCTTCCAATTTAATACGGCAGGCTGATTACACTGACTGACTGGGGGGAGAGGTGGGGGGTGGGGGCAGAAACCAACTCTTTTGGCTTCGTAAAAGCAAATGCCTTTTTATCTGAATAATTATTATTATCGTTAAAACAAAATGTATATTTTCTCAGCTTTTTATTTACAATATAAAGTGCTTTCCACAGTAAATCAACAAATATGAGTATTCATGTCACCAAGTGCTGATGATTAAAAATAATTACTTTAATGGTAGCTGGCCTGATGCCAAACATGATTAGCTTTCGCATTTCAAGCATGATAGTAGATAATTTACATCTCCTTTCACACCAATACCAAACTACTTCTAATGGATTCTATTTTAGTTTTTATGAATTAATAGAAGTTTAGTGTCCAATTCACTATATTACAGCCACCATTTGCTTTCAAAACCAAAGAATTGTTTCAAAAAAGGGCAGAAAGTATCCAAATCATAGGATCTGTAGCCAATAAACTCAGCTTCCCTGCTGACAACGTCCTTGCCTGTGCCCTTAGAGCTGTCAGAAGCAGAGTGAGAAGAAAACTTTCTCGAACAGGCCAGAAAAATCCTATTAAGGAGGAAAAACACATGGAGGTACCCAAGGCTTCTCCACCAGGACACGTGTGGGTTGAAGCCCTTCTCTCCTGAAGCCAAAGGCAAAACTCCCACCCGCTCCAATGGATGGGATTTTATTCAGAGGATAGTGAAGGAAATTGGACATTTGCCTTTTAAAAACATTACAAGCTGTTCAAGGACCTGGTGGGTAAAAACAAAAAATATATTTACATTCTTTCAAAGTAGTTTTAAAACCAGTTGCCTTTTACCTACCCCTCAGGTCTGAGGACAGAGCCCTGAGCTCATCCTATGGGGTTTAACACTGATTTACAAACACAGGATCTCACTTGCCTGCCTCAGGTCAGTCTCAGGGTATCAAAGGCATCTATCTGAATGCTCTTCGTGGGAGGAAAGGGAAGAGCAAATGAATTCCCCTCCACCTGGTTTGAAAGGTTCTGCCCATAGGAAATGTGGAAATTCAAGATACAGCAAGAAGACACAGGGTTCATGAGCAAGTGGGAAGGTCAGAAGGACAAAAGTATGTTTATGGATACAGGCGGGACCACTGCTTCTTCCTGGAAAGGTGCATTCAGCACCACTAAGGCAAAAAAGTACCAAGGACACTAATCCAGGGAAGGACTTGCTGGGCAAGTGGAGCAAGAATGAAAAGTAAGATAATGCCCTCCCACCAGGAGACTGGAAGAAAAGGGAGTCTGAAGTTCTCAGGATGGCAGACCCTGGGGATTTGGTTTCCCCTTCAACCTCAGATGTCTATCTTCACCAGGCTCAGCCGTGCCTAACTACACAGAACCTGGTCTGAAAGTTCTAACTGCTTTTTGGTGGCTACATGGGGTTGGAACCTGTGTTTTCAAAGAACAAGTCTGGGAACAACATCCAAAAAAAGCATGACTAAAAAGAAGCCCTCTCCTTCCCTAGCACTAGCTGCTTTCGTCAGTGCTGTGGAAGAAAATTTCTGCTGCCCATGATGCCCTAAGCCTGCTTGAGGGCTGCGGTAAAGAACCCAACCCAAGGAAATGGGTTTCACAGGACCTGTAAACTTCCATTCTCTTTTCTGGTCACTGATGCAAAAATATACACATATATATTTGTCAAGTTAAAGCCTTCACCTTTCATCTTAGTGCTGAAGTAGAATATAAACACGTCTTGTGAAACCCTTCCAATTTACATTTCAACCAACCACAACCCTCATATATACTGACATTAAAATCTCGAGCAGAAGTACAAAGCAAATGGACATGGTGCTGGCTTCCCTGTGCTGCCTCACAAGTTTCATTTTTGACCTTCTATAGGGTCTTATAAGTGCTGACAGGAAACCAGACCTTCACGTCAGGTGGATGGCTTAGTTTGCGTGGAAAGTCCCAACCACAACAGCAATTAACGCTGCTTGCGATGCTGGCCTTTAATGGGTGGACAGCTGATTTTCTACAAAGGTCACTTGCATCACTTCCCAGAGGATGAAGAGCAAATATTTGCAGGGGAAGGTAGGGGGAAGAGCAGACAAAACTGGTGGGTTCTACCAGTTTGGAGCAATTGCTTTCTTAGAGATAAAACTCAGGATCACAACAGGAAATCCCAAGGCCTGGCCCTGTCCCCTAGACTAATTGCTGTCGGTCTGGCAGTACACCCCTGTTGCTGAGCCATCCCTTCTCACTAGAAAGAGCTCCCAACACCCACTCCTCCCCCCCTTCACTTTGGCAGAAATCCGAGTGTATCCTCCACGCTCCGATTTAAAGTAAACCGCCATGTCATCGCCCTAGCACAAAAACACACAAATACCCTCCCACCTTTGTAAAGAAGCAAAACATTAAGCTTTATGGATACAACAACTATTATAAAAAAAGCCCAACTATTTAATGCAATGTTGTGGTTGAGAATTTAACCACACAAAAGGCAGAAAATTCAAACGTACAATTCCCACAGAAACCATAACTTGGCCACGTTTCACATACACACGTCAAGGCAGAAACTTTAACAGCGCATTCCCCCATCTGAGTTATTACATTTGCAGAAGAGGTATTGCTCTCCTCCTCCCTTCACTTTTTCTGGGGTTTTTTCCTTGTTAAATTTTTTTTCCTTCATAAACGGCAACATTTATGAAAAGTTTGGGGAGGGGATACTGGGGTGAAAGGGGAGGATGGCTTTGGAGAAACACAAACACACTAGAGAGGGTTTAAAACCAGAGCTTAGCCTCCAAATCCCTTCCAACATCAGCTGCTTTGTGTCCAGGCCCCCAAGTCCAAGTCCTTCCCTGGGACAAATGCTGCAGTTAACCTTAGAGTGTGGCCTAATCATACAGCACCCAGTCCTGGACAGACCCCCCCAAGACTTAACCCTGGAGTCTCAGCTTCTTCCTCATGCCTTCAGTGTGGGTTTGCATTTGCCAAAGGTCTGTCTACCCAAGTCTACTTGGGTTAAGTGTGCCCATTTCCTGAGTCAATGTTACGCGAGGAAATGGGGTGGTTTGCAGACAGTTCAATTAATCTCTTAGTGTTAACAAACTGCTACTCTTTACAGACTAGCCTGAACCAAGCTAGCCTTTGTACCAATTGTACACCTCTCCATCACTACAGAAATGAGGCAAATACTGTAGAAAGTCACCAACTCTGAGCTTCTCTGCTCAGCTTACAGAGTAGTAGCCAGTGGTGCTGCATATGCAGGCAGCTAAACCTTCCTCCACCCCTAACCTCGATCCCTTCCTACCCATTCCAGGGAAGGAGGTACAGCAAGCAGAAGGCTTCTTTATTCCTGAGTTTCCAGCCCAAAGGTTGGAATCAGCCTTGCTTGAATATCTTTATTCATATAAGCAAATGGTCATTTGCACTCAGGGGGAAGCAGTGGGTCCAGCCATTGACCTGGGCTGCATGTTCACTTGGCCCTGGGCAGTCGCGGAGGCCAGTATGGAATGTGTTACACTTAATGTGCTGCGCTGCATCCGTGCTGGCTCTGAGCAGCCAGTCCTGAGTGGCCTGAGCAGTCAGAAACCTGCATTTTTTGGCAGAAGTGAATTTCAGCTTGTAGGGGGAAAAAAACTGAGGTAACTTCTCTGTTCATTGTACAAAAATTAAGAACATAAAAATATCTGAGCCATTCTGAGACACTGATGGCCCATCCAAGCCAGTATCTCATCTCCCCCAGTGGTCAGCAGTGGGTGCTTCAGAAGCGAATATAATCAGCGTGGCAATTACAGCGATCTCCCCTCTGGTATAACCTCGCAGATTCCAGCAATCAGCAGTTTTGGGACTTCCTGAGCCAGAGGTTGCATCTGGACCATCGTGTTTAATAGCTCCCAGTAGACTTCTCCTCCATGAATTTGTCTAATCCCTTCTTGAACCCATTTATACTATTGGCTTCTACAACATCCTGTGACAAGGGGTTTCACACTACAATTGTGCACTGTGGGTGTTGGGGAAGCAGCAGGGGAGTCAGGGGGAGGGGGAGCAAAACTTCCTTTTTGCTGATTCGAACTCACTGCCTAATTATTTCAGGGAGCACCATCCCGTTCCAGTGGTATGAACAGCAGCAAAAATCAATCCTTGGGAAGTTGCTCCCCACCATTCCAGCCATTATCAGGTTCACCCAAGCTTCACTCTTACAGGCTAACCAGTATCTCACACAGACTGCTTACTCTCCCTTGTACGAAAGTCATGCGCTATATTTGTCACTTTTCTCTGTGCCTCTCTGTATTCACTGTAAGCCTTCCAATCCCTCCGATCCAGGCAGTTTTTGTTTAGTTCTCATAACTTACCAGAGCACCTCATCCAGAAAAGTATTTACCAAATTATTTACCCCAAAAATCCAGGCATAGTTATATAAAAAGAAAAGAAAAAGTTCATTTTGCACTTTGATGGCTTCATTGACTTTAATTGAGCAATTAAGCTTTACCCGGATTGAAGTGCAATCTTCACTCAGCCATCAAGCTATCTCCTGAGCTCCTGCGTATACGTATGTGCAATAATGCATCATTAGAATGTAACAATATATTAATGTTTCAATTGTTACTGTAATTGAATTATAATATGTAATTATATAATAACGTACTATGATGATATAGCACACATACCTAACCTTGTTCTGCATACGATAAACGTAACACCTACGTGATGCAACCTGTACCTATACATAACTTCCTTTGGTTAATTATCCCATTTCATCCAAAACAGTGACCACTCAGTCACTGGGAAAACCAAGGGCAGATGGCACACTGCACAGAAAATGAATTTGGGGTACTGGTTTTGGAGGGAAAAAAATAACCCCCTGTAGTTTTAGCTCGGCACAGATGCAGCAAACAACCCCAGAAAGACCTAGCAGAGTGCGGAAGATGTGTCTGACATGAATTTGGTCAAATTCGAGCACAGCAAAGCGTGCAGGAATACGTCTGCTGATATGTGGAAGCTCTTAGTGCATGTGTATTTTTAAGACATGCAAAGGGACTATTAATCATTCCTCTGAGCTCCTCAGTCAGTCCCATTCCTCATCTCAATGCCTCTGCAGCCCATTCAGGATGATCCAAGCCCGTCCCTCATTTCCTGCGGGATTCAGCTGGAGCCAGAGAGGTCCTGTTCAATGCCAGCCAACGTGGGCCCCTGCCACTCCACAATGCCTGGTCCTGTGCAGGGCATCACTGAGCAGAGGTCCAGATACCCTGAGGGAACTGAAGCCTAACTGCCAGTTACACCTCACTTCAGTCATAACAACCAGAAAATGTTTTAAGGGAATATGTCCCAGTTAGGCAAGCTTTACTGGTATGTGCCTTCCATGAACAGAATGCAGGTTACAGGGGAAAGCGGGCAATCCATGGGAAGAGGGAAGAAAGATCAGAAATGAGAAGTAAGATGCTAATGAAAGAGCAAGTCACTGTGCCTTCCTCCTGTTTCCCACAGTCACTGCCTCTTATTGCCCAGCACCACCATCTTCACTGGCCTGACAGCAATAATTTGGATCCTGATTCAACTGAACAAGACAGCAGGACAGTGCAACCTCCTCAGATGGCCTTTAAGAGGGTTGCAAGCAAACCCTCAACACATCTACACAGAGTTTTCTGTCTGGGCCAACGTATTTGTACATTTTGTGCTGTCCTGCTTGGATATTTCGCTTACAGACATTTTGGCTTGTGTGGACCCAGGAAAGTATCAAACAGGCAGACTGCAGAGACAGTCACCATGTCCTGTGCCTGGGAGGGACTGCCAAAAACCAACATGCACATCCGTGTCCTTTGAGGCAGGACTATCCGCACTTACGTCCTCTTTGACACAGGCTTGTTCTTACAGATGTCATTAGGGAAGACCTTCCTACTACCATCTTTTCTTTTCTCAGGGGAGGGGAAAAAAAGAAGAGCAGTCTACCCAGCCTTCATTAGCAGATGTGTTCTTTGGTGTCTTCTTGGTTGACCTTGTCTACTAAGGCATACTGAGAGATAATAATAATAATAATAATAATAATTAGCACTTACAGAGCACTTAATCCTTAAAGCACTTTACAAACATTAGCTAATTAACTAAAAGGCAGGTTATATATGTGTCTGTACATATAAATAAATAAATAAATATAAAAGATCTGGGAAGCCTGCCACCTCCATCCTTACATAAGTACGGTCTTGCAAACTGCCTGTGCTACACGAATCTTTCTGCTTTTAGTAACACGTCATGCCAGCTTGGTTCAAAGCCCACAGTATGAACATGTACTCTGCCATCCATGTAGACCTGCAGAGTAAGGAAATTTCTTTAGGACAGCCCCAAGATGGTATTAATTAAGCAGTCTGGCTTAATTTAATATTCAATAGGCTTATATTCCAACAAGAGGAGTTGCTAATGATTGTAAATACTTGCGTTATTGTTGCTAGCCACATTAAATAATCGCTAGATACCAATTAAACTAGCGAGAAAGAGGAACAAGGTCTGGAAAACAGAAGCATTTCCAGTCTCCTACCATCTTACACAAACCCTATGTATTTTGTTTTCTTTTCCTTTCAGCCCAAATCCCACACAATTTTATGGACAAGCTCACCTTGGGAATGATTTCTCCTTAAACTGAGCTACCTCACGTGACAAGCTAGGGGCTGCTTTTGTCACATCCTTGAAAACTCTGGTGGTTGGCCCAGACATTGTGGCAAAGGGGAGGTCAAGCCCTGCAGAAGGATCTTGAGCAGAAAGATGTTGAGCTGCCTGGGCTGACATGGGGACAGGGAGGCTGGGTTTAGTCTGAAGGGCAGACTGTATGAAACACCACCTTCAGTACTTCCTCATGTCATCACCTACTTTCTATGTCCTTACACTTTGAGACAGTTACGGGCTGTAACAGAGACATGAAGCCCAGTGGCAGTGGGCAATGGTCTCCTTGATGGCAGTTTTGGCTGCTCCCATCCATCTCACGGATGGCTTGAGCAGTTAGATGGAGTTGACAATGGCCTTTTGTACTACCCCCCATCTTTTCCTTCCACTCCCCCTGTTTTGTATCTTCTAACATTATGATTGATCTCGAGATCCGTTCCAGACTAGTAGCCTGTGGCAGTGGACTCAGGTGATGAGACTCCATCAAGATAAAAAAATCCCCAAACTTCAGCAAAATAAAGAATGAAAATGTATGAAATGTAAATGACAGGTGACCTTGCTGACTTGTGGGCAAGGTGGTTGTGATACAGTGAGATAAAATTCATGTGCTTCCCTTGGGGGGAAAAAAATCCTCCATAAAAATCAAATTAAAAATGCTCCCCATACTCTGTGTATGGAAATATGACTTGGCTACAAATGTTGGCTGTGAAATCCCTCCCCAGCCTCAGGTCTTCCCTTCTACTATGGATTTATGTGGCAAAGTTTTGGTATTGGTGGGGGGCCGCAGGGGTGGCTTCTGCAAGAAGCTGCTAGAAGCTTCCCTTAGGTCTGACAGAGCCAATGCCAGCCAGCTCCAAGATGGACCCACCACTGATCAAGGCCAAGATCATTGGCCATAGTGGTAATGCCTCTGTGATAACAGAGTTAAGAAGGAAAAAACCCAATCAAGGAGCAGCATTTTACTGTCAGAGGAAGGAGTGTGAAGATGTGAGAAACTCTGCAGACACCAAGGTCAGTGAAGAAGGAGAGGGAGGAGGTGCTCCAGGTTCTGGAGCAGATTACCCTGCAGATCGTGGAGAAGACTACAGTGAGGCAGGCTGTCCCCCTGCAGCCCATGGAGGATGACGGTGGAGCAGAGACCCCACCTATAGCCCACAGAGGACTCCACACTGGAGGAGGTGCAGACACCTGAAGGACACTGTAACCTAGTGCCTGTAGCCTGTGCTGGAGCAAGCTTCTGGCAGGACCTGCAGCCCATGGAGAGAGGAGCCCAAGTCAGAGCAGGTTTTCTGGCAGGACTTGTGAGCCCATGGGGGATCAGGCTGGAGCGGTCTGCTCCTGAAGGACTGCACCTGTGGAACAGACCCACACTGGGGCAGCTCATAAAAAACTGCAGCCCATGGAAGAGCCTCATATTTGAGCAGTTCAAGAAGGACTATCTCCCTTGAGAAGGACCCCATGCTGGAGCAGAAGAAGAGTGTGAGGAGTCCTCCCCTGAGGAGGAAGGAGCGGTAGAGACAACTCACAATGAACTGACCCCATTCCCCGTTGCCCTGAGCTGCTCATGGGGAGGTCATAAAGAACTCAGGAATAAAGTTAAGCCTGGGAAGAAGGGAGGGGTGGAGGGAGGTGTTTTAAGATTTGATTTTATTTCTCATTATCCTACTCTGTTTTCAGAGGACATAAGGTGTCACACATACCAACACCCATGCAAAAGCAAGAAGATTTAAACCTCTGTGAGAGCAAACCCAAAGATGTCTACCTCTTCTGATAGATCCTCCTGTGGAGTGGCATGGGCCAGGTCCAGTCTTCCTATAGAAAGAGTCAGTGCAACATCTGTTTTGAAGCTCTAGCTCCCTTCCTCAGACAGAAGATCTGTGCCTTGTTAACCAGTTCATACTGCAAGTTCTCTTTAATGCTGTAAAACACACAAACAAACCAACCCTAAATAAAGTGGCCAGCGAAAGCTGACCTTGTACCTATTTTCCAGTGACCTACAGCTCCTCCTGCAACAGGGTAAGTATAATGCATGGTTGCACCACTGCAAATCCATGCTGTCACCCCCAGATTCATATCACGAAACCTGACAGGGGTAATAGGACTTGTTAAATTGCAAGGGGGAACAAGAACCTGCTTCCAGTTGCACAGGTATAACACCCACAGAAGGCAATGGGAAGGGGAACAGTCAGCCGAGAAGAGAATTTAAAGCTTTGATTTTAATTAATTCTCTCTTAAGAGAGGAATTGGACTTGAATTGGAATATGAGCCTGAGATCCGCTTGCTGAACACTTTAAATATTCCTACCACCAAAACAAAAGCTGTGCTTCTGTTATTTTTTATTTTATTGTATTTATTTTTTTTCTAGTTGCAGTGGAGTCCCTCCCTCTCTGGATACAGCTGGACCATCTCTGCCAGAGGACATCCCTGGGGCTCAGAAAAACACTTCTAAAGAGCTGCTTTTTTTTTTTTCATTTGGAATGCAGTAGATTATATCAAGTGTCAGATATTTTCAAAACACTTCCCAAGGGATGGTATTCCTAGAAATTCTTCACAGATACACTGCTTCACTTTCCATACACCAAGTGCTGTGCTGTCCACAGACCCATTGGTGTTATTGCAGGAACCAGTATAAAGGTTTGTTTGGAAGCACACTTGCTGCAGATGGGACCAATGGCTCCCAGTGCCTTTGAGGACTACGCACAAGAGAAAGTAAGCTGTGTTTAAGTACATGGACCCAAAGGATACCAAGTCTTTCATTTTTGTAAATGTGTAAGTTAAAGTACATTTATAGTTCTCAAAATCACTAATTTAAAAGATGACAGATTTTTCCAAAAATGATAAGAAAAACTATTCCTTTCCTTTTGGCTTGGTGCTCACCAATAATATAATTTTGATATCCACACGTTTCCTCAGAATTAAATTGCTCAACAGATGCCCTGACAGAAAAGAAGTAATTTTGCCCACAATTAAGCACATTTTACAAATGGTGTACCAATACTAGAAAACTAAATCCACCTACGTGTAGTCAAACTTATTATGGTGTATGCACATATTTGAACACATCTGTGTATATGTTTAAGTGTATTACACAAAACCCTGGAGTAGTTGTCTGGGGTGTCCCCAAGGTCTTCAGATGCATTGGTTGCTGTCCAGAGAGCCCACAAAATGAAACTTGCAGATCCATAGGCTTTCTTAGGCAGCATTTCCAACCTCTGAAGTGCCTCTGTGAAGCTAAGGCATATGTGGGACTTCAGCCGGCTGAGCAGAGGTGGAAATGGAAGCACTCAGAGTGCTCCTTTAAAGTTCTATCTGATTTTTCCTTCAATGGGAAAGGGTGCTCTCATTTTTTTGAGTGCTCAGAGTCACCGCAGTCTCCATTAATCCAAAAATGAAGTGAAGAGACAGTTGACAAACAAGAAAAAGAGAGTAAAAGGAGAACCCAAAGTATTTGAAGATGCTCCACTGACGCCACCCCCGCATGTTCAAACCCTGGGTAAAGCACACAATAGAGCGAGTCACTTTTGCAACCATGCAAGGCCTTCACCTTGGTAGGAAGAATACTCACTGTCATGTTAAACTCCTGCTTTGCATGTTCTCACAAGCCACAGAAACACCCCACCTGCCCCTGGGAGGGAGGTGATGTGTGCGGAGATAGATACTCACCCTGCCCACAGGCCTTCAAACACCCACAGGCTCCTGGGCTCTGCCCACACCTAATCCTCCCTTTCTGTAATTCCCTTGAAATCAGGCATTAACTAATTTTCTTTATACCTGTCACAATCCACAGGGAAATCCCAGGCTGAATTCACCCCACCCAGCCACCCCTCACATGACACAGTTGCGAATACACGGCAGCCTCATCAGAAGCAACCTTGATAAAATACTTGAAAACAGAATTTAGCAACTCAGACACGGAAGAGCTTCTCCCTAAAGATACAAGTCCTCTCTTTACCATGTGAACCACTCTATGAAACCAATGTGCTATTCATGTATAAAAATGAAAGGCAATAAAAAAAAAGAGGCTGTTTTATGTTGCTCAGCAAGCAATAGCACGCCAACATAACCCAACTCTTTGGAGTAAGGGTCTTTGCACACCAGTCTAACATTCCTTTGACTCCGACAAAGTGGAATAAAATCTATTTCAAATATATTATTTGATGAAAGCAGATGTCAGCAGATACTGCCTATGTAATTGATATTTGATTTATTCAAGATTTATGCATGCTGTGCCTTAGATTTATTAATGATAATCCCCTGCTCTTGTGTTTAATATAGTGGAACCAAAACATAATTTGCTGGGATCAGTCAGAAATGCATCAAAGTGATTAACTCTACATGCAAACCATTATCCAGTGACATCCCTACTGTGCATAGTGCAAAAGGAGGCAATAATACAGTAATTGGCTTCACTTAAGCAAGCCAGATATTTGCTGTGATTGCTGGTAAAATTTGGTCCCTTTAATCTCAATGGTGTTACTTCCTCACATCCTTCATCTTCCCTTGATGCATTCCCATTCTCAAAAGAGCCAGAAACTTAAAAATAATTTAAAAAAAAAATCAACACATTCTCCAACAAGTTGGCAATTTAACATGAGGAATTATCAGAATCACAGTCAGCAAAGCAATAAAATACAGCTCTGCTCCTGAAAACAGCTAAGAGGGTCTTTCTCCCCTTGAAGGATGCAGTATCTGCAGGTTGTTCATAGTGTCCACCTCGCTGTGCTGATGTGATGAAACAGGTGGACTCTACGACCAGCAGGATGCACTTTGTGTGCCCAAGGAGCGGGGAGGAGATTTAATTCTTCCTTGTGGCCCACAGCATCCCAGATCAGGAGGGAAAGCATGCCTCGAGGAAAGACAGGTAAGGAGGTGGGGAGAGAGCAGCACAGCAAGAATGGGTTGAAGAGAGTTCAAAAGAGGGATTGAGTTCAACGGGGAGAAGAGACCATGACTCTACAAGTAGTCACTGAGGCTGTAAGGGCATCTCCTCCTCACTGCTGGGTGCTAGTCCTTTATCAGGGAAGGAGCAGGAGTCCCTTAGCTCTGGCAGCTGGGGACAGAGACTGAAACAATGAGGCAGAGAGTAAAAAAGGTACAAAAAGCCCTACTCCACACAGGGAGGAGGAGGAAAGCTGTTAACAAAAAAGGCAGCCTGTCTCCTGTGAATTTTAACGGAGTCATGACAGCCAAAGACTCCATTTAGTCTAATTAATTTGTTCCATTCTTGAACAATACAATTTTGGTACACGTCTTGCAAGTTGTTACATTTCCAGGCAGATTCATTGCCACCGCAAGAGCAGCCATGTGTTTCCGTGTTGAGGAACTAAATCTTTTAGCCCCTGGACCAGCACAGTAACTCTGCTCCTGATGACTCGCTGACAGGACAGGCTAGATCTCTCCTGCAAAACCCAGAAACCACCTTTCCCCCTGAGTCACTTAGGCACTGTAGCAACCTGAAAGCAGCTCACAGAAGTTAAATCTCATTATCTCAAGAGCTAATTCTGTGAGCAGGTCAAATAAACAGATATTGAGTCAAGTGCAAATTTTTGTGCGTGCTCTTCTACCCTTACCAGCACAAAGCAACTCCACCAGAGTCCAAACAGTTTGCAGCCTGAAGCTTCTTCTCATCCACATTTGGATTTGCAATGGCTGCAGCATTCTTCAGCCACTGTGCTCAAGCTAAAGCTTGGGTCAGATAGGATTACCAGAGCCAGAAATGCAGACCTCTAGATTCTGAGAGATCCAGTTTTTGCAAAAGAGGTCTGACATGATAAAAATAACCCCTTCTGCTATCCTGGGGGTAATGCTGCCCTAATAAACAGTAAACAGGGGCTCTGGCATTCAGCTAAGCAGAAAGTAGTTGTTTGCAATGAGAAGTTTTCAAACAGAATACTTAAATTCTCTGTCATTATTGCCTAGGAAAAGAACATGTGCTTAACACAACTTTCTCCTTCCTTCCACCTGAAATGACAAAACATAACAAACCAAAACAAACCAAACTCTTCCTTTCTCCCAGACACAAGAGTGATGTGCGGTGATACAGACTTTCCTCCCTAAGAAAGATTTTATTTGGGCCAACATCCAATGTTGAGGGTGCTGGCTGAAGAACACAGTGCATGCAAACCACAACAAATTCAGAAGAAACTAGAGTTGCAGCAGTGAGAACCGGGCACTGGGCCTGCCATGCCTCAAAGAAGCTTCATGATCTGCCAGATGGACAAGAAGGATCCCCTGCACAGCCTCTTCCATCAGATACTGACAGGAGGAGGCACAAGTTTATAAAAAGGGTAGATGAGGTACTTAAGGATATGGTTTAGCTTAGGACGGGAACAGTTGGACTTGATGGTCTTAAAGGTCTTTTCCAACCTTGTGATTCTGTGTGTGAAGTGAAACCTGTGCAAGGAGGAAATGATCTTCTCTTATTCTCTCTTCTCCCTCACCTTTCAGAGGTGAGGTGGCACCAAAATCAAGCAAGTCCCAGCCAGAAAAATATAAGAGATGGGATAGTTGATATACAAAGAAAATAATTACTAGGTTCACAATGCTATTGTTCTTTTTTTCCTTCCTCCCAGCTGAAACAAGCCAGGCCCC
Source organism: Hypotaenidia okinawae (assembly GCA_027925045.1). NCBI lineage: Eukaryota > Metazoa > Chordata > Aves > Gruiformes > Rallidae > Hypotaenidia > Hypotaenidia okinawae. The sequence continues at coordinate 14,170,553 of BSDF01000003.1, read as the reverse complement.
TTCCCATAACTTCTGCTCCCTTGATACCAGGTGATGCTTGCTGAGCATGGACCTCACTGCAACACTATCTATGGTTTTCCCTTTGCTGCAACAACATTTATATAGTGCAAGAGTGACCTCTTCTCTCACAGGCTGTATCATTCTTCCAGTATAGAGTGTACGCTCTAGCCAACTTCAGCAAGTCTTTCTGTTATCTACCTATTTAGAGAAAAAAGTTACCCTGCATTTAAAAATGATGCAGCTGACAAGCTGAGATGATGATATCAAACCTGTCTGATAGGTAGGGTCTACAGTGCTATAGTGAATTTATCTTTGAACACAGTGAAGAAAAAATGATAGCTTCAATTACAAAGGGAATTCATATCACATGCAATTAAAAAAAACCCAACTAAAAAACTTTATTAATATACTTTTCCCAGATTGAGAATAATCACAGCCATCTGGAGATTACATTATAAAGTGGAGACTTGTGTAGTAAGAAGGAATCTTGTCACTCAAACTTGCGTAACTTCATCCTTTACAAAGATTACTAATACTGATTTTATAATGCTCTGTTTCATACTTCTGGAGTGCTTTATCCTTAATTAAAGTTGTTCCAGAATTCTCCTGGTGCGCTTGCAAACAATCGAGACAGGAGTAGCTGCTGATCATATCATTTCAGCCCCATCATATGCTGCCAAGATACTAATGTAAGAAATTGAGAGCATTACCAGGAGCGGCACAAGATACAACAAAGGAAACGAGCATCGGGAGGAAAGGAAGTAGACCTAGACAAGCCGTTCACCTACTCTTCCCCATGGATTCAGAAAAGTGCCAGAGACAACTGCTGTCCTCCAAAACCAACAAGCTCCAGATGGGGACCTCTCCCACAGAAGGTTAAGTCCAGAGAAGAAACCTCACAGAGCATCTGCAGACACTGCCAAGACAGAGACTTCTTGACATGCAGGCACCGGTATCCTCCAACTGTGACTAGCCTTCCCCTCCTCAAAGCTGTTTGACTGTAGTCTCTTTTCATGCCTCTCCTTCTTCTGTCCTCTCCTTTATTTATTTTGCCATTTTCTTTTTCTGAAAATCTAGCTTGTTCCTCCACACTGGGGAATTAAGAAAGCCTCCCTGTTCCATGATGAAGGCATCTTCTACCCATCCTGAGTGCGTTGCCTTTTATGGTAGCTCTCTGAGACATGAGCCACCTACAGCTCCATGTTCACATAGCAACTGATGTTCATGTTGACCTCAAATGCTCTACAGTAATAAACACAATTGATAACAACTCCTGCTTCCAAAGCTCAATGAATCACAGAATCATAGGGGTTGGAAGGGACCTTGAGAGATCATCAGGTCCAACCCCCTGCCAAAGCAGGTTCCCTAGGACAGGTCGCACAGGTAGGCATCCAGATGGGTCTTGAATATCTCCAGAGATGGAGACTCCACAACCTCCCTGGGCAGCCTATTCCAGTGCCCTTCGCATTTTAACAACACTGATTAATGATAGAATATCAGGTTGGAAGGAACCTCAAGGGTCATCTGGTCCAGTCTTTCTTGGCAAAAGCTCCGTCTAGACAAAAGCACCATCTGCACAAGAACAGCACCCCATCCCAGCTGAATCTTAACAATGTCCTCTAATGTTGGAGAATCCACCACTTTCCTGGGGAGATTATTCCAATGGCTGATTGTTCTCATTGTAAATAATTTTCCTCTTGTATCAAATTGAAATCACACCAGAAGTAACTTGTACCTGTTCCCACGTGTCTTTTCCATGTGACTCCATGAAAAAAGGAGTCTCCATCTTCTTTCTAGCTACCTTTTAACTATTGGAACATGGTGATGAGGTCTCCTCTAAGCCTTCTTTTATCAAGGCTGAAAAAACCCAATTCTGTCAGTCATTCCTCATATGGCAGGCTTCCACAGTCTGATGATCATCCTGGTGGACCCTCTTCTGGACCCTCTCCAGCCTGCCCCTATACCTTTTTTTGTATAGCAGGGACCAGAACTGACACAGTATTCCAGGTGTGGCCTGAGAAGCGCTGAGTAGAGTGGGGTAATGACTTATTTTTATCTGCTGGTGATGCCCTTGTTAATGCAACCCAGCACCCAGTTGGCTTTCTTTGCTACTGTAGCAAACTGTTTATTCATGGTGAGCTTGCTGCTGTCCACCAGAACCCCAGGTCCTTCTCCACAGAGCTGCCATCCAGCCAGGTGGGTCCCAGTCTGTGCTGTGATCCTGGATTATGCTTTCCCAGGAGCAAGGCCTTGCACTTGTCCTTGCTGAACTTTGTGAGTTTCTTGTTAGCCCACTCTTCCAGTGCTCTTCCACTTTCCCAGTCAGTTTGGTACCATCCACAAACTTAATCAGAGCATGCTTGATCCCACAATCCAGATCACTTACAGAGGTATTAAACAGCATTGGTCCCAGTATCAATCCCCATGGGACTCCACTTGTGACAGGTTGCCAGTTTGAAAAAGAGCGATTTGCCAGCACCCTCCTGGTGCAGACTGTCAGCCAGTTCCTTGCTCATGGAAAGAAGGGCAGCCCCCAACCAGCACAGGTGGAAAGCCAAGTAGAGAAAGGCTTATCAGTAGGTGGCTGGGAGTCTCCCAGACTGATATCTATAAAGAAGAATATTCTACTACAGGAGTGCTCCTCAAAGCACTAACAGCCTCTGGCTGCAGATACAGCACACACCTTCCAATGGGAGCTGCATCCTCACCAGTGGAAACGGATATTAACATTTTCTGCCATTTAACACATTCCCTCAGGGTCAAATACCTGGCACACCCCCTGCCCTGCTTTAAACTCATGAATTGAGCTGGTACAAACAGGGGAGGAGCATAAAGAATCACCCGACTCAAACAGTTCCTCTCAGCCAACGCTGAGGGCTTAACAGTCCCCAATGGCAATCAAACTGGGTTGCAGGAATGGCAATTCTGGACCACACCATTGCTCCTGTCTACAGTAATAGCCATAAACAGAAATCTTCAGAAGAATGTAAGAACAGGAAAGCATATGTGATCAGATCCTGTAATACTGCTTTAACCTGCAGCCTAGGCTCAGGACATAAATAAGAAGTGACTTCAAGTAGTGGAGTCACCCAGAGGTACTGCGTCCTCACCGTGGCTGGAAAAGAGCACAATGGCTCTGTAAAACTGCTAGCACCTTCCTCAGAGGCATGGCGACAAATATAGAGTGGTAAACTGTAGAGGCTGGATTTTACCCTGACATCCAGGCAATGAAATGAAAACCTCCAGGCTCTGCTCGTGAAATTAAGTATGTGAGCTCTCAGGGTGGGATGTCTTTCCACTGAAGAAAGAGCCTACTGTGAGCCAACCCCTACAAAGTGCCCTGAACTGTCAAGTAAGTGAAAAAAATTAAGGTTAAAGTTAAGGAAAAACAATAGGGTACTGACTGAGCCCAAAAGAAAGTACCACATCTAAACTGAAAGATAAAAGAAACCCAAGTTGCAGAAAGAACCCAACGCAAACACAAGAAATGAAGGCTGCCAGTCTCTTGCATCTCAGAATCATAGGACAGTCATCCAGAAATCATAAGATAAGCTGAGGAAAAGTGATGAACTAAAAATAATCTACTTTAAAACCCTTTTATACGCCTTCATGGATGTGACACTCTGTAATGGCCACATTTTCATGGTGTTTTCCACAGCCATGAGGACTAGCTCTGTAAGGGAAAACTGAGGGTTTGCTTTGAACACATGCCTTCAGGAGCTGAGAGATCAAGGGAAATAAAAAAACAAAAACAAAACATCAAGTATCAGAAGATTCATGGTTAAAAAAGGATGAGCTAAAAACAAGGACAGAAGGTCAGTTCATTAGGGATCTTCTGAAATCAAAAGCAGGAAGTTTTTCTCAAGAGAACCAGGAAAATAACAGCTTAAGTTAAATTACATATTAATTTGGTGTTTAAAAGGAGATGCCATTATTTAAGAAGTGCTTAAAGTATATAAAAGGTTAATGATATGGGTCTCGTCACACATACACAAGCAGCAGTAAGTCCCGACCACCACTTCTCTTCTATGACTAATATTGTTCTCACTGGGGTAAATATCATCCTGGCAAAAACATTTTTCTTCACTACATACCACACAGAAGCACCTTTCATTTCGAGAACATGGGACCTTTTCAAACCTCAGTGCAAACCCAAAGCAAGAAATGGGCTAAAAGAACTTGCATAGCACCAGTGAGCCCTTTTTGCATCCACCAGCTGAAATTTCCAGGTCCTTCAAGGCTTTTAGCTGAGCTGATACAGAACACTTGGCCAGTTGGGAAGAATTGAAAGTTGGTAGGTGCTAATCTGTTAAATTCACTGCTGAGCTCATTCCTGAGTTACAATTATAACCCCTGGAAAGTTGTCCCACATTCAAAATGCACCAAGAGAAAATATGAAATACCCTTTTCAGCACTGTCATAATCCAGCTTTGACTAAACAGGGCTTGCCAGAGAATACCACCTCCCTGGATTCCTTGTTCTCTGTTTGCTATGCAGCCCACCCATGTTTGGCTGAGCCACGTCTCTGTTTGTGTCATTTGTGCTGTTTGGTTTCTTAGTTTGGTTTCTTAGTGGTTAACCTTACACCTCTCCAAATCCAATAGTAGGTGAGCAGCTCTTCCCTTACAAGACATCCTAACAAACACTCTACACAGAACATTATTCTTCCTACAGAAAGCAATGTTGCCATTGAAATCCTCCTCACATCTTCCCCTGTAAATGCTGTCCTAGCTGAAGGACTTCTTGGTCTGTCCCTATACCTTCTTCCATAAGCAGGCCACTAGCTAAAGGACAGGGGTACAAGTTGTGACCTATGCAAGGATGGAAAAGGGACACATGGCACGGCCTGGGCTGGTGCTAATGAGCAGGACTGCTCCTTGCAATAAATCTATCTACAGACTGAACCTCTGAATAAGAACATTTCAGGGATATGAGGGTGTTAACAAGATACAACGTTGATGATTTAAGACGATGAGTGTCTCCTTTGAGCCAAGTGTCCCTAGCTTGGCACAGAGATGGCGGTATGCTAGAAATATTAAACTAGCAAACTCTACGGAGATGCATATGTGCAAGTGAGAACAGAATTTGAATCCCTGTCTTCAGGATAAGTCATCAAACAGATCCCCCTAAACAGCAGCCAAATATATATCCGCATCTACTGCTGTAGGTGTTAATGGAACAGCTCCCAAATATGAATGCTGAAATAACATCCTGATCTCCTGTAACCAGAGCTAAGAGGATTTGCCATTGATATACCAGCTCTGAGCTGGATTTACTTCAAAATTCTCAAAAGCCCCTGCAATGGCATAAAGCACGTTTTTGTGTCGAAGGAATCCAGATGAGCACTCCGCATGGGGCACTGGGCGATATGTAATGAATTCCACATTCTGGTTTTGTCCCCAGAGAAGGCTCCCACAGATCCCACAATGGAACAAGAGGTTTATTGAGCAGGACAATGCGAGAGGAAATCTATTTTACAACTTTAAGCGAGCTTCTGTCCGTAGAGGATGAGCATAATTTGTTACTGAAAACTAATATAAGCAAAATGGCCTGAATATGAAAGGAGCAAAATTTCATCTTCTCTAGTTCTTAAAAAAGCCAGGCATTTCTTGCATGTGTACACTTATCCCAAAACACATACATGTAGTATGTACACAGAGATATTATATATAAGCACTTTCCAAACGCAAAGGAGCTAAAAACAACATAATCCTGTCTTCTGGAAGTTCTTGCTACGGAAACAGTAATTAGATCATTCTACATTTGAATGTGGTACAGTTAATCAGAGCTTTCCCAGGGGCATTTTAGAATTAGGAGGAACACTATTAAGGAATACAAATGTTTTATTTCCTAAACTGCCAATAAAAGGACACGATCAACTTTAAAAGAAAAAAAGAAAAAAAGTAATGGAAATAGGTTGCTTAAAAAAAAATTCAGAACAATTCACTCCAATGTCATGAACCTAAATAGGATGTCATCGTGCCAGGGAATTAATTGGATTGTAAATAAAAGTGAAACCGATCAGTAAGTTTTTATTGCTTGTGATGAGTGAAATGCAAGGAGTGTACAAAGAGCATAAATGATGAAAGTTGAATTTGCTCTGAAAAATTCTTTCAGTTTGAATAATCTGCAGGGTATTAATGGCACTGGTAAGAATTTTTATTATAAACATATGAGGACAGCGTGAATCAGGAATAATTCTATTGAAATCAATGGGATTGCACTGAGGGAACATTTTTGAGGGCTGCAGAATGGAAACTAACGAAGATCTACATACCCTTTTGGTGAGAGCAGAATCAGGCCTATGGTTTTCTTTTTGTTTTTCCTCCTCACTCTGTAGTTGCTTATGTGCTTTTATAGAAAACCCTCTTGAGTAGCGAGCCCTCTAGATTTACATCTGGATACTCATGTCTGACCGTGGTGACAACCTGCCCTTTCAACTAAAACAAACACAGCTACCAATGAAGGCAGCAGATCTGGAATTCAGGACTCGCTGAACTGAAGGACATCAAAGAAATGGAAAATAGCACATTCACGAACCTTTCAAAGAGGTTCGTGACCTGGTGAGGCAGAGGCATTCTGAGATGTGAGGGACTGTGGGCAATATCTCCTGAGGAAATTAAGACTCACAACACAGGAGAACCAGAGTGGGAAGCTATACCCCCATGTTGTATTTTGAGCAGGATCTTGTGCTCCTGTTTCAAAGAGCAGAGGAGAGCAGATGCTCAGCGGACTACTTGAATCGGCAGGATGTTGAAGATCTTACCTGATGAATGGAGGTAAAGTCCAAGGACCCATGGTTTTCCTCTGAAGCCCATGCTAACCATGGCAATGAGAAAGCTCTGCCAGCTTCAGATGCTAAAGCACGGAGGGGAAAGCCCTGAGGGATTAGTCTCCTAACTCAGCCACATCAGCTAGATGATGTAAGTACAGATTCTCTTCTTGCACCTCCCCGTTATCTAGAGACTTGGAAGGGCTCATGCAACTGGCATGTAGTATTATGAATACCCAAGGCAGATCAATTTAAGTTAGCTTGAGTACATCTTCAGAACAACAATGCAGAGTAAGAGTATGTTTGCCAGCTGGAACATGCTGGGGTAAAGCCCCAGGGAAAGAGAATACCTCCTCATGAAAGCGGTTAAGGCCAGTACCAAGCTGTGATTTTATCTAGGCTTAGAACAGGCACCGAAGTTGTAACTAGCTGAGCATTTTTATCTTGAGATGATCACCTAAGAGAAGTCATGGCCAGCTAATTTGGAGTTGCATAATATATTAAAGCATTTCCAGGATGGTAGTAGGGGATCATGTCTGCAGAGCTCCATGTTCCTTGCTTCTCAGTGCTCCTGAGAACTTCTTACTGGGTAGGAGCATTGTTTGTCTCCCTCTCTTGCTGCAACGCAGTAACTCTTGCTGGGTTAGTACATACCAGGGGATAGCTACAACATGGTACACTATAAGGCCTTCCTATGCAGCCAAAAAGGGTTTTAGGAGATCTGTAATAGCATGTTTCTGGAACTAAAACTTAATCAGTCTATCCCACCTCTCAAAGAGTGAAATAGCTCAAGGAAAAGCAAAGCAGAGACAAAGAGCACATGCGCAAAGGAGACGGACTCCCGTAGAATAACATAGCATACTAATTCATTCTGATATTGCTATTTAGTACCTGCAAAGTCTACCATTATGCATTATTAAATTCATGTATTATTGAACCACAATCCTTGTTGCCTGGTAAGAAATGTGGATGATTTCTTAGCTTAAATTAAAGCACTGCTTCCCTTATTTGAATAAAACTGCATTACTGGCTGCCTAGCATGGTAATCAGAAAACTGCATTAGGCAGGTAGTACTGTCTGAATTAAAAAATAATGAAACAAGACTTTTCAGTCAGACATTGTTCCCTTGCCTGCTTTTCATGACGGCAGATTTCCTACTTTGAGTTGATAAGACAACAGCAAATGAAGATAACAACACGAGAGCCAAATCCTTCACTCTAGCAGTGAGCCTGTGCCGGCTTCAGCTCATTTACATGACTGCAGAAAAATTAGAAATCACGTGGCAATTAGTCTCTTCTAGATTATGTGCTGTGTCAACTGATACCACTCTGGAGAGCACTAGTGCTAAAATGGTTTCAAAAGATAAATCTACTAGCCTGTGCAAACATTTTTAATTACCTGGAAAACTGGACTGCCTGTTTAGAAATCTCTGCTGTAAACCAGGCTGCCCACACAGCACGGGAATCAAATGTCACCAGATTCAAATGTTTATATAACTGACTTTTAGAATGTTTGAAGGCTCGGTGAAACAGAACCACATTATCTGCTTTTGCTGCTTTGTAGTTGAAGGAACATCTCTTTAGAGGGAGGTAACGCAATTGAGGTAAAAGGAATTTTTCTTTCTCTTTTTGTGTTAGCAGGTATTGATCCCTTTGGTCTCAGATCTCATCATCCACCCTGGTCATCCATTGTAAAATGATGATCATTTGCAGCACTGAGCAAACCCAACAGCAGCTATTTACAGGATAAAAAATTAAGGGCTGCATGGTGAACCCTGTACTCTCACAAGTAAGGACTTCTTCACCTCAGAGGCCCAGTGAAGTCAATTTAACTGCTCACAAGGAGCTGTTCATCCTTGTAAGCGGTTCACAATCTGGGTTTAAATTCTTCGCCAGGGTTAGCATATGTTCTGGTGGAAATGCAAGTCTGCACTCCCAGCTGGTGCAAACCTGCAGCGTCCCTGAACTCACAGAAATTCTACAGATCTGCACCAAGTGGTGATCAGGACCCATAAATCATGTGTCACCACACCTCTGTCACTGTTACCAAGATCTAAAAAGCCTTTTCCAGATAATATTTCCACAGACTGCAGTAATACAACTTTATAATTTGAACTGGATTAACTCATGGAGGGCCACCTAATGACACAGCCACAGCTTTGGTTACAGAACTGTTCCTGCAGGCTGAGCTTAGACAGAGGATCTAACCCTTGAAGGCTTTTTCTTTCCCTCCCTGAACTACTGCATGTGTCTTTTCATGCCACACAGAACAAATTCTATGGTTTACAGAAGTAGGTTTGGTGAGGGTGACCCCCACCTCCTCAAGCTCAGTTCTGATGTGGAACCAGGTATGCATTAGTCTTAATTCAGGATCCCTGAATTATCTATCATTCTTGAGTTATCAAGACTTCTCATTACAGCTTTTTCATTTTAAAACACTAGGTTGAACGGCTTCAGCATTTCCAGTGTAGTGGGTTGACCCAGACTGGAGGCCACGTGCCCACCAAAGCCACTCCATCACTCCCCTCCTCAACTCAACAGGGGAGAGAAAATGGGGTCCTCCACAGGCTGCAGGTGGAATCTCTACTCTCCATCATCCTCCATGGGCTCCTGGGGAATCTCTGCTTCAGTACCTGGAGCACCTCCTCCCCCTCCTTCTTCACTGACCTTGGTGTCTGCAAAGTCTCTCACATCTTCTCACTCCTCCCTCCAGTGGCAAAAATCTGCTCTGTTGGACCTAGGAGAAGCTTCTAGCAGAAACCCCCGCTGGAGCTTTCCCCCTGCTACCTAAACCTTGCCATGCAAACCCAAAACATACAGTCACAAAGTAAAGAGCTTAAATTGCTTCTCACATTCAAGTCCTTTTGAGCAGGACTGTGTCCCTTAGTCACCCTTATGTACTGTGGATACCATGGAGTCACAGCCCTCAAAAGCCCCAGAGATCCTCCATTGCTGGCAGGTGCACCTGGAACCTGCTGTGCTGGGCCTCAGCTGAACTGCAGAACTGCTGGTCACAGGATGATCTGAATACTGAAAAAGCTCATTTGGGCCCAAAAAGCAGACTGAGAAGTATGAAGATGCTGAGTATAGCCATTCTGATATACATCTTAAAAGATATTCCAGTCCGCTCCTGAGCAGTACACAAGTTTGGGGGCTGATACCTGTGAGGGGGACACCACTTTCCTTACTCCTGTGTATCTGCTTCCTTCTTGCTTCAAATACTAACTTTTGTTTCTGAGCTGTTGAGGGATGGAATGTCTCTGTGTCTGCTTGTCCTTCTATCCAATGCACAGCTCATATGGAGAAGGATCAAATATCCAGGTAAACGGCACACAGATGTGAGGCAATTCTGTTCCATCGATCCTTCATGCAGGATTACAACCTTCACCAAGACAATAGCCCAGATAACTCTGGCACAAAACACGTGAAAAGCATTTTCATCACTGTAGCCTCTGTGCTGGACAGATTCCCACTGAGCATGGCTGCTTTTATGTTCTAGGTTTTGGGTGGCTACTGAGTGCCAGAACATTGCTCATCCACGAAGAGTCATCATGCATAGATTTGCTGCTGCTTTTTAAAATTTTAATGCAAATCCAATACTGTTCAACCATTTGGAGGCTCAGGTATATATTTGCTTTGGATAGAAGTATAATCAGCCACGCTGTGCAGGATAGCAATGGGAGGAGAGGGCCCTTTGGATGCACAGGGAAAGCTGGAGAGACAGAATGCCCTCCTTGAAATGTGGCCAGAATGCAAGAGAGGGGCTCTGGAGGTGCTGCAGGGAGACGTGCATACAGACACCTACCCTACTGCAAGCTGGTTCAAGGGAGCTTTAGTAGTAAGGACTGGCAAGGAGAGTTTCCTAACAGCCTTAATTTATTCCTTGATGATGCCACAGTTGGTGGTACTGACTAGGATTCAAATATAAAATGGAATTTATGGAGAAATTTATGAGTTTAATGGAGAAATCTGTTAAGAGCCTTGAAAGCCCTTATATAGCTAACGAGGTGTTTTAAGTCCCCTAGCAAATTCTACGCTTGCCTGATGAGGTTCGGGTTTCATCACATAACCAGACAGCAAGGGGAAAGAATGACATTATATGTGGCAGAGCCATAACACTGACCACGGGTTGCTCATTTGGAAACATCTTGGAGATACGTTACGAGGCATGTTCATCTGTTGTTATTAATGACTGAAGTCAAAGGATTAACTGGGTTGAGCCTGATCTGAGACTTGCGTAGCCTGATCTAAGACTTGTGGACTTGGCAACGTGCATGGAAACTGCAAAATAATACATCAGATTTGCAAATAAATAGTATCTTAAAACGATCAGGGATAAACAGTGTGAGAAAGGGGGACTCGGGCTTGCCTCATTTATTGGGATTGCCTTAAGGATTCGTGGGCAAATTGAACACTGTAGAATGCAGGAGTTGCCACAAGATGGGACATTCAGCTCACAAATATGAAAGTCGCTGGCAGAATACTGAACTTTACATCTAATGAGTAAAGCTGGCTTGATAAACAGTCACTTCAGGGAGTTAATCCTTTGCTCCCTTTCTGAATCACCTGCCAATGCGCTCCTGTTAAAAAAAACCCTTTGCTGTTCAAGCCAGAGGAGATTTTGACATTGGTGACAGAGTTACCATTCAATTTTACCTTCTTGTTTGCAACTGACTGGTGAAAACTGAGAATCAGAAACATCATCCTGCAGAAGGTGTCCAAAATATCTGTTGTTTGTTTTCCATTGACTGCATTAATGGAGGCACGTCTCTGGATGAAAAGTCAACTGGCCAAGCTGTGCCTCCACTTGGGAAACCACTGGAGCTTCCTCCTTCAAATGAATCCCCTCTTCTTCCAGAAATTAAGATGCCTTTTCAAAAGCTGCTGTGGCTAAGCTTCCCGAGCTATGATTCAGGCCACACAGAGTGAGCAAGCAAGCAAACAGGCAGAGCGAAATGATTCCCTGCTGCAGACAGCAGACATCCAGACAGCAGACATCTAGGCTCAGTCATAGGAGGACAGCAGAAGTCAGTAAGTCCCTAAGTAAGGAAAGTAAACTTGTTTTTAGAAGTTAACATAATAACTTTCAAATAATTGTTTTCCTCTCTGCTCTTTGCCCAGTTATTTTAGTGGCAGTTGAAGTTCAAGTCCCGAAGGCAACACAAACTTCTTCTGGATAAAAGGATAAAAGGTGATGGATGGAAACGTAGCTTCAGTGATGTGCCTCACAATGAAGGGAAGGAAATTAGCTGAATAACTTGTCTAATGCACCATATGGAGATAGAAGCGAGGAAAGTGCGGCTGCTAGAAGTTAATGTAAAAAACACTAACCACAAATCCAGCGTAGGGCCAGGCTCCAAAACATAAGTGGAAGTGGCCTAGAAAACCCACACAAAGACAGTAATTTACAAGCAAAGGTTCCATGCTTCTGGAAAATAAGGGCAAGAATAAAAAACTGCCTGTGCTAGTAATCCAGGATCTGGAGCAGAGTAACTAAATCTATTGGGCTTAGACTGCCTGAAGGCATAACATTAAACTGGGGAGAGACATTCAGTTTAATCTCCAGCATGACAGATGTCCTTAAGGGGATTCTATGTAAATATGCATTGTATTGTTTTTGCCTTCTTAAAAAAGCAGGGGGAGTCAAAACCACCTCTCTCCTATCAGATGGTATGGATATTTTGCTCTGCCTTGAAGGAGATGTGGTTAAGTTTAAGAGCCTCTTCATGATTCCAGTTCACCTCTTCCCCTGGGCCAATGTAAATCAGCCGCATTACAGGGATGTTGTAAGTAACCCTCAGCATTATGCGCTTGCTATATTCTGTCTATGGATGTGCCTGCACCCCTGCAACACATGCTGAGGTATTAAGAGCAGCATCTTTGATTTTTCAGCTGAATGCAGGAAAAAATAATTGGTGGGGGATGAGAGGCAAAGAGGGAGAAGAGAAAAGAGAAAACATTTTTCTTGAGACTATGGAATAGAGGGGCCCATAATGCATTCCCAGCACTTGGTAATAAACTGAGTTTTTGGAGGTGGATCTGGAGAAGAAATGTTCTCTTTTGGCAGAATTAAGACTGGAGCATAATTAGACAACTGCATCCAAGGTCTCGCAATATTCATATTCCTGTCTGATGCTGCAGGATGGGACCAAGTGAGTAAAACTCAAGGACAGGGTATGAGGCCAATTTGGTCTGGTAAGAATTCTTTTTAAAATCACTGCTTTTAAAATAAATAATGCAGAAAAACACTTAGGGAGAAGTCTGAGAATATTCCAAAGCAGCCACTGAAGCAGATGATACAAATTCACCTGAAAGACAAGAGAGAAGTTTGTGTGCGCCAGGCTGCAACTTCACAACATGTGGTGCATGCAACCTCCAGAGTGCCTGAAATGCTGAAAGCTTCTCTAATCCAAAACTAAGCTGATTTTACACTACAACCACAATTATTTTCTTTTTAAAATCAAGCATGCCACTGCCAGATCCAAAGCAGGTGCAAATCAGCACAGGCTTCATGGGAGTAGTCTGGTCTACAGCAGCTGAGGATCTGGTGTAAATGAGATCATCTGCTGAAAAATTAAGAGAAAGGAATTTCTATTTGTCATCTGCTCTCTCTTATTACTGCTCAGTAATTTTTATCTTGCCACTCTAGAAATACAAGTGATTGACCCCCTCACTGCTCTGCACCCCACCCTCAGCAAGGTCCACTGCCTCCCGATCAGATACTCACCCACAAGGCACTTATTCCCAAAGGATTTGGGCGGATTTTTCTTCCAGGTAGAAACCATCAGGACATATTCTAGTCTCACACTTAAAACCCACCACGTAGCCTGGGCCACCAAATCCCAGACTGAAACCATCAAAGATAACCTCCGGATTACATTCTAGACAAACAGCTAGAGAAGCAGATCTGACAGAATCCCTTCCACTGCAGTGGGATGTTTCCCACAGCAGAAACTGTATTTCAAATGTAAAAATGCCACTGTGATCTCTGCTCCTGCTGTGTTGATCACCCGGTGCTGCGTCGTCTACCCACACTCCAATAAAAGCTCAGAGTTAGCACAGCAGGGAAATGGAGCACCAAGGCAACAACATCAACAACAGCATTTTAAGATACCTTGGAGGTTTAAACCGCTACAACTGGGTTGATGCCCAGTGTAAGGGAGCTTTATGGATTAGTTAATGCTGGCACCTTTCTTCTGTAGAAAGAGGGCTGGCAGGAACCATCTGTGCCACGGCGTATGGAAGACCGCCATGTGACACACAGCCCAGAGGGGTTACAGAGCATCTATTCTGAGCTTTTTTTGTAAACCCTAAGCAAAACAATCCCAAGAGCACAGAACAAACTGAATAGCATTAGTTTTTCCACATCTAATGCATCCAAGTGTGCCACAGGAAGAGAGCAGAAGAGAACAAGGGCATCGCCAAAACCCAGTCAAGGGAAGATGTCGAGATGGACCTCGACAGTCCCCACTCTGTGGCACATGAAGGTGCAGAAAATGTAAAATCATAGTTGCAACTTCTCTTATCTGCTTATTTTTAGCTCATAAATAGGACATATCAACCACCATTCTCAGCTCCGTGTGTGCATTACAACTACTCATTTCCACCTTTGGTGAATTTCCACTCCTTTAGTGGAGAGGAAACCCACCAGGAGTCAAATTATTTTTGTAAAAGAGTCAAAAGAAAGTATTTCCTGGCCACTTCATTGCTGACAGTGCAAAATCCCCCTCCCAGCAGCAGCGATTACCCCTTTTAATCCCCATTCATCAAAATTGCCTGTCATAACCTGTCAGTTTTAACTCCTACCTTGTTTCCAAAAAACCTATATGACAGTCAGAAGATAATTGGTTTCACTACCACTAGAAAACAAAAAATCCTTGCCAAACCATCTAAAGCCCCTCACGGTCCCAGTTCTCCAGGATCCACTGGGACTGAATTTGACCTACCACCTCTCAACAGAGTCTTCAGCTGTTCACAGTTGCAAGTGGCAGCTCAGTTACACTCAAAAATCTGATTTTATAACCACCTTGTTAAATCCCATGCAACTACTCCAGATTCTTAGAAGTGAACGCAATGTTTGGGAAACAGGTCCAGTTGGCAAAGACACCCTCTCTTCATTTGCATAATTATAGGTTGTGCTTTAACACTACTTACGGTTGAGGGTGCCTGACACTTTCCATTAAGAAACTCGGTTTTCATTTACTAAAGACATTGCCAAACTCTCTATGCTTGGTTTTTTATTTTCCCAGCCAATGTCTGTCTGATTTGGGCTGAATTATTTGGGAAAGTTTCAGCTAAAACAGTTCGGCTGTTTCCCAGAATGAAGTGAGGAGGGAAAAACAATGTCTGCAAAGAAAAAGAAAAAAAAAAAAAAAAGGAGGAAAAAAGTTTTTTAAAAAAGAAAAAGAAGTAATAACCATTTAATGGAGAAGTTCTCACAACCACATGACCTCATGCTCTGGAGCGCTGGGGAAGCATTGCCCATATTGAGCCTGTTGCTGCGCCCGCCTGCGCCACCCCCTCCCCCCACCTCTCCTTCCCCGCACCATACCTATCTGGCCAATTTCTACTTTTGGCCAACTTCCAGCCCTGAAGAAGACTCTTACCTCAGGCACATTCACTGGGCACCCATTATAGCTAACTTCTCTCATGATAAGTCTGCTCTGAATATGCTCCAGACTCACGCAGCTCTTTCAGGCAGAGAAGAACTTGCCGGGAGCATCCCTGCCAGGCACCTGCCTACCCCAGACACAACAGTCATTTTCCAGTGAAGTCCACAGAAGTCCAATTTGTTTGCTCTCTTCATCTCTCCAACTGTGCTAAAACCCAGGAGGATGTAAGGGAGGCAAAGGCACGAGGAATCCTTCCCTTTCCTTCCATAGTTCTTTCCTAGCTTCTCCTTGGCACTTCATAGGCAGAGTATAGCCACTGATATGGATGCTTTGTTTTGGAGTGGAAAGATCCTAACCTATTCCTATCGAGAGCAGAAACTGCTCTGCTCTTCTGCATGAGACAGCTCTAATCCAGGCTGAGCAGCTATGCTCTCCGGTTCAGAAACCTCCAGGTCCATCCATTAACTCAGGGAAAGAAGCCATGCTAGGGAGATCTCTTCCAAAGTACATTAGCCAAGAAATGGATCAACTGAGAAAATAAACCACCTCTTATCCAACAGCAATCAAAGAATCCCCAAAAATAAGAACCCCAAATTCCACGTATTCCAATTCATCACCAAAACCCATTTTCCCTCTGGAAGCATTGTGTTCACTCTCCATATGAATAAGCACAGTATGCAGTGTACTGAGAAGAAGAAATGCTGCCTAGGAGTTAAACCACAAAGTCAAGAGATCCAAATTCTATTCCTGGCAAATACCCAACACCAGCATTTGCAAACCCAACCGCCTTAAGCTAGGAACCACCATCCATATTCAGGCACTTAAACACAGGGCCTTGGATCCAGCAGCTTCACACGGCCAACACCAGTTACCCAGGCTTCAAAAATCTCTGCCTTAACTGTTTGGTGTCTTGGTGTTTCCAAGTCACCAAACTCTAGTTAATGGTGCTCAACATGTGGAAATATTTGGGGTGGAAAAACCAATGATCCTTCCTGTGCTTTCTTCTTGCTGGGCACAGGTTTCCTCCACAGTTAATACCCAGCCATGGAAACAGCCGATTCCCTCTTTAGTACCTCCAGTGGGCAGAAACCTGCCAGTGCACAGCATGTACCTGGGTTAAGGTCCTCTAACACACATCTGCCCTCATGGCATAGCCAGCTGTGGCTAGAGGAGGATACAGGTGTTTCAGCTGCTGTACAGACTTAGGTAGTGATAGCTCACACCACTGGAAAAGTGTCCCACATGGTGGCAATCCCACTTATCACAGTGGGATTACAAGAGAAGAAAATGCTATCTGCCATGAGCTGGGAACCACTGTCTGGTCTCTCCTACTTAATCATCACAATAAAACACCTGGTAGTTCCAGACTTATGAAGGAAAGACCAAAAATAACATGCAGTTATACTCCTGTCCCAAATATTCAGGTTTGGTTTTCTTTAATTTTCTTATGGCATTAGTGACATGCTTAACAAAGTATGTCAACTATGAACCTCTGCACCTTGGGAGAAAAAACAAGATACAAAGCTCCTCCAAGTGCTCCATGCACAGAACCTTTCATCAGATGTACTTATTTCTAAACTGCTACTCAATAAAGTCATGTTACATGTTGGCAGCAGAAGACTGAACTCTGCCCTCAAATTCCTTTGAAATAAACGGATGCTGAAGACAGCCAGTGCTATGCAACCAACAGCCTTACACTTGTGAGATGGAGCCTACCAGACAATACACCATTGTGATACATCCAGCAGATTCTGCTTCTTAAAGAGCAACTGAACTGTTCCCTTCATGGGCTGGTGAACACAGTGAACATGGGGGGTGAGGAAGGGTCTACTTTGCTGCACGAGATTTGGAAAAGCTATCGCTTACCAAAAATAGGCTGTGTCCGGACACAAACCAGCTTTGCAGTAATGCATTACCTGGCAGTCCCAGCCTCTCCTGGCACCCATGGCCAAGGCTAATTCTTCACTATAAAGCCATACGATGGCTCCAGTCACAGCAGGAACCCAGCCCAGCGCACCAGCCGGTACCACACTCACACTGCAGGCAATGAAAACTGAAGGAGTAAAGCCACCTTATCGTCAAGGGTCTTTTAGGATGGCTTTGAGGCAGATGGCAAAAGACAAGACCTGCTCCTGGTGAGTTATGACTGTAAGTAAATACAGCTTTAAACTTTGACTTCTTTTGTAAATACTTGATCATATTTGTTAACCGGTCATTAGATGCAGCTACATTCCTTTGCATCTTATTATAAAGCTTTCTTTTTTTCCTGAAGAAATAAATAAAGCAAATGCCTAACAGATGAAGCCATAACAAGCTGTTGCTAAGCATATAACACAGAGATATTGTTAAAACAACGTGTGCGCCTGTTAAATGCAGAAACATTCAATGTTATTATTAGGTATGCTATAAAATGCAACATAATTTATTAAATAATATTAAACTCTTTATAGACAGCCCCTTCTATACCACGTAACCGGTTACTACTGTAACAAACATGCAACACCAAATCTATCAGTTAGGCTTTTTAACTTTCCTGAAGTGTTTTTTCCCTCCTATGAAAAAGCAGATGTTCTAAAGCAACAGCAACCGTAAGCTCCAGATATACGCTCAAAGGCTGAAATCTAATATTCAAAACAAGCAGCTCTAGTGCAAAATGTCTCTGTGGTGACCCCCAGTAGCTGCACAGGAACTAGATTTGGCAGCTCCTGTTGTTAGGATGTGCTGACCAGCGACTTCTTGCATCTGGGCTCCAAACCAAGCCAAGGTGTCAAGCACTGATCCACACACTCACCAAAATGAACTAAAGAGGGGTCTCAGCAAACCGCTTCCACCCAGCAACAAACAGATAGCATGTCCGGTTTGTTACGGATTAGTAATTTATGTAACGAGGCCAGGCCTTACAAACAGATTCAACCCTAACACTAAAGCTGACTCTGACCTGCAAGCAGTTATTAGAAAAAAACATTTTTTCTAATGAAGTACCCACAGAGTTAAGAATCTGAAATTCTGCATTCCTAAATTGGTTAAATATCCATACTACCAAGTGCTGCTACAATGAACTCAAAGGTTTGCTTTGTTTTTTTAAATTAGGGAGTTCAGACAACTCGAGCCTCAAAAAAGTGTGTGACAGTTCAAAAGCTTAACACAGGACCACCAAAATATTTAAGCTTCTCAGGCCATGCTAGAATTGGAAGAAAATAATTCCTCTGCTTCATAAAAAACCCACAAAACCTGGAGTTCCCCAAATTCCTGGGTTTTTTTTTTTAGTTTTAACCGTAGAGGAACAAAAGCACTAGGAGAAAAATTCAGTTCTCCTTCTGGATCCAGAATCTCTTGTGGGACGAAAGCCGGGTTTATGCCAGCATAGCTGACAGCAGACTTTGCCCCCCAGTGAGCAACACCAGAAAATTATTGTTACTGAAAATTCAAAATGCTGCATAATTTGGTTAAGATTTAAGAATAAGTAATGTCTTCTCCAATAACAGTTTTCATAATGGAGCCTTTCTCATATGGCACATTTTTCATGCCAGCAGGATAACATCAGCCAGGGACTGGGGATGATTACTAGTCAACTTGAGGTGTTCAACAGCTTCCAAGAGATGGTGCGGTGCACATGACCAGTCTGTATATTGTACATAAGCTTGAGAGAAATCTGAGTTTGAAATTAAATTTAGCTGAGGGACTAGACTCTAAAGATGAAGGGGCTCATTAAAACCCTCCTGGGAGGGGAAGTACACTTTAGAAACTCTCTTCTCCACCTTCTGAATGTCTGTAAGACCAGGTAGCTTAAAGGAAATCGACACATTTTTAAAAGTAAGTGTTTTCTCCTGGTTCCCGTATAGACCTTAGCAATTCTCCCAGGGGTGAGAAGCACTAAACAGTGCATTTGGCAAAACAAGACCGGCAAAATCTTCCCTGGGACTATCTGCAACAGCATTTTGATTTCACTTACAAGGAAATGGATCTGTACTAACCCTGTTGGCTCCAGATGCATGGTGTGACAGATTTACCCCTAGGGATCAGACCCTGATCATCCAGGAAAGGGGAATTTCTCCTGCTGAAGCTTTACTTCTCTGTAGGAACTTCCCTCTCATTCCCTTGCAATGCACACAGAAAAAAGAACAAAATCCTGTTTCAACCAAGGCATGACACAGTGACCTCATCATGAGGTTTCATTTCAGCAGAAATATTTGATTTCTCACTTGTGAAAAACCCATGGTAATTTGGGAGCAGCTGAGCACTTTGGTCACCCAGGGCCCAGTTGGAGTAACGCTGAGCACTGATTCATGAGGGATCCTCCCTGCAGCCTGTGGACTCATGCAGATACTGGGGAGCTCAGCTCCACTGCCGGTCAAGATGTGCACATCTCACACTATAGTTTGAACAGTAATGAATTTGGCTCGAGCAGACAAGCAGCCAGGTCCAAAACAACACTCTGCCAACTAAAACAGACATTCCAGGCTCAAATTCCCATCCCTACCATGTGCAAGTTTCTCTCCCCTAGCTCCCATCCCTATCATCACCTTAAAATAATGGCTCAGATCCACAAACTATTTCAGGACCAGGGAGTGAGTGAATGCTGGATCTGAAGCTCTTGCTTGGAAAGCCCCTAAGTACAAATGAGGCAGCATCCTTCCAAGCAAGAAGCAAGTCCTGCTCCATTTATGGGTAAGATCGTGACTGGGAGAGGAAAAAAAAAAGAAAGGAGAGAAGAAAAAGAAGAAAATAAAGTCTGCCCTGAAGCCAGAGATCAGCCAGCACAGGAGCTTTGGCTGCAAGTACTCCAGGGATAGACTATGTCTAATAACAAGCAAGCTGCCACATTCTGGACCGGATCCAGTTCCCAAGTGGATTGTAAGACATAGCCCTGTATTTATTTTTGCAAAGATCAAGCGTGCGTATATTTGTATTGCTTGGTCAAAGAAGGATGACCACAAACAAGGAAACAAAAAATGCCTCCCTATTGTCTGCCTCTGGCTCAGGTGGTGCTGTCCACATCAGGAGCTCACAGCTGAAACTGCAGATGCAGGATGCCAGGAGTTTGTCTGAAGCCCATAAAGGAGGTTTCTTAGGCTCACCTGAGCAAAAGCCTGCTCCAGGGCTCTGCTAGGTGTTCACAGCCAGTTCTTTCCCATTTTTGCTAGAGAACAGTATCTATGACCCAATGAAGCATGTCAGTGTGAAGAAAATACTGTGACAACCACAGCTCGACAGTCTGCACAGGTCTTCCCAGGGAGGCTTTGTCCAGACAACCCAAAATGCCCATCTGCATCCTCAGTCCATGAGGATGCACAGAGCCACGTGCAGAAATGGCTGGCATGGTGCCCTGCCATCATTATGACACGCAGAGAAAAGTGAGCTGCAAAAACAGAGCTCTGAGACAAACCCAGTACATAACAGAACAATAAGTACACTTGGACAAGTACACTGCCAGGTACGCACACCTTTCATCAGGCTACAGGAAACACCTCTGGGTGGGGGTGGCCTAGAGGTAAGTCTGTGCACCTGAAAGCTGAGAAGCTGATAGGGACATTACAGCCTACAAACTTTATTTTTTCATGGATGCAACAACATTTCCACTTTCCTCTATAGGCCTCTGGGCAGTATTTCAGCATAAAGACGGAGAACTGCTTGAACTTGCTCTTCCACTCCAGCTACCTCTTGGTTCACTTTGCTCCTCTGGGTCTGCCCTTCCACCTTCCCAATGTAGAAACTCATTGGGAGCCTTGCTGCTACATAACTTACCCCAGCATTTATGTCACCTCCTAGTGTGGCCAGGTCAGTCTGCTGCATTTTACGTTTCAAACATGGGTGATGAGCCTTCCATGATTTCAGACTTCAGAAGATTCCCAGGTTGCCAAAGCGGCAAGTCAGGACATAATATTTCTAGAGTAAAAAAAAATGCAAATCTGTATTTTTACTTTTCATAAAACATATCCAGGAGTTGATTCAATGCCAGAACACACTCCCCTCCCCAGGCCACTCCATCCTTCCTTCAAGCACCACAGCAATCACTGTTGGTTAACCTCTATCACACTGGATGAGTTAAACTACACCCTCAGCAATGAGCACAGAGGAAAAAATGGTTCAATCCAGTTCAGAAAGGGGGCAAAGCAGGTAGATGGCAATGGCTCAGACACACAGCTCTCTCAGAGCAGCTTAAAAACTTAGCCAAGCTCATTCACATCACAGACAACTGTGATGAAATGCCATTTCACTCCAAAGACTGGTGGAAAGAGGAGGCTTCACTACCATGGTCTGTTGCAGGCAACCCTGGCCGGGAAGCTGTCCAGTCACACACAGGGGATGGAGCTTGAGCTACTCAATTGTATGGCCTTGGAGATGAGGCAAGGAGGGAATGAGCAATTAGCACACGTTAAGAAATGACAGGTCCCTTGCCAAAGCAACTGTATGCGCGGGACTGCTGATTGTGACTACTAAGTGCCTGTCATCTCTGAAATGGAGACATGGGCTCCCAAGTTAGCTGAAAGCTTTTGGAAATGTTGCCCAACCACATCTCATCCCTATCACTACCCACCTAGTGAGCAGCTGAACTGGAAATTGCATCCGACAAGGCCTTAAGAGCAAGAGTGTCAGTCTGTGGGTGACTCACATTTGCAGACCTTAGGCCTTCTAAGTGAAGTACTTACAGACAAATAAATGAAGGCTGCACAAGCAGAGGCAGCAGCAGCTGGCCTGTGCTGGATGCACTGCTGGAGAAGAAAGTGCAACATGCATACCATACCACTAAGGCAGCTTCAGCTGCATCATCCCTGCAAATGATGAACAGGGCTTCCAGGAATGCTAAAATCATGAAGCTTCCTTGCCTGTCTTTGGTCTGCTTTTCCTCCATTTCTGTTTGTTTTTTTTTAAGGCAAACAAGTCCAGAAAAATAGGTGAAAACAAATATATAAAAGTAGATAAGGAGATATAAAAAGACAGTGCTACTTACATGTTTAAGGATGAGGTTCCTATGGTGTGTAATTACTTAACACAGAGAAAGTAATAGTTGGTGTATATACAAACGTGATTAGAGTACATTCCTCACTTCTGAATTAAAATACCTGGAAATAGTGACAAAGACTCACTATACATTAAAGTTCAAGTTGGTTTCTTTTTTTTAAAATCCTTGGTATGGATCAAAATAAGAGAGCAGGGGAAAAAATGACAATGTTTAACAGCCATCATTGGTTTTGACATGTAAACCAAAATTAGAGCTACAGTATGGAATTTAGGAGATGAAAAAATAGAGACTGTTTCAGATACTAAACAAAATGGTGTTTCAGGAGAAAAATCTTGAAATAAATAGACTTGCTATTCCTGTGTATATGCTAATTATAATGTCATTAACACAATATTACAGACTGAAAATAAAGTTGGGCTTGTAACATAGGAATTGTAATTGCCAAATGCCGTAAATTTTGACAAAGTAACTTCATTCGAAATGTATTAGCTAAGTCTGAAATGTGGCAGTAATAATATCACCTTATATAGTGTTCTGAAGTTATTTTGCTGCTCCAAGAGAACAAAAACAGTTTGTGTAAAAGTTTCTTTTCCATCGTTTTCCAAACTTCCTTCCCTCCCCTGCCATTTCAGGCCTCAGGAGAAAAACAATAACACGAAACTAATCCAAAAAGCAGCCGAAATAAATTTTACTGTTTTCCCACTTTGACCTGTTTCTGCTGCCTTTTGCAGTGTTGAACTCAGTGGGAAGAAAAGCCCTTGAAATCAGTGCAACTTCTTGTGTGGAGTAAGGTAGTCATCAAGACAATCAAGGGCTCAATTTTGGGAGCTGCTGTTCTGATTCAGTTCAAGTTATTGTAGCTAAATTAAAGGGCTTAATTGGGAGGCATGAAAGGAGTGAGTTTTGCTGCCTTATTCGCATTCAGGGAACTGCTGAGACTTTCATGTTAAACTGGATCCTCATAAGGGCAGGCTTTGGCCCAAAAATGCATTTCAAAACAATCCAAGCAGATGGTAGCACTTAATATATCCACGAGAAGTGTTTCTCACTACCACGCAAGCGTTCTTCTGAGTGCTCAGCTGGGCAGAACAGGGAAAACTCGCTTTCAAGTCATGTTTGTTTTATATACAAGCATATAAAGTTCTATAATGGGGGAAACTGGTAACGAGCTATCCAGGATTGGTCTGTAAGAGGTCAGATTGAAGAGAGGAAAAGAGTCCTCAAAGACCCTGAGTGCACGTCCATGGTGCAGGACTTTCCTCAAAGGATATTTTAACTGTGCAGGTCCTACATTAAATCCCCGTATTTTGCACTAGCTAGTTATTACACCATGAAACAAATGTGCTTTGTTTAGGGAATTTAATTCCTAATGATTAATATTAAATAGTTTTGTCGAGTGCCTCTTTTCTCAGATAACAATTAGTTACTGAATGTGAAAATCCCTGCTTAGGTCTTATTCTCACTCAGGCTACACGTGTGATGAACTTCAAAGCAAGTATTGCTTTAATAAACAATTCTGCAGGATGGTTTTCAAAGGATTCATGTTTGTTTGTTTCAGGTCTCAAGAGAGCTGCCAAAATTGTGCAGATTATGAGATTAACAACAATATTATTTCACTGCAAGCCAGTTTTTAACTCATATGGTTATGAAGAAAAATAGGAAAATAGGATCTAAAGGTAACACATAGAAACAGGAACTAGCAGTGTGATTCTTAGGGCCCAACTCAAAAGATGTAGCTATGTGGAATTGTTAGCTTTTACCTATGAATTATACAAATAAGCCAATTTCTGGAATTTTGCTGAAGACTCCTTTTTTGTGTAAAACACATTCTTGAGTCTAAAACTTCTTTCCCTAGGAAATGTTTCCTTCTGAAGCAAAACAGCTGAAGAGACAGCTAAGAGACCCTTCAAAGCTTTGAGGAGATCCTTGCAGTTATAAACCAACCAAAATAAAGTTTAAAGCAAACCACAAGTTAACGCTTTCCTAAGTGGAACAAAGATTTCATGTGTGTGTAATTTGAAGAGGAAAGTGCGTTACTATACTTTGCAGTTGCTCTCTTTACGGGCGCTCTGCCTCCCTTTGTAGCACTAAAATCTCACAAGATGCTGTGCCTAATTTCAGAAAATGGGTGGCTCGTCATATTGCTGACTATTTTAGCTGGATAAATAAGAGAAAGGTCACCTCCTGCTGCCTGTCCCATTTTTCACAGATAAAGCTTCAAAAGTTATTTTAATTATTATCTATTTTAAACCAAAACACTGTTGCTCGGGATGAAAGCTTGACTTCCTGAAGTCAGTGTGTTTTACCCCTAACTAAATAGGGGCAAGATTTTGCCAACTGCAACTCCTCTCCGGACAAGCAGAGAGACCCCATGCAAACAGAAATTGGTTAGAGTCTCCCCTTTGATTTTCATATCAGTGGCAGAAAATAGAATTATCCAAACAAATGCAAAGCTACTTGAATTTCTGTATTTATAAAATATACCAATTACATATCATCTTGATTGTGTGTGTGTGTGTATATACCCCTTTCAAGTTTTGTGTTCAACGCTGCCAAAAGAAGTCCTTCCTTTAAGTCACAGGGTTAAAAAGTACTTTTCTCTGAACCAAGATTATGAGTCTTTACTGTAAGAACAAGAAAAACAAAAAAGAAAGAGAAAAAAAATCTTAAGTAGCCTCATGTGAAGTTAATCTCTTGTCCTTAAGACAGCTTCTTTCTGTCTTTTTAAAGGGGAGAGCGAAGCCGCAGTCCCTCTGGGGTATAAGGGTGACACACTGTTTTCTCACTGCCCGATGGGTTTTGATCAGCTATTTTAACGTTTCCAGTCCTTCATCTACATATGCCACTGGACCTAATGCCTCAAGCAGCCCATGAGCGTGGCCATTTGTTACATCCTGCTGCCGTCAGCCACAAACTGTGCCAGCTCGAGTCTTGGTTTTTATTCAAGTGTAACTATTAGCTTTACTGCTAATAAAAAGTCTTTAAAGAACCTCATCCTTTATTTGTATTCACTGCTGTATTGAACTCCAACAGCGATGTGCACCCAAGAGTGCACCCAACCTCACACCTGGTAGAGACAGTCAACAAACCCAACTGTTGTGACATTTCTGTTTAAGAGTTTGAACCATTTTTCGGCATTTTCCTGTTGCAGAGAAAACTTGGTATAGAAAACAAACAAACAAAATAAGCAGCTAAACTCACCTGCCCAGATTATGTGGAGTTCATTAACTTCCCATTCCCTAAATCAGATTTTGTATCAGATCACAAGCCAATTTGAAAAGAGCACTTAGATCCTATCGCCAAGGTTTAATCAGTTGTTTCCTATCATTTACTTACACACTCCACGTAGGAAATGAAAATGTCCATTCAACTAATTGCAGGCCTGAGAAAAATTAAATTGCTATTTCCACCTGTCCCTCTAGCACCTCCTTCTGGTTTATTTGAGGTTTTGGATCAGCTTCAGTGTCCAGAGGGCCATGAATTATCAGATTATTTGGCTGATCATGAGAGGCTGGCTCCTTCTCCCCAGTAAAACCACAGCGTCATGCCCAGGGCTCAAGGCAGAGACCTGCACACAGACAGATTTTTCTATACACAGAGTTAATGCAACCATGTCATCTCATAACCACTCAGGTGATTATTTACCCCTTCAAGTGTTTCTTGCTCATCTGCGAAGAATGAGTTCAAAAGGAAGAAGTCCAAACTGAATATGAAGATTTTACCTACCTATTTCGGGGCATAATCTAAAGCACACTGATCTCATGGGAAGGCTCCAGCTAGCTTTGAATCAAATGCAGTACGGAGGTCCTTACATGTTACTGAAGTTTTGTACCACTAACTGTAGAACAATTATTACAATACTCATATCAGTTCCTCAAAATATGAGAGGGCCTTTTGTATTATTTCTGTCTCATGCTAGGGGTTGGTGAAGTTTATTGCAGCAAGGATATTAGTCCGCGATGATAATCTTCACCATTTGCGATAATGCTTAGGGTTTCTTTATTCAATATGATGAATAAATAAAAACATAGAAGGGAAAAATGACAGAGTTCCCCTCCTTGCCCAAATATGTAGGAGGCCAAATGAGCTCTCTCCACTGCCAAAGCATACGTGGGAAGAATAGCAAATTGTGTATGTTGAGGGTAGTTATCACGCGTGTATTTTGGACAAGCTGCATTTGCTTCTCGAGTGCTGTGTCAGGCGACAGAGGAAACCAATGCCAACATTGCAAAAACACACACAAAAGCCTGGGGAAAGCCATCCCCACTGTGCACTTCTGGTGCTAAATTAGGGATAAAATGTTGGAAACCAGCCCTAACATAGCAAAAAATAAACAAACTATCCAATGATGGAGGAATTGCAAACAGCTTGGTTCAGAGATGGGGTCTTAAGATCTTCCCTGTTCAGGCCCCACAGTTCCTCCCAATAAATAACTCTGGAAATTCTGAAAACATGGGAGAGCAAGGGCGCACAAAGAGATTAATTTCCCTTTCCTAAGAGAGAAATTCCTCTTCAAGAACTTAGTAAAAAATATAAACACCTTCTCTAATGATTTGCTTATCAGCACCAAACATTGTTTTTTCTAAACATGGAATTAATTAGCCCATAGACAGTACTCCTCTCTCTCTCTCTATATATATATATCCCATATATATATGAAGCCAGTGAGCATAAATCCTTTACTATGGAATAATGACAAACATACCAAGTCATGGAGAGAGAAATGTGCTGCAATCCACAAGCTCTTTTTCTTGCCAACTGACACCTCTCTGAAATAGGAGGAAAAGACAACGAAAAGGGAAAGCATCAATAGTATTGAATTGTAAGCCAGAAAAAAAAGTTTATAGTGTTACATTCAGAAATGTATGTAAACAGAGACATACCATTACACAAATGCAGAAGAAACTCATTATTCTAAGGAAAACGCTTGGGGAAGAAAAACCCAAACTGACATGCCTATATATTTTCAATACAGTGCAATTAATAGAGAACAACATGAGGATCGATGTGACTTTGGCACGTGGCACACAGGAACTGTAATCACAGAATCCTGCAAGTTAGATAATATAACAAATTAATTTGGAATACCCACCAGCTACAGCAAGTGCTGTGAAGGACTGAGCAGTGGAAGTAATGCTCTTTGTTTTAACACTGCTCTGAAAGTTAATTCATTGCTTAAAATCAAAATATTTTGTACCATTTCTTTATTTTTCTTCCCAAACATCCCCTTCTACTGTGTTGTTGAAAGTTTCCATGGTGTTGTCAGCTCTTTATTTCTTTATCCAGACCCTCAAAGCCTTCATCATTAGAAGGAAAAGTTACGAGTCCCTTACAGACATTCTCCAAAGTGAATAGTTGTGTCTTTCCCTCCTTAGATTTGTCCATCAGGGTTCCTCATCATACTTATCCCAGGTGAATTCCTTTTCTGCATAACTGGATAGAAAAGCTCTCAGGATTAGAGAGCATTTTGATTTGGAAAAAGGGCATAGAACTACTTTAGCGTATCCTATATATTAATTTTGTAATTCTACCCAAAATACTACAGATAAAACTAAATAATAGATGAGAGCAGCAGGATAATAACAATAAGAGCTGCAGAGAAAGAAGAAAATACATGTTTTCAAATGAGATTTCTGTTGGGAAAGGGAGAGAAGGACACAGAAAAACACATGATAACTGTCAGATGGCAGGAATAGCAGAGAAAAAGGCTGGTGTGAGGAGGTAAAGGCCAATATTGGAAATAAGGGAGAATCTTATGCTCATTGCTGAGGTATAAATCTGCAGTAAATTAATCACTCTTACTCCAAATTTAAGCCTTTGAGTTTAGATGAGAACACAGCCCTGTATATTTAAGATTGCAAGCAATTTTTTCCATAAAGGAAGCTTTCATCCACAATAGGACATTGATGGCTAAAACTTGGTGTCCCACTTGAAAAGATAATATTCACATCCTCACATAAGGAGCTAAACATGTAGCCACATAGGACAAATATGTTACAGTCCCTGTAATTTCATCTGGTACGCAGTAGAAGTACTCAAAATGAGAAGTACACAGAGATAAAAATCCCAGACATGTAAATCCTGTCTCTTCAAAACAAAACTACTCCAGCTTTTTTTCTATCCTGTTGAGTCAGAGACAAGTAGCAGGAAAACAAACATCCAAATGCCTTGGTCCTTATAGGCTGCCAAAGATGCAGGTAAGTAGGAAAGATTGCTTGAAATATCCAAGCAAGGAAATCAGGCTATAGCCCTAGCTAGAGGGATGCTACACCTCACATCCAGGCAGCTCCGTATAGAGCCCAGATGCCCACACTCCTTCTCCCTTCCTCTTTCCCACCTTCCTCAGACCATCACGGGTACACATGGGCAAGTATTACACCTCTGACATGCTAACCTTGGCAGCCACGACACGTACAAAAATGAAGCATTACACCTTCATTATAAAGTATGGTTCTGGAGTAAAAAGAACGAGGAGGGAAAAGACCAAGGGAGGAGAAGATAAACAGAGTGTCCCCAACCAGCTTGCAATGTCAGATTAGTCCAGAGTAGGAGGAGGATGGTGGTAGAGAGAGATCTGTTGTCCCAAAATAGAAACCTTTGCTACTGCTGCAGAATCAGACTGAATCTGTCTATCTAAACTTTACTGAGCATAAAACTTGGCATATATACTCTTTTGTTTTGATCTTATCTGATCCATTTCCTACAAACCAAAAATTCCAGCCATAGATCACATGGCTTTTTCCTCACTTACATTAAAATTCAGCTTAGGTTGATTGACAATTTTATGCAAATCTATGCCCAAAACAACCTCTGTCAGCTTTGTAATGAAATGCTTTCACTATTCCTTCACACACCAAGGGACAGGCGTAAGCCCTGTGAATTCCTGGATCTCTCCAAAAGTCCGGATCTGAACCACCACTTCATCTAACTCCAGAAAGACAGGACCACAGCCACATGTGGTGTTACCAGGTACAAATCACTGCAGCTACCAGCTTTGGTTGATTCTGACCAAATGGTCTCAACTTCCACCTGAATTCCACATAGGTACTACAGAAAGCATTCAGAGTTAATTCAAACAATGTTTGTTTGCTGCCCACTGCAGAGCACAGGAACCCAGTTGTCTTTCATGTCTTAAATGACATGCCTCAAGGGTTTCTAGGAAAAAACATTATTTCCTATTAAATCACTTGTTGGAACGGCTACCTCATTTTGCCAAAGTTTCAAATCCACATCTGTATGAAACAAATTGATCCCTATTGAATTCACTGGTGTTTTTGATAAAGGGTCAGCAAACAATTTATGCCATCTAACCCGACCCTGCAAATATCTTCTAAATCCACTGTCCAGCTTCAAAAGGATTTACTGGAGGACTTTGAACTCAAAATCTATAGGAACTTCCTAATCTTTGATGAAGATCAGTCGGGTTGATGAGAAAGGTCTGAACTAGCGCCTGCCTCATGACAGAAAAGCAGGCTACAAACGATGCGTGGGGGCAATCAGCCACCCCACCAACAGCCATACTTCCTTGCCAGTTTGCATGTACAGAGACAGACCACACACTCAACAGCAATCGGAGGTGAAGATGTGCAGGCTGGTGCCATCGGAGCCTAATGGCATGAGAGATGGGGATGAGCAGAAAATCCGGTTTCGTTAGTTCTGCCACTCATGGCACAAAGCACTCCCTGGAAGGCCAAACCCAAGTCCAGCAGGTAATCCAAACTAAGAACATCAAAACCAAACTCTGTGCTTGCTTTAGCAGAATTTACTAATGAATAGATGAGAACAGAGATGCAAATTCTACTCTCCAGATAGTGACTGTACAACTCCTTTAGCAAACGTGAGCCAGAGGAGCTGCTTCCCCTGCACTGGAGTTGAAAATCTTTGCTTTGTTTAAGGCAGGGACACCACTCCCGTTGATTTCAAATGGACTAGGAATTCACTCTAAAGCTTCAGAGCTATTCATCTTCAGCTGAATGTTTCCTCACAACTTGTGCTGCCAGTTCAGGAGAATTATAGCTCTACAATTCAGAATAAAAGAATGTTTGAAATGTCTTACCCTTCACTAAGAAAAAACCAAGATCAGGTGGCCATGTGATTCCATTATTTATGTAATGCCTCAAAATGTCATTTGTCTTCTAATATGAGATGACAGGTTTCACATGTACAAGTTTTCTATAAGAGTAGTATGCTCATCTTGATCCACTCAATACACACATTGCTAATTTGAGATAAAAGATTTATCAAGTAGATCTTCTAGTTAATTGGCTGCAGTAGCCTTATTTTTTTTTTTTTACTATGTAGATTTATTTGGAACTCCTTTATAGATGTGCCAGTTTTTAATACTGATATATTTGGACCACAGGTTTCTTTTGGGAAGGCTTTTGTTTTCACTTTGTATATGCTCAGCACCTCACATTATGTAGTCCTGGTACCTACTTGAGGCTCCCAGGTGTTTCTGCACGCTCACACAAATAGAATAAAAGAGCCTTTAATACAAAATTATTGTTCTCTTTAAGGACCAATAAGAAAATTTGTCTTTTTGGTTATGAAGCCATATGCACAGAACTTGTGTTTGTGACTTGAGTGAATTTAACTGATGTTTGAAAATAACAAAACAGTACAATATTTTCCCTTGGTGAAGCTTCTCTTCTACCAACTCAAGGAAACAACATCCATCATTATTTGTCATTAGCGTCCAAGTATTTGACAGCAGCACATAGCACACAAGAACTCTAACTGCAACTTAGAAAATGCCACAGAATCACAAAATGGTTTGGGTTGGAAAGCATCTCCGGAAGCCCCTTCTTAAAGAAAGGCCAACTACAACTGGCTGGGCAAGCCCAGCTGCACTCTGAACATTTCCAAAGACAGGGACTTCCCAATCTCTCTGGGCAACGTGTTCCAGCGTTCAACCATCCCCACAGTTATTTATGTGGGAGTATTTCATTATTCTGTAAGACATACCAATCAGCCTGATCAAACAATCCACGTTTGCAGTCTGGCAGGAGTGCCTCATAGCTCTGGGAACGGGAAAGAGACACTAATTTCTTGAGGATCCAAAGCACTATGAGATAAAGGCAACTGGTGAGATCCATTTTGGCTAAACTGGTATTAAAATCACAGCTGAATACCAAAGTGCCCATTAAAAACTGCAAGCTCTATTTCCCCATTCCTGCTGCCTCCTCCCTTGAGAGCAAGATCTTTCCTGAGCTTCACAGGAGGTTTGTTTCTCCTCCGTCCAGCACACATGTGCATTTGGAAGTCCTCTCCCTTTGACCTGCTTTAGGAAGCAGTATGGCATAATTGTCTTCTGGTCATGATTTTTAGAATCCCAGCTCCCTCCTCAGACAACAAAAATCTGTCCTGTCTGCAAGGGTGTTAGGTAAAAGGTCAGGGATGCCATCTGAATGCAGTTTGTAAAAAGGGAAAGAGAAGAGAAAATTAAAAGTGCAACTCATGAAGTGTAAGACATACAGTAAACTTAAACCGTTACAGACCCTTTTATTAATTCCATCACCTCAGAAGTAAATAGAAATCAGGCACAGAGGTACCACATAACTGCAGTGCTGATCTGTTTGGGGTGTGGAAAAAGAAAAGTTGCTTAGGTGTAACTATAGAAATTCCAGCAATAGCCAGCTTTTTGCTTAACTAAAACAAATGGTTGGACCAAGAGGACATGAAGAAGCATTGCAGGTCATTTCTGATGTTGTTTTATGAACTCATTGTTACCCTTTCAAAATATAGTACTTTCTTCTATGTTTATGACATAATCCTGCACACAGTTTGTGGAGACCTATGCTGAGTGGGCCAATATTCCGACCTCAGTTACAGAACAGGTAAACCTCCTGTAGCTGTACGGAACAGAAGAAAAATCCAACGTTGACACAGACAGAATGCCAGAGGTGATCCTAGACAGCATCAATTTTCTAAGACCTGGCTCAAGTTTTCAAAATTTGGCAACTAGAGTGAAGGTGGCCTTTCACCAGGGAGACAGAGACGAGAAAGAAAATTGAGTCTTGGGAAAGACACAGGTTCCTAATATTATGATAAACAGAAGCTACCCTTCCTGGAAAAGAAATATTTAGGGGCCCGAGGCCAGCATTTGATCTGTGCTAAGAAACATTTGGATATTTTTATGAGCAGCAAGTTCATCAAGAATCTTGCTCAGAGGTTAAACCTCACGGAAAAGACAAAATAAGGTGACATATGAGCAAAGATGTACAGGAAAAGGCCTATGCCAGTGTGTTGATCTTGCATTATGGAAATCAATTAAGCATTAATTATAAATGTTCCCAAAGGTTAAGTGAAGTGTGCCTTGCTACAGAGCCAGCAGCCTGACAGACCCACAGGGCTTCCTGATGCAAACAGCTCCTTGGGCAGACAAAAATGCTGAGCTCCACTGCTTCTCCACAGCTGAGCACCCCAACCCACAGGCATGGCAGGGGGTGTACCATGTGCAGCTGAGGAACTGCTCTCTGCGACCTACACCATGCATTAGGGCAGCCCTGAACAGTGGGGAAACCAAGAGCAAACAACGGTTCTCTCAGGCATTGAGTCCTTAATAGCCTTACTCCAAGTCTTACTAGTCTAAATGAGCAGGCCCCTCCACATCGTTCCCATCAGTGAGACTGCAGCCTTCGCAAGACCAGAGTGGCGAGATCAAGCTTTGACACATTACCTCCCATGGCACTGTTCCCAGGAGGGAAGCTGCAAGAAAAGGGCTCCAATTTAGCTTCTGTTTGCTGAGGATGTGGTACATATATTGTTGACCAAGCAGTTTCTGCCTTCTCTCCCTTCCCTGTCAGACAGTTTCTGAAAAAGGGCTTCTCCTACTCTGCTACATCTGTAGACTTAGGTGATTTGTCTCCAGTCCTCCGATTATGTACAGCTTAATTATCTACTGACTAATTGCACTTGCCTTCTTGAACGTCTCCAGGTAACAGTAGTACTGCTTTCTTTTTGTTCATCGGGCCGTGAAGGCAACCAGTTTGTCTCATCCTTTCTGGTACTTCCAGACAAAAGGCCTTTCAAAAGCAAAAAATCCTGAACAGAAAATCTAATCCCTCTTTCCACGCCCCAAATAAGACAAATATATATGTGTGTGCCTGTGTCCATCCTAGGGTCAGCTCTTAATGCAGCAACTTGAATGTACCACCCTGAGACATTTAGCTGTACTCAGAGGGAGGAGCAGCCTGCCTACCACCATCCTTTAAGTGATTTATGGAAAGGAATTTGCAGGAACGCGAGGTTAATCCTGACAGCAATACCCAAATAAGGGCGTTCTCACTCACCGCACGCAAGTCAGAGTTACTGCCTTTCACCTGGCATTGCAGGCTCTCACCTGAGGTAAGCACTTGCCTATTCCCCATCACAAGCAGAGTTTGACATTTAAAATAGGTACAGATCATAGAATAGAATAGAATCATAGAACTGTAGGGGTTGGAAGGGACCTCGAGAGATCATCGGGTCCAACCCCCTGCCAAAGCAGGCTCCCTAGGACATTTCACTGAGATAGGCATCCAGACGGATCTTGAATATCTCCAGAGAAGGAGACTCCACCACCTCCCTGGGCAGCCTGTCCCAGGGCTCTGTCACCCTCACTGGGAAAAAGTTCTTCCGCATGTTGGTGCGGAACTTCCTGTGCTCCAACTTGCAGCCATTGCCCCTTGTCCTGTCTCCACAGACACTGAAAAGGGGCTGGCTGATTCCCCCTGCATCCCCTGCTTAAGATAATTATAAACATTAATTAGGTCCCCCCTTAGTCTTCTCTTCTCAAGGCTGAACAGTCCCAATCTTCTCAGCTTTTCCTCATAGGGGAGATGCTCCAGGCCCTTAATCATCTTCGTAGCCCTTCTTTGGACTCTTTCCAGGAGATCCCTGTCCTTTTTATAACAGGGAGCCCAGAACTGGACACAATACTCCAGGTGGGGCCTGACTAGGGCAGAGTAGAGGGGGAGGATCACCTCCCTTGACCTGCTGGCCACACTCCTCCGGATGCACCCCAGGATCCCATTGGCTCTCTTAGCCACCGAGGCACACTGCTGCCTCATGGCCAACCTGTCATCCACCAGGACCCCCAGGTCCTTCTCCACAGAGCTCTTCTCCAGCAGGTCATCCCCCAGCCTGTACTGATAGAAACGGTTGTTCTTTCCCAGGTGCAAGACTTTACACTCGCTTTTGTTAAACCTCATCTGGTTTCTTACTGCCCAGCTCTCCAGCCTGTCCAGGTCTCACTGGATGGCAGCACAGCCTTCCAGCATGTCAGCCACTCCTCCCAGCTTTGTATCATCGGCACTTGCTGAGGGTTGATGCTATTCCCTCATCAAGGTCGTCAATGAAGATGTTAAACAGGACTGGACCCAACACCGAGCCCTGGGGAACACCGCTAGATGTTTGTGCTGGAGCAACACAAGGAGCATACATCTCCAAAAGGAGCGGTAATGGGCGATAGAACAGTAAACAGCTCACCAGCACGCCTGTGTGACCAACCCTTGTGCTAGGGTTGTTCCCTTTTCAACACTTAGCTAAAATCAGAACCAGCCAAGAACCTGAGTGTTTCCAAGCAGAGGTGCCTGAGCCAACAGAAGTGCAGGCAATGCAATGCAGCAGCCTCAGCTACGCATCTCACTTTGGGAGTGCTTGGTATGCTGGTGCACTTGTAACTGCGCATGCTCTCAGCAGACTCCAGTACCTTCATAGATACACATCTTGAGTTGACCACAGCTGGGAAAAGCCACTGTACAACTGGCAGGAAAATACCTTCTCTGAGCATCCAGATTATGAACCCAACAGAGTCCCAAATCTTGTCAAGGAAGTTTCCTGTTGAGAAAAACAGGTCCTATGTGGAAGTGTTGGTATGGGAACAAGCAGATGGGCACTCTGGCATATGTTCTGTCACAGATACCTCTCAAAACCTGATGCACAGACTTCTACACTGTGTCTATCCAACAAGCAACACTCACAGGCCAAACTAATAGAAAAAGGTGAAGAGTCTGGTGGAGCATCTTACCGTTCTCAGACCACCAGCAGATAACACCTGCCTGGGTCAGCTCTGACCCACAGGTTGAATGGCATGGGCCAGCCCAGGCCTGAAAAAAACTTCTGACTAGCCAAGTGGGGTGTCAAACATTTCTGCTTTCTCTTCCACATCTCTTGCAGCTAAACACAGAGTTTTAAAATAAATGTAAAAGGGAGTGGGATTTGTTCACGGATATGTAGGTGGCTTGGTCAGTGGATAAGAGGGGTAATACAAAGTTTCTCTTCAACTGAAATGATCCCATAATCGTTTTCCTAAAAACAGAAAAATCTCCTCCAAACATAGGATATTCTCCAACTTTCCCTGAAAAGGCTTTGCTAAAAGCTCTTTGGGAAAACTGAATCTGGAAGACAAAAATTTGACTAGATCTGCACTAAGATGTATCTGAGCATAGCCTGGATCTGGAGACCCAGGGATGATGATATGAGCTGGTTATTGACTAAAATGTCAACAGGGCTTCGGTTTTATGGTAGCTATCAGCCTGATGCTCCCTGGAAATCAATATTTGCAATTTAAAATTTGTATTTTGTGGGTTGTCAGTTGAAGTTTAATGTCTCTTTCTCAGAGTGTTTTTGGGGGGATTTTTCCACTTAGTCCTCATGGTGACTGTACATACCCAACATCAACACCTGCCTGCAGCTGAGCAGGTGGAAGGCACCACATTCAAGAGCCCCCAAACAAGACAGCAATAAACCAGTATTTCCTTTTATTACACCAGTTCAGCACCATAGCAAGCGTGAGATTTACCTTCTGGGTTTCAGGGGACCAAATCCTATTCAGGACCCAGAGGAAAAAAACAGACCCAAGTGTGTGGGGGACAGCAATTAAAAAGCAACAAAGCAGAGTATCCCAGCCCTTCCTGGACTTTCTTGAGGAAGTTAACTCTGCTGCAGTACAGACACGTTTCCCATCTGCAAAATGCCAACAATAATATTTCCTGTTCCTACAGTGAGCTTTGGTGAGTTAATTCATTTAATCCCCTTGATTTTTCTCTCCTGACATTCTTCACCATCCTCCCTTGGCTACAAGTGAAACTCAGTGAATTACTAGTAAATGAAAAACATGAAGTTCTCTTTCCCCCTTTCATGATTCCATGCAAGCCTCCTTCAGACTTTGTTACCCTCCTTACCTCTCTTCCCTTCTTTTATGTGCACTTCACTTGTGTTACTCTCGGGCAGGAAGCTCAATCCTGTTTAATACAAGTGAAGCCTCCTGAGTAGAACACTGAAATGAGGCTTCTCCCTTTCATAAGGGGGATTTAGCTCTACCACTCAAGAAGGGGACATTACTGCCTGTTGCTGGCTCTGTTTGAGACCAAAAAGCCCACAAATGAGTCTTGTGTGAGGTCCAAACACAGTCTGTGAACAACAGCTGGAGAAGGACCCTGTAAAAAGCATAAGTAAGTCTATTCTGTCTCATGTTGACGCTTATGGGGGAAACAGGGAATGAGTTCTTTGGACTGGGGCAGTTAGAGGCACAGAGAGAATCAGATCTCCAGGTTTCTGGGGAACTCAAAGTCCAAACAAATACAGCTGAAGAGCACCCACATTAAAACAGCGGCTAAGCAGGGACTTAAGGGCCACCATTCTGCTTGGAGAAAAAAACAACCAACCCTCCATACATCTTATGCTCTCAAGGACCTATGGAGTCCATCAACAAACCAGGGCACCAATCTCTTTATTGTAAAGAGTTCACCTGCAACAACAAACTCAGAGGAGGAAAGCTTATGATTAGACAGTATCTGCCAGGTAGTTTACTCCTGCAAGAGGCTAAAACTAAGCTATAGTATTCCCCTGAGATTTATACTGCCAAAATAAAAACCATCTAATTGAGCAACAAATGCCTTATTTGCTCTCGTGCCTGAAGCTGACCAGAGATGCTCTTGTGAAGAGCGGCTGCTGCAGAAAATAGAAATTACTGCGGAAAAAATTACGACACACATGGGAAGAAAATGCCAAGTAGCTAAGAGAAACGGGTAGATAAAGTCAATTATCAAATGCAGTATGAAAAGACAAAAGCTTCCTTTTATAACTCTGCTTTTGCACCAGTCTTATCTAGACACTTCATACTTTGGCATCCAATGAAGTCAGACGACATGTTCAGCTGTTCTCAGCAATTGGGCACTGATATTTATTTCAGAAATAAAAGGCCTTGTAATTCATTTGTTAGGCTGTACGTGGTTAATTCTTGGTGCCTTGTAAATGCTAATTATGAAAGAAGATGTTAAAGGGTTCCTTAGGAAATCAATACTTTATCATACAATAATTGCATCTGCAAGTTTAATGTTCTTCATAAGACTTCAAAAGAATGGAAGAGGTTGGGAGGTCAGATGATGCAAATGGTGGCTGCGCGACCTGGAGTGTCGACAAGAATCTGAGGCCCAGTAAAATGCCCAGATGTCATTACAATATTTTCACAAATCCAACACTTATTATGGAAAGCAAACTGGTAGTACATCTGTCTAGATGACACCTTGGCCCAATATAAGCCTAGGCACACTTATAATTGAAATCGCTGCTCCGTTATTCGTCCAAGAGCTTTGACTGCCTCTTTGCCTGAATAATTCCTTTCTCTCAGGAGCAGCAGTTTAGTTCTGTCCCCCTCATCTTACCCTGGCTCGCTCCCCAGTTGTTCCAGCTTCCAACATAGGAGACTGTGAGGAGCTACCGTTAGGGTTGTAAGCCCTGGAGACAGGATCTAGCTGAAAAATCATTCTTCCAAGAATTTCTGGGTCACTGATTAATTGATACTAGCATTAGCATGCTTCATATTCATGTTCCAACTCCACAGGCAGTACACTTACTCTGCACCCAGCCATGTGGGACTGCTCCAGGCAGTGAGTGGGAACCCAAAACAACACTACTGTATCAGCCTAAGAACGCACCAGCCTCAAGAGTTTTTACAATAGCAAAACAGAGAAAAGAAGAGTCTGCCTTCCACTGTGGTCTTCAGTGCAGCAGTACATTCCTCTGTTTTTTATTATACACTTTTAAAAGAAATATTCCATGTTACTTGCAGCTTATTAATTTGCAAAGAAACCACAAGTTATTTCCTTACATCACGATGGTTTTTAAAATTTTTTTTTAATTCTTACAGGCTATAAAAATCCAGGGACTTCAAAGGAAATGAGTTTAAGACACAGTATGTTATAAAAGGAGTCCAGACCACGTTCACAAATAAGATATCTTTTGCTAACAGCAAAGTATTTCACAGGTTGTACTGTAGCTTATACTTTGTGGAGAAAACGAATGAGAAGTGAGTAGCAATTCCTAAAACAATCTGTACGTTTAACGCATGATAAAATAAGATAGCACCGCACGGCTTTCTTGGAGAGCCAAAAGGCGGTGCCTTGTGATCAGTAAGCTAGTCAAATAAAAACACAGTAGGAGGGGGTGTAATGCTGAATTGCTGCAACCACTCCTAATGATTCATCTCTTCTCCAGCAACTCACCCAGTCAGCACGTCCAAAAATGCAAGATGAAAATGTAACGCACGCCCCCCCAAAAGTGATGAAAAAAGGACAGTATGTGCATACATGTGTGGTGTGCCTGCAGCACTTCTACGGGAAAAGATGTTCGCTTCTGTGCTGCCCTAAGAATTTCTGTTTGGCTGCCTACAATCAGGTCAGAGGGAATCTGCCTCAGTACAGCAGCCATATGCTGATGGAGGTAGTTGCAGGAATTTCATTTTTCAGGAGAAAGCTTGGTCTTTGCTGAATACAGCAAAACTTCCCAACAAATCCCCAAAAGCAGGGATCCTGGCACACTGATATATCCTCTCTTTCCTTTTTGTCCAAAAATACATTTTTCTGGAACTTGCCCATAACCAGCAAGATGTAATATACAGTCATTTATAAAGGCGTGACATAGTACCGCTCAACAACCATAAGAAAAACAAACAAAGTAACCTCATGCAAACCTGAGAACTAGCAACACCAAAAAGGATTCCCCCATCCCCCCAGTAAGTAGCCCGAGTTTCAAACATGACCTCACTCAAAACCATCAAGGGTGAAGAGCTCTATCAATGCACTCTACCACCCCTCCCCTTTGCTGCACAGCCTGCCTCTATAGAAGATGCTCCACTTAATACATTGCAACCTGCAGCTGTAATCAACACAGGGAGCAGCAGTGAGCCCTTCAACTCTTCCCAAACTTTCCTGAGGGTATTATTGATACTGGGGATACACTTTTTAAAGACAGCTCAGCACCCTTATAGGTACCAAACTAAATCTTAAAAAATCCCACTGAACTACCAAACAAAAAACACCACCACAAAAACCCCACCAAAACCCCACTGTCAAAACTTGGATTGGAATAGATAGAGGTGCTTACCCCCAGGTTTTCCTTTCTTCAGGCGCAGCATCCACCAGTCTTACCCGGCATTTTCACAGCTGCCTGGAAGCCTAAGGACACAACCCAGGACACCAAAAGCCTGTTAAACGAGACAATTCAAAACTTATGATTGAAAATGCGTCCTGACAATGAACATCTGTATTTCAGTCAAACACTGAACGCTGTGCATATACTTACTAGAAAGCATGAGAACCCTGCCATTCAGTCAGTTATTGAGTAGCCACATCTTATCTTTGAGCTAGTCTGTAACATGTGACCAGCACTGCTGCCTGAAGAAAGGAAACGGCAAGGTAAACACCTGAATGTTTTTCCTATTCTTCTGCACAATAAAGTACACAAGGGGATCTTATCATGCAGACAAGGTGTGGAAGGAAATGAGATTAGCCTTATAAACACAGAATCCACCAGGAATAGCTAATTTGGCATATTACTTCCTCCTTAGCCAAAACAGTCAGCCAATTTCAGAGTGTGGAACAGCCAGGAACATTTCAAGGATGTAGGCAAAATAGATTTGGTACTTTGGTGTTTCACCTTAGCAGCAAGACTGGTTTGGGAAGGGAATGGTGAGAAATTGCTGCTGGAAGGGCTGCCCAAAACCTACCAAAAATGACCATGTCATCACAGCTTACCTATTGAATGATGGGGGCTCTACAGATGCAGCTTAAGAAATGCAACTCAACAAACCCAGTGACCTTCATACAGATGAATCCTCACCACAGCATTGCTTCCCAGCTGGTCTCGACATTTCAGGATGTGGTCAGGTACACACATTTTTGCTTTCTCACACACTGAAGTTTTTCCAGTCCCTCCCAGGCAGATGATGAAACATCACTAGCTACAGGTGTAATCTCAGGTATGTACTGGTCCTGCCCAAGCTCTGATGAGGACATCTCATTTAACTGCATTTATTTTACTGGATACAACAGTTTTCCATAGGGGGATGCTAGAACCAACTGGAAGAAGGAGCTGAAGGGGAACTGGCCCCTAAACCATTCTGACAGTATGCAGGAGCTTGTCCTGACACCCCCAGGCAGGGCATCTCATATCACCTTCCTAAGATAAGACAGTAAGAGCCCCCTCAACAGAGAACTATACTGTTCCTCCAGCTCTTACCAGGAGTACTGTCAGAGAATAGACTCAAAAGTGTTGTCTCTAGGGAAGCTGGAGACTATCTACCACTGGCCAGCTAAAACATGCTTAAAGAAGACTAAGTATTTGGAGGAAAATTTCAATGGGGTTTTTATGAGTTTTCTCACAACACCTGGTATTGTCACATTAGGATGATCTTCCAGGAACTGACTCTGCCACCTCAAGGGTTACTTTGGAGAGGAAAAGGAGCACAAGAGCAGCTCTCACTAGTGACAGTTACTAGTCAGCACTCATATGAATGAGTTACAATTTGCCCAGAAGAAACAGATGCTCCACATGAGTCCTAATTGCAATGGAAATTAGAAAAGAGGGCTTTCTACACTGGGAATGACCATTCCTGCTACTGACATGTGGAGACATATGTCTCCGTGAGAAAATACATACCCGTCATATCCTTAGCAGGGTGGGATGACTTTAACCCAAACACTGGAGAAAGTTAAAAGGGAAGTGAATAAACAACTGCTTTTCAATGAGATGACACTTACATGCAAGCAGATTCCCAGACTTCGCTGAGTGTTAAAAATAATCCTTTGGGTTCCTTAAAAGTTCAAAACGCACCTTACTAAACACATCATTTAAATGAGTACTGAAGCAGTGCTTTTTTACCTACTTTATTACGGGGTTTTTTGAATCTTTGGGGTTCATACTTCCAAGTTCTTTCCAAAGCCTTGGGATGACATGATTTAGCAAAAGGTAAGATTGGCACGTAACATCTTGGCTTCAGAAACTTGAGTTTTAACAAAACACAAGTATTGCCAGGCTAACAATAGGATTGTAATAGTTGGCCCCTCTCAGCCACCACCTGTTGAGTGATTAGAAGATGCCTCAGACATCAATCTGGGCAAAATTCCTTTGCTATGAGGCCTCTTCCACACCACTTTGAACAAGAAGAGACCATCAACTTCAACTTTTGATCGTCTGGTTTCTATCACTCTTTTGTCCCAACTTTACCACCAGAGCTGTCATCTCAAATTTGGCTGAAATCATAGTTTTTTGTCAAATAAGCTTTCCCAGCATGTTAGAAGAGCCAATGCATTCTTTTTACTTTAAAGCAAAAATTCCAGAGGAAACAGTTGTTTTGGAACAAATAGAAACCTCTTCAGCTGAAGCACTGGAGAATTTGGAGGTTGAACTGATTATAGACAAAAGCAAAACCCACTTCAACACCATGTTGAAAAGTAAACACCGGGGGGTGGCGGGGGAAGAAAAGAGCAAAAGAAAAAGTTAACAGCATTCTAATTTTTCCCTGTTGTCTCAATTTAAAGACTTTTATAAATAACACATTTTTAAAGATCCACTTTTCTCCACCGACTTCTGAGTTAAGTCTCCAGAAAGTTGTCTGCCATACTACAGACTTGCTCTTTGTGCTAAAGTAGTAGTTCAACAACATCTAGCCATGACATAATTTTTTTAAGTAGACTTAAAAGTATCATTATCCTCATTCCATAGGCAAGGAAATAGCTTATGTAAATTGCTGGAGGTCACTAACCAGTCAACAGTGCAAGCTCAAGGCTCTCTCTCCCCTCCACCACATTTTACGGGAACAGGAATTAAAGAAAGTTTCCAAATAAAAATGCTATTTTTCCTTTTAGGTTCTGTCCTTAGTACCTGACCCAGGGCCCATCAATTCTGTGCTCTGAAACATCCAAGAAAGGGGACAGATATCTAAATTGAAATAGCTAGCAGGAGCTCATATCAGTAAATGAGTGAAAGAACCCGTTACAAACACGCTTTCCTTGTGGAAGTATGGGTGCTGAGGCTCTCCTAGACATATTTTCTTTTTGCTTGCTGTAGTTGAGTATTTGTCAATCCATAAATATCCAGGCAGCCCATCTTTGCTGAGAAGAAATTTCCTGTCACCAGGTTTCCCCTAACCCTATGTTTTTAGCAGGGCTGCAAAAAAACCGAGAGAGGGAATACTCTGCTCCCTGCCTTGACCAGACTTAAAAGGGATCTCACACCCAGGGGATTCTCCTGCCGCAATGTGCCCATTTATCTTCAGGATTAACATAACAGGCAACATTAAATTTATGGAGATTTGATGTCACATGTACTTTGCAGACTCTTCATTCTCCACTCCCATCAGTTTTCCAGCTCAAGCAATGAAAGGAGTGAGAGGTAATAAGGAGATGTTTGCTGCTGCCAATGATGCTACCAGCCCCCATGTGAATATTGTGTTCTCTCAACATCTTGGGCTTCCTTGCCAATTAGTCATCCTACATTCTTCAATGTTAGTATCCTTTTGCTCTTCTCTCTCTAGCCTTTTGAACTAGAATGCTCCTCCACCCTTCCTAACAGCATTTGGAGGAGCTCACAGGATTTACCCAGCAGCACTGAGTGGCATGAGGAGGCCGCACTGGTTTATGTATCTACCTACCGTATCACACCCTCCACGCAAAGCAATATATGGAATCTCAAGCAGGGTCAACTGGCTCTAAAAGGCAGCAAAAAGTCTGCTTTTCACTTAAACATCAAACATTTTAACCTGCCAGCCAGGTCCCGTGCAGGATCTTTGCAAATACTGTCTTATGTGCCATCAGGTGTTGACTGCTCATCAGAATAATGTTTAAAAAAAAAAAAAAAAATCTAAAAAAAAAACCAGCTAGCAAAAGTCATTTTAGTACTCACACCACACCATGCTGGTGGCCCTACCATCACAAAACCTTACATATTAAAGACATCCCAAAGGAGAATGCTGGAAACTCACACCAGCAAATTTCACAAACACGAGTGACTCAGTTTGGCAAAATACCTACAGCTTTTTCTTGGCAAAACCTATTGTCTTCAGCAGGGTATAGGGATGCTCAGGGTTGTAAAATGGCTCTTGAGATGTCATGCTTTTTAACTCAAGTTGGATGCCCCCAAAATTTTCCAGTCTTACTCTTTCAGCACAGGTCAGTGCTGAATTAGAGTCTATCCGTGCTTCAATATAGCAGGGTTTAAGTCAGCAAGATTCTTCCACTTTCACTGCACTCTGCCTACAGTTTTTATATCTAACATACTCAGGTTACACCCAAAAAGGTCACTCAGTCTGCAAGCAAGACCGCTGCACAGGGAGAAAGGGACACTCCCGTGCTTCTCTGCGTCTAGAATCCAAGTGAATCCACCAATGTTGGCCCTCTCTTCACTGGGAACGCTCTCAAGAAAACACATGGCACCTTGCTTGGGAAAGAGGGGGCTTCTGGTTGATGCCAAGATGTGTTTTGTAATTTATATATGCTGACCTAGACATTTCAGGAAATGGATTTAGGTTCTCCAGTACAAGAAAGACATAGGCATACTGGAGGGAGTCCAGTGCAGGACCGCTACAATGATTAAGGGACTGGAGTGCTTGTCACATGGGAAGAGGCTGAATAAGCTTGAGTTGATCAGCCTG
The DNA here is from genome assembly GCA_027925045.1 of Hypotaenidia okinawae. Classification (NCBI taxonomy): domain Eukaryota; kingdom Metazoa; phylum Chordata; class Aves; order Gruiformes; family Rallidae; genus Hypotaenidia; species Hypotaenidia okinawae. The sequence goes on along the minus strand of BSDF01000003.1, from coordinate 14,126,293 downwards.
GAGAAGGCTCAGAGCGATCTGACCCACCTATGTAAACATCTGATGGAGACTGAGGGGAGGGTAAAGAAGACAGAGACAGGCTATTCTCAGAGGTGCCCAATGAGAGGACAAGGGGCAATGGGCACAATTTTAGAGAAAACTCCATTTAAAAGTAGGAAAAACAGTATTACTGTGGTAGTGGAACAGGTGAAACAGGTTCCCTAGAAATCGGTGCCATCTCCATCCTTGGAGATATTAAAAAAAATAACACTGTACGCAGTCCTGAGCAACTTGCTCTAGCTGACCTTGCTTTGAAGGAGGGTCAGTTGGACTAGACAGTCTCCAGAGACTCCTTCCTACCCCAAACATTCTGCAACTCTGACCTTTTTACTTTTTAAAATTGAAATTGGTTGGTTTACTTAGATTGAGAAACTCGTTTCAGTGAGAAACTTCTTTCAGCCCATTTGATAAAACTCCTCAGCTGACCTGTGAAGATCTGCCCCTCACCAGCAAATAGAGTTGGAGATTTACCTTAGCCTCTCCTGCCTTACATGCCTGCCAGACAGCAAGCTGTCTCCTTCTATAGGAAAGCCATAACTTACAGCCCCCAACATCAGCGCACAGAGGTGGGAACTGTGGCTCCAGTACAGGGCAGGCAAGAAGGACAAGGAAGGACATCAAGACCTGAGTAACAGGAAGGATAGGACACAGTGGCCTGAAATTCAGTGACACTCTATGTTCTGGATGCCATCTAGCCCATCCTGAAGTTTGGACTACCCACATCTCCGATGCTTTAAGACCACAGCAGCTAAATTAAACCCAGCTCAAGAAAACCACTGTATTGTACTGTAGTGTGGGAATACCTTGAGATGAAATTCCTTCTGTAACCTCTATTATTTTTTTTAAGATTACCATCCCCCCAGTTGAGCCTAAAAAAGTTTCCAACTAAGAAGCAAAGCTGTCCTGTTTTCACTTCTCCCTCCCCCCGACTGTATTTAAAGCGCTGGCAAAACCAGGTTACAGTACAAGTCAACAAAGCAAACAAGAATTTAAGGTGCACAAGCCCTTCCCTGATGAAGGTAATTAGGTCAACCCAAGAAAAATTGATGAACCTAACATAACACTCCCAAACAGATCAAGGTCTTCATATAAATTTTGGTTCTGGCTCCTATAAAACCATTAGCATTCCCTAGCATTGTAATTTACAGCTTGATGATGCACTGAATCATATTTTAATTTATCTGGAAGATATAAACAAACATTCTTGGGTGGAAATTAATACCTGATCTTTGGCTACCTCTTGTGGTATAAAAATCCAAAATAGAAGAATGATATTTTTAAAAACCATAAAAGAAAATCATTGCCCGACTGACGAGCTTGTCAAATACTTCTAAGGAGAAAAATATATTTTTTTTGTATGTAAGAAGCCTAGAAGAACTTGCTGTGAAAATGCATGCTAGGGTATAAGCAGGGTGAGTATTTCTGTAAGCATGTGCCATGGATGGCATCTGTTTTCAAGAATAGTTCAAAGGGAGTGCAAAGAAGTGGTATATTTTTACGTCAGTAATCTCTTTTATCTGTGGACTCTTCTGAAAGAACACTACACCGTCACACTCTCATGATTTTTACCAGTTTTGTGTGGACCCTAAATGAAAAATTTGCTTATGTGACCAAAGAAAAACAACACACGAGTTACATAAAAAGTATTCCTTTCATTTTTAAAGACAACAGAGGGGAGCAAAAGATACAAAGCTAAAATGATTCAGGAGACTTTCTTGTCTTTCAGGACAGTTCAAAACAAACTAGTGTCAAGAAATAGCCTCCTTTCACACATGAGAAAGTGGAGGGCAAATAAATAACTACAAATAAAAGCCTCACCTCCTCCATTTTCCTACTGTCCATTATTCTGGAAAAAAAATTCTAAAAATTCATCCTATGACATGATTTTATGCTCAGAGAGAAATCTGTAAAGCATTGCTATTCACATAACCTGAGGAGAAAAAAACCCAGGTTGTTGATATGAGCCTCTGCTATGCAGCAAGAGCCCTCTCACATAAAAATCAGACTCGACAGCTACAAGTAACTTCAAGTATAGTAAAGGTACAAGATATACAGTTATAGAGAGGAGAATCATAAATGCAGCTGGCATGCCGAGAGAACATCTGTACACTTATTGTACCACAGTTCATCAACTGTTTATTTCAGCAAGTACCATACGCAAAGCAGGAATGGGAAGAGTGTGAACACAAAACAGAATTTGCTCAGATATAAAGAATCAGGTGGTAGATACATGGTCCGAATAAAACAAAAAGAAGGAAAGAGATTCTCAACGTGAGATAGAAGGTCTATCTAGCCAATGGAGTAAGTCAGTATAGCCCCAACAACGCTCATGGCTCTTGTTAGTTTTGGACTACTTTACAAAAATCCAAAGCTTTCTTCTGTGGTTACAACAGTAATTTAAAAAGGATCCACACTCCCTATTTAAGGTAGGAACAGTGACTTATCTGAAGAGAAACTTGAGTGTCTTCATGGCCTGTCAATTTGGGTTCTAGAGTAGGAGTTCAGGTCTTGCTCAAATAACCTTCCCCTACCTCTCTATTACCTGTCCCATTAACCAGGCGTGAAAAATAAACTTCAGTTAAACAGTTTCTTTTCTCCACAACCAACTCAATACTTGGAAGAGACGTCTTTTTCCTAATAATTTGGCATTACTTAGCGTTTCCACAACTTGTAGGAACACCATTGTGTCAAAACAAGAGATAGCAGTAGAAGCCCAGTTTTGCCTGTAAGACAACACCTACATGAGATGATCTATCAGTCAAAAATCTTCCCTTGCTGTAACCCTGAGCATCCCAGGCCTCTGAATTGTGGAGGTTACCCTACAGTTAAGTTTATGGTTGGAGAAGATGTACCATGTAAAAACCTATGAAGGGGATTGAGACAGGACACAGGAAACAAGTGAAAACAAGAGGAAATGTTCAGATTAAAACACCAACAAGAAAAGAGAGTGACATTTAGTAGCCCTCAAACCAGAGGCAGTAGAGTACATCATACATGCGTACAAGTTTATATTGTGGCCAGTGCGAGTTTTTTCAGTAGCCAAAATCATAAGAGATATACTTTCACCCTGTGTCCTACACATTGTGCCATGGAAGCCAATTCAAATAGGTAAGTGTTTCTACTACAGTCCTACAACATCCTGTGGGTGGTAGGAAACAAACTCTTCAGAAACGAATGGGAAGTATCCAGTTGTGTATGAGCAGAAGCAAATGATGGCATTAACTGCACCACACCAGAGCCCCAGAGAAGCTATAGAAGTCACCAGCAGAACTACCGTGAAAGGAGAAGGTAACAGGATATGGGTGATGCAGACACCAGAGCAAAGGAGATTGGGTACTCTGACAGACCATAAGGGACTGGAGGGAGATGACTTCCGGACAACCAAGAGCAGGCAGCAAAGGAGATCTCTACATGAGATTTCTCAAAAAGTGCAAAATAAGAGGTTCTTGAAGGAGAAATAGATCAGAAGAATGCAAAAACACAGGTATGACTATGACTAAGTTGTCCTTTTTACACCAGCAACCTGCAGAAAAAGGCATGGTCTCTCCTGCCACACTAACCTCTCAATGGCCAGCACTCACATTCATATAGGTAATAAGATAGAGAAATAAGATTTCATCACCAGCTCAAAAAGCCATTATAAAATTTGCTGAGGAAATTGCAAACCCAAAATGGAAGCCAGCTGAGACCACAGCCGGCAGGGTCATGTATCATTAGCGCCAAGTGAACCAAGTCCAAATGTCCAGCTTACTGTTCAGGAGGAAACAAAAGCACTACTATATATGTGGGCAAAGTATCATCTTTTTCTAATCAAACCTGCCTTAGGCCCGGGTTCATTCAAGCATGTGCATAAGGTTCTCTTTTTTTTTCCTTCAGAAAACTGCTCAAAACACACGTTTACCTGTAAGCACTTGCTAATGGCTGTGAATAACAGTGAAAACCATAACTAAAATCTTCTGAGAAAAGGTGTTAAAAAAAAGAAAAAAGAAAAGTGTGATAAGATGTGATTGTCTGGTGCACTGCCTTATCTCCCAGCTAGGTATACCAAGGGATAAACAATGGATAATACAAGACTGCTCCCAGAGTAAGGTGGTCACAGACATCAGACACAATATCCTAGTCACCAAAAATATATTATCAGCACGCCAGCACATTCTCAGGTTTATTTATGGTATTGCCACAGACCCACTAATAAAAAAAAAAAAGCAGCTAATTACAGCACTTCCAGGTTTGAGCCTGTTCTCAGCCATACAACTTTCCAAAGGGATCTTTTGCAAGAGTCTGAAGTGAAAGTTATGACCCCATTTAGTGCCATTCACTAATGGCAGTAAACATGACACGACTTTCACACCACAGCTCAGTCCTGATGCCTGCTTGCAGTACATTAATAATCCTGTCATAGCTGTCAAGGGGACGCAACACTTGCTGTTCTGATGACGCTCTGTCCCTGTCTCCATGAGGATAATTTGTCTTTCATCACCAGCAGAATTGTTTTCCGGCATTTCTGTTTGACTCTGTGACTTCTGATCTCTGGCCTAATATTCCATTCGTCCTTATCAAAAAAACCACAAGCTAGAAAGTTGCTGGCTAACAAATCTAAAAGGCTGCAAAGGCAAACTGTCACTAATTTTATCGTGTGATTAATACAAGCTGACTTACATCTTGAGGAGGCCTCGTTACCTCCCTGGGAAATACACTTCTGCACCAGTTATTCTTAGGTGTTATTTCTGATTAATTATGCTCTCGCTCCATTAGAAAACTGATGGCCAACTTTGCATCTGTCTCTTTGCTTTGTATCTCACAAAGACAGTGGCTATAAAAAATTCATAGGGAATGAATGAATTGATGGTCAGTATGTCCGAGCTGGTGCGGCAGCTCAGGTTTGCTATCCGGGGAGTATGTGCTCTGTATAAAAATGAAGGTCACAGAAGCATCAATTGATAGAGCACCTAATCTTCCCAGGTAGAGGTGCAGTTTCTCACCCACAAAACTGCATCTACAGTTTAACACAACAGAATTATTAACAATTCCATGGAAAAAAAATAAAGGAGTACATCCTCAGTTTTGTGAATGCAAATAGCCCTATTGGAGCCATGGGAAATCCACACACGTGTTTAAGTTAGATACATGCATAAGCAAAGGCAGGATCAGAGCCCCAGCTATAAATATTTATGTCTGTGGTACAACACGGCCTCAAAAAATGCATTCACAAAACAGACTATAATGCAAGATCCTCACAATACAGGTTACTCCACAGAATTTCAATGGGAGGCTCTCCTTTCTTGGCTCCCTTTGAAAACCTCGGCCTCTATTATTTCAGTAAAACCACCACTGTAATTTCAGCAACTTTGGCAAACAGCATCCAAAAGAAACAAAAAGAGAGGAAAATACAGTAAGAAAAAAAAATTGTTATCATTAATGTCAAAATCTTTTCAAATTATGTTGTAGCTTATTTATTCATTATTAAAAAGGATACCAAAAGGATGTGAGTTTGTAGCCCTAACATACATCTTCAAGCAAGATGAGCACAAATTGGGCAAGCTCCCACCTCTCTGAGAGTTTTAAAATTAGATTTGGGTGACTAATGCAGATAAAAATATTCATTCGTTTCAGCCATACAATCTGGTTTCCTGGCATAAACATTTACAGAAAACAAATGTCAAAGCAAATGCTGTAATTTACTTTGGAAGAACATTTCTGCACACCCAATCAGAGAATAGCAACACCAGCAGGTGACCTATGCAACCAGTCAGATGTAGCATTGTTCAGATTTGTAACAGCCAATACACAGAGGAAGAACATTTGGGAGAAATCTTATCAGATCCATTTGAACTTGGAATATATTGAACAGAAACCAGGAAAGTACTGAAAGAGAAGAAAAGATGGAGATAGTCAAAACAAATATCTCACTCTGAACCCAAGCCAACAGAAGGCTTTTTCCCTTCAGTTCAAAGGACTTTGGATCAGGTGCCTCCAAGCTCAGTCTAGTTTTAAAGGCTCACAAGAACTTGGGGACATCATCCTGCAGGCACCCCAGGCATTTGGACTGCTATAGCATTGCGGGATCAAGTCCTGTAGAGCATCAAACACAAGTTGTAATTAAAATAATTTACATGCTGCTAGCAAGTCAGCTAAAGCAAGCACATCAGGTTCCCAGCATGGATTTCAATTTGCTTCAAAATTACTCAAGGATAGGAGCTCATAATTTTCAACATCATCCTAGTTAGCCTAGGAAAAATGCAAGACCCAACTGACAGCTACTTGATTGGAAGAAGGTGGGGGTGACTATTACTTGGTAGGTATTTATCTTTACTCACTGCCTGGATTCATCATGAAAGCAAACATCCATGCTGTGCATACGCTACCACCAAATGCATCATCAGCTGCAAAAGAAACAGGCCGGGTTGCCTTTCCCATACGGATGTTCCACATGCAGAGCAGCTTGGCAATTCATAACAAGATCTGACCTAATGGGAGACAATCCTGACACATGGATCCTGTTCTCACCCCACCATGCACTCCTCCTCCAGCAACCCAATCCTGGATGGAGCTGTGCTCCACTGGCTTCTCTCCTCACCTTGATCCTGTTTCTTCACAAGCTGCCATTACTTAGCCACCCTTAAATTCCAGTTAGTTGTCCACTGCAGAACAAGCCACCTAGGTGGGTCTCTCACCTGAACAGAAATACTGAGATTAACCCCAGTGAATCCTGGAGCAAGCCCCTACTCCTCTACAGGACTACCTTTGTGCCCTCAGGTGACAGTAGAAATGGAGGAAGTTGTGTGACCCAGCAAGTCAGAAATTTCGTTTTTCCCTATACGGGAAAAACACCTCAGAGAAAATTCCCTGACAATGAAAAAGACACCACCAATGTGACTTTACATATTACCCCCAAAATTAAAATGTTTCTTATTAGCATATGTGGTTCAAGCATTTAAATATCACATTTGACCATCTCCACTAATTCATGAATTTTTATTTTAAGGAGAGATTGAGACAACTTGTTTAGGTTTGTTTTTTTTTTTGTTACTTCATTGGTTTTCTTTGTTTTGGTTTTCTTCCTTGTGAGCTGTGCAGTTCCTGAAATATCTACATGATTTTTGAGGGTTTTTTCCATTGTGGAAATTGATATTTTAAGGCCATAAACAATTCCACTCCAAAACTCATCCTTGCTTACACTACAGCAGGAGGTGTGTGAATGTTCAGGGCAGCCCCGATTCACACAAACCTTAAAAGTCCCCAAAGGATGAGAGGTGACACGTATAACTGCAAACACTGAAGGAATTACTCTATCCAGGAGCCCAGCCACCAGAGGTAACTGTGCTTCTGTGCTCCACCACAAAACCCAGTCTCTTACAAGGACTGTTCGGTTTTAGTACTGAAACCCACCACTGACTGGCAGAGACTGAAATTCTAACTTCCTACACGTTTTCCTGGAGCCTCTGCTCTTGGACATTTCTAAACAGGTCTTGATGGACCAGACAAGTCCTCATGGATCTCAGAGCTCAACCACTGTGGCAATTCCTTCATTTATCACATCGGTAGCACAAAAGTTAGTATTTGAAATTTTGCAGCAGAGTGGTTGGCATATTGAGTTTCATTTGTGCTGTATTACTTACCTAGCTGACAGTCATCTGATTATTGCACTTCTGAGAAACCAAACATTTATATGCTGTCTAGAACGTAATAAGATTATGTGTTGTCCAGAACACAATAAGAATAGTGCCTAAAAAATACACTAATTCACAGCATGGCATCTGAAACCAGCAGATCAGGAGTGCAAGTTATTAGCCTATATTCAAGGCAGCCTTTAGCTAGAATAGCACGTGTTCTCGATCTCCTTGGATTGTGTAGTCAGGAGGGAGACAGCTGGCTAGATGGGATTTCGCACATCTGTCAGCTACATCAGAGATCCAAATGCAAAAGCCAGCATGTAAGAACATTATGTGGATTTGTGACCCTCTCCTGAGGATTTGGGGTCCATAAACCAATGAAAGGATTACAAAGAAACATAGTTATAGTATTTTCATCTGTGACAGATACTGCTGCAACTCTGGAGCAGCTCACAATATTTAAAGGAAAACCACACTGATTCTCCATGCACAGGCCCTGTGAAAATGCAAAAGGCAAACACTGCTCAGCACGAAGAAACTGGGAAAATGTATGTCAGCATCTGACTTGAAAACTCCAGATTTCTATGGGCAGAACCAGGACAGCACAGGAATTTTTTCCTCTTTCACATTTGTTCTGTACATAAATCAGATAGAAGAGACATTCGTTGTATACCCTGAACCACGCTTTAGACACATGCAAAGAAGTTCACCAGATAGACCAAGTTCCTCTTAACCCAGAATCAGATGACATTTAGTAAGCAAACTACACAGCCCTGTTTGTGGACATTTCCTATCAACCCATTCCATACCTCCAAACTTCAGGTACCTTAGCATGAGAATGGGTGAACTTCAGATCGATTTGGATGCTTTCTGGGAAACTCAGGAAATACCAAGAGCTGATGAAACTGAAGCACTAGGTATCTTAGAGCAGCACTTCCAAATGCTCACCTCCAAAATCAGCAATGTTACTACTTTTACTTAGGGGAAAGCTGGGAAATGAAAATTCTAAGGGAATTTATAATACCAAACAGCACTCAAACCACAGGGGAATGTGTGAAACATTTGTCGCATGGGGAGGGGCAGGGAATGCAGGTTTTGGTCAGTTCCTCACAAGTTGTCTTCCTTCTTAGCTGGGGGGGGCATTCCTCACACCCTTCCCCTGCTCCAGTGTGGAGTCCCACCCACAGGAGACAGTCCTCCAAGAACTTCTCCAACGTGAGTCCTTTCTGTCAGGGCTTCAGTTCTTCACCAACTGCCTCAGTGTGGATCCCTTCCATGGGGTGCTGACCTTCAGACCTGGACTGCTCCAGCTGGTCTCCCACGGAGTCACAAGTGCCCCCAGCAAACATGCCCCAGCGTGGGTCGGTCTCTCCACAGGCTGCAGGTTTCGCTGCCAGGAGCTTGTTCCAACCAGGGCTTCTCATGGGGTCACAACACCCTTCAGGTGTTTCCACGCACTCTGGCATGAGGTCCTCCACAGGCTGTAGATGGGATCTCTACTCCCTGTCATCATCCACGGGCTGCAGGGGAATCTCTTTCTCCAGCTCCTGAAGCACCTCATCCTCCCCCTCTCCTTCTTCACTGACCTTGGTGTCTGCAGTTTCTTACATCTTCTCACTCCCTCCTCTGGTGGCAAAAAGCAGCTGCTAGTGGTTTTTTTCTTCTTAAATGTGATTCCCAGAGGCCCTATAACCATCAGACCATCGATGATTGGCTCAGCCTTTCTCAACAATGACTCTGGCCTTGAACCAGCTGGTGTTTGCTCTCTTGGACCTAAAGAAAGCTTCTAGCTGCTTCTTGCAGAAGCCACCCCTGCAGTCCCCCCTTCTCCACCAGAACATCCCCATTGATCACCTTTCTTTCCTTTGCCAAGTCTCTGCTATTTACAGTCACAAAGGTCATATTCTGATTGAGTTGCATGCTTTGGAGTCCTTTCCTCACACTGATTTTTCCTTTCAAGCGTAATGGCACCCACACGATCCTAGTGAAATACAAGACATCCCAAACAAACAGCTCACTGGAGATGTCTGAGGGGTTTACTCACCCGTGTGCCAAACACAGATCGCTGTACACATACTTTACACTGGAAAAGCTAGGAAAGTAACATGTGAACTTATTTAGCCATGCAGTGTAAAAATCTTCACTTGATCCACTGTGCTGGTCTGCGCTGTTCTGTGCACATCCTCAGTCAGAGGGTTCTTTGTCTCTGAGGTCTTGGGGGTAGGGGGCAGCACCATTAGAAGGAGTCCTATTTGTTTCCTTCAGATCTTGTTTGGAAAGGCAGGCGTTTTAATTTGAAGTTAGGGTTGAACTTATTTACACCATGACAAGACATTACCTGTTGTGTTGTTTTTTTCCCCCGAGTTCACCTGTTTATATTTAATAAAAATGTTCTTTTGTAACTCATGATGGGTTAGAGAATTCCCAAACCATTCAAAATACTTTAAAGTTCTTTTGGGACATAGCCAGATACTTAATATTGTATTACATTTTATAGTTGTCACTTAATCAAGCTATTTAATATTATAGTACATTTTAAAACTGTCACTTAATCACATTTTCTTGACCCTTTTATGTGAATTAAAGATCACTGTAGATAAAAAATGGCATGCTTTAGTTTAAATAGATTCAGTATGTCCAGTTTGACAGTTACTTCTGAGACATTAAAAGAATTTTCTGTGATTAATGTGACCCCCACGCGTTACATAGTATAATGTTCCATTTCTTCAACCATTAGAGGAAACGGCATTAGACAGAAGGAGCCAAAACTTATCCAACTGTACGTAAAGCTAAGAAAACCTAAAGATAATGTACAGCTATGCACAGCATACTATGAGACTGAGTTAAACCAGAGAAGTATTTTCGGTTTCCTCACAGCTCAAGTCAGAAAAACAAATCCAGCAATAACGCAGCAAGCCTACATCCCACAGCAAAAGAAAGATCTTACCACAGCTTGCTCAGAAAGGAATAAATGCTCTTTATGCCATGACAGGTGAGCAGGACTATCTGTGCTTTGTATAAATGATTGATAGCCACGCATTCTAATTCGGGAAGAAACCTTACATACGCATTTACTCACAAGAGCAAAAGAAGTACATAAGACATGCCCATCTCCAGAACCATTTATAATGGTAATCATCATCATTTTATGTGGTTGATCCAGAACTGCGTCACTGAAAGATTTTATGCTTTTAAGTCATACATAGTAAATTATCTTGTCTTACAGGCATGTTTAAAACTACTGTCTTCTTCTGTAACCTTGGTCCTCAGATCTTATTTAATTCTTTGAACTCTCATAGCTTTCCCTTTGTATCTTAATCTCAAATTAGATGTATCATGTTTGTCACCAGCTGTGACTAAGTGCTGCCCACTCTTAGAGCATTTTGTGTGCTCTTCTTGATAGGTTAATTAGAATAAATACTCTTTTTTAAAATTTATGAAATAGGACATAACATCGATGTTCCATTTGACTGCAAGTTTATTTTGTAACAGAGCAGGATTTAGTGTAACCAAATCAGCAACAGTAATTAATTTTGGAGACTCAATTAAAAATAGTGGGTATACAGTACCTCTGCAAACAATGAAAATTAGACTAAAATAATCAAGACATGAGAAGAGCCTGCACAGAAATCAGGATGTTGATGGAGGAGAAGAACAGTTCAAAATTATTTGTAAGAGCTGCCAAGGAGATACATATGGGTGTAGAAGTGCTCCTCTCCAAAAATGTGGGCACACTGAGAAAAGAAGTCAATTAACAGCGTGTACTCAACAGAACTGCTGCATCCCACTGATTTACTCAGGAAGGATATTTTATTAACCTAAATTTTGCACACAGGACAGCCTTTGCCTTCTCCCCAGAGAAGTGAGCCAGCTTTTGCACCAGCCTAGCAGCAGCTGAGGATGAAGAAACCTACCCCTTCATATGAGAGCAGCCATCATCTCAACCAGTTCCAATTTCCCCTTCCTACCAGCCACACTGGCACTGACACAGTATCTGATAGCAGCAAAGCCTCAGCATGTTGGGCTACAGCTAACCTATGCCCCACTCCAATATAGCATCTACAAACTAAGTTACAATCACAAAGAACAGTAGAAAACTCGGTACATACTTTTCAGGCCATCCAAAACAGGTTATAGCCATGTAGACTAATGGAAGAGCTCAGTGAACACAAGCTACAGAACTTCCAAACAAACACAGCTTTTTGCTGCCCCTCGGGTGTCGCAGGTATTGACTCACTGGTATTGTAGAGTGTTGGAACACAGGCACAGCAGTAAAAAGGACAGGTATTGTTACTACTGGTAGGTAAAGGATATTCCCCTTTTCCCTTCATCCATTCTTTCCCTTCCTGTTTATCATCAGCATTCTTGGATCTTGTCTTCAATTAGATTGTAAGCTCCCTGGGACATAAACCAGGTCATTATTGTGTCTTCAAAAAGGGATCATCGCAAGGGGCCAAAACTGTGTCAATGCTGCCTGGAGCCTTTGGGCACAATATTACTAAATTGCCCTTCAACTGCAACCCAAAATTATAGGCATGCTGCGTGCAGTATTTTGTAAGCCATTGTTTTGCAACGTGGAAATATGCAAGTGAACAAGATACTTGAACAACATAATTCATTTTCCATTCATGAGCCACAATGGGTATCTCATGGCACTGTTTGCTCTTCAGTTTCAAATGTGAACTTGCATACAAAGTCAGGCAAATGAGCTTTCCTTCACGTCGTTTTATTAAGCTTTTGGACTACACTCTAAGCCTTAGAAGAAAGAATTACAATTGCTGTTGTCTCACAAAAGCAGTGAAATTCCCAAAGAACTGAAGAACTCAGCCCTAGATTGTGTATGAAAATGGCTGTAAGGTCTCTGCACGACCTTTTGCTATGTCCTCTGCTGCTTTTCTTATCACTCCTCTCACCAGCACGGCATTTGTGATCAAAAGTGAAAATTAAGTTTTACAAACCCCTGATCTTAACTTCTGGAGAATAACCTTAATGACCTTATTGGTCTGAAAAAAAATTAAAGATAGCTTTGTTTTAATTTCTCTTTAGATTTTCACTCAAATATCCCATGTATGACATTATAAAAATTCTTTACCGGCCAACTCCTCTCCTATTCTTTTGTTCTTGGGCTAATCTTTCCTTTTGTATTAATGAAGGTTCTTTGAAGTATCTCTTCAAATCTTCAACTAGATTCCTTTGTGGCTTCCCCTCCCCCTAAACCTGATAGGGTCTTTTTATCATGAAAATCATTAATACTTCCCCTGCTTCTGGCATTGTATCGTCAGCTCTAAAATGTTCTATTATTATTTCTGATCTTAAGCTGCTTTCTCCTGACCCAGGAATATTGGCGAATTACCGACCTATAGCCAAGCTTTTATAGAGAAGGTCTTGCATCAAGTGGTAGCCTTTCAAGTGCTTAACCACCTAGTAATAATCTTTATGACAAATGGCCTCCTGGTTTGCAGTTATGCCTAGCTTACTATGCAGAGTGCTAAGAAAGTGTGCCTTAAAGTGGTCAATGACTTTTATAAAACTGTACCTTGAGTATCATGTCAGCTCTTACCCACCTTGCTATTAGCACACCACTAGACACTGCAGATCACGGTAACCCTTCCTGACCATATGCCAAGTTATAAAACACAGGGTGCTTCGTTCAATCTAAAGACATCAACTTGTCACTCTGCAACATCATTCATCTGCATCGAGCAACATGCATCACTGTCTTGCGATCAATGCAGAGCCCGCTGCTCCTGAACGTTACTGCAGCTAATCATTAAGACGAATTTAATTGCTAAGAGTACTGACACTCCTTTCACCCACCTTATGCAAAGAATTAATTCTTATACCTACAATTTGGCATTTTGCTGTGAATCAGTCATTTCCCTCCCTCTTTCTGCTCCTTTATCCCATTGCCCTAGGAGCAATGCCGTGGTTTAAAATCATGCTTTTAGCAATGGGATGTGTTCATGAGCAGCAATTCTCTGGATATTTTTTTTTAGGTCACCTCCTTCAATCAAGAGCATGCCTAAAACTACTGTAAACTAGAAGTAAAGACTATAAGCCATGATGCACATGAAGTAAAATGTTCCTTAACAGGTTCTTTCCTGGTCACCCAGCTGAGTAGAAATTCCACAGGCAAACAACTTTTCACCTCCCAACCACAATTCACTGCTTTGAAAAAACTGCCCCATCATGACCAGAGATTTTGTCACGGCTTTCATCAGAAAAACAAATCCAGAAACACACACAGATGACAAGGACTGTGACAGATGCTTTTGTTTGATGCAATGATCCTCCCTATGTGAATAAAGCACCATAGTCAAGAGTGGTGAGTATTTTTTGACAAATCGCATTCTGCTGAAATGGGAATATTGAGGGAGGAGGCGGCTGATGAAACTTGTTCTCTTAATTAGAAAATCTTCAGCTAGTCCTCAGACAATGATATCCTTCTGATTTTCTCTCACCTGACCTCCAATTATCAATAAAAATTTTTACCAAAAATATAGAACAATCAAGCTCATAAAATGACTTTCTAATCTTCAGTTATATTTATCTCCACTGGGGCTATCGGCAGTATTTTCTGTGCTTAATCTAAAAGATGAGACAAATATCACACATGAATGGCAAACATACGGCAAATGCCCTGTTCAAATAATCCTGTTCCCTCACATGCCCACAAGCACAAGACCCTTTGCATATCCTCAGCATTCCCTAAGACAACTTAATTCAAGCCAAACAGCAAGTCTGTCTGCTCTCAAATTAACTCCTACCCTCAAAAGAAAAACTCCTACTCACAAAAGAATAAATTAAAAGGCAGTCTGTAGACTTCTCTAGACTTACGCAAAGGGACTCGGGCAGAGCCGGGAGCGGAACGCAGAAATCTGCTGGCTCCTGCAAATCCAACCTGAGTCAGGTGAAAACTCCTAAGGGATGATCAAACTTCCAGGTCAGGTTGCCAGCCACTCCATTGCTTTAGTCCATGCTCACTGAGACACCTCACACAGGTGGTGGTTTCATTTGCACACTCAACATTGCTCTGAGAGTGCTCTCATGAAGATGGTGGGGGCTTTACAATTGAAATACATTTGCAAACACACACACACACCTGCAGTTTTGATGCTCCAAAGATGAACTTTGAACATTAAATGCACATGCCAATGGACTCCAACCAAAACCAACATTTGCTCATGGCAAAAAGCAATTCACTGCTGAACTGGGGATTTGCCTGTAACCTTGTACACAGTGAGTGTTGATGAGGGAGGGGAGCAAGCTGAATATTAAAAACTGCTGCCTCAAGAATAATATTATGTACAGATTTAATCATAATAAAAAATGATCTGCAAGTAATTGTAGTCATTACTACATCTGCTCAGAGCTGTGGGTAATCATTATGTATGAGTGAATTAAATCAAATTCAGTATCATGGGCCTGATCCTAGAATTTCTTGAGTAAACTCGCCTCATATTAGTAATCTCTATGAGTGCAGTGAGTATTTGCTTCTGCAGGTATGTTTCTTACATGAGGAGTCTTTCAACCCTTCCTCACTTTACCTTTAAATGCTAATTAAAACATAAGCCTAAAAACTTAAGGTGGTAGAGTGAAACATGTATTTCAAAAGGTGGGAAATGAATTTGTTTCAGTCCGCTCTTCTGTCTGTAAAGGTGCTGAAAGGCGCAGAAAGATAGTTGTCTCAGTGTGGAGGTTGAGTAATGGTAAAGGCAAAGCCTTCCAGGATAAAGCAGTTGAGCTCAAATTCCTTGCTTTTCTCACTAAGTCCCAGGCATTAGCATGTTACTGGAGACAGGGGTGTAATTTATAGCACATAGCATGAAAGTCTTGAAGATAAGAAAACCCTGTTTACAAAGCTGCTGAAGGGCAGAGCTGGAGCAAAACCAAACTAGATCAATAGTGAGGTGAATTATTAGTACAAGAAATAAGTTATTGGTGAAATTTCCTCTCTGTTATCTGTGGCAAACAATAGAGACTGTATTTTAGTATATCGTCATGAATATCTATCCAAGAGCCACACAGAAATTTTTTACCCTAACGGTCTTGTGATGACTTCTACGTATATTTGGAAGGAGAGGGGAGAACTGAGGTCTCTGATGTACAGAAGGTGAGTGTGACCCCTCTTAAAGAGAAGGGTCCAAGGCAGGCATCATGCTCTTTCAAAGATGCAGGACAGAAACGGAATGAGGTCTGAATTTTTATCTTGCATGCCCTTGGTGATGTCACAAGAAAATATGTTACAACCTGAGTTTAGGCAACATTTTTCATGTTACGGGGATATTCAACCAGAAAGAGTCTTGAGGGCTGCTGGAGCAATGAGAAACCATAGTTGTTTGCCTCTTTGAAGCTGGACCATCAGAGATCAAAGATGGAGACCTGGACAGAGGCACAGCATAGGTGTGGAACACACTCATGCAGTGGGAGTATTGACAATTCCATGCTATGCAGAGAAACCCCACCAGATTTACCTCCTCCTATCTCCTTTCACAGGGAACATGCCACAGCAAAGGTGACTTGGACTTAGCTTTTATAAGTAGTTCCATATTTTGTCTCCTGTCCAGAGACAGAGACATATCTGGATGGGATGTTCATAGAAGTTACGGTGGAAATGGAGGAATTAAACATAGCTGCAAAGTAGATGTGGGTGCATCACAGATGTGCAACTAACATATATATATACACACACTATCACATACAAATCTCCCCATCGCCCACATCTATGCACATATATGCTCACTACTACCATAGGCAACTGAATGCAGTATAATGCAAACAATAGTGGGTTTTTTCCTCCTGAAACAGACATGAGCTGGCAAACATAATCAGAAGATGAGGATCTAAGGATCCCTTTTTTTTCCCCCTAAAGAAGAGTGAGAGCAACAACAAAAAAAAAAAATCCAGTGAGAATTATGACAACAATGTAAGAAAGTAATCACTAGAGAAATCCTGATAAATGAGGAGCTTACATTTTTAAATGCCTTAAAACCAGTACAAATAAATCTAAATTTGAAGAGAATTCAATGCACAATTAAATTAGAAGGGAAAAATTCAACCAAATTGTTAAACTTCCACTACAGAACTTGTAAGTAGTTTATCTAGATGGAGCTATAAAATGAATAAAACAGCAGCAGAAAGGATTGAACTTTTGCTGTCAGTAAGAAATCCAAATCATGGATAAGAGTATTATGAATGCTGTGTAAAGAGCTCTGCAAAATATCCTCCAGTGAACAGGAACTAATGATAGATGAATGTGCACATGTAATTGAACATACAGAAAAGAAAACCAACATCCCAAGAAAGGAAACAGAAAAGCTATCAGGAGTACTGCCTCATGCTAACATCCACAAGGCTGAGACGCCTACAAGGAGAAAAGGCAAATTACCGAAAATACACCCTGCTACATAAAATAAAATACATGTTTGGGTCTACACATCTTCTTCTTCAGATTATCAAGGGAGCATGTGTCACACACACAGCCGTGAGGAATGCTGGCAGGAACACTCAACCACATAAAGCTCGCCTGGTTTTGGGTTTCATTACCAACGTCGGGCCCCATGTTGTTCCCATCTTAATTGATGGCAAACTTCCATTCCACTTCACAGAAAACAGGATCAGGCCCTTGCAATTTTGCTTGTGCGGCAAAGGGTTAAAAAATAAAGTGCAGAGAAACCCTTGAAGCACACCTCAGCCCAGAGCCAAGCCACCCCGAAGAACTGATCCCTTTTGCATCCCACACCATAGGAAATAGGATTTTCCTAGCTGTGTTTTGTGTTAAGATATTGGGCTCAGCTAAATCAAAACTCAAGCAAAGCAAACCCACACGAACTAAAAATCAAATGAAATTTCACACTCCCCTTGCAAACTGAGGCAGCCCTACACAAAGGTACTCTGAGCAGATGAAGCCAATGCACCTTTTAAGAGGGAGCAGAAAGTAGAGCATATTTGTAACAGACGAATTAGAAGCGCATCAAGGTACTGAATGAAAACGCTTTTTGAACTTAAGCCAAGTGCACAGTAGGAATAGGTTAGAAGGCTAAATCATTTCTAACCACAACTTAAAGAAGACTTCATTGTAAAAATATCCTCTTTTAACTCTTCTCTTCCAGGCACACATCACAACTTTTGTTTCCATTGGTTTTAGTCCCTATTTCAAAAGCAGCATTTGCTGTAACAGCTCATTTTTTCATGCAAAATACTGAATCTAATTGCGGAAATATGTCATTCCCTCCTCTCCGCCACATGGCATGAGTTAATGATGATGAATGAAAGTAATAAAACCCAAATCTTTTTCAAACTAAAGCTCCTGTTAAATTACTGGAAATTATATGCATGCGTCTACAATGAGGACACTGCAGAAGGTCAAAGATCTTGCTTCCTGCGTTTGGCCAAACTATTCAACAGGCAGCTTGGCTGAACCTGCACAGACACGTTTTTGCTGAGATCTGGGGGAGCCACCTAAGAAAAGCAGCTTAGTTTAAGGCTGGTGATTTCATTACAGCGTTTCTCTACTTCCCCATGGAACACTAAATATCATTCACCAGATCTTAGGACCTGCCCCACATGTTCCTGCAAGCTATTTTTAGATGTTGAAGACCGGGAGTTGGAATGGTAATTTATCATCTAATCTGATATACATTCTTAGTGAAGATCCCAATTTCCCTAATACAAAACTTTATTCTGTGGCGTGATAGAAAGCAGAAGTAATATCGCAAATTTAGAGCCAAGCGTTGCCTCTCTCATTCCCTCTGAACCACACCTGATTTCTCTGGCTGGTCCACTGAGGAGACAAGCAAATCAGTCAGAGGCTGAGGTCGTACTCAATACAAACACAAGTTTTCCTTTCTGAAAATCCTGTTTCCAATTCTGCACACTGCAAACTGCCTCAGCTTATTGCTGCTCTCCCCCCATTCATTCGTTTCCTCACTTTTGCTTAACTGGTGATGGTGCCATGGCCCCTGCTTTTCCTTTGGGCATTCGGACACTATGTTCTCCCTTCTTCTCCCCCAGCTCATCCACAACTCTCTCCAGAGTCTTTTTGTCTCCCTCCCTTTCATCATCAATTCATTGAGGTTTTATTGTTTTCGTCTTCCCACTATGCTGATCTCCCGCTCCCTCTTATGGCCCGTTTCACAGATGGGCCACAGAAGACATGGAAGGAAAACATAAGGAGAGGAATTCCTAATAACTTCCCACAGTTTGAATGCTTTGAATCTTGGACTGGTGTGAATCAAGGTGTTGCTTTACACAAGTCAGCACAGATAATTTTTGCAAAGTAGTATTCACAGTACTATGCTTACCTGCAGCAAAGCAAAACTTACCATCCTGGCAGGTTTTATTTCTCTGTCTTTTCATCAAAAACAACTTGCAGAATTGAAGTGCATAGAATTATAAACCACTTCTCAAAAACAAAAGACCTAAATTCTGCCACTCACGTTCACAGTGAGGGATAACTTACTCTCTAAGTAGCACTCATTTCATCTCGTTGGAGCCATCAAGAAATCATGTGTAATTCAACTCTCCATTCAACTTACTGCTTCACCACGCAGTGCTGACTGGAGAACCACAACACAACCACAACAAAGCAAAGCAGGAGGGCTCCCACCGCCTGGAGTCAGCAAAGGGGTGGCTGCAGTTAATCACCCTGAATACTCATTTAGAGCTAAACGAAGTGAATGAAGGTCCAGTGCAGGAGTGGAACTGTTGTTAATCGGCATGCCCACACTGGTGAGGGATAGCACAAGGGTGAAAAACAAAATAGACCTCTTTTCTTTACCTTTCTTTTTGCACTGCCAAAATACCTTACGCAACGTTACATTGTAGGATGTACACTCCCCCGCCAGTTAAGTTTCTCTGTACAGGCAAGAACACAGAGAGATGTTATTAGCAGCTAAACAACACACGGGTAACAAGTCATACGTATTCCATGGGACTCATGCAACTATGTGAACAAGAAGCTAAAAATACTTCCCTCTGTTTTAGGCCTTGCCAGTTCCCACTTAGTTTTCAGATACTGGCTTTGGGATGATTCTCCAGATCTCCCATGTCACCACTACACTGTTGAAAATTACTAATTTCTCACTACGAGGAAGTCGCTTAATTGTGATCCTGAGCACGCACAAAAGGAGGAGGGAATCATGCAGAGCCGCTTGGGACAGTATTATACTGACTGTTTCTAATGGAACGGACACCCAGAAGTTTCAAGCAATCTTCAGCATCTTTGACACAGAAAATGTGTAAGGGATGAAAGAAAACTAGCTATATAACACCTCTGTAAGCACAATCCTGGTCTTAATTTTTTAAGTTTAGGGCTTTTTTTTGTTCAGCAGTTTTGCATGGAGCTTGCAAGTATCATACAGAATACACTGTGGCTTTCTGGCATACCATGTCCACAAACAGAGCCATGTGTTGGCATGGGATTAAATCCATCTGCGAGGCTGCCCATCTGTTTTAGAAGGAGAATACTCTAAACTCTAGCACTTAGCAGGTTGGGAGAAATAGCCTCATCCTGCAGTTAGGGTCACTTATTCTGAACAAAGGCCTTCTAGGGGACAAATGAGACCAACTTAAAAGAGTAGGTTTCATAACCAAAGCTGGGCTATGTGAGCTTTAACGTATTAGCTGAATATTTATAAGAACATGTCCTCCTTTACTAAGCTTCTGGGAACATTTCCACAATTAAAAAACAAAACAAAACAAAAAAATAATCGTCAACATACTGACAACAACTGGCAGCTTTCAAAACAACTCACAATGCCATCTCCAGGCCTTCAAAATCTCCCCCACAGTGACACTCCATTACCATCCTAGCCGGATGCTCATGTTAACTTTTGTGGGTCCCCTCTGTTCCCATGCCCCCATCTATCTGCACAAAGTCCTAAGTAGGAGTTGATATATAAACCCTATGTCATGTCACACTGAGACAGTAAAATAAAAGTATTCCAACTCTTCATTAAATAACCTGCTTCAACCACATGGCATGGGTTATTGTCATTGCCATGGCCAGAGCTGATGCAATAATTCATGTAAAGGTAAAATAGATTTATGGAGAAATCGTATTTGTGGCCACTGCTGTCAAAAAGGAACCAAAGTGAAGTTGTATTGTGAACATTCACACAATGTATAGTTGTCACTTACCATCAAAAAACCCACAGGACCTACTCAGGAGAAGGGCAGCATACAACACAAAACCTTTTTTGCAGTTTTATCTCATTCATGCAGATACTGGAAACAGCTGCTGAGAATGAGAAACCTCAAATTCTGGAATTACCTTCTCTAGGACCACTGAAAAAAGAAGATGAGAAGCTGCCACATAACCATGATTCAGCCTTGGCGAGTTCTATTGGAGCATCTGCTGCAAACTAGGATCTGCTGACTGTGCTGACTCACATCTGCCAGCTTGCCCCTCTCTGCTTATATAAGATTTCCAGCTGCAGTCACCAGATTGTCTTGATACCAGCTGGACCTAGGCACAGACTAAAGAAAGTCTAGAAGGAAATGCTTCCCAAATTTGAGATCATCCACTCTGTGATCTTTCTGGCACAAAAAGTAGGAATAGAAAGTAAAGGGATAGGCTAAGCAGAATATGCAATAATTATAGAGCAGATCTAGCTGCCAAAACTGATGCAGTAACTCTTTGAGCAACAATGAGATGCTTCAAGAAAAGGAGAGAGCATCTCCTCTGTCCTGGGTAGTACTCAAATGTGGCTCCCTTGTCCATTCCTGTCTCCAGGCCTGGCTATTTTCGTCTCATCTACCTTCTCATTTAATGTTTCTTGCTTGGCTTTTACTGTTAGCTCAGCATCTACTACTTGTCACGTAAACACCCTCCTGTCTCTCCTTCCGCACTCTTAATATTGGAGGGAAGAAACTATCAGCACCTTTTCCCAGGAAAAGGATGATGATCATCTGTCTTTTAGCACTACTCAGCACCTCTAGGCTTCTTCCATATGGATGTATTTTCTCCTCAGTCTCCACAGTTTCACCCTGTCCTTCTTTGTTCCCTTCATTTCCTAAACACTGTCTATGACTTCTGCTCCTCTTACTGGCATCTTAGAAGTCCTATGTGGCAAGGAGTACTTCTTGTTCTGCATTTGGGCAAAGCTCATTCACTAGAGAAGGGTTTGGAAAACCACAGAACATTTGTGGTTAGATGCTTTTTCTTTTCCCTGAACTCCTTGCTTAGGGACATCTCTTTGTAGGATCAGAGTTAAAACATCTGCAGTGTCATGCATCTCCTGCTCTGAGTTTGAAGAGGACTCAGCACACCAGCACAGGGAGGCTGAGATTCAATCTGAGATGACAAGGAAGCTGAGATCTTGTTTGACGTGACAGGTGGCAAAGCTAACCAACCCATTTTGCATTCCCCAGAGAACAGCACAGTCCAGCAAACACTGTAGGTCTCTCGCAGCAGAGGAAAAGTAAAACCAGAACACCTGCACCTGGAATAGCATCCTGCACAGCCAGAAGGTGCCATTTCTAAAACCACACGCTGGCAAACGTCACTCGGTTGCACAACATGCACACTTTGTGCAGAAGTCATGCATAGCTGTGAGTTCACGATGTACAGTGCATTCCAGGAAGGGAGGAGGGAGAAACTCTTGGGGCAGAAGGCTCACTTCTGGCACAGCCAGCACCATGCAACTCTGGAGGCATGAATCACCCACTAGCTCCAGGGGCGCTGAGCTGTGGAGTCTCCGTGACCGGCACCCGCAGAGACACAATTTGAGATGAATAGACGTCTCTGAGAAGGGCTGCGGTGAGCGATGTAACACTTACACAGATGGCACAGTCGTAACCATTAAACAGTTATGGCCAGCTTGAGCGAGAGAGTGAAGAATGCGTGCCCAGGGTGATAAAGTACACCCAGGAAACTGAGAAAAATATACATATTCCAATTTTAGACGCATGGGTTATCAAAGATAAGGGAGCTCTTGCCACAATATGATCTGTTATCAGAAACTTAAGGCAGCTGGTTGGATTCTGAACTTTGACTCACAGATTCCCATATGGTCACAGTTTGCTGGGGGTAGGGTGGGAGTGGGGGGAAACCATGAGTTCTTTTAGCACAGTGAGTCTAGTCCAGTCAAATGGTTTCTTCTCCATCCCTCAACCCATTTAAAAGCTATCGTAAATATTCCTAGGGACCCACTGGTCCATAAAGAAAAAAAGCTAAAGAAAACATCATCTTTCAAGGGCTGACATTACCTAGTTCCCAGCGCAGCTACAGACTAGTTGCAGTGAAATGCAACAACCTGATGGGAATTAGAAAGCTGTCTTTTAGCTGCCACTATTATCTCTAAAGTCTCTCTAATAGCAATCCCAGAATATAGGTTTAAAGAAAAATCATTTTAATGGAGGTCCCAGTACTACATTTTTATATTGCACCAAGTCAAGCTATTGATTAGCTTTACATTAATTTTAAAAGCACAAGGAATTTGTCATGATTTTTCTCCCTTTGATATCAGTGTCCATCTGCAGTTGCATCAGTTTTCTGCTGAGCTGCTGAGCAAAGTTAAATGATGATGCGCTTCCTCTCCTCGACTTTTGATTCCAGCTTGGTTCAGCAATCTCCACCAGCCACTTCCTGTCTCCCCTATTGCACCGTCTGGCACTTACTTCAGACAAGTCAATATGTTTAAATTATATCTGCACCGGGCGTAATTAATCATAAAGCTTTCTGCTTTGTAATGTTATTTGAACTTCTGCTTGGTGTTCACGAGCAGAAAGCAAAACAAAAGGAGCTCAATTGTGAAAACCGCGCCGCCCCACCCCACCTCCTCATTGAGTTGGAGCTCCTTGGATTTCAGAGCAAGAGACTCTGGAAGTTGCTGCTCTCCAAGAGTTCAAAACTAGGTCACTGAACCCTAGTAGGCCAATTATGGGTGGAGAGAAAACTCCAAGGAAAATAGGGCATTACCACCAGCTACATGCAGAGATACTTTGTATGGAGCCAGTCTGGAAACTCACAGGGAGGTTGGTTTGACATCAGGCAGTCTGGTGCTCGCACACAAGGGAAGACCCTAGAGGTTGTGTGCACAGACCCAATTCCAAGTTGCAGCGCTACCTCTATTCTCCAGGGCATGCAGTAATTTACAGCCATTACAGGCCAGCAGCAAATTACTACCCCCAGCCTGGCTCAGTCAAGTTCTCCAAACAGCCACTGGAGACTCGATGTACAGGGATGGATGCATGAAGATTAAGGAGGAGTGGTTTGCATCCATGCCTGGTCCCTTGTCTACCTCTAGAAAGGAAACAAACAGACAAGCCACATTTTCTTCTTTCCAGGTACTCAAAGGTCTGGCCTACGCTCCCATGGAGAATACTGCATGCAGCGACCATCTGCTTGAGTAAGGTATCTCCCTCCCCTAAGAAGGCACAGAAGGAGCTCAGGATGCAACGATGCCACAGCTGAAACTGCTCTCAAACCCACTGGTGCTTGCTCCCTTTACAAAGAGGGCTCTGCTGAACTCAGAGCAGTAGAACACTTAAGGGTACAGTAGACCACAAAAGCAACCTCGAACCTCTGGGATTGTCCTTCAGCTTGGTGGGACATGGTGGGATGAGTAGTGCCATTCCCACCTGGCACCCAGCTCAAGTCTTCCACAGTGAATCTATCCAAAACCAATAGTTCATCCTATGGCGGGGATCCTCACAAAGAGCTCAGCCAGCTGCTGGGGTCTTTGTTTTAGGTGCTTTAGGAACAAGGCAGTCTCGTTCAGCAGAAACCAACCTTTCGCGTAACCCACAGCACAGGCGCCTTTAATACATTTCAAACAGAAAATAAAAGCAACAACAAAACCTCTTTTTCTTAGAGCATTCCAAGCAATTTTACAGAGATTAATTATCCTTACTCATTTTTGCCTTTCCATATATTTCAGTACTCCCACAGAAACTAATCCACTGGATTTCAAATTATGGCACAATTAGCATGAAATTAATTAGCATCTGACCTATCCCCTAGTTTTCCTCCAGCCGAGACTGCCAACTTTTAATATAAGCCTAAAGCAAGAACTGTAAGACTAATGCAGCAAATGGGACAAAGGACTTTTAAATTAAAGAGAGAGAGTTTAAAAAAAATACAATTTACAGCCATAAGCATTTCCCTGACAACAACCCCAAAACTCCATTTCTCGAACAAAGTGTAAAGAAATATTTCGCCTCCCCCAACACACGCAGCGTTCATTTGCAAAGCCTGCAATCATCCCCCCCATCTTTAAAATACTTGTGGCCTTTCAAAAGCAGAGTCTATAGCTATCAGTTAGCAATGCCTTTTAGTCCCATCATGCAAAGTTTCTTTTTCACATAACCTCTCCAGACGTCTGTGAGGATTTTTAAGTCCATCATATATACATATACAGATATATACATATACAGATATATACATATACATAATCACTCCCCCAACTGTATATTAGCCTTCACAATTTCCTGCATCATTTATAGACCTCTGCAGTCTCTTTCTTTGCCACCGTACATATTTTCCACATACCTCCAGGCTTCTATTCACTATCTGGTACTCAAATTTCTCCCCCTCCTTCCTCTTCAGAAGATTTCAGCCATCATTAACCGAACACCCCTGTTATTCTTTTTCATAGTTGCTTCCATCACTGCCATCCCTGCTTCCCACATGGAGCCTGTGATTCTCAGATGTCCCACAATATTTAACTCTTTTGCTTATCCCAGCTGGAGTGGCACACGGCAGCCTGGCAGGATCATCTCCTCCAAAGGATACACAACTTTTAAATCAGAAAATAAGACCTGTGCTCAAAGAATTAGCCAAAAGGAACCTTCCCCTCCCAACCCGGTGTGATCACAAGTTGTTATTGTCTCTGTGAAATTCAGTAATGGGCTCTCCCCTACCTCGAAAGGGCAAGAATCACTGGTGCAACCACCCCCAGAAAAGGCAACACGATAGACATAGCTTCAACAGGAGGATTTTACAGCCTTGAAAGGGAACCATCCAGCTGATGTCCCTATCACAGCAGCAAAACAAGTGGCTTGGATAAAGTATGTAGTAGCAAGGGGCTGAAAAAACAAAAGGACATGTGCAGGCCCTGCAGAGAAAACAAGAAGATTTACAGAATGGAAGGGTATGGAAGACAGATGCAGCATACAGAGGACATCTTAGAGAACCCATGTATGCCTGTATAGATCCAACACATACAGCACAGAGCACACACTTCATTGTCGCATCAATAGAAACTACATTCAAGGTCTTGATCTTGGTCAGCAGAGCTGCAATACCTTTAGCCTTCAAGAACTCTATAACTCTCCCAGAAACCATGGAAAGGGAAAAACAGAAAGAGAGAGGAGGAACAATGTTCTATACAAACACAATCTATTTTGAAGATTAGATGTTCATTCCAAAAGTCTTTGTTTTACCTGGACATTTACTATTGTTATGGTCTGACAATTCGGGTTTTATTGACTGATCTTTCATTCTGTTGTTGCCAGTATTGGGGTTTTTTTTCCATGTTTTTTTTTGTTTGTTTTTCCCAAAGAGGAAAAGAGAGCACTCTGCTTTTTTATGAAGTAGCAACAACCAGTGCCCCAATCCACAGCAATCCATATCATTCTGAGCTTTGGTAAATGGCCCTAACCCCTCCTTTCCTGCTATTCTTCTTCCCTTTGGTAAAACAGAATCAAAATGATTTGCTTGTTCCCTTCCAAACTCAGAAAGATGAAGGGTCCAAAGAAAACAGCCTCAACAGTCACAGAGGGAGACACCTGCCTAGTGCCCACATGCACTGTGGCCAGAAGAGGTAAGAGTGGAAGCGGAGCCCAGCAGCTGGGCTCTGCATCTGCTGAGGTCACCTCTTACACACACAGATGTCATCTGCTGTTCTGGACCAGGTACAAGAAGGGGGAAACAGCACAAACCGTTACAAACCAGAAATGTGCTGTGCACATTTCCATGTTGTTTGCCCGGTTTCCAGCAACACTAGGCAATTTCATCAGTTTGACATGAACCAGAGGGAGGTCTCCTTTACCTACCCTGAAAATGCTTCTTTGAGAATGGAACAGTTTCCTATAACCTGGCTGATGCCAACCCTTCACCCCTCCAGAATCCACAATATTAATTCTCATAATAAAGTCTATTTTAAATATTTTTTTAATCCTCTAAGAAAACCAATTTCATCCTTGAATGTTCCATTGATCTACAGTAAATAAATAGGCATTAGGGAGAAGCATTGTTTATTTATTTGCTTGCCACTTAGAATTTAATCCTGGGATTCTAAAGGGATGATTATAAATTTCTCTAACAGTCCCTGGGGTATGTTTTGAATGTAACCATCTAAGATAGGACTCTTGCACTCCAGGATGCTGGTGCATTACAG
Organism: Hypotaenidia okinawae; assembly: GCA_027925045.1. NCBI lineage: Eukaryota > Metazoa > Chordata > Aves > Gruiformes > Rallidae > Hypotaenidia > Hypotaenidia okinawae. The sequence continues at coordinate 14,099,298 of BSDF01000003.1, read as the reverse complement.
CTTTAGAAAGATTGTAGCCAAATAACTCTCATTTATTATAAAGAGGGATGAGTAGTAATTCCAGGGCACACACTAGATGAGATTTCACCGCTATCTAGTCTCTGTACAGTGCAGAATGTAACTGGGAGCTTTCCAAAGTCTGCTTACATGCAGCACAGGCTCAGTAAGGGAGTTCCCAGCAAAATCTTGTTGTTAAGGCAAGGGGTTTGGAGCTTCTTCAATTGAAGAGCAGCTTCCACTTACCGATCAGAGTTTGTGGTCATGTGGAAGGACTGTAGACCATCTGATCTCTTACACTGGAAAAATGTCAGTGGTTGCTTCATTCAAACTTTCATTCTTCTTGAAAATCAAAGGACAGTTTTCTTCTGGAAGATCCAGACTGAGGGATGCAGGGCTGGAAGGGGCCAAAAGGTTCACCACAGCCAATCATATACAACCACAAGCATAAATTCTTCTTAAACATCAGCTCCTACCACCACAGGCCATAAAACCCACTGCAGACTCCAGAAATAAAAAGCTTTAGTATTAAAGACTGAAAATGATGAGGACCTCATCCTACATCCAGGAAAACAGCTAGAAATCACTTTCAACTTAAAAAAAACCAACAAAAAACCCAACCAAAAACAGAAAGAAAGGGAAGAGGGAAGAGGGAAGAGGGAAGAGGGAAGAGGGAAGAGGGAAGAGGGAAGAGGGAAGAGGGAAGAGGGAAGAGGGAAGAGGGAAGAGGGAAGAGGGAAGAGGGAAGAGGGAAGAGGGAAGAGGGAAGAGGGAAGAGGGAAGAGGGAAGAGGGAAGAGGGAAAGAGCAGGTGTCATTTCCTGCTTTGCCAACCCTTTTCCTGGGAGAGGAAAAAGCCATCCACTAATCAGAAAGGTCTTCACTCAAAGTACTTCTAGGGTATCATGAGGTCACAGTACTGGATAAACCACACAGAGAATAAACTACCACAGAATGAGCTTCTGTGGGTAGGTTTTCCAGATCTCTGATCATTTTCCTAATGTCCCTTTCTAAGCCCTTCCCGGTCTGTCAGCACAACTTCAGCAAAACTAGACAGCAAGGAACCGTAACAGAATGAGCAAGCTCTTCAAGCAACATATTTGTACAGTATTTCCAAGGAGTAGGAGGACATAGTTCAGTGTGGAGAAGTGAAAGAAATGGCTACACCATGATACAATCTTGCCTAAATGCTTTGGAGACTCCAGATCCCCAGTGCATGTCAACACGCGGCCTGAGAGAGTAGCTGGGCCAGAGCACTAGGTTGCATACAGGCTAGCGAAATGCTCGGCATAGTGAGGATAAGTCTGCTTTGTGTCACTGGAGAAAATTAGGCTGATATCTAACAGATGACATTTGCCAGTAAAAACGATTGTTCACATTGTGTTTGTCTTTTGGGAAATGTCACTAATCTGATGTGCATCCACAATACACAAAGGTATTGAGTGTAACCTCGCTGTAGATGGTCTCCAACCTGCTATGCAGGTCCTTCCAGGATACAAAGTCTCAGGATAATAGCCTTTTTCATTTAATTTATGATTCTCCTTCATACTCATATTAATTAAAGACTAATCACATTCACTGGAGCCAAGTGCTGAACAAATTCCTCATTTGTCTTTGCAACACAGAGCACTGTTGGCCCCAGCCATGTGGAGAAAAAGGCAGGAATGGAGACCACCTCTCTTCCTGCGCTGTGCTACCTCAGGGCTCCTATTTCTCATTTTGAAGTACGGCTCTGCTGCTCAGAGGTACAGACTACAGCCGCGCTGCAGGAGTCCCATGAACTCAGAGGTGGGCTCTGTCCCAAAAATACCTATTACACCCAAAAAGCAGTCACCCCATCCACACTGCCACTGTTACTTGACTCCTTTGATATGGAGACTCTATACTGCAAATGCAGCTGGGTAAAGCAGTTGGTATTATCACTTCTGGTTTAATCTGGGGGCAAAGAAGGGAAAATTCAGAGATTTGTCCCAACTCACGGTGGAAATTGATAATGTAACCAGGAAGATAATCCTCATCTGCAGAGACCTGTGTGGCAGCTTCGCTGTACGGTCAAAACCGCTCAAACGAAGAATTTCACCACTGACACCTGACTGCACGCAGGAACACGAGGGCTCAGCTTCCTTAGCTCATTTGCGAAGCAGAATTTGAGAATAAATTCCTGTTGTTAGGTAAACAGAGACTCAGTTAACACATGGTGTGGGGTGGGAAAGTCCCGTATCTTACTGATTCTGTTTCAGTTAAGTCAGAAACGGAGAGTTTAGCCAGGCAGATCATGCACACAACAACTACTTGAAGTCTATGAGAAAACCCTCCAAGGGCTCCTCTTGCTTCTTGAAGAGCCAACACACAGAGGAGTTCCCTGCAATGCCTTTCATGATTTCTATTGTTCACAGAGTACTAAAGTAATGAATAGCCTTTATTTTTCCAAGTTTCAGTCACAGAATGCGCATGCTAGCATTAAAAGGAAAACAAAAGTGCAGAAATGCCAAGATACTATGTAACACACAGCCCTTCATCACTTGCATTGATGCATAGTGTTACAAATTTTATCTAATCAACTGACATTTTAAGTAGTGGAGAATTTAACAAGAATAACAATGTGGTGACAATTTAGTCTTTCTTCCCCCTCCATAAAAACACTGTCTTCTGTTTGGTCTAGATTCAGGTCAAGACATTTCACTAATTTGCTAGTCATTAAAAAGATATTTTTATACCCAGCCTGTAATATTATACTCTTCAGTGATTATGATAGTTCCCAACAGAATTCCAGACTTGAAAATGAAGGCTGGGAAGCTGAGCTGCAATTATGATACTTTAAATAATTCCACAAAAGTAGAACCACTGTTAAATAATTTATAGTCTTTGATCTTGTCACAGATCTACTGAAATCTTCACATCACTCAAGCTAAATATTTTCAAACAGAAATGGGATAGGTTACTTCCCTCTACCCCCTATGTCACTGCGGGAGCCGAGGAAAATAATGGTGCCAGGGGCCAAATTCTCAGCTACTTTGGTGTAAGCTCCTTCAGAGGAACTCACGTGAAAATTTTTCCTCTGGGGCTTAAACGCATCCAGAGATACATCTCTCATCACAGCACCTCAGAAGGTTAAGAAAACAGCAGTTATTTTTGAAACAGATTTTCCTTCAAAGTGACATTGTTCCAAATATTTTACAAAACAGAAAACATTACCTTGCAACTCTGCATCTTGCACTGCTATAGGCAAGCAGAGGCCAGAGACGCTCCGCACAGGACACCAGCCCTTGCATAGCTCTGTGAGTGCATGCTAGGAAGGCAAGGGAACCTTGTGAAAGAGGTCTGGCCATGCTGCCAAACCTCAGTAGAGTCTGTTTAGAGTCACCACACCCGGCCAGTTTCCTCGAGTGAGGGGCAGATACCAAAGGCTGGTGGTAACAAGGGACATACATGAAAAAGCAGCCCATGCTAAAACATGTGGTTAAATATAACACACACACACACACACATCTCCCCTGCAATTGTACTCTAATCGGTCACAGGGATACAGACTGCTCACAGTTGCTATCAAGAGCACTGGACAGAAAAAAAACAAAAACACTCTAATGAAAATTGTGCTTCTCGGTTAAAAACCTCTTACAAGGTCCGATTCAGAAGCTTTGGTGTAAATCAGAAGCTCAGGCACAGGATCAAGCTACGCTGTTTCAAAAAGAAGTTACCTCTAATTATCTGAGCCCCAGTAGCTAATAGAAGATGAGATAACATAGCTTAAATGCCTTTCACTGGAGGCGAAACGAAGGCTGCATCACGTTGCAGTCCAGGAAGCCTACGTGCCCGCATATGTACAATTACAACGGCTCTGCTGACTGATAACTTGTTAAATTGATGCAACTTGACTGTGTCAGGGTCCTAAGACTAATGAAACATGTAAAGTATGGCAGAAGTAAACAGCAGCTTTCCAGGAAACCCTTAATTTGCATTCTAATTAATGCAATGTGGGGCAGAAGTCATAAATAAAGGATTCAATCACAGCTCACTGTATAATAGGCAGGCTGGTTTTACACACCTGATCTGACAGGCAAGTACTAATGTGGGGTTAAGGAAGATGCCAGACCTAAACAAGCTACTCACGTCTGCAAGTGACAAAGAGCCACATCACCAAAATAAAAGGTTTTCATGATGCAATTTGATTTTTAAAACTTTCCCTCCCTAGGAATAAATCACATATTTTTTAGATGATGACAAGCACAAAGAAAACTTCATCCAGGGAGTTCTTGCAGGTGTGACAAACAGAGTTTGAATGCTCCATCTCCAGCTATTTTACCACTGGAGTTGAGAAGAGTAGTTTTCATACCCTGGTAAAGACTCAAGTCTCACTTGCTTACAGAAGTCTTTCCAGAATAGCTGCCACTACCAAGGAAGCCTGGCCCTGAGACAGGATGCCTGCATACCAGAAGACGGACCAACTTGCCCAAAATGCCCTGTACAGTGCATTTGGCTGAAAGAATGAATAGGAAAAAACAGAATCTGGAAGAGGTCAGTAGTGTGTGAGGGTACAGAAACAACACTCAAATACAGGAGCACCAGGTCTGAATCTTCATGTTACATTGTCAGTCCTGTCACACAGAGCATATTGCCTGAAATAGGCATTTTGGGGGTGGTGGGGAGGCGGGTCAGGCAAAGTTTGAGGATGAGTGCCTAGTTTGCTCTCACCTGTCACCTTACTCTATCACCATTACCACCTTTCAGCCATTCCCTCCTAGGGACCGTATCACACAATTGTCGACTGGTAAACTCTGAACGTGATGGGGCAGCAAAAAAGGAGGTTGGTTGCATTTAGCTACAATAAACTCACCTACATAAAACCATTCAGAAATCAAATTTTGATGTCCTTTCTGTGTGGGACAGTACATGTGGTTTACGTTACTTCGAGAACACTTTGGTAAGTGCTCTGTCAAATTTATTAAATGTAATCAAGTCAAGAAAAGAACAAGCAATTAAGTTACTTGCTTTGTAATTAAAAATAAACAGCATTATTTTAAAATATCCTGCTTTTCCTCCCTGTTGAAAGTACAATAGAAAAAACTAGCCTCTATAAGTGACAGAAGATTACTGCAAACCAAAAAATTAAGGGGGACAATAAATATCAGTACCATAATAAAAGTAAAGTCCACTAGTGGCTTTAACTACTTTGCTACTCTTGCTTCACGTTTCTCTGCTACCCTACCACAAGTGGCAAGTCTTTCCATGGAACCCTCCGAGCTCATTCGTTTTTTGTGAAAAACACTTGCTTAGTGGTTATTTGTTTTTGCAACCATAGCGATAAAATATATTACTGGCCAAAGTCTGGGGATTATAAATAGGTATCAGTCTTTGTTTAATTTCAGTAAGCCAGGGCAAAAAAAAATTAAATGAGGTTTCCACACACATGACTTTCATTAGGAGCAATGTACAACTGCAAATACATCAGACTTATGCTTTTTATTGTTCTTATTAAATTTTTTTTTATGCCTTCTTGTAATTAGAAGGCTGAATGTTTTGGGGGAGTTTAGCAAAGGTCCCAGGGAAAAGCCCCAATGACTGTGGAACAGGCAAAGTTACTCACAACAGGACAATAGCTACCAATCTGTTTGGAAATGTGAAAGTATTTTGGTTTGCATCTTTGAATTTTTTTGCTTGCTTCCATTTTTATTAAATTATTTAAGATGTGTTAGTTTGGTAAATGACCCTGAGGGAAGAAAGCCCCCTCTTAAAATTTAGTAAGTTACACCAGAAAGCTGCAGCCACTAACTGTCTGTCCAAGCACCCTGTGTCCCTCACCAAAACCATCAGGAACCAGAGCTGACATCTCTGATAATTCCAAGTTAGACAAACAGTGCCAAAAATACCTGTAGAAAAACAAGAGCAGGTCAAATCTTTGGGTCAAATCTTTCAATGATTTTCCTTAAAATTCATATAAATTATCTTTATGTAGGATTTTCGGTTTTGTAATAAGCCCTTCTTTTTTTCCCAGAGGGCTTGCAAGTACTCTGGTTAAGAACAAAGTTTTAATAAAATAACGCAGAATTCATATGATCATGTGGCCAACATGTTGCTTTTGTGATTCTAGGGTGTGATTATACTATACAGCAAACAGGTAGATGCAACAGTTCAGTCCAGGTGCCGAGTTTAAATCAGCTCATGACTTCCCCCTGTGAGCAAGGTAGCACCTTTCCCTTGGGGATGGGCAGGCAGAGAGCAGCCCGCTCCTCTTCCACAGAAGGACACAAGAAATGCTTCCTCTCCAGGAGACCCGTCTGGGGCTTTGCCCAGATTACTTTGGAGTAAAGCTCTCCTGGGGTTTGCCTGAGAGTAGGAGGACAATGCGAAGACGTGCTTTGCCCCAGCTCTGGCAGCTGCAGCTGGCAGCTATGTCCAGCCGCGGTAACGCTTTGTACTGAACCCCGGGGCATTCCACCCACGCTGTCTTCTCCACCATGGCTGCAGACAGACAAATCGAGCAGAGCACCAAGGGTTAACCAGCCCTGGCCCAGTTCAGGCACAGGGAGCATATTCCAGAGTAGCAGAGGAACCCGCAGTATTCGCAAAAGGGGAGCTATAATGATTTGCTGCTTGGGAGCCATTTCATGCCACCCTCAGACAAGTCTCTTGTAGAAGTCAGCAGGATGCTCCTCTGGTTATGGACTGCAGCAGGATTTGGCTTTGGCTCTGAAGAAAAGGGATTCATAGGGGAAGCTTCTGGTAGCAGCATGCACACAAGGGAAGTTGGGCACAGCAGCATTTTTCTTTCAAAATCTCCCTGCTCCTGAAAGGCCACCCATGGGACGCAGCCATCTCTTGTATAGCTATTGTTTTCTGTGGATGCGTGCCACATATTAACAGCCAGGGTGGAGCAGAGGGAGCTCCCAGGCCTCGCACAGAGAAGACGAAGACTGCCCTCTGCCTTTCTGCTGTCGGAGGCCACTCCGAGCACAAACAAGGCAAAAGCAAGAACACAGCTACAGCATTACTGATCCGAAACGGGCTCCAGCAGCGCCCCAGATAATTCCTACTGCCCGGGTGTCAGCAACAGAAGCTTTCCGGAAAGAGCTGGAGGGCACCTGGAGCAGATCAACCTAGATCGCTAATTTAGGAACCACATACACCAATTTCAGAGCCAGAGAGTATACAGTAGTGAATCAGGAGTAAAAACAGGCAGTCTCACACCCAGGGTCTATTAAGCTCATCACTGCCAGGGTGAGCTTCTCCATTACAGAGAGAATGTGAAGAGCAGGAGCTGAAACCAGAAGGTGACTCCAGCAGCTGGGAAAGCCACCAGCTGAGGACCGAGGTGCAGCACAGCTTGCTCTCCTCACCTGCCATAAAAAACTTGCAGAAGCAACAGCAGAACTAACTCCAGCTCTCCCTCATTTGAAAGGGCAGAGATCTCTCTGAGTCGCCAAGCCTCAAGAGCCCTTTCTCAGAGCAGGGCTTTAAGGAGCACAGTTCGGTTTCTTTGCAACCTTCCACTTCATTTCTCCCTTGGTTTTGTCTTTGGAGCAGGGTAAGCATTCCCTGCAGAAGATGAGATTTAGCAACAGCGGAGTTATCAGAAGCCTTGTGTGTCAAATAAACACTATGTTTCTTATGAACAGAAAACATACGAGTCATAAATCAAGGGCCCAGTTTGGAGAGGCTCGTCCCTGGAAAGGTGTCAGTGCACGTGCATTTGGATGGCTGCTGCCCTCAGGCTGCCTGATGGAAGTTTTGACCCAGGATATTAATACAGTTTATTTGACACAGAGCTAACCAGGCTGGAGCTCAGAGGTCTGCTTACATTACGAGACTGCGGGCCTTTGGGAGATTAACACCTAGAGAAAAATGCATCTGTGTTTGTTTTGGGTGAGGCTACAATTTAAATTCTTCTGTTATCACACAAACTAGACATGATAGATAATCAATGCCCTGTGATAGCTAGTACTGAGGAACTAAGCTAGTTTTGTTTTGCAGGATCATTATTCAGCATATCTTTCTTCCTGTGTTCATTTATATTTAAAGTCAGATCAGGCATTTATTTTCCTGAAGACTTTTATGAATTCATACCTATATTTTCATCTCTCATCATAAAGCAAAACTGCCTGGATTATGTCAGTGCTGTGCTTTTTTGCAGCAATATAAAATATATTAATATTGTTGCAAAACATTATGTCACAGAAATCATACAGATGTCAGACTAAAAGGAATCTTAAGAGGGCATCCAGTCTATCTTCTTATCTAGAAGCAGTATCAAGCTTAATTACAGCCATGACAGATGTCTGTCAAACTTCTTAAAACCTTCAGAAGAGAGTTTACAACATCTCTTGGTAACCTATTCCAGTGATTAACAATCCAGTATAGACAGATTGTATCACAGAATGGTTTGGGTTCGAAGGGACCTCAAAGCCCATCTAGACCCAGCCCCCTGCTATGGCAGGGACACCCTCCACTAGCCCAGGCTGCCCAAAGCCCCATCCAGCCTGGCCTTGAACACTGCCAGGGAGGGGGCAGCCACAGCTTCTCTGGGCAGCCTGTGCCAGGGCCTCACCACCCTCACAGAAAAGAATTAAATTTTAATGTCTGATTTAAATATCGTGTCTTTTAGGTTAAACCCATTACCCACTGTCCTATCACTACACTCCCTGATAAATAGTCCCTCTCCAGATTTCTTGTAGGCCCCTTTAGGTACTGGAAAGCTGCCATAAATCTCCTTGAGCCTTCTCTTCTCCAGGATGAACGTGCCCCACTCTCTCAGCCTGTCTTCATAGCAGAGGTTCTCCAGCCCTCTGAACATCACCTCTGGACTTGCTGCAACAGCTCAGTATCTTTCTTGTACTGGGGACCCCAGGGCTGGATGCAGTACTCCAGGTGGAGTCTCACCAGAGCAGAGCAGAGGGGCAGAATCACATCCCTCAACCCGCTGCTCATGCTGGTTTTGATGCAGTCCAGGATATCATTGGCTTTCTGAGCTGCAAGCACACATTGCTGGCTCATGTTGAGTACTCACATACGTGAGCATAGTTTCCAGGATAATCTGCTCCACAATCTGCCAGGCTCAGAGGGGAGACTGAGCTTGTAGTTCCCTAGGTCTTCCTTTTTTCCCTTTTTAAAAAATGGAAGTTATGTTTCCCCTTTTCTAGACAGAGGGAACTTCAACAGACTGCCATAACTTCCCAAATAAAATGAAGAGTGGCTTAGCCACTACATCTGCCAGTTCCCTCAGGACCCATGGATGCATCTTGTCAGGTCCCATGGCCATGTACACCTTCACTTTCCTTACATGGTCTCGAACCTGATCTTTCACTACAGTTCATTCTCCCAGTCCCTGCCTTTGCCTTCCATGTCCTGGGCAGTGTGACTATAGCACTTGCTGCTGAAGACTAAGGAAAAAATTTCTTGAGTACCTCAGCCTTCCCCATATCCTAGGTAACTGGGCTTCCTGTTTCATACTGCAGGGGGACCACATGTTTTTTGAACAACCAAAAGCCTTGTTTTGCTACCAGTGAAACCAATCTCTGAATTTATTTTCACATCTTTAATCCACACTTTAAGTAACTCCATTCCTTTGAAAACACTGACATCTGAATATAAGTCTACAGATACACTGCATCTTCAATTATTAAATACAGAGACACAATGGAAATTTGGGGAGCAAGAACAACTAGCAGAGATTTGGGTCAGTAGCACTGTTGCAGGATAGGTGTGCGATACACTTTCCACATGCCCAAGCAAGTAAAGCACTGATCTGCTAAATCTCAGTTCAGTTTGTTTTTTACAGAGACCCAGCCTTCTACTGAGCATCTGAGAAAACACAGTCCTTCTGATGCCATGCTCAACAGACATGCCAACTGATAGATCAGCATCCTCCTTCTAACAACGCTTCCCGAGAAGACTTACACCCTCTCTCTGATGTATCTTTTCTAGCCAAACACACACATATTTGTCAATCTTTCAGCACAGATCGTATTTTCTACATCTTGAAACATTTGGGTCATTTTTCTGGATTACACCCCATTTTTCTGCATCACTTTCAAAACAAGTCAAAAACCAGAACCGAAAATCCAGCTTCTGACTTCTCGGCACTCAACAGAGATGTCTTGCAGACAACAGCTTTGCTCACATGCTGCACACTAAGAGTTGCTCTTTTAATGCAATTATCACATCTTTTATTCCCATTCCATGTGCCAGGCACTAAAACTCCATCTTCTCTCCTGCTGCCAAGTCACTGTGTGGTTACAGATTATCTGGTGCGTACTACTTTGGAGTTTTGTAATCTGAATGCCATCACACTAATAACTTTCTTCCCAACATACCGCGTTCATTCATTCCTCTAATCCTGTCTTCTGAAGCACTTCTGTACCCTGTCGTCCTAGTGCCCCCCTTAAATATTACACATCCACTTTCTGTTTCATCATTTGAGCCAGTAACAAAAATATCGACTGGAACCAGGTCCACAATTAATCTGTTCTTCTGAGAGCAAAACTGAATTCTCATTTAGCAGGGCACTGCTGCTAACTACTGCCTCAGCGTAGGTGTTCAAAGAATCAGGCCCTCCCCTCATATTCAGGCCACGTTTCTCCAGTTTACTTATGAGCATATAATGTGCCATAGTGTCAAAAGCCTGGCTTAAGTCAAAATGTATCACATTTACCACTTGTGCCTTATCCACTAAGCCAGCTTCCCTGTGAAGGAAGGAAATTAGATTGGTCTAACATGATTTGTTCTTGACAAATATGTGTTGACTCTTTTTTTATCACCTTATTATCTGGATGGTGCTTACATATTGACTGCTTAATAATTTGTTCTGGTATATTTTGAGATATCAAGGTTAGACTGACTGGTGCAGAATTCCCAAGGTCCTTCCCTTCCCCCTTTTTAAAGATAGATACTACAGCCTGTTAAAGAGACGTGTACCTTCAAGAGAAGCAAGTCTTTGTAGGCATTGGGATAGTCATGTGCACAAATACAGAAAAGAAATATTTACCTGTTTTCTAAAAACCAGGGCCAAAATCAGTAAGTCAAATTTATCTGCTGCTTTATTATCTTGAGATGAGACAAAAACAAGCAAAGTCTAGGGTACAGGACCAGAAATGAATATTATATAAACAGAATCATTCATTGTACAGAAATACGATCACTGTTATGTAACCTTTTCCAGCCTCCTGCCAGTGGATGATTATTTCCTACAGAGTATTTTCCACTGCTTTGTTCAACAGAGATTTAAGCAAATCAGTAAATAACTTCCCCCATTTCCCTTGGGAAACTGTTGCATGGCTATATAATAGTCCATTTGGTCTCACTGAAAACAATAATGCAATGCTAAAACATATTTAATAGCAGCTAATTGTGACAGCAAATACGTCATAGTAACACCACCCCTCCTTTGTCCCATTCAGACAACCATTTCTTTCCACAGGTATTATACCTACTTATTCTTCTGTTGGTTCTCCTCTGGTTTCTGAAAAGCTCATCCTTTTTGTGTTTCCCACAAGCACATGCACATGTTCACATCTGCAGAGGTACGTGGAGAAGCTAGGAATGCCTCACCTTCTATTTCTTGGGTGCAGTTATATCAAGCATCTCCCATACTCTCACTGGTCTCTACTGTAGCTCCTGGTGGAGGGGACAGGTCTTCCTCAGGGAGATGATCTTGCAAGGAGAAGAAATGAGAACAAGAACACCACTACATCCACCTCTGCTATAATACCACGTATAATAACTTCACTTGCATATGAAGGAATGTAATGTCTTCCCTTACCATCACTGAGGTGTATGATAGACAAACAGACTCTCACAGAGAATTAAACACATGCCTACAAGCAGCTGAGTCCAGCAAAGGTAAATCTGAACATTGTCTACATACTGCCTAGATGCTTCAGTATATCTATATGGAAATGCCTAGAATACAGACCACAGCCTGTCAGGGGAGGTTGAGCCCTCATTGATTCCAACCTGTCACCCCTCTACTTTTCTCCTGATTTACTAATTTAATCTGATCCAGTTCCATTCAAATAACTCTGGTAAACTGACATCCCTGTAGCAGAATAGGCTCCCAAGTTACAAGCCAGTAATTTCTCCCCATCTACCACCACTCCAGCTACCTCAGATATGCTCTGCCCATTTCTATTTGTAACACGTTCAGAGACTCAGGGGTTTGTGACCAGCCAAGAATGCACCAAGTTCTCATCATCACAATGACTGCTGGAATTTATTTCTTTATACTAACCCTTGCATCTATTGAAATAAAGTGGGATTAGTTTTGACAGTGACTTTGGATCCCCTGTATCCTGCTCTCCCTTTCGGATAGTGCCTGGGCGTGAAGTATAGCTGCAGTACCACATGATAAACCCACTGCACGAAGAAACGCTGTTTCCCATTCTCCATGCATTTAAATCAGAGGTAGTTGACCTGTTTAGGATATGATCTATTCAGATAATAAAATCCACATGGCACATAGTAAAACGTTTTAATCCATGATCCATGCATATACTTCTCTAGAAACAAAGATGGCTACAGACTGTAGCATATAAAATTTGCCCTGAGCTAGAGAGCCAAAGCCCTTTAGCACAGAGACATTTTTGAATTGTGAACTTTATAAAACCCAACCCATAAGTTCTGCAGATGTAGCTTATTGCTGAGAAAAGCCTAAGATGTTAACTGCCAATGTTAGCTCATATAAGCTGGTATTTGTAAGAAGTGTGCTGTATAACTTGTATTATTTTTCTCACCTTTCCTGTATAGTAAAAGCCAGCTATTGTAAATTAAGACTTAATTTTTTTCTTTTCTTTTTTTCTCTTTGGAATGGTTTGAGGGCTTAATGGGGGTAAGGATGTGGTTTTGTCCTCTGCCATTTCTAAAAATGGTACAAATCGAAATGTATTTTCTAAAGGAATTTTACTACCTGTTTAATAAGTTTTTAAAAGGTTCTAGTATTGCATCATGGGACTACGTATATGGCAGGTCTTTTCCTTTATGGATGAACAAAGAACATGCCTGAGCAATGCTTAGTAACGTTAATGGCAGTTGCCATCCAAAAATCCCTTGTGAATTTTAGGCGAAGGGATCCAGAAAAGCTAGTCAGCTTGAAACATTATTTAAAGACATGGGGTTTGGACACAGACCCACACAAGCTGTTTAGCAGCAGATTATCCAGACTGTATTGGTGTTCCTTAACCTTATGGCTCCCTACAACTGAAATTTTAAATTGCTTTTATCCAACAGCAGAAAGGGACAGACAGCAAATCAAGATCACACACAGAGAGATACCTCAGACTGACCACTGTTGGTTCCTTTCTTCACCTGGCTGCAGACAGACACCGCTCAGTTCCACATATCCATGGTAGGACTTAGCCAGAGGCTTTGCCTTTTGGCATTTCATGCTTCAGAGAAGATTCTTTGCATGCTAATAAAGATGCCAGGAAGACCAGCTGCTCCTAAACAGTTTGCAGGGAGGCAGATATAATTAATTCACAAGTTGGAAGCACATTTGACAGAGAGAATTGTTTTGTTACCCCCAAACAATCGAGAAACTCATATGTGAAATGTACATGCAAGTACATCTGCTGTCACTTAAATCCCATACATTTACGCTACCCTAACTGAAGACACTGTAGTCAAGTCTCATAGCTAGCCATGAAGATGATTTGCAGAATAATCTAAATACTGCTGTGCAAGGAAAAGCTTGATCAATAGGCCCCATAACTTAGAAGGTCTGAATTTATGTTACTTTAATGGTATGTCCAAGAACATTAAGCCCAATCAAAGTCTACCCAGCTGGTCATGTTTACCAAGGCCCTGGCCTTCTTTGGGTCATCACAATCATGCCTTCCACCAAACTCAATGCCTAAGACTCACAGCTATAAGAACAGCATTATTTAAGCATTTTTTTCCTCGCTTTTTCTTTTTTTTCACCCATATTCACATAAACTTGTCACCCATTTGCATACATTTGAACAGTTTGCCTGACTATAAGGCATCTGCACTTTTATGTTCATTTCCCTGACATCTGGAGTGCTATAAATTCAATGCTTGCCTTATTTTTTTCTTTTTCTCTCACCCTGTCTCCCCTGAAGTAGTACTGGCAGTAGCACAGATCAATCCGGTTGCATTCAGATCCAAACTCACTGGAGATTTCCAAACTTGAATGACTCAAACTGGACCAAAAAAGGTGGTGGAAAAAAGCCACCAGTAAGGAAAAAAGCAGCATTACCATTCCACTGCAACAAGAGGCAAAGGAAAATACTAACAATGAACAGCTAAAGATAAATGGCTAAAGTTGCCTCAGGGCACTCTGGAAGAGAACATCGGGGCACACATGACCAGCTCTCACCCGCTTCTGCTCCCTCCTTTCTGGGTAAGCAGGAGTTGACACCAGCACTTCAAGTCAAAACAGGCATCTCTGGGCTGACCAAGGGAGCAAATCATTCTCCCTCTGTGTGTCCCTTTGGACTACTAGAAAGGTAAGGGACCAGCACGGCGATGAGTGTGGGGATGCCAAATCTCATACAGTGAATGTGAAAGCTGTACATTCATTTAGTGGGAATGTTTGGAGTAGCCCGTCACCCAAATGGGACATACAAGAACCACTTTGCAAATCTCCAAGGTATTGCAACACACAATGCAAACATACAATTAAGTTTTGTAAATCTGGCCAAACACCAAAGGCTTTGGAAGTTGGCTGAACATAAAGTTCCCTGATTCTTCTCCTGACTCTCAGCTTTCATTGCAGACTGAATCAAAAAGTAGAGATACTACTAGGCTGCTCATTCCTCTGTTGCCTGTACCCTGATATACTTTTCTTGCTCCATTGGGAGAGATGAAATAAGAGAAATGAAAACAGGGCCAGTCTGGTGTCTGTTGAGGGATCATCTCTTACTAACCAAGAAATGGCAAAATCCTCCTAAAGGTTCTTTGGGGAATATTTATTTTGCCCTGCACTTTTTACTGTAATTGTGTTAATCCAACAGATTTGCTAAGCAGTAAAGCGTTAACTGGCATGTCTGAGGAATGCCTACTGGGTAATGTGTCTGCATGGGAAGAGGACTGAAAATGCAGTTTACATAAGGGTGTGGACCATATGTGACAAAGAATACATTATAGTATATGTTTCCTTCATGGTAAAATATGATGAGGTAATGGGGAGCAGGGTTAAAAGCTAGAGAGACTATATTTATGCGTCAAGTTCAAGGGGTTGTTTTAATTTCTGGACCAAATCAATGATGACGAACTTCAGCTTTGCTTCTGGACACACTTTGATAGCTTGGGAGGGATAGCAACTGTGTGTCCAGCTGGCATACATTTCCATGCTGGAGTACTTTTACTCTCTTAAACTGGCATTTTGACTGGAAAGCGTGGTGCCAAGCGTGACAGAAAAGGCAAGTGGAGAAGGGAAAAGAGTGAAGTTAAATTAGGTGGCACTGACTATAATGAAAAATCAAACCTGCAGCTATTTTGCCTATCACTCACCTGCACATCTTTCCTCCATCTCAGAAATCACTCATTTGATCCCATGATCACCGTGACAAGCTGCAGGGTACGTCGGGGGAACATTTTAACCAGTTTCATTTTCTTATCTACCAAGGTATGCTACCCACAGCCTCTGGGTTTGCACAGGACACGAGAGCCCAAAGCTTTTTTTTCCTCTTGCTGTTGTTGGCTGCTTTCACTGCTAGGGTTCAAGTCCTGTCAGCAAAAGCTTTGCAGCAGATGCACAGGGAACCTGCCGAACGTGTTACAAACTGACACGATTCCAGCAGTAGTCAGTGGTCTCACATACTGCAGTTATTTTTTCCAGGCCTGTTTTCTTCTTCCAGCTGAGTTCCCAAAAGGCAGAAATGCTTTAATGGACCCACACAGTTCAAAAATGAGCAACAGCAGCATCCAAAAGCCTTTTGTTCGTTATTGCATCCAGCCCTTCTGGAGCACTCAGACGAGCTGGAGGGCAGGCTTGGCAAACCTTTCCTGACAGAAGTACCGAGAGCGCCTGAGACGAGGGTTTCACCTGTCAGGGCTACCCCGCTTTCCACCGCGCTACTTAAAAGCTAACGGGAAATTAGCGTATCAAAATATGTGAGGTCTCGCAGACACCTGCCCCCCTCCTCTCCCTCTCTTTGCCTGAGGACGCATGGTCACTCCAAAGATGAGAAGACACATCTCTAGACTATAACAGACAAGGGCTTTTGTAAAGCATGATGAAAACTTGGGCCAGCAATACAGCACGATGCAGCTTTGCCATGCTAAGAGAGGAGATAATACAGGGATCGGGATTTTTTTTGAGGCAACCTCCAAGGATCTTCGTTTTCAGTAGGATCTAAGCTTCTGAACCTGGAAATCTCTGCTGAAAGGTTTCCTAGTCTGTAATGACCAATGTTACAATAAGCAATTTCTACAACCTATAGAGCTCTAGCTTATAGCAGAGCCAGAAGCTCAGGCCAAAACCTTGTCCGTGCTAGACACAAGAGGCAACCTGAGACACAGCCAAGGTGAGAGTTTTCTTGATCCACATGAAACCTCATCAAAGGCAAAGCCAGTAATGGAGATTCCAGAGGTTCACAATGGCACAGCTATGGTGAGAGGCTGCCCGTTCCACACCTCTTTCCTTCTCACCATAGAAATAAGGCTGAAAATAAATCCCTTGATTACTCTGAGGCTCCACACATGTAGTTACCTATGCACCATATGTACAGTATCTTCCTGGTCACTCCCTCTGCCTCCCCCAGCTACGGCACCAAGCTCCAGATGAGCAGTTCCAATTACTTGAACAATGATCTTGGAAGTAAAATATTTGCCTCTTTGCCACAAATCTTTATAAGTAGCAAAATAAACACCACAACATGCCTTCTTCCAACAGCTGGAAAATTATGGTCTGACTGAAATGACATCATTCTGTTTTCCTATGGAATTTCTGTGCTGGGGGATATCAGGAAGAAACTCTGTTGGCTTGAGGTGGGATGGGAAGCAGTGTTGTCATAAAGTGGGCAAACAAAAAAAGGTGAAACAGTCTTAAGTAGACCTTACTGCAAAATAAATGTTTACACAAAACCCGGAAATATTCCTTAAAAACAGATCAGGCAGGCTGTCCCTTGGCTTGTAGCCATTCCTCAGCTCCAGCTTTCAACAGCCCTGTCTTAGCTCTAATGTATGGCATTATTCTTCTCAACATCTTATACTGTTCTTCCTCTCTTATTACATCACAGAAAAAATGATACAGAAGACATATCCCAGTGAGGAAATACCTCTGCCAGAGCAACATTGCAAATCTAGCAGCTTTTCAAAGGGGAAAGCGCTAAATCCTCATCCCTAATTACATGCTTGGTTGTGGATGTCATCAGAAAGCCTGTGACCACACAGGGTGTACCACAATCCCCTTTATTGCATGAAGATGACATGGAAGCTAAAGGTTTGGTCCTAGCAAATTGAGTCAAGTCCCAGAACCTGACTCTGGAGGAGAAAAGACTGACTGCAAAATACCTAGTGGCAACAGTCACTCCCTAGCCCAACATGCCTCAGTATCATTCACAGGTTTGGTTACCTTTACTCCAGACTTCCCCAGCACAATTCTCAGTAGTATTCAGTGCAATTTGGCACTCCACAGATGGATCCAAAAATCACCGAGACCAAACAGAAATTCTGAATTGTCCTCATGATCACTGTTTCTCCATAGACTGCCTACTTACTCCAAATCATAGCTGTGGGAAACCATCAGCAGCACTGGTGCTGACTTCAGGCAGTAATTAGACTCAACATAAAAGTCAGAAATTAAAAAGAACATGAGAACATCAGAAACACAAATGACATCTTTGCTGAAATTTCTATTCTGTTTTAACTCTTATAGAGGCCTTAAAAAAAACACCTTATCAGTGCCCTCAAAACACCACAAACATCTTGACTATTTTACTGCATGGCAAGGTTTTGGTAGTGAGGGGGGTGGGGCTAGAGAGGTGGCTTCTGTGAGAAGCTGCTAGAAGCTTCCTCCATGTCCCATACAGCAAATACCAGCTGGCTCCAAAACAGACCTGCCACTGCCAAGGCTGAGCCCATCAGCAATGGAGGTACTGCCACTGTTGTAACAGAGTTTAAGAAAAGAGGGGAAAACTGACCAGGAACAATTACACACAGAGAGAGGAGTGAGAATATGAGAGGAACAGCCTTGCAGACACCATGGTGAGTGAAAAAGGAGGGGGAGGAGGTGCTCCAGGTGCCAGAGCAGAGATTCTCCCCACTCACATTGGAGTTCATGGACTATTGCCCTTGAGAAGGGCCCTGCATTGGAGCGGGGGAAGAGTGTGATGAGTCCTCCCCCTGAGGAGGAAGGAGCTGCAGAGACAACTTGTGATGAACTGACCACAACCCCCATTCCCTGTCACCCTGTGCCACTGGCAGGGATGAGGGAGAGAAATCAGGAGCCCAGGAAGAAGGAAGAGTTGGTGTGTCTTAAAATCTGGTTTTATTTCTCATTACTTGACTCTGATTTGATTGGTAATAAATTAAATTCATTTTCCCCAAGTTGAGTCTGTTTTGCCCATGACAGCAATTGGTGAGTGATCTCTCCCTGTCCTTATCTTGACCCACAAGCCTTTCATTATATTTTCTCTGCCCTGTCCAGCTGAGGAGGGGAGCAATGGAGCACCTTGGATGGGCACATGGTGTACACCCAGTTATGCTCCTTCTCTTACTCCTATTTAGCTTCTATTTACTTTCTCTTACTTCAACTCCCTGCCCCTCCCAATTTTTCCTGTTGAATAGTTGCCTAAATAAACCAGAACAGCATAACTAAAAAGTCAAGGTGTACATTAAAACTTCCCCCAAACCAGAGATAACACTCATCCACCTTGCCAGCGTTTTTTTATATATAATATGTATATTATTTTTTTTAATTTTTTGTTATACAAAGGAATAAACTTCATTATATTTAAACCTGAAATTCCATACTTCATTTGTTATTTTTTTCCTGTTGTTATTTTTAAGCACTTCCACCAAATTACTAACTTTAAATTGCTCTATTTAGTAGGGTCAAGAAGGAAGAGCAATGAAGGCCTATCTTCAACACTTCACAGTGAGGAACAAAATTGATGCATAAATGTGCATATCACTTTAATGTTTCCAGCCCTATATATACACATAATTTTGTGTGATTTATATCCCTAATTAGATTCCCATGGAAACATTCTTCAGCTAACAATGTGTATCATAATCACCTTTTCTTCATACAAATGATTTCCTTAACTTTGCATGCATAACTTAGCAGCTTTTATTTTTAAAACTCGTGTTCACAGTTTCTCTCCTGTTACCAGTAGGGGTGCTATGATAAGAAACTAATTTGCTGTAAAAATTACTCATTTGTCAAATAAGCATTAAAATAATTGTTCCCCTTTTGACTGTTACCCTGCTGTTTCCAGTCATTTTCAAAAACTAAATTATTTACTCATTTGAAAGTTCAGCTGTGCATATTTTAATTGATATTCCCTCATAGGACTCATATTGTTAATGACAATAATTAACCCGAAATGGCTGCTAAATAATTATGCTGAAAAGATTCGAAGTATTTGTGCAGAAAGTAAAATCAGCATTTGAGAAACCATCAAAACATACAACTTTCCTATTTTATGGCAAAGCACAGTAATAGTTCATAATCAAATTAAGGATGAAAAGGAAAAATGTAGATTACATGCTTTGATGCAGAATACTTTATGTTTCCAATATAGTATGGTATTCTAGCTAACAATGAGTACTCAGTCATTTTAATAAATCCCTAGTATTGCTATTCCAGATAGTAATATAAAGTATTCTCATGAAGTCAGTGCAGTTAGGAATGTGGTAAACTATCCATTAATAATATTTCCCTGGCATCTATCTATTGCATTTCATTCCAAGGAATCAGACCCCTGTAATAATTTATAGCGTACAGAATTAATGCTGAAGGCTTTCTTCTGGCGAGTGTTGTTGATTTCAACGATGATAGCTAAAAGCTACTCAGGCCCCGCTTCTTCGGACACATCACAGGCCAGATGCATTACCAACCTAGTGTTTGTGTAACCATTTATACTAGCACAAAAACGGTATCACTTTTGATTTAGCTTCTTTGCTTGTCGATAAGTGCAAGTTACGGGTGAAGCGAGCTCCGTACGCACTGCGAGAGAGACAGGATAGGCTCGTCTACACAGGAAACAATCTGAGTTAACTAAGGATGTGATTTTAATGTGGGTTTCTATATACAACTATATTAAGCCCATGTGGACTCACTCATTCAGAATTAAAATAGCCCTAATTCACTTTAATCTAATTCACTTCCAAAGACCACAGAGGGGTTTAAAGTTGTTTAATCTATTTGAACAGCTCATTTGAATCCACATGCCTGAGTGTCCCCACAGACACCCACACAGACAAACAAAAACCCAGTAAAGCAGTAGAGAGGTTAAGGGTATGTTGGCAGAAAGTTTTATTTCATGGCTTTTTGTTGGAAAATTTGGGTTTCAGCTATATAGTCTCTTTGAAGAAGGTGTTGACATCGAGTGCTCCTAAATTTCAGCTGGAAATTAAATTCCCTTTCTAAAAGGCACAGTGAAATGCTGCTGCAGTTCTTGGTTCAGAGTCATGTAACCCCACAGTCTGCAGCCCAAGCAGTTGGGCCAGCACACTCGTAAGGGACATCCAAGATGTCAGATACACCCAAGTACACCAGAGAACTTGTATTCTGGCTCCAGAATAATTTTACTATACTTTAGACCAAAGTACTTTTGGCCTTTGATTTATTATTGAAAATTCAAGAGTTTTTGCATGGGGGAATAACGTTCCCTCCTTGTATCCTACCTCAGATAAGCTCTACTTGTAAAGGCTTTTCCAATAACCCATTCCATCAGGGCATCCCCAGATTGAAAGATTAGGTGATACCTGTCATCTCTTTGCAGAACATATCTGTGTGCTAAGCTTTTCTAAGAATATGGATGCCTCTGAACTCACATTTTGCTCATTAGAGGTAAAGGGTAGGCTTGAAGGAGTAACTGGGTCTCTGTTTGCAGGCACAGGTAAGGTGTTGGTAACATGCAGAGATGTTACACAGGAGTGAAGGTTGGTCATATTCCTGCTTCTGCAAAAGTGCTGAGGTCTGGAAAAGGAATTGGTTTTGTACAGGTGTTAGTTTTTAAGACCTGAAGCAAGTAGAATGGCCCACCTCACAGGAATGCCATGGATTAAGCATAGATGTGTTGCCAACTCTCAACACTTTTGAGTGCGTCCACTGTAAAGCTCCTTCTCTTAGAATCAAAGGCATACGTGAGACTTTCAAAGCAAGTGACTTTCTTCTGTTCTTTGCTGTAAAGGAAAGCAGAAAATTCTCAATTGAGTGAACTCCAAAGGTTTATAAAAACATAAAAATAAATGCATATTTTTAAAAAAAGTCTGTTGCTTTTGAAGAAGTAATTCCTAATTTTTGAATGCTTTCAGTTAGCAAAATGCTTCATTACCGCAATTTAAATACTCCTGGTCAGGGAATGTTAACATGAATGCATCTGTCTTACTCACTTAAATTGCCTCCGCAATTCTTCTACGTTTTCACATGCACCTCTGGGGGTTTGCATGTGTAATCAGCAGCACTGAGAACTCAGGCATGCCTCTGAAAGTTTGGCTCATTTAGAGCCACCTTCCACATCCACTAAGTTACATTTTGGATTTTGAAATTTAAGACAAATAGCCAACAGACGAAGAGCATATTTATGAAAAAAAAAAAAAAAGAGGAAAAAAAAATGTCTTTTAATTGCTCAACCTATTGCTGTTTGAAAAAGAAGCACAAGCGATTCCTGGCACCAGATGACTCCCAGTTTTCACTGGCCAGCAAAGCCACATCTGCAAGTTCAATGAGATCAGTAAACAGTGTAGGTTAAGTAACTGGTTACTAATATTTTCCTTGAGGTAAAAAACTTTTAAACAACTAACAACAACAACTGTGATCACGGTAACCTTCCAGAGGTTAACAGCATGCAGGTGGTCAATTTGAATTAAATGCAAAACAGACGTCTGCGGCATTATAAACTGAAGACCTTGGTTAAGTTTGCTTCAGGAACTGGGTCTTCTTTCTCCAAAGCCTCAATGATACAACACATAAATGTCAAAACGACAAAAATAAGGAAGTATGTCATAGACTAAGCATTTTAATGCCTTTTCTGGCTCACTTTTGCAGGCTGAACTGTCTGTGTTGACCACATTTGATGGCATCAGTACTTAGAGTGGCTGTGTGCATGAGTTTTTAATAGCTGAAATAAAGGAAGATGGCCCATCAGCTAACTGAACTGTGCTGTGGGCTTGTATTTTAAACCACTGGAATGATACATTTTATACTGCATTTATGATGCCACTGTAGTGACCTTGTATGTGTTGATAATCAAATACCAACTGGAAACAGGTTCAAATCCAGCTATCGATGGCATAAGTAGTTATCAGAAAAGATTATTCGTAGCCTTCCAGATACCTTTTTTAAAGCAAGTCTCTCAATCTATACCTAAGCAGTCAGATATACCTAATGCCACCAGTTACCACCAAGAAATCCATTTGAAAGGTCCTCCAAAATCAGCATATATTAAAGACTGATAGGAGCTGAGAACTCTCTTGCCCAAGAGAAATGTTTTCTCCAACATCATTGAGAGGGGCCGTGAAGGGAATCTGGTTATGTTGGCACTGGTAGGGACTCCTATTCAGAGACTAAAGAGAAGTTCCCGGTGTGGTTCCTGAATGTATTTGAACTAAGCACTTGTGAAACATAAGTTTGGCCCACAGTGGACATAGCATGGAAGAAAAGCTGTTAACAGAATGGAAAATAAAAACAGGAGCACTGAAGAGTCCTTCACCCCACATGAAGCTTTGGCTAGTTCAGTGCACCAAGAATTTCCTATAAGAGCTTTTAGCAAAATGTTTTTCAAAGCCGAGCAACTCCTTTCTGCGATCTCCCACTCACTCAGCAGCCCATCCAAGCAATGAAGCTGTGAGTTAATGCCCAAAACCCAGAAGCAGGAGGAAAATGTAGGACTGTGTCTTGTCATATATATATGTACACCAGCCAGCACCTGGACTCCGCAATAAAGCACCAGCAGGTCTGAGACTTGACACTAAGTTTAAGTTGAGTGGCCACCAATACATAAATAGACATCCGTTCTCAGAGTGTTTCACAATGACCAGCTTCTTAAAACTAGCAATATTCGTCCCCTAATGAAGCAATATTGAGCCCTCTGGGTACAATTGCTTCTCTGGCTGCAATATCACCTCCTGAGTGACTATACTGCATCTTAACCGCAGGCATGGGTTGCAGGCAGTCCTGGCACAGTGGTGTACAGCAGCATGGTGCAGCGAGGTCAGAGTATGCGGCACTCAGACATCTTCCAGGGGCCGGTTCACACAAGCCACTGGACACAGAGAGGTTAGAAAGATCTCTCAAGTGCATCATCCTTGTCATTCATCTAAGCACGTTAAGTTCTTCCTGAGTTGTGCTGCTTACGAAAGACAGGCTGCCTCTGCACACACGCCCTCGCAGATGCTCACACCCTCCTGCGTGCTCCCCGCACAGGCAGGTACGTGCTGGCACTAGACTCACGTGCACATCACCTAGATGTGTCTTTCCCAGCCAGCCCGGCTGCGTGGCCAAACCTACGCAGGAAACAGCTAAGCTCCAGCTGCAGCCTTTCCCTTACTGGCGGCACCAGTTGTTCTCTCTCCTTTCTGCTCAGCCAAAAGTTTTGAGGAAACTTACAGGAACTTCATTACCCCCATAAAATCTGGTTTAAATTGGCCAGTTCAGAAGTTATTAGGGAAAACAAACACTCCAACAAGCTTTTAACACACTTGTGAGGTTTTCTTCCCTCAGCAAACAGCCAATTGAGTGAACAATTAACCGCTCTGGAAATTTTAAACCTCTTAACATGCAGATTAACCTGCTCTGCAATGAATGGCCAACATTATCCCTTCCTAAAAACACCTCTGTTTTCCTTCCCATTTCTTTGCACTATGTGCCTCTAATTTCAGCTGGAAAAACCAGGAATCTGAGATGCTCTTCAGCATCAGTCCTATCACACAGAAATTGAAGGAATCCAGTTTTGTGCCTCACCTGAAGTAATGGAGAGTCGATTCCTTAACAACACAGTGATTCTGTTACAAACAGCAAGTTCAGCTCCAAGGCTGGCAATGGGCTACATGATGGAACAGAGTGTTTTTCAGCCTCTTCGGCCTCGCCCTGCGTTACCTGTGAGTGATACATTACAGAATTGAACACCAGAAATGTGCGTTTTAAAATAAAAAGTATAGTGTTTCATAATTTGATTTAAATCAATTATACCATCTCTCACTGGAACATTCATGAGCTTCAGAAATGAAATATATAAACGAAACCAGCTGCTCTGGATACTCTTTCCTTGGGATAGATTTCACTTGAACTCAATCAGCTTTCTTCTGCAGCACATTATTGTCATGCAGCATCAGAGTGGAGAGCCCCCAGTGCTGCATGAGTTATAGCAAGGTAACCAGCTATAGTTTAAAAAAAGTGCAGAAGATTAAAATTCTTTCCAGCAATGGCTAGCTAAACCCTGAGGAATTAATTGATTCCTCTGGGACTGACAGAGAAACTGAGGTAGTTATTGGCATCCCAGCAAAATCCATTAATTTATAGCTATTTACTACATTTCATAATCTCTCTGATTTGTCTCAGTCTGGAGCCCCTCTGTGCCCAACAGCATGGAGGTCAGCGGTGTTTGGGATGAAGAGCAATTACAACTGGAAAAGCACACACAACCAAAGCTCCTTGTTCTTTAATCTCCAAGTATAATGCACGCGTAGATTTTGGCATCACTCTTAAAATGATTGTTTGTAACTAAATACCGTATCTCAGTGCTTAGATACCACGATGACTGATCTTTTCATAAATCAGAACAAATATATAGGGCAAAATCCTGGCTCTGCTGAACTCAACAGGAGCACTGCCAGGCCCTTTAAGGGAGCCAGGGTTTCATGCACAAGGTTTTCAGTAGACCAAGCTTTGGTTGAGGTTTTTTTTTCCCCCCAGTGTTTTCAAGTCCTTTTTTCATCAGGCCCTCTTTTCCTGTCCAGCATCTCCAGTAGCATCGTGCTGAGACGCAACTGCACGCTCAGCTCCCAGCCAAACCAAATGAATACAAAACCACCCTCTGTTAAAATAAAGTACAATTCCAGCTTCTGCTGAAAAAAACAACCTTTATTTGTGATCGCTGTCAGGCTGCCCACAGTCTTTGCTCACGAGGCACTGGCCTGTATTAAGGCTGGTACAGGACTGTCCATTTTAAAGAGGGACAGATGAGCTTAGGATATTACAGTCCAGAGCACAGTTAGGGATGTAATGACAGCCTTCACTCACCATTTCCCTGCTTTTGTCAACCTGAACCAAACCAAGTTTTGCTTACTTTTCCCCTCCCTTACTGGAAAACCCTTCTTCCCCAACATCTTCAAAAAGGGTCAGAATAAATCCAGAGCCAGCTCCTCTCTGGCACTTCTCCGTCACAACAGAATTCTCTGGGGGCTGCTTCATATGTCATCTGCACAGAAGGGTGGCCAATGCCTTCCACTTCGCCACACTTTTTCCTCACACATCTGTTACCATCGCATAATGAAACAAAACTCTCAGTAATACCCACATCCTTCAAGTTTATGAACATAGATTCCCCTGGGCTCCCTCCCATGCCTTCTAGGAATAGACTAGTCCTGCAGAGAATGGACAGGAGTGCTCCTGTTGGGTTTCTGCTTTGAAACATGGCCAGGAGTCCTCCAACTCTCTTATGGAGGTCAATGGTCCATTAACTTAAGTAAGGGAATACTGCCAACGGCAGGCATAGAAAGCTGAGGGCACCAAGTACCACTACCACCATCTCTGATTTTTTTTTTTAAGGGTTTGTGTTAATTTATGGTTCATTTTGAAAACATGCAGAGTCAAAACAAATGAAAATAAAACTCCATCTCTCCCCCTTTTGTCATGCTTTCCTTAAAGAAACAATATTTTTCTGAAGCAGCTATTCATGTATCTTCTCTTACCATATTACCCAAGTGTCTTACATTCCTCTGTAGACCTACACATGTGAGTTTCCTTCAAAGTAAGCACATGCCTTATTTTACAGCTAGAGTAATGAGACAAGGAGAGGCAAAGAGTCTGTCACCTTAAAGCTACAATGGCCCCCAGAGCTGAAAATAAGACTATTTTCACAGCTACCATGTGCTTAACCTTCACTGACTCCTATAATTTACAACATGGAAGTGGGTATCATATGCAATCATTAGTGACTACAGAGTCGAGTGAAATAATGACCTATTCACTAACAGGCTAACAAACTCTGTTTACATTAATATATGTAAAGACTTTTATTCCTAAGTAGTCAATACCAGAAATGTGTTTGTACAGGATTAACAATGTCAAATTAATATGTATGACAAGACAGCACCATCTATAACTTGATGATAAAAACTAAAATGAAGACATAAATCCAAATGTTCTGGTGAATGAAGAGGGAAGCAGAAGAGGGAACAGAGAAGACAGAATGAAAGCAAGGAAAAAGGAGTTAATCATCTCTTTATCAAGAGGAAAAATGAGTCATGTAGAAGATTCTCTTCCTCTGCTTGAAGAGCTTGAAACTGCAGATCTTATTGCTAAAATATTCAAACTAATCACTAACAAACAGAATTATTTTGCACAAGAACAGATTATTACTACAAGTCCTGACTAGAGAACAAGAATTTATAAAAAAACTTTAAAAGCATCTGAGGAATTGCAGTAAATAGGTGGAATCTTAACAACAGGAAACTACTCACTCTGTGAGCAGATTCCTTGATGGGTTCATGGTTTTTGGCACATTGACCTCAGCACCCCTCATTTCTTTGCCACTATTGAAAAATCTTATAAAAAGGGCTTAAAGCAAAGTGGGTCAAGGAAGCAGGTGTTGCAGTGTGTTTTAAGTAACATTTTCTTCAATGAAAAATGGAAGCGTGAGGTTGACCCCCAACAACAACATCACAGAAAGGTTTTAAAGTTTGAAGGATGACTCTCCTTAAATGCGCATCTGACCTAGTGACCCCTGTAAGGCAAGGCAGGGCTGAATTAAAGTGGAAAGAGGGTTCCAGGACACAAGCTTCAGGTTTTCAGAAACAGAAACACTAGTCAAATATGTCCTGGAAACTGCCTTAAATTTAACTGCAGGGATCTAGAAACTCTGTTGCTAAAATAACACTTTCAACAGGTGGGAACACTCCTCCATCCAAAGCACATTTAAAAAAAAAAAAAAAAAAGAAAAAGAAAAAGTCTTTGGACTTATGTGGATCTCTCCCCCTGAAACCTCATCTTATTCCAAATTTCACCACTCAATATTTTGTCTTTCACAGTATCTAAATTAAATATCCAGCTGGCTTTACTGAGCTGTGAGCTGTATTTCAGAAAACACTCTTCCTTTCAGTGGTGGAGATAGCACTCAAGAACCATGTGGTAGTAGGTGATGGCCTCTGAAAAAATCATATATCCTTAGAAAACACCTGCAGAGGACTGAGGAATACAATCAAGAGACAACATTTGGAGGAATAACCCCTACTAAAACCACCATATGAAATTAGTGTCCCATCAGTTTTCTTAAGTCTAAGATGAGAGACTGAACTTCTGTTTCTTCCGATCTGGGGAATAACAGGAATTGAGCTTTCTCCCATTTCACCAATATTAGCCATAAATGAAATCACATTGATGTGAGTACTCTCTTGCCTTGCCAAAGAAGGGACTAAAGCTGATGCTTAAAGCTGACCCAGGACCTATTACAAAGGCCACAAAAACATAACACAGATTGAAGAATCCTGTATTCTTCCCTTCTCTCGCTTTTTAAATTTTTTATTTACTCTTTCCTTTTCTCAGCCTCCGAGATCCAGAGAAGCAGATGCATTCCTCTGAACCCCACTCTTCAGTATTCACCAACCACTGTGGAAAACTGAGCAGAACATTTCTTGTGCCCTCAGGAAGCTGATGAAATTTGAAAAGAGAAAAAGCACACAACTTTATTGAGGTCGGCGCAAGCCCAGAGACTTGCAAGTTGCATGTCGCCGTTAATCAAAGTGACTGTGCCAACATGATTAGAATACCCACAAAGCCAAGCCAATCAAGCAGCTAACTGAGGGAGACCACGGAGCAGATAGCAAATACCACTGGAGTTGTACATTGTCTCAAAAGATTATCACTGCAGTTGTTCAAACTCTTGTGACCAACAAGGGATTCCAGTGACTCATTGCTATTGTGTTTCTGCAGCTCGACATTATGTCCCATGCATATTCTGGAGCTCCATAGCACCACATGTGTATAACAATGTGCCGCACTTAATAAAATATCTTTGCGGTAGAAAAAGTACTAAAAGTATTTGCACAATAGCAGAATGCCAACCAAGCACTGGACTACATTAGAACAACTCATTGGGTGCCTTTCCAAAACAGCATCTGCCATGGCCCCAGGAAGCAACTTTTTAAAAAAATTAAATAAATAAAATAAGGGATTTTTCTGAAAGATCACAGCTTTTAACATACCAAGGAAACTTCAAGAACCAATTAACATATGACTCACCTCCCTGAGGTCTATCCCATGGTTTCATTATCAGTCAAACAGAATCCATTGTTGCAAAAAGCAGTTCAAAGTGGCCACTCCATGCATGTGCCACAAATAAGCACAGCAAGTCTTCACACTTGGTGGAAAAAAAGGAGGAAGGCAGGATAACATTTAAAAAGAAAACAAACAATCCCTTCTAGACTGGAGTGTGGAAGGCCAGGCAAAGCCCATACATGTCAGTAAGGGCTAGGAAAGAAGATAGGTCACTTTTCAGATGCTCTTAAATGTTTCCCAAGAAAATTATGGCCAGCAGCTGAGACACACCAATCAGCTGCTCTGGCAAAGGTCAGAGAAGAAAGATCCCCTGCTAGTTCAACAGCAGCAGTTTCTTAAATAATCTCGAAACAAGGAATAGCACGTGAGCACTTCTTCCCCTCAGGATCCAGACAGGAACACAGGGCCCACATCTTAACTGCTGCCGCTGTTCCCGAAGTATCGCTCTCATGAGCGGAGCCGACTATCCTCTTCAGATCAGAGGAGCCAGGCGCCCTGAAATGAAAACAACAGGCTTAATTGACATCCTGGAAAGGAATCATGGAGGAATCCCATCCAAAAGACATGGTTTGGGCTCCTGCCACAACTAAAGAAGCAGATGTAACTTCTGATGCTGACAAGTGCTGAGTGCAATATGAGATGAAGGTAAGAGATAACAGGGAAACCCTCTATACATCAATCATGTCATAGAAGGAAGGAACCACGCACAGTAAGAATCTAGGCTGAGTTAAAGGTTAAAAAAAGGAATCATGACATTAGTTTTTTTCTTGGATAACTGGGGGGAAGGAGGAGGGGGACTGCATTTTCTAGTTAAAGTCCTGGTAGAAAACTGCATGTGCAAACAGAGGGTGCTCTAACATTAGATTTGGTCTGCTGCAGGGCAGATAAGCAGCAGGTGGGAGCAGCCCTGCAGAGGAAGGACAAGTCTCTGGGGATGCTGTTCCTTCCCCTCTCTCAGCTGGTGGTGTGACACAGGAGCCTCACCATGTCAGGACTGCACCTAAACCATTCACGCTCTTCCCTCTCCCGTTTTATTTTTCAGAGTCCCACACCAGACTGGCAAACAAGATACAAGGAGCCTGATGGACAGGATGCACAGCACACGCAGGCACCAGGACATGGCTGAGAGCCATCATAGACGTGGGCCTTCTCCTCAACAAATTGTCCTTTCTCTGCTGGTACGACAAGCAGAAATGGATGACTGCAGTTTATGGCTTCCACTCTTGTGGACATTCACCTCTCTGGTGAGGTAACTACTTGCCATTGCAACACTATCAAAAAGCCTAAAATCTGGCACAAATTTTATGGTGAGAATCCTGTTCTCCATGGTAGATCTTGGAAAACAAAAAAATTAGGTAGCTAAAAGGAGGGATATATAATAGAGAGGCACTTCACAGTCTCTTTGTGGTCGCCCACAACCACAGAGACAGAGCATCCTGCTCACAATGCTCCACAAAAGCATCCAAAACACAAAAAGCTTCAAGTGAACTTCTCAAACGTTAAAGCATCACTGGAGTTTACCATGAAAGGTGCACCGTGCATACATATAGAACAGAAACTCTGCAACAACACAAAGCTTTCTACAGATATTCAAGGCACTCTTTCAACTTTTATTCACTTAAGCAAAACATCACTGAAGCAATGTTAATCCTCTTGTTTACAGTTACACCCACGAAAGAAAGGGAATTCACAGCTCAAGATCAAACAGATACACTAAAGGGAGCTATTTAACATCACTAAGGATAGCACCCTATAATTACTGTATAGAGAGGTCGGGTGTTTCAACACAAGTTTTGCTTTAAGAAAAAAATATATAGGGAACTTCATTCAGATCTGTTTCCGTCTCAGCCTCGTATGTACTTTCAAGGTAAAACAGTGAGTACCAATTTATCAACTATGGTTTCAGAAGCTCAGATCATCAGAAAACGACAGGAAAGAGGCAACATAGCCAAAGGAACGTGAAAAATATAGAGCCACCAAATGCAGCTGCACAGCCAAATATAAATGCTTTTGCCTTCACACCTGCAAAGCACAACTATTTATCAAGAACATGTTGAAAACTGGAGGAGCTCAGTTCAAACCTTGATGGTAAGAACCTGAATATCCTTCTATATGTGAGGTCTTATTAGCCTCCACAGAGTATTTTCTGGGCAACTTGGGGACCTGCTTTTCTGAGACGTCATTCACAGTACCATCAGAAGGTGGTTTTCACAAGCAGCCTTAGCTCCAGGATGTAAAGCATCTGAGATATATAAAGCAAACGTTCAGGAACACAGACAATCCAAATTTAGGACCTTCTGTAACCTTGATGGCATTTGAATAGAAGCTAGGATGGGTACTTCCATTCTTGGTGGCAGCTGTAGGTTCAAAGTGAATGACAGGCTACTGTAAATCCTCTAAACTAATTAAAAAAGGAGAACATATCTGACTCCCAACTTAGTTAAAATTCCCACCGAAGTTTGCAGTCAATCAACTGCTTTACCAGAAGTCACCACAAAGTCCACAAGACATTGAGGTCTCATGCACCCCTTCAGTATCATCAGTCTAAATACAACGGTAGGATTCATAGTAATAAAAGATCTCTTCACATCTTGGTAATCACCATGAGGAACAAGAAAAATAGAAGGAAGCCTGCTCCTATGAAAACTAATGGATTTTGCTAGCAACTTCACTTGAATAATCCCTGTTGCATTGAAATCCCAGTGATGCAATTCCTCCGTGCCCTTGAGAAACCCCATTCACTTTTAGCAGCTGAAGCATTTAAGATCTTCAACATAAAGCAATTGGCTTTTGAACGCAGGTTGCTTCATTTTAAAACATTACTGCTCTTTGATGTTTATCTGTTTAAGAGAGTTTATTGCAGCTAATTCACAGCAGGAGTGCCCTGTGGCATCCTCAAAAATTGTATTAAACATATAAAAGATAAGAAAGGAAAACATAATAATTATATAATCTAATTTTTTATGGCTACACAACAAAAATTAAATCCTAATTTTGTAATGTATATGCATAGAACTATTTCTGACACATACCAAAACCATGAAGCCATCATACACAGGCCTTTTTATTGGAAAGTCTGACAAACTGAAACAGCAAGAGGCCCAATACCATATTAGTTAGGTTTCAACTTTATTTAGAAAATGAGCTGCAAGGATAAGCCAGAAACATATGGATGGGAGGTTGTTATCCGCAAACAGAGTCAATGTGCAAATGGCATTTTTTGATTTACTAGAAATAATACTACAACAACTGCTGCACTCACTCCCCCGCACCACTTAGATTAAGTTCTTTACTAACTAAAAATGGTGCTTTTTTGTAATTGCATGTTACTCCATTGCCTTGTGCCATCTGATGGGTGTCAGCTGCAACTGCGTGCCCAGGCCGTAAGTGCCATATGAGCTAAGTGCCATGGCAGTAGCGTGCTTCACCCAAAGGGAAGCATTTGGGAGCAGTGCCTCTTAACAAGTTGAGACAGTAGTGGAATGGACCCTTCTGGTGCATGCCATTAAGCAGGTCATTACTATGCTTTTATCTTTAGCTGGACATTTTTAAGGCAGAAACTTGAGGGCTACATACTCAAAGCTTATTCCTGAGTAACGAGTTTGGTCTAGCTTCAGTACAGATCAACTACGACCAAGTGATTCTATAATTCTATTTGCAAGCACCAAAGAAAAGGTTGTAGATGGCAAAACTCAATAGAAAGCTGCTGTAAACCAACAAATGCTTCTCCAAACTGCCCTCCACAGTAGTTTCACACAGAAGAACAGGGCAGAGGTATGCCATACCTCTCTCTGTAAGCAGAAGAAAAATCTGTGAAATCACATCACAAAGAAGTTATTGCAAAGGAAAGCCCAGCTGACAGACATTCCACTGAGTCACTCCTCTCAAAACAGCCCCTCAAAAGAGTCCTTCTGAGATGCTTTGCAGAAGTCTGGGGATTAGATGGAATTTTCTTAAAGCCTTAAAGTTCTTTTAGGGTTGATGTCTTCACGCTGCATTCCCAATTCAGCCCACATCCAACTGGAAGATGTGCATTCATGCTATTATTCCACAGGGCTGGCAAGTCTAAAGATGAAGAGTTCTTCCACCATAGGGAAGAGCTTTAAGATATCTATCCCAGATGCAGTGGCTGGGGAGAAAGGATAATTCCAAAGGATAAATCAGGACAGACAAACAAGACCTTATTTGTGCTAAAATGCATGTGGCTGGATTCACCAGATGTTCAAAGGTCATCTCTGAGCTCCTAAATTTCACAATCTGAGATCCACCTGCTAGGACCAATATTCAGCTCAAGGGTTAAGAATGAAGACAAACACTGAAAAAATACAAACAAAATTAAAAATACACTTCTACAATGACTGAAATTTCAAACATTAAGGTAGTTCAACAGAAAAATGTGACATATATTCACCAGGAACCAAGTTCCTTGAAAACAGAGACAAAACCACCTTTTTTAAACAGCCTGAGAACACTGGAGTCCAGCTAATAATCTGATATTGTATTACTTGATAAAATAGAAAGCTGCTTGATAAAGCCTAAAAAAACCAACAATCCACAAACAAAACCAAAACACCCGAAACTTTTGAGTACTACTTCATTTTGAGAGAAACTGTGCCATATGTTTTATTACATTCCCAGCATGCCCTTTGGTTCCAGCAGTGAAGATTTATGATACATTCAATCCTGCTTCCTAAGTGGAAAACGACAATACAGACAGGTACCTTTCAGAAGAGGGATGTACAGGTGGAAGAGCCTCTGAGGAAAGAACCCTTATTCCAGCTATTGCACAGTCAACTCATCTGCCTTGTTTTGTGTATCTCTAGACCATGCAAAAGAAGTGTTTTTTGAGGTCCTCTCAAATCCTCTGAGGACCTCAAATCCCTGTAAATCCTCTTTATTTTCATGGCCATCAGCCAGAAATGAGACAGTCCCAACTTCTAGGCACACCAAAAAAACATTTCTTTCAGACAAAAATTATTCCACAAATGCCAAACGTTGTGCCTAAATACTCCCTTCTCCAAAGTTAGGCACTCTGGGACAAAACAAAACCAGCCTGGATGCTGTCTAAAACTCTGAGCATTGTTTCCTACTGGATAGGCGCCTCTGGAGCCAGCAAAAGGCAGGTGGGAGGCTTAACCTGGCTGACTACAGCCCCAACTGCACATTTAGCTCCACAAACAAAAAGTGCCACGCTTGCCCTGCAGTTGGGATCTGCAAAGGCAATCCCCCTTCCACTTTAGCCTTTGCAGCTGAGATAGAGACACCTTTAATTGCCCACTGTCACCATTTTACTAACACTACATATACAAATTGGCTTCATTAGCTAAGGCTACTTCTGCATAGCAGTGTTCCTGAGTGGAAATTTCTGCAGAAAATGAGAAGTAGGGAATTTACACATAAGTCCAGTTTATATGTACATATTTCCTCTGCTTAAAGCCAACCAGACCTGGAAACGAGAAACAAGTAAAACTGCAGACCTGCTACGCTTGGTATTGTCTCCTTTAGCAAAGGGGAGAATAAAAAAAAGTCCAAACCTGTATTTGCCATTTTTATGCAGCTCCTATTTCGTTACCACCACACTAAGGTATTCCTCACACATGAGAGAGGGAGGGAGGAAAAAGGAAAGAAAAGATTTAATAAATAACAGAGAGGAAAATCCTGATGACGTTAATCTCAACCACAGTAAAACAATAGTTTGAAAGCACGCCAGGTCTCTCTCTACAGTCTCAGGCTGAAGCCCAGTACAGAATTCATTAAAGTAAATAAAATATAACGGTGAATGAAAAAGAAAAATAGTAAGAAAGATTGCATGAATAATAGAGAGAATTGAGCACAAGTCCAACCAGATGATGTCAACTATTATTTAATTTTTACTTTGCTCTCTCAGAGAAAACACCAGAGAGAGCAGGGGCAGGGAGAGCTGGGGAGGTAGCGAGAAAGAGGCAAGGATATTCCAGAGGGGGGTTGATAACATAATCACTAAAATAATATATAGATTTTTAAAAGCCTTTCAACATTATTAATTCCCTTCCAAAGATAATACAATGGAGAGTCAGTGGGAAAAAAAGTTATGATCAGAAATGCAGAAAAATTTACACCCAACGGCTCCAGATCATTATGTCCCAAACATGCCTTCAGAGAGGGAATTTGGCCCAGCATGGACATTTGTTTATATAATTACATCTGATTAAAACTGTTCCTGAAAAAATATAGAAGGGGAATCCATCTAAAATTAATAGCATTCACCCAAGGATTCAAATTTGGATGTAAAAGATGATGTTCTACCTTTTCTTTGGGTTTAGTAGAATGCTAGTCAGAATCACAGTGGAAAGTCTTCTATGCACACATCCACTGACTCAAAATACCTGGGGCAATTTTTAATACACCTCCTCTTCCCTCCAGATCTCAGGAAAACATACCAACATCTGATCAAAAACACTAAAACTGAGATTTGTCTTGGAAACACTCAAAGACCCATCAGACTGGTCTGTCATAGACCGACAAAGTTCCTCTCCAGAAGTTCAGAACAACAAAGTTTTGCCAGATATTGACTGGCAGTGAGCATATCGGGGTGGGGGGAAGTATTAGTCAGTGTTTGAGTAAAACACTGAATTTTCAGAATTGAGGTTGCTCAGGTTACGTAAATGTAATAATTGTGCTACCTTGACTGTAACCCTAACCTTGATACTCAGTCATTATTCTTAAACTTAAACCCAAAAGAAGACAAAAACAGCACAATGATTGCTTTCACCTTCAACAATGCCAAGTTTTCATCTCCAGGCACATAAAGGTCAGTATGAAACCAAAATGTTCCCAAGTATATCTTCAGCCCTAAGCACTGAGAAAAAACTGCCACCTTTGTTATCACCCTGTGAATTAGTGACAAGTAAAGACTTTTATGCTGACCTGAGGATGATTCTTGTAGAGCTGAATGGACAGTGGCAGGTGGAGGGAACCTGTCTGTGACTATGCATTTAAATGCAGCCCCCAGATTTTATTTTTTTTTTCCTCCTTCTTCTGTTGGCTGCCTTTGCTGTCATTTTGGGTTTTGATTTGACTGTCCTTTGGTATCATCCACCTTCAATGTAATATACAAATGGAAATTGGATTTGAATGCATGCTCAGTCACTCCACCTTTGATCCCTGCCTATGCATAGCACACATTATCAAATACCGAAAGTATTATATTTTAAGATAAATATATATATATATTTATATAATGCCTATTTGCTCCTGAAAAGAGAATGGTAATCTTCACAAGTTACATTTTTTTATCTAGGAGGGTCAATTGTCCAACCAAGCAGCAGGCTAAAAAAAGACTAACGAAAATAAAATATGAATTGCAAATCACGAGTGCACAAACCCATGTATTTATGAACAAACTTCAAACAATGAATTATTAATTGAAGAATTTTGTGAGCAACTTCATACAGCAAATAAATCAGAGAATTCTGCAATCTGCACAAACAATTTATTGAATAAATTATTCATTGCAAATCTACTATTTGCTCAGATCTGGATCTTCCACTTTGGGCTTCTCTTCTGCTTAATCACTATGAAGCTTACACTCTGCCTAATTTTATTGCCACAGTGTAAATTAAAATGTATCAGTTAACTACAGTTTTATTAGAGGTAGTCAAGCTCAGGACAGAAGGAGATTGAGGTCATGTACTTTAGAAGCACAGGGATATGTGAGAGGGATTTCAGGTAGCTACAATTAATGGACTGCCTCAGAATACCTAACTATAACTGCATGCATTTCAACACTTACTTGTGGAAACAAATGCAGAACAGATTTCTGAACAAATCAGCTTTTTATTCTCTTTAAAAGTTGGGATAAGCAAGAGGTGTTTTGTCTTGGTTTGCTTAGCTTGCCCTCCACTCACAGACTTTCTGTATGAGCTTGGCAACTTAGAGCTCATTTGTTCTCATTTTGCCTTAGTTGCCCAGGTCCGTAACAGAGATAACTTCTCCAGGCTGGAGACTGAACAGGTTCATCTGCCCTTCAGATGAACAAGTACAAAGATGGAAAACCAGGATAAGAGACTCTGACTTGAGCAGCGGGTTTATAAAACAAGATCACAAATAGAAGCAAAGAGATTTTTTCCCCTTCCCTTCTGAATAAACCTACACCTCCTGTCTCTGCAGCTAACGTTTATGATTACTACACAGGTTTACAAATACCACTTTAAACTACAGTGAACGCTCCACATGTTAAATAACAACATAGTGGAATAATCCAGAAAAAGAATAGGGTTAACTGCATGATCCATTAATTGGGACATACAGCGAGCATACAAGGGAGAGAGAACATCTGCAGCATTGCTGACTATAGAGCAGGGGATCCCTGAACACACACCAAACCCACACCAGGGAGCACAGCAACCCGCAAAACATGGCTCTGCTTCTTCCAGACCACAGGCAGGGAAAGAATCTATGTCTGTTCTTATAGCATAACTGGCATTCCCAATAGTCGAGGCTTGACTGACTGTCTTTTTTTTTTAATTATTTAGTCTTTTTTTAATAACAAACTGGTGTAT
This sequence comes from Hypotaenidia okinawae, assembly GCA_027925045.1. Lineage (NCBI taxonomy): Eukaryota > Metazoa > Chordata > Aves > Gruiformes > Rallidae > Hypotaenidia > Hypotaenidia okinawae. The sequence goes on along the minus strand of BSDF01000003.1, from coordinate 14,062,147 downwards.
TTAGTGTGGCTGTTTCCCAATACAACCATTTCTCACTCAGCAAGAAAATGTTTTACAAACATAAACAGGGTAGCAAAGCTCTACAATAATTCCCCTATAAAGGAACACGTTTCCTTTTTCTAAGCTAAAGAATACTTTCCGATGAGCATCCTCCCAGAAACTCAGTACAATAAAATTAACACTTTCCTAGACAAGCCCAGCACAATGCCACGAAAAAGCCAGTGACACATATCAGTGTGCTGATGGCTGTTTATATTAAACGGGTGTTGGAGAAGGATATGATATTCCGGTATCCTGAACAAAAGGTGGCAGATACTGCAGCTGTTCAGTAAAACATGTTGAGTCACTATGCTCCTTGACTGCAGTTAAAGTTTACAGTCTATATATTTGAAGACAGTATTTCCTTACAATTCAAATCCAGTGGCTGTACACACACACACACCCCTTTCCCCAAGTTGGTAAAATATAACATTTTTTTCCAGCTATAGCAAAGCTCCTGCAGTAAACATTAATTTACCAAAACCAAAGCTTTCTAAAAGCTAAGAGAGATTGGTGTGTGTGTTTTTGCCCCACTGGGTTTTCCTGCTCCCCTCCTACTTTTCTGCTCTCCCTTGTCTTCCTCCATGCTTTTTTTAGATTCCTTTCCCTCTTTGTTTTTGGCATCATTGTATCCTCTCTGCTATTTTTCCCCCCTACCTTCTCCTTAATCTCCAAAGGCAAATGTAAAGGCAATACCATTTATATGGAAATCATGCTTTCCAATATACAGCATTTGCCCAAAAAGCATTTGTCCATTTCTAGCTGGTCCAGGAGAGAGTAGTCTGCATCTACCCTGCTGCTCAGAGCAGCCAGAGGAAAGGCTGCAGACAGGAGCTGCACTTTTCCTCACAGGTAAATAGTGCAAAACTTTTAATGAAGCTACTAGCATTTTCCCAACGTGCTGTAGGCAGTCAGCTACTAATAGGTGGTATTTCTGACACCGGCAAGATGTAGGAACCAGCACACAGAGTAATCTCCTTTTTACTTCCAGATTGTTTTTGTAATCAGGAGTTTAATGATGTTGATAATAATTTATTATTTATTGAGCAACAACATGCTCAGCCACGTACAAAACAGAGCATGTGCTTACAATGTCAACGAGACGGGTCAACGCAGTTTCGACACGTTAACACCAAATGCCATTAATATTTAATATGGTAACACTGAAACAAACAAAATGAATGTGAAATTCATCTGGGCAACCCCTTTCCGCTGAAGGATAAAACCACTCACGTCCCCCCTTTCCTAAACTCCTGCACCAGGTGGCAGTGCAAATTTTTATTTCAAAGCCTCAGTTTCCCTCCACATACAGTAAACCGGGTGAAGAGAAACATACCTTATATTATCACCTTGATGCCATCATATCATCTTTTCTGGACATAACGTTTATGCCAGTCCACTGGTTGAATAGGGGAGAACAACAGCTGTCCCAACTTTCTTCTGTAGGATTATCTGCAATAGAAATCTATGTCGGAAGTAAGCTTGAAGTCTGGGCTTAGGGAAATCCTAAAGCTTCACAGGCAGGTGGCAACAAACAGGAAGCCTCTAGCACACTTTTTCTTAATATCACTTTATTAGAAAAACACCCCAAACCCTATGACCCGAATCTGATTATTTTTTTCTTAGATTCCACCTCTGCATTTATGATTGCTTGGGGCTAGCAATATATTTATTTTCAACGACACCTTTCTTGATCCACTGAGACAAATGATTTCTAAAGCATTATTTGCCCAAATTAGTTTAAATATATTCTAGAGCAAATGTAAAGCAAACTGTAAACTCAGGTTGATGACAAAAACTACAAAACCAAGTCTTAGCTATATTGATGCTAATTTTCTTTGGTCCTTGACCACATTGTTCAGTAACCCGTGATTTTTAACTAAGGCTTTTAAAAGGAGCATTTGTAGCAGATCATATTGTGATCTCGTGGCAGGTTTTCCCAATAATTATTAATTTTACTAAAGTCAGTGGAGGCAAGTCCTGATTTACACTTGTACAATAGTGGAAATGGTCTGCTCACTGGCTCTTAGGGATTGGGACTGGTTTAAACAGTAGAGTACGAATATTTACATTAGTCATCTCAAGACAATGAGCTGACATAAGTGTCTCCCAAGAAGGAGCATGCAGAAACAAGCATGTTATAAATCAGAGAAACATAGCACAACATATTCATGAACATATAAAAAAACCCAAAACCCCTTCCTGCATTGATTAAAGGCCTTGCAAACACTCATGAGCTCCTAATCATACACCTCAGTTTCACAATGCTCACCTAACAGCACTAGATAAAAATCATATATTGCTACGTATCTATAGCACTGTGAAGAGACAAGGCATCCAGCAACTTAAGGTTGGTTGTAATTGCTGGTGCCTCTGAATCAATCACTCAATCACATCATGCTGAGGATACCTTTCCAACAACATCAGCGGGTGCTGCTCACTGCCTGCCTGGTGCTGGGTCAAGCTAACAAATCTTTATCATCTTCACCTCAGAGTCCTGCACACAGAATACACCTGTTTTATTCCTTCAGTGCCTATCACATCATGTCTTCATCTGTCACACGTTTTACCAGATGGGCTAAGCAGGAACAAGGAAAGAACACCCCTGTTTGGAGCCACCTTCCTCCAAACTCAGTGCCCTGTCGAATGTCCTCTTACCTCACAGCTCTGTTGCAAATGGTTTTCACGCTTTAATTGCTCACAGAACAGCAAGAAGGATACTGGATACAGATACAGTGAATGCTTTTTGGTTTTCATTGCAATAATAGTATTTTTTTAAAAATCTGATTTTTCCTTTCAGTTTTCCACTGGAACTTAGAGCTAGTAAAGCCTGGCTTAGAATAAATATCTTGAATTTGATATCCAGATTTAATTTCTGCTTGTTTCACTGGATTTGCCATAAAACTTCAACCATTGCTGATACTGGATTCCAGCATACATAGTTCTCTACAGAATTTTATTGCCGTTAATACAATAAAATGTAGTTTAACCATCACTACTAATTTCAGAATTAACTACTGCAAACCTGTCTAAATGGCCTTTTTTATCCCATGCACATTATCTGATCGTTATTTGTCTGAACCTGCCTTTTTTCTGCAGCCAAACATTCAGCAAGCGTTTCTAGTGAAGTTTTAGAGCAAACAGTTCAGCCCTGGCTAGGAAGGGTACTTCAGCACAGAAAAGCTTTGGGAAGGATGCCTAAAGGATTCCTACAGGAGAAGTGTTGCAAGTTTGCTGAAATGCAAAATAACCACAAATTCTTGCTAAATAGGGTAAGATCGATTGTGTAGACTAAGTATAAACTTGCTAATAATCAGTTTTCAGTTATAATTTATTAACAGAACAGTCAATACCATAAACTAAACTTCTGTGAGAAGTAGAAAACACCTAACATCTGGCACAGGTGGTGCTTAAGACAACCAGACAACCATACCCACTGGTCTGCAAATACATCATTGGAAAGCCAGGTGAGACACAGCAACAGAACTTTTCATGCCTTCCCATGTATTCCTTTTTGGCAGCAACAAAACCAAAGAACCCATCAGCATTCTTTTCTTTTGGGTAAGCACACACACAAAAAAAGGAATATGTTGTTTATCTGCTTACAGGAATAAAGAGTAATTTAATTTAAAATAACCGAACCTTTTTGGACCATTGTCTATCTCCAGAACCACATCTGCCTCAGTCACACTTAGAAATCACATTAATTCACACTTTCTACAGCAAGTGCCACGTTTCATGGATTGCAGTCAAAGAGGTACTCACCGTGTGGATGTGGTGACAAATAAAACCTCAGTCTAATCTCACTGGCTAAATGGATGGCTTCATCTTGGGACAGATACTAAGCAATGAAAGCTCTTAAGAATTAGCATACTCTCAAAGCCCACCAGCTTCAGTGATCCACTACGCCTGGTTTAGCGCTATCTGCACTGCAGCAAGACTAGATCACAAAGCTGAAGTTGAGATTAAATGACACACATTCTAACAGAACTTTAAGCTTCACACCCCTTGCCACAAGCACCAGAATTTGGTTCAGAGAGAGTCACTTTGTGGAAGGGAAATTAAGCTGGACTGGTGGGCAACTCCACCACCACACAGTGTTTTTTGCATTCAACAGACATGCCAGATAACTCCCTTTGGAGGCTGTGGCCAGGTTGCCCTTACGACTTGAGCTGACACCCCCAGCAAAAGGGTTGCTCTGACACATCTTCTCTGACTTCAGTTTGCCTGGGCCTCCCATCACAAACCATTTCAAGCCTGCCTCGACTACCCAGAGCATATCTCTCTCTCCCACTTCTAATCTGGGAAACACCCTCAAGTTGTCTGAACAATCCTCCACCGACACTCTTTTGTTTCCCCCTTCCCTCCTTCTGCTCAATAAAGCTGGCTTTTGGCATATTAAAGCTTAATTTGTTTAAGAACAAACAGTTGGGGGCCTACATCTCACAGATGAGAGTGACAGATCACACGAGGAGACCAAAGACTTCAGGGGCTGAAGATTTGGCAGGTTTGTGTCTCCACGGAGATAGAGAGCTCATTGTCATGTTTCCAAAAGGCATTACACGGGGCTCCAAGGTGGAGCTGTTTACCAATACCGTGATCTCTCCCCAGATGCAGTTGCTACTGCAGCTAATTAAGAGAACAATTAAGACTAAGGCAATCAGTCAAGTACACAGATCCGAGTCATTTTCTCCACTCTCTGATGCTGCGCTGGCTCCCAGAGGGCTAAACCTTATTCACTCATTCAGAAAATGACAGGAAGAAGCTATTAAATATCTGAAAACCATAAAAATGCAATCATACTGTTCCTGAGCTAAGCCACTCACCAGAGACCAATGCCAGGCAACTTAAGAAACTTGCTGGCCCCCAGAATTCACATACTTACAAATAAGAAAATTAATCAAAAGCAGTTCAGATCAAAATTTAATTAAAAAGAAAAGGATTGCAGAAGACTTCCTGAGATTTCTCTGTTTTATGTTTATGACTGATCAATATTATGTGTTATCAGCTCGGTGTATGACGAATTCCACTGGGCATCTTTAAAGAGGAAGTAACAGATTAAATATTGAGCTAAACAATTTAATCTCTGCTTTAAAAGGTTTTCAGATATTTGTAAAGGTAAATCCTATTAGAGTATAAATGTCTCCATGTGCTAGTGCTGTAGGCTCGTCACAGAGGAATTTGTAAACACCAGGAGACAGGCCCTCATTAAATATAAATTTCCTTCTTTTGTAGAGCTATTGATGAAAAAAGAAAAAGCATTTATGTCTTCAACAGAAGGGGAAGAAGGTCTTAGGAGTGAGTTTTAAATGCATCTACAGGTGTAAGTAAACATGTATCAAACTTCAAGAACTGGAGACATTGACTGGCTCCCTAAACCCATTTAAACAAAACCCAGAGACACTGATCCTTCATACCTCATGGAGATGGAGAGACCCATCTACTGGAAATAAAGACGTGGAGAAATGTGCAAGCACACACAAGATGAAGAAGAATGAAAAAACAAATTAAGGGAAAAGAGATAGGACAACCAACAGCATACTGTATGCCTACCTATTATGTACATACACTATAGATGCACGCAGACACGAGTGCATGCATTAAATGTAGCATGTCACACACACATAGGTCAGATAGACATTAAAACCAAGCAATGTGAAGGAAGCACACCCAATAGATGTACTCTCAACTGCAGGGTAGAGGTGCAGAAGGTGGACAAGGCCTTTGGAAGTACTGTAGCACCCCGAGCTTCCTTCACTCACCCAGCACGGCAGGCTCTCTGTGTTCACTGACCAACATCTACCTCTCACTCAGGTCTATCCTCACTAGGACTTACAGCACACACACACACACACACACACACACACACACACACACAAGCATTAGCTGGACCAGCGCTGTAGCTTCCCAGGTAACCTTCAACCCAGGTCACAGCACAGAACCTGTGCTTATCTTATCTTTATTCCTCTGCTCCAAGTATTGAGCCCTTCTCTAACAAATAAAGGTCAATCAATAAGCGATCAGCAGGAACACTACCAACCTGCCATAAGAGCATACTCAGATATTTACCTCCTGGGACCACCCCACACCACTCATGGAGCACCAGAACCAGCCAGTCTGTGGCATCCATCCACCCAGTGCCTTCCAGGCAACTTTTCTGTTTCTGAGCCAGCGGTTGCCTTCATCTTACACGAGGAAATTAGTCTCATCTTTTCCCAATTTTATGCAAAAAGGGATTAAAGCAATTAGAATGTTCACACGGTCCCTTCTCCTATCCTCCCCCCCCAAACCATTAATCAGCTCTACTCAATTTCTACCCAAGCCATATAAAAAGGGAGAGAAGGAGAAATGTTTTAAACATTTGGAGGAATTTGACTTTTGTTATGGAAGGTCTCAGGGTGACCTATGAGGCAGAAATACAAAACACATACAAAACAAATCTATTGTATACAATGTCACTGTGACAAGTAAGAATATTTTTAAAAAAGAGATAATATTTCTATCAGATGAGAATAAAATGACAGTAATAAGGCGCCTACAGTTTCTTAGTCAAAACCAAATAAACTCCAAGGACTGAATTCCAAAACCAAACGTGCTTAATGTTACAAAAAACTGCTTTACTACAGACATACAATTTAATAATACACAGGTAGTACTGATTTCTGTAAACAAAATTGTTAAAATTTCAAACTAATTACTCTCTCTGAGAACAAGCCTATATGCAGGTCCAACTTCAATCTTCCACTTCCCTGACATGTAGAGGCTTGGGGTGGTGGGGTGGGGGTGGAGAAGAAATTTTGTCATGAAGACTGTGATGAAGATGGCCAGTCTTTTCCAAGCCAGAATTGAAGGACACCAAATGAACTTCAGAGGGAGTGACAGAGGATGAAGGGGAGATGTTCACCTTGGTGGTCCTGCCCCAGGACAGCATCAACACTAACGGCCAAAAGGGAGTAAAAAAGTTATGGGAGAGGACATGAAAGGACAAAACCTCTCCACTGGCAAGTTTTAAGTATAAGCCAGAACATCAGGAATCCTCATCCCAACAACCTTCTGTAGGTTAAGAGAACTTTTATGGGAGATACCTGCTTACCCAGGGCTTATACTCTGCCCTGCCATACACCATTGCCTGCTGCCCGAGACAAGAGACTCATCTAGGCAGAACTGAGTTACAGCCCTGTCTATTATATATAATTTGATATAATTGACTGTTTGATATAATTGACTCTTATAAAATTATTGCTATTCATCATTTGCTTTTTATCTACTGCTTAGCCTTAAATTATCATATCACCTTAGCATCAGGATCCAGAGGTTTTGGGGGTCTTCGTTACATGTTTTCATGAGCAGTGGAAAAGGGAAAAATCCACGGCCCTATGCAACTGCATTTCATTACCAATCAACTAGCACAGTGACAACCAAGGGGTTTTTAACCCCATGTTGGATGAAGTCATCACCATGCTCAACTACTTATAGTGCTACTGCCAACAGCATCACAACAAAAACATGCAACAAAAACTTGCTTCTTATCCCAAAAATAAGTACACATTCATTCAAAAGACGTTCTCTACCCTCACCTCAACTGTCACTGAAAGTGAGCAACACCTACATGTCAGAAATCAATGGGACTCCTTGTGAGCACAGAGATGTGGCTACATGCAGCCAGTAAACTTCTAGCCAGTCACATCACTCCACGCAAGCTTTTACAGAGATTTGCTGTGACAGGAACATGTAGCAGAGCTGCCAAGAACAGAACGGACCCAAGCTTCTTTAAGGTTAAAGTTGGGTCCAAATTAAGATTGTTGACTTAATACCTTCAAAGTATACACACGGACTGTCTCTCCTTATGAATTCTACCTTCTTACAACACTTAAGTAAATACTGAACATACATATAAGCAGAGGTGCAGATGTGCAAACCAAGCAACTGAGGGTTTTTATGCCACTGGACACTGTGAAAATGTAGAAGTGGAAGAAGCAGTTACTATAGAGCATCATCATCTTCCCCAGCCTGTGTCCCTCACAACTGTGCTGTTTCTAACTCATTCAGGACTTCCCACTCGCAAGCTGCAAGCAGCATGCCACTACGCTTTACAAAGCCAACTTATCAAAAACATGCAACTCGACTGCCATGTTTAAAAAGGCAGGTGCTCTGCATGCTGCTTTTGCAAAGAGAACAGCAAATATCATTAATATGTTCAGCACAGCACTTGAGGACATACCAGGGCTAATCTGCCTGGAATCCCAAGAATAAAGGGGAGATTGCCATTTAAATGAAAACCATCTCATCTCCTTTGTTGCTTTAAAAGTGTTTGTTAAAAAGCCAGTTCCTTGATATAGTGCCATATTGTGCTATTGATTATTAGGCGGAACCTCCCACCCCCTCTTCCAGCTGAAATTTTGCAGAAGTTCTGCTTTATAATCAACAGCATGCTCTGCACTGTATGGACTTGACAGTGAGGCAGCTCTCCTCCAACGCCCCCAAGGACAGCTGCAAAAAATGAGAAAGCTACCTCCTGGAGCTATCTAAGGACCAGATCCAAACTTCATTGAATTCCATGGAAAAATTCCCACTGACTTCAATGGGCTTTGGATCAACCCCCTGCAGAGGAACACTTTTTAAAACAAACATTGGGGAGGGGGGTGGGGAGGGGTAAAAATCATTAGGACTAGAAAGCCTTTCATATTATCTACTGGACACATTTTAAAGCAAGAGGGTGGGAATGTGCTCTTTTCTCCTTAGAAACATGTAACTCCCGTTAACGTCAGGGAGAAGTCATGCAATTATGAGGTTGCAAAGGTTGAAAGAGAAAAAGAAATATGGCCCAATATCTACAAAACCAACCTCTGTCTAGACTTATATTTCATTTGGAAGTTTTAGAAGACAGGAGTTAGCCACACAAAATTTTTAAAGTCTCTTTAGAAAAAACATTTTTAAACCCTTAGATTTGTACAGCCCTTTGACAGTCGGTATAATGAGGTAAGTGTCTAAAATACAAAGGAGAAAAATAAGAAGTTATAATAGAAGAAATCAGATTGTACATGAGCTTTGGATGAAATGTATTATTATGCAGGTTTGTTTCCTCTTCTCTGCACAAAGTGCACACTGGAGTGCTGTAGGAATAGTTCCTATTTTCTTGCCTCTCCAAATGTATTTCTGTACGGGATCAGATCATGCTGAACTCACAGGCAGGTACACCTACTACACCCTTTAAAAGTGTACAACCAGAAACCTTCCAAAACACAGCATTTTCCCCCTGCTCCCAGAGGGCTGATACCCAGGGTTGAGCCTGTGTGGATGTTTGATTGAATCCAGTGTGTCTCAGACAGGTTATTATTTCTAGATCATAATTGGAGATTTACCAGACATCTTTCCCAGCTCCTAGACAGCTGCTTCACAGCAAGACAGAGGTTCTCCCATTGGCAATCCCTCTACAAATGTCCCACTCTGCTGAAGAGATTCATATCCAATTGCAGGGCTCAGATCATTCTTTTAATCCCGGTTTTTAAAGTTGCCCTGGAGATTGCACATAGAAGGTGCTTGGTCATGAGTGTTGACTCCAGCTTGAAGAGGACACCCACAGAGACGTGACACTGACAGGTCTATGGAAAGGGGTGAGCTTCAAGGTAGATATGGCTCCAGATCCAAACAGACACTAACTGACTTAACTGAAGCAAGCTCTCCATGCTGTAAGAAGCTTCTGCAGAGGCAACATCCTCTGATTCTTCCCTTCATTCAATTACCTCCATGACCTAACCTTACAGATTTAACTACAGCTCTACATGAATATGAAAAGTTTTAAAGTACAAAGGTTCAGGATGAACAGAAGCAAAATTTCCTTTTCTCAGCAAAAGTGAATAATTTATTTTTTTGTTAGAAAGAAAGTGTCATATTGCACCAAACTTATTTTAAAAAAACCCTATGTATTATTTAAGAATAAAAATGTTATTAAAAATTAAGGAGGAAAGTTTCATTTATATAAATATGAAAACTTTTCCTTTAAAATTCCTTGAGATTTTGTCCTTCTATTCAGTACAAACTACCACCCAAATTTGATCCAGTCTTGCCAATAGTTTCAATAACCACAAAACCTGATTACCATTTCTCTTTTGGGATAGTTGAGAATAATCTTGTTGGAAAAATAAAATACTCTAACCAGAAGACCTAGAAAGAATAAGTCCTGCTCAGGAGTGAAGTCACTGAATGGGGCATTTCAGCTGCCTTTATGAGCATGTATCTGTGCACACACATGTGTTTTGGTTCTGGGAACTCACATAGAATCCTTTCAGCTTCCAACAACTTGTGACAAACACAGCAATATTTAAGAATAGGAATAGTTCTTTTAATATAATTATTTAATGACACTAGCGAAACGATCAGTGAAATTCCAGAAACTGGAAATTCATTCCAATGTAGACATAAAAATAATTGGGCTTAAGAGTCATGTTTTAGCACTTTCTTCTCAGTTATGCCCCAGAGATTCACTCACAGCCCACAACAATTTCAAAACCATACTTATAGGGAACAGTATGATATAACCATAAAATTACACTTGAGATAAGATTTAATTATCATTCTCACCTTTCCAACACCTTTCAAGAAGCAATTCTTAAAAGCCCTGCAAGAAAGAATATTACAATTAAAATGATAGCACGTAACAGTGATATTAAAAGAAAGACAAACTGATGTATAGGTTTTACAGGAGCTTAAGTTCAACAGCTTTACTCAAAAATATTACAAGTGATACTGTCTGATGGATTTTAGATATTCACTTTGGGCCAGAGGATGTTAGAGCAAAATAAAACAAACTGACATTACAGCCAAAGAGACCTTTCCATTTGCTCGAGACATGAGGCTGGAGAAAGCTCAGTAACTGTAAGTGGATACAGCTGGTGGACCATCACAGAGGAAGGATCGTATTCTGGTGTGGTTTCGTTTCAGTTCTGTTGGATTCACAGTGCAAACAAACCCCACTGTGGATCAGCATGTCTACACAGTACTAATTCCCCCTTCTCCCTTCTTCTTCCCCTCTCCTCCACGCTCTGAAGTCTACTGCCAGTGTAACACCAAACAGGAGGCTGAACCACTCTGGACAGCAAGATCAAGTCCACCAGCAGCTGACTTGACCTTATGGCCAATAGGGCAGGAGTTGTCCCCTGAAAGACACCACTTTGTAACTTGCATCTGGAGCAAGCCCAGCCAATCTGTGTTGGGGCGATTTCAGGCAAAAAGGGAGAAAGCCTAGGAGGACAGTCAGTCCAAGGCTGCCAGCACTTCAGAAGGGTTAAAATCTTATGCTGTGGCTGCCGTTTTGCTCTCTCAATCTCTCAGCAAATGTATAAATCATTCTCCAACCGTGTGTGCCGTGCCTGTAGGCAGCCGCACCTCACCGGAGGGGAAAGGGAAGCGCAGCCTTCAGCACAGACCCTGCAGCGCACGTTAGATCCCCAGCATATAGAAATACAAATAACTGGTCAGCTGGACCTTCCAGGCAAAGGGCGAGCGTGCCCTGCGGACACCCAGCCAGCTGGAGAACTGAAATTGTTTTAACTGTGACAGCACCAAGCTCTGATTCGCGTTCCTAAGAAGCTAGGACCTCTTAGGGTGGGTATTCTACTTCTGGCAGTTGGCTACCTCAAGCATGCAGCGACCCTCTCACCTTACTATGGGCAAGTTTAGAAAGACAACACTTGCAGGTTGCTGGAGAATCCCTTGTAACAAGTATATTGGGGTTCCTTGAGGTAAGGCTAAACAACAACTTTATTAAATGGAGAGTAAACATGAAGCACCGGGCAGGGGGAATGGAATAGGTAGGTCTTGCTTTTTAACCAAGGGGTTCAATCTCTTCATAAATATTCCCAGAAATGCTCCCAAAAGAGGAAGGCTGATCCTTCACTAATGCTTCTGCATGGCAGGGAAGAGTGGGTTCTCCCTTGTTGCCTAGGCCTTGAGCAGACAGCAAGGAGCATCTTCCAATCAGGTGAGTAACCAGTAAAAGGTGTATTTCATTCTATATTGCCAATAAATTCATTGGGGTCAGTCAAACCAAAATTTATTTCTCTTTCCACCGCACAGAAAAAAAAAACAAAGCAAACCCATTAGTTTTTTATAGGCTTCCAAATAGAAACTTTCCTGTTATTGTTTCTAACCCCCAAATCCAGCCAGTACTGCTTTTAAAACTCCTACAAAGGTGAGACTACTGAATTCAGAAGTCAAATCACTGCAAAGAATATTTTACATTAAAGCCAACCACTACATCATTCTGAAGCAACATGACTGCCTTCGAAGGAAGATGGAAAATGTAAATCACTGGAAACCCTGAATACCCAATAAATCACTGGCAACCTGGCCCAGGTTTCAGCGTTGAACACAAGTAAAGCAAAAGAGTTCCAGAGTCCAGCAAAGACGGAAAGAAAGCATTCATTGTATTGGGAATGTTACATGATCCGTATCAGACCTTTGTGCACCATGCTGGGACGAAGAATTTACACGGATGCAAGGAAGTGGGAGGTGTTAAGAAGGGAACAGCACTAGAGTTTATACAAGTGTTACCAATGTTAGAATAATGTTTATCAGTTACAGTATTTGACTTAGCATAGCTCAAGGGAGGAGTGAGAGATAACAACCGTCCAAAACACGTTCTTTTACCTGAGAAGGCGGAAGGAGGTCTAAATTCTCCAGTTGAAAGGGAGCCCAATTAACTTTATCTTGTATATCTGAGCTCCAGCTGGGGAGACGAGTTCACTGGGGGTTATAATAATAATAACGCATGTGCAAACATTTCAACTACCGCATGTAGTGAAACACTGGAGAAAGAATATTGTGTTGAGGAGAAGGTTTATGGCATCAGCTCTCATTCAGCACAGTACTTTGGGAGACACTTAAAGCCAGGAGTGCACGTTAACCACTTTAACAATAGGAAACCGACCATTTCTCACACACATTAAGAGACTTGGCTAACCCAGCTGTACCGCTTTTCTGAATCAACAGAACTATGCTGGTTGATTTTCAGAATTTCACCACTCATAACCATCCACTCAAGAGCTAATTGTCTATTATTCATTCCTTTCCAACAGTGCAAAGTAGGAACACATCAGAATCAAAATATTCAGCTTCCGTGCTGGAGAACTGGTCAACAACAACCCCTGTGATAAACAGTTAAAGAACAACAAAAACTTGACTAATTCAAAAAATTAGTTGCTTGGAGTGGACACACATGAGGATAAATGAATCATGGATTAAGACACCTACTTTGCAGCAGCAGGGTCACACTTACTCATTCAAGGCTCAATCATCTGCCATCCACCACAACCAGAAAGCTAAATCTCACCCATGCACTCTTGCGGATTGAACAATATTTCTATGCAAAATAAAACTAGGCTCTGACTCTTCAATCTAGCAAGAGAAGTTACTTTGGGTATGATAAAAGCACAAAAAAGTGCAAGTAGCCTCAAGAGGACAAAAGGTAGGGACTGTTAACCACATCTTCCAATACTAAAGCAAGGGGTCATCAAATAAATCTTGTGGGAACAAAATTCAAAACAAACCAAAGGAGGTAGAACACCTCCATTGTGCAAAGAACCACCTGATGAACTTCTTAGCAAAGGATGCTGGGACTACAAAATACTTGCAAAGGTTCAAGGTGAAGGTTATGCAAGTAATTAGAAGAGTGATCTTCTGGGGGCTAATGGCTAGAAATACCACAGAAGGAGGAGGAAGTCCTTTGGCTGGAAAGTCCTAAAGGTCTGGAAGAGAACTGAAAAGGAAGTATCAAACACGGTCTTCTCCAAGCATCCCTTTACAGCTATCATTTGGAAAGGGATGATGGTTTATTTGACCCTTTGGTCTGCAGTAGTACAGTGTCTTCTATTCAGTTGGTATTTCTTTGAGATTCTGTTTGTTACTCAGCTGATCTTCATGAAAATACAGAGAGAGCAAGCTGAAAACTGGAGAAAGATAATAGATAGTGAACAACACCCAATAAAAAGGAGCAGAGGACATTAACATTTAATATGGGGCCATTACAGGTAAGTAATTTAATTGAAAAGATGGTGAGGGTCCCAGAAGTAATTTTAATGTGTGCTATGCACTGCTGAGGTTAACAGGAATTGCAAATATTCACACAGGACTATTGGCCCGGAGCCTATTTTAATCACCGAGAGTTAGCACCGAGTCCACAGCAATCAGAATTTAGGTCTTTGGTCATCAGGGCTGCTGCGGAGAACCTTGGGAGCTACTGAATCTACAAATCTAGGAGAGGCATTAACTTGAAAATTATCATATTTTCACGCACTCCAAATCAGCCACTCTGCTTTAAAAATTAATCTTTCACAAGAAGTAGTACTCATCTTTGAGTTAAAACAGCAGATGCAGTAGGGCTATTCTGAGACAGGTGCTCTGGGATAAACATCTCTATCCCAAATAGATCATTTTTATGTCCCACAAAACTTCAAAGTTTAGAGGTTTTGTTTTCAGATGGATAATTTTCAGATTATGCATATGAAAATGTGGTGTTGTATCTATGTGATAGGTAAATTCATCCCTGCTGTAACTCCCTGAATCAAAGATTATTTTCCACCGTGCTGCAGACATAACTTTACGCCCAGAAAACAAATCTGTATGAGGTTCAGTTGCCAACTGATCTTAAAAAGTTCCATTTCTTTGATTAAACACGTCTATTTCTGTAGAGTTTGGTAAATGCACAAATGGAAGATGTGACAAGCTGCTGGCAGTGAATTTACTCCTACAACTCTATAAGGCTCCATTGTCTCATTTTTTGGGCCTCAATTACTGTTCTTCATAGCAAGTCTGTGGCCTTCTCAGGCTCTCAGACATTTCTGGCTGCATACAGACCTCTGGCTGATGCCCTTTACTGCTACACAAGATGTGCAATGATTGCTCAGAAATGCACTGCCTGTTACACCATATCACTTAAATATTTTTAGGTCCTCAACTAGGAACTCTCAAGGAGTACCTCCAACATCTAGATATCTCATAAAGTATTGACATTGCTAGAAAGGAGGACGGGAGGGGAGTGGAGGTCAAGTAAATCTTTAAACTAAAAAAATGACTGAGGAAGTCAGTCAAGGGTGCAGATGAAGTTTTCTAGGGAGCTACTTTTCACTGTCACCTGAATTTCCTGACAAGATACACCCTTAATGAAAAATGCCACACTGTCATCATGATCTGACTTAGAAACAAATAAAACAGCAAATTAAGCAAGACAGCTTAAATGTGAAAAATTGCCCTCTGGCCCTGAAATTCCAGGTTTATTTCCAGCAGGCAGAAGTAAAGCCACCAATGAAGGAGGGAAAAAATTTCCTTCAAGGATACATGGACAAAGGGATCTCTAGAGCGAGATGTGTCAGCTGCTCGTGGTGTAAGAAGCGGAATTATGATTTGACAGCCCAATTTAAAGTCAAGGAAGAGCAAAACTGCAACATACTGGTTTGTACAAAGTTCAGCACATTTCACAGTGGCGGCCAAGGAAGATGATCCAAATGTTTTTGACAGACAGAAAAGAGTGAGGCAAAATTAAACAGGGGTGAGTATAAAGCGATGTTGGAGCATTTAGCTGCTGAGATACAGGAAGCATGTGGCTCAACAGGAGTTCTCCAGAAACAGGTTTAGGAGTTAACAGACCAGAGTCAACACGGCTCTGCTGCCAAGAAAAAGAAAACACAATTCCAGGATAGATAAACAGAGTATAGAGCCTGCAAAACATGCACAACTACTCCCCTGCTCTCCACTGTGTCAATAAAGCTTCAAACAAGCACTATATCCATTTCCAGAAAGAGGTGGAACTAGTGAGAAGAAAGCCAGAAAGCAACAAAAATGATGAGACTAGAAGACACAATTTACAAGGAAAAATGGAAATAATTGGATGGTTTAGTGTGAGGAATAAAAGACAGACCCAAAAAAGACATAAATCCACCACATTCTTAAAGCACACTTCTGTGGCACAGTGGAAGAGAAGCATTTCTTCTTGTCCGCTGCAGGTGCAACGAGATGAAGTTTTCTGGAGGCTTAAGACTCATTTACAAAAGGAGAAGACTACAGGAAACAGCGTGAAGCACCAGAATGGACTTCCCTGAGCAGCTATGTAACCTCCATCACTGATTACCCCTCAGGCCAGGTTGAGCAAATGTGGCCCAGCAAACACCCATCCCACCTGGACTGCCATAACTCCACAGACACAGGAGCCCAGTTTTTAACAGATTCTGTATTCAATGACAGAATAAATGGAATTAGAGGAGAACCCTTTGAGAGCAAGGGGAGAGGATTCGCTGCTTTGTCTCCAAGGTAATTCACACTTCCTCCTCTTCTAGGCCATCCTCAGCTTCACATTCAGGTATACATGCATATTAGACCTTAATGCTTTAATAATCCCACAGCTGCATCCCCCATTTGCTATCATCTATACCATCGCTGCCATTCTGAGGCCTCTCCCTAAACACATGCTGCTTAATTAAGGACTGGTCTAGCTTGGGTTCACGGGCACAGACACAGATCTTGTGCTGTACCTGCCTTCGTCCCCACACCTCCTCCCTTCAGCATACCCCTGAGCCAGGGTGCCCACTAACACCTCTCCGGTTATGAGCTTTGCTCTTCATAGCTGAGGCAGATAAGCTATTAACAAGGATCTCTGCTGCCCTCTCTCACCAATTATCCATTGAATGTGACAGAGCAGAGAAAGAGAAGTCTGCACTTCAAGGAGAGAACAGAGGCAGCAGTAACACTGGAGAGACATCAGATGGAGATGGCTAGTGAGGGCTGATAATAGATCCAGGGCTTACAGGTGTTATCTGTGACAGAGAGCCAAATCGGAACTGAAACCAGGATTTTCTCTTCTACTGGTCTGAGTCTTTATAAAAGTCCTACTGAATTCAAACTAAAGCAGATCCTGCTTCATTCACAGCTGGACCCAAACCCCAAACAAGGAGTAAGAATAATTATCGTTTCACTTCCTTGATGAGCTCAACAGTGATATGCAAGCTGAACACTGGAGCCGACCCTAGAACTGAAAAACAGAAGTCCCCAAAATGATGATTAGCATCACCCAATTTAAAGGGGAGGGGGAAGTCACAACCATCACAGCTTACTATGCCACTAAGTAGTAAACAGTTCAACTGAGATGACTCTGTCTGCGGCAGAAGTTAAGAGCCTTACCATCACAACACTAAGGTTGTGATTAACAGCAATTAACAGGAACAACAAACACTGTAAAGAAGGAACTTTTGTATTCAACCTTGTCTTCACTGTCAATTTAGCTGAAGTAACAGAAGGATCATTGTCTGTACAATTAGAGCAAACCTTAAGACCACCCCATCCAAAGGCCATGAGGACCTGAGCAGCACTAGGGGACTGGGCAATAATCTGTCAATAAATGCAAGATAAAGTGATTTTTACAAACTCAGAAAGCATCCACAGCTGGAGTACCATGGGTGGTTTTGATCATCCCACCTGGAAATGAATACCACAGAACCAGAAGGAGCAACAAAGGGAGATCAGCTCCTGATCACAGGAGGAGACATTCAGGGTAGGAGGGCCATAATCTTTAGGGTGGAAAATAGCTATCTAAAGGAGCAATGAGACCTTTAAAATTATTAAGGGGACACAGGAGGTAAATATGTAAGACACTTTTTCACAACAGACCTCCAGAACACCCAAGGCACACTAGACAGATCAAAATCCCAGCAAAAGGAGTAAAATTTCAGCAGCTCTCAACAAAATTGAGGACGGCACTGCAAAAGGATGCTGTGAAAACAAGAAGGTGAGCCGGGAGAAATACTAGATTCTTTAAGAATAATGTGTTAGTGGTTATCCAACCTGACAGTCAAAATGTAAACTATGGGGTCAAACTGTCCATTACACTGAGTTTCTGAGCAATGCAGAGAATGCATAGGTGGGAATGAAAAAAAACCATGAATAATTAAGAATACCCAGTTCGTTTGCCCTTCTGCAGGGACTACTCTAACACATCCTCAGTTTTCCCAGCCACAACATCTAGCATTTGGGGACAATCAAAGTCCTGACTGCTCCCTATACGTCATCATCTGTTGGTTGCGCTATGGGTTGAGACAATAGGCAACGCTGTGGCTCCACAGGGAATTGTTTGATGGGAATCTCCAGCAGTTTCAGTAAGCAGCATGAAGTGGACTGAGCAGATCAGAGAATTCAGATCCAGTAATTTAACTAACCCACCTTTGTTCTTTCTGTCACTAGCTCCAAGCAAAAAAAACAACCAACCAACCACCCCAACACTTGTTGGACTTGGCCACTGGTTTTAATTTAAAGCATATACAGATTTTGCTGAATATTATCAAGCTGGGCTTTGAAAAAGACAGAAAAAAAACACCTTCTATTAGTCACACTTCAAAAATTACTTGTTTCTCTTGGAAGAGGGCTGGAACAGTGTCAGCTCCAGCATCTAAAAAGCTCTTGTGAGCTAGGGCAGATTACCAGCCAGCCCTCAGGACAGTATGGCAACTCCTAGAGTTCCTGAGTCCTTCTAACTTTGTCTGTTACTAAATATGACCTACCGCTACAGACAGCATACCACAGTGCATTAGGCAGCTTAGCAGATGCAGGCTGACAGTGCTTTAGCCTAAAGAACACTCAAAAAAATACCTAAGGGTCTCAGGACAGCCTCAAACACACCTTGGTTCTAGCTGAACTACAGCCACTGTCTGGAATTAAGGCAGCAAAATGTGATTTCAAAAAACATAAACCAGAACAACCCCCTGATTTATAATCCCTTTGGCGTGGAATAGCCAAAGACTTTCTGATCCAGTACTTTGAGTAAATTCAGGGTAGCCCTGCATCTGCTGGTCGGTGATGCAAGGTCACTATGTCCTCGCTGGCTCCCTCCCGCATCGCAGAAGCCAGATGCGGTCTCTGCAGAGCCAGCTTTGTGCCACTTGAGGACTTCCCTGAAGAGGAGGTACATGCAAAGTCATGTCTGTGGCAGTCTTTTTTTTTTTTTTTTTTTTTGCCCTGACAGTCTGCAGCCGAAAGTTTGAGCAAGAGCTTGCTTGGCTTGGGGCTGGAAGGCAAAAGAACACGACCGTCTCAATTGAGAAAATCTAACATACCCGGCAAGAAAGAATAACACTGCAGTCCAGCCTTCAAAACAGATTTTTCAAGGGAGGAGAAGGAAAACAGCCATGAATCAGTAGGGGAAATACGACTTTAAAGCCATAACAAAGGGGAACAGATGGGAGCAGAGCAAAGTGCTCACAAACTTGAACTGGAATAGCTGTCTCTTAATAAAACCTCTCCAAATATGAAAGATCCTCAGACATCTGCAATTAAATCCCCTATTAATCTCAACTATATTTTAAAGGCAGTTGAGCCAGGCTACTAATTGTGCTATTGACAGACTGAAAACTATACCAGGAGGACAGAGATGGTGAAACAGAAATGAGAGGAGCCAAAATACAAACTTAAAACCCAGGGAGACAGGGCTGTTTTTTCCACCCCCATCTACACATAAGTAGGTTTTACCTCTAAGTGCTGGAGGGGGTTAGGACTTGGGCGTTTCTGACTCACTCTGAATTCTTACATGCTCACCAGAATGAAGATAGGGAAAATATCACCACTTCTGTATTATGGAAACCTTGCAATTAATAATTGAGAATCTTTTTATCTCTCTCTCCCTTTTTCTTTCAGAACTGGAGTGCTCTCTTCAGCTTGTTAAGCTTAGTTCACTCCCACTGATAATTCACTAGAGATCATAATTTATGGACAATTGAAGCTGCAGAAACATCTCTTAGAAGGAATAGAGCAGATCCATAGCAACAATTCTTCAGGGGAATATTAATCCCCAGCTTTATGTAGTGCTAAGTGTACAATAGTAATCAGAACTTGAGTAGAAGCTGCTAATCATTGAGGGAAAAGGCTGTATAAAGAATTCATAATGGAATTAGCCTGCGGCAAACAAAGAAAGACAAAATTAAATCAGCCATCAAATTGCACCAAGGAATTTTAATTTACAGGTTAATGTAGGATTATGTAACTAATCACAGCTAACATTTTCAATGAACAACCAATAAAATTCTGCTCTTTTTTTATTCCTGCTAATGGTATTCCAATAACACACTTTTATCACCGTATAATGTGTTAAGAATGATTTTAAAAAATTCTAAAAATCTTCCAAAAAGCATTATGACTGAGCAATCAATGCAAAATGCTGGCTTTAAGTTAATTAGCATAAATATACATCCAGATGATCTACTGTTTGGTTCAATCCAATACAATAAAGTTCCTTTGAGTCTGCATAGGACAGATTTACATAACCAAATGTGCATAACTGTAGCTTTAAAATAAATGCACGACTTCCAAAGAGGGAGACAGAGCAATACGAAAAGCCTCCAAATTAAATAAGTCAAACAACTTCTGAGTACTAAAGTGCATCAGCTAATTCTAAATAAAACCCTTATTATAGATTTTTATATCAATACAGCATATATATCCTATGACATACGCACAAAGGATTGCTCTAACAGAGTTTGCACTGTTTATAATATGAACATCATAAAAAAGAATAAGGTTTCTGGGATAAAAAGTTGATTTGCTTCCCCTTGAGAAAAAGGGAGACCTTGTATTTGACCCAGTAATATTTTGATATTGGCCAACACAAGGCGATTAAAAGAAAAAGATAGAAGGAGAAAGGAAAAACCTCCCTGTTCTAAAAATGTATTTAAAGACCATTAGTTAACACATGCAAATACACAGAAAGGACTCACATAACTCCGTGCACATTTTTAAAGGGAAACTCCAAAATTACACTGCATGCTTCAAAACACATCAGCTTAATCAAAAAGATCTTTTTTTGCAACATATGGCAGCATGAAAAATTTTATAAATGGAGTAAAAAGCACTTTCATAAGCTTTACTTCACTTAAGAGGAATGCTGGGAAGAAAGGCAGCAGCATTCTTCCTGCATATGTTTTTCTTGTTCTGAACAATGTGGGAAAACCTCATTTTACTTTAATCTAACAGTTCATTTTATGGAAGCAGCAACGTTCTGCCCATTTATTAGTATAGAGGGTTTGGGGTGGCGGGCTGCCTTTTTTTTTTTCCCCCTTCCTTTCCCCTCCCTTCCCTTCCTTTTATAAAGTCTCATTTTAAGATGCACACTTCCAAAAAACATTATGGTGTCAATTGCACTACCCTTCAGCAATCCTGTAATAACTTTATTCAACCATTTCTAATTATAATTATATTTTCAATTCCTTTTAGCTATAGAAACTCTTTATCAATCAGAGCACAAGACAGAAAATTACTTTATTACAGCTACAGCTCGTTAGTCTGAGTGCTCTTAATGAAGCAGCCTCATAATCAGATGAAAATCATGCTGAAGAAAACTTGCATCATTAGTCTGGGCCTTAATTACCAAGAAATATAGTCACTAACAATGATACTCCATTTCATGATACGGTGCATGCACCTTCTACAGTACTTGCAATTAATAATTCCGCAGACTGCTACAGAATCTTTCTATTTATTCATAACAATGGAGGGGAAAAAATTCTAAATTTAATTGAGCGGCTCCGAATGCACTCTCTCACTCTCTCCTGCTCAGATTAAAATGTCAAAAGGCTAATATTCTATCTTACAATAATTCATCATTTTAATTACATATTTTATGTATGTGAAATGTCCTTTTTTTTCTTCTTCTCTCGATCATTTAGGGCGACATTTTGGGGGGACATACATATGGGAAAAACGTCTCCATGTACGTAGGTGGCCCACGCCACAGAGAGCAGCAATGAACAGAAGAAAAAGGCATTTATTTTCATTGCCAGTGAACGAGGTCCGTGTTGGATAAGCTTCAGACATAAGCACAAGACATTCATTTAAATTAATGATGGCCTTCATCCAATACACTTATCGGTAAGGACGGAAAGATTCTTGGGGGAAGAATATGTTGATCCCTAAAATCTTTTACGAATATGATCTATCATATAGTAAGTAACTTCTGTACACAAGCCTCTTCTATCCCTCTGCATTTTCTGTACGCTTTCACACTGAACGTGCTCCTCTTAACTCTGCAGTAAGCTTCCTGCACACGAAAGCATCAGGAAATGCAGTTAGAGTCCCCTTCGGCCAGCTAATGAACCCACTAAAAGATCAGATCACAATCCTGAACACTGAACACCTGGAGTGTATTTCACTCTCATTTGCAGCAGGGAAAATGATTCCACAGGCATCGGTGGAAACGTTCACAACTGCAGTGGTGCCCCCGAGATCTGTACCTGCTCCAGCTTTCTCCCTGTTGTGCCTTGTTGTCACTGAGCCAAGACGAGCTCCCAAGGGAGATAATGAATACAGCTTTCCAGCGGATTAACCAACGCAGCGAGGGGGTACCGCTGCTCCGCTGGCTGCGGAGCTGTGCATCGTAAGCTGTGGATTCCACTCAACACTGAAACAGTTTGACAACAAAATATTTGACATCATGATTTTTGCAAACTGCCCAGTCCTTGGCTGCTCAGTTGCTAACTGCCTAAGTCACACCACAGCAGAAAGACAACTGCTCCAGAGTTACATTGCTGACCCTGTGATCAATCTCAAGGGCATAAACTAAAGAACTCCCTTGTACCATTGAATTTTCTAGCACTCACACAGCGCTGTGCTTTCATGCAAGTATTTCAAACAATAACTAGCTGTTAAGACAGGCTGGATGAACTTGCTGCACGGATATCCAGCATATACCGCTTTCTGACACTGCGCTCCACAAGGCATCCTCACCATTGCCTCTGCTAAACGATCTGCTGCTTCTTCCCATGATCTCTGGCAAACCATTTTCACCTTTTAAAGCCCTTTACATCCTCTCCTGAAACAGAAAGTAAGCAGCTGCCTTCTCTAGCTTTTTTGCTGCTTCCCATACGTGGCATGTTTAAGGGCTACTCAGCAAGGGAAAGAAAAAAAGAAAATCAGCCTCAAGTTCTATAAAACAAATCTGTAAGTAGCTGGAAAAAATAAACAAACAAACAAAATAAAAAGGCTTTCTGCCCACTCTCTCCCCTTTCCAGCCACTCTTATTTTCCTTCCCTCCTGACACACCTCAGCTTTTCTTTTAGGAGAACTTCTTTTACGTAGCTGCTTCAAGAATTTGCATCTGGCACCGGCAGCCGACGGAGACAGGAGACTGACAAGATGGACTGCTGTGGCAATTCCTATGTTCCTACTGCATTCCTAAACTGTGCTTTTTGGCATTGTATATGGCCAAAAAAAAGGAGCATATTTAGAAACGTGACAACTGGAAAAAATATTCTTCAACCTTACAGTGCCTTCTAAAGTTGCAGAATAAAATTAATTTATAGCATGACTATAGCTGGCCAAAAAAACCATGGGCTCACAGTGAACCAAATGGGGTAAAAACCTGGCTTCGAAAGGGATTCTGAGGTTTTTGGCTCTGTCCAACAAGTACGCTTATAAAATTATTGTATAACTTACTGGCAAGAGAGCAGCATCAGACTGACCTCCACTTGCATCACAGAAATTACACACTCATTGTCTTTGAGGGGAAAATGTTCTTATGGTACCATATTAATATCCTTTGTGGGTTGGGTCATGAATCAGCATTGGCAGCCACCCCTGAAGCGGTCTGCCTGCCAGCCTTCCCAGCTGGAAAACTGGTAACGCAGGAGCGAGATGTATACATAAGGGAAGTGATGGTTTCCCAGTTCCGAATTGATTTCTACACGAATCCACTCAAGTTTAAAGCGCCCCAAACGTGCCAAAAACCTGGTCCAACAAATATATATAACCGTGAGCGCTTACTGCGTGTTCTTGTACTTAACGGCGGCGAGGAGCAGCTTTACGCACCTCCGGCCCACGCCGCCGGCTCTGCAGTCGCACAGCGGCGGGCTGGAGCCCCCGCCACGCCGCTCGTCACAGGGGGTGCAGCTTCCCCGGGGAAACGCGGCTCGGTCTGTGCTCAAAGGCGGGTTTTTAGTCTTCCCCTCCGCTTCTCCTTGTATTTTTTTTCCTTCTTTCTTGCCCCCCAGTAGCACGCCGGTAAGAGCGCACCGGCTGAAGAGGCGGGACGGTGTTCCCAGCCACTGGGAAACAACCAGCCCGCAGGCCCGGTGTGAGGGGACCCCCCGGGCCGCCCCTGACCGCCGGAGGGGGTGGTGCGGCCGCCCCGCCCTGCCGTGCCTGGGGCCTCGGCGCCCTCTGCTGGCCACTCACTGCCGCCGGCTGGCAGAGTGAGCCAAGGGTTCGAGTCCCGGCTCCGTTGCCCAGGGGTCGGGGAGAGGGGCCTGTGTTTCAGTCCTGACGCGACCTTCCAGAATAATTGGTAGTAAAACACCACGTTGTCACTCAGATTATAGCCTTAAAACTCAACCTAAAATCACCGTGAGACTGAAAACAACAAAGATTTACACCTGTCACACCAATAATTAAACAGACAATAAAAAAAAGCCGTTGATGGGTTGTGGTGATTCAGCCCCAAACAGTGGCTGAGCACCATGTCCCTCTCGCTCACTCCCGGAGGAGAAAGAAACGGCCTCTCCGGGTTGAGATAAGGACAGTTTACTGACAAAAACACCGTGAAAGTAGAACAATAACAGCCAATTACACTCACACACAGTGATAACACAGAGTACCTTACCAACCCAACAATTACAGCACTGCACTACACAAGGACCACCCGACCAGACACCCCAGCTGCTCCCAGACTGTCCTGGAGGCACCTAGGGGTGCCCCTCCCCAACCAGCCCCTTTTATGGGGGAATGATGTCAGGTAATGTGAAACAGCCCAGGCTAACTCAGCTCACCTGGGCTAACTCAGCTCACCTGGGCTGACTGCCTGGGGAGGTTAACTCTGGCCTGGCCAGAACCAGGACATGGGTGCTGGGAGCTGAGGTATCCCCAGCCTACCTCCCCAGACAGAAGAGCGCCACAGCTGGGATCCAGCCCGGGGTGGCAGGCCTGGAGCCTAGAAAACCCTCCCAGCCTGGTCTTCCAGTGCTGCACTGGGGATGCAAGAGTCCCAAGGGCTCAGGACAAGGTGGCTAATGTCACTGGCCATTGACTTCAGGCCTTAAACCCAGAGGAGGGCACAAATTCACTAGTACAGAGAGGGAGTATCATATTTTACCTGTCCTGTGTTTCCGCAGTCGAGTCTTAACTTCATGGCCCATACCCACAAACAACAGTTTGGTGATTAGGTCAGTCTAGTCAGCATTCCTTTGCATTTTATTTTCTTAGTTCTTGCTCCAAATGACAGCTGCATTTTTTTACTCCTCCTCTTGCCCCAGAAGGATTCATCTCAGTCTTAGAAACTAAGCCTTCAAGTAGAAAAATGGGATTAACCTGGCAAAGCGCTGGGTTTGGTAGAAGCAGAATAGCTGTGGTTTCCCAAATGCATATAAATCCAACCTGTAGGTATGAGCCATTCATCTGAGCTGCCATCCAACTGTCCCAAAGGAACACCACACTGCCCATCTCCCTTGGCCACGCACCCTCCTTGTCTACGCTCCATGTGAATGGCCAGAAGAGAAATTCCAGCAAAAAAGCAAGGAAGCACCAGACATGGAGCCAGCAGCCTGCTGCAGGGGTATGAAAAACAGTTTTTCTTCAAGCAAAGACATGCCAAATCTCCTGGATCCCTGTGCTTCTTGCTGAAACTGCCTGCTATAAAATCCAGATGGAATGTAAAATGCAGATTGGGGGGAAAAACCTAAACCAAGACAAACAGGATTTCCTGACTTTTCCTTGAGTGACCAGATCAATACTGGGCCAGGCTGCATTCAGGATCCTTGTTAAACAGAGATAAGAGGTGAGAGGCATGGTTCACCTAGATGTGGAGCAATGGGCAGATGCACCAAGAGACCATGTGACAATGCCACCTCACATGGGAAAGGGGCCAGCCAGGAGACACCAAGTAGAAACTGGAGCACAACTACACTACACGGTAACTTGCAGTCACTGTAGAGATACAGCCCACTTCCATAATGCATTCCATCTTTTATATTTTCATTAATGTACACCCATACGAGATGACTACACTTCCAGTGTGAATACAATTCTCATCCCCTTTGCACCGTAACCTCAAGGCATTCCTGCCCACTGTGCAGCTGCAGAAGCTCCCACAAGACTGGTGCAGGGGAAGGACTGGCCCAGAGGGGTTCTTAGGTCTGCCCAGCTCTAGAGGAACCCTCATGGTAGAGGACATGGATGCTCGTCTCTGCCTCCTCCCAGTTGTGGCTATGGTCGCTTCAGCCATCGGTGTTAACAGGGTTGCAGACTGGAATGCAAAAGCCAGTTCTCCTGCACAGATCTTCAACTTGACTGTGCCACACAAGACACCCAAATCTCTCCGTGTTCTGGCTTGCATGAGGCATAGCACCAAGGTGGTGTTCCCACCTGGCCAAAAAGGTCACCCATCACCCACAAAACTGGCAGTTTCTTGTCATCCTACACCACCACCACCCCCGTCTCTTCTCCAGCACTTAGGCAAGACTAGATATTTCTCACACACATGCTGGGAGAAGGAAACCATGGGGCTTGTCTTTTTTTTTTTTTTTTTTTGGTGGTGGTGCTGTCTTTTTTTTGTTTGTATTTTTTACAAAGCCAGCGGGCACAGGATGAGGCAAGCCCATGCAAGCGTGCAGCAACACTGCTGCGAGCTCCTGTCAGCCCAATGGCACGTCGCCCAGGGACACACTGACGAAATACTCGGGTTTCCGCTTGACTGCGCAAAATGCCCTCGAAATGGCTGGGTCTGGTGCAGGAGGCAGCGAACGACAGACAGACAGCAAAACCTTAAAAAAAACAGCTTCAAGTCATGACCCCTTCTAATCCTGCTCCCGTGCCCGTAATGCAGTGAGACCACTTCACACCTTCCCGACAGCCCAGGATGGAGCTAGCAGATATTCCAAGTTTATCAGCTCTTCCTTCACAAGCAGCTGCAGAATTACTCCGCAACCTGTATCTTCAAAGCACTTTCCAGACTTGTGCCATATGAAAACATTCAGGAGCAGAGAGGGAGGGTTTTTTTGTTGCTGTTGAATGATTTTTTTTTTCTTCCCTTTCTGCACGATGACGTGGTTTATATTATTTGCTCAATGGGATCACTGCCTTTCCACTGAAGAGTCTATTTTAAATATCAACACAGGTTGGCATTTTAAGAGTTATTTAAAATGTCACCAGTCACAGAATGTTTAATTATTGCAAACATCTTTCAAAAAATTCCACAGTGGGTTTCTTGCGCCAAGTGATTTATTTCGGATATAATTTCTGTTTAATTAATAGGGGATTTAGCTCTGACCTGGAGGGTGTGAGAACCAGCAGAGGAGCTGTACATGAGTTAGGTTAACATTAAACCTGCCTGCGCCTGTTGGAGGCTGAGGAAAAAAATAACAAAAATACCAGGCTGGCACTTACTCACCCAACGTAGTCTCATGTTGACTGCAATGGAAAAACTGTAAAGGCAAACAGAACTATGGGGAAAAAAATTAATCACCAGAATATGAACATTGTGCTTTGTTATTTATTTTAACTATGTATATAAATTGCTATAGAGTCTAATTATACCTAATTTCAGCAGAGATACTATCTGGACTACGCTTTGTTATTCGTTACATTCTCAGAGAGCAGTTTCTCAATCATCTGGCCTGAATTTCCTTACACCTTGAGAGCAACTAGAATCAAACACTAAAAAGCTGTGTGGGGAAGGGATGGGGTGGGGGGAGAGTGGGGGAAGAAGAGGAAAACCTACTCACTTTTAACAAAAAAAAAAAATTACAAACGAGGAAAATGCTTAATCTATGCTTCTCAAAACACCAGGTTACATCAGAACCAATTTTAATATCCTGTAAAAATCTCTTAGTATGACGCACATACAGCTGTCTAATATTGCTGCTTAAAATGCCCCCGCATTAAATAAGATTCTATGCTGTAAAATTTTGCAAGGTGATAAAACAAAAAAATGATATAATAAATATAAACCATCTGCATTTTTTTAACAAGCCATTTGGAAATGGATTTCATTTATATTTAGAATTGTTTTGAAGTGTTCTTTTTTTTGAAAATGTCCCAGTTACAGTATATTAGGTTTTCAGTAGAAAGATTAAAAGAGCTGACGCACAAATAAACACGCATGCACACCCAGAGCAATTTCCAGAACTATGAGAGCATTTGATTCTTCAAGGATACTACAGCTGGCTTTTAGTCACATAAAAAGGGTTAGTGTGTGCAATCGGCAGCTCTGGAAAATGGATTCACGCACACAAAAATGCATTAAAATGACATTAAGATTTTGGCAACAACCAACATAAGCCAGGAAACTGAGCTTCAGGCTGAACCTGCATCCTTAACTCCTTGTGCAGTGCTCAGTGGAAGGGTTGGTCGCATTCTGCAGGAGCAGAAAGCCCATCCTGGGGCTTCCAAAGGTCACAGCAGAGACATGGAGAGGAACCAGGGCATTACCAGGGGAGGCAAAAGAGGGAATCATGTTTTTTGGTATGACCCAGCTCCTGTGGCACTACCTGCTTTAACAGAATCACACCGCCTTATGTCACCGGTCCATTCAGCCTAGCATCTCCACCTAAAAGCTTTTCACTTAACTGCCCTCTATTACTTCTGCTGCTTTGCACTCCTACCTCCGCTGACACAGGACTCTAAGTGCTTTCTGAGCATTTGTTTCTAGCAAGCCTCCCAGCACTGGTGAAACAGTGATGATCCAGCACTGCCCCAAGCTCCTACACAAGAGCAAAAGAGTTTAGAGGTTCTCAAAAGTGTGAAGAGCTTTGTATGCCATTGCACCACTGCTCAGCACCTTGGGCCCTCTCCCCTCTCAGCTTGCTATTAGCTGTCCTATTTAACCCCCTGAAGCTTATCTCAGTCTGAGGGTGACAGACATGTATATCTTTTTGAACTGACTTCAGCACTCCCAGAAGCTGAATGAATTTTTCTTCTTCTGAACCCCACACCTAGAAGAAGCAATGGCTTTGGCTAATTTTTGCCTATTTGCTTCCTCTCTACAAACCACTTCCCTAGACTAAAATGGTGTCATCATTCCCTCCCACACACCCAATACAGGGACGATGCTATGATACAAGAAAAGGGAGTTTTTGTGCCAAACCAAGCAGGCACTGCATGAGCGCATCCGTTGTCATTCCTTCTCCCAGTAAAGCAACAACTGCCAGGAACTATTACAGAGTAATAGAAGTTACTTTTTGAAAGAAATGAAGCACCAGATTGGAACTACAGGCATTTTCATGCTTACTAATAAACATCTGAGGGGTCATTTGTTCAATTTTAAATCATTCATTCTATTAATAAGCAAATGCCCTATTGACCAGACACCAAATATAATTCTTCTCCCTGAAAACAGCCACAGAGAAAGCTAAGTTCATCATCATTAACAAAACAAAAAAACAAAACAAAAAAAAGAGGAGTTTTTATTGGACTTTCCCTTTCTATTTCATCATTTAATTACCCAATGCTAACATCTGATCAATGGGATCAAAGTTTGAATAAGCCCGAAATTTTTCAAAGACGCGCTTCTGGACAGAAACCTCTCTACAACTTACAAACCCGGTATTTCACACACACACACTCCCTCCTCTTTTTGGTGCCTAATCACCTTCCTGTACCAATCAATGTACAGCTAACAGATATCTCTACTCTCTTTGCTGTACGACACACAATCCAAATTCTCTATGCCCTCCTTGGTGTGCTTCTTCACTGCCTCTCTATCAGCATCACCGCAGCTTGCTCTCTGCCACTTGGGACCTCAGATCTTCCAGCAGCCAAACATTTCGGTTCCCCGGGCAAGGTGGGGTGTAGGTATGCAAATAAATATTAATTTATGTTAATATAAGTGCTTAACCAGACTCGCCTGCTGAATCAGGCCCAAGACACACATGGCTTAAAGCATGTTTGAACTTACCAATAGAAATATATTCATATCCATACCAACGCTAGATGTATACATTCACGTGAACTGAGGGAGCTGCCCTACACAATTTATTCAAATCCTTGGTTATTACTGATTTCAGCAACATTTGCAAAGGACAGAAGAGAAACCAGGAGGGAACACCACCAGAAAGGAGCTCAGACAGCACCAAAAAGTGAGCTGAGCTGAGCCATCAGTCTTGCTGTCAGCGATGAGCCACTGGTCTCCTTTTGGTACAGGAGATACAGTGCAGGTGGGACAGGAGAGACAAAGAAATGTAGGCTAAGACCCAAACAGGCAAAACAGACCTGTAAATTATTGTGCTTTTCTGTTCTAGAGCTGACACTGAAACTCCACCAGAACCAATGTCCTACAGCAACATAAAGTGTGTCTAGTTATTGAGACCTTACCGAGACAGAACTGAAAGTTCTCTGAAACAGGATCAATTTCTTCCTCCCACGAGATCCCACACCAAGTACTTGAGCTTCTCACTTGTTGTGGTTTTGTGTTGGCTTCTTTTTCTTTGCTTTAAGGAAACCCTGCACTCTTCAACTGCTACGTGAAAATACAGTTTGAGGAATTTCAGGATTCAGAGATGGAAAAAAAAATTCTAACCTTTTAAGCACATTTCCACCTTGCAGTTTTTAAGCCATCTCCAAAGGAGAGGAAGAATTCCTCACTATCTCTGAAATGAGGCATTTCAGACAAAAAGAAAAAGACCCAATTGGCACCCCATCCCCAATATGTCAGGTGGGGGACAGTCATCTCTAGGCAACTCCTCTTCTTCCCTCCCTACATAACTTAACATATTCCATTTTCTTCTTTCTGAGAACAGAGTTTGGGGTCTTTTTCCTGAAAAAGAACCAGAGGAGTTTGTCTTGTTTGTACCAACTACTTCTTGCAGTCTTCATTCACTCAACCAAGGAAAAAAGGGGTGATACGGAGAACCTGTATTTCAGGAAGAGAGGAAGGATTTAGAGGGGAAAACAGCACCCTTCAACTTTTCTGGAATACATGGCTCCAGGTAAGAAAGTAGCTGCCCAAAGAGCCAGAGCTCTCCAAATGGAAGAGATATCGAAACAGCAAGATGGCAAGACTCTTTTCAGCAAGGAAGAAATTAGCCTTCCAAAGAACAGGTTTTCATGAGTTCCCCCACCTATTTTTCAGCATCAAATTTCCCCAGAAGCAGCAGTGGTGTTGTACCTACAGCATTAGTTTAAAAATTGTAGATAAACAAGTAAACAAGTAAAAGAAAGAAAAGTTTAAGGGGTAGAAGTCGGAGAAAAATGTTTAAAAAGTGCTTTGGGGGAATGTTTTCCCCTCTGGTTTTGCCATTCCCTCCTAACAAGTCCTGGAAAAGGAGGAAAATCCTATATTACAAAACAACATTGTCAGGGGTTTTTTTGTCCTTTTTTTTTTTTTTCAGATCTACAGGCACACACAGAGCCTGTTCCAGATAACAAGCAAAATGAGAGCACTTAAAAAAAAAATCATTGGGGCATAAAGCAAGCTCAGAGATGTGCAAGACAAGATGGAAATCACTGAATGGGACAAGGTAGAACTAAATGACCAAGGTAATGCAGAATGCTTCTTTCAAAGTGGTGCTGGCATTTAACAGGGATTTTTCTATTTTGCCTTAAAAAAAACAAACAACACCCCCCCCCAAAACCTCAAACACTAACAAATAAAACAAACATCAAAACATCAGTTGCAGGATTTGACCTCAGCACAGAACCACTCAGCACAAGACAGTGATTGCCTGTGCAGTGAAACAAAACCAAAAGCAATTCTCACGTTGCCCAGAGTTTCCCAGAGCAAAAAGCAATTCAGGACTTGGTCCCTCCTCAGCCAGGAGCAGCACGTGAAAGAAGGATGCTCCTCCACCTTTTCCTCCCCCAGGCTCAGCTCTGATAGCATGTTATTCCTCTCACTTCTTTCCTTTACATCTTCTGTTGGTGTTTTTCTCCTTCATGCTACAGTAGAGGCAGTGAATGTTGATGAGGCAATAGTTGGTGTGATTCTAGTGAGGCAGCTTTGCAGATAATTTCTCATGACCTCAACGTCCAAACCGTTCCTTTCAACACAGAATACAGATCCAGAAGCCCATATAGTAGCAGGTATTTTGGTGGTCACTGGAAAAGTCTGAGGGGTAGGAATATTTTACGGGAGCCCTGCTATTATTTTTTTCTCTCTCTCACCTTTCCCCTCTAGGAAAGTTGCTTGCAATCATTATCTTTGCTCTAAGGGTGCACACATCTAATGGGCAGTCAAGACTGCAGCAGAAAAAAACAAAGGTAAATTTCAGTAAAAGCATTATTACAAAATCTAGTCAAGCATTGTAAATAGAACTGCCATATTATTATTGAGAAAAGGTGTAGTGGCCATGCAAACTACATATTTGATTAGGATCTGAACTCTTTGCTGAACCATGAATCTGAAATAATTTAGGTGATACATATAAATTTAATTTCTTTGTTCAACATTCCACATCTGAAACGACGCACTGCAAATATGCAGCTCTCACTGAAGTCTGCAAAATGAGTCTTCTTATAACTCGCCTATACTGTGTGGAAATAATCTGAAATAATCTTAAAGGAAAAGGAATAAACCTATTTTAAAAACAGCTGAGTCCTTTAGATCGTATACCATAACCAATTTATGGAGATAAATGGAATTCAATATTAAAGAAATACTGGTTTTTCCCCTCCTGTGGAAAATTTAAATGCAGAAAGAAAAGGAAAAGAAAAGAAAGGGGGGAAAAAAGAGAAAGAAAGAAAGAAAGAAAGAAAGAAAGAAGTGGCATGAAAACACACAAGCAACACTTGGCTATTGTTTCTATTGCTGTGCCTGCAGCGTACAACGCACCTTGTTCTCCCTGGCCCAAGCTACAGAAGGCAAGTTGATTGTGGAAATGACTCATTCAGTCTCTATAATCGAGATATACCAGCTATTGGACATCTTTATTTCTCATTCATTAAATGAATCCAGTGTCTACTGCTATGATAGCCATCAACAAAGACAGACGAGGATATAAAAAAGGGGGAAGAGCAAGAAGGGGAATACAAATGAATATTATAGACTACTGTATGGGCCCTATTACTAAAAATGAATACAAAATACTTTAAAAAAATAGATTAAGCAGGTATTGGCTTACAATGAGGTCAATATTGTGATTCATTTAACTCAAGGGACAATAAATCTTGATATTGACTAAAAACATAAGTCAATGTGCATACTGTTGTGTGCATTCCATTATAAAAATGAGGGGGGAAGTTTAATGGACACTTTTAGAAGAAAATTAGTTTTGCCAAAAGATTTTTTTTTCTGCCTTTTAAATCCAGCAGCTAAAGCAACAGTGCAGCTGTGGACCACTGTAGCTGAATGCTTGGTCTTCACCCTTAAGGTTGTAAAGAGGGCTGGGGCTAGTGACCATCTCATCTCAGGCATGTTGCAAAGCTCCTACACTACCAGCAGCCTGAGGGGACCTGAAAAGGTGATGGGCTGCAGAAGACAGTAACCTTTAAATGGGTGATCTCCATAAGGGTCAGGCCTATTCCTGCCTTCTCCAGGGATTCCTTCTGTAAGCAGACATCAAATATAACCAAAGTTTTAATGCTAATACAGAAGAAGAGAGTGGGATAGTCTGTAGAGATTCCCTCAACTTTAATTTACACTGCACTGTAGGATTCCCACACCTCACCCCTCATAAGAGAGCAGAAGACACTGGAAATTTGGTTGAGTTCAAGCCAAACAATCTCCATGTGAACAACCTCTGTTCACACAGGTGCAAGCACTTTGTACCTAATTTCATATGAAACAAAAAACAACCCCAACAGGCAAACAGAGAACTAACTCAGGAAAAAACTATGCACAGTCCCACAAGCAACAGTGACACGTTCTTTATGGGGACCGGGGACAGTCAGCAGGTTGGTTGAGCTGACACACTGTTCTGCTGGAAAAGTCCCAGCTACCCCTAAACTGGAGACACGGGGCTTGCCTGACCGAACTCTCTGAGCATGGTAATCACTCTCACTTGCTACAAGGTCTTCCAACACATCTCTCTAAGACCAGTTGGACCACATGACTAGACACACCTCCAGCTGGCTCCACTGGCACCTGACATACTGAAACCACATTCACGAACCAATGTACTCCACAAACACTGAGCCAACACTGTAGGCACGTCCTAAAAATCCAAGCAAAACTGCTACAGTGCTTTACAGAGACCTTCTCTTGTAAAAACACCCTGTTTAACTGGGAAAAAAAAAAGTTGCACTGTTATCAGCAGAACCTTTCAGCTGTCAAATTAAGTTTTCCCTGAGCTAGAGGAACAACGCCTGACATCCCAGGTGATCGCACAGCCCCAAGTTACCAACCTCTCAAGTCAATGACAGCAAACAGCAAGACTTACTGACTCAGCATTTGACTGGCTTGCACCATCCAGCCACCAGGGAAGACTCACTTTTTGACCTTGTTTCCAGAGGTGTTGAACCCTCACCATCACCAGTGAGCTCCCCTGGGAAATGAATGGGCAGCACAAGCAGATAGAGAGAAAAAAAAAAGTCTCCTGTCCACCTGTGAAACTGTAAAAGAAAAGTCATATAAAAGCATGCACAAGTTCAGATCTTAAGCAGGCCAGGAAACACACTTTTTCCCCTATATTGATACACATATGCACATATAGATATACATATCTGCAAATGACTATGCTTCAGCACACAACAAACCATAGGGAGAAGGGAACATGAGATCCTTGTAGTCACCAGTTTCTGCATAAAAGTAGCGTGGCAAGAGTCATGAAATCATACTAGAGAGAGGAAGATGACTTCTCACAAGACAAACTCGATGGCCTGGCTATCACCTACTGCCACAGAGCCAGGACTTCACCCACGCTCATTTGCAGGCCAACACCGCCCTCTTCGACCAGCTTTCAGTCAACACTGGCTCAGGAACAGGCAGGGGTGATCGATACCCACATGCTGAGCTGTAACAACTGAGAGCACTCCTGGGTTAATGCATCTCAGAGAGAAGCCAAGAAGCTCCATGCCACTTGCATGCACAAAACGCAGAGGTTACTGAAACACAGACTATGCATGAGTGCCTGTAGTTGTTTAAGAATTTCTATGTGCAGGTAGGCTTAGAGGCAGTGCACTGGGGCTAGGTAACACAAGCCATTTAGCCTCATCGTTCCACTTAAACGCCAAGGAAAGAGTGGTAAAGTCACTGCTGATGATTTCTCCCAGCCTTCTTCTATCTGGGGATGCATTTAGTAATGCCTCTCTCCCTTCCAGTCCAACAAATGCTTAAAGGAAAGCAAAACAGCACAGAGGCAATGACCCGATGAGGTTTCTGGCTTTATGTGACATCCTTCTTGATACGCAGCAGTGATTTGCCTCCCCCTATGGTGCTTGTGATGAAGACAGTGCGCAAGGATCAGGCCAGCAGCAAAAGCAGAGGGAAGGACACCTCGCTAGTTTTAATGGAAATGTCAGCACTCCGTTATCCTGCCAACCTGGTGTAATAAGCTTTCTCTAACAGGAGGATGCGGTTTCCCTGTGACAGCTGTACTCATTGGGAAGCTCTAGTCAAAGCCTTGACGAAGGTCCTTATCAAACCTTAAATCCTGCTATAAACAGCATTCGACTCCGACAAGGCTGGGTGCAGATTTTGCTTACACTTACGGCTTACACATTCCTCACCAGCACATCAGC
Source organism: Hypotaenidia okinawae (assembly GCA_027925045.1). Lineage (NCBI taxonomy): Eukaryota > Metazoa > Chordata > Aves > Gruiformes > Rallidae > Hypotaenidia > Hypotaenidia okinawae. The sequence goes on along the minus strand of BSDF01000003.1, from coordinate 14,026,483 downwards.
AGTTTACAGGCATGTTACTGCAACCAGAGCCTCCCCTGACACCCCCCTCACACCGAGATGAAAATCGGTACATGCCTGTGCTTGTGTCTGTACAGATATTAATTGGGGTGGCTGCTTGCAAACAAGCCCCATGCCCTTTCCCGCTGAGAGTCAGGAGCCTGGCGTCTTGCATACAAGGTGACTTTCAGGTGAGAAAGAGCTTAGTGTGGCTTCAGCTTCCCCAGGCAGCAGCCGGCTGCCCTGTTGCAGTGGCACACTGACTGTGAATCACAGCGTCCTGGGACTGTGGCTCCCCTGCGACAGCGTGCCCACACAGCCAGTGTATGGACAAGAGCTCTCATCATGCGATCACAACCCATGTGGCACCTGCTCACAGCCTGTAAGCAGGCTGGCATCCCAGCTTAGCTGTAGGCCAGCCAAAGGACAGCACTGGGATATGGAGGATGAGGATAGCCACTTCCAGCTTAAAATAGAGACTGTGCAACCTCTGCTTTTTTTTTTTTGCCAGAGGTAGGTCAGAGAAAGCTGGCTGCTCTCCCTAAGAAAAAAAAAACATGTTGCCAACCCAAAAAAGCCCTAATTATCAAAAAAAGGCATAGCATGCCACTGCTTTCCAAATTAAAAACAAAGGAGTTTATTTCCAGGGGGAAATTCAGGAGCCCTTATTCTTGTCCCAAGAAAGAAGAAATCTTTTTAAAATGCACTAATTCTCTGTACACTCAGATATCCTCTCCCCAAGGCCAGGACATTGCTGCAGCGAGCTCGAGGCAGAGCACCAGCACCACCTGGCTTTGAGGTCACTCCCAGGAGTGCCAGGAGGAGGTGAGTTATGGGAACACTGGCTGTATTGCTCTTCCAGCGCCCCGGTATAAATCCACTTCCACACCGACCACTGCCCAGCTCAATTGATGCTTCCTCACAGCAAGGCTACGGCAAGCCCAGGCAGCAGGAGGAAACCAAAGGTGAGTTCAGAGCCCTCAGGCTCTGGGTATTGACAAATTACTTACAGGGACATTCACACCCCTTCATTCACACCCATGTCCAGGCTTGGACCTCAGTTCCTCTCCCTGCTCACATGTCTATCTCACATGCCACACTGCTCTTCCTCTCTCCTTTGGGGCTTCCCAAGAGCCAGGACAGTGCAAAGCAGAATGTTCACCCCCAAAATTGGGAAAAATTAGGGTCTGTACATGTACTTCACAGCTCAGACCCAGCTCAGCATTCTCTTTTTTTCGTCTCTCTTTTTTTTTCCTCTCCCCTTTTCTGAAAGATTCCTCCAGAGATAGACAAGGAGGAAGCATTTTTGCCTTCAAGAAAGAATGAAAATTACAACCCTATCTACATAGCAAAGGATACTTTACCCCTGGGTGCAGAGCAAGAAGGCTGTAAGAAATGTAAGCTAACACAAAAATTATGAGCAACTTTGGATGTGGGTAGGTCTCTGGTGTGAGACCAGGATGCAATCCTTTCTTATTTCTTTCTCCTTTCTATTTCTAAGATGCAGATATATATTCAGATCATACACTGGGCAAGGCAGATAGATAAATAAATAAAGTTGTCAAGATTTCAGAATATGTACAGCTCTGTGGTAGGGAGTCTCATCACATGGGCAACGATAAAGAAGTAGTCCTGCAGAACTAGAGAGAAAAGGAAGACTACATGAATTCAGTGCTATGATAACTACTTAATTAAACTGCTTCAGTTAGGTGCACAGGTTGGTGACATTTCTTGTGCAATGTATTTACAGGTGTATTGGTTTGACAGTGATGGAAAGTGGAACCTGGTCTGAAATACTGCTCTTCAACAGCCAGAGAGGAGTGCCAGAAAAGCTCTCATACACGTAAGCCAGCCCTCTTCTCCAGCCCTCGTTCTCTCTTATGCCAGTTGTTTAGTCTTCCATAAAGAATACATACATTTTTCCTGCATTCAAACATTTTATCAAACTGCCATATAAAAGTCAATGGATATTAAAACAGAGTAGTACTGTATATTCTTGCTACAGCCCCAAATTCAATTATAATCCTTCAAGACCCCAGGGAAAAGTTACAAGTGGAAACAGTGTGTGCTCAAAAAATGAGAAATGATCGCATTCGGCATCTGTAAGTTTATTTCTAATGCCTTTCCTCAGGAAAGCAGGTACAAATAATTCGCAGTCATGATGTTGCTTTTGTTTTGCAATCCCTCCTCTGCTTTGCTGCTAACTGCAGTTAATCTTTAGTTGAAGTTGTCTTGCCCACACGGATACCAAAATATTCCCCCCCCCCCGCCACCTAGGCAGTCCCCCAGCATTAGGTCATTGCTAACCAAGGGAACAGATGCAAAATGAGTTATATTAATTCCCCATAGCAGCAACTGCATTTTAAAAAAACCCAAAACACACACACACTTCCCCCCCCCCTTTTTTTTTTTGCATAGATACCTTGAAAGACTTTTACTTAGAGCGAATATGGGACTCGTCACTTGATGATTAATTTGCATGTTGATAGGCAGTCAGTGTAGCAGCTTTCAGATTAGGGACATTCCGCTGCACACTAAAAGGCACAAAGAACAAAAAGTGAATTTCAATCTTGCCCTTCTTTTCCAGTCAGTGCATTCCCAGCCCATGTCTATTGATGAGCAGTTGGAACAATACCAAAATGCAGTGTAAGATCAATCCTGCTGTTTACTTCGCTGAGCTGAAGGAACAAAGGACAGAAGAAAGGACTTAAACCCAGCTATAGTAAAAGAGTGGGGATGAAGGATGAAAAATGTGCCTGATGGGCAGTAGCACAGAGTAAACTCATTTAGAAAATAGGCAGCTCCAGCTGAGATAAAACCAATGATGATTTGTATTTTGTACTGTATCTTCAGGGGATAAAAGCACTTCTATCAGATACCATTGGAGGCAAACTTGAAACACTGCAGTAAAATGCTATGTTCCCTACTAGGGAGAGAATAAAAATTCCCATAATTGCAAAGGAGTGTTAAATATCTGATTGTGCATGCCTTTTTCCTCCTGTGGTGAGATAACTCAACCCCGTCCTCTTTTTAACTTCACAAGACCTGTCTAATAGAATATTCAGCTGGATTCTTTTGTATCAAATGCAGCATGACACCATGTTTTACTTTGATAAATACTGATAATTGTAATTTGGGGGATTATTAGCCTTTAAGCCTTTTTTTTTTTAAAAAAAAAAAAAAAAGCTACTTCAATTGAGAAAGATGCAATTTCGTTGCCTGAACAGGCAGGAAGAGAGAGGAAGAAGTTCTCCTTCAAATGCAAATACCTTCACAAACTGTAACTAATGGGAAGGAGAAAATAAACCGGTCCCTTCTATCACTAAACAAAAATCATCCTAAATCAAAAATCTATTTACTTTTACTGGAATGGAAGAATGTCTGACACAATGAACTGCCACCATCTCAGGCAAGGACAGCACACCACCAAGTAATAGAGATGGTAAAAATGAACAGTGGGAGAATTGATGGTATCCTAGTTGACATCCAAGTACAGTGGAATTTGGTTGTTTACTGATCACCCTTTACAGGGTTTGTTCACCTATTTGGTTCAAAAAAATTACTTCCCAGAGGCTATTATTTGCTGATAGGGATGTGTTGGCTCTTCGCTTACACTGATCAATGTACATTCTTCCAGTAAGGATAAAATTTGAAGTAATTTATTTGATTTTCTATGATGCTTTGAAAGAATCTCCGACTGTCACTGAGCAGCAGATAAACAACGTTCCTGTTTGCAGGAGTAAGCACTTAGAGACAATTATAAATTGACCTGCCTAGACAACAGCACACCAGAGTGCGAACACTGTCTTTGCAAACAGGGGGCTGTTTTATACATGTATTTTTTAATATATATATTTACATATTCTTATTTGTTTGGTGAGAGAGTTATTAAGGGAATCAGAGGCAGCAATAGAAGACAGTAGGTAGAGAAATCAAAGAGACTTGCCCAAACCACGCCTTTGAGAAAAGCCTCCATGGTACATCCAAAGGCAGCGGTGCCAGCACAGCAGGAAGGATAAAAGGGCTGGAGCGAGGTACAAACATCTCTGCTGCTGACTCAACAGCCGAGACCTTTCTGTGGGTTGATGAAGATCCAAAACATTTTCGCCATTTTGCCTCACTTTCCAACCCCCCTGTTTACTCTCAAGTGACCTGACGTGTCTCTTTTGTCCCGGGATACAATAGCTAAGAAACTCGGGCCCTGATTCTGCAACTCTCTTCTTTCAGTGTTATTCAGCAGGAGACCTCAAACCATGGATTAAAAGCAAACAGAATTAGAAAGGAGATACACTCTGTCTTGTGTTAACACAGCTTCTACCAGACCGTTTCTGTGCTAGAAATTTAAACCTTTCTCTGCATTAAAATATTATGCCTGCAGATGTTCTCCTGCAGTCCCACAGAGTGCCAGAAATTTGTCCAGCAAGGCAATGCCACATCCACCTTGCCCTGGAGAGAGAAAGCAGCACTGCGTATGGACCAGTTCCCAGAAGAAGGAAGGGGTTTTTTTTGGTCTATTTACAGTAACTTTCTCTGAATGTTAAAGTATTTCTGGTTAATTCTATGCACACGCTCCCTCTCCTTATATAACAAACAGCGTAATCAGATAAACTGCTGTTAATTTTAAACTCCCCTCCAGAACATTCGTACAAGCACAGCCATCCGCGTTTGGGAAGAGTCCTCTATTTTTATCCATAAGCATAAATATTTGGTACGCTGATGGATCTTAAATTTTTAACTACGTTCCTCCAAGCTCGAGAGTTCATGTTGCTTCAGAGACAACACGAGCCAGTTTATAACCCTCCAGAAACACGCAGTCTCTGATAAAGCTTCACAGCTGAAATAACCCTTACTACAGTGGTAAAAATACAATGCCATCAGTATAAAATAAGGCAGCATTATTCTAAGCAATTCTATGTCCATAAATAGTGCAAGATTAAAGTGCCTATAAATTGCAAAGTCTTACTTACTTCTAGATACAATTACATTTACAACAGATAAACGTCCAAAGTCTTTGAAATCTTAAGTCCCTGGTGTCATTTTCTGGATGCAAAACCATACTGCATGGATCTGTAATACACATTCCTCTCAGAATATAATTCATAGGGAGTCTAGTAAGAAAAAGACTACCTATTTCTTCTAGCTTTTTTTTTTTTCCTGTCATTGGCCCTCTGATGAAATCCTTGACAATTATCTTGAATTTCCACAGTGCTGCAATTAAAAAACAACAAAAAACAACCAAAAAATACAAACCCCCAAACCAAACACCCCAGTCACACATCTTTCCCCTTTTAATTAATCAGGATGCTCAGGTCAGTAAGGCTGCACATGCCCACAACTCCCCGCTGCTTTTCAAAATGAAATTCTGTTCGCCTTTTGGGACAGCCTGCCCACATCCATGGCAGGACCAGCACAGCAGCTTCCTGATGACACACAACTCAGAGGGAACAACAAAAACACAAAGTAAAATTTTCAGAAGCTGATAGGCATTTGAGGTTCTCCAACACCTCAGCCAGATTTCTCAGGTCAAGGAAGTTGGATCTTTTTTATTTTGTAATATATCGTCCTTATGCCATACAAGGTGAAGGGTGGGAAAAGGACAAATGCCTGCCTTACCTTTGCCACTAAAGGAGAGAACAGTCTTAAAGGGATTGGGTGTTGCAAGAGGAACCACGTTGCGTGAAACAAGAGCACACAGATCCACGAGCGGGTGCTGACGGGGAACACGTTCAGCATGCCTAGGACAAGCCCTCTGCCCCCCACCCCAAGTTCATGCCTAAACAGGCACAAGTAATATTTGACCTACATGCTGTGAAACAGGAGAGTAGCAAACAAAACACACAGGGAAGCGTTCATTCAGCATCCCAAAAGAGGTTTTGAAATCTCACGATATTAATTCCTTAATTACTAATTACTTATATCCTAATTGCTTGAATCCCATAAGCAAGATCTTTTCATGTAGCTGACACTGATTTTTAGAGATTATCCAAAATTTCACAGACCTTGCCAATTCAGAGACGTATAGCTAGTTCCCTAAACAATCTCTTTGAGTGGGGGAGAAAAAAAAACCAAAAAGCCCAGGCGGCCAGACTTCAAAATTGCACTTATGTCTTCACAGTTTCCTCCTATTCCTTAGTTCACCCCTTTTCCAATTAATCATAAGCATGAATATGCAGACACAGACTGTAGCTGAAAGTTTCTTTTTGAGACTGGGTATGCTGGGAACCTTATTTTAAAGGCAGTAAAAGCTCCCAAACCTTTACAGAGATCTGAAGGTCCAAGAGTATTACTGTGGTAATACTCAGCACCCAAACCATCAGCTCAGTTTCTCCTTAAATTGAGTACAATGAGGGGCGTTTACTGCAGGAAGGTGTCCAATAGCCCATGCACAGACCTTGCCGATGTCAATGACTGCATGGGAGAGTCCAGATGTACAATTCTTGATCAAGCTAATGCCCACATATCTATGGAGATGCATCATGAAATCTTATCTTTCTTGCTCAACTCTAGACTAAACTTTCTGGAGCTTCCTTTAGATTTCTACTGACTTGGAACAAAGCCTATGTGTTCCTCAAAATTTCCACTGATGGTGTCCAAGCGTTGTCCTCCAGGAACAAGTCAAGAGTCTTGGAGCAGACACAGCTGGCCAGAGCATCTTCCTCAGAAGCATTTTGCCATACGGTCAAAGCAGCAGGCAACATCTTCTATATGTTTCTTCTTAGTTACTCTGTTTCTTCGAGCCAGAGTAGCAGATGTACCCCGAGTAGACAATTGAACACATAATCATTTGTTTTTAAAGGCACACCATAAGGGGAAGTGTCCAAGGCAAAGAAAGCGATGAAGGCGGCGAGAGGACTACGAGCAGTTTCAAACGTGTTTCTCTAATTTGCATCTAAAATCCCTGTGAGGTAATTACAGCACTTTCCAAAAGAGGTTCTGGAACGTGCCAGATGATGGGCAAAATGTGAGCTAAGAGACTAGGAATGGGAACAGCAAGTAACAGCAGGTCAGAGTGCATGGCTCGGACCTCTGCTTTTAAGGAGTTAGCGTGTAAATAAATTAAATAAATAATTGGAAGAAACCCGAAAGCCAGCACTGACTTTTATCAGGGACCAGGGTCAAGACTGTGAATGATGGCTCTAAAAGGCTGGACTCCATCAGCACTTGAACTGCTGACATCTGCGGGACTTATAGATGATGTGGCTGATCCCCCTGCTAATACAGCTCTGGCCTGCAGGGACTAGCATTTCCAGAGTTTTTCTTAGAACCAGTTGCCTTTCCCAAGACAAAATTAAAACTATACTAGGCTCTAAGCATGCTCCACACCTCAGCAAATCGATGAGCAACAATGGATTTCAGAATTAAAGCAGACACAGATTTGGGTCAGACCCCTAACATCTACCTTTTCAGGTTGCCTGAAGACTCAGGCATCTCTCAGATGTAGGTGTCATCCACAGCGTCCTGTAGCTACAAAGGATGGAAGGTTTTCCCATACACACATTTCAACACCACCACCAAATGCTACTTTGATTCCCTTTACTTGATATGCCTTTTGTTGCTTTCTCAGCATTTATGAACTTCTGTTTCATATGCTCCATCCAAATCCAACCTTTCACAGAAATACAGGGAAGAGAACAGAAAGGAGCTGTTAACAGGAGTTTAAAAAGCATCAATTTTCTGAAAGCTTACTTTAATCCCTTGTATAATTTAACATGTGCAACCTCTGCACAACCAGTTCTCATGGTACATCTGCTGCGCGGGAATCAAACGTTACCACTATCTGACTGACACGCAGTGATTAAACGGAACACACGGTGTGTCTAGCTCCACATGTCAAAACCTCTTTCCACCCTCTTGAAAAACCTAACCAAGAAACTTGTCTCTAATTAACACACCTTCCACTCTTCCCAGCAATCGGGCCAAAAGCTTGATAGATAAGAAACTACTACTCCTGCTACAAGAGGTATAGCAGGACTGATTCTGTATTTTCCATCTGAGCAAAAACTCAGAGAGATCACAAAAACAAGGTCTTCATATGAGGATGGCCAGGAGGATCAGCCCAGGTCTCTAAGAGGGAGTAGCACAGGGAAGCCTGCTCAAATGCAGTCAGTCACATAGGCAGCAGCAATAAGAACACCAAAAGAAGTCTCCTGGACATCCTGCACATGTCTCCAGATATTTACACATTTTCCTGTCAAAAAAAATCACACACAGATTCACAATGTTGGAAAAGACCTTTAAGATCATCAAGTCCAACTGTTCCTGCCCTATGCTAAACTATATCCCTAAGTACCTCATCTACCCATCTTTTAAACACATCCAGGGATGGTGACTCAACCACCTCCTTGGGCAGCCTGTTCCAGGCCCCAACAACTCTTTTCAGGGAAGAATTTTTCCTAACACCTAATCTGAACCTGCCCTGGTGCAGCTTCGTGCCATTTCCCCTTCTCCTGTCACCTGTCACCTGACTGAAGAGACCATTGCCCAACTCTCTACAACCTCCCTTCAGGTACTTGTAGGTGGTGATAAGGTCTCCCCTCAGCCTCCTCTTCTCCAGGCTGAACAACCCCAGCTCCCTCAGCTGTTCCTCATAAGATTTGCCCTCCAGCCCCTTCAGCAGCCTGGTTGCCTTTTTCTGGACTTGCTCGAGGACCTCAATGTCCTTCTTATGGTGAGGAGCCCAGAACTGGACACAACACTCGAGGTGCAGCCTCACCAATGCTGAGTACAGGGGCACAATCACATAGAATCACAGGAGTTGGAAGGGACCTCAAGAGATTGTCAGGTCCAACCCCCCTGCCAAAGCAGCTCCCTAGCTCATATTGTACAGGGAGGCATCCAGACGGGTCTTGAATATCTCCAGAGAAGGAGACTCCACCACCCCCTGGGCAGCCTGTCCCAGGGCTCTGTCACCCTCACTGGGAAAAAGTTCTTCCGCATGTTGGTGTGGAACTTCCTGTGCTCCAACTTGCAGCCATTGCCCCTTGTCCTGTCTCCACAGACCACTGAAAAGGGGCTGGCCAATTCCCCCTGCATCCCATGCTTAAGATATTTATAAACATTAATTAGGTTCCCCCTTAGTCTTCTCTTCTCAAGGCTGAACAGTCCCAGCTCACTCAGCCTTTCCTCATAGGGGAGATGCTCCAGGCCCTTAATCATCTTCGTAGCCCTTCTCTGGACTCTCTCCAGGAGATCCCTGTCTTTTTATCCCAGGGAGCCCAGAACTGGACACAATACTCCAGGTGGGGCCTGACCAGGGCAGAGTAGAGGGAGGGGATCACCTCCTTTGACCTGCTGGCTACATTCCTCCGGATGCACCCCAGGATCCCATTTGCTCTCTTAGCCTCCAGGGCACACTGCTGGCTCATGGCCAACCTGTCATCAACCAAGACCCCCAGGTCCTTCTCCATAGAGCTCTTCTCCAGCAGGTCATCCCCCAGCATGTACTGATTCAAGCAGTTATTCCTTCCCAAGTGCAAGACTCTACACTTGCTTTTGTTGAAAGCACCTCCCTAAATGGTGCAAATCTAAGAATTTAACATCCCCAAAGAACCCAGCGTCTCTCCTCAACATTGAGGCTGTAAGCAGAAAGGGGCTTTGGCCAAATCAGATACATGTACCCATTTTGGAAAGCTTTGTGTTGTTTCACCATCCTCAAAAAACAAAATCCCTGGAAAATTATACATGTGTGGCTGTGGCAATAAGCAAATTTGCGTCAAACTTCTACCTTGTAACGAGAGCAGCTGGGGCCAAGGGGAGATGATTAGTAAGAGGGAATAATAAAAAAGTTATTAAAAAAAAAGAGAGAGAATAAAGCAGGGAAGAATGGATGTCTGAGCTCTTCCCCTTTTGTACTTGAGGGTCACTAGCTTAATTTTCTCTTACATTTGAGTTGTTTTTAATTTCCAGGAAGTCTTCTCAGATATCTTGAAACTTTGCCAAATTATCATTAAGCCAATATTTTATCTCCTCATAAAAATGCTACAGTATCTCCCCCACGCCATACATACTGCAGGAATGGATCTTAAATCAGGGAGGATGGGAATTTGTTTTTTAAATGACTTAACTATTTCACCCATCTCATAAGGAAGGAAAAGCTTTAAGGGGAAAAAAAAATCCCTTTAGTGCCGCCCTCCCCAAATATAACAATTATTTTCCTGTGGCTCTGTTTGAAACATCAGCACTGCATATCAGTATTATGACTGTTCTTCACCTTGCACAACTGACCACAAATGAAGTTTCACAAGAAAAATAGCTATTAAACTTCCATGTGTGAGGCACTTACAGACAGGGGATCTACATAGAAGCTTCACAAATTCATCATTAGTCATGGTCTCCAGGAGTCCTGTAGGGAGTAAGCAAGAAAACCAACAGCATAGCAAAGAACAAACGCTCCTTTGTGGGTCGTAACAACGTGAGAGAGATAAGGGGCACTCAGACAGTTAACAAGTATGAGTCTGGCCCAAAATGGATGTTCAAGAGTCCTTTCTTTTATTAAAACAGCGCATTTTCAGAGCGGACATTTTTTGCTCCTGTTGTTGCTACTTCAGAAAAACCCCAGTAAATAAACCCAAATTTGGCCCAGTGGAATAGCTGCACCATTTAGTACATATGGCCATTTGGTCAGATCCCTTGTCATCGCGGAAGAGCCTAGCAGAGAGCACAATTCCAGGTAAATGATGTATAGGAAACACGGGGAACTCATCTAGCCCATCATTAACCTCATTCCGAGACAGCCCCAGAGGCACTTCTTTAGCCACCAGCACAGCCAGCTGTCAATTGTGTCAAACCAGTAACGTATTAGTTAGCAGGGGAGCAATCTAAAAAGCCAGCCATAGATCCAAATGCCTAAAAGATATTCTCAAATGTGGTAATTATGTCCTGCAGCTGCCAAGAACGTCCTCAGAGAGTTCACAGATATTGGTTGTACCACTGAATCAGAGCGGATAGGCACTGTAGCCTCATCAGGAGTGTGAACAACAGACAAGGCTCCCTCAAACTTGGAGGAAGAGATTTTGAACCGTCAGCAACAACTGGGATGGTAATTGCCATGCTACTTAGAAACCAGTCTGGGTTTTTTTAATTATTATTATTATTATTTTAAAGCCTGCCGATCTCTTCATTGCTTAAAGACATAACTATTTTTAAGCACGACATTGCACATGAGATGAGGTTCCACAGAGATCCCCAAAAATGAGGTTCCTTTTGTAGTCTTCTAAGCTGGATGCAGGTCACAGAGAAATCATCATCAGCTTTTGAAAACACTCAGACATTTTCACCCAGGACTGAAGGAACAGCCTGTGTACAGCCTCCTGTAAAGGGTCCAAAGGGATTTGCTAACTAGTCTGACATTACCAGGTGTTTCATGTCCATCTTGAGATAGAAAAAGAAATGCTTGGGAATGATACTTGGCAGCTTGTAGACAACAGAGCGAACTTCTACTTGTTTCCCTGATAAGCAGCTAGCTAACAGGACTGATAAAGTCTGGCAATAGCAATGGGACAAGTAAGTACTACCTCTGAGTCATTTCCAAAGGCAGAAAGCAGAATATCTGGGGCAAGAGCAGCCATAGGACAGAACGGCCCAAGAAAATCAGATCCCAAAGTCCAGCACCCACTGAGAAAATGCCACCCTGTCACCTTTCAGACACTGCTGTACAAAGCTACTGACTTTGTTTTCAGTGGGAAAAAAGTCTGTAAGTCTTTTCTTTTTTCCTGAGATGTCAAAATTCTGGATTTTACTCTTCTAAAATGCAAAGTTGAATGAAAACATTTTTAAGGAATAACTCAAACCAAAATAATTCAAGTATTTCCAATAAACCTCTTTTTTCAACTGTCATTCACATGCAGAACAGCAACAATAACTTCTAAGAGATTTTTTTTTCTCATGAGCACTAAGTTGCAGATTCACTTACATCAAACCAAACAGAAAAATCAACAGACACAAACTGTCCAGAGTCCTCACATTCCTGAAGGCAGAAGAGCCAGTATAATCATGCATAAACTGTGCCTATCATACTGCAAACTAACCACGACTTCCCTTAAAAAGGGGAATATAAGATACAACAGCAGAGAGGAACAGAATGCAGGCAGATCTCAGATATATCACAAAGTACATCCTGAAACATTAGAAAATTGGGGAATATGAAAACCAGAACTTCTGGGGAATGCTTGAGTGAAGATAAAGTCTGTTCTGAGCATTTCAGAGACACAGCAGTAGCTGGAACAGTGTCAGAATTAGTCAGTCCTAGCAGTGGGATGTAATGCTGAAAGACAGTTGCAGTGATCCTCAAAACTAACAGTCATAAAAGACAGGATACCTTGAAGATCAACTACAAGCAATTAAGACTAGCTGGAAAACAAAGAGCCTGTCAGTTAACATCAGCTCCATCAGGTTTGCTTTCCAACTTTTTTTGGTATTTCAGCATTTAGCATCGGTTTAATTCAGAAGACGCGGAACGAAGACTTAACAAAAACACACTCAAAGCGTTTCATGCTGATCAAATGCCACCCTTGCAGTGTTCTCAAAGACCAAGGTGTATCCAACAAAAAAACCCACACCCACAAGCACCAGCACCTCCTCCCAACTTAAGAAATTCAGGAGTGTTCAGCAGGGAGCCGTTTCTGATGTTCATAGGATTTTCAAAACATATGGCACATTTTAAGTGCACACTAGAGAACAAGAAGGGAAAAAACCCCAAAACAACTCAGATGCAATTTCCAACCAGATCTTCTATGGCTTATCAGAATGACCTCCCCAAATGAGTGAGGAGCACCATCCATGAACAGAGGGGAGAGAATCCCCAGCACCAGCTCTGACCTTAGCAGGAGGCAGATGACTATCCTTGCCCTTTCCAGCATTTCCTCCTGCAACTGTTTATTTTCCATATCTTGATTTAGGAGAAATCAAGCAGGAAGGATGCTAATGTGTGGAAGGAAGGAAGGACTGTGCACGATGACCTCAGGTAGAAGAGATCATTGCTGGTTTTCGTCCCTTTCCCCTCACTTTTTCACAGACCGTTTCCCTCCCTTGCAGTCACTAGCATCCTTTCCTCCAATTTCATCTCCATTCCATCACCATCACAATAGCCAAAATATCTACAAACTTGTAGGCATTTCCAAAAAGTGGAATAGGTAAAACAGCAATATTCAGCTGAAATTAAATAACGGTACATAACATGGCCAAACACAGATTTTTCAATGGGCTGTGTTTTGGGGCAATGGAAACAGTTGAAAACATTTATCTGTTAAAAAAATCTGAGCACTTTTGTTAGGTGAAAGAGATAATTTATTACTCCCATTCCTTTTTTAAATACACGTGTGTCCAAAAGGTTCTTGTCAATTGACAAGGTTTTCTTCACAATATTATTTGAAAGAACAAGGTAGCATTTTCAAGGGCACCCAGGTGACATTGGGTTTTCAACACCTGTGTTCAGAAGTGACTTTGTAGCCTATCCAAACTAAAACTGAGAATTTTATGTATTATTTTTTACCCACGTCCAGCTTTCATTGGGTTGGATAGATAAACAGAACTCTTGAACCCACCGTAAAGGGAAAGCTTATTTTATTTAGATACAGAAAATGTCTACCATTCTCATTGTGAAGAGGTTCCTGGAGAAGCACACATGTGGCCCTTTCCATTCCAGAAACTTAAAACCTTGAAGACAATAATATATTTAATTTTTTTTTTAATAATCTCAATCTCAATTTTAACTATTTCAAACAGTTTAAAATCAGTCCCTCTGCTGATTATTTTAGTAGAAATATCCTGCTACTGTAAGCTTTGTTCTCATGTAGGTGGGACATCAGCGGTCCCATCTAACATTTGAACACTTCACATTCTCCCTCAACAAATGCCAAAATGCTAGAGCTGTGTGCTACCCAGAGAAAAATGCTCATCCCATGCACCAAGTGGCACAAAACAGCATGTTCAAGAGAAATAAATTAAAAATTGCACTCTTTCAATCCTCTAACCAGAATTAATTCCCAAGACAGGCTTGTTTCCTGGGAAATGCATGTTTTGTGTCATTTCCTACATACTAATATAATACTACTTAAACTAATTTTGCACTTAGAAAAATGTAGCTATTTTAAGTCCTCAGTAGTCCCGAGGTTCCCTCAGGTTCATACGATTTTATCACAAAGAAACAAAAAATGGTATTCTAAGCCCATGGGAATGGCAGTGTAGCCTATGACCAGTGCAAAAGCAACTCAAATATTTACTCAAATATTTCAGAGGACCCACAAGCCCTGAGGCATTGGAAGCGGTGTTGACAATAAGCAAATAAGCAGCACGACAAAGGGACACCACCAACCCCTGCACCTCTCTGAGTAACCCTTTCCCAAACATACATTAATTTACTTATTTTCAAGACCCATGACATTTCCTAGGTCGTGGTTTCTTCTCACTCTGCCCCAATAACACCCAGGAAGGCACCACAGGCTAGAGTTCCCTTCATTCTCTGCTAACGCGGCAACCAGCCAGGCTTTGAGTGTATACCAGGATACCAGAGGGTTGAGACTGGTACGCAGGTGCGTTGCCTACATGGACGATCTATTCTACAAAACTCACATCAATTTACTTCTCCCAAGTACCAGGCTCTCTGGTGCTTCACCAGACACTACTCCAAGGCACGAGCTTGGCTCCTGCAAATGTTCACACTCCTCTTGCATCCCCTTCTCAATCGTGGATAAAAAACTACCCGGTTCTCAAAAGCTTTTCTGAATTTATTCACCCTCTGAATCTTCCACAAAGTAGTGAGCCAGAAGCCATCTCCTCCTCACCGATGCCTTAACCATGACATACAGCACCACATTTATCACAGGTAGCTTGGCGATGGCCTGTTTCAGCTCTGCAAGGAAAACAGCCCATTCACAGAAGGTGCCAAGGCTCAGGGTGAGCATCTCCTGAGCTTTGTTTCTTTTTAGCACGCTCTGCATTCCTCCTGGCTGGACCTGCCAGGCTGACTTACCCTATTTGAGAACTGGGGGAAACTGTTCCTACATAACAGAACAACTTAATCGTCTCAAGTCCAAAGTGGTGTTTAACGGTTTGTTTTCATCCAACAGAAAAGCACTCTGCAGCTGCCACTGCCATCACCAGCAACCAGACTGCGTCCCACCACGGGTGCCATCCTCAAACCAGCTCTGCTGCCCTCCTTGGGTGATAGGAAGACCATGCCCAGGTTCACGACATCTTCAACCGCCCCACAGTTATCACCAGCTCCCGGATGGCAGGTAACAGCCTCCTCATACACCGTGCTTTGTCGCAGGGACCGATCAGGCACCCAAATGCAAGCTTTAGCATTTTACACTATTTATTTGTTTTTAAATTGAAAGTGCCAAGACAGCAAGGACCTCACCACCACCACAGCAGCCACCAGGAAGCCAAAAGAAAACTATTATTTCAAGAACTAACACACACCGAAAGAGACTCTACACAGGGGTGAAAATGGTCAGTAGAAAGCTGTTACACTGCTGGAAATACTTTCCTTTACAGTCCTGGCTCTCACAACCAAACATTTAAGATAATAACTGCCCCAACACCCAGCAGATTTGGCAGCAGCTGCACAAAACGTTTCTTTTTTCAGTTGTGGTTCCCTTTCCCAAATGCTACCAGAACTCAAGATCAGCTTCCCCAAACTGGATGCATTTCCATTTCTTCAGTGGATTTCTGACAGTATCCCAACTGCTGCTTGTGGGAATTCCTTTTCCAAGACAAGTTAAACTCCTACACATCAAATCAGGATTTGCACTTGGTGCTCCCTATGAAAGCGACTGGCACTTACTCAAGACTTCCGAGTTTAAATCTTTGAAACCTTTCCCAAACCTTTCCCCTGGTACAAGGCGCCAGATCCCAGTTCCCAGCCATGGCTCTGACATGGAAATGGAGCCGTGCGCCCAGCTGCCACCACAACTTCTGTGGGGCCTGTCGCTTCCTACCTTCTCTTCCCAAAGAGATGGAATAATTTCCTTAAACGCTCACTCAGATGGCACAAACCAGCATTCACCTTGAGACTGAAGCAGATGACACCATGTAGGTGAAAGGAAACATGACAGAGGCCACTGCTACTCAGCACTTCACAAAGACAGAAAAGGCCTCGGGGTACACAACAGAACGAGAAACTTTTCTTTTTTTCCCCTTACCACTGATGTTTATTGATTTGTCCAGTTCATAGGGAGCATCCCTTAATGTTCTGCTTTCATGTTTCTGCTTTGTTGCATGGGTACAGAAAAGAGTATTGCAAATTGATCTTTCTTCCCTGCCTTTGTTGGGAACCAACTCCTATTACGTTAGCTCCTCCGGCCTGTCATCCCATGCTCGCTTTGCCAGTATATAATCAGCATGGCTAAACACCGAGGGCTGAGCTGATTAATTTCCAGCCTCCGCCACTGAGCCCATTGATGCACTCTCTGTTTGATGATCTATGCAAGAGAGGACCACTTTTGATTGCTTGACCTCTGCCCTTAAACCTCGAGCTGTCGGCTCTAGCACCTGTCTAAGTTAACAGCGCACACATTGGGTTTATTTTCAGTTTAAAAGGAAACCATAACAATGGATTAGCATTCTCAGAACACAAAAGGCCTGATTTTCTGCTCAGCACTGAACTCTTGCAGCTCCCACAGATGTCAGATGATTTCGGGGTGCTTGGTACCTCCAAGGACATGCCCGGAATACAAGTTTAAACAAAATACATCTCACTCCCTATCTGGATACAAATTTATGAGCCATATCCATTAAGTAAAATCAAGATGGGAAAAAAAAAACCCACACAACCACCAACTAACACATCTTCATGCTTTAATTATTCACCTGATTTGGGTTTAGGTAAGCACCACCAGTAACACTTCCACTAGCTACGTTTAAATTAAAGCGTTCAGGGTTCATTTTTTCAGTGGTGCCAGACATGTTACTGCTGTTTGTTTCAGATTAATAAACAGATTCCATTCATACCACAGGAAGAACCAAGGAGTGACTGCTGGTAAGGCTGGAAGAATCACAATATTCTTCCCTGCACAGAGAAGAGTTTTACTTAAATGCCCAAATATTTATTTTTAAACGTTCCCTTGGACTCCTGAGGATATTTGGAATGAAGGAAAGGAGAGGACAGAAATGGCAAAGCCTGTAGCTGGCAGTTGGTTAGCTTGATTTTTTTAATGTATATATATGTGTGTAACTCTGCAAATAATTATTATAAGTGAATATTTGCAGATATGAACAAGTATTATATATCTTGTATAATATAGATATACAGTTTAACTGTAACAACTTATCCTGGCAGCCACATCTTCACAGCAGCCTGAAATAATATGCCTGGTGCAGCAGGGGTGCACCTGTGCATCAAGAAGAAAGGGGAAAAAAATAATATCTGTATTCATGAGTGCAAATTGGGTAAAATTGACTAGCAGTAGTCAGCTACAAACCTGCAATCTGAAACACGCCTTTTGCTTCCCTTAAATTCCATCTTCACCACTTATCCGGCAAATGCATTTGGTAGAGGCTCTCAGAAGAAGATGTCAGAGTGCTGTTTTCTGTTATATCTGAGTTAATCTCTTTGGAGGGGTTTCCACAGAGGGCAATGGTACTCCAAGTGGACACCCCCCACCTCGCCATCCACAACTCTAGTTCCTCAAATTGGGACTCACAGCAGCCCTTAACAGCCCAGGCATTTCAGAAGATACTTCACCTAAATTCAGCCCCATGGAAAGCAAGCATGTCATGAAGATTCAAGGCCAGGTTGGATGGGGCTTTGGACAACCTGGGCTAGTGGAGGATGTCCCTGCCCATGGCAGGGGGTGGAACTAGATCCATCCCAAATCAACCTGTGATTCTATGATTACAGAGGCCAAAAACATACCCCTGACCTATTAACAGCTATTTATTAGTACTTATTATTCTATCTCATAAATAGTTCTTTTGCTATCCTGAATCTTTTCCTTATTTGTTACAAAAAGACTAAATGGTCTTTATTTTACCTGGACCAAGTACATAGCCTGTTGTAGCCTTCCCTTATAAAAGGAAGCTTCTAATTCCCCTCCTTCAGCTCTCTGCATTTGTTCCTGTAGGAATTCTTCCTTCTTGAATACCTATGACCAAAATAACAAACAGTATTCACACATATGCACCACTGAAAAAATTTCACATGACACATCCAAGGCTTATGTTAACCCTGTTCATTAATAGTTGCCATAAATTTATGACCAGGAGAACACTTAGAGATATAGGTCTGTTTCCACCATTAAGTCCAAATGCAGCATCTCCTGCTTGCGGCAGAAATTCTTTTTATTTCTTACACTCATGACTTAAAATTTAGTACAATATCATACCAGTTGCCTCTCTGCTAAATGACAAGGTTGGTTGGCTCTTTTTCAATGAGATATACAACTTCTGATATTTGCAAATGATGCAAAGACAGGAGTAGGTTTTTACCCTAAGTTTTCTGACATAAACATTACCTATGACCAAGTTCAAAACTCCTTCTCTGAGGACTACCTCTCACAGGCTCCCTCCAGCAAAACAGCTCCCTTTCAGTCTGGTCTTTTCAGCCTTCTCTTCAACCAGATTACAGTTGTCCTAATCCCCTCTCATTTCCTTTGAGTAAATTCCCTTGTGGCCATTAACACCATGAGCTTCGATGCAAATATGTCTACTGCATTTTCTTATTTAAAATAAAAGCTACCAACCCAAGATACGAGGTTAGTCTTGTGCAAACATGAGTAATATCACGGTTATAATCTCATCATCCAAAAGGGAGGAGAATCTAAAGTCTCACAAGCAATCCCTACAATTGAAGAGCTGATTCTGAAGGAACCACTGCTGCTGCTGGCCTTCGGACAGAAAAACAGTGCTCTTGAATTCAACATAAACTTATAGAGGTATTGGAACAGATTGACAGGAATCTCATTTTCATGTCACCATAGAGCTGAAGACCATGGTTTTGACAATCTCAAAAGACAAAAAAATCACTCGATTTCTTGCAAATTTGCTATTTTTCTTAAACTTTCTATTGCCACAGTGCTGCTGTTTATGCTAATTACTATTTGACCCACACATGTTTCTCCTCTTATTCTTGCTAACTTTTTGGACATGACAAGTACCTTTTGGACATGGCAAGGTAGCCACTTTCTAGAAGCTCACTCCCTTTTTGAGAAGTGGGCATAAATTCCAGATGCTTTCTGAACCTGTTGGAGTCACCTTGAAATCTATTCCATCTTTAGCCCTTGAGCTTTTCGGTTCTTCTGACTTCTTCCATTTGCAAAAAGCCAAAATGCAGATTTTTAGGATGTATTGATCAGAGTCACAACACTGGCATCAAATCTACAGCCAACCTTCCCTTCAAACTCTGTATATTCTATGATACTCAACACCTACAAAAACCTCTGGGATGCCTGAAGTTGAGACAAAACACACCATCGCTTCGATGGATAAGACACAGACTCAAACAGGAGCAGAATCCAGAAGCGTCTGGTTCAGGATTCCTGTTTACCAGAACTCTTGATTTCAACAATCAGCAGGGTTTTCTTTCCCCTTCCCCTCTCTGTTATTAGTGTACTGTAGTCTATGCTACTTCAGGATTGCAATAGTTATGTCAAATTACCATACAATTGGCTTTAATCCTATTTACTAGTGTTTTTAATTAAAACATAATAAATAGGAAATCATATCACTGTCAAAACTTAAAACTACATTGTTTTTTAAAAATCAGTAGATACTTAAAATACAGTAATTGTCTTAATGCAGCTTAATTACATCCTTACAAGAAGACAATTTGAAGAGTGACCTATTTTCTTCTGTAGATTTACATAATACAGCAAGCAATCAACGGTGTCCTGGATACCTGAAGCAAATATTTTAAAGATTAAAATGACTGATGAAATAGGTACTTTTCACAGGGTTTGTTTGAATACCTTGATGGGTTTTAACCTGCAAACTATTCAGGGTGAACAGCACTCTCTAATGATAATGCTTTGGAAGAAAAGTGAATTTAAAGTCACAGAGGAAAAGTCAAAAAATAGGGAGAGCACACTGACAGACACTCCTGTGACTGCAGTCCTGCTTCTGACCCCAAAGTAAGGTTTTGAGCATGTGGGGAGAATGCTGGGGGAACAAGCGCCCCAACACTTTCTCCTTATCCCCCCTCAAAAAGTCAGTGCAAGACAGTTCCGACACACAAGCAGTCCTGACTTCAGGATACAGTTATTTGGGAGTAAGTCTGAACAGGGACCTTATTCCCAAATAACGTAGCATCCCAAAGCCAAGAGGAGCTGAATGCTCATCTCATCTTAGGTCCCTACATTTCCCCTACACTGATACAGAACCGAAGCGATGGTCCTTTCAAATGGCTTGTCATACAGTAAACACAGGCTCCCATCCTGGGTTTAAATTGAACCCAGAACAAAACTACAATAAACACCCCAAACTCTCCCAGCCTGCAGAGAGCAACAGGCAGACAAAGCAATATGACCGTAACTATCCAGTACCTCACATGGAATTGCTCCTGTTTTTCCTGGAAGATCTAGGGTCAGGCAAAAGTTACATTCAAGCAGCACACCAGAAGCACAACGTGTGTCGCTCAAACAGAATTTGCTCGTGTCTCACATTAAATGCAATTGCTGAGGCAGTTTTACCACAGTTGTGACCTATCCAAGGAGTCACCTCATTTGGCCAAAATCTGGACTCTACAGGGCTCCTGGAGGAAATAGGAAAAAAGCCATGAAGGGAATATCTGGCATCCTTTATGCACCAAAAAGGAGGAGTCACATCTGTTCCTGTTCTTTTCTAGGAAGAAAATCCATAAAAACAAAAGAACTGAGGCTGCTGCTCAGAACTGATCACTGGACCAAGGTCTATATTCTGTCTAGATGCAGAAAATGGCTTTCTAGACTGACAACTGATTAGTATACAAGCATGATTATATGCAAATCTCCAATTTCTATTGACTTAATTGTGATCTGATGTAACATGTATAATTAACACATGCATTTAAAATAAATGTATATTTAATTAACATGCATATTTATAAAATGAATATTTATATTTAGCATATAATTTTGGGTGAATTTAGGTGGCACAAAATTGAGGGGTTATCATTACTGATGAGAACTAGTCACAGCAAAACAGCTTTCACACCTCAGGCTCTCCCAGGGGATTTCAGTCCCAATTTATCTCACCTCTGGCAGGCCAGCCTTGGGCCTTCCTCCACTAAGCCAAGACTGCAAGTCACACCACACAGGCGCGACTCGGGTAAACATCTTCATTAAAGGCTGGGGGAGGCGAGTCTCTCAAGTCCTAGTTTGAGCTGAAAGCCACAACTGGATGACAAGCCGAGCACAAATGAATTTGAAGCCAAAGGTCAGGAAGTTAAGCATCAGACTGCGGGAAATTGTTTTGCGTTTCCATTACAGCTACAAGCTGCTGCGTGACTCCGGCGGTTCAGATAAACTTATCCCCATGAAATTCTCTTCCACAAAACAGAAAATGCAAAGCTTCCTTATATCCTTCGGGCAGGACAGAGGTAGGAGCAATTAGAGCAAATTTATAAATAGACAAGAGACTGATTTCATAGCAATGCAATGACAAGACGCCTTAAACACTCTGGAAAGGTGCTGGAGTTTGTTGCACCAGAAACACTGGTTTGGAGAGTCCATCCATGCAGCCTTGCTTCTCACCACTGGGTTTTACAGGTCATGATGTTTATCAGCAAAGTCACCCACTGCCACGAATGCAGGGCACCAAAGGCACAGGGCAAGGCAAAATATCAAGGATGACTTTAGTTAAGAGCCTCTCCAGTACGAGCAAGACTTTCTATGATAAACAAAGACTGTCATACCCTAGTGCTCCCCAGGGAACAAGCACCCTCAAAAAGCAACAGCAAGTTTCACCGCTTTCCACAAACAAACCAACCAACCCCCCAAAACCAGAAGTGAGCCAGACTCCTCTGACTGTTTTTCATATCATCTGTTCTCTCCCTGAGGGAGAAGTGCTGAACATGTTGCTTAATATACTGCTGGGAGGTGCTCAGTTGTGGTGGGGATGAGCATCAAATGGGAACACATGTGAAACCCAACCCAGAAATTCAGTCATGGGCTTAAGCAGCATGCTGAGGCAGGGCTCCTGTGAAGCAACCGTTTCTTTCCTACTTACCAGAGCCAGTGCTTCATGAAGGCAATCATTAAATGCCCAGTTTCTCTGGGCAAAACAGGAGGAAGGTAATAGCACTTCTCAAACTGAAGAGCCACCCTTTTCTCCCCTGGGAGAACAGAAATGCATTTTCTTCTTGACTTCCCAGGAAAGGGAAAAATCCCAGCTGCTGTTGCAGGGTTTGAAAACACCGTAGCGCACTCCACTTCTACAACATGATAGAGCATATGCTTGTTATAAAGCCCTAGAACATAAAAAGTTCATCCTTGATATTCCTGCAGTATTTTGGTCAAATTCCACCTAATTCTAAACAAATACTCCTCCTTGATGTGTTTTAAAAATCAAGTTCAATGGCTCTTGCACAGTTGATGCGATCACATTAGTCATTCAGAAACGCACTGACAAAAGGGAACGTTATTACTAGGAAAGACACCGTGCCTTCCAGCACCGTACAGCAGCAAGGACTGCACATCTAAAATGACCTAGTCCTGCGAACACTGAGCTTGGCAGTGATGCATTTAGACAAAAATCAAAACTTACAAGGGAAAAAAAAAGGATTAATCAAACCATGCATTGCTTCATTAGTAGGACGTGATCTTTCTTCTATCGCACCAGATCTATCAAATCACAGATTTTGCAGTTAATCATTTGGATTGCACATCTCCAGGAAGCCAAGGAATCAATTTACAGTCGCCTTTGTCCACTTCTTCTTCTGCCCCACTCCCCACACTTTTCTGACGTGATTTTTATGCCTGTCCCCTCAGACAAATCTCTTCCCCGCTGCTGTGAGTCTTCCATTCTGCAGCCTCCGCTCCCCAGAATGGCTTTCATTTCTCTCCCTGAATGCTCAACTTTCCCTTCCATTCGTTTCATCTTTGCCTACGTCTCTTAACTCACAGGAATAAAGAAAAACAGATTTGAGATTTAACAACTGTCAGGATGCCTTTGATAGGAGAACGTGTACACAAAGTGAGCTTGGATTGTGCTCAGGAAGAAAGATCCACAAAATAGCATTAAATATTTCTATTGGTATCAACAGGTGAATCACAGCTTTGTAACATACAGGGCAATATCATCCCATCATTACTATGGTTAGTAGATGAAACTGAACCCGGATGCATTAGGAATGAGCATTTTTGTTGGCCTGGATGCAATTTCAAATCACACTCAAGTCTACTTTCATTCTCAAAGATTTTCTGGATGTTCATTTAAACTATGTTTAAATTTGTGCACGCATTTGTAATACATACACTTCAAATAGATCCACAGAGTCTGTAAAACAGCCCTTCCATCACAATGGCAAATAGCACACCAAACACTACACAGAGAACTAAGGTGCTTCAGGGCAATTCTTTACAAATAAATAAATAGTCTTCTCCAAGAGAACAATTACACATTGAAATAGGCTGCCCAGGGAGCTGATGGAATCTCCCTCACTAGAAACAGTCAGAACTTAGTTTGACAGGGCCCTGTACCAGCTAAACCAAGGCTTTCAACAGGAGGTCAGACAAGATGATCGGCAGAATTCCCTTCCAACATCTTTGTGACACAGTATTCTGCTGCCACTGTGGAGTCACGGCATGCTTTCTGAGGTACGTACAAAAGGTACATACATACATTAAGGTATTAGAGCCAGAAGAGGCAGGGTTTAAACTGACAAGGAGCAGACTTTCCATGGACAGCGGTATCCAACCCTGAGCCACCACTCAGGCCTCCTGCACAGCCCAGCTGCCTGCTCCTTCATAAGTCTCTATGCAGGTCTTTGACTGTATATTTTCATAATAAAATTATTTTTGAAGAGCCACCTGGGAAAGGAAAAAGCCCACGACAATTATGCACAAGTTGGACTTCTCTCCAACAAGAATATCTTCCCTGTCCCATGTAACACTTGGTGATTTCTTGTCAACACAACATTTTTCTCTTTCCTAGCTTACATGCCTCCCAGAATGATCCCAGTGAACACCTACAAAAGACTTCAAAGGATCACAGCAAGACACATCAGGTGGTATACTGAGCATGAAGAAATGCTTCCAAAGGGGCTTAGATGCAGAGTTTTTTCTTGTGTGTCAGAGACCCCTCAGAACATCTATTGATCCAGCAAAGCACTTACTTTAGTCTCTCTTATTGGTTATACAGGTGTTCTAATACCTGCTCCTCAAAAAAAAGCACAATATGCTCACGTGGAATTGCAGATTATAAATTCCCATGCTTCATTTTCTAATTAGTCATCTTTTCTCTCCTCCCTGCCCCCCAAAAACCCTTAAATCTCATTTAAATAACCAAAGATCACCAGTAGCATCTGACACTGTAGTTACAAAACTTCACTGTCCCTTGAATCAGCTGGTACCTCTCCCAATCTTCAACACTGCATGGAAAAATCACTACACTTTACTGACACTCCAGTACAACTGCCTCTGCTCAGGCAAGAGTGGTCACAGCATACACTATTTCATACGCTACCTCTAATACACTCTGTAGTGGTGTCTGCATCTGTTTGTCTGTTTGTGCAGAGATTAACAGATTTTACTGCAGTTGGGTATTTTCTGAGCACAGGAAATAACTGCATGTGAAGCATGAGTAAATGAAACTACACAACATGGGACTTCATTCTCATGCTTTGAAAAGAGAGTTATAAATAAAGGGAAGGTGAAGGGAAATGCATAAATAAAGGAAAGGATAGAGAAAAAGAACCATTTGATTTCAGATATGGCGCAGTGTTCGGTGCTAGCATCCGCATCAATAACCTGCAAATCATTTTCCCCTCTCCCTTCTTCATTGGTACCACTGCTGGCAGTGAATATAGGAAGAAACTTGCCTCATTTGTTGCTTGTGAGAAGAAGTGGACAGGACAAATGACCCGATAATGATTGAGAACGCTCATCTAATTAGACAAGACAGGAGATGGATGTTCTTGGGTATTTCTTTAGTGAGGAAATCATAGATACAGAGGTGGAAAGTGAAAATGCAGACCAAAACCTTCTAAAGCAATTGCCTACCAGGCTGAAGGAGAGTTTAGGAAGCTCAGGAACTGATGTGGTGTTCAGCAATCTCACACTGAAACCCTTTGAAAGACTTCTTCCAAGTGCCTACACACACAAGGCAGGTCTGCATGCTTTGGAAAACTTGCCCACTACACAAGTGCCATATATTTACTCAAAACAAGCATAAGCATTCCATTTGTTAAGAACAAAAGCACAACCTCATATAAAACCTGTATTTCTAATATGTGATTTAATGATTTCCAATAGAAACATGCTTTCAAACATCAGAAGCAGAAGTCCACTGCAGCACCCTAAACCCAGGCTGCTGGTCCATGGGAAGGAGGTCCTCAGCGGTTTGCAGGGTGAGAGGTGGCAGAGAGGACCTTTTAAGCTCTGCCTTGGGAATCTCAGGTCCAGATGGTATGAAGTACAAAAAAAAAAATCCAAAACCCCAAATCCAAAACCTTCTATAATAAACTGAAAGTAGAGAAATGCATTAATAATTAAAAAGGAGATGCAGAACTACGTTCTGGTCTTGCAACATGTATCATAGACTGTAATGCTGATTTGGACATAAAAACCCAGTGTGGGTTACTTTTATATGCAGCTTTGTTTTATTCATCCTTTCTCCTACCATGCTGTTAGCCCTATTTTGTGCTGGTGTTACTTACTGAGTGGAGACATTGAACCTGTATTAAAATAGCAGGACAACTATCCCACTTACTAAATGTGTTCTGGGCCTTTTGGGCACTAGGAACCTTTATTCCAAATATAAATCTATTAGTATATATTAATCTTCTTTACTTTCAGAAACATCTCTTTTCATTCTCAAATCTAAGCCAAGCTTAGATTGAAATCTTTTTTTTTTTTTAAGGAGACTGAACAAGCAGAGCAGCATCAATTATGGCTACCTTCAGTGAAACATAGAGGGGAAAGCTACTCCATGTCTCTTAGCTTGTTCTCTTTTGTATTAAGACTGCACACCTTTACCTGTCTGGGTGGGTTCTGACATATTGCCAGGAATGTGTTGCAGAGAAAGTAATGCCTATCTGCCTTCCAGTCCCGTAACCAGGCCTAATTATAGGGAATATGGACAAACAATAAGCAATGAAGACCTGGTCTCTGGGGAAAGCATTAACAGCAGCAAGATCACATCAACAGTACTTGGGAGGCATGAGGAGAGTAAATCAATGAGGGATTGTGCATCTGGAAGCCTCTTCTTCAACATTCTTCCTTGTCATCAGACATTAGCTAAGCTAAAGGTCAGCAGCTCGTCATTTCTTTGAGGCAGACTTCAAACACCTCATGAAAAGGGCCAGAGCTGGGAGCAAGATTAATGCGAGATGGGCACTGTGGAGAAGCAGCTCCTGCCACCCCAAGGCTCCTGCTTCTTAACTCCAGGGAGTTGCTGCTTTCCCCAAAGGCAAGGTATTACAGTAAGGTCCAGGGTACACTCATAACAACATGCCCCTTGGTGAAGCATCATTTCCTGGCCTGCCCCAAGGTCCCAGCTGCAAGCTTCATCTCAAAACAGAGAAAAACTCTCTCTCACAGTGCCCTTCCAAAGGTCTCTGAACCATGGAACCCCACCACAACACATCTGTAGGCATGATAAAGAATACATTTCCGAGCAGTCCCTTTCCCAAACTGAAACAGGACATTGAGATCTGAACACTGAACAAATGCAGCAATTGACTCAGGCAGGATAAGAAGGAAAATTACATTTACCAAGGCTCTTCCTCCCACTTCCGATTCGATTTTGCAGCCCACATTTAAAAAGCCTTAATAAAAAAGCAGCAGCTACCATAGGTTTCTTGTCCCTTCCAAGAAAGACAGGAGTGCCCTGCATCTGGGTTTGGAGGAACAGAGTGATCTTCTTTGTGATGATGCGAATTTGGCAATCATTTAGTCCTTTGTTTTGGAAAAAAAAAGAAAGGATACTAAAGAGCCACCAGAGAGGAGACTTTTTGAATTTCAATCCTGAATTATTCGGGCACTGATTGGAAGGGGCTGGCAGGAGTCAGCCCACACTAGGTTGGAAAGGACACATTTTATAACGTGTGCAAAGCGAAATTTCAGCCTTACAAAAGTCAGCAGCAAAATTCCCATCGACTACACCGAGGATAGAATGTCAGCCAGCTTCTATTCCACAACCAAAGGTTTATTACATCAATTATTTTCTACCAGGTTTTTTTCAGTCTAAATTTATAGATGACCTTCTATACCAAACTATGCAAACCTCCAGAGCTGAACTACCCCGATTTATCTGATAAGAGCCACCATATTTAAGGAATAGGAAATTCGCTGAAACAGCTGCCTCAGGCTTTACTCCGCTTCAAGAAATTCAAGCCCCCCAAAAAATCATGTGCCTCTATTTCCCCCACCCCCCTTTTTGCCTCAGTTTGAAGCCACACAACAGGACTGTTAATAACCATTCCTTCTCTCGCACACCCACCCCCTGACAGGGTGGCTCCACAATCTTCCTTCATCCTTTTTTTCTCCAGGGTAGCTGCAGGAATCAGACCATATATAATAGCTGCCAATGTGTGCTTATAAGCATAGGTAAAGATACAACTGGAGCTGTGAGGTTCCAGGACAGGAATTAACACGACCTTGGGGTTTTGTTGTTTGGGTTTTTTTAAATGTTTTGGACAACTGGAAAGAACGTGTGTTAAAGTGCCAAGGAATTGTGGTGATTCTCTAATGCACACAAATACAGTGTTTTTCCAATAGAGACATCTTGTTTGCAAACACTGTTGTTGAAGATGAGCATGTGTCAAATCCTTTTCATATTCTTAATACAGTGTTTACTGCAACATTTCTTTAACTAAGATCTTCTTAGGACTTGTAGATCCCGCTTCCAGATTAGAATTTTACACTCTTGCTTTTACACGGGCAAATCAGAAGAAAACTGAAGCCTGAAGAAGGTTCACCAAAGCTCAAACAGACAATAGCGTGAAAATTATTTCCCAAAGCTGCAATTCTGGTGAAGTTGTTCATTCGTCTAACCTTTGCTTCCTTATACTTACTTGACCAGTAGGTCCAGGGAGGTCATTGTCCCCCTGTACTTGGCATTGGTGAGGCCGCACCTTAAGGGCTGCGTCAAGTTCTGGGCCCCTCACTGCAAGAAGAACATTGAGGTCCTCAAGCATGTCCAGAGAAGGGCAGACAGGCTGGTGAAGGGGCTGGAGAGCAAACCTTACGAGTAGAAGCTGAGGGAACTGGGGTTGTTCAGCCTGGAGAAGAGGAGGCTGAGAGGGGACCTTATCACCACCTACAAGTACCTGAAGGGAGGTTGTAGAGAGTTGGGCAATGGTCTCTTCAGTCAGGTGACAGGTGACAGGAGAAGGGGAAATGGCACGAAGCTGCACCAGGGCAGGTTCAGATTAGATGTTAGGAAAAAATTCTTCACTGCAAGATGTGGATGGCTGCCAAGGGGGTGGGTGAGTCACCATCCCTGGATGTGTTTAAAAGATGGGTAGATGAGGTGCTCAGGGATATGGTTTAGTAGAGGACAGGAATAGTTGGACTCAATCTTTTTTCTAGGTCTTTTCCAACCTAGTGTTTCTGTGATTTGAATAGGACAGGGTTTTGGTGCATAACTCCATGGCTAAGGTGGTTTTGGTACTCACTAAAGCCAGCAGGTTGGGGCAGGCCTCTACACAAGGTGAGGACCAATTTAAGATCTGTGCTTAGCAGAAGCTGCTAGATGCAAGGCAGGAATTTATCTAGGCACTAGGCACACACAGGCCATTTTCTCCAACAAGATGACTTCTCTGCCCTTCTTATTGCTTTGCATCCAAAATTTCTGCTTGATTCCACCCCACCCCCCAGCCCTTCCCCAGAGAAAATGATGCCACAACACAGTTCCAATCGATAGTTGACACAGTATCAGATTCCTTGCAGTAAAAGGTACGGGCTTAACATCTCATACAAGCTTCTCCAAGAAACCTATGGTAGCATGCCTTGCCTTGGCAAACCATCAATTTAAATGATTGGGAAAAAAACAACACATAATAAGTGACAGATTTTTCAAATCAGATAAAGATGGGAACCAGATTATCTGTCTGTGGGTGATAGATTGCAACAATAATAAATTCACTTTAAGACACTGGATCAATTTTTAATCAAGCCAAGAATTATTATTGCAGAAAGATAAAATGACCCATGAGGAGATGCCTTAATTTTCCACCAATCAAATTATAGCCTTTCTAAATAAGATGTAATGAGATCCATGGAATATCCAGGTTACACAGCCTACCTAATTACCCATGTTCCCTGTCATGTTGTGATATAGTAGTGGTAAACTGACCTCTGAATTTACCAAGATGAAAAGGTAATTAGTTTTTCCACAAGGCTGTAGTGAAAACAACAGCAGTGACACGTCACCTCCTTCCACCAAGTCACAATCTCAGAGGTGTTTGTTCTTAAAATATACAGGATATGACCTACTGGGTAATAAACTATGGTCATTAAGCGAAGCGTACATCTGACAGAAAAACAACCACTATCTCCAAGTTGAGAATACAAGGTCTGAAGGTAAAGCAAATCAAGCCATATTCCACAGGAAACTTTATCAGCACATCACCACAGAGGGACTCAGGAGATGGCAGTGTCTTCTAATTAAAGAAGTCACAATGCCATATATAAGGGAGCTTTCCTGAGCCACAGGCATCACAACCACCAGTATAATTTTCCTTCCTATTGTCCTTAACCACAGAGGCATGTTTTCATGCAACTTGTGGCCTGTGGCCTTTGGAAAGCATTCCTGAACACATCCTGAGAACCTGAAGGCACACGAAGGTCAAACTCAGAAATTGCCATTGTCACCAAGAGCAGGTAATTCTTTCAGACAGAATATCCCAATTTTGTGCACGCTCAACATGACTAATCATCTTTGGAGCTAGGATTAAGAACCGCATCTGTAACAACTTTTGGGGCCTGATACCTCCACTGAAGCTATTAGTGAGAACACAGAGATGGAATTTTCTCTGGCCCCCTCAACAAGCAGGAAATCCCCAAGATGATTTGTCCCTGTCTATGTGCCCTTTCCTTTGGGCACCACTGCAGCTTAGAGATACAATGACAGACGTAATTGGCTCATGCAAAGAAAGCCATCATAAAATTAATGAACTACAACAATTCATTCCATCTGCTGCCTCTTTCTTGCTAATTTATTAATAACAATTACACAAAAAAATGGTATGGATTATAAATTTCAATTTCTCCTCTTTACCTGAAAATTTAGTCTGAGAGTCTTAAAAAATGATCTCATATTATACCAAATAGATTTATGGCTTATTAGTAGTAACGTGGCAGTACCCAATTGACCATAAAAGCTAACTATTTAAAAGTAACTCAAATTACCCCTTCTGAGCAAATTGGATATTTGGTTTACATAGCTTGCGCTGCTTCTATGACAAGAACGTCACTTTGGTCACCAACCCATCATATTGCTCTGCCTGGGTCTTCCTCAGCCTGTCACAGACATCACATGGTGCATCAATCAGCCTTGCAAGCCACAAGCCCAACTATCAGTGCAGAACTTTTCCTGTAGTGGCAAAAACAAAGCAATGAATGAAGAACAGGCTTTTAAAGAAGTGTTCAGACTAATTCTAGTCCTGTGTAAGGAGTCCAGTGCTGACTTTAAGAGAAATAAGTTATATAAAACCAAGCATGGCAGAATGACCCTTTGTTCCCTAATTGAAAACAAGAGGTAGAAATCAAAGAACAGATATCATCACTAGCCATGCTAAGGGGGAGCATGAACTACATGAAAGCCTGTCGAGGTCTCTTGCTGGCCATCCTGCACATGTGAGTGTCCCTGGCACCTCTCTGTGTGAGCCATGTGAAAAACCCATCAGGAGACCCTTCTCGGGGTGAGTTAGGACGCATGGTGAAAGCTTGGCTCCACTGCATTGTGGCAGCACTCCCATTTCATTCAGCTGGGTTACAGCTATCCTGAGGTCTGATCCACACACCAATGCTGCAGGATTATAACTGCTTAGGCTAGTAAACTGGGGGTTTCTTATGTCCCTACCATTAATGCAGTTCTACTGATATAAAAAAAAAAAAAGATACATAGCAATGTCATCCCTTTTACTAGAGAATAACCATATCACCACAACGTAATCTGGGCACCAATGTAAAGATCCTATGCAGTAGGCAAATTATGTGACTTCGGCGATACCAGGCATTAGAGAGGTCAAACTGGAAGGGAATCACACATCCTAGAGCCTAGAGTGATTTGCAAACACTACAGAAAGTTTGTTTTAAGCAGGAGCACTGTGTATTACCTAATACACGATGAGGTAATGCTAAACTACTAAAAAACCCTCAACACTTTTTCCAGTGGAGATTACAGAGGCTAAGGGAGGGGCGGGGGGTGGGAGGTGGGGGGTGGAATGTACTACCCAGAAGGAGCTCAACAGTATCAGAGGGCTATCTCGTAAAGATAGTTTTTACTTTGCATCAATGTTCCTATTTAAAAGTTTTGATCAAAACACATCAGTAAATTAAATGCAAAGGCTAGATGTTGATTAGAACAAAAGATACATTACATGGAGATTAAAGTCTTGGTATTAAGTAAAATATCTAAACACTAATTCCTAGTTCTGTAGTATTTCCACCAATACTATTATCTCCATTTAATTAGGACATAAAAGTAAGTAAAGTTAATTTAAAAGGAAATTTCAAACAGCAATCCCATTTGATTTTCTAGTAAATTAACACTTTAAAACCTCTAAAGGGCGTCTTCAAAAGAAAATGTTATTAGCAAAATATGTGATAATTAACATAATTAAAACTCTCTAAAGTATACATTTTTTAATGGCAATTGTTCTGTTAAGAATATGCAAGAGGAGTGAATCAAAAATCCCACTGCCCTCATACGTAAGCATGCATTAGATAGCATAAACATTGGACAATTCCTCATGGACATCCACCAACCCAGAATTTGCTAGCATTAACTCATAACAAGATTACTTTTTGCAGAACTGGATTAACTTTTACAGACTCCCCGACCCCAGAAGGGGCTCAGTAAATGGCCATGAGGGCTCTGATACCCCAAAATATACACTTATTCATCTAAAGTAAGAGTATTTTCTCTGATCTTACCCCAAATGTATTGTAGCCCTCTTGTATTCCCTCTCTTTTCTAACACCTATTCAGGCACACCAAAAATCATCAGACTATCCCACAACATATAGGATCCAACTGGCAAAACAGGACAATTCTTATCCTTTCTGTGCCTGACTGAAAATATTTCATTCTTTTTCAACAATTACAACATGGAGCTCCACGACAAGCAGATATCTGGGTTGTGTGGATGCACCTCCTGTCCAGGGAAACCATCACGCCTTTCAGGGGACAATCCTGATAACCTCAAGTAGAGCTTTTATGCCTTCTGTGCTCCCAAGAGATTTATATGCTCCAATCAGCTGGGATAAAAGCATGAAAAAAAACCCTAGCTACTTATCTGAGCTGTTCAAACCTCTCGAGCCTGCACAGAGAGTTAGATATCTGATGAGAGGGCTGTGCTTCCTGCTCCCAATCCAGCCAGAATTACCTCACGAACAGGCCCTTCAGACAGGGTGCAGGAACGTCCTTTCATATGTTAAGCTCAACACTAGGTGCCACAGCACTGCTGATAACAGGGAATAAAGGCAACTTTCTTCACATTTTGCTTTTTCCCCTCATTTCTTGGGGAGGGAAGGAAGGGGGTACAGGAAAACAGAAAAGCACATGAACCTACCCCACACATATTTGCCTGGTTTATATTCACGCCGCAGATAGGCTCAGATATACATGACATTGTTAAAGAGCAGGACTAGTCAGACCAACATCAGAGCAGCACATGGGCCAGGTTCTCTCTAAGGGACATGGAGCCAGGATCAGAGGGAGATCCCATGGCTGAGACCTCACCAGCAAAGACCCAATCCCTTCATACCAAAGGAAGGCGTGCATGGAAGTCCCAGGACAGCAGCCATGGTCTTCCAAGAGCTTGTGGTGATGAGGTAGGTCCAAGATCAGGCTGGGAGCACACATCAGAGTCAGGATCAGACCCACTGAAGGTAGCCAGGTCAGACACAGTGATCACCAGGGAGGTCCATAGTGCCCTGACAGGCCCAAGCCCAAGCTAGTAAGTCAACCCATAGATCAGGATGTAGATCAAGCATATCCACAGCCAGAGAGGACCACAGCTAAAGTAAAAGTCAACACTTCTCTCATAAAACTTAGGTGGGGATGGAGCTTAAATGGCACACCTGGACTGGGAATGTGGTGGAGGTCTCAGGTGAAGCTGGTCAGGGCCATTAAGGTTCGCTAGTGCAACGGGGCCCTGGCAGCCAAATTGCAATTTCTTCTGACCCTACTGATGAGTCTCCCACATACGGACCACTTTTTTACTCAGTAGCTTCAAATTTATTAATATTAGAGCTCTCAAGTGGAAGTTTCTGTACCCTCTACCTCACACGACTTTTCAAGAAGAAAGCTCAGCTCTGTTGTGTTCCTGAGGGGAAAAGGTCTTATGCTGGACACTCGTACAGGTAGCCAGTCAGGGGCAGAAGGCAGAATTTGATTCAGCAAGGCTTTCATGAAACAGTGCACCTTAGATCCTTCTGATGAGGGTTTGTGGTCCTGCTCATGTCGAGGCATTACTCCTGTCAAGTGGGAAAGGGGGACATGAAAAAGCTAACAAAACCTCCGTTGTTTCTCCAAAGAAAAAAAACAGCTCACTCACTTCAAGAGCAAGAACAGGCTGAGTATATTTGGCTTATTTGCTATTTCACTAGAGCTTTGCCAGCCACAGCTAATAGATATTACCACCTGAATCATGCACTGATTTACTAAAGAACAGCCATGACACTCTACTAGTGTAACCTTATTATAAGGCAAATATTTGCCACCATCTGCAGTAAATTCATAGCATCTGCTGTAACTTTTTTTGATGAAAGTAAAGTAGCATACCCCACCGTAAATTCTTTTGATACTGTTATTACAATATTCTGCGATAAATAAAACAAATGCTCAAATACAGCTCAGGCTAACAAAATAAATCAGCAAAGCTTAGCAACTGCTTTAATTATTATTAGACACACTTTGGCATTTTTCTTACCTGTCACCTTACAGAACTATTTCACTCACGGTGGGCAGCAAAGCTTTTCCTATTCTTTGAATATCTATGAATTTTATTTTTTTTTTAAATAAAGCCTAGCTTTTCTTCCAACCTGGGCTGGAATTTTTCAAAGTAGCTTAGAAGTTACTCTGTCTCTGCTTTCACTGAAATCTACACAACTTCTCCCATTGCCTGGCTAGGTAAAAGCCAGAACGACGTGCTTTATAAAAATTCCATCTCTAGGTAATAACGTTGTGTTTATCACCACGTTATCCAGGAAAATATCGCTCCTGCACTAAGCCTAAGAGTTTCTCTCTGTCCACCCACTAACAGCAGCTTGGCTGATTGTGGGAAAGCCAGCAAATCTTGCTTTTTTGCTCCGTGGATGGACAAATTCCCGGGCATTTTTATCTATTGTGGAAGGGGTTCAGTTACAGCCAACTGGCCTTCATCCAGGTACTGATATTTCCCAGGCAAGACAGAAAGCTGGAGATGGAGTCAATTGCCTCTGGTATAAAGACGATGTGCAACAGTATGTTGCTAGAGTCCCAGTTGTCACACAAACTCCGCCAGCTGTTTAAGAAAGATGCTGAGCAAGACGACATGAGACCCAAAAATGTACTGTTGGGAAGAAAAAACAAAATTGCAACTGTCCCAGAGCTGTTGAGTTTTTTGAAAGGAATGTAAAACACTATCTCAAAACCTTTTTACAACTCTACAGTAAAAAGGCAGCTTCCAAACCAGCAGCAGTAATAACAGGAGTTGACCCAGCCACAGGACCATCAATGTTAGCTAATATCCAAGAAAAGACTAGACCACTCATGACCATAAATGTCTTTGGTTTTGATTACACCATTCCAGAAGCAGGATTCATGACACCTGCAATAACCAGATGAAGTGGGAATTAACTACTTGTTAGCTTTACAGCTAAAAGACTGCGTTACAAGGACCTAGGAATTTCATCCTTCAGATAGTATTGGAGGCTTTGAAGGAGCCATTGCACCCAAAAATCACATCCTGCTCTTATTAAAGCTGTTTCAGGGACTTACCATTTCATGAGTAGTAACCCCCTTCTAGCTCCCAGATTAAATGTCTGTTCACTTTCCTTTGGGCATTTAAACCCATATTTTTAAGCTCTTCCAAGTTTGTTTCATGGCAGTGGCCTTTTAGCTCTCACTTCATATGTAGAATCTTTCTACATTTTACTCATGATTTTAGGACAGTATTATTCCCTGTCAGCTTTCACTGGTTTTCACTAGGTGAAACAAACTATACTCCTGTAGGAGATAAACTCTGGGTACCCCAGGAACCTGTACTGAAATTCAACTTCTTGAACACAGTTGTCTAGCATAAGCGCATGGGGTAATCCACAGAGGGTAGATCTCCTTTCTCTCATCCAAGACCATCATTTACAGGGCTACTTCGCATTTTTCAATCATCCCATAGCAAATACTACATTCCAGTCTCCCTCATACTTATCTACCTCTGAATTATGAGTTTGCAATGGATATAGGATATTTATGAGTGTAACTTTATATTTTCACCACTACACTCAACTCCTTTTTGTTCACTTACTTTCTCATGGTTATCTTCATTTTCCCGTGGGAGATAGAAGGCCTCCTCTGTATTGCCATCTCAATCTTCTCTATCAATATGAGCATGCTCCAGTTTTCATGCCAGCATCATTGAAGAAAAATCTTCAACCAAATCTATTGCCAAAACTCATTCATGAGACATTCCTTCAGTAACTTGCTTTCAGCATGGTAGTGTCTCTTTTAGTAGAACTGCTTTCTCCTTTACTCACTCCTTAACAATTTAAATTAAGAATTGCCTATGTAACACCACAGAGACCTCTGAAGATGCAATATAGCAGATCTAATTAATTTCTTTTATTTGAAAAACTAGTTATCTTATAAAGAGAAATTGATCCAGAGAGATTTAGATGAAATACTTTGGTAAGTTGTATTTCTCAGCATCTCTCCTCACTGGCTCCTCTATCACTTGGAGAAGGAAGTTCCAGAACTTCCTGGATTGCTTATGCCCTGCTGCATTGTTACGCATCTTCTTTCCTATCTAAATATCCTTTCTTATTGACTTTGGAATTTAAGATGTTCACAAGCATCTCTTATGAAAAAAAAAAACAAAAAAAACCAGAGAAACCACTATGCAGACAATTGTATGACCCCAACTCTCAATGTTTAATCATGAGCTGCTCATCTTCAGCTGCTCCTCTTGAGCCAACTGACAGGTTCTTGAGATAGCATAGTACTATGAAATTCCTGGAGTCTGGAACATGATCCTGAAGGACAAGGTTCTCTCAGGAATAATTTGGTATTACAGAGCAGTCAGGATTTGAAGGAAGGCATTCTGAGTTGCCAGCAAGATTTACAGCTCAAACTACTATTGAGAGATATGTTTTAGTGGCTCACATCTGGTCAATGATGCAGAGTGTTCAACTCCACCCCACAACTGGACTTACACGATTTTTACACCAAAACCTTTCTATCCATGTTTCTTCACCTCTCATGTTTCAGTTTCCCTTATTTTTTCTTCATA
This sequence comes from Hypotaenidia okinawae, assembly GCA_027925045.1. Classification (NCBI taxonomy): domain Eukaryota; kingdom Metazoa; phylum Chordata; class Aves; order Gruiformes; family Rallidae; genus Hypotaenidia; species Hypotaenidia okinawae. The sequence continues at coordinate 13,989,697 of BSDF01000003.1, read as the reverse complement.
TGTCACAGTTTTCCCTCAGATCACAATGAGAGCTGAAAACTGGGGGTACTTCTGTGACATAAAGCTGCTGAGTGCCATGTTCCACATGTCCGCAAGGACTGGAGCAACAATCACCATGAGCATTTGTCAAACTACCAAGAATTCACTCCAATACAAGCGATGGGTCTTCAGCTTTTACAAGGACTTGACTTTACAGCTGTGTAAAAGAAAATCCAAAGTTTTGGAAAAGCTTCCTAAACAGAAAGACAAACTCTGAACCGTACTATTTTCTCTTCCAAATTTCATCTGTCTCTAAAGCCCAAACTTCTTCAAACTATTTTCATTACATTGTTATCTTTAGATATTTAATTAATTTGCACCAAAGTCCCCAGTATTTTCATTCCTTCGCATCCTGCTTGGTGTGGCCCCAGAGTAAAGAATACATATTCACTCTCTTAGAAGCTAGAGATCTTACCATATTTAACAAGAAGCATCTCTGACAGTAATTGGAGTTTCGTATCAAGGTAAATAAATGCTAAGATCATAAGAACATACTCTAGTGGCCACATGCATCCGGCAAACACTAACATCAGAGAGTGAATTTAACATACGGTCTCAGTGGATATGAATTTTCTGTAAACAAACAATCTGAAGAAAGCTTCACTTTTGTCATCTGTTATTCCCATCGAAGAGAAATGAATATTCTGATTCATACTTTTCCTACCAGGTGGCTTCATTATTTACCACTAGTCTTTTTTTTCCCCCTCATCACGTGTGCAATACTGTAATATCCTCGATGACAACAGATTAACTTTCTTTCCTCACTAGTAGCATTTCATGCAAATTACCCAAACTAGTCAATATGCTAGAACGATGGGACTTCACAAGGGTACACTGGAAGACCTGTTCTCCATGTTGTTTAAAACAACTGCTCACTTCCATCATGATACGAGGTTCCCCCCTCAGAGTATTTATTCCCGCAAATACAGGGCACAGAGTGGATGGGGACAGCTACAGTGAGGTTACCAGAAGCTCCACTGTTCCCGGTCACTGAGCATAAGAACCTTTGTCGAGACCCTACTCTCTCTGTACGCTGGCTACTCCTCTGTAATATGGAGATAACAGCGCTTCCTCCCTTCAAACAAAGTGCTGGAGGCATAAAAATTCCTAGACTGGGAGATGTAAAATCTCTTGATGATGAGGTAAGTGCCTTGAGCAAATAGTGGCTGGATAACTCAGGCTGAAGCCTGACTGCTGTGTTTAAAGAGTTAAGTTCAGAGCAGAGAAAGCAAAGAAAGGCAGGAAGGGTTCCCTTCTACACAGCTAGAAATCAGTGGCTTCAGCAGATACAGGACTGGCCTCTAAATGCCGAAGCCGTGTGAAGGTGTCTGCTGAAGAGAAAGAACTACTTATTCTGACCTGGAAAAAAAGAAAGGCAAATGCTGGGGCTTTGAAATAAAAAAGCAAGAAGAAAGAATAGGCTCAGGAGGGTTTATAAATCCTCTTAGGCAGCCTCTCAATATTCTCTTCCCTATAACTTTAGAGCAGGGCTTTAGCAGATTTCAAGGACGGTCAGGCACTATAATGATAGCCATTTCTGGCTTCATCCTGATTAGAATGGCAGTCAAGTTTGATGGGGTTAACTCATCAGGTCCAAACTAGCCTCAGTATAGATATAGCCTCTTTGTAGTACATTTGCTTAGGAACAGACTTAGCTTGCTTTAAGCTTATTCAGTTATAGATTTGCTGGATGCCTGGGAAAACAAAGGAAAATTAGATTTAATTCTTCCAAGAAAGGAGCCAAGTTTGGGTCAGGGTGCAAGATTCAGATGATGCTCCTAGTCAAGCCAAAATTCCTCAAAACTTTTTTAAAAGACAAGGACTGCTATAAAGACAAAGAAATGAAACATTTTTGAAGGCTTGAACCAGCAGGGCAAAGCTAGTGCTGGGGACAGACCTTCTGTACAGCTCTGGGATAGCAAAGGGTCAAAAGTGCTCCTCCATGGAAAAGGATGATTGTGAAGGCAAAGAACAAGACGGAATTGTTCAAGCTGCTCCACCTCGTCATCAGGGGCTGACAAGATCTGCAGGCAGCTGTCAGGAATGAAACAGGGCAAAGACAGATCACGGCTACATTTACCACCTTCCTTCCTCAGACCTTTAGCACTTCCTGCCTAACCCCACAGCACTCCTCCACAGCACCACTGCTGACCTGCAGCAAACCATCCGATGCTTCTAAGAGCCCAACAGCTTCCCAGCTGGGGAGGCATCTTTCCCTCCAACTACACAGCATAGTTTGAAGAAGCTGCATTATCGTTTGCTTACCACAGTAGCAAAACCCACTCAACCTTCTTACAGCTGTTATCACAAAGACTGGAAGTGCTCTCGCATGACCAGATGTGACAATGCCCCAGGCTGCATTTCCCCCTTTCAAACACCCACCACAGAACCACTGCAGACCACTGGCCAGCCCTTGTAGCCTCCAGATATTCCCAACAGGGCAGGCCCTTCTATTTATTAACTCAACATTTAAGAGGTGCGTGACAGAGAAAGGGGGAGAGTAATCAAATCATTTGAAATGCTAGAGCCTTGCCAAGTTGCCCATGCTGTGCAGTACCCTACTACATTAGTTATATCTACAAGTTGCAGCCATCTGCAGTTGATTAAGCACAAAGGAAGGTGAGACTTCCACTTCTCTACTCAGCTGTATTTGTTTTGTTGACTCACACACTCTCACCCCTTCTCTACCCGTTTGCTGCACAGCATTTGACTTTGAGGTCCTTCCCCTCCACTGATGCAGGAACCATTTCAGGAACCCTCAGAATCAGCAGGCACAACAGGCACTACTTATCATTAGTAAGGACAGAGCAGCACGGCCTGTCCACTCCTACCCCAACCTACCCACTTGCATCTGCCCAGGGTGGTGTCCTGTCTTGCTTCTCTGGAGCTTAAGAAATGAAGACACTCAACATGCACACAAGAATTCAAGCATGAAAGTCTGTTTGTCCCTGTCTGGTCCTCTCACAGAATCACAAGGTTGGAAAAGACCTTTAAGATCACCAAGTCCAACCGTTCCTGTCCTCTACTAAACCATATCCCTAAGTACCTGATCTACCCTTTTTTTAAACACATCCAGGGATGGTGACTCAACCACCTCCCTGGGCAGCCTGTTCCACATCCCAACAACTCTTTCAGTAAAAAATTTTTTTCCTAACACCTAATCTGAACCCGCCCTGGTGCAGCTTCATGCCATTTCCCCTTCTCCTGTCACCTGTCACCTGACTGAAGAGACCATTGCCCACCTCTCTACAGCCTCCTTTCAGGTTAAGATCTCCAATTTAAGATCCCCACAGCTTACAATCCAAATAGGAAGCTAAGAATTTCTAAACTCCAACTTACCCAGAGTGAAAAATAAGCATCAAGAATCCCCAGTTCCTCTTGCAATTGCATCAGTATTTTTAATAAGCTGACAAACACATCTATTCAGCTGACCTATCACTTACCTTTGAGATCATGTTGTCGTTGTTACTGGTGATGTCCAATGGCTTTCCACCCACCAGAAAAGCCACTGGTGAACACCTCTGCATCTTGGGCCTCGACAGGAGTGTGCCAGATGTACTTTTTAGAAAGCAGAGCATGTATCAGCCTCCTCATAGAGCCCTGTCAGAACATTTGATTAATGGTGACGTGCTGGAAATCCTAAGCAAAAAACATGGCCCCTCACAACTGTTCTACCCAGATCAAAGCCATGTGGCCACAGATACTCAGTATCAAATGTAGTTTCTGAAGCTCTTTTGCCATGCTGTGTGTTTCAAACTACAAGCATTTCAGGCTAACAGAAGTTTTGGGATTCGTGTTTTCACAGCCCCTGAAGTTTATGAGGAAAAGGAGTCACATTAGGTGCCAGTAATTTGAAAAACCCCAAGCCTACAATGAACACTGTACTTAAATTATTTGGGATAGAGGAAGAAACAGGCTTTCCACTCCTGCTCTCCTGCTCCATGGCCCACAGGTTAATGGACTAATGCAATAAAACAATAGGTCATCATAGGAGTCTCAGTACAATTAAAATCATAAAACTAATGATGATGTGTTTCAGATGAAGCCACTGATGAAAACAAAGCATTAAATACTTTCTCCCCATTTATTAAGCACACTGAGGATTTCAGCCACATAAAAGTGTGATTTTACATGTATGCACTTGCCTGCACGCAGACAAATCCATGCAGAGAGATCCATTTAAAGTCACTGAAATCTCATACTGCCAGATTTCACTTGTACCAAGGAATTACACTAATTTCTACACCAGGAGGATTACTTTTGAAGCAGCTTAATAGAGCTATCTAACATAAGAATATACTTGCTGAAACAGACTGTGGTATACCACAGAGGGGGAAAAAACCCAGAGATGTGCTTTGGAGTAGAGAAGGCAATAAAAAAACCCAACACACCAGCTATCTTCCTTCCCATTCAGAGCTCCTTAAGGAAAGTCTGTGCTTCAGTTCACTTTTTTTGAAAAAAAAAAAAACCAAAACCTACAAAAAACATGAAAGAGGGGTCAGAGATCCTCAGTGTCACAGTGCAAAGCTTCCAAGTCACTGCCAACCCTCCAACAAGCCACAGGCCAGCACAAACCTCAGACTTGTTAGATCCAGTTCGCTCCCCCTAAGGGCATGCAGAAGCACATCAGTAGGAAGCCAGCTGTCCAAGGACCTGAGCGGGTGGGTGGATGCTCTAAAAGCTCCAGTGCTCCACATGGTCAGGTCAGGAGTGGACAGGCAAGGATTTGTTGTGTAATTGTCTCCCAGTGGTGAGGAGAGACCAGCAGGAGGGACAGGAATAATATTAACTCCAGCCACAGGGGAGTAAGAGGAAGAAAGAGATGGAATAAGTAAATGACACACTACTGAGAAATGCTATTTGCCTCCCATCTCAGCAGACTTCAGTAAGGTCAGCAGCACAACTATGTGCAATTGGTCACTTCCAACTAGGCCTCCTAGTTGTGGAAATAAGCTTTAATTAAAGCGTGGGAAGTCTGCAGTGTTACCTCCCACAGATCCTCTTTTTACCTCTGAAATGAAATGTGAGGGATTTTCCCTAAGCTAAGACATATTCCAGTCTGTGTCCTGCCATTGCACTTCGAATACATTTCTGCAATACCTAACACAGCAAAGCCTCATCTGCTCTTATGTGACCTGAAGGGACAGATTTGGAAAGAGGGAAGGAGACCAGGCTTCAGCTGGAATTTATATTTAGGAAAACACCTACTGTTATAGTGAAACAAACACAAAAACTAAAGCAGTTCCAAGGTCTTCATTACTCTGCCCATACACTGCCATACCCTTTGAAGAGTCTTCCCATATGCCGCAAAAGCAGACAACCCACAACCATGACACCCCCATGTCTCTTTCAGAGCATTGGACCAGCATCGAGGGCATCACAAATCAGTTCAGGATTAGAAAAGTCACAAGGCAAGTCCACACAGAAGTACCTGTTCCACTGGCTTATTTCCTGCGGTTCACATTATAACTGACCCTCAATAATTGACATTAACGGTTTGTAACGTGGTGAGACTGAGGGATCAGCTGGAGAGCCATGGGGCCTGACACCCATTGTAAAAGAAACAAAAACCTTTCAATGTAAGTAACAGAGCAGGAGAAAAGGGTTTACCTTCACTCTGCAGATGGAGAAGCACAGCACAGCCAAGCTGAAGTGACTTGTTGAAGAGGAACTAAACCAGGAACCAAATGTGGATTTCTCACATCTCAGGCCATTCTCTGCACCAGAGCTGACTGTTTCCCACACAGCCTTGGAAGACATTCACTACTAAGTTCCTTTGAGGTTCCTGCACTTCGGCCCCATCCCACACAGCCTTGTGTGCTTTTCACTTTCCTTCTGAGCCGGCTGTAACAAATGCTCTTTCTGTAGCCTCTCTGAAGCACTCTGTGGACAGGCATCTGGTACCCTGAAAAAAAATAGGGCCCTAAAGTCTAGCTACTTTCTGCTCCCCACACCAATGCTGACACCCCTGATGTCCCTTTAGTGGAGAAATGCTCTTTCTCAACCTCATGGATGCTCTGGCTGAACAGCTGTCTTCCCAAGGAACACACAGTCAAAGTGAGTTAGACACGCTTATTTCTAACGGCTGCAAAAGCCACATGCCTTTTCACTTTGTCTAGAGACTCAGCCAAACCAACTCACGCACGTATATATTCCTGTGCCTCTAGCACTTTTCAGGTGTAGGTCAAACCCATCTTAGTAGTTCAAGAACTTTCTTCCCTTAAATACGTTGTCTTCTCTGGCTCAGGTAGCCTCTCTCCATCTCCTTCTGTCCAGCTGGTTCCTTTTCTGCTCAGCCAATGTTACACCAAACCTGTTACCAAAGCATACCCCCTCCACTCCTTCCCCCACCCACGATCTCATCGATCTCATCCTCAGCTGCCTCTGAGATCCCTTCTGCTTCTTCCCACAACCTTTGAAGCTTAAAACGCATCATTAGCACTCAACGTCTTTGCTTCCGGGGGAGTTCCACGGCTCCAAACGCCTTCTCTGCGCCAGCACACTCAGCTGGATTATTTCCCTTGCCTTCAACTCTCCCACTGTCCACGAGGGATGCTGCTTGAACAGAAGCCAGAAGCCCTGCTTGGAAAGCGGCATTAGCCATATGCTGTTCAGCCCGTGCGTTTTGCTCACAGCGCAGCGTTCAGCCGCGCACTGAGACTTCAGAGCCTCAGAATTAACAAGGTTCATGGGGACACCTTCTCCCCTCTGATCATCACACCTATACTACGTGTGCTTATGCAGCTATTTTCCTGATGCCGACTGTGATACACAAAGCCTAATAATGCTGCACTATGTTATTTTTCAGTATTTGTTTTCAGGCTGGAAAAATGCCATAAAAACTGTGAAGAAAATTGAGAACAGATCCTTTCAGCTGGTGTATATCTAGATACCTCCATTGACTCCGGTGGATTTATGCCAATTTCAACAAAGAGAAGATTCAACCCTTAAAATATCAAGTCACATGTTTTGTGCATCTTCCATATTCTTGATAGATTATCTAACATGATTAGCATTTCATTAAAACTTGACTACAAGATATTTTTCTATGGAAAGATGTTAAAGGAGATCTTACTAATCCTGGACAAGTTTATTTCCATTTGACACCGGCACAATTCTTGGAAAGTAGAGTGGAAGAATAGTATGGTCCCATTCAAATACCTGCCCCACCAACCTGAGCTTTACCCCAAAAAATTAGTAGATGAGATAACACGCTAAGAATTTCACATTGTCTCTGTTAAATTACTGTATGCTGATTCCCTGCCTTGCTTTTTAAATGCAAGGTGACATAACTATAATCTACATGTAATGAAACATCGTATCTCCTGTGTATTCTCACAGATTGTATACTTTCTTATCATCCCTAAGAGAATATTGTGCTTTTGAAACAAAAGAGTCCCCTTTTCCTTGAAGAAACTCTTGCTGTCTGCCAGTGATCTTCTTGTTAAAGGCTTTGAGATTCTGCCTCAGTTGTAGAGTCAAACTATCAGAGAACTTCTGAACTACAAAATAGCTGTCCAGCAGCAAACCCTAGTCACCATAACGCACCTTGGACTGCTTTCTTTCTAAGCATCAGACTGCTGGAGTTGGTGCTTGGCTGGAGATTCACTTTGAGAACAATAAAGGAAAAAATAACAAAGTTAATTCTTTCTTGTTTTTAAAAAAAGGGGAATGGGGAATTACTGAAAGAATACGTTTTTGGCGAACATGACCAAAACTGGCCAGATTTGCAGGCAAGCTGAACCACCTCAGGTAGCACTCCTGAGTAATGCAAGGATACCTATTGCAAATGCTGATCCCAGAGTCCCTGTTCAAGCCAGGTTTTTGCCCAAGTCCTCTCGTGAACAGGGGCAGCATTAGGATGCTCTGAAGCCTTCCTTTTTAGGAGGAAGATACTCCTGAATCAGGAGAAACCTGACTTCTGAATCCTCTAATTCAGAATCCTGCTTCTGAATACAGAATCCCCTGGACTAGACTTGTTGACATTATATTTGTTTTGCATGCCACCGCTGCTCCTTTTGCAGATACGATAACTGCATTTGGTTGCTTCTTTCAGAAATATGTTGCTATTTCTTCAAAGTGTTGGAAACAGGAACAGATGCTGCAAATTCCCTAATGTACGTTACATGTCAGAATTTAACCACCCCCAGTGAAACTGCTGAATTGGGATCCAACGCTTTGAGAAGTGTTATTTAACACTGTGGTCAGAGGAGATGATGTTTGAAACGTTACCCTGAGAGGGGGTCAAGTTCAAAGAGGACTGACAGACTGCATTTCATTTGTTAGAGCAACCCCACAGTGTCCAGTGGACATTACCATTTTGCATCTGTTGAGGCAAACACGTTTGGTGTCATCATTTATTTATTTTCCTAAGAAATCAGTCTGTCTCAGCTCAGGAATGCACCAGGTGTCATCTAAAGCCTTTTTGGAATTTGCTCAACTCTGCCTTTTTTCAGTTCTCACTGGTGTCCCCTATACAGGTCTCAGTCACTCTTCCCTTCTTCCTTTCTTTACACTGCTCGTCATCCAGGAGGGAGCTATGCCTTAGTCATGGCTGTATGGACAGAAAGGTATCAGATTTGTGGTTCCACTCTACATATGTTTGACAGCAGACTTGAAAGCACAAAATTTTCTCTTAAAGTCAGCACTACACCAAACATCTACGTATCATTACGTTTATATAGTTGAAGATCTTAGGCACCTGGTTGGCTGCATCTTTTAGTACCAGTCTCAGCATTATCATCTGGTCAAAGAAACAAAGGTCCTGAATTGTTTTTCAGGTTAAAATAAGAGAGAAAGACTTCAGCCAGTGCTGCTCACGCTAGCCTTCAATCTGCCCTGGAAACAGAGACACCGATTTAAAATTGCTTCTCTATTTGTTTGGAGTTCTCTATTTACTTTCTGTTTCTTATGCCTACTAGGAAATAGTCCCACAAGTTTCCTGTGCTTCTTCCCTACATAAATGGAAACCAAAACCCTCTCTCTTTTTTAATGTAAAAGGGGCACCCAAAACAAGAGGGGGAAAAAAAATTTACAAAAAAAAATAATCACACAATCCCAGAAGCTAGGACTTTATAGAAGATACCAAGCATCAGATTTTCCACCCTTTCTAATCATGAGGCAAATATAACCAGCCTAAAAAGCAACCTTAATGGTCACATCAAAGCAATAGGAGGTCTTCCTTTCTACACATAAACAAAGAGGGGCAAGGGACTAATGACCATTAAAATGAAATCCCTCATTTCAGTAAAGAACCACACACCTTGTTCACTGCTTTGAGAGGAGGGAACTACAGCAAGAAAAAAAAGTGTCCAGTCATGTCAGTTCTGGTATTGGTCAAGCACTTGGATTAGGCAGCTCAGATGAGACACAGAGTAGCTAAATATGAATTTCATTCTGTGTTGTTGCTTTGTGCTTTGAGAACAGCAAGTAACAAGACAAAAGATTTTGATTTTAAAACTAAAAATGTATTCTGCAACTCTGACATTTCAGTCTAGGTGGAAATCAATTTTATGATGCCTACACTACTCTCTCCATGATCTTCCCTAACGCTCCAAACTAGCAAATGCCAGCACCTCCTCAGACCTGTCATTTGGTCCTGAGTTCTTCCAGCAAAAGCCATCTTCACCAGTGCTATAGTTTATCTTCCCCAGCCAGGGAGAAAACAGCAGCAACCACCCTTGAGTATTTTCAACACTATTTTTGGCTTCTAGGCCAGCTTCTTCTGCAAGGCCTGTGCAGGTGTTGCAAGGAGTTTGAGCATTGGGTGGCTCTAGGCCAACGCCTACAGAGACCAAAAAATAAAGGACTAACTCCAGGGCTGGCTGGACAGGAGAGGTCTTTCACTCTCCATAACAAGCCCCAGACAAACAATCTGTGCTTCTAGATCTAGAAATAGAGTCTTGTCCTACATGATGATGTTCCCATTTTTTGGCCGCACATGATGGGGCCAAATGTATCAACCACCTTTTGCTTCTCATTTCCTAGGAACCAACAATACTACAAAGACCTTTTCCTCTATGCTATACCTATACCTTGCCTTTACAAAAGGATCGGGTGCATACCTTTAACAAGGAAAGTTACTAATTATAATGCAAAGCCTCTACAGCAATTCTCAATATCAGATAATTTCAAAATTATTAAGTATACATAATGCCTGTACATTTAAACATCCACACCCATACCTTCACCCAGAAGGCTCCCAAAGTATTTTCCCAAGGTACATTGCTGTTGGTTTTGGGCTTTTTTTTTCTTTTTCTTGGTAACTACATCTTGTCAGAGATATGAAATGATATATTGGTATCTTCCATTTGTGAGCTGATTATAGCTAATGGAATCATCATAATTGGAGGATTTTTTTCTTCGTTTTTACTTCATATTATCCAATCATGGAATGCAGCAGCACAAAATAGAGTCTTTATTCCTTATTTCATTCAATATAGTAAGGATTCTGAGTAGTCCTTACGGACAATCTGATTTCTCACAAAGGAGTATTTGCAAGGTGAAAGATGGATATTCTGTGAAATATTTTACTTGTCATCAGTTTTGTGTTCTTATATCTCAGACTGAGACATCCTCTGACAGATAAGTTCAGTCATCAGAGGGAAGACTAGCAGCGCCTTTCTCAAAGGCTAGACCACACTGCTCCCGTGTGGCTTCTGCAGAAAACAGAGAACGGGCTGAAACGACACTAATAACAGAGAAACTCCTGGTCCCCGCTTGCATATACCAGGAACTTCATATGTTTCTGAGATAGCACTATGCATTCTCTTGACAAAATAAACACAACAGTGGCAAATCTCAAGCAGAGAATTTTATTAATCCACTGTAATGTCAGTGCCAGCACAAAGTTCCCTTGACTAGTGAGGCATTCGACCACCCAACACTCAGCAATTAGCACAAGGCCGACCATTACACATGTGAAGTAAAGAGAATCCTGCAACCACCAAGACCTCTTCTCAGAGACTGAAATCAGAGGGCTGGTCTGTTTCACACACGGGATAAAAACCGGCATTACACCTGCTGCAGCGAGGCAGCACCAATTTCCACTAGAAACGCGGCACGTCGGCACCCAGAGAGATAGTCTGTCGGGCAGCATTTGCCATTTGGCTGCTGTTCTCACACATCACAGACAGCAGACACGATTCCTGCAAGGATTCGATCCCAAATGCTGCAAACATTTTTAGCAAGAGTGCAAATATTTCCCTCCCATGAGAGAAAAGTCTCAGAAGTCAATTACTGATGACTGAAAACTACCCCAGCAGACAGCACTTCCAGGATCGGGTCCTTAACCAGTGAAATATTTAATCCACGATGCACATGTGCATCAAATGAGGTGATAGACAGAGGTATTACGGAATCAGAACCATTAATGCCAACTACAGTAGAAAAATTACTGGAAAAAATAATTGTGTGCTGGACAAACTTGTTCTTCAAATGTGTTAAGCCAACAGTATTTCCTGTAAATATATGACATTTAACTCCTTTGAGTTTTACACAGCTAATTTTACATTAATTCTGTGGATGCTTTTCCCAGTGATCTGAACTGTTCTCTCAAACTGTATCTGCAAACAGATGGTGAAGATAGCTGTTACTTTTCAGAGTAAAAACATTTTTTAACCTATTCCATCAGAAAGGCCTGTCTTCCTTAAAGTCAAACTCAAAAGGTATTTGCCTTTCTCTGAGGGACATACAGACAAGAGGGGTGGGACAGAGGGAGTGAGAGAAACCTTAAAGAGATATAATTCCATATAGAAACAGGCTTTACATAAAAAGCCTTAAACAAAACCCCAAAAGCTAACTCTACCCAACTCCCCCTCCTTCTCCTTTCTATGGAAAGCCAGCAGACTGACAGCTCATATAAACAGAGCAGACTGGTTCAGCATGGAGAAGGCGAGAGGGAACAGCAATTCCCGTTGGATTGTGGAAGCAATAACTATCCCAGAGCCTGTTACTGTATCACCTCAGATTGCTTGCAGGCCTCGTTCCAATTAAAGAAGATATTTGTGAATCAGACAGAAACATGGTATCTTAGAACTGAATCAGAGGATCTGTCAGCATAGTGGAGAGTTTACTTTTAACACGTACCAGGTCTTAACCGAACACACACATAGGACAGAGCATAATGAACACAGACTTAGAAGTTCAAATGGTTCATAGGCCCTCAAAGGGGATGACTGGCTCTGAAGGAGCCGTTATGGTGCATCAAGCAAATCCTTCTTAGTTCACACAATTATTGACCCGAGACATCACAATTATTCCTTCAGAGCCATTAAGGGTCAAATGTGTTAATCCCATTGCCACTACAGATTATTTGTTATACAGTTTACTGTGTAGGATAAGGAGGATGTTACATGGGAACCACACACGCTTGCCACACGGAGACGACCTGTCTCCCCTGTGCCAAATTTCAGTCTTGATACCCAGGGGCTTACACCAAGAATAAGGCCCAGTAGAGGTGGAACAGGGAGTCAGAGCAGCAGGAAAGGTACGAAGCCACTTTCCTCTCCTCCCCTGGTTCAGCTGCACACTAACTGACATGGAGATAGAGAAGAGTCCTTTTTCTTCTAAGTGCAATTTTTCCTGAATCACATAGGAACAGCTGCATCCCTTCATTCTCTCTGGTATGAGGAAATCACTGTCACCAAACATATAGAATCCCAGAGTGGTTTGGGTTGGAAGGGACCCTAAAGACCATCTAGTTCTACCCCCCTGCCATGGGCAGGGACACCCTCCCCTAGCCCAGGTTGCCCAAAGCCCCATCCAACCTGGACTTGAACACTGCCAGGGAGGGGACAGCCACAGCTTCTCTGGGCAGCCTGTGCCAGGGCCTCACCACCCTCACAGTGAGGAATTTCTTCCTAATGTCTAATCTAAATCTCCCCTCCTTCAGCTGAAATCCATTATCCATACAACTGCAAGACACTTCTGTATGCCTGTCAGACCTCTTGGTTGAACACACAAATCTCTCAGCTGCCTACTCCGAACAGCTTTGCGTACATTTTTCCTCAGGGCAGACACTTGCACCCTCTTTTTGTGGGCAGCACCTTAGGGAAGCATCTTGTCCCAATCCAAAGAGCAAAACCCTCAGTGAAGAAGTGAAGCCTTCAGCAGCCTTCCTCTGATGAAAAACTGCTAATGTGGACCAGCTTTGACAGATAAACAGAAATCAGCATTTTGGAATCTTTCTACCTTACACTCAAATTGACATAACTAAGTCAATTCAATTCATTCCATCAACAGTGGAATTCTTTGCCTTCCTTAAAAAACAAAGCAAGGACAGACAAGTTTAAGACCATTCTTTAGGTCTCTCATTTTCAGCCACAATAAACAAACTCCTGAAATGCTAAAATGAAAATAAGCTGCACACATTGCACTGGTGGTTTTTGTCTCAACATGCCATGATACTCTTCCTGAACACCATGGCACAAAGTGAACTATGAAGCACGTCATCTCCTTGGTGGAGGTCAACAGGAACAACGCCTAACCCCACCGTGCACCTGCTGTGGAGCAACTCTGCATTGTATACAATATGCAAAATAACTGAAGCAATAAAAGAAAGGATCCTTTAATGCTGTAACAACTTGCCCAAAAGCTCTCTGAAACTCCACATAACTCAATCTGTCATGAGTGCAGTCTTCTGCATCATTCCTGTGGCACACAGGTATATCTTTAATCATGGAAGCAAAGAGAACCTATATAAAATAGCAGATAAGGATGAGTATAAACCATTTCCTGCGCCATCTCTCCTACAGAAGCCTACCCTGCGGTTCCTGCTTTGCTCTGCTGCTTGTAAGCTATATAATTGCTCGTCCCATGACAGTGCTATTTCTGTTGCTTCCACTCACACTGTACATTACTCTCTGTCCTGTAGGATACACACATACATGCTAATATATTATTAATATGATAACACAGGGCCTCGTTTTCTTGCGATTTTTTAATACCGAATTGGTAACAGCTGCACTGCAGCTTCTGTTCAACTGCTTTTCAGTAGCAGAACACTTCCAGGGGGGCAGGAGAAGGGGGAAAAAAAAAATATGTATCTTCATCTGGGGCTTTACATTGGCCTCTGAAATGCCATCAAAATATTGCTTAAAAGACACATTTTTGCAAAGTGTGGGAAAACTCTTCAGTAATGTTTGGGTTATTCATTTGGGGGAAAGAAAGCAGATTTTGGCTAAGCGCCAAATGGCACGCAGGCCAAACATTTATAACTTCCCTTATAGATATCTGCCTGTTACAGGGGCTGGGAGGGAGACGGGAAGCAAATGAAGAGAGAAATACAGTAAGACAATAATTTTAACACACACCAGACAGAATTTTACATTTGCTCATCCCTAAGAGATATGCAAAACTTCTGCAAGTGATATTTGACCTGCAAAGTCAAATTTTATAGTGGCACTGGAGCATTTCACAGCTCCTAAATAGTGTAAGTAGAGAAACTGGATTCTCTGTTTTCAGTTCTTTTCATAAAGCAATGAAATCCAGATTCAGCAAAGTACTTGAACAGGTTCTTAAATGTTAAGCAGGAATGTTATCTCAGCAAACACACATGCAAGAAGTCAGAAGATTCAAGCTAGGCATGCCTTGAAAATATTTTTTTTTTAATTGATATCACTCATATGGCTGAGAGCAGATGTGAAACATGAGTAAATACTAATATGGGGGCTATCATCCATTTTCCCTCTTTCCTCAAACCCACAAATCCACAACTGTACTCAACCACGTTGTGGAAGGAAAGATTATTTTTTCCAGTCACTTGTTTTTCCGAACAAGAAATTTCAAAGTAATCTTTTTTCTTATAACTGCTCTCCTGTGATAGGAGGAAAACTCTTGTTTTGTTTTTATCTTTAATTCAGTAAGTCCTGTGAGAGGTGATTGTTTACACTTGGCCAAATGTTTTCATGTTTGTGCCAATTTTAAAACCACAGATTTGTTCTTCAAAGTGATTACTGATGCTGAGATGATGACCACGTTCTGTGTTGTTCTCATACAAGCATAGCTAAGCTTTCTACCAAAAGATTTCCTTTTAAACCTGCAAATAAGATGGTAACATCTTTCATCTACAGCCCAAAATGAACATAAGCAACAGTACTTCCTAAAGACCTTACTTTGTGGTTACCATTATTTGCAATACGTGTTTTCAGTTTACCCTAAATGCTAAAAATAAAAGTATCACATCTGTATATTCAAAAGCTAGTCAGTCTCTCATGTGCCTGTTCATCATTTATCATAAATATTAGTCCAAAGGAAATGCTCAAAGATCCCCAGCAGTTATAGAGGCACCAGGACAGCAGATACTTCAGCAAATGCATGCAAGTAACCTACTTTACTTCAAGGGGACATGGTCTGATGGAACATGGCTGAGGGCCATAGCTGCCTTTGGGATACAGGTAAAACTATGACACATGTATATAGAAATTACTGGTGTAAAGGATTCCTCAGTCACATTTCATTACTAGAAAGAACTTCTCATTGCTCTCACCTACATAACTGTTTCCTTGTCATGAACTTTATTAGTTGAATGCTGTTGTTCACTGAAATAGCTATTGGGTGTTTCTTGATTTAAAATGCTGGATGGTAAGTTCCCTTTTCAGACACTAACATCTAATCTCATCACCATCATTATACACCAACCTTCCTGCCCATTGCATTCCTGCTCAGGATAAGCCACATTGAACTGCTGCAGTGACACAGAAGTTGCAAGGCCCCCCTCTTCAGAGCTTCTATAGCACAAAGTAGTCTCATCTTTAGCTCTGTCCGATGTTACAGACAGGCTGGAACTCTTCCCTCCAGGGCACTCACTTCTCTGGGGTGAGCATCAAATAGCTCAATTTGAGATCCTTTGCTGGTTTCCCAGCTGATCAGGAATTTGAAACAACACATACTACTCACATAACCTCCTTCACGTTTCCCTTTTGGTCATAAAATCAGAATCACTGAATGGTTTGGGTTGGAAGGGACTTTAAAGATCATCTGGGTCCAACCCAAGTTATTTTAATCCTCTTTTCTCCTTATTGCAGGATATAAAGGTTATCAGTGAAAGTTCTGGGACTTCAGTCTCACTCTGAGCTGCACAGAGCAGACGCTGAAGTGACAAGCTCACTGAAGTTTTTACCAAATTTCTGTGACATGCGCCCATAAATAAAGTCTGTCAACACTTGCTGTTCTACACTGATTGCCAACATCTCACTATTCTCAAAATAAATACCTCCTACAGCCACTTTTAGTTGCCTGGAGTACTAGATGTTTAAATACAAGTTTAAAAATACCATTTCCAATGCAGATTAACGATCTTTGCTCAGTGTTAAAGAGCTGAAGTCCATCAAACAGATCTAAGCGAACAAACCAAAGTCAGTCACTAGCTGCTCATAGAACTGCTGGGCTTCAGTTGACTTCAAATAGCCACCCATTCTGCCTCAACTGATTTATGACAGCAGCTTCATCATGCAATTTTGCACACAGTAGTCAGCAGCGCATCTCCAGGTTTTCCTAAATCCAAGTCAGAGGCTAAGTCCTCTCATTTCTTGTTTCTAAATGTCTGAAAAATCAGAAACATTCAAAAACTCACTCAGGTAATCATACAAGAGGAGGAACACATTTTGCTGCAATAAACACTGCTTGAGTGGAAATTAAGCATCTAGAACAGAATATACATCCCATTTCAGAGCATTCTTTCTTGACAATTTGTTTCGGTCGTGGTGGTTTTGTTTAAAAAAAGTAAGCAAGAGTTTTTAAGGAACCGCAGTATTCACTGTTAGTTAGAAACCAGCTAACAGGCTGTAAAACACTCAAGGAAAGCAAATATACACCCTCCTCCCTCCCTCCCCAAACATCAGTTCATGCTTCAAACCAGGTATCAAGCACTCCAGCACTAAGTTACAACAGACATACACCAACACAGACTTATCCCTGCAAAGAGTATTTCACTAGAGGTCACTCTGCAGCGCAATCCTGCTTTTACCCCACTCACACACATTCAGTGGCACTTGTGTTACTAACCACCTGAAGGCTACTAATCACCCCAAGGTTTTTAGTGAAGTGGATTAAGCACCCAATACCAGACTAATACAAGTAGTATTGTATCTGATATAAGTAGCAAAATAAAAAATGGGTAAAGATCTCTTTGAAGAGGGTTAAAATACATGGGTCCAGCTGGTAAGGTCCGTCCCAAGGGTCCGTCCCAAAGGTCCAGCCAAATATTAAAATATTAGGCCACTAAGTTTGTAAGAAAATGCTGCTGTTTGATCATTACCTTCTTCCCTCAGCAAAAAAAAAAACCAAAACAACACAGCCCAGAACATCCCAGATTTTACTTTTTCTCTGTGGGCTCAAGTAAGGTCCATCTCCTTCCTGTTATCAAAGCTCTTAAGGGCTAAATGCTTGCAAAAATCACTTATGACATCAGGTTTGTATGGAAAGACATAATATCTGACAGCTTACACGTAAGAAGTATTAAAAACTTCAAGCTCTGGCCATGCCCCTGCTGACTGGCCTCTGACTACCACACAGCCTGAGCAGCCACAGACTCATCAGTGCAAGGAGAAGGACATTTTACACTCCACTTTCCAAACAAAACCACCAAAAAAAAAAAAAGCACTGAAGTTAAAACACACAGCTCAAGCTCAGCTGCTGATAGATAAACAGGCCCTTCCAGGAGCATGAGTCTCACTCGGCTGTCCCAGGATTACTGATAAGGCCAACCCGAGCGCTAGCACAAGGAAATGAAACCCTGCTATGGATCGCGCTGTTCTGGTCCCAGCCTTAACCAGAAGCTCAGAGGCCAAAACCCCACCTCCAGCAAGAGAGAGGCACGTAACCACTTCTGATTCAAATTCTTATCCTCCCATTTGATAAAGCACAGCACATCATTACAGCCATCTTTCCAATGAAAGGGAACATTTATTTTAGACATGCAAAACCAGGCAACTTAATTATGACCCTTCTGATGAGATGGTTCCTAGGTTTTCTATCAACATGTTCCCAGGCCTATTCCCAGGGGAATTCAGTGGTAACATGAAGAGCGTGACCGTTTATTTGGCTTAAGGAACACATTAATTTATCTGGCTTATAGAATTTAAACATCTGACGAATGACAGTGTGGTTGATTTTATTCATCAGCTAATTGCTTTGCCACCTGGAGCTGCAGCTTTATATATTCAGCTTATAAAAGATCTGAAAAGGATCTCAATTATTCTTTAATTTGTTCCTTGAATATAAAGTAGGAAAATCTGGTTTAATCAAACATTGTCTCAATTCTATTGGGATATGTCTAGTTACCTTATAACAAGGTAAGCTTTCATTTAATCATATGATATGATAATTCCCCACTTTCAAGCCAAGTATCCTCTTAGTTACAATCAATTTTCCACTGAAAAAAAATAAACATTGTCTCTTTACCGAAATCCCTGTAGAGGGAAATAGTCCTTTTAATGCAACTTGCTGTTAGTACAACCACTCCAGGAATTTTTGCATTGGAATTCATTAAACCCCCTCATTTAGCACTGACGGGTAAATTGTGATATCCTGAGTTTTTAGAAATGACTCCTCATACATGGGGTGGGTTTTGGCATAGTTGGAAAAGTCTGATAATGAGCAATTGGGCAGAATGGTGGGATCAGCAAAATCAGGGGGTTATTTTACTATATAATACATTTTTTATTTTACATGGCACCCTCTGTGAAAATTGGCTGCCCTATAGTCTTTGTACTTATTTTGACTGCAATAACAAAGGAGAGAGAAGATACACCAAGCAAAGTAGCTTTTCTCCACAGTTTTGTTAAAAATTTTCTGTGTTTCCATGGGAAAATAGTACAAAAAAAAAAGACAGAAATGGGTCATAGAGTGCTGCATACTCACAGAAAAAATACTTAGCCGTAACTGTGCACCTCCAAAAGTAATTTCCCAGCACTAAAGGACTTTCACCCTTTACCAGATAAAGCCTAGATCTAGAGAAGGAGGACAGGAGAGATCAAGAGCAGCCTGCATCCCTAGGTGAGTGTAGAACCATAGAGTCTGCTACCTGGAAATAGCATGTTAATTTAAGAAGTGTAAGATACCACCACATTGAACATGAAGCAAACATAAGTGTGTGCTTGCATAGGAATAACTGAGAGGAAAAAGAGGGAAAATTGATGGAAAACCCTTTCTTCAACCCAAACCTGCTGCCTGGTACAGTCACATGTGCTGAGCTAGACACGACACTTACAGGTGAGGGGTCCAAAGGCTAGCCTGGCTGAACGAAACATCCTTCTGATGGAAATGGCACGACAGGCACTGGCAAAATAATTTGATATGGAGGTAACATGAAGAAAAGCAGAAAAACAAGTTAAAAGCAAAACTATGTGTGTTAAGTCCTGAAACACTGTGGATCCAGAGGTAGGAAGGGATAAACTGAACCTCTTAGTGCTTCTACAGACAAAAACACTGACCTTGTAGCAAGAGCTCCGAGTGCCCATAGGACCTGGCCACAGAAAAGGCAGTGGCAATAGCCCTGTGGAAGGAGGAGAGTTTGAATGAGGACATGAAAAAGGCTGATATAGCCCAATCTGAACCTGTGTTGAATGTTTTGGCAAGATCAACATGCTTATATCTGTTCTCAGATAAGAAAGATGGGAAAAAACCTCATCCAATAAAGGAAACAAGTGATGATCTACCTAATGATAACCATTTCACACCTCTGGCTTTAAGATACAATCCAGCTCCAATTGCCTTTATTTTCATGGGAAGCACCTCATCTTGCATATCCAGAATGTCATAGCACTCTAATGCACAGTAATGATCTTAACAATAGCAATCTATGGTATTAACATTATACTTCATATTAATGGTTATTAATAAATTATTTTTATTTTTTAAATTGTACTTAAACTTGAGCAATTTGTCCAACTGAGTTGCATTAAGGGGGAGCAGGCATCAGTGAGGGATTTGGAGAAGAGGTCTAACTTCCTCTGAAATTACTTTCTCCAGGAATTCTAACTCTTACTCTCTGTAGAAGACTTTACATGCAGCTGCAGATCCATAGCATACAGCATGAATACAAACACACAATGGCACTTTGAATTCAGAGGCCACTGACTAGAGTAAATACTCTACCTGAAACTTGGGATTCTTGTCATAAAATGAAACAAGTGTTTCTGTATCCAAATTTTATACTCTGGATTCATGAGGCAGAGTGGAAGTTTTGAGCAAAGGAGCCTGGCATTTGGCAATCCTTCCTTGAGATCTCCCTGGAGCTCTCTTCTGTGGGAATGCCAACTTTGTTCTCCTCTAGCATCTGAAACACAGATGAGGCTGAAGCAACAGCTGACTTCTCAATTAGCTTTGTTCACTGAATTCAGGAAATAAAGCCTATATTTTTTAGCAATGAGAAATCTTTTAATCAGTCTCTCTATTGCTTAAAAGAAAGCTCGTTCTTAAAAGTGTTTAAGCCATTGTTTATGTGTTATGCAACTTATAAACCAACCCAGAGTATAACGAACTCTGAATTCAAACAGGTTGAATAGCTGCAAGCAGAATTTAGACCTAGGCAGTCTGCAAAGATGACATTTCAGGGCTATATTTGAATAGTAAAAAAGTTCTAGTGTGGGCATACCACCAGCTATACATTCATTCTTGCTTTCTAATGAACTTGCCCCTTCTGCCACATAGAGTGATCTGATGCAATCTACAAAGCATCACAGAGCACAGAAAGAGATGAGGTCTGTCCTGACTTTTACACAGTGCTACAGAACAGAGAGCGCTTCAAGTTTCACAAGAGTGTAAAAGCACTATGTCCAACAGAATAACTCCTGGCAGAAATCAGACATACCTGCCATAGACTTACCACTGGAATCACTATAAAGAACAGAAATGGAGTGTCCTCTACCACAGCTTTTAGATCATCCGCTAGCGCTTGCCTTCCATCTTGAAAAACTGCCAGGAGCCAATCAGGACAGCCATGGCTGTCGTTAGGGTTCATATGTTTGCATATACTTTGTAAGCAGTTACCTGGGACTCAAATGTGCCCTTTCGGTCTGTTCCCATTTTCTGGTTATGAAAATAACAAAAGACAACAGTAGCCCCATTAGATTTTTGGCTAGCATCAGAGAGGCTGTCCTGGCCAACAAGGAGAGTGAGCTTCATTCTCCCAAACATATGGCAGTGATCAAGTGGAGCACTCAGAGCTGTTCTGTGCTCTCCCAGCTTATTCTTTTTTCAATGAATAATCTTTTGTTTTCTTAAAGAAATACCTATCCAAAACACATGTTCAATGGGGATTTGGGACAGCATTTCTCTTCAAGTGTGTGTTCCTCTTTTCTCCTCCTCCATCTCTTTTGCCTCCAACAACTAATAGCAAAAGTCCCATCTTCCTCAAGTTTTAGAAACTGAAAACCCTTTGAAGACTTCAATTTAAAAAAAAAAAAAGAGGGAGAGATATATTTAAAATAAACATAACTTGCAGAACAGATCAGATCTTTTTCCTAAGTTTCCAAGCTCCAAGCATTGCCAGAGCAAGCAATATTTCCCTGGCTGAAATTAAACACCATTACCAATGGTCACCTCTCACACTGATCTCCTTTCCAGCTTGCAGTAGACCAACCTTGGAGATCCTGACAGCACTGGCAAGAGATACTGTGATCTGGAAGTCCACAGAGCTTGAAGATTTCTTTTAAAATTATCACTACATAAAAAGAGAAACTTAGTAGAGGGATGCAACTGCAGCTCTTCTTGCTTTGGCTGTTCTCTGAGTGAATAAATCGTATTCTCAAGCACATTACTTACTTTATTATAGACCAATAATATTAACAGTCTAATTGTCAAGGGGATTAATAAACTATAGGTATGAGAAAGACCTTAACAGTTTTTATTTAAGCTCAGAGTTCGTATCTTTTCACCTTCTCATCACACTGAAGACAGGAGAAAAAATAAGGAGGGAGGAAGTAAAAAAAACACCACCTGTGAAAGTAACATCCAAATTTTCTCTGCCAGCCTCCTACCACAGTATGCAGGGACAGCTTTCCTACCAGCACTGGCACTTAATTTAATTCATTACAGGGCAGTCTCATTAAAATGGATATGCCCTGAATGGACACCACAGCTAGAAATTACTCATGAATTCAGGTATACAGAGCTGAGCGCCACATTCAGCTGGGCTGATGAGATGAATGTATAATTCTCTCAGCTGCCCCTCATTTCGTGGATGTTATTATTTCAAGCCCTAGCAAACCTGTCTTCTGCAGGAATTTAGTACCTCCCCACTTTTACTGAGGAACAGATTTACCCCTGAAATAATAAAAAGAAAATCCACACAGGAAAAAAAAAAAAGATGTTATAGAAAGAGTTATTTCCAGAATAGGAACACAGTCCAATGCATTCAAACTCTCTTGAAAACCAAATGTTTATTTTATGTCTTCCTCACTGTGGGTCTTTGTCAGAAACCTTGTTACTCCTTGACAAGGTAAGGCTGAAGACTTTGGAGGGAATAGAACCTAAAAATGACCGGGACTGTGGAGAGAAAAAGCCCAAGAAATACTAATATTTCTGAGGAAAAGCAATAATTGGCACAGAGTATGAAAGGCAATATTATTGCACACACATAATCCAAGCCAGTATGTTGTAGCAGACAATATCCCAGCAGAGAGCACAAACCTGATAAACCTCACAATACATAGCTCAGATCCAGGATCATTACGTTAATTTGTGGGCACGATGCTACAAGGACAGTTATTAATTATAAGGAGGAGAGAAGTGATATAAGAAGGCTATCTTGAAGAAAGATGGAAAATGGCATGCCTACAGCTTGGATAGGCAACAGTACTGCTCCAGGGAGATCTTATAGAGACTTCCAGTACCTAAAGGGGACTACAAGACAGCTGGAGAATAGGACAAGGGGTAATGGCTTTAAAATGAAAGGAGGTAGATTTAAATTAGGTATTAGGAAGAAATTCCTCACTGTGAGGGTGGTGAGGCCCTGGCACAAGCTGCCCAGAGAAGCTGTGTCTGCCCCCTCCCTGGCAGTGTTGGATGGGGCTTTGGGCAACCTGGGCTAGTGGAGGGTGTCCCTGCCCATGGCAGGAGGTTGGAACTAGAAGGGCTTTGGGGTCCCTTCCAACACAAACCATTTTATGATTCTATGATTTAGGATGTGCTCAGGGAGAATTAACAAAAATGAAAGGCACATCCACACTTAAGTTTAAATAACAGACTACAACCTGCAAATACTACAAATGGATAAAATAAATATCTGTTTTATTCTCAACAACAAATCACATTAAGATAGCTGAAATGAGGCAAATTCTACACCAAGCTTAAAATTTAAAATGAGCTTTTGTTTTTGTTATTGGGCATTTGCAATATAAGCCAATGAAAGAAAGAGTTGTGACCAATTCTTAAAAAATAACTTTGAAAATGGGACACTGACATATTCTGGAAGTGTTCAAATAGCTTCCTTTTCATGAGGTGATCTGAAGTTCAGCCTCCCACCTGCCAAAACAGCCATCAGAGTCTTCTGGGATACCTCCACCTCTTCTGTTGAACAGGTTCTCTTTTGTAAGCCCTGCTTGGATTCTCAAAAATGAAAACCAAACAAAACCACCAAACCAAAACACCAGCTTTTATAGAAGACTTCTGAAGGGCTGGATACCTGGTTTCATCGTTTTTTCAGTCTTCTCAGAGACAACATCTCCTTTGAAATTTCATTCCACAAACACAGGTAACAAAAGCTATCATTTTAGCAGTCCATGCAGGCCTACTCTTAGCAGAGAGAGCTCCTTGAGATCTATCTTGCCCTAACTACCCTTGGACCTAAACTACACTATCCTTAACCTTGTTTAGTTTACTGATACTGTCATTGCCTTTCCAAATGCTAAGATCAAAATACTTGGAGGCATGAGATGTCAGATGTGTAGCTCCCTATCACAGTAAGCTGCAATAGTCATACTGCTTGAAGCTTTTAAAATAAGAATGGACAGAACACTGAAAAGCTACTTGTAGGGAAAAAAATTCTTGCCTCTAGGAAAGATGAGTATGTTGAACAGCCTTACAACCTTCAAATACACTGCTGAAGATTACTGTTGTGAGACCTTAACATTCCCTTATTTCAAGAATGAGTTTTACACAGAACCGCTGTTCCCTCAGTTGTGGATCTACCCTTCAAATCATCTGTTTTAAGTCAGGGTAAGAACTGGCATTTCTTCTTCATGTCTTTAAATACACACACAGCATGAAGAAGAAGAGTCATGTTTTGGCCCTTTCCTTAATTTCTACAGATCTTAGCAAAAACCAGGAGGCCTAATTTTCCTCTGTCACACGTGGTAAAAAAAAAAATCTAAAGTGGTCACACTTCAGTTAATGGAATGGTGCCCATACAGAACTGGTAAAGGTAAACTGAGCCCAGAATCAGATTTGCAAGCTTAAATGGACTAGGGAAAGGCTTGTGTGAATGATAGTATATGGAACATATACAATAGCTGCCTCAAACTGGGACGCTATGTAGAGATAACATGATACTACAACCATGTAGTTGGCTACAACAATACAGGCATTGCTGTAATTACAATCATGACCTCCCAGAGCTATTGTGTCTTTAATTAAGCCTTTAAGAGTAGGCATTTGCCACTTAATCCTAACTCACTGTAACTACTGCAGCGTATCATCTACATTTTCACAAAGAATTACTGTGTCATATTTCTGTCAGAAAGATGAAAGGGAATATTTTAGTTCAAGTGGCATTTACAGAATGAAACCGTATGAAGTAAGAGGCCCATAGATGTCCTTTTAACAGCACTTCAGACCAAGTAAATGCTTCTGTTCCCTTACTTTCTCCTACCACTGTGCTTCCTCCCAGCATAAACTGGGAGAAAGCAGGCAGGAGGGGCTACACAGAGCCAATATCACACCTGATTACACGGATGATAAAGCTGTGACAACAGATTTTAACCAGAATACAGTGCACAGCAGCAATGCCACAAACTAACACTTTTCAAGTTTCACTTAACTCTTTACCACTCGTGACAAACAAACCAACGAACTGTCCTTGCTGGTCTCACCTTCACCACACTTATTTGGATGGAAGAGCTTCCCTGAGGTCCCTTTCCATTCCAAAGTGCTTTGAGCTAAAGCAATATTTGGTGCAAATAGATATAGTCACATTATTTTCAACATCACTAACAGGCTGTTATTTAGAGATATTTTTCTAATGATGTGCCTACAAAAGTAATTCTTCCAAAAAATATGTGTGTGTATGTAGAAGAGTTTGTCCTTTGTCTGAATGGCACCACTGTTAACTCAAGCACAGAGAGTCTGAGTAGCTCTGTCAGTTCTACTTTACTTTAACAGACTCACAGGCACCGGAGATGAGAACAATTTTCTGCTTATTTGAGGGATTCTTATTCTAACTATGGAAACCTCACTCGGCCCAATTTCCACATCCTTTCAGTGTCTTCTTCAATATGAGTATTTTCACTCCACTTTAGTACTCCCCTCTCAAAAACAACATCCAAACAGTCTAATGAATGAGAAGAATTAAATCAAAAACTAAGAACTATGGATGTGGTAGGGGAATTTAAAAGCGAGCTGCCTCTTGTGTATTTCTATATCGCCACAGAAGACTCTCAACACTTTGTCTTACCGCTGCACATCAGAAAAGAGACACACAAGATGATCTCAACTCAGTCAGAGCTGGTTTAACTCAAGAGCTCTTATTGTTTTAGTCTTTCCAAAAGAACCCGTGTCCCAGTCTCCTACCAGACTTTGATGTCTTCTATGAGCCTTCCGTTATTTCTCCACAAGAGTGCATTCAGCAAAGTCCTATTTTATTATTGTCTCTCTGACCTTTGTCATGCTTGTACTTCCCTTTCACAAGATTTTTCACAAGCCTGGAAAATGCACACTGTTCACATGACAAGGTAAGATGTCAGCAGTTGCCCGAAGCCTCTTCCTTTCTCCTTTTCCCTCCTTTCTACTGTTTGCTGGAGTGTTAAGATAGTGTTACCTTCCCAAGTTGATCACAACAGTATCCCCAGTTTCTGGAGCATGAGAGAAATTGATGCAGAGTGGTTCTTTTCAGCCATTTCGGGTGTAAGTAATGTATCAGCCACACACAGATGCAACCTCTTAGCAAATTCTAATTGCCTGCTCACACATCATGCAAGGCTAGTGAGGTCATCGGGGCTGATGCTGACCAGGAAAAACTGAAGGAAGTTATTTTGCATTATAACACCCAATGTGTTTGTTCACACTGCAAACCACATTTAGCATACATTAGTGGAAAAACTTATCAATAAAAACCTATTATCTCATGGACAAACTACCTGTAGAAAGATAGTTGAAAAAAAGATGTTTGAAATGGTTTAAGAGAAGCACATTCTTTTTAAGTGAGTAATTTGAGCTCTAACACATCTACAAGATCAGCCTATAACTAGCACTGCCTGGTGGGGTACCACACAAAAAAGTTTATCCAAAAGAGGGTTCCCTCTAGCACCAATGCAAAGCGTTTTCTCTTGTAGACTGAATTGCAAATGAGGAGGAAAAGTATACTATTTTTTAAATTTGGATTTCAGCTAACCAAAAGAAAATAAACACCAAAATATAGCTCCAGTGTTTCTGCTCAGTACAAGAAGTCAAAACATTCTGTTTCATTTTTTATGAACTCCTCCTTACATGAAATTAAAACTCTTTCAAAACATTCAAAAGCTTAGAGGAAAAATAACTTCCCAAATGAAAGGTATCACTTCAGCATATCAGAATGCTTCTCCCTGTTGTTTATGCTTTCAAAGAATAATCCACCATCCCTACAAGGATACAGCTATGCAATGACACAGCTTAAATTACTTCCCTACAGTGAGAGAAAGGAGTCCAGCCTTAATGAACCAGTCTTCTTGCCAACACTTTTGCATACCATCCTCAACCAGATCCTTCTTTCCAGGCTTGATGTGAAAAGGTCACTGGCCCTTTATCTGGAGAAGATAGCCCCTGCAAAATCCCACCATCTTTTCTTTTCACTTGACACCAGTACAACAGCCTCTGCTCTGCTGTTACAAGACAAGCACCTCCAAATGCCTGATCTCATATCTCTACTACAACTTGACATACTCACAGTGTGAAGGATGTGTTAGAGTTCATTCCATTTGGAAAAGAACATCTTTAACTGCTGAAATCGTATCTCTCTCTCTCTGTCTCTAGAAGATGTGCTAAGTAATTGCAAGTTCTTCTTGACAATTAGAATCACATCCCAAGACTTGCCATTGATTTCAGTGAGCTTTAGATTGAGCACGCATTTACCAAATGAGACTGTTTGGGTTTGATTTCTTCAAGGAATTTAGGTTGAGCACATTAAATGCTGCAATAGTCTCAAATAGCAACACAACATGATCTACAGACTCTCAGACCTTCACACCTTAAGCAGGATGGGTTCTTTCACACTCATGTAATTGCCTCCCTTTTAAAGCTTGGTTACATCAAACAAAAATATGTCATTAATTAAATTCTTATTTCTAAGAGACGGATTTTTTTTTTTTTTAAACTCTGCTAGGCTGAGTTATTCTCTTAGATATTACTTCTGGTTGAGCTCTGAAAGTGCTTTATAATAAAGTCATCCCAGGAGTGTGAAATAGGTATCTTTACAGAGGTTTCTGAAATTCTATTCTCTCACACCGTATGTATCCCAACAAATAACCTTGTATCCCCTAGGAACAAGAGGAGTCAGTGAACTTGACTTGGTTTTTTTAGACCTTTTCCTCTTATTTTGGGCAGAATTCCCTTTCACGCATCAAAAATTAGGCCAGCTTTAGACACGTTAGGCATGCAAAATCCTGACAGGGATTCTGTGCATGAAACCTTTCTGACTACAGAGGTATATCTCAAATATCATGCAAAAGTCCAAATTAAGTGTATGATTACTAACAAGAAGTGAACAGATACATTCAGATTCGAGCTCAACATCTACTAAAAAGCAGCTTTAAGAAAAGGCAGGAAAACCTGTGGACAGGCAGGTCTGAAGAGCCACTGAAGGGGATGGGGTAACAGTCTGCCAATCCAAACAAGACTGTTGGCAACAGGAAGGGGCTCATCTATCCTCTTTCATGGCAAATAGGTCAAGAAGTTGTATGCTTAGCTTGCCACAGAGAAGATTCAGGGAACGAGAATAAGGGAAGAAAACCTGAAGCCTTCTAAAGGCTAAGAAACTGAAGGTTGTGGAACAGATTGCTGTGGCCTGGAATGGCAGAGGCTCCTCCAGTGGTGGCCTTTGAGGACACTGCTTTCTCCAGAGCAACACCAGCATAACTGATCCTGCCTCAGGGAACAACAGCCCAGAGGACATATGGATGCTTCCCAATTACTTAAGGTGGGAGCAGAATCCCATTGTTTTAAATGCACGAAGATTCCTTTCATTTTTGCAAACTTTCTATTGAGGAGTGAATATGGCCTAAGAATGTGCATTTCTTCTGAAGAAACCCATGTTTACAATGCCTTTTGAAAGCTGTGTGACAGCAGAAAAGGCAGAGAATGCTTCCCCACCCCCAGGATTGTATGTTGTACATTGTTATATACAGAACTCCTCTTTGTTGAGTCTGAGGTGAGCCAACTGGAAAGCAGACAGAAGCAGGTACTGATATTACACAAGAACATATTGTCACTGCTAGAGCCAACTTACCATCACCGAAGCTGCCAATTATTCCCAAGTCACTGATACATTATTTTTTTTAATCCCAGAGAACGATCTCCTCCTGGAGGCTTTTTCACACCCATGACTCTGAAGTATCCCTGGTGGCATGTTGGCTAATTAAGAGCAAAATCCATCTCTTGATGAAATAACACTGCCACTGAAAAAGATTTCTACGGTTAGAAAAAAATGCTTAATCAGGCTAGAAGGAGCAGCATCGTAACACTTGCACTAAGCACAGGAAAGAGGTCTACAGCTAGCAATTAACAATGATGAAAAGGACAGTGATTTAAAGCATATTGCCATGACGTTTTTATCAAACTAAATGAGTTTGCTAGGCCCAGCGGCTGCATATGCTTATTGTCATTTAATGTTTGGATAGCAACACATCAGGCACCGAGTATCAGGAGGTGCCGAATTTAATAAGTCATTTTGACACTGGTGTGAAACGAGCAAATCAGCATTCTGAGGAATGTGTTCACACTCTGAGCAGACAGGCAGACATCCTAAGCATGTGAGGTGACACCAATCAAAAAAAAAAAAAAAAAAAAGGGAGGCGGGAAAGAAAGGGAGAGAGAGATGAAAGCCAGGAGAAGAAACAGGCAGCAATACTACGATGAAAAACTAGTTCTGTCCGGTCTCCTGATTTGGCTGGTTGGTGTCAACAAGGCAGATTTCTTTTCACTAAGGCTGAGCTACGCTGCCTATCTTCAACAGCATAAATCTCATGTATTATTTAAGCCCTACGTGGATTATCTCAAATGAACTAAAATTAATGTAATGGAAACCTTTCAGGCCTTTTTATTGCTTTAGCGGTGATGCAAAATTCCTGCCACGTGCAGAGTTAATCAGAACTTGTTTTTTAGCACAACAAGGCTGGCTCTGCACACATACTTTGAGAGCC
This sequence comes from Hypotaenidia okinawae, assembly GCA_027925045.1. NCBI lineage: Eukaryota > Metazoa > Chordata > Aves > Gruiformes > Rallidae > Hypotaenidia > Hypotaenidia okinawae. The sequence continues at coordinate 13,960,109 of BSDF01000003.1, read as the reverse complement.
GCTCAGACGCGTTTCTCCCTGAAGCCCAGAGGAGTTGTGCCTGTGTGAGCGAACTAAGGCTCTGGCTTTTCATGCCTTTCAAAGAAGCGGCGGCAGTTTTGATCCTAGCTCCTCTGCCCTCTGCAGACTGGCTGCTTGCTCCATCCCTTGTCTTCCAACCCTCTTTATATTCTCTTTACCTCAGGGTATGTCTGTAGTGCCGAGGTACCCGAGTTAGCGATAAAACTCACCGGCGCAGGTGATGCTGTAGACGAGGTTGTGTGGAGCTCAGGGCACACTAATTTACCCCTGCTGTCACTAATTCATTTAAAGCTAGCTAAACTATGTCTACCTGACAGGCTCGCTCCTCACATTCATCCTTACTGCCATATCCTCATCCTCGCCCCTTCACTTCCAGATACTCCAGTTTTAACCACCAATCTTTTCAGTGGGCTCATCTCCTTCTAAATCAGTCCCTTTGCCTCTCCCAAAAAAAGCATTGGTACTAATTGAACTATACTTTTTGCATTTTGCGATTTATCAAACTACAGGACTCAAAAATTCCATTTTCCCCCAGTCCTGAATGCCTAAAAATGCAAAGTCTCCAAAGAAAAATACCATCTCTTTGTCTTGCAGAGAATCAGTAGGTACATTAGGATATGATAAAACAACTGTTACAATGAAGAGCAATGACATGCTTAGAAGGGCAGTCTAGAATAGGAGAGGAGGGAGATGCGGTGTAAAGGGAGGACGACGAGAGGAGAAAGCATCCTTTTCACACATTCATCAAAAGTGAGAATAAATCTACTTTCCTCACAATTACTGTTTGAACTTATCCCCAATTTGGACTTGCAGTCTTTCCCACAAAAGATCAAAAGTTTGAGGTATCTGTCAGGTAAACGCATCAACAAAGCAAGAAAGGAGACATGAGATACCATTAATACCGGAGCCAAGTAACTCTATCAACATGCATAATAACCCACATTTTAGAGCACATACACTAAAGAAATGAGGATGGTTTTGCTGGGCTGATGGGAGTTCTCCAGAGAACAGTGTCAGGTTTGCAACATCAAATTAAAAAAAACAGTCTGAGACAATCTCCTTACTTGTCACAGGAGCTCCCCATGCCCAGTCACATCTGTACCTGTTCCAGTCACAAATTACAACCAAAAGCTGGTAGCTATCTGTCTTTCCCCTCCACCCTTCAAAACCAGTGACCAAAGCAAGCCCTGCCTTTGGTACAGCTTCGGCAATGAAGCAGAACATAAACATTTCAGCTGCAAGCCTTCTGCAAGAGATGATACTTCATGCCTTAGGGACATTCAGGTGACAGCACTTTCCACTTCAGCAGGGAAACATGCTCACCACGTTTCCTCAGCCCTCACACACAAGTGGGGCACAGGGGCATTTTAGTGGCTCAAGGGGCTGGAATTCAGTGGGATCTCTCTGGCAGCATATAATGACTCTGGGTTGTTAAAGTTTAACAAGCAATGTAGCACACTTTTAACTTTTCAATAAGGACTGAAATGAGAGCAAGAGGGGCTCTGGGACCATAAGAATCCTACTAACAGGAAGAGCTGGAGACAATGCTGGACACAGAGCAAGGGACATGCAGCTGCAAAAGACTAAGGGAGCTGGAAGACAAATACTGAGCCACACAGACTTACAAGTGGATCAGAGACATCCAGCCAGAACGTGCTGGGAGAAGACAGTGGAGAGCACTGGTGCTCAGCCACATATGATACACTTCACGGGGCCCAGAGTACAACCCCCTTCTAGGATTTAGTTGGCTAAGATAGAGAGCTTTGCTGGCTGAGTCCAAGGCCAGCTCCATCGCCGACAAGAGCTGTTGTGAAGAAAGCCAGAAGCAAGAACCTGCCCCTCATTTCTCTTGGGAACAGCTTTGAAGCTGGAGCTTTACCACTGACCCACCTCGCCTTGGCTAAGCATCAGGGAGCAGCAAGGGCTGGCTGCTCTGCAAGGGACAGGAAACCAGCAACGGAGCAGAATAACAAAGCAGGCGCAAGCACTGGCCTCACCAAGGTGGAGTTGGAACGGATATAGGGCAGATCCAGGTCAGGATCAGGGTGAGAAACAGTAACCAGAGTCAGACACAATCCAGTGATCACCCCGAGGTGATGGGGCAGGTCTGACATCAAGCCAGGATGCCCGGTCGGCAGGTCGGGTCAGAGCTGTGGCAAGTCTGTCACACACAGAGCTGCTGCAAGGCTGCGACAGAGCATGGGTCAGGGCTGGCAGTGCAGCCCCAGCTTAAAACCAGGGCCCAAAGGAAAGGCGGGGCAGGCTATCATGTCTAGCTTTCTTCCCGGCAGCTTTTCTCAGTGAAGGAGCTGACCTTGGACACTGCCAGCTAAACTCTCTGACCTAGCCAGCTAAACTCCTAGGAGGGGGATGTGGCCCCAGCCTGACAGCTCCATTTCCTCAGGTCCCACATCAGTTCTCTAACTGCTACTCACAGGAAGGAGCATGAGACAGAAAAGAGGGCTTGATACACCAAGTTGTCCGCTCCACTACTGCTCATCGTAAACTCTAGCAAGACTTGGGTAGAAGGAAAGAAAAATTGCTGAAGGCAAAACCAGTGCCTGCTACAGAAAGGTTCAAAAGCCACCTCTCAGCTAAGGAAAGTAAGTTCTCAACCCTCTGCAATTCAGTCTATGTGACCATCTTTTTTCGTTTGTTTTCTTTAGTGTTGAGAAGCCAGCTCATATACATCCTAAGCCCCTGCAGGGAGAAGAGCTAGAGCAAAAGGCAGAGAAAGAGGACTTCTAAGACCTACATATCCTCCATCTGTTTAACTTGGGGACACAGGGGGAGAACAAACTGTGGACCCAAACTGAACATTGCTTTGTTCTTTCATTCTTCCCGGAAAAGGTATATCCAAACACCACATCAGAGCTGCACTCTTTGTCTTCAGGCTGCAGCAGTTTACACAGTCCAATTTAAAACGCCTTGCATCCCCTGGAACGTGTAAAAGGTGCAATAAAATTTTTACTAGCTGAAATTATAATAGACTTTTCCCTCTTTGGTCTTTCTTCCTACACTCTCTCCTAAGACCTCAGTTCAGTGTGTGGGCAGCACAGCCTTTTCCCATCCAGTTACTACTCTGCAACATTAATGCTAGGCAGCAAAGGTGAATCAGCCCAAGATGAAAAGAAGGCTTTTTGAGTCCTTCATCCTTAGTTAATATCTTTTCCTTCCATGTAGTTACACTGCCACTAACTCAATGCCCAAGAGGACGATGCAACTCCAGCAGTCTGATGGGAAGATGATGCTAATGCAGCTTCTTGGTTAGCTGCCAGACACAGCATGAACAGTGCACAGAGTCCTCACATCCCTGAAGAGGAGCAGGAGCTTTTCCTCCCTGTTCCCTGAGCTGCTACTATGCACAACACTGCAGAGCATGAAATCCAACACTGTCCCTAAGCTTGCATCACCAGAGGTACAATTAGGTCATGTTGTGAGTAAATGTTTCAAAAGAGACCTAAGACAACTTAAATGACCACCTTCCACTTGGGAAGGAGCATGAGTGCACAAATACATCCCTTTGCTTCCAGCTTCAAACGAAACAGAAGTGATACCAGAAACACTTTCCAAAAGAGCCGCAGAGTCTGCAAATGCCTCTGTGTTGTCGTGTGCTCAGTAACCCATTCTGTGCTTGCTTTTTAAACCACCAACTCTTCTCTATTCCTCCATAGCTTGTTGCTTTGTTGCATCATTCCAGTCAGGCTGCACCTGCTAAGCATGTGCTAAATCAGGTACACCACCCTGAGAGTACTGTTCAAGCTAAAACAGAGTGCAGTACTTCATAGTTCATGGAACAAGAGACATTTACTGTCCACATCTTCAGGCCCAAACAGCTCTAACCTGTCATTCATTTGTTTGAGGTGTCAAGTCCCACACTTGGGTCACGACAACCCCATGCAATGCTACAGGCTTGGGGAAGAGTAGCTGGAAAACTGCCCAGCAGAAAAGGACCTGGGGGTGTTGATCCTCAGCTAGCTGAACATGAGCCAGCAGTGTGCCCAGTTGGCCAAGGCAGCCAACAGCATCCTGGCTTGTGTCAGAAATAATGTGGCCAGCAGGACTAGGGAAGTGACCATCCCCCTGAACACAGCTCTGGTGAGGCTGCACCTCAAGTGCTTTGTTCAGTTTGAGCCCCTCACTACAAGAAAGACATTGAGGTGCTGGAGGCTGTCCAAAGAAGGGCTGGTGAAGGGTCCAGAACACACTGGAGGAGCAGCTAAAAGAACTGGGGTTGTTTAGCCTAGAGAAAAGGAGGTTGCTGGGGGTAGACCATATCACTCTCTAGAATTGAGAAGAGGTTGGAGCCAGGTGGGTGTTGGTCTCTTCTCCCAAATAACAAGCAATAGGACAAAAGGTATTGGCCTCAAGTTATGCCAAGGGAGGTTTAGACTGGATATTAGGAAAATTTTCCTCACTGAAAGCGTTGTCAAGCATTGGAACAGGCTTCCCAGGGAAGCGGTCGATTCACCATCCCTGGAAGTATTTAAGACATGTAACATGTAGATGTGGTACTTAGGGACATGGTTTAGTGGTGAACTAGCAGTGCTAGCTTAGTGCTTAGACTTGATGATCTTAAAGGTCCTTTCCAACCAAAATGATTCTATGAAACAAGAATTTTAATTCACATCAGGAGATTCCAAAGTATGACCAACACTTTTGCTCCCTCCCAGCCCTCCAATTTGCCTACCATTAAAAAAAATCAGTTTCTCCATGGTTAAAAAAATAACCAACCCAATACTATCCAAATACTGAAACCAGTGACAGGTGAGCTACATCGGCAATTTTGTTTTGCTAAAGCAGGTATCACAAATAGAACAGAGAGTGGTCTCCACTTTCAATGAGAATGGTTCAAATTCAGTAACAAAACCCAAATACATAGTTCTCTGCATACATCAGGCATTATATAGTTGAGAGCAAGTAAAAAAGTGGCAGATGGACAAGTCTCCTGTTCATTCTCCAGTCAAGCTATAAAGATAGCTTCTTTGTTTCCCTCCCAGACCAGCAGCTTATTGAGTGACAAGCTCCAGTCTGGCCAAAACAAAGTTTTGCCCATTTCTAAGGATGGACAGATGCTAAAGGTGGTGTGAAGTGGTGAAACACTATTTCACATTCCTGCTACAAGCAATCTGCAGATATTAAAGATTCCAGAAGGACACTATGGAGATAAGAAAGGTCAGTTTAGAAGCATCAACAGGTTAAGTTTAAAAACAGAAATCCCCCTCTTGAGTGCCTCCTGACTCCTCAAGTAAACATCTGCAGGCTGAGGATTCAGCACTGTTACCAGCTGTGACTTTGACATCCAAAGGCAGTTTCACTGCTCTGACATTAGCTGGGAAACTATACTGGCCAGCAGAGAGAAGCCAGTGCTGGGAGACTGGAGATCTCCAAGAAATGAAAATTAGATGATGGAACTGCCATCATCAAAGTCATGAAAGATGAGATGTAAGAGGAAAACACAGCCTAAGCAAGACAGCAAAAACCAATTTCAATTCCCTTCCTCCAGGTCATTATTAACAAAAATAATTTTGTTTTCTGAAGACTGTCCCTGGGCATTGATAACACACAATGCTGTACAGCTTCCTACTGAAACAGACTGGGAACTGCTCTGTACTCTTGAAATTTTCTGCTGGTTTAATTTTGCTCTTTCATTTAAAACGCCTTTGTTTCCATGGACATCAGGTATAGACATTTCACACTGGCTGAGGAAGCTGTATGATGGGAAATTACATTTTAATGATTAGTGCACAAAAACAAAACAAAAACCCCATATGGCAACAGAGAGGCTGGATTAGCTAGAACTCAGAGTGGAGAAACACAACATCCCACACAGCTGCTTTCTGGGTCCTAAAAAATGATCCAAGTTAAAGTTGTACTAATTATCTTCAGGTGTAGAATGAAAGCTGGTTTTCATCTCTTTTCAATCTGAACCAAAGGAATGGTGTTCAGCCTAGATTAATTTGTCCAGAGGGCCTTAAAGGGGTGTTGCTTTAATTTGCATCTGGGTTCGGTTGCAAGGTTCCTAGTAGTGGCACACTTCTGAACTGAGATTGAGCACTCAGGCATGTGCTAATTGGGCAAGCAAGCATGAACTAACTGGATGGGCATTCAAGCATGCACTAATTGGGTGCTCATGCATGAGCTAATTTGGCACTCACTCATGCGTGAACTATTTTGGGCACTCATGCATGCACTGATTGGGCACTCATGCATGCACTGATTGGGTTCGGTTGCAGGGTTCCTAGTTGTGGCATTTTTCTGAACTGGAATTGAGCACTCATGCACAAACTGACTGGGCACTCATACATGCACTAATTGAGCAATCAAGCATGAACTAATCGATCACTCATGCATGCAGTAATTGGACGCCTGCTCAGGCCTGAACTAATCAGGCACTCAATGCATGCATAAACAAAGAGGGAGATCAGGCATGAGCTAATTAGGCTCCAGTGCACCAATGTAGTAAACTCTGCAATTTAATCTCAATACCTACCACCCCTTGCTTCTGCAAAACACATATTTAAGAGCTATTTCAACATAAGAACATTACAAGGTCTACTTTCAATATCCTTACAGTCCGATATACAGCAGTTATAGACTTCATGCTTTCCTCCTGGCAGAACAGACAGTATGGATTAATGTTTTAGCAAGATGTACAGACAAATTCTAAAATTTGGCTTCTTGCCCTACATACTGCATTACAGGGGCTAACATTATAGAATCATTTAGGTTGGAAAAGACCCTTAAAATCATTGAGTCCAACTGCTAGTCTAGCACTACCAAACCTACCATTAAGCCACATTCCTAAAAGCCATGTGTACGCAATCAGAACATCTCACCCATCAAACTCTACTTTGGTAGACCAGGCTGTGTGGAGTTAATATCATAGCAAAGCACACATGCACTTACTAAAATACCCCACTTACCCCCTGGGAATCAGATTACAGGGGTGATTGTCATCATCACAGTCTGAATTTTAATCTGTTACAAACTCCACCCCATGCCCTTGTGGACAAGATTATTGGGGTCAGCCTTGTCACATATTCTTCACAAACTCCAACCATCACCCCCTGGATGAGGCTGTAGAGGTTAATTTTATAGCAACCTGAACACATACAGTATTATTATGCCCTTCAGGGCATAAATTGCAGGGTTTACTGCATTCATTCATATATGAGTGCCCAATAAAGTCACATAGGGATGCCCAGCTAGTTCACGCTTAAACGTTCAGTAAGCTTGTGCATGAGCACCCAATAAATATGTGTATGAGTGTCCAATTGGTTCATGCATGGACATACAAATAATTCACAGCTGAGCAGCCTATCAGTTACTACATGAGGGTACAATCAGTTTGTCCTTGAGTGCCAAATCAATTCAAATGTGGGCACACAATTAATTTACACCAAGTGCCAAGTAAATTTATGCCAGCCAGCCCAAGTAGTTCATGCATGAGTGCCCAGTTAGTTCATGCATGACTGCCCTGCAAACTTACACTTGATTATCCAATTAGTCCCTGCATGGAGGCACAATGAGTGCATGCTTGAGCACACAATTAGCTCACACATGGCTCCACAATCAGGGCACACATGATCACTGAATTCATACATGAGAAGCCAACCATTCCGTGCATGATTGCACACTACACTTAAGATGAGCACCCAATTTACATGAACACTCAGCACATGCATGAGCACATGATGATCTCACAAGTGCCACTGTGGACACACATGGTACGTTTCAGCGTTCTGAGGCTGCAACAGGGCCAGTGTAGGAAGTAGCCATGAACTGCCCCATGCAGGTGGCAGCTGGATCTGAAGCAGATGCAACTGCCCGTTCTAGCCATGCATTAAACCATTCTAGCCATGCAAAGCACTCCAGTGCAACCCAACTGCCTACACCAGAATGATAAACCCTTCACAACAGGCAGCCCAGACTTTATCTGGGAGCCTGGCCCATTCACTGCATGCTTCTGCCAAGATACATCTTAACTTGCAGCTGACTTTGAAATGCAAAGCACTTGGCAACCCAGAGTATGATGCTTTCTAATCTCTAAAATCCCACACTACCTACGAAAGGCAGGAGGCTTAGGCCTTGAAACACCTAAGTGTTAACAGAGTCACATTGACAGAAACAGCATTTGTTTTGAAAACTCTTTAAGTGTATTGATACCAGATCAGGGCCCATCAGTCTGTCAGCTGAAAGTCACTTCTTGCGCTCCTCTCTGTGTTGACTGGGTACTTGCTAAGATTCTCTCCTGGCTTGCATAGCTCGAGAGACAAGAGCTGTAAGCTGATCAGAGTGAGAAGTAAAGCCTACTCAGCGGCTCTGCCTTGCCAGTGCAGAACAGCTGGATTTTGTGGCCATACTGGTTGTAAGGGAACTGGTGTGGTGTGAGATGAGACCTGTCATGCTCCCTTGGGAAAGGGCTGTCTTTCCTGACAGACAGGAGAAGAATATCTACCCCATACAACAGCACTGGCCAAATGTTTACCCAAAAGCATATTCTCAGAGAGGAACAATGCTTCATGTTGCTGAGATTTAAACCCTGTGAGCACCATTTCCTCTCCAAAGATGCACCTAGCAGTCCAACATGGCTGTCCACAATGGTGGATGATTATAACGTATACCCAGCCAGCATTGCCCTCTTTAAGGAAGTTTCCAGCATGCATTTACCTGGGCAAATCAAAGAACCAGAACTGAAGGGCTGGAGAATAGGAACCATTCTTTATCTACTACTGTTTGGGTTAAATCGCAGCCAGGATTGAGAGAGGGGCGAGACAGAATGAGCATACACTTAGAGGCATGCTGCATCAGCCGCCCCATGGGAAAGAGAGAACCTCTTCTGAGGTAGCATAGCTGACTCAAAATGTCTGCAGCCACAACCCCACTTGCAGGTAACAGCGCAGGAAGCCTGACCCCGCTCCAGCAGCACACCAAGGTACACGGAGGTTTTATGCAGCCAACCAGTGTCCTGCGGTCTGGACAGCCACTCCAGGGCATTTAGCTTATCCACACACATCCACCTCATTACCCAGCCCCAAAATTAGCATGGAAAAATAAATGCCATACCACAAGAGCCCAGCGTTTAAATGCACTCTCATTCCCTACCTCAATCCAAATTTTGCATTCTGCTACAAGCTGACAAGATAATTGTTAGGTAATTACACTGTCTTCATTTCCAAGTGCAGCAAAGATGCAGCAGCAAGAGAATGTACTAGCATGATAAAAATTACATGTTTGTCTGCTATTCAAAAATTATCCACCTGGACTGTAAAGCCGTATTACCAAATAAGCAGTAGGCTGGAAGGAAACAATGTCAGGAGAATGGTTCAGAGCTCTGTTTGCTGCTGTTGTTGATGGTATTGGTACAGCTAGAATAATAGAGGATACCAATAAACTGCAGTGCTCTCTGCACCACTGCTACCCTCATATCAACGTTGGGGTACCCCAGGCATGACACATGCTGCCACAATCAGCACATGGGAGGCATGGTGGGTGCAGAAGAGGGGTGGGAGAACTCAGGAGGTATCACCAGGCCTTTATCAGCCAAACCTCTGGCAGCAATGAGGTAACTTCAACTGCTTCTAATGTATTTCTCCACTACAGTTATTGCAGACGCGACAGGTCTCTCTGAATCAGCTTGAAAATCAGCTCAATCCAGGAGTCCAAACCATGACCATGATCAGCCTGCAAAAATCTTGCTGATAAAGTCTGGCCAAGCTGGTGCAGACTTCCTCTGCCAGCATTTAAGTGAGCCAGTTTGGCACTGGTTATGGTACATCCACATGAGCAGAGATGATCTAGGAGAACGGCTGTTCTTGCACTGAGGTGTTTTCAGGATCACTGGTACCGTGATGGTACTACAGAGTGGGTATTCCATCCCATAGCTCTTCTGAGGACAAATTGCAAGATGGACCAGTAAGATCCATTCCTAGTCAAGATTTCAGCAATCAGTTATAAAGGACTGCCTTCCCTACTGCTTACTGTAAGCCACAGTTTTATTGGTCCCATGAGACACTGTGCCAATTCAGTGGGAGACACCAGCTCATCGCAAAGCCTGGCCCATGCAAGAGCACAGTATTTAGCTGCAGCCAGGCAGGACAGCTGCTCAGGCAGACGTGGCATAGAAGTCAGATGGGCTAGAAACAATTTTGATTTGGTTCAAAGACATCAAAAAGTTTCCATTTGCATCCAAAATTTCATTTTTGATCTTCATAAAGGCCTGAAAACCCCCTGCATGGAAGTTTCATTTTCTCTCCCAAGGACTTCCTAAGAGAACAAGGTATCAGTAACCGTCAGCACTTCCAGCCACCTCCTTTAGTTGTCTGCAGAGGAGGGCAGAGAAAGGCCTGAGTCTCCCAGGTCTGTTTGTATTCCCTATAAAATCCCATACTACAATTAAAAAACAAGTGATTTTGCTTTATATTTTAATTGCTGTGTATCTATCTTAGTTATCAGAGCTTTCCCTCAAAGCACCCTGAAGCTCAGAACTAAGCATGAACCAAGCCACCAGCATATGACCTTACAGTGTTTCCAAGTGCTAAGCACAGTTATATCTCATCATTCCATTTCAGAGTGTGATGTCACAAGGCATCCATGGCTGCTGATGCCATGGAGACTTGGTAGTGTGCAGCAGGTCCTGAACTGCCTGCAACAGATGATTGGTGGCTTTCTTTGCTTTTTATGAGGAATCTTACTTTTGCTTACAGGCAGCCAGTTTTTCCAAAGGGTGCCACTTTCAGTGACATCTTAGGAATCCTTCTACTCTCAAAGGCAAATTTTTAATTCCCAGAGGGAAGTGTTCAGAGCAGAGACCCTAAGCTTTCCTTATTTGAGAGAAGCGCTGCCATACAAGGCTCATTTGTCTTAAAAAGCCTGAAATCTGTTCGTTAACCTGTGTGCCTTTTCCCCATCCCTCAGCTTTCATGAGGGACTCGCCTAAATCTGAAACAGGAAATAGTTTCACATTTCCTACCCACTTCTACCTGGCACACTTGAAGGAGCAAGTCCTTAATTAATAGGGACCGTATCCCTAAAACACTCTAAAGCAACCCAACTTAAATTTTTCCCCCAAGTTATTCCTGCTTATTTCAGTTCCCAGAATTTTCAGCTAGAGCTGGTAGCTGATGATTGCTTTGATTTTAGTTATCAATTTAATCACATCATTCTTCTCTCTTTGAAGGACTCAAATGTTATCCCTGGGGGCACAGGTGGGGTTGAGAAAGCACTCAGGCAAGCTGAGAGAGTGATCTCTTGTGCTCCCCATTTCACACAGTTATTTCATATCACAACTCTCACATTTGCTTGCAAGTTCCAGGTGGAGCAGCCTGAGGAGCTGTATGTTACTTGAAAGTGGGGGAAGCATAGATGGCAATGGGCTGGTAGAAAGGAATAATTTCAAGCCACTGGATGGTAATTCTCCTCTTCCTCCTCACTGTAAGCCTCCTTCCACCTCAGTTTAGCCCTGTTAAGAAATCTGCTCAGTAAAGTCGCTGTAATAATGACCTACATTCAGATGAATTAGACATTTAAAATAAGCCATTTAAATCACTCCCCAAACCATCTATTTCCTCTCAGCAAATCTACAGGGCCACAGGTGACAAGTGCAGCTGTAAACACTAGAAATATCTACACTAAGCAAGATGAATCTCAGCCTAAACATTTCAAAGTCATCAGTGTATTTATCATCCCAGCATCCCTGAGAGATACGACAGTACTACCCTTGACACAGTCAGGCAACAGATATCACAATATACACTTCAGACCTAAAACTCAGGGTTAAAATTGGCAGCCTCAAGCTTCAGTGATGGAGCAACCTAAAAGAATGTGATACAGAGACATTTCCTAAGCAAGGTGACTTGAGTGACCTCATTTGGGGAGTGGTAAAGGTCTCTGCTAGATGTACATACAAAGAAACATGGGCAATCTATAACTCCTAGCAGCACCTGTGGACCTTGGAGAGTTGAGTCCATGGCAGAGCAGGTTTGCTGGCAGGACTTGTGACCCCATGGGGCACCCATGCTAGAGTATGGGAAGTGTCCACCTCCTGAAGAGGAAGGAGCAGCAGCAGAGACAACATGTGATAAAATGACCCTAACCTCCATTCCCCATCACCCTGTGCCACTGAGGGGAAAGTAAGAGAATTTTGGAATAAAGATGAACTTGAGAAGGGAGAGCTGTTACAGGGTTTGGTTTTATTTCTCATGTCTCTACTCTGTTTTTCTTGCTAATAAATCAGATTAACTCTTCTAAATTGCATGTAATACACGTGATGTTAATTGGTGAATGATCTCTCCCTGTCCTTATATCTCAACCCACAAGCCTTTTGTTATCGTCTCTCCCCTGTCCAGTGAGGAGGGGAGCAATGGAGCAACTTAGGTGGGCATCTGGCCTCCAGCCAGGGTCAACCCACCACTTACTGTCTGAAAGGCTGAGGGAACTATAGGAATTACTTATTGAGGCTAATCTCAGCATTTAAATAGCATTATCAGAAGCTACAAAGAAGCTATTAGTTACAAGAAGGTCTACACTGACTTGACTGGCAGAGGAAAAAGGAGATGCTTTCTGCAGGGGAAAACAGATCATCCCAGAAAGTTTGTGTGGCTTAAGACAAATCAGTCAGCCCATGGACCAAATTCTCTGCTGTTAAGAAAAAAAATGTCCTGTAGAATGTTGGGCTGACTCAGGCTGTGTACAATCCAGTGGGATTCCAATTTCTCCATGATAACACTGCTACAGGCTATAATAAAAGGGACAATCTCTCACCTGCCTATCCTTCAGCACCTTATTTTTATTTTCTTTTTACTCAAGTTTGGAGCCCTACGTTCTCCACCAGGACCACAAAAAGCATTCTGACACTCATGGCAGGATACTAATTTGGCAGACTTGCACACCAAGTAAATAGGGGTGACTTTATTTTTTTTTAATTTGAAGAAATACACGTGCCTCAGCTTTGGTAGCCACCACAGAGATGCACATAGAGATAGCTAGGTTGTCCTTCAACTTACCTGCAAGGCAGCTCTCTTTGGAGATCAATCCATCTAACTCAGAAGCCTTCGTTTGTTTTTTGCATTTTTTTTTTTAGAGACCATCTGAATCTTGGTGCTTTGAGAACCTACCAGTGTATATGCAGTGCTAAAACTTACAGGCTTAAGTATGTCAGAAATAACAGGGGTACATACATCAAAATCTTTGGGCCAAGCTTTAAATAGTGTCTGCTTATGAACCTTACCAGCACCATCTCAGGGATATGTCTGGAGAACAGTCCAGCTCCATTGTTGGAGATGTTCTGAAGTTTCTTTTGTTTCACATCAGGACACCTGCAGCTTTTCACCCATCTTCAGATATTTCTGCATCAGACTTACAGGGCCAGGAGATAAATACCTGGAGAATCTTCCCATCTGAAGAAATCAAAAGAGCATTGTGAGTAGACATGACAATTTCACAATGCCTTTATTTTAAACAAAGGACTGTTGACACAGGGCTCTAACCAAACCCCATCACCAGGGAGATTTTATCCAAGTTAAACTCAAGAGCCTGGCTGTGTATCACAGCACTATAATTTGCAGTTCAATAGCTCTGAAAAATAAACTAGAATTCTTGGAGGAAACAGATGAAAAGGTGCAGAGGTAGATGATTTTAACAGTTCTGGGATCTTTCTACTGACAGAGGAAGCACTCCTGGGACATCTTCCCACAACCACCAAGGATCGTATAAGTCACCAGAGCATGCTAAAACTGAAGAACCTTGTCTTCAATTCTGATCTGTTCTGATTCCCACGACCTGTGGAAGACCTTGTCTCATCTGCATAAGGGTGGTGTCGTTTTCCTCAGCCTCCATGCTGCCACAGCCCAAGAGCACCTTTGAATATTGGTGACAGAGGTAGACTGCTGTTTTGTTCAGATAACACAGGGAAAGGAAAGTGAGGTCCACAACCATGGCTGACACAGAGTCAGCTGAAGAATCAGCACTGTTTATAGATTGGTTTTCACCTCAGAGGAGTAAGTGAAGGTGCCATCATAAAAATGCTTTTGGGGCTGCCTTGCTAAAGCAACCTTGATGAACCTTGCTATTCATCACAGTAGCTCATTTGAGCACTGCACTCCCCAATAAATCAAAACATGCCAGGATGTCTGTAGTTCTTAATCAACATTGAGTTTCCTCTCTCCACACACCACCCTAAAAAAACCCCAGAGTGGATGCCAACTGTGCTGCTGGTGCAAATGAGTATACTTCCACTGAAGCAGAGAAGCTTCAGCCAATTTAAACAAGTTTAAAAATTTGGATCTGATGTTGCTCCTGCTTAGAGTGGTTTTTAGATACCACAGAGTTCTTGTGGGAGGAATAACAATGGAACCATTATCTCCTAAAGCAGCTTTCACACAAAGGTTTGTGGTCCTTGACCATAGAGATCTCCTTACCCACATGTTTTAGCTCAGGCAAAGGAAGAAGTGACTTGTCCAAGTCTCGTAGCTAAACAACAGCCAAACAGGGCTGCGCCCAAGCCCCGGAGACCAGGTTTCAGAGCACCCACTTCACAATTATGTCTAACCAAGTATCATTTCAATGAGGGGCTTGAAAACGAGGAACCTTTTCATATTTTTTTTTAATTGCTCAAAACCACAGCTACCACATTGAGACACATTTCTTAGCTTTAAAAAAGGGCTGCTTTCAACATTCCTAATTTGCACTGTTTATAAGCCATGACTTTACTGAATGATTATTTTTTTTCCTGTGTAGTTGAATATGCCCTGTATCTAGAGGGTAATTTTGGCTTTAATCTGCTCTAAATGCTAGAATGTCGGACAAGTGAAGCATTTGATGGTGATGATAATGAGTAGCCCATTAAAGGTAATTTTTAAAAAGTTAATGAGCTCTCACTAAGGGACCGACACGTACTGTAATGAAAAATGTTTGCATAAAGAATATAACTTTCTTGCTATTTATTTTACTTTATAGAGCATCTATAAAACTTTTTAATATGTCTTCAATTAATTCAGCTATTTAGACAACACTCAAGCTTTATTTTCATTCTTGTTTTGCAATAGAAGGATACAGAAATCCAGTTTCTAAGGAAAGCAACTGATATCTCAATTAATCACTCTCTTTTACCACCCTATTCTCTATTGAATGTCCAGGGATTCCATTTTTTTCCTTCCCCTGCTTAATTAAGGGAACTCAGCAACAAAGCGATTTAACGATAACGACTCTTGCCATTTCTTTAGCTGTGTGGTCACTGTTAGCCACTATTTGAATTTACCAGCATAAATAAAGCCCTTCAGTGACTAAACAAAGTTAAAGTAGCAATAAATTAAGCCTGCCATGTACATTTGGTTAAACCTTTAGCCAACATAAATACAAGCGGCCTTTTGCTGTGATTTGCTTGGTACAATGACATCATATATTTCCAAACAGAACATCAAGACCAAAGCCAAGAAGTTAGCACAATTCCCTTATGTGAATCAAATTGCAATAATCTAGGCTTTGTTGCACTGACTGCTCAGTTTCTGGCTCCTATGCCCTCCCCTCTCATGTGACCACATTATAAAATAATCTATGTGGTGATCTCAATCTTGCATTTTCTGCATGATTACATTTTGGCAAGGGGACTCCCTATGTCATCTCTCTCCACAGGAATGCTTTGAAAGTTACGGAAGAGTCAGGAGTTGCCAGTTCAGAGTCAACTCCAACATTCTCCTCCTTAACTAGATCCTAGGAGGAATAAAGGCTATAAAAGGGCTGTGTGTAGAAACAAATGAAAAGGCAAAAAGCTCACCAAGAGTCCCAAGCAGAGGCACTGATAACTAGAGCTAAGCCTAGCTGGGGCTGATGAAAGGAGCCTATGTCTGTTTCGGATGGGACAGTTTTTGGGCAGTGGAGAAGAAAGCACAGGGGGACAAGAAAACTACTGTACATCTATTTTCTTCAAACAAGCCCAGAAAATAACTCTGCTCACCTCCTGATCCATTAGAGTCTGTCCCAGGGAATGGGTCTACACTGCAGAGCTACACACAGCCCAAGGACACCTGAGCTGCCTTGATCGAGAGCAGCTTCACTACTAAGAAGAGTCACAGCACAGAGCACCAATGTCAGGAAGCATTCACTTGGTCTGTCAACACCGACGTGAGCCTGGGTCAGAGCACACACTTCTACAGCAAGACAGCACCTGAAACCCTCTTTCAGAAACACGGGGACTCTTGTGTGTCCTCAGGGCTTTTATCCAGCTGGGACTGGCCAGGAGCAGCCAATTAACATCAGAGAGTTGGGCTCCTTCCTGCAAAATAAAGGAGGGCAGTCAGCTGGCTCCTATCAGTTTATTTTGTACTACTACTGCTTTAAAAAACCCAAAACAGCAAAACAAACAAAAACCCTGGAGTTTTTTGGCCTTGACAAACTCCACCCTTGGCTATCTGTGAGTTTTCTATCACAATGAGTTAGCAGAAAAGCTCAGAGTCCTCGTGAGCTATGGAAGGAAAATATTAAACATTTTGTTCTCTTTTCCCTTGTATTCATGCCTCCCCAGTAGCCAGGCTTAATCCAGAACTACAATTTACTTCTAAAGAATTGTGCTCTTGTAGCTGTTCTCTAGCAACAGTTTCTTTACTAAGTAAAGCAAAACAATTAAACTTCTTAATGCATGAAGGAAACAAATGAAAAATTGCATCAGAGATATGTTACTGATGCAGAGATGAACAAAGGATGAAACAGAGGGAATACCTCTCTGAAGCTATGTGCACAGCAGAATTTTAAAAGGAGAAAACTTAATAATTAAATGGTTATAATTTTATGGCGCAGCCATAAAAATGGCAATAAGAACATTTTGCCTGAGCCAGTTTTGTGCTGAGCTGTATAATTTTCTCACTTGTTATTTACATTTTCATCATGAAAGTTTTCTTGAAAGAGAAGCGCTAGAAAAATACAGTGAGGCTAGACTTCATAACAGATCATACTTTTACTCTGTTTTAAAAACAAAGAGATAGAGCAAAACTCATTGATATATCAGCTTTTCTCTACTCTCTATTCTCCTAAGCCTGTGTTGAGTAATAATTCTTGCCTTCTAAATCATGACATATTAAGGATGAAAAAGAACTCACATTCTTTTCTTTTCTTTCTTCCCCCTCCCTTTCTTTTTATGACTCCTTTTGAAAGATCTGCAAAAGGCTGAAATATCATCCAGGTCTCTATCAAGCCAATCATCACAATGCTTATTAAGCACAACACAGAAGATGTGATCTATTTTTAATTAAGCTGTCTTTGAACAATGCAACGTAAGGAATCTGGCTTTTGAACTGCAAGGCAATCAGTGAATGGACGTTGAGTGAATGAAAAGTAAACAGAAGGAAGAATTCTAAATACAGGGAGGGCTCAGGGGGCTTTCCAAAAAAATCAGAAAAAGGTTTTCTCAAGGAAAGAAAAAAAATTAATATTTTCTTATTATAATTTTGAGGATACATTTCATTCCCTATTTGACTCACTTTTCAAAGGCACATCAGGTTGTTTGTAGAAACAATTTGTTAGCAAATACATGGTTCTCCTCTGCCCGGAACATTAGAAACTGCAACATATATACAACACTTACTGATGTTTAAGTATCAATCAGATTGTGTATTATTTGAGCAGAGTACACATTCAAGTCCACTTTACACCGTTATGGAACAGACTAAACAAACCTGACCTCAGGGGTGACCCTCATAGGATCCCTAAAGATCGCAAATGTATAGTAGGCAGTCACCACGAGGCTTTTACAGCCTGGTAATGGCATGCAAATGACACTCTGTCTCTGTAAGGCAGCCAAATTCTGGGGTTGTATATGAGAGTAATTTCCTGAAGAATTTGGGGAAAATGTGATACTTTTCCTTTTATGTATGGAATTCCCAACATCTCCTTTTTTAACTCGAGTACAGGGAAAGTGCTGATAAACTTCTCGCCGAGCAGTCCTGTTCCCTGTAGCAGCACCTCTCCAAAACTCTCCCTCCGCAAGGGGACTGGGGATGTTTCTCCAGTGCACAGAGAAAGCCCAGCATGCTGAGCCCGGTTTCCATGGCCCAGAAAACCCACTCAGCACCTCTCTGAACTATCTGTGTGAAGCATTCTCCTTCAGAGAGAGCCCAGCTTCAGGCAGGAGATGATAGGGAGATGCTCTGAATTGCCCTGCGGAGGATCCATTCTCCCTCTCTGGCATTTCTTGAGGGCGGAAAGAAACTGGTTGCAGTTGGCTCCTTAAAATCAGTCAAGGGGGATCTTACTCCAACCCCTCAGAACATATGCAGAGGTACAGACGGTTCAGCACAAGGGAAGCTGTCCAGAGGGTCTCATGCCAGTGCAATGGGTGAAGGCTTCATTTTGGTCATTTCATCACTGAGGATGAGGCCAATTTTCACAGCCACAGCCACAGCTACACATCACAAACGTAACTTCTTGTCCACACAGCTCATATCTTTCTTGCCACTTTCAGCATTGTAGCTGTGTTATTCCAGTTTTGCTTCAAGGCTTCCACTGCAGCTGTGTATACATTTGCCATAAATCAGCTTCGCTGCTCCCACTGGAGCTCTTAGCAGAGGAAAAGAGACAGGGAGGGAAAGGTAAATGCATCTTCCACAAGCCTTTGTACTTCCATGCACAGCGGCTAGTAACCGATCAGGATCATCCTGGCGTAACACAGAGGAACCCACTTGTGGTTTCACCCTGGGCTTTGAGGAAACAACCCACTCTAGACATGCTGAGCAGCAGTTCCCAAAGGACAGCAGGCCATAGTCATGCTCCCTCGCTCGGTTTTTACGAGCGCTCTCGGATGGACATCTGGTTTAAGACTTTCTCACAACAGCAGGGACTCAGGAGGGTTTTTTTCTCCCCACCTGCCAATGGAGACCTTCCTAACATTACCTGAGCTTTTATCATATCACTGATGCATTCCCACACTGTACTCCACACACAGACACATCAGGGATTGCTAAAGCCAAAACTGGAATAAGAGCATAGCAGCCCCACTTTTTGGCACCACTTTTCAGGGGATGTATTTGGTACTCACCTCATGCAATTTCTTTCACCTGACCTCCTTGACTGTGAGACACCAGTTACTACCTGGAGAAAGGGCGGCACAACAAGGACCTGTGCCAGTTAATTGTGTGCCCAATAGGTTAGGATTTTTTTGTTTGCAGCGACTTACAAACATTACAGGGAGACCCTGGAAACCCTTGCCCAATGTAATAAAGCAGTGTTAATTTAGCATATCTGCCGTGTGGAGCACTTACGCAGACATGGGACTTAACTTGGAATCTGCATCTATCTTCCTCAAGGTGCTGCTGTTTAAGGCTAAACTTACACAGAGACTACACCAGGGCTGCAGGGAGAAAAAGTGTTGTGTTCTTATGTTTTCTAAGAAAATAAGATCCTGTGAGGTTTTGTTGCTTTGAAGATCCACTCTAGACATTTCTTCCTTTACCAGTTGCTCCCCTTTCTTTCCTCTTCCCAGAATCACACCGTCAGTAACCTGTTTTCTTCCAATCTATAACATTACAAATGGGTATTTTTCCCTCCTCTACAGTTCCAGCCTCTTCTGGGGAATTAAGTTATGCGTTCTGCATGAAGAGAGGACCACAGGCTGGGTCTCTACAAGCTGCTAATTGAAAACCTTGTCAGAGGTAGGAGGAAGTGGCAAGGAACTTGGCAGGCCCACACACTTTTCTTGCTGTACTGAGCTCTTGGTACTTATGAATGGCAGCTCTGCACTACTTTGCAGAGGTTTACAAGTTGTGCCAGTACTGTCTCTGCAATTATAGAACAACATGTTCTTCTCTATAAGCTGGGAAAAAAAAATAATAAAAGAACATTTATATCCAGAAAGCACATCCTGTGTTTTTCATCCAGGTAATACTGCCACTGAAATGGAAGTGAAGACGACAGAAGACAAGACCTCACATCAAACATATTAGACATGCATGGCTATCAACTACAGAAAATGTGGATGAGGAAATGTTATTCTTCAAAAAACCATCCGCGTGTTAGATTGCTGGCAAGGAAGATCTTGGGCTGTAGTAGGTAAGAAGGTGAAAGAAGGCAGAGGGGGAGATGTCTGGACCTGATCCTGTAGCTCTCAGTTGAATCCTGCTTCAAAACATCACCTTGCATGAGAGCTGAAAAATCCAGCCCCATTAAAAATTACTACAAATTACCTGATATGAAATGCTTACATTATGAAAACAGGGATGATTTTGCATCTGTTAATGAGGATAATGACTAATATATTCAGCAGTAAGACGTGACAGCTGTCTGTATGTTTTTTAGGGGCATGTATTTTTAGATGCCACTTACCTCCAAACATATTAACTACCACATTCTTCCACAGCGCTCCAAACCTCAGAAGCTTAAGAATGCAGGTTAAATTTCCTTCTGCTTCTGCATCACTCAGTTACATCACTCTGTCTCATTACTGGAAAGCTCTCATAAATCCGCCACTCAGATCCTCAGCTAAGCGCTATGGTAAAGGGAAATGGCTAATGCCAATGTGAAACAGAACAAATTTGAAATCACAGTCCACAGAAAGATTGCTTAAATACAACTGTGCTGCCTGCTGCTCCATTTTAACTAGTTTAATCGCTTGCTGACCAAGGAGGGCTTATAACTGTTAAGGAATATATGTTTGTACTTTTCTTGTATTTTTCAAAAACAAAGATTTGCAAGACAAACTCCAATTTTAAGACAAAAGTCACCCCATTAAATCTTAACAGATGTTTCTCAAGTTTAGAAGATTAAGAAAGATTTCAGCATCAAAAATCAAAGAAAATATTCTATGACCTTAAAAAAGGATAAATCGCAAAGCTCTAAACAAACCAAAAGTCCACTGTGACAGCTGCATCTGACTGAATTGATGAGGTGCTATTGATGTTTGGATTAAACTATGCCTCTGTGATCAAGTACTCAAACATGGAATAAAAGAGGAATATATTCTTTAATCCCACCAACTAATTTTGTGTAGGCAGCAGTTGCAGAAAGCAGTGGTTACAGAACAAACGTTGGAAGTGGCTTCACTTTTGCTTATTGACAAAGCTATTTTTATTTCATTAATTCACCAAGTATACTACCAGTGTTTAAACTAACACAGGGAAATCTATATCAGGCACAGTATTCTCCACAAACAAATCACTGAAAATTTCAAAGTCATTAAAGGTAGAATCAATAGGATATGATTCTGAAGGGCTAGGAAGATGCAGTGCTAAAGTGTAATAGAAAAATTAGATATTGATTTTTTTTATATATAATCTTGATAAACAAAGTAAACAACAGAGGAGATTCCAGTTCTGGTTTTATAGCATGTCTTCTCCATAAAGGGAAAGGGTTAAGAGACAATTAAGTCACTTGTTAATTACTGTCTTAATCTATCACTCTGTAACCCTAGAAACTTGCCACCTGTAGGAGAAGACTATGTGACATCGGCTTTCAGAAACTCCTAGCAAGGGAGAACTGGAGCAAAGCTAGTCTCCAGATACTGCATTACTAGGAATCCAGACAGGAGAAACTTGGAAACAAAACAAGCCACTGGGATACCAGGGTCCTCATCTGACTGCAGCTGGGAAGGGGCTTTGGGGTAAACAAGAACCAGACCTGTGATGTTCAAACAGCAGCACAGGGTCCACTGCTGTGTGCCTGGATACCTCCCAGCGTTCAGACCCATTGCAAGAAGGAAAGGTAGGACGGCATGGGAGAGATTCTGGTTACTTGCAGGAAGTCCAGCCCCAGGCTGACACTGGGTTGCACTACAGGCTGCCAACACATGAAGGCCTGCAACCTGAGCACACAGCTGGGCACATCATTTTCTGGAGAGGAATGTCCAGTGTTGGAAAAAATAGGACACAGGGATCCTAGATCTGCAGAAAGCAGGCACAGGGAGAAGTACATAGCAATTTGTATTCCAAATAAAGCTCCCCTACTCATGCACACAGAACAACAACCAAACATTTTTTTCACTTGAAGCACTCCTGAATGTTATTCTGAAGTAATTACCTGGAGAATGATGTCACTTTAGGGAAACAACTCCCATCAGTAAATATTTACTGCGAGCATCTTTACACTAAAATTAAGGGAGGGAATGTATCCTGAAGAGATCAGAGACCATAAAGGTAGGCAGCAGTTCAGAGAGCAGACTCGGTGGTTGTGCTGGTGGTGGGTAAATCTACTAAAGCTGGTGGCAAATTTCTCACTGGTTTCAAAAAGGCTTGGACTTCACCTCTAATTCTTTACTCTTCCACCTCTTCTTGTTACTTCTGTTTCTCTTAACAGCAGCTCTTTCCATATGGGTAAGGAACACCTACTCTCCGATCTGGATTTGCCCACACTGTTAATCTATTGTGCATGTGTAAGGAGAGGAAGAAGACGACTTTATAATTCTGAGAACTGTTTCTGAGAAGAGCTCAGCACTCCCAAGTTGAATGGAACTAACCCGTACATTTTGCAGGATTAGGCCTAAATTAACTAAAAGCAGCTGCCTTGCATTCAAGAGAGACAGCAAAAGTGACAAATTATCCCATGAATCATAAAAGAGAAGAATGAAAATAACGGATGGTCTCTTCACGTGATTTAAAAACCTAAAAAAAGGTATATTCTCAGCTTTGGAATAGTCTAGACCGTTTATCATCTCTTCAAGCAGAGTTATATGCACATTTTCAGGAAGGGGTTGGATGTAAAAAGAACCATTCATTGCTATCAGTTTAGTCTGTCTTTACAGTCACTCATTCTTGAAGGATGCAAAACCACACAATAATGTGGCTGGAAAACACCAGATGAGAAAATGTATGTGGTCAGATGGCCATATATTAATGGCTATTTATATAAAAGTGTTTTGTTTTTATGTTGTAGAACAAAATACATAGAACATTGACAGAAAGTTTGAGTTTGGTTTTTTTTTTCAGCTGGATAAAATAAATCTTCCCAATTTTTTTTCAAACTCTTTTTAACTCACAAATATATCAGCTTATGCTTCAAGAATCATAAGTACGAAACTGAGCAACACCACCAGTTATGATTTATATAGCTGGTCTGTGACTATTATGCAAAGACAGGTTTTACCATTACAATTATACTTATGTAATTCTGACAGTTTTCTTTGTGTTGCTAGGGAATTCTGTAAACAAACCAAATAAAACCACAGAGTACTTCAATAGCAGTGACAAAAATTCGTAGCCACAATACTGAGAATATGGTCTAATTATTCTATAAACACACTTTGATTTGTTTACTTCAGTGTCAAATTAACTTCAAATATGTAACAACAGTCACTGATTTGATATGGTATACAATACTGCCAGTGACTGCTTTCATTGTGGTGTGTGTAAATCTATCTCTTTTTTTAAATGAGTTCATTTCTGAAAGCGTCTCTGCCGTACACTGTGAATACTAAACAGGGAAACACATATGCAACTTATTTAAAAGAAAATTATTTCCAATGAATTTTGCTATGATCCAGCATATTTCGGCTCCATTTTATTTTTCCTTTTGCACAGTAGAAGGGATAATTTTTAGGAAGATTAATAACTCATGACTTACAGAAACAAATTATAATCTCACTGGGGAAAAATGAGCCAAACTAACCTCATCTCCATCCATGCAGTTGCCCTGAATCAGCAGCTTGTGCTACTTTACAAGAAAAACAGAACTTTGACTGTTATAACCAATAGATAAAACTAGGATAAAATCAATTTTTTTTTTGAGCAGTTGCAAAGAACACAGATCCTGGAGAGATGCACGGAAGAAACAAATGATTACACAGTGGTTTTAATTTCATCCTATACTTAACTGAACTGAAATCTAGGGAAAACATCAATGGGTTATAAAAAGATTCGGATGTGGGATTTTTGTTCTTTTTTCTGGAGCTCTTTTCTGGGGAAGCAGTATGGGGATTGCTGGATACCGTGACCATCGGTGGTGGCAAGTAACAAATTGGGTAATGGCAGCCCCTGCTCTGCACAAATTACTTTGAAGTGGCTTGAGACATGCACGCCGCAGCTTGGAAGAACCTGCGTTGTATCATAATGTGCCTTTCACAGGGAAGAATCTCCAAATAGGTTTCCAAGCTTCACTGAATCACAGAATCACAGAATTGTAGGGCTTGGAAGGGACCTCGAGAGATCATCGGGTCCAACCCCCTGCCAAAGCAGCTCCCTAGCTCATATTGCACAGGGAGGTGTCCAGAAGGGTCTTGAATATCTCCAGAGAAGGAGACTCCACCACCTCCCTGGGCAGCCTGTCCCCAGGCTCTGTCACCCTCACTGGGTAAAAGTTCTTCTGCATGTTGGTGCAGAACTTCCTGTGCTCCAACTTGCAGCCATTGCCCCTTGTCCTTGCCCACAGACCACTGAAAAGGGGCTGGCCAATTCCCCCTGCAATCCATACTTAAGATATTTATAAACATTGATTAGGTCCCCCCTCAGTCTTCTTTTCTCCAGGTTGAACAGCCCCAGCTCACTCAGCCTTTCCTCATAGGGGAGATGCTCCAGGCCCTTAATCATATTTGTAGCCCTTCTCTGGACTCTCTCCAGGAGATCCCTGTCTTTTTTATACCAGGGAGCCCAGAACTGGACACAATACTCCAGGTGGGGCCTGACCAGGGCAGAGTAGAGGGGGAGGATCACTGCCTTAGACCCGCTGACCACACTCTTCCTGATGCATCCCAGGATCCCATTGGCTCTCCTAGCCACCAGGGCACACTGCTGGCTCATAGCCAACCTGTCATCAACCAGAACCCCCAGGTCCTTCTCCACAGAGCTCTTCTTCAGCAGGTCATCAAATGCTATGGACAGGTCAGAAGTCCACCCACTGAAACCAGGCCAGCTAGGGACAGTATGAGGCTGCCAAATGGCATTTGTAAAAGTACAGAAGGTAATTAAGCAGAAAGAATAAAGGACATTACTCCCATATTCCGCCAGTGCTGCCTGTTTCTGCCCATTTGCCCACATAGTACTGGGAGGTGTGACAACATCCAGTGGACCAATTTCCCTTTCAGCAGGCAAGGAGGGAATCTCTCATTTGCAAAGATCATGTGTATAAAGCAGAGACAAGAAGGCAGGAGCAGGGACCTGAGACCTGTCCCAGAAACCAGAAGGTGTTAGAAACATTAGTAATGAGAGGTATCACTCATGTCCAGGGTGTCTCTGGACTGGACTGACAAATTTTCTCCCACTGGACATAGAGTTTTGTGATTTCAGCAAGCAGGCAAAAAACAATAATCCATGCTGAAATTTCTTCAGGAGACCAACCACCCCTTCTTCCCTCTCTGGAAATAGCAAGACCTGCAATGAGAATGAAAAAAAGATGAATCTCCATCTTCTAGTCTTCACAATAAGAGGCTTTCATCAGGTCTGTGTGAGGCACCCACTCCAAGGGAGACATGAACATCCCTTTAACTCCCTGCCACATGGCTTTTCTTCCATGGAGGGTGTGACTGCATCCCAACCTGTTTATGCAAGCTGTCTGCTGTGACAAAGAGCAAAACATTTCTTTTGCAACAACTGAAATGTCAAACTATTGCAGAAAATCCCTGGAAATTTTGGGGGTCCTGCAGGCATTTCACCAAGCTCACCCAGTAAGTGAAACTCCCAGGGTTTCTCAGAACAAACAAGACAGATGCTGTCTCAGCATCTTTAGAAATGGATGGAACAACCTCCTGTGAGTGATGCAGAACAACGCCGGCTGTACAGCTGGTGACAGTGTTGGGCTGCCATCCCTTCTGGCTCTGGCATGAAAAGTGATAATAAACAAATGGATTCCAGGGTAAAACAATCATAGAGACGAGATGTGAAAAAGCCACAGAAAGAAGTGTTGTATTTCCTCTGGGACATAAAAACCAGCTCTGCAAAGGCTCCTTATTTACCTTTATCCTCAAAGATTGGTGATGAAATAAATTGAGGAAATGAACTAGAAAAAAGCAGAGGATCAGCCACTGCACAGGGCCAACCTGCCAGCTCATACTGATACCAGTACTGATGAGGTTCCTTCAGCCCTCTGGTCTCTGGGACATAAACTTGCTGAGTTGTGTTGCTCCTGTTCTGCTATGGGACACGTAAGGAAGCTTTGACCTCGTGGACATCCCAATGACGGAGGATTTGGTCCCAGAACATTAGCAGGCATGCAGTGCAATCATCAGCAAGACTCTAAAGCAGACTCCAGTGCTCCCTGCAGTGCACCTCAAAGTGTGCTGAGCAGAGACACAGGGACTCCTGCCCTTTAAAGGACTAAAATCTCCATGAAGAAAATACTGGATTTACTGTCATCAAGCCAAAACAATCTAAGGATTCATGGAGAGCTTAGAGTTTTAATGCTTGTGAGGTAGGAATTGTGGAAATTAACAATGAAATTGTGGAAATTAGAGGTTATTATTACAAAGCCTCTATTTAAGGGATAATGTTCTTGGCAGAGAAATATACGAGGCAATAAATTGCATTACTAGGTGATTATATTCCCAAAGCAAAAACTGCAGTGATGGCTGAATAAGTAACCACAAACACCATTATACTACAAGGAAAAGGATAAAAGCCATGATATTGTGCCTTCTAAAAATATTTCATACACACATATTATTTTCTTCCATTATTAGTGCATTTAAGAGCCTTGTGCTTCATCCCTCTTAGGGTTCCCATATTTACTCAAGTAGTACAGATGAAGTTTAAAGGCATTTAATTCAGATGTGGTCCTTGGACTCTTTACCCACCTGATACCCATCGGTAAGGATATACAGATGGTCGGTAAATCAAGTTCATGAGTAGAGAAACATTTTCAGCTTCTGAGAGGCCCTCCAGTACAGCTCTGCACTTCCATAAGCACAAAAGCAGATCAAGAAAGGACCATCTTCCCAGAAATCTGTGGTCCAACCCTCTGGGTGCACTTCTACTTGTACAGGTAATACCTACTCCTAGGAGAGATCACTAGGTCAGCCCCTCAGCCTGACTAGGTAGAGAAAGTAAATCCCTTCTCCCCATCCTTAGCTCATAGTTCTCAGCCCTCCCCCCAAAACAAAACCCCAAAACACTCCTCACTTCCACCTGTACAGGGTGAATTTTACCAAAAAGAAATAACTCTTCTAGCACACAACCCATATGGTTAGCTGAAGCAAAGCAAACTAAGAAATACAGCAAGGGCTGCATCTTCATCTTCCCTGTACTTTGTGCTTTGCAGCTCGGGGCTCTGATGGCTCTTCAGCTATTTCAAGACTAGCAACAAGGATTCCCTTTTTTCCCTTATTATGTATGGCTGAAAAATTGTAACTGTTTCACCAGCTCGGAGCCTCACTGCCATTATTCCTGCCTCTGTCACGTCACTATAAGCTTGCTTTATGTGTATGGAGCACGCACCAACCCCAGGCTACACTTAAACTCGCTTTGAAATGGGAACAGAATGCAACATGCCATTGTTATGCACAAGTTCCCAAGAAAATTATTCCTCTTCTACAATTTGCACTGCCTGCCAGTGAGTTTCCATGAGGGGGAGGTGTAATGGAGCTGATTTTGACCTATAAATTGCTGCTTAGCTTGCAGTCCATCTACCTGGCTATTACTCAGTCTCCAGAAGGGATGGAGTGCTCAAGCCTTTGGAAAGCCGTTTCAAGATCAGAAAGACCAAGTTAGAATCATACAATCACAGACTGGTTTGGGTTGGAAGGGATCTCAAAGCCCATCTAGTCCCACCCCCTGCCACGGGCAGGGACATCCTCCACTAGCCCAGGTTGCCCAAAGCCCCATCCAACCTGGCCTTGAACACTGCCAGGGAGGGGGCAGCCACAGCTTCTCTGGGCAGCCTGTGCCAGGGCCTCACAGTAAAGAATTTCTTCCTATTGTCTAATCTAAATCTCCCCTCTTTTAGTTTAAAGCCACTGCCCCTTGTCCTATCACTGCACTCCCTGACAAACAGTCCCTCTCCAGCTTTCCCCTTTAGATACTGGAAGGCTGCAATAAGGTCTCCTCAGAGCCTTCTCTTCTCCAGGCTGAACAAGCCCAACTCTCTCAGCCTGTCTTCACGGGAGAGGTGCTCCAGCCCTCTGATCATCTTTGTGGCCTTCCTCTAGACTTGCTCCAACAGGTCCATGTCTTTCTTGTACTGGAAACCCCAGAGCTGGACACAGTGCTCCAGGTGGGGTCTCACCAGAGCAGAGTAGAGAGACAGAATCTCCTTCTTCAACCTGCTGGTCATGCTGGTTTGTTGCAGCCCAGGATACAGTTGGCTTTCTGGGCTGAAAGTGCACATTGCGCAGGGTCACACTGAGCTTTTATCAACCGACATCCCCAAATCTTTCTCCTCAGGGCTGCTGTCAATCCATTCTCCACCCAGCCTGTAGTTGTGCTTGGGATTGCCCAATTCAATGTCTCGCCAATGTAAAGAAACAGATGTTGTGTAGGACAGTGTCACATGCTCTGCAGAAGTCAAAGTAGATGACATCAGTTGCTCTTATCCACTAACACTGTCACCCCATCATAGATGGACAACAATTCGGAATTGAGTCCCACCTCTATATACTCACTGGCAAAGAGGCTTATCATGTAAACTCTTCCCAAACATGTATCCAGCAAGGTCAAATTGCTCAGCTCAGCTCAATTCTCCTCAATTCTCCTCTCTTTCCCCAGTGTCATATGCACACTCTCCTTGTATCTGCTGCCAAACTCACCTTGCTTCCAATCCCTACCCTCAGTATGAGGATGCAACCACACACACATTCAGCCTACCCTACTTGACAGCAATCTCTATCCAGCAGCACTCCAAACCTGAAAACACCTCAGCAAGGCAAGCTGCAAAAATTCACCTCACTAGCCCTTTGCCATCCAAGGAGTTCCTGAGCAGAAACAGCCATGAAACTCCCCTGGGCACACAAGGAGAAAAGACATTAACTGCAAACTCTCTCTTTCCCCGAGGTATTTTCTGTGTCCTGGAGGGATGACATCACCCTGCATGGATGTGGCCCCTCACACACTTTCAGAGAAGTCTGATCTATTTTCAAACATCATTTGCTAACCAAATAATCAATAAGCTGGTCACTGGTTAACAATCCCAATTTAAACCAAGCCATCTGGCGTTATCTTCAGTGGATTAGGGACAATGCCTATGATCCCTTTCGCAGGCAGAGTTGTAACACTGGGAAACAACATCTGGACTGCTCACAGCTCTCACAGCTGTTTGCGAAGCCCTGGACACAACAGCAGCAGTATTAAGTGAGCAACACTCTCACTACAAGGCCTGGAGTCAGTCACTTTGCAATAAGCAATCATTTTTACCTATGAATAGGTTTCCAGGCCTTAACATCTGAATCAGATGTGCCACCGTTACCTGAGTTACCTGGTTTAACTCCAGCCAGCAATGAAGCCCCATGCAGCCACTCGCTCTATTTCCCCCAGAGGGATGGGGAGAGAATCAGAGGCTAAAAGTGATAAAACTCATGGGTCAAGACAAAGACAGTTTCATAGGTAAAGCAAAAGCCATGCACAAGCAAAGCAAGACAAGGAATTCATTCCCCATCAGCAGGCAGGTGCACCTTGCACTTCTCGTTCATCCCCAGCTAGATCACTGGTGGGATAAGATGCAGAAAAGGCCTCAGCTCTGAGTAATCACCACCCAGCAGTAACAAAAACATCTCTGTATTATCAACACTCTTCTGCACAAATCCAAACCCACACTAGCTACTGTGAAGAAAATTAACTGTATCCCAGCTGAAAAACCAGCACATGACTGGAAAGAAGCAAAGCCACAAACAGAGCAGACCTGTTTGGAAGAAGTACACCAAAGCAATATAAGGCTTTAGGAAGTTTTTTTTCAATATTTTTCTTTATATTTCCTACTTATCCTATGAGCCTACAGACTTTTTTGCCTGTCTTTTTTAATATCCAATGACTTATTTTTTGCCCTCATTGGAGTCCCCTCTTCTCTACCTCCTCACACTTCTACACACATAAGACAAATATCAGCTGCATTGCTGGCTATGCTGCCAGGATTGTGTGCAAGAATAAAAGTCTGGGGATATCCAGCACATGCATTTGGTGTGTCAGACACTTTGTGAGTGCTGAAAACACCCAGTGAAGGCTTTGGGTTTGTGTACACTGGCCAAAACCAAACATATTTCCCCTGGACTCTTCTGTGCTCACAGAAGCCCTGTGCCACTTCCCCAAGCGAGCTGACCAAACTGGCCCTCGTGCGTATGCTGCACAGGTTATACCTCTGCTGAAAGTCACCCCAAGGAAAAACAAATGAGTAGATACCACAGTTCTTTCTCTTCTTTTTTATTAAGACCAGATGCATTTGGGACACAGAAAAAGCAGAAAAACTGAGTGGAAACCTCTTCAAAATATTAACCCTCCTACCACGGTAATGAAGTTTCTGTGTCTTTCTACTCACTGCACTCTGATGTCTCCCACCTCAAATGGCACACTCCATTGCTACCAATGCACTGGGCAGTAACACCTTTCCAAATCAGTTGCTGCCGGCTGATGGTGCAGAGAAAAGACCTAAAAAACAGTACGTTAGATCACACTGAGAGTTGTTGAATTGCTGCAAATGATTGTCCTAAGATTCAGAGAGGAAAAAAGCCCACCAACACAAGTAACAAGTAAGGTTTTCTATTTCTGCACCTTCAGTAGAGCAATTTGTAGCTGACAGGATCTGACAAGCATCCCACTAGAAAAAAATTACTTCCAAAGATGAGGTTCAAACCCATGGGATCATCAAGGCAGAGGATGGGGAGAAGTGTGTGGGGGCAGGGGACTGCAGGAAGTTCTCTGTTCACTGAAGGGCAGTCATATGCAATAAATTTCACCACTAACTGTGTGTTGCCAAACCATCCTGCCAGGGTCTGTGGCTAAGACAAACCAGGGATTAAAGTACATTCTTAATTCAACATAATCTTAATTCCTGCAAGAGCACTGTGGGCTGTCATGTCCCATTGCTGGTGTACGCTGGGCATACAGCAATGCTACTAGATCCTTTCATCAGTGCAAACTGAGATCTGGTGTAAAACTGAGATCCTGGTCCCCTTCTGACAGGAGAAGAGAAGTCTTTCCCAAATCAGAAAGATCCTGACTCCATTCTGGACAGGTAACTTTCCAGAATTTCGCCAAGATCTTTTTCTTCTGTGTCTGTACCTGTGAGATAATCAAAGTTGATGAAGGTCCTCATACTAAAAGGCTAGGAAAGTGGTCATTCAGTAGGAAGGAAGGCAAAACACAAAAGACAATTGGGAAATTACAGTGGATACATGCTAATGAAAGGCCCTCAAGAACCCTGCAGCTGAGATGATTTATTGATGGCTCATACAGGGATCACAAAACTACTCATAAAACTACAAAGCTATCTATAAATACTACTTATACCGCCTTGGACCACAGCAGGGAAGCATCTCCCTGAGCACTCCTGTGAGTACAGGCAAATTCAGATTGGCTTTCCCCACTCCAGACTCTATAGCAGACTGGAGCTACCAAAAAATCTAACACTCATAGCACATAGCACAAATTTCCCTGAGATGTCCTGCCTTCTGACAATCTTTCTTGCCAAGACCCAAAGACTAAGGAGGCTGAAGAGATGGAGCTCAGTACCTAATCAAACTGTTCAGTAAACTTCTTTGCAAATTAAAAGGGACAGTATTCCCCAGATATAGCTATAAAATGCACCCAATGGGTTGTGCCACCATCTGAAAAGGAAACTGCTTGTCAAGTAATAGCTTCTCATTTATTTGGTTTAGGGGTCTGAAAGACAGGAGGGAAGCAGGAACCTGCTGCACGGCAGGAAACAGCCTGCCATATTCAGTTCAGGAGCAAATCTTTAGCTGTAGAGAATTTGTGGGATGAGCTCTTCCTGAGGAGACAAAGAGATAAGAAGCCAAAAACCAAGCTCGGGAGAAAGAGAAACTGATCTTCCCAGAAAACCCTGTTATGTGTTGCTGTGAGAAGAGGCTTCAGACCTACCTTTTGGGTAGCCTGTGTCAGTGAATCATTTAATCACTACTACTACTCACTCAGTCACTCTTAAATCTCACGACATCCAATTCAGCAGCTAACTGCTGCAACATTGCATAGCACATCTGAAGTCAAATACCCTTGAGCAACCGCAAAGAGGGACAACAGCAAAGAAAAAAGATGTTTATTAATTCCAGTGTCCAAGGCTGTAGGGGGAACCCATCTTTCTCCTACACCCTCCCTTTCTGGCTGTATATTACACACCAGCTCTGTCTTTTGGAACAGAGGCTACAGCAAAGGACTCCTGGTATTGTCTTCTTCAGAAGCTTGGTGGGAAATATAACACCATCACAACAGAAAAGGAAGGAAGGAAAGAGATGCACATAGGCAAAATAGGGTTAAGGAGCATGGAGAAAATGCAAGGAAAAATCTTTCTGGCCTTCAGTTACAAGAATGAGGCATTTAAATACTCCTCTGTGGTAATGTTTATGTAGATACCTTCAAGGCAGATATGGAAATACCAACAAAAAGGTGGTCAGAAGTGTTCCACCTCTTTTTAAATGGCACTTTAATAGACAGTGGATGTGTAAGAGAGGAGTTGGCTTGGCTACCTACAGTAGAAATGCTAACAGTTTTGCAACACAGTAAAACACACACACGGAGCTGAAAGCAAGTTGGAAGACAGAAACCAAATTTGGGGTCAGAAAATAAAAGGGCCTCTGTACCTGGCAGGAAGAAGGAAGCGTTAAGCCCAGCCAGGAGCTTGGAAATACCGAGAGAGCCCACACTAGAAACAGGCTGTTTTGCTGGTGATATTCTCTCAGTTGTGAGTCTACCTGCCGACTCTGCAAACACATTAATAAAAGCAGACCGAGACAATTTAATAAGCTCACTCCTGCTGCCAATTCCTTTTCCTCCTTTAAAAGAAATAACCCATCCCTCTGGTTCCAGTCTGCTAACCATCTGGCATAAAGCCCAAGTGGGGCTCGGCTCTCCAGCCCTGAAAGGCAAGAGGTGAAATCCAGTCCTTCCTTAATACCAACAGCGTAAAGCCAATTTAAGTCTTTAAAAATCTATCTTTGATCGAAAGGAAGATGTTGTTTAATTGAAAAGTCTCCTTTTCTGGAACAGCTGGATTTTCCTCAAGCTGCAGCCACTTCAAAAGGATTCCCAGTAATGTCAGAGCTTCTTAGGTTTAAACTGTCAGCATCGGAAGGGCTCCTACAGGCTTTCGTCTCCTGCAGGTTCCTAAAGACCTCTAGTGTATAAAGATCCATTTTAAATAATATAAATGCTTTAAAAATACAGAAGGGAGGGAAAACGCTGAGGGGAAAAAATCCCTCCAAATACAAAGTTATCATAGTTTCTGCTGAGGACTGATTTTTGCAGCATTTGGGTATTTTTCTAATATTAATATTTTTGATTCTTGTTCCTTAATTTGCAAGACATGTAAACAGTGATGAGGTACCCATTGCTGTAGACACAGAAAAACATGTTTTGGAATTGCTGCTTTACCTCAAATGCATTGCATTGAAATGCAGATGGAAAAATGCACTTAGGCAGGCATTATTATTCAATAAAGTGTGCCCTGTCATGTCTCATCATGCTTGACTAAAACTTTGTAACTCTGGCATAGCTGGCACAAAAATAGGGATATGCCAGTATCTGGATGGAGACATAATATTCTCCTCCAGGGAGAGCAGACAGCAGCTTAACAAAATTGATGTCATACCCAAACTCCACTGAGCCCTCAAAATAAGATAGACTGGCTTTTTTAAAATTTCAGAACTGCCCTCTGCACCTTAACTTTCATGACCCATGTGAGGATTTACCATTCCTATATATAGCTTTAAATTCTTTATAGATCAGCAAAACCCATAGGCAATTGGCTTTAAAAACAATTCCTCCACACAGGCGATGCTGAGGTCCGTTCAAAATTAAAGTAGATTAACAGAGACTCACCTGTATTCTTGAATCTGTTTGCTGCTCAGGTTTAGGGACAAAAGATTTGAGGCTGTATCACCATTGGACTGGGGAGAACTGTGCTCTAGAGGCTGCGTAACACCAGGCAGGACGGGTCCCCCTGTTCCCTCAGCTCTCTGCCTGGAGGACACTGACCATATTCAGCCGACCTGGATTCTACCACATCTCTGTGCCTTGCTTTCCCTGCCCAGGGGCTCTAAGAGACTTTCCATTCAGCAGCTCATGTAAGCTTTGGGACTCTCCCTCCCTGGACTTACATCTTTAGGGTGAGGTCCTCTGTGAATCTCATCCTCATGTTTCTTTGTGCTTAAATTCCTCACTTGCACAGTAGGAACCACAGGACTTCAAAGGGTATTTGTGAGGGCAAACAGGGCTGCTCAGAGACTGTAGGAATGGAAGTCATAAAGTGGGACACTGCAAAACACGTGACAGGAAAATCTTCTGAAACATATGCACATATTTAATAGTAACTGATTTTTGGGTTCCCCATGCATGAGGACCCATAAGGAATCTTCTGTCATGTCACATTGTATTAGTCATAGTCAGACCAGTGTATTCCCTTTACAGCAACCAGGGTGGCTGGTTTTCTCAGGACTCATGCTCACGATCAGTAAATTTGGGAATGAGGGACAGGGGGTTAGATTAGGACAATTAAAAACTTTTTCCATTACCAATTACTTACATTGCTGTGCTACCCCTGTGCTATCCCTGGGGTCGTTCTATTATGTTTTTGGAGCTGCTACAAGGACAAATTTGGCTCAATGTTCTTAAATTTTTTTTTGTATTTGATACTCGTGGCCGAATTTATATCCAAAGCAATATGTCTCTTATTACAAACATAAGTCTTTGTAATGGCATAAACCCTGAATGCATAGAACATTTAGCCCATAAAAATAGCCAAGGTTTGATCTGATCTCCATTGAAATCATCTACAGAACTCCATCACTTCTAATGGGAACAGAATCAGGCCCCAGCTTCTCTGCCCTTAGAGGGGAGAGTTGCATTAACAGTTAGTGGTAATATCCCCATATTGATGAGTCACTCACTTTGCAGTATATAACATTTTATGAAGTAGAGAATCACTTTCCCTAAGCAATTACAATTTTGAGACAGGATCTCAGGCAATGGCGAGTTCCTTTGTTTCCCAGCCCACTCTTGTGTGGCACTTAGAGCCATTCTTAATGTGCCTGCCTGATTATTTGCTAGGGTAAATACTTTGTAAAATGCGGTTTCTGTGATAAGAAGAGATCCCAGCTGGATATTAATGTGTGGGTTAAGACTTCAATGAGCAAGGGTTTCCCTTAAACTTCTCACCCCATTTCTTCAGCTTCTTGATTAGGGGCCTGGCAGTAAGAACACCCACCTCTGAAGCATATTATCCCTCCCTACTCAAAGGAGCCCACTTCAGCTGAGCATTGTGTGAACAACAGAACTTCATCACATATAAAACGAGTAAGTGCAACTACTACAGAAATCTTTCAAAATATGTGTGTTATCTCCTCTCTTCTCCAGTGAATGAAGTGATAGAACAAGGGGCAAAGGCTTCAAGCTGAAAGAGGGTAGGTTTAGGTTGGACATTAGGAAGAAATTCTTCACTATGAGGGTGGTGAAGCCCATGTACAGGCTGCCCAGAGAAGCTCTGGAAGCCCCATCCTCAAAGGCGTTTAAAGTCAGTCTGGATGGGGCTTTGGACAACCTGGGCTAGTGAAGGGTGTCCCTGCCAATGGCAGGTGGCTGGAACTAGATGGGCTTTGGGGTTCCTTCCAACCCAAAGCATTCTATGACTCCTCACTGGCAGAAATGCACACATTCCTTCTACCACGCCTTGGGAAATACTGCAGACCACTAGAGAATCCCTCATATCTTTCTGGCAAAACTGCTAAGATCTAGTGTGAGTGCTGCCCACAGGAACAATGGCCCGTGCTAAGAGCATTGCAACAACTGACATTTACTGCTCCGTCCAAGAGAAAAGTAGGTGTCGGTATCAATGGCTTTGGTCAGTGAAACAGCAAGATTTAATCATTTGGGATGAAGCCTCCAAGCCACACCTGTGTATTAAGGAAGACAAAAGATGTAAAAACCAGGAGGGCATCGAAAGGCATTTGATAGATCGGGCTGGGGGGTGGCTGTGTTCTTGTCAACTCGGAAACGTGCCGCAGCACTCGGGCAAACCGTTACCTTGGCCGCTCGCTCTCTCTAGCGGCCGGTATGGAGAACAACCCGCGCCCCTAGCGCCGCGCACGGCTGCCCGAACGCCTCTGAGACGCAAACTACAAACAGCGGTCATTGAACGCTTTCTCTGCCAGTCAGAGCTTTGCCATCTCGCCATCAGGCTGGGGGCAGTGCAGACTGGAGTATCTTGGTGTTCCTCTCACAGACCTCGCTGAGCTGTCACCTGAAGGCCCCGCCTCAGTGTGCGCGGCGGCCGCGGTGCGCTTGCGGCGCTGCCGGCGCATAGTGACCCAAGGCCGGGAGAGGTGGGGCTGCAGCCGCGAAGGTCCCAGCTCTGGAAACTCGTACACGGTGTGCTGTAATATGGAATAGCACCTGCTTGGGGTCCAAGAGCAGCAAAAATGGTGCTCCTAGAAATGAAATGGCTGTGGGCTCTGCATAAATAAATAAATAAATCCGATTCGTTTTTGACAGGTAAACACAGTTGTTAGAAGCCAGCGCAGGCCCACCAGCGCAGACCCACCAGCGCAGGCCCACCAGCGCAGACCCACCAGCGCAGGCCCACCAGCGCAGGCCCACCAGCGCAGACCCACCAGCGCAGGCCCACCAGCGCAGGCCCGCCAGCCAGCCTTACTGAGCCACTGCAAGTCCTGCTCTTACAGACTTCAGATTGCCCAGCAGCACTGTAAATCCACTTCTCACATTCCCCAAGGGCGGGCTGCGGACCTTTGAATTACGTTCTGCTAGAAGCAGAGAAGATGACTTTTAAAATGTAAAGAAGAAATAAAAGTTATGGATGAGCGTCTAAACCAAGTGGGAAATAGAAGTGAATTAAACAAGGGCTTCCTGCATTCTCAGCAATGGAAAAGACAATGCCAAGGCTTTGGTTTTAAATAGAATGCTTCCATTCCAGGTAATTTTTTTAATCCAGAGATTGGAGTTACAAGGCAGTACCTCAGTCTATTGTTTAATGACATTTATAACTCTATAATAGTATTTTGCAAAAATTACTGCTCGGGCTTAACATTTCTGATTATGGAACAGACAATACAGTGATGTCATGAATGCAAAGTTAGTAAATTATAATCTGTCATTTGGCTTTAAATAAGTGTATTTCTTCAGACAATAGGCATGATGAATATAAGCGTAAATGAACCATGAATCTCTTCAATTATTCTTATTTAGATTCCTTTTCCTATGAATTTTCATTTAATTCCAACCACAATCTCTTTACCATAAATCAAAGGCAGCCCTGTCTTGCGCCAACATGTCTACTTAATATAATGAAGAAACACCTACAGTCATTAAAATAGCACTGCCGTGATCCAAGCTTCTTTTATAGCAACACAGTTCTGTGTTCGAGGCTATATTCTGGAGCGTGCAGTATTGTCCCTTCTTCTCTAGCATCAGATTGTCACTATCAACCCCAGCAATTACATAGAAACTACATTAAAAACCATGCAAACAACCTTTTCCCTTTAACACAAATATCAGGTAACCTGTAGTGAATAAGGATACGAATCCTTTAGTGCTAGAACCTCAGCTCATCTGCCCATCACCATTCACCTCTTGCTCCAGCAGCGTGGAAACAAGCTGGTATTATCAAAATAGCCTATGTTGCATCTCTTGGACTCAAGCCCAAGGCCTGAGAGACTCCAGATCCAGCTTTTCAGCTCAAGCAGATCCTCAGGGGGACAACGTGGGCCCTAATTGCATCAGCACTAATAAAGATGCTTAGCTTTAGCTGTCCCGCTCAAGTCTACAGCCCCCTTGAACATGGCAAGCAGCTGGGCCAAAGTTTCCCAGCCAGAATCTTTGTGCTCCATCTGGCTCATTCTGCCTTTTGAGCTGCAAACCACACATCTGCAACGGGATTCCCATGCTGCTCATGACACCCTTGAAACCCTCCAGAAGATGTCGTGGACTCAGCTGAGGTCATGACCCCTTGTGAGAGTAAGTAAATGCATCCTAACTCTCCAAGAGGCTCCAAAAGACTCCTGTCGTGCCCTCTGTTGGGAACCTCTGATTTAAAGCCCCACACAAAGCCCCAGGGTCGTAGGGTACAAAAACTGTGCCGCGACTCCTTTATGTTGCTTCTCCCTCACCTGTTTGCCTCCTAGCACCATATCAGGTTTTAATCTTCTGTTTTCCTAACCTTTGTGGTGTACAGTTGATCAACTTCAGCCCACTTCCCAAGGTGATCCTGTTCACCCGTGGAGCCTCCTGCCCCTCTCTCCTGACACTCTCCTATTGTAAGCTGGCAGAATAGGCAGAAGGCAAGGAGATAATCAGGCAGCCGATGTGGTCTGAATACAAGTCTCGTTATCTCTTTATGCATTCTCTCCTCAAATTGTATGACCTGCATTTCAGGCACCCTTGGGCTTGGGATTTACATTTTTAATATTGGGGGCTTGTGACGCCGTCCTCTTGTTGGTTAATTGGTATCAGAGAGCAAGTGTTTTCCCTTCCACTGAAATAAATCTCCCCTAAAGCTGCAATTGCTCATTCTTTTGTTCCATCCTCATTTGAAATGGGTTCTGCAAAGCCTCCACACCATGCTAAATAATCTTCAACTCTCACTTTTTAAAATCTGTTGGTTTATGCCTTAATGGCTTTGATGGGCTTTGCTATTCAGTCTTGTTACTTAAACCACTTTCCTCATATTCCTAAACTCTGTGTTTTCATTCATCCTTACCACAGTGGGCTCTTTGAAGCTGAACGGATTTATTTATTATCCAGAATACTTCCCCCCTCCCGATTTTGGAAACATACCTTTTTAAAAGACAATGTGACACAGTTCAGGGTATTTTCTTGGTCTAGAATATTGAGCCTAAACCAAACACATTTTGTGTTCTGATTTGCTGAAAAATTCATCTGTACCACGTAGGGAATCATTTTTACAGTGGATCTGTGTCAGCTCCAAACAATAGAAATGTTGCGCTCATCATCAGTTTAATGTGATCTGAAATAACATTCTGTTTGAATTCAGTTGTTAGTGGTGTTAATAAAAGCTAATCAGTAGCAATGGTGAATTTCTGGAAGATTACTGCATATGAGCTGTAATTCTCTGTCTTCAATATGCACTGCAATTTTAAATTAAACTAATTTGGACACACATAGGAAATGTCAGTCTGGGTAACACTGTGTAAACAGACTGAAGTATCACAGGGGAGGATCAGGAACAAATAAAATCGTCTGTGTGACTTTGTTCTTAAATCAATGTTGACACTTTTGCTGCTCCTACAACGATAATGTAACTTCCAGCTCTTTCTTCATGTGCCGTCCTTATTGTGCAACCATGGAAATACTGAAAAGTGTAATCATCATTTTGTCAGTCATTTATTTTAATATTGGTCTCCAAATATTTGAAAATATCTAAAAACAAGGACAGAATTTCCGAAGCTCATCTATCAGTCGGAGGCAGTCAGCTCTCTTTCCAACCCACACACAGCTTCTTCAAAAACTGGAAAAGTGTCCTTGTAGTTGAAACATCACCAGTTGCTCCCAGGCCAGAAAGCTGATGTGCCCAGATTCCTCCATCCTCTGGGGAAAAAAGAAATTGCAACTTAAGTCGGGAGCTGAATTTGGTTTGTTTCCTCTTATATTTTTACACTGATTCCAGAAAGAGATCGTGTCGCCGAAACTATTCGGTCAAAAAGAGTTGTTCTAATGACTGAAGCTGTGATGCAGCCCCAAAAGACACAGACTTTCAGCCAACCTTAAGCCTGAGATTTCTCTTCATCTGGCTTCTATGGGAAAAGAACTGAATCCACGCTGAGCCCAAATTTCTGGGCTGATATGGAATAGCATTTGCCTAATTAGAGTCCAGCTGGAAGCTTATTGTATAGCAGGCTACAGTGGGCTTTCACTTTTTCAAAGCAGTTAATCATGCACACAGGCTTGGCTGGAGACCTTTGCTTTCGCTGACCTAACCAGGACACGATGGTATTAAACGGGGCTCTGACTCTCTTTGTATTGCAAAATGGCCCCTGCAGAGCTTTGACCTCCCCTGTGGTCGTGGCCTCTCACCTGCAGTACTTACACGATCCAAGCCGATCCAAGCCGCAGGCGAAAATACCAGTTTTAAGGGTGTTGTCAAATAGGGAGGCAGGAGCCAAGGTTTGTACCTGCATTGGGTGGCCCAGGGTTACCCCACTAAGCTACATTAAGGTGACCTTCTTAGTTTTAAGTCAAGAATAACCCCACTTTTTTTCGTATCTCACAACGAGGAGGGGAGGGGTGCTACAAGGATTAGCTGATGCTTGCAAAGTGCTCTTGAGGTCATAAAGAATTTTAAGTACTGTTTTGTAAAGTTGTGTGCGGAATGTGACAAAACAGGCCACTCCTTACCAGTTCTGCTGGTCAAGATGGATTTCTCCAGCGTGAGATTTCCAGGTCATACAGTTCCCTGCTCATATTGTGGCTTACATTTCACCAGTGAAGAACTTGGTGGGATCCTGTTCTTGGGCAAATGAGAATATTGAAACCCTATGACAGAAAATATTCCAGCACTCCTCCTAGGTTAGAAATGAGTTTCTGCATTATCGGATGGGCTGGGGGAGGGTAGTCACCAGGACTCTTGTCTTCTTGCCCAGTGAAGTGGTCATCAGCAAAGTGTTCAACAAAGATGAGGAGAAATAGACCCTTGCTCTGCAAAATGTACCATGGACTCAATGTTATTCATGGACAGAGTTCCTCATGCTTCCAAGAGGACAGTAGATGGAACTTCAAAGGGATGTAGTGTGCTAACTCCATACTCCAGTGGTACTACCTGGTATCCATTAGGACTGAGGCCTGATATTGAGCACAGCAAAAAGACAGCTTGCCTGCCACAGGTTTTTCCTAATTTTTGTATGATGAGAGAGTCTTAGGCCTTGGGTACACTTTCAAGAGGAGGGAAGGGAAGGGATCCCTGTCATTGGGCCCACAGGTATTAAACTGCTGGGAAACCAGGAGGGGAATCTCCTTCAGCCAGCATAACTACCTCTCTCAGAAAGGGACATCTGGGATAGCACCTTTCTTAACTGAGAGTAGCAGTGGCTGTACCTGGAATCTCACAGGCCATACATACTCCTTGCCCCACAACACCTTCGACCACCTCCCCACACTGTTTCCAGGCCACATGCAGGTACCTGGCTCCTTCCCTGTGCTGCTTCAGCTGCTGGCTCTGGTTTTCACTTGCATGCCTCTTCTGCCCTGGCAGTATCAGCCCAGAATGTGAATCAGAAAGTCTGAACCCAGAATCAAAACAAGCCTGTACCACCTAAGAGGAAAAACCTCTCTCTCCCTTTGCTCACTGATTAGTATTTTTCAGCTGCTTCTACCCCCTTACAACTTACAATTCAAAAAGTGGAGAAAAAAAACTCATCTCATTAGCAGCAACAGTCATGTGAAAAAAATACTTGTCTCGCTAATTACAGGCATTGTGTTCGCAGTCCATTTGCTCTTGATCACTTCAGTTACTCCTTGTACTGCTGCTTCATCTTGCTCCGTGAGTAGGGCAGCATCACAAGGGGATCCAGTACCTCCTACTGCTCAGCTACTTTTTTTACATAACCTTAGAGAGGCCTTTTCACTTCTCTTCTGGAGGACAATTAGATACAGTGAGGGATGATACTAAAAGTCCAGTGACAGCAAGTCCTGTGCAATGCTACTCTTTACTACTCTGTAAAGACATCACATATTCTAAAACAAGTGAGTCAGCAATATTCTTCCATGGAGCTTTTTCTGTCCCAAAGAAAAAAGAAAGAAACCCATAAGCTAAATCGGGCAAGCCACTTAAACTGGTATTATTTCCTTGCTTATCCAAAAGAATAAGTGAGGGCAAGATATCTCCGTGCTTAAAAAATGAAGTTAGAATAAGAGATGAGCTCAGCATCCAAAACTGGAAAGAAAAGAAAAAAAAAGAAATAAAAAACCCTACTTGACAATTCCAAACTGCTTTCTGTTCATCGTGTTTGCTACCAGACAAACCTTATTACAACTGCATTTCTGCAGAGCATCATAGTGACATTCAATGGACCACTTGCAAAGTACGCATTTCCTTCAAGTGTCCAGAACAAACTATCTGGACCTGTAGCTGGGGCCAGCTGTTTGTTAGAAAGCCAAAGCTCCAGGCAAAACAACCTTCCAAGCTTCCACACTTGCTCCAATTTGCCAATTAAATATACAAAGCAAATAATGGGGAAGGGGAAGAAGAAGGCGGGGAGGGGGTTGGGGGTGGGGCGGGGGCAGCAGGGGAGAACACAGTGCTGCTTTGCCAGATACGTCAAAATAAGCCAGAGATAGGAGCCAGTCAAGCTACTTACACCACATTATACTATGCAGAGCATTGCCTGCCTCCTGATCCTGATAGTAATTTGTCATTATGCTGAAGTCTCATTGCATTTGTTTCCTTCAGGGGAGCCAAAAGCCTCCTACGCCACCCCCATCTTTGAGTGAATGTGGTCAGGCTGCCTATCAGACACTCCAAGGCAAGGCCGAGGTCCGTGCCCTGGGAAGCCGACAGTTTCTCTGCCTGTGCAGAAACCTAAAGGACACAACATAACATGGAACAGTCTGTCCCAGCAAGGGGCTGAACTACTTATCTCCTCTGGTATTGGCTAAAAGCAGCAAATGCCCCTGCTTTGGGAGCACAGTGAGGTACAGCTCTCAGCCAACTCACGCAAGCAGTCACCACTGCCAAGGATGCCTTGGGATTTCCCTCCGAGTTTCAGTACCTACCTTCTACCTGCACCCAGAGGCAGGTAGCCACACTCCAGGCAGACTACAGACAGGCTTGTGTAAGACCTTCGGTATTAGACTCACCCTGAATTCCAATTTATTATGTGCCTCAAGAAACTGGATATCACATTAAGAAAAACTATGCTGAAATTCTCTCATTTTATCCATCTCTCTGGCACTCTGAGGGACATTTCTAGCTGGGGACTGTGACTTTCAAGCACCAAGGCTTGAGGATAAGGGTCCACAGTAGCTTGAGCTCAAGCCTGTTTTGATGCTATCTTCATCTCTGTAACACAAGTCACATAATCCAGCCTCCTTCCTTGCACTGTTATTGGTGTTCATACATGTGAACCAGTAAGGAGCCAGCACAGCTGAAAATAGCCCACACCAAGCAGAGAAAAAAATAAGTGATTAACTGGCAGACAAATCAGTTTCCTGAACAGATTCACTGAACGTGAATGGAAAAGGAGGGAAACATCTTTCTGTGGGAAGGACGTAACCAAGCAGTATGGACCAAGGTAC
Organism: Hypotaenidia okinawae; assembly: GCA_027925045.1. Lineage (NCBI taxonomy): Eukaryota > Metazoa > Chordata > Aves > Gruiformes > Rallidae > Hypotaenidia > Hypotaenidia okinawae. The sequence continues at coordinate 13,916,772 of BSDF01000003.1, read as the reverse complement.
AGTAGAACTGTCCCCAAAGGCAGTGGCCAAATGAGAAGTGAACTTGATACTTGCTAAGCCCAGGATGGCAAGACAGGGGCAGATGGAGACAAGGAAAGGAGGAGCATCCTAGGGTGGCTCCAGTAAGCTCTGTGTACCTAGCACCAGCTCCAAGCCCCACACTACACTGCAGCTCTGCAGTCCAGACATACATATTCATTGATCTGAGAGACGGCAAGCAAAACCATCAGCAGTGACTCTGATTCACCTGAAATTTCCCTTTCCAGCTCCAAATGTGCTCCTTGAAACTGTTAAACTGTTCAAGAGTCTTTCTTTTTATAAATTAGTAAATGCACATCCTTTGCTTCATTCATATATTTATTTATCAGGTGCCCATCCTGTAGTCAAAAAGCTTCTTATTGCCCTTAAAATTTAGTTCATATCCACATTTTACTGTAAGGACAGCAACAACCCCTACAAGAGACAGGTTATTCCAACCCACCATCTTGTTTAAGACTGTAGCAATGAAAAAATGTCACTGGCAATTTGGACTATTGTTGAATATGCCAATAGGTTTGTTTTGTACTCTAACAGGGAAGTCAGATAATTGCTTTGGCAAGACTACACATTGCACTGTGATTGCAAAACCTCCAGCAAAGATATATTATTTTTCGTTAAAGTTTTCAGAGACTCTTAATCCTATCTTCTTGCCCCCAGCACCCACTTTTTTTTTCCCACACCCAAATCTCCCAGATTTACTTTATTCCTGACTGCAAAACCATCATAAAAAGCAAAATCTGACAGGAATTGGAGGGGGGCAGTATTTAAGTAAAGGCGAAACAAATCTTAAAAGGATTTTGGTCATTTTTAAATATTTAAAGACTGCAACCACAAAATCAAAGATTTGTGTTCCAATACTTTTATGTACTGGTCTAACTGAAAACAGCTTTGCATAAAAATACAGTTTTGCAAATCAGCCCACTTCCATAAAGAGAACTATCCCCTTAAGCTACTGCTAAAAGGTCATTTGGCCTGCAGGGACTTGCCCCCTTCTCTCATGCACTCCGGTTAGCAGAATGGGAACGACCCAGCATCCCATAAACCTCTAAGCCCTTGAAATACCAGAGGCATCCAAGTCAAAGAGTAAGAAAAGCCATTAATTTGGCACTCATTTCCCTTTTTTAGATGCTTGGTGGAGCCATTTGTGGACCTGGATCCTGCAAAGGCTCAAGGACAGGTTTAGGTTTAGCTTTACACCCTGCATGGGGCTCCATTTACTTCAACAACTGCAAACACTGGGAGGCCCAGGGACTTACACACAAACTGGAAATCAGGCTCTACTACCTCTTTAAGAAGGACCCCATCTATCTGGAAAGCCCATTTGCATCTGGGGGAGTTGGGGTTGTTAACCTATTACAGTTACATTACACTGTGATTAGTCCAACTGAAAGAAAACAGCAGGAAATAAAAAAAAAATAGCTCCTACTTCCTCCCCACTCCTAAGTTAGTTTATTATGTGTATTTGATGGCCCTTCACGAAGAGGCAGTAAGACCCTGAACCTGCAATGACCCCTGTTTCCACACACAACATATGGCCTTCAGTGCAGGGGTTTGCTTGGACAGGGCTCATTGTCAACTGAGGCTCAAACATCCCTAAGCAAGCAGAAAAACAAAAACATGTTTTAGTATTCCCCTTTAAAAAAACCCAAAACACTCTATATATGCATATATAAGTCTAGCAGATATATTGTGTTTCTTTGAGACACTTCCTATCCTGTTGTTTTACAAGTGGTCACATTCCTGTAGGTGCTGGATGCTCGCCGGGGTCTGCACTGTTTGTGGAAGGCACCATTCTGCAGCATCTTGAGCTGTGTTACTCAGCACCTTCAACTCTTTCTGAACCCTTCTAGAGTTGAGGGCACTCAGCCCCTCTCCGGATGGGACACAAAACTAGTTTACTTTGATCTTAAGTGCTGGAATTGTCTGTGATTAAATTTGATTTCATCAAACCCTCAAATTTATCTGCTCCCCTAACATTTGCAACTTCAATGAAAACAATACATGTACAAATCACTAGCATCACACATCCTACTGAAGATGAAGTTAATTTACAGAATCTAGCCTTTAAAATACAAGGATTTCACAACAAATCTGTTGCTATAGCAACAGAGTAAGCTTATGTGAACTTCAGGCATTCATATTCATAGAAACTCCTGAAGCAAGACTGACTGTTGGCCATAACATCCCTACTCTTGCCAAGTTTCAAATAGTGCATGAATTATGCCAAAAATAAATGGGTGTGACTAATACAAGCACACAGAACACTGAGGGAAAAAGAAACACCCAAGCTTTTGCCTCTAAGGCAACATTTGTTGATAGAAAAGATGGGCATTTGGAGAGCATGCCTTTTCCTTCCCTCTATCTTTTTGCTTTACTTGCACTTCATAAAAGCCCCACATGCACATTTGCCTCCCATAAATTGTACAACTGCTAGTAATTGCACATCTTTGCAGTCTATAGAACAAATCTTTTTTTAAAGACTTGCTCCCTTTGTACTCCCCTGGTATTTACGGAGCACGTGTGTGCTGGAGGAGGAAAGTCAATCTGTTTTAACTCATACCCTTCTCTCTCTGAGCTGCAAGCAATTCTTTTTGCAGCCTCTGAAAAAAGCATGCCCAGCCTTAACCTGTGACAAGCTCTGCAACAGCAAATCCATCTCTCAAATCTTCTCCTGCCCACCCTGCCTCTGTACATCAGCCCTGCTTGCCCACTCTCATTTACCAAGGTCAGGCTTTTCTAAGAGCCAGCCTGCATTTAACGTGCTGTATCCAGATCCAGAAACTTCCTGCTAATTACTGTGGTCACACTTCCTAATCCAACAAGCATCAAACGGCACAGTAGTCTCTTGAGTGGAATAGGTCACCTAGCTATCTGCTGCAGGTCATTCGCTTGGCAGTTTTTGCTTGATGAAAGATAGTTCTGCAAGGTAGCTGTTCTAACATGAACAGCAATCTAGACTAATTACATGTGGTACACCCACTCTGATTCACGAGATATCGCTGAAGGAAGGGGAGGGAGGGAGGGAAGAAGGGGAGGAAGATGAAGAGAAACAGGAAGAGTAAGCACATTAAGTCCTTAACTCATCTAAGGAACAGAGGAAAGTTTCATGCTTTCCACTCTTCCCTATGGAATGGAAAGGTTCTGCCAATTCTGGATTACAAAAATTTATTCAAACCAAGATGTTACCCTTCTTTCCCTACCTAACCCAGCTCCTCTTTCTAGGCTGTACACCAGCTCCATTTCCCATCACAATTCAACCAAGCCCAACATTTCCTTCTCAGAACTCAGTAACTGCTTTTGCGTCTGATGAACTCAATAAACGCTGAACAAAACATTATTCCAAACAAACAGGAAGACAGTGGAAGCATCTTTCTATCTTTTCACTCCATGTTCCTATAGAGGATTTTATAGTCTTTCACTCTGTCCAAATCCTGATTTTTGCTTAATGATGGAGTTAGCCCAAATACATGTTGAGAGAAGAACATGAAAACATGGTAGGGCTCAGGAGACCAAGGTAGACCACCATGGAGCAGAGGTTTTGCAGTAGGAAAACATAAGGCCCATAGAATTAACTTCACAACTGATCTTGAAATTCAGTGTGGGGATATGGAAGAAGGATTTCTTCTTTGCATGCATTGCCTCAACATTCAGTCGCCCCTCTCAGATCAAATGTTGGGACCTGAAACCACGATCTCTCACAGTGTGTTTTGGACACAGTGGTGGCCTCCAACATGCCTCTCATCAGGCATTACATCAACATGCCTTCCCTCCTTTCAGGAACAATGACATCCACAAAACTTCAGCTCAGAAACTAAGTGTGGACAGAATTTTGCCCAAGATCTACAATGATCACCTCACTTGTCCCCTGAGTTTTTTAGCACCATTATTTGTCATTTGTCTTGTTGATTCATTGTGACTGTCCGTTGACAAGTCCCCTTATATGCAATAGAGAAGGCTGCTGGTAGTTTCCAGGAGCTAGGCCTGGAAGCTGGGGAGATCTTGTGTGAAGTATGAAAGCAACAGAAAAATAAGGGGGAGATGAAGAAGGTGAGAAATCACAAAAAGTACTCATGGACTATGGACATTTAAGAACACCTCTGTTACCTCAACACTTGACCTTGCCTTGCCCTGGATAATTCATAATGCTGGCATCGAGTTGCCACTTGCCAGGAAAATCATATTGGGTTACTCACCATCACATGAGATGGGCCTGCCTCCAAGCCAGTGAAGATTCAACCAATGCTGGAAATTGCACGTATTCATAGCTCTTTGCCAACTGACTGCCATAAGGGTTTTGGTAGTTTGCCCTCCAGCCTTGCTGCTAACAGCACTCAACTGAACATAACGTCTCTTCTGAGCATGCTGGGGCACTAACAGGCACTGCAAAGCCAGGTCTGCCCCCAAGGGCTTGCTCAGAGCTCTTAGAAAAGCTGACATGGGTAAGCCTTGGCTAACATGGGCCTTGGGTCAAGCTCCACTCCCTACTCCCTCACATCAGATTAGAATAGCCAACAGTGGGACAAGGAATCAAGATGTGGACTCACCCACTAGATTTCACACCACTGATCACAGTTGGCTTACCCTTAATTTATGTTAGAGGTCACTCCTGTCATCTCATTCAGCCCTGTCATCTCATTCTGAAATGTTGGCTATGGATTGTGTCTTCTTGTTTCGCAGTCACGCTTTGGTCTCGATTGATGGGTTCTTCAACTCCCATGGATCACTTTCACTCCTGTCTGGGCACAGCATAGCACTGTACCACGTGAGTACACTTTCCTCTCAGTTTTAGTCAAGGGCTTCTGCAGGATGCAAACCTGCACTTCCTCAGACTTTAAACCATCCGTTCTTTCAGCACTATAATGCCAGCACCCTGGGGCAATATGGACAGTTCCAAGACAGGACTAGCAAGACAATCTGGAACTTTCTTTCATTTCTACCTGTTAACACATTTCTGGTGCCCTCTATCCTTTGGCAGAAATACCGAACTACCGGAAAGCAGAAGCAAATTCCCACTGCTTCATTTTAATAGTAGCCAAGGATGTGTTGGCAGGCCATGTAGTGCCCATTGCCTGTAAATCAATTAATTCTGCTGTTTGGAGAAGCATTCAAGTGAGCTTTGGCAGAACAGGAGTTAAGATTTCAGAGTGGCTGTCCTATAATATTAGTTTAGCTTAAAGAATTACAGGTGTTCCAGAGGTGGGTCACTATATTCAAACTAGTTTTCTTAATACCATCTCCCAGAACTGCTCAGTATTTGCAGCTCTGCCTTTCTTCAGGAGCTGTCATTAGTTGGCTTCACTGGAAACCTGAGCTTTTGTCCCAGCCAAGCTCCCTTTTCCATTTCTTCCCTCTAGAACAGAAAATTTTGCTTCTACCTATTTTAACCTATTGTGCTTCTTACTCTTTTCCCACTGAAAAATGTTGGGTGTTTCTAGACAGTTCCTTTTTTGGAGGAAAAGAAACATTAGTTTCAGGCCAAAAAAAAAAAGCACATGAAGCCAGTTTGTAGCTGTCATAGCCAGGCAGCCACTGTTCTTCAGTGAACAATGAAAGGACAGCCTCTGCAAGAGTGCAGGATGTTCTGGACGTTGCCACCAAACAGCCCACCTGTATCAGAGGCAGCCTGTCTAAGCAAGCACAGCAGTCTGGCCAGTGCACTAGCAGACCTAACTATCCATAGAGGAGATAGGTTTGGTCTTGAATGACTCAAAGGTCGCCCTTTGCAATACAGGTAATATCCAAAGGTCCTTTGATACTTTGCACACAGGTAAATGCCCAAATGCTTCTGGGAATTGAGAAGTCCTCTGCAGATTTGCAGTGTCAGAAGTGACAAAGGATACTAAGCTCCTGCTTAGGACTTCCTGTTCTCCTACTCATGGGATACAAAAAGGCCACGTAGAGACCACACTAACCTCACCATGGAGGTCAATGGAAAAGACTCTCACAAATATTCATGAATGTGAAACAGAGCCACAGATAAGTGTTATTATAGATGAGTCCTATTACTCACACTAAAGGAGCTTAACTACTTCTAAAAGAGAGGAAAGAAACTACATTCCTAAGTGTTATTTTAAATAGCTCCAGTGCTTTAAATAAGTGCACTAAATATCTACTGAAGTGTCAGATTCAGAATGACTCTGCTCTTGGTAAATGAAGGCTTCGGTTTTCCTGGTATCAAGATGGAGATCTGGTGCATAGAGATGAAAAACATTTCTCTCATTAATTTCAATAGGTCTGCCTGGAGACCCAAATCTTAAGCACATGCTTATGTACTTGATTGAACACAGAAAGGACTTAAGCACATGTTTAAGTGTTTTGATGAGTGTTGCCATATGAATTTCAACATGGATTTACAGATCTATGGCTTGACTGACAGACTCAACCCTTTCAAACATATATTATCTAATTAGTGCCTAAAGGGAAAGGCCTAGATATAGAACATTTGTCTTTTAGCACACAACTCACACAGCATTTCATGACGTTTTGACACTTATTAATTGCATTCAGTTTGAATATACACACTGTCACGTGATCCTGAGTCGAGAATTGGCTGAAATACCATAAACAAAGGATTACAAGCAGAGAGCAGGGAGGATGTGTCTCAGGGGGTGCTGTAAGGAATTCCGGTTGTGTCCAGTCTTGTCCTTAAACGATAAGGAAAATAGAATTAAAAACAAGCCAGAGATTACAGATGGTAGAAAACAGGCATGAGCTAGAAAAACAGAGTACCTACAAATGTTTGTAACGTGGTGGAAAGAAAGAAAGAGTTATAATGGAAAGGAAGAGTCAATGTTCTCGACACCTTCTGTCCAAAGAGTTAAAAAAAACCACAGATGATCCAAAATACCGACAGAGCAATAGTAGAGACAGTATCACACAGAGCAGTTAAGAGTAAGCTGCTGTCTCCAGGAAGAAAGGCAGAGGAAGATGTCTGTAAGACTGCCATGCCTTCTGAAAAAATCCCAAACCTAGCAGCAGGAATGGCACCAGTATAAATCCCCTTCCCGCCTTCCCTCTGACAGCCTTCTTCCCTGAGGCTCTTCCATCTTTGCTAGCTCCAGGTCTAGGGACTATGGGCTTCAGTCATCCCAACTCCAGTTACAGGCTGGGACTTGTGACAGAAGGAAGATAAACTGCTTTCCCTAGCTCGTCATCACATCTGGGAAATTCCTTCCTTGCTCAAGCAATCAGAGCCTGGGACCAGGATGTGACTGCCACCAAAAGGCAGTGGAAGAAGTGGATGACACAGAAGCACTCATGGAGTTTAGAGTCTCCTACAAGCATGTATGACTTTGCATGTGTTCACAAGAGCATGGAAGCTCCTGTGGGATTGCAGGACAAGAGCCTAAACTTGCATTGGAAACTAAGAGAAGGACTGCAAGCTCTGGTACCCTCTTTCTGTATGAAATACACTCTACTCTTCAGCTAAAGGGAAGCAAAATGCTGGAGCCTGTATGCTGCATTTGTAGAGCTGCAAGAAGTTAGCCCAAAGACATTTTTTCACATTAGCTTGGCATTTGCTAAAAGCCACTACAGTTGCATTTATAGCATATCATTTTTCAGATGACCAGAAGACTTATTTTCATCTGCTTGTCAATTAATTCATTTATCATTGGGACTTTTCCTTTAAGTAAAAGTGCTCTCTCATAACTTTCATACCATTGTAAATTTTTACCATGTGGAGGAATCAAGTAAAATTCATCAGAGCTTTCAATCAATGTGAGATATATATAGAGAGAGAGAGATGAAGAAAGTGCAGCAACAGTATTACATTTCAGAGCAAAATCATTTATTCTGCCTAACAATGAAGCTGCTATCTAGAAACAAGACTGATTATACATAATACTACCCACTGCTATTACCAGAACTCTTTACAGCCCCCGATAAGCTTTTATCCAACGTGTTTAACATGTCAAAGTCAATTTGACTTTCCACATGTATATTTCATAACGTTACTTAAGTATACAACCAGACACCCAAGTATTAAATAGAGTATACATTTGTTTGTATTTATTTAATATTGCCCTAGCTCTTGACAACTAAAAGAACACACGTCTTAGAAATAACTGAGGTTTCTTTAGGAAAAGATCTGCCATAAAAAGTTATGAGGTTTTTTTAAGCAGCTTAATGGTAGACGGTTACTTTTCAAATTAGGCAGGTTGTGTAATTATATGACCTTATAGTTACATATTAGAACATACAGCATAATTTACATAGCTAGAGTAACAAAGAACAAGAATATCTCCTCTAACAAACGCCCAACAATGGCAAACTCCAGGTAACATGAGAAATAAGGGGTACACCAGGGATCACACAGTGGACAAGCTGACCACACAGATTCAGATTTGATTGAAATGTGCTAGATAAAATTTAGAACTGTTACAATTATTTAGCTATGAATCAGCAAGCTCCTCTGCTTGCCATGGGCTTGCTTGTCTTACTATAAAGTCTAGTGCTCATTAAGAGCAATGCCACCACTTCTGGCATCAAGCTGCTCCTGAAAGCCATGTAACTTCTCACTTACTCCAACACACCGTACATCTCTACACAGAGTAAGCTCAGGTCACCCTACATCCACAGCCCAGGTATAACACACAACCCAGGCAGCCACTCACAGAGCACTGACAGCGTCCTGCGCATAGCTTCACCTGCCCAAGGAGCACCACACCTTCACCCAGAGGACCTCCTGCTTCCTCCTCCCACCACCAAGCCCATCCTCATCAGATCCTGACACAGCTCGTGTGGTAACAACAGATCATTCACCCTTCAGAGAGCCGCTTCTGCTGCCTGGTAACCTCGGGATCCTGCTGCACATCAAACACAACTACAAGGCCCCAGAGTGTCTTTTTATAGCCCAGCTTCCTCATGCTGCACAGGACTCTGAGGCTGACTGAGCGCCTTTTGATGCTCCTCTGCCTGGTGAGGGTGGGACTGTGCCTCCCCAGGCTGCTTTACAAATACTGAATGATTTCACATAGCCTCTGCAGGTCAGGGAAACCATCTTGTCCCCAATGGGGAAACTGAGGCAAACAGCTTGAGCATCATCTCTGCTGACTGTCATCAGCAAACCCACGTGCCTCTTACATTAGCACAGCAAGTCAGGGGTAGCTGTGTAGGCCATAAGCCAGTCAGCTCCTCACACACAAAAAGCCTGTCTGAAGCACCCAGCACCAGTGAGCTCTGAAGCAGATTTCCACACAGTACTACTAGCAGGGCTCCCTTTTGGATGAAGCACCTTCACAGCCAAAACTGAAAGCCTGAGAAAAGCTTATTATCCATGAAACACAGACTTACCAAAAAAAAAAAAATACAACCCCCCTTGATATTTGGAATTTAGCTTACCTTGGAGCATCCCTGCTAGTTTAATGGAAAGACACATAAGCATGCAAACACTGATGTACGGGTTAAGAACAGCTAGCTGAAACCTACGGCACAGTTTTCTTCCTGTTCTGGAATAAGCCCATTTGGGGCCAGGATGTTCCTTTGCTTTAGTATCACCAGAATCATGAGTAAAACCTAAATTATTCCTGGTAAAATGCTTCTGGAACATTCAACATCAAATACATGTATACCTCCTTCACATTGTACACTGCATGTACCTGGTGGCACAAGCAAATGGAAAAAATGCACTGGTTTTCTGTGTTCACTTGTGTACCTCTGAATAAATACAGAAAATACGGAAGATTTTCTCCTAAGTTACTTTGGAAAAGCTCCTGCAGTCATTCTTGCAGTCTAGTGAGCAATTCCTCTAATAAATGCAACACCCAGAAAGATTGAGTTCGTGTGATGGAGACACATCCCTAGAGCTGGGAATCGCTTTCAGGCTTTGGATCCATCTAAAACAAGACACATTAGCAAATGCAGATGATGAGTTGCTATTCCCTTTGAAGGAGGTCTGACCAGTACACCTGATGAATTCTCAGACCCCTACATTGCTGATGACAGGTTTGCCATGAGCCAGCAGTGTGCCTTGATGGCTAAGAGAGCCAATGGGATCCTGGGGTGCAACAGGAGGAGTGTTGCCAGCAGGTCAAAGGAGGTGATCCTCCCCCTCTACTCTGCCCTGGTCAGGCCCCACCTGGAGTATTGTGTCCAGTTCTGGGCTCCCTGGTATAAAAAAGACAGGGATCTCCTTGGGAGAGTCCAGAGGAGGGCTACGAAGATGATTAAGGGCCTGGAGCATCTCCCCTATGAGGAAAGGCTGAGTGAGCTGGGACTGTTCAGCCTTGAGAAGAGAAGACTAAGGGGGGACCTAATTAAAGTCTATAATTATCTTAAGCATGGGATGCAGGGGGAATCAGCCAGCCCCTTTTCAGTGTCTGTGGAGACAGGACAAGGGGCAATGGCTGCAAGTTGGAGCACAGGAAGTTCCGCACCAACATGCGGAAGAACTTTTACCCAGTGAGGGTGAGGGAGCCCTGGGACAGGCTGCCCAGGGGGTGTGGAGTCTCCTTCTCTGGAGATATTCAAGACCCGTCTGGACGCCTATCTGAGTGAAATGTCCTAGGGAGCTGCTTTGGCAGGGGGTTGGACCCGATGATCTCTCGAGGTCCCTTCCAACCCCTCCAATTCTGTGATTCTATGATATAAATAAATTGCCATGATTTTTAAATTAATTATTTAGATCATCAGACAAGCTTTTTCAGTTTGAGATTTAAACAAGAGAGGCCACGCTTTTTCGCATTGATAGTCCATACCTTGGACAGCGCTGACAATTAAAATGGGGTAAAAAGGCTTCCCAAATACAATAACAATTTCAATTCATTAAGACAGGAAAATGTCAGAATCCTAAAACCAGTACTATTTTATTGGCAGGCTACTAGAGAAAAAAAAAAAAAAAAAAAAGGATTTATCTGTTGGCCAGCAATACAAACCAAATAACTGCAAGTAGCCGTGGGGCTAGATTCTGCTCTTATTTACACCATCCAGGTAACTCCATTTATAGCAGTGGGATTACTCCAGGAAGATATTATGGGGATGAAGCTATTGAACACCTCCTGTAGAACAGAGCCCTCCAAGGAGAATTTGGCTCCATGCATTTACACTTTCTATCAGGCACATACCGCTAAGGGGCTATAATGCAGTGTTAAATAAATAAAGCAAAATAAAAATAAGGACTTCTGTGTCAGGTTTTAACTCCAGCTCCTGGCACAAGTTTCCAACGGATTTACCAAGTTAGCATTGTGTCTGGGAGGCGCAGCAAAGTATGAGGCGTAAAGAGCTCATTTCTTCATTACTGATCCCTGTTATCATTAGCTGGAGTCAAGAATAAGGTGATGCAGAGTGAAGATGTCAGAAAAAAAGATCAAATAACTTGAACAGGCAATAACAGCACACTGACTAGCTGCAGCAGCTGGCCTACAGGTGGTAGTCCTTCCTCCTAAAGAATAGCCAGCACAGCAAACACTCTTCAGGGTTAAACATGGGATGCTGCTCAGGAGAATAAAAGAAGATCATAGAATTGTAGGTGTTGGAAGGGACCTCGAGAGATCATCGGGTCCAACCCCCCTGCCAAAGCAGCTCCCTAGGACATTTCACTCAGACAGGCATCCAGACGGGTCTTGAATATCTCCAGAGAAGGAGACTCCACCACCTCCCTGGGCAGCCTGAAAAAGTTTTTCCGCATGTTGGTGTGGAACTTCCTGTGCTCCAACTTGCAGCCATTGCCCCTTGTCCTGTCTCCACAGACCACTGAAAAGGGGCTGGCCAATTCCCCTGCATCCCCTGCTTAAGATAATTATAAACATTAGTTAGGTCCCCCCTTAGTCTTCTCTTCTCAAGACTGAACAGTCCCAGCTCACTCAGCCTTTCCTCATAGGAGAGATGCTCCAGGCCCTTAATCATCTTCGTACCCCTTCTTTGGACTCTCCCAAGGAGATCCCTGTCTTTTTTATACCAGGGAGCCCAGAACTGGACACAATACTCAGGTGGGGCCTGACCAGGGCAGAGTAGAGGGGGAGGATCACCTCCTTTGACCTGCTGGCCACGCTCCTCCGGATGCACCCCAGGATCCCATTGGCTCTTTTAGCCACCAGGGCACACTGCTGGCTCATGGCCAACCTGTAATCAACCAGGACCCCCAGGTCCTTCTCCACTGAGCTCTTCTCCAGCAGGTCATCCCCCAGCCTGTACTGATAGAAACGGTTGTTCCTTCCCAGGTGCAAGACTTTACACTTGCTTTTGTTGAACCTCATCTGGTATAAGATACTGTCTTTGAATGAATTCTCCGGTCTTTGAATGAAGGTATCATCCTAGGAGGAGGATAAACTTTGTATTTTCACATGCCCTGATGTTTCCTTATGCTCCCTTATGTTTCTGAGTCACCTTGAAAGAGTATCAGCTCAGGCTGAATGTATCACTGGCAGGTAAGGGAGTGATAGGGCTGGAGATCTGTCCCCTGCAAAGGCTCATGCTAGACATGAAAATGATATCTTTGGTTCAGGCCAGTGGGCCAGGAAATGTTCATGCACGTGAGTAATTCAAAGTGGTGTGAGCAGGAATAGCAATAGAATTTGACTCCCTGCCACTAGGTCAGGCAGCAGAGTCTTCATCTTGGTGGCTGTTTCTTCATGACCTTTCTCAGTTGTGGCCCACGGGTGGAGCGTATTAAGACAGATGTACTGCCTCCATCAGACCCCTTCAGCTCCTAAGTAGGCTCTCGTGACCTCGTCACAGTAAACTGTGAAACAAATGATCTGCAATATAAAATGACTTCCAACCAAACTGATTCAATTTCACAGGTCTTTAAGGATCAAATGCTTAAGGACATGGTTTCAAGAGAATGTATGCAGATGCTTTTAATTAGATGCAGAAAGAAGTGCTCTGCTGAATGAGAAGCTAATGTGCAGCTGTGAAAGAGGTTGGCTTGTTAAATGCAAGATTTCTCACATACCTGGAATAATACACCTGCTGAAGTTTGAAAGCAATGGCTGTTTTCTACCTACACTACCCACTGAAGACCAGGCGACCACGTATGTCTTTTGTCTGCACTGAAGTTGCAGGAAAGTCTCAGGCAAACAATTCAGCAGAGATAAAAGAGTGATTTCCATGGCACAATGTGGATGACATTTTTCTTTGCAAAACACTGCAGGTTGATGGCAGGGTATCGACACAGAGAAGTTATCCTCTATTCCAAAGTTATTCACCTTTGGAAGATACTGCTCCAACAGCTGATAACAGACTGAGACAGGAATCCTGCCCCCTGAAATAATTTCCTATCAATCTCAATCATTCTGAAAGGCTCAGCCATCAAAGGTTCCCAAGTCAGCTGGCACACAAATGTCCAGACCCTGCCAATAGTTTGTGATCCACTTACTGTAAACACACAGCTAATGAATGTTCATTCCCTTGATGATTCTTTTGGAAAGCGGAGATGTGTCTAAGAGTCTTTAGGAGGTGTGTGGCACTCCAAAAAATTGATAAATATTCTGTCACATGTTAAAACAGAGGCACCAATGCCTTATGCCAAATAAATAATGCTAATCTTGTAAAAAGACTTGAGTTACCTCAGGAGCCCCAACATATTAATTTCATTATCACTGGCCATCACAGTTGATAAACATTCTGACCACATAGCATGGGGAAGGACAGGAACAAGTCTAACACAGATGAAAACTGTTAGCTGTTATAGAAGTCTTCGCACAGTTGTGATGGGAGTTTTGTGTCAATCTGTAGATTATATATTTCCTCCATCAGCAATGGTCATTGCTAACCCAATAGTGTCAGAAGGACAGAGACAGGTTCTTCTCAGTGATGGCCAGCAATATGACAAGGGGCAATGGGTGCAAGCTGGAGCACAGGAAGTTCCACGTGAACATAAGGAGAAACTTTTTCACTGTGAGGGTGACAGAACACTGAAACAGACTGCCCATGTGTGACCTAATCAAAGTGATCCTGCTCTGGCAGGGGGTTGGACTAGATGATGTTTCAAGGTCCCTTCCAACCCCTAACATTCTGTGATTCTGTGATAATGTCCACTTATCTCCAGGATCTGAGACAGTGCAGTTATTCCAGCAAACAGGATGTCCCAACTCTGGGAGAAATGCTGACCTGCACGCTAAACCGTGATGTGCCAGCGCTGCTGTCCGCCTTCCCACTGAGCTAAGCCAGAACATGGCAATGCAGTGCCAATAGCCTATAGGAAGACTTGAATCCTGTTTGTCTTGATGCCCAGAGGGACTGATCTTCTAAATAGCTGGGCACAGGATAAACATTGTTGTATAAATGCACTCATGTGCAGAAAGACACTTAAAAAGAAAGTTGAAAATGAGATTTTAACAGTATTGTGCTGAGAACCATCATGAAAAAAAAAATTTGACTTGAGTTTCTTTCCACTACAAGTCCCTAGAGGCAGATGATGTGACCCTTTGAACACAGTAAGAATTTGTCAATATGAACTTGCAGGTGCTGGCACAGGCACAGTACATCTCCTGTAAGACTGTTTTCACTGACTGCCATCTTAGAAAGCTTCGAGGCTTGAAGGAAGTTGAATGCAATCTTCCTGTCCTTCCTTCCACAGACAGGGTGTCTTCCAAGGAAGGGAGTAGGAAACCTGCCGCTGTGTGGGATCATGTTGCCATCTAGTGACCGTAGCCTGGAGAATACTCAAGCCCTATCACTCCTACACAAGCACAAGGCTGTGGGTGAAGCAAGTGTCTTGTCTATCTGAGACCTCAGGGGAAGTCTAAGATGTTGCCAAGGTATACTGAATTATTTCTCCTGAAGTTACAAATCCCAAGTAAGCAGAAACAGCAAGTTCCTTGGGTAGAGTGATAGCGAACTGAAAGCTCACAGAGGTTGTAGCTCTTACAGTACCATTTCTGTGCCACCCTTCAGGTCTGGGGCCAATACAGTGCTTCCCTTTCCTGAATTCACTTGGAGAGCAGGCAAGACAAACCATGACACTCAGCCGTGGCCAGCTGGTCTCTGGCATTCCTCTAAGATTTGCTCAGCTGCCAAGCACGAAGAAGAACCAAACATCCCAGCCTGGGTGGTGCACCTCCCCTACTGCTCCTTGCACCTGGATTCAACAGCAGATTTTCCAGGACAGGAGGAAAACAGAGTTACTTTCTACGCCCCAAAGGGTATACATACACAGCACACTTTTTTTAAATGACCAAGATATGTAGGCAAATAAAATTTAGAGATCCCACACAGAGGCACCCCTGAATTCAGGCATTCTGAAATCCAACTCTGACTGCCCTTTAGACATCTTTTATCAATTCTGGCTCAAAGCACCCCAATCTCCATCAAAGCTGTTTGAGTGTTTTTCAAACTTACAATTATGGTGGCACACTTCTTTTCTGGCAATTTGAGATGGCAAACTTTCTTTCATAAACATGTATGTGCTCAGTCCATTTGTATGTAGAGAACTGTACATATATATGTACATAAACTGTATTTATTTATACAGAGAGAGAGAGAGAGGATCAAATCTGTGGGGTTTTTTTCCCTATATACACATTGCTACAAAGTCAGCTATAGACAACTGGCCAAAGATACAGAGATGCACTTCTTTGTGACTTCCTGCAGTATGCCAATTTTGTGAACTTTTCACCCTGCCTAAGCACCAGACATTACCACCCCACAGTGTCTGTGTACTGAAAACTACTTCTTCCCACAGCATCAGGTTTTGTGGAATTTGTTTTCCCCCTTGTCGAAATAAGGCCTTCTGTTTCTGCCTTCACAGTCACACATCAACCTGGATCAGTATCATCTTGTTGGGGCTGTCTGTAAACATACAGAGAAAACAAAAATAGTTCATATGTTTTCTTCCTATTATTCTCTGTACTATCTCTTTCTTTTGCCTTGAGATCTGAAAAGCCACTGATTTGTTTTTACTAAAATATAAATAAAATTGAGGCCACATATTCTCTGATCAAATACAGACAATGAAAGGCGAATTTCAGCATACTTTTCTCCTTAAGCTGTTATAGTAGTCTCAGAGTGGTTTCCTGAGAGATATGATACACAGAAGAATTGCTAGCAGATATAATTTACTAGCTCAAATTTATTAGAGATCAAAGAATGGGGAAAATAGGCCTCATTTTTCTTGTTCCTGGCAGTGGAACTTTTAGATCACTTAGAAAACCAAAAGGCAAGGGGAAAAGAAACAACATGAGGATATACAATTGCACTGGGGAGAAAATCATGATCACACTGAATTACCTAAGGATGGCTTCCAAAAGCCTTCCTAATAATTAAATACATAAACCAAGTCAGATGCAGATTACCAAGCACAACGGGCCTTATCCTCAACAGCCAAAATCTACCTTGAGGTAGCTATGATAGTGTGAAAGTGACGAAGACCTTCCTCCACTGTGGGGATGCTCTAGGGTTTGGGATGGGATAGTCCCAGTGGAATATGGAGGAGAGCATGCAACTACATACATTCCTGCCTGGGAAATAAGGAAATCACATTTCTTAAAACATTTTCCCTCAAAATGCACTAGCTGATGAAGCTAGCCTCCACCAGTCCTGTGAGATTTGCTCAACATTCCCTGTTAGGCACAAAGAAGAAAAGAAACATGAAGCAGAATGAAAGATGGCCACGTGCAGGATTGCTACGTTTTTGCTCTAGTATGCTATATATGATTATTCATGTAGTCAATTATTTTTTCCCCAAAAATAACTCACTAGCTGAGACTAGAGACTACATTTTTGTTCTGTTCTCTCCTATGGGAACTTACATTCCTCAGGCAACTCCATAAAATCAGGTCTTCTTTTAGTCTTTAGCAAATTGCTTCCCTTCCAAAGAGACCACCCAGAAGAAAGTAGCAAGTTCCATAGTTTCATATTCTTCAAGGAGCAAAATGCTGAGTTCAAGCCCCAAACCCAGCCACCAAGGAGTTAATGTGTTGAGCAGCTACTTCATGTTCTGCAGCTATGTATGTACTGATTAGCAGTGGTTGGAATAAAAGACTACAGCCCAAGGAAGGCGGAGCATTCTCAGAAACAGCAGTCTGGCAAGAAACTGTCAAAGGAATAGATCCAGAACCCCCAAGAAGAATGAGACGGACTGACTGGGAACAGTTAAGGAAAATCACTGGATTCTCTATAAAGGGGAGCACAAAGCATCTTTCTGAAGTTGTGGGGTCCCTGGAAATCCCCATTAACACAGGATATAGAAGAGACTAGAAGGCCACTAGACTGGACCATTCCTAATCTCACAGAGGCCAAGAGCAAACCCCCTCACAAGAAGAGTGGAAGGTCTTCCCCAGCATTATCTCCCTATCAAATGTGCTGAAGATGGCAACAGTGCTTCTAGAGCAGGTTTCACCCCAGTGCAAACCAGACAGCTACCGGATCCTTCTTTCACGGGTCATTCACAGTATCTGTCTATTTCAAATAGCAAAGCAAAATGTTCCAATGCTAGCAGCCAGTCTCTCCATTCTTCCTATCTGACCAGAATTTGTACTAGACAAAGCTATCCAAAGGCAAAAGGTAAGAGTCCACCCACAAGGTCTTAGCTCTTTGATTACTCTAATCAAAGACAACACTAATGATTAGCAGTGACTATTGAGCAGCTGAACTGCCTGATTGACTGACATTACCAGCTCCTTCTATGCAGACAACTGAAGAACCACCAGTTCAGTCTAGGAACTTTCTTACTGAATCTTACCCAGTTCCAGCTAGGGAAGCAGACAGCAGTAGTCATAGAGAAAGACACAAGACACTACAGATCAACAACAGTCTGTTCCCCATCCCTGTATTTGAACTCCACCTTGATTCTATCAGGTTTTGTGTTTTCTTCAAAAAGCATGTTACACTGATATGAAAGTGGTTATCTTAATTAAGAAGACAAAGAAGATTTCTTCACTCTCTGTCGCTGGCTGAGTTTTGGTCCCAATGTAGTCAAGCAGCAATGAGTTTCACTGGCTACATAACACTTCACGTTATGTGAAGATGCATTCTCCCAGGGCAGCTGTGATCCTTTCCAGGAATCAGCAGCTTTAAAGTTCTGATACAGTGAGCACAGCCTCTGTGGTCATCACTGCTTCTTTCTTTTTCCTGTGAGACCTCAGAGGACAAAGGTGTGTTCCCGGCTGGTTCTGTGTCACAGGATGACAATCACAATACAAAAGTAGCTCCCCCCCCAAAAAAAAAACCCAGTTTATTAACACTATTAAACAATCTATAAAGGCTCCTTTTTATAAACTGATTTTAAGGAGCAGGGGTCCTTAAAGTTCAGAGGCTTAACTGGACCCATGTTTCAAGCTGGAGTGAGGGCAGGTTACAGATCAGGCTAATCAGCACTCTCACAAAACAGGAGCGAATGGGGGACTGAATGTGTGATACAGAAATATATGGAATATATATGTGTGAGACAGAGATATATGACAGGAGGAAACAATGTGTGGGGACTCAAAGGTATGTGTCCCATTGCTATGCAGGGGATGTGCCAGCAAGTTATATTCCACAGAAGATGGAACAAAGAGAAAATTCCTATCATCAATCCTACATTATTCTTTATTTGGGGAACTATCACATCCTATCTCCTTCATCCTTGCAAGGCAAATGAGTCTGTTCTATGGCAGTGACATCCTTCTGGTGCATGGGGATGAGACAAGTTGAATGCACTGCATGACCTCATCACTTTCATCGAGTACTTCTGTGCCTATACACCTCTGGGTACAAAGACAGGAGCCAAGTTTGTAACTTGCATCCCATCAGTCAACAGGTATTCTCAAATTCCCCTGAGCGTAACATACCTGGGTAGAGCAAAGAGACAGTCCTGTTTCTCCAGACTAACATTCTCAGGCCTGGCATGGAAGAGCCAAACAAATCCCTTCAGAGGTATCACTGAATTGTCTAACGGTTGAGGATGGAAGGAGGTCATCTTGTCCAACCACCATGCTCAGGTAGGGTCACCTAGAGCAGGATGCCCAGGACCCTCAGCCTTGCTCCTAACGGTTTTTGGGAAGTTCTGGTGCTTTGAGCACCTGTGCAGGACAGATTTCTCTCCTTATTGTATGTAACAATAAATAGATGAGAAAAGCAAGTGATAATATTTCACAGGAAGTAGAGCTATTTGGAATAAAGATATGGACTTTGATACTAAAGACTGTTCACAAAGCAACTACTTCTATGTATGCAAATAAGGGTAGAAATGTTTAAAATATTTATGTGCAGGATTAATTCACAGACTGTAAAATTCTGACTGCAATCTTACATCAGAATGAGCCATCTGCTTATTTATCCATCTTAGTAAACTGAAAATATAAAGAACAGCAAAACCATACAAACCATCCCCTCCTCTGAAGGAAAATACATGCTGCTGTCTCAACACAGAAACAAAAATAAAAGCAATCATCTTTGAAAATTAATTAATTTATTGAAACTCTTGAAGAACCAATCAGAAACAGTTGTTAAAAAATAAGGCTGCTTAGGCTGTGGAACAATTCAGTAATGAAAAATCCTGTTATTCTCTTTGAAGTGCTTTGAAAGGGACTACTATCAACTTTACAGGTGGGAAAGCCAAGGCCTTAGGAAGTGATATGATTTACTCGAGGTCATCTTACCACTCAGTGGCAAAAAAGAGTAATATCAAAAATGTTTCCTAACCCCAGTCCACCGCCACCTTCCTTCCTTTAGCCTTACCTCTATCACAAGTAGGACTGGAACAGCAGTGGATAACCCATCTCTTTGCTTGTGGGCCCTCCCATTGCGCTTTCATTGGAATCCACACGGAAGCTCTGGAGGACACCAAGCCGCAGATGGCTTCTTCCTTATGCAACTAAAGAAGCTCAGATGCAACAAGGCCTGAAGAAGAGCTAAGCGCCATTTCATACTGGCGTGAAAAGACCTTTTTCAGGAGATGAGTGCAAGCGCTTGGGTTAAGATAATCGCAGCAAGTCACACGGGGCCATTCCAGCTAGCCCTGCGAGGAGTTGGGCTCGTATGGGTCCCTTCCAACTTAAATATTTCATGCCGGGGAAAGGCTTTGAACAACTTGCCCCGAGCTGAGTAACTTGAACGCTCTGCTTCCCCCTCCCCAACGCAACGGGAGCCCCGCGGCCCTCGCTTCCCCCGCCGCATCCCTCGCACGTGGGACGAGAACGCATCGGGGCTCCCGCTCTGCGTACCCGCGCCGCGGCGCCCACCCCAGCCCGGTGCCCGCCCCTGTTCCCTGTATCCATCTTCAGAAACGTTACAGCCCCGGGGCGGGCTCGCACGAGCCGCGGCGACGCGCTGCCAGCGGCAGGCTGGAGCAGCGTGCCGCGGCTGGAGCTTGGCCAACCCAACCAGCATGTTACGGATGGTCCGGCGGAGGAAAACCTTTCCACCGGCGGCTCCGCGTTACCTCTGCCAGCCCAGCGGAGCCGGGAGCCCCGGCAGCGAGCCGGTGAAGCAGAGGCAGGTGCCGCGGCGGACCGAGCCCCCGGTCGGGGCGGCCGGACCGAAATGCTCCGCCCAAGGCGCGCCTCGCCACCAGATGTCGCCCGCCCCTCAGGCAGCGCCGGGGCCGGCGGGGCGGCCCGGGGGAAGCAGCCCCCGGCAGGGCCAGCAGCGGCACCGCTCCGGCGGGAGTGCGGGCTGGCGGCCGCGCCGGTAGCAGCTCACCGGGGCCGCCCCGGGACTTGCTGGCTTCCACCTGGCGGCGGCGCCTTGCTGGCGCGGAAATGCGCCGCCGGGCGAGCGGCTGCCGGGCGAGCGGCCGCCATGTCGCGGAGCCGCTCGCCGCCCCTTTCCAAGGCCGTGGGGCTGACGGCTTGCGGGGGCTGCTGGCGGCCAGCCCTCTGCCCGCAGAGCTACTGTTTCTTTCTTGGTGACCCCGGGAAAAACCCACGGCACCGGTGCCGCTCGCTGGAAAAGGGAGACTGTAGGCACTTGGTTTGGGTACCAAAAGGGCCGCCTGGGGCTGCCTCCCCTCAGCGGGGCTCCTGCAAAACTGCAAGTGCCGGCTTCAAACCAGCTGCCCTCCTTGCACCCAGGGCTGGGAGGCTTCAGCTCTGCGAGACTGTACAGAGAGAGTTTTGCTTTACAAAACTCTTCGTTTCCGTGGCCAGTTCATGCTGCTCTGCTCCTTTGACACCACTGTCCTTCAGTCCAACCTAGCTTTCACCATGCCATCAGGGCACTGAAAAAACCCCATATCCAGCAGTCTATACAATAGAATCCCAGAGCAGTTTGGGTTGGAAGGGACCCCAAAGCCCATCTAATTCCAACCCCCTGCCATAGGCAGGGACACTCCTATTAGACCAAGTTGCCCAAAGCCCCATCCAACCTGGCCTTGAACACTGCCAGGGATGGAGCAGCCACAGCTTCTCTGGGCAGCCTGTGCCAGGGCCTCACCACCCTCACAGTGAGGAATTTCTTCCTAATGTCTAATTTAAATCTAAAGCTTAAATCGGTTACCCCTTATCCCATCACTGCATTCCCAGACAACCAGACCCTCTCCAGCTTTCCTGTAGCCCCTTCAGGCACTGGAAGGCTGCAAAAGATCTCAGAGCCTTCTCTTCTCCAGGCTGAACAAGCCCAACTCTCTCAGCCTGTCTTCATAGGAGAGATGCTCCAGCCCTATGACTATCCCTATAGCCCTCCTCTGGACTTGCTCCAACAGCTTAGTGACTTTCTTGTACTGAAGACCCTGGATCTGGATGCAGTACTCAAAGTGAGGTCTCACAAGAGCAGAGCAAGAGGGGCAGAATCTCCTCCCTTGACCTGCTGGCCACACTTCTCTTGATGCCACCCAGGGTATGGTTGGCTTAGGCATCTAAGAGGGTGCCAGCTATTTCCTGCTGCTTAGAGCGTGCAGCAACATCCTACGGTGATTCAGTGTTAAGGTAAAGCTACGATCTTTACTAAATCCCTCTCTCTGGACTGAACATCCCCCCAAAAATGACCAGATGCAACAACTTGATCCTAAAGTGAGTCTCTTGCCAGGCTCCGCAGCCTCCACTCCTTTTCAGTTGACTCCTGGAAGGCAGTTACAAGTTAGGACTGAAAGACCTGGCCAGGATGCAAACAGCTGCTCTGCTGGAAGATGTATCTGCCTCCCACTTACTTGTCAGCTCCTGCCTGCTAGAGGGTTACCACCTTCCTGACTCTGTAGGTCGGATTGCCTTATCTAAGTGCTGCCTAATCCACTTCATGCACAATCAGCCAGCCTGACTCAAACACTCTGAACTGGTGGGCCAAGCTCAGCCAACAGATTGTCCTTGAAGCCCATAGTGGATGCTGGATGGACAACTCCATCAAAGTGACAGCGGTGTTATCTTTCCACAGGTCAACCAGATGGAGAAGAGAAGGAGTGAGGGAGCATTTTCCTGGGCTGTCACTCTCCAGTGGCTTCCCAAGCCAAGCAACCCTTTTCAGACATACCACTAATTCCTTTCACTAAAGATCTTCTGTGTTCCCAGAGGAGGCTTCCTATCCCTGCCATATATAACATCTAGATCCAGCCCAGAGCACATGTGTTAGTACTCTGGTTCTGAGTCCAAGAGGCTCACACACGCATAACCATAAGTGTGGGGGAGACGGGAAGAACAAGGTCACCCACAGCAGCCTCTGAGCAATCCTGTAACGTAAATGACGTAGGAGTGTTCAGAACAGGAATCTGCTCTCAGAAAATATTTGCCCTCTGTGACACGAAGAGTCCTGCTGATGTCAGTGAAACAGGAGTGGCAAGCCCTGGTCCTCAGTAAGGAGTCAGATTTCCCCTTTTTTTAATATATTTACAGGGTTATTATGAACATCTGGAAAACAAATTCTTTCTTAATGATTGACAAGATTTTGACCATTTCCTTTCAGACAGCTGGCTTAGAGTAGAAAGACACAGACTCTAGGGTTTTGATGCTCTCTTGTTTTCATACATAGCTTCTTCCACACAAGAACCAAGCAAAGTTTCTGCTTACACATAATTGTATTTGCCAGCAAACCATAACTGCTGGGGGCGAAATTTTTCCCTAAGACTGCATTTAAACCCAAGTGTCCCCCTTCCTTCTCAAGGCAGTGGTCATTACTACAAGACAGTCGTAATGGTACTTGCTTTGTAGGATCCCATGTTTGTTGGATACCTCTGGAAAAGAAGATTGAACAATCCTAAACTCTGTGCAGGAAGTTAGGAGAGTTACATAGTGATTAAACACACAAGGAGGAGACAAGTAAACCTGGCACGCAGGAGAATCCTTCCTAATTGACTCCCTGGATCAGATTTGCTGGCAACCATTGGAAGTGAAGATTGAAAGAGTTCAACCGCTCCCATTTTCAAAACATGATTAAGTGACTTTTAAGAGGAAAATATCACACTTCATTAAGAATTTCATTGGAGCTGCCATGAATTATGTTCTAAACAAGACATACTTAATCGCTGTCTTTGCTTACATTGGTTCTGTAGATTCAAGTGCATTCTAGGGGAGGGTATTTTTTGTTACCATGGTAAAAATAATTTTAAATATATATGATCAGCATTGCCCCTTCTGTTTGCTCATAATCTCCTCTACTCCTCCAGTTTCCCCTTCCAAGTATATAAGCATCAAGATTTTTTTCCTTCTTCCTTTCACTCACGTAGGTAACAGAGAAACAATATCCAGCAATGGTACCCATTTATTAACTGGTCTGGATAAAGATCAGCCCTCTTTGTACAGCTAAGTGTTCAAGACAAATCAAAAGAATTTGATAGCTGGAAGATAAACTCTCTTTTTTTAGCCTGGCTTCCTAATGAAATGAGGCTTATGTGATCCTGCTGCTTTGCTCTCCTTTCCCACTCTCCTCCCCCATCAAAGGCTTTTAAACCTGTTGGCCAATTCCAGCTAAATTTGGCAGAGAGGAAAATCGTATCTTTGCAGCCTCACCAAGCTTAATGAAAATCAGCACTGGGCTGAGAAGACATCTCCAAATGAATGCCCTTGTTTTAGGAAGGCGGTGTAGTTCCACAGGCATCCATCTGGCTCCCAGGGTGACCCAGCAGCGTGCACACACCAGCCAGCCTATATATTGGTTACTTGAGCTTTCCTACCACAAGTGTCTGTTGCTTGGCTGGCTGGTGCTGTGATACAGAAAAGCAGGTGAGACTTACATTCTGGGGAGAACTGGGGCTGTGGTTACAGGGTTCTGCATAGAGAGGCATGCGATAAAGACACACGGGAAGCAGCTTTCTCCACATCAGCTGCACCCAGAACAGCTACTCTCAGTGACTGATACTACCCACCTGGTAACAGCAACCTTCAAACAGCACAGTAATCCAAACCGGCACACTCCTTTCCCCCTTTTGCTGTTCTACATAAGCAATTTGGTAGGGCACGTACAAGAAGATTCCCTGTATGAAATGCTGAACAGGAATATTCTCTATCTTCCATAGCCACTGCCTCCAGACAACCTATATTATGGCCCTTGCATCCTGGGTGGGAGCCAGGACTGCTAGAGTGATGAATCAATAACCTCCATAAGGAAAATGAAATGGAGGAGGCTCTTATTCAGTACATTTCTCTTTTG
The DNA here is from genome assembly GCA_027925045.1 of Hypotaenidia okinawae. Classification (NCBI taxonomy): domain Eukaryota; kingdom Metazoa; phylum Chordata; class Aves; order Gruiformes; family Rallidae; genus Hypotaenidia; species Hypotaenidia okinawae. The sequence goes on along the minus strand of BSDF01000003.1, from coordinate 13,892,298 downwards.
TTAATTGTTGCTATATTTTATTCCAGCCCCCCATCCTTCCCAACAGCTGGGACTGTGACTCAGCTTCAGTAGCTTACATGCTCAGAAGAGAGAGGAGTCACCCTCCAGGGGCTGATTTCACTATGGCCTCATAAGCTTCACAGCTCGGCAAGCTTGTCCCTCACACAGATCCTTTTGGAGGTCTCACCCATCCTGTGTACGGGATCCCTGTCTTGTCCCAGGCAGCCAACCACAATGCACAAGGACAAGGACAGATACAGGATCAGGCCAGCAAAATAATCCTGCTAGCAGGACAGCTGCATAGGGAAACTCTGGCTTTGCTCACCTGTTATCACTGTCCTGTCAGATGTATAATGTCAGTGACACAGCATGAACTGGGTGTAAAGACAGAGAGAAAGAAGACCCACTTCTCCAGCCCTGCTGCAGAAATGACAGCACCTGATGGACAGGCAATGCAAACTACGAAGAGCAATTATTTCTTTGGCTATGGCACTTAAACCCAGTAGATTTGGTTTGTCAGTCATGAGTCAGCCCTGAACCAAGCCTGTGCCTTCTAGGTATGGTATAGATGCTTCAGAGCTGACACCTAATAAGTTACTCTCTATGTATGGAAAGCGTAACGTTGCTGTTCCTAGGTAGCAATTACACTAGACAGCAGGTTGGAAGGAGGGGTTCGTGTAACTGGCAACCAGAAAAAAAGAAGTCAAAATAAAGTTAATGAGGTTCCTTTTTAAGGTTATTGCTGTGCCCTCCTCAAAATAGATCAAGGTCCCTTAGGTGGAAATTGAGGGGAAAGCAAAACAAAAAAACAATGAATAACAACAGGAAAACAAACTAGAAATATATGTCAAAGACAGGGGCCAATCAGACCAGCCTTTCCAAGCCTCACCCTTTAAGCCCCAGTTCCTGGAGCCTGGAGATTGCATACAGTCCCTGGTCTCATTAAAGCAAGCTATTTTCTCCTTCTTGATATCATTTGCAAAGAAGACTTCAAAACCATGACACAGGAGTGCTGTACAAAGCCAGAAAAAGCACCCAGGTTCGGCCAGCAAACACTGGGTCTTTAAATCCAGAGTGACCTGGGAGTTCTTTGAGGTTTGCCCCACAACTTTCCAAGAGTGAAGAGGTGTTCAAAATGCTGGGACCAGGTTGGATGAATTAATAGTTTGGGCCCTGGAAACACTATACAACTATGCTGCTTTCTGAACATAATGAGACTATTTTAAATGGGGAAGGGGGTGTGGTGTGGAGGGGCGGGGAAGTGTTTATGTGCAAGCATGTAGCTTTCAGGTCAAAGAAGAAACCTGGTACCAGAAAGTAAACAAGGAGATCAGAGATGGCCCCTGTAAGGCTAATGTTCCGGGGGCATCGGGAGACACTACATCCATACTGCTAAAAGACCCAGCTCACACCACAGTGACAGCAGGACGCTATAATGATGTTGGAAGCTGACTGCCAGTCTTCTACTACTGATGTTTTAGAATAGGTCAGACACCACAACCCATATTTAGAGCGTGCTTTTCAGAGACACTGGCCACCCACAATTCCTACAGGGCTGGGCACAGACATCAAGCCAACAGCTGTAAAACTGTTATTTCCAATGTTGTGTTTCCAGTTGACACACAAAGCTTAGGTAGGGAACATATTGTCAGGAATGTCTTCTGGGTTTGTCTTTTATTATTTTTTTCAGCCTGTTTCCCAGCTAGTCTCACTGAGGAACAAGAAAATCAAATGACTTGCATGGAGGTCACGAAGTGAGTCATCAGCTCAGCCCAGTGACGGTCAAATAATGCTTATTTGTAAAACTATAATTTTATAGTGCTCTACTGCATAGCTTTAAAAATGAATGTATGGGAAAAATACACCCACATATGACAAACGTACTTATACTCTCTCCACTTTGGGTGGACATTCTGTTAGTCACAGGGAAGCATCTGTGTAAAGCTTTTTTTGTTGCTGCTTTTTGCTTCTCTAGACATTTCATCAAATGGTCCCTGAGTCAGAAGAAGTGGGTTTTGCTATTAAAGTCTGTGTGGAGGCTGCATTCCAAAGCTGTTGGAGGATTCAAAGATAAATATTCCTACTTTGGGGAAAGAGAAGGAAGGAAAAAAAAAAACCAAACATCTTTGATTTAAAAAAAAAAATCAACAACAACAACAACACTCCAAGCAGAATGCAATGTTTACAAAGACAGCAAGTAACTAATGATCCTGCTTGATAGTCACTTTGGAACTGAAACCTGTGAGGAGTTTCATTAAGGCACAAGTTCCTTTAAAACTGCTTTCAATTGTATAGCGTACATGCCTGCCGCGCTAAGAAAAAGGGTATTGATTCATATTGAAACTAATTCCAACAGCAACAAAATATTAGCCAGCAACCTCATGCAGCCACTGTGCGATGAACAAAGCTCTTTGGAGCAGGAGCCATCTCTGTTCTGCAATTTGTATTTTGTGTGGTGAGGGTGGAATGCAAGCCTGTAATAATCTGTCTCAAGAAAATCTATTCGGGGGTGAGCGTATGGGGTATGGCTCCTTTGGCTCGCTGCTTGGGAAGCCTCACGTATCCTCGCAGATGCATGGCTTGCTCCAGCAACGCGAGGGAGAGATGTGCAGCAGAAGATGGTAGAAGCACCCCATCCTGTGAATGCCTGTATTCCCATAGACATGTCAAGCCTGCAGCTGGAGAACACGCTGGAGATGTAATACAAGGAGGTCAGATTTGAATTTAAATCTAGGTACGGTGCTCGAAGTAGCATCCCAGCCTTAGTTCAGGGCAGCTGCTGAGCAGTGCCTTCAGACACACAGTTCTTGCTGCCACGTGCAGTAGAAATGACAAAGAAAGTCAGTGCTCTCCTTACGGAGCATCTGTCATCATCCCTTCTATGAGGGTACCTAAGCCTGGATGGGCTTGGCAGGATTTTGGCCTCCCTTTTCCCCTGGGTGGGCCAACAGGCAGGATGGAGGGACTGACTCATCCGAGGGCAGGGAAGCCCACAGCAAAGCTGGGCCCAAAGGCGGTGACCAAAATTGAGTTCTCATCTCATACCATTTTGCCCATGAGGCGATGAGCCTCTAGAAGTGGAGCTTTGCAGAAGAACTGTTAAGAGAAACTGCACAGGAAAAGGAGACAATTTTGTTTGAGCTGGCCTGGTCCTAGCCTCACACTGCCGATATGATCGTGACCTAGGGAAAAACAGTCCTCCAGCAACAGTGCTGAGCCTGGCGCACCTCATCTCCTATAGCCAGATCACAAAGGCAATTACAGCTCATGTCCAAGAAAAGTTAAGAAGATGAATGAAGAAAAATGTTGAAATATTAGATCATCATCAGAACAATGAAAACCCAAACCAGATACAAACAACATTATTGCCTTTTTTTTTTTTTTAAACTTCAAGCTGAAAACCTGTTTGGGCCAGAATTCTTTGGAATCGTGCTACTGAATGTGCCTATAGTTGGGAGATAAAAAAAGAGGCGTTAAAGCTGCTAGGAGATGTGATCATCACAATGAGGGACTGGTTGCAGCCTGCAGGAACCTGAAAAGAAACTGGTGAGTGCAGGAGTTAGAAGCCATTGCTATGACAACAAAGCAAACCACCCCTGAAGAGAATAGAAAATATGTACAGCCATGCCAAGATCATAAGCAAAGAAATGTATATTCTAAGAGGAGGCAAATGAAACATTGACTTGGAAAACAAAATGATGCCTGTAGCATGATTTCTTCTTTATACATGGCACCTCTTCAGGAAAAGCATGCATTTAGCAGAGGGAAAGAAACTTTCATCAAAGCACCTCTTTGCCCAGTCCTTACGCTTTGAGGAGGTAGCAGAAAGATCTGTGCTCTATGTTTGCACTCTCAAATTTCAGTAAGCTGTGGTTGTTTCAGCTATCCATAAGGTGGTCTCTATGCTTTTTTTCCAACCAACACTTACTGTACTTGTGAACAAACTTAATTCTACCTTTCTTACATTTTTCCTCATAATAAAATCAATCTCATTTACCAGAAGATGCCTTTTTATTCACATTCAAAGGTTAGGGTACTCCATGGAGGGTTAAACCTAGAAATTCCTCTAGCATTCTGGCAGAGAAGATTTCCATGTTCTTCTACAGCTGCGCATAAGTCATTAACAAGATCAGTCCAAGTGGTTGTCTGGACCATACCTAGGAGAAAGCTCCCTGGTGACACTGATGCTTGATGACAGTCAACTCCTGAAATTAGAGCCAGCATGGATGTTGACATAATGGTCCACACTTCGTGTGCTCAGCCAGGAGGGGGAAAATCCTCTGGTTCCCAAAGCAAAGGAGCAAATGAGTAAGCTGGAGGAATACTCTATAACAGGAGTGTGGTGAAGAGGTAGGTGGTGAGCAGCATCTAGGGCTTGTCGCAAGGAGCAGAGCTAGGCAGTTTTGTGCCATGGGATTGTTCTGCATAGGGGATGGCTTACACAGGGAGAATTGCACAGATGCTGTAGGGACAGAGCACTATCAGTCCTTACCTGGACAGTCAATGGCTTTTAAGATTTATCTCCTAATTTAGCTCAGGGATGGTAGGGGAGAGGGTGTCATATGTATGGGCTCAAGCGTCTCTACAAGGTCCTCCTGGTGCAGACTCCTGCCTCCCTCCAGCAGAGCCAGGGGGTTCTGCATCACTTCCTGGCATAAATAACTTTCCTGCTTTGGCCTCAGAGATTTCATTCCCCTATGGCACTCTTTAGCCTGAGACTGAAACACAGAGCTCAGCTGTTACAAACACACGGTGTACGCTGTAACACATCTGGAACATCAGCAAACTAACGCATGAAAAACGTTGTTCCAGACTAGGAGTTATCTTGCTGTAACAACAACAACTACAACAAAAGTGTATTTGTCCTTGTGTGTCCTGTGAAAGCTACTGCCATGGAGCAGCACGCATTGAACCCCTTCGCAGAGACACGGCCTGTGCCACCAAAGGGAATTTCAGCCTACGGCAACGCCACCTACGTACCCAGACACGCTAAACTGTCAGAAACACTCATCTGTCAGCATAGCTCTGTCTACACCAGCGCCTTGCCAGCAGTGAGGGAGTTGATTTCTTTCCACACCCTAGAATTACACTGGCAAACTCCACAGGTTACACTAAGCCACAGAGTGCAGGCCACGTGTGCGTACACTTTATTGGCCTTCATTTGATCCTGTGCATTAAAGGCAGCTGGGCTTCCTCTCTTTCCAACTAAATAATAATTACACCTATTGTTCCCAGTGGGCAAAGAGACCCTGTTCACACATATCCAGAAAGACAAGGCGTATAATTAACACCTTGCTGGGATAGAGAGCTTTTGTTCAGGTTAGTTATTACATGTCTTGCAGCCTGAAAACAGTGCTTCTTACATTCATTTCAGCTCGTTTCCTCCCTGCCTCAGAGCTTAACTCCCTGCTTCTTCCCAGGTCTTTGTGCATGAGTGTGTCCAGCAGCAGGGCTTGGTAAACTGGGGCCAACAGCTTAATCCAGGTGTCTGGAGCAGGGGGTCCCAAACCGCATCCCACGTTCCTTCATACAGGCGTGTGCTATGGCTGTCACTGCTGCTGCCAGACCCATTTGCAAGCAAATGGCAAAAAGTCTCCACCAAAGATGCAAGGCAGAGGACAAGCCTCCCACCTCAAGACTAGTTCCACCAAATGGCTGCTCTTAAATAACAGCTCATTGCTCTCCTTTTCCTCCTTCCTTTCTCTTATTCTTTATTCTCCTTCCATCCTCACGGCAGCTCTCATTCTCACTCTGCATTTTGTCCCTTCCCATGTGCTGGACTCCACCCTCTGCTGACCAGTGTGGTCAAAAATTCTCCTTTTCTGTGTGTAGGTGGATTTGAGGTTTTACTTTTTCATTTTAGGTTTCCCTTTTCAAGCCTCTTGTTCAGCGCATTCAACCGAAGGATCCCAGGCAGTCTGAAAACTGGACCAAAGGGAGAAGCAGAACAGTCATGGTTGAGGGCAGAGAAAGGGGGATGTGCTCCCCTCTGCTAGCAGCAACATGCCATTAGATCAGCTCAAACTCTCTTCAGTAACTTTGTTGTTTGTTTTACCAATGCAGCGATTTGGATTACAGTGCTGCAAGGAGGTAGGGAAGGTTGAGCTACGTCATTTTGTCAGTAATGATGTTGCCTAGGTGCAGTTATAGCACCAAAGAATCACTTCATTTCAGGGCCAAAACCCCATAGGCAAAAGCAGCCTATTGCCAGAGTAAGGTCTATCTCTGACATGTCTGCGGTTACTCCCTTCTCAGAAAGGCAGCTCTCAAACCCCCTTTTGGTCACGGTGCTCCCCAGCGCACAGAAAGGCCCGATTACCCATTCAGGCAGAGCAGGAAACTCCTATGCCTCCAGATCTGATCTACTGACAAGACTGCCACTTGTACCTATAGGCACCAGCACTTGTGAACACAAGGCAGAGAGAGCGGGAGCTGAAGAACAGAAGCTACGCTCAAGACATGAGGAACCAGAGCAAGAGCAGAAACCAAGTTGTTTGGCACAATCAGTACAGGTTGTGGCCATCGACTGACTAAGCAGCAGCTGCGGCTACTGCCTTACAGCAGCAATAGGTCTTGGCAAGCAGTGGGGTTACCAACGCCCAACCAACAGGCCTTTACGTAGCCAGCATTTCATCACTTTGTTCCAAGCTAGGTCCAGCTGGTACTACCTGATTTGGCAAGGTCTCCGCAACCCCAGGGCAGTGTTTTGCCAGTGTCAGCTTTAACTATAAATATCCAAAGCCTCATACCAATACAACCTGAGTGAGAAGGAGCACTTACATCGGCTTAAAGACCAAGTACCAAGTTTCCTTGATGGGTCCACTCTCTGCTGCCTATCATCAACATGAAGCCAGAGGTCAGCTCTGTATCAGAGCACTCCCAGATCAGCTGGATTAGCTTAAAACCCGTTTGTCAGCTCCATAGACTAACGTGGTGCACAGCTGGGTCAGTAGCATGTAACATTTTCCCTGCCTCAACACAAAGCAGCACCTGTGCTTTGAGGAGGAAAGGTCTAAAAAAGACCATTTCACACCTGTACTAACTTAATAAAACCAGTAATAGCTGTGTTTTGTAAATGGAAAGTGCAACCACACTCGTGCAGGCTAAAAGCTGCTGCACAACACACAGTTCTGTCCTCTTTTGCAGCCTCTAAATGCAATGGCATTGACACCTTGGGGTTTCAGCCCTTCCAATTAACTAACAAGCTTTATCTCCCACTGGTGCAACTGAAAGGTGATTCTGTGATCTCAGGAAACACTAATTGCTCTTCCCCCCATCCCCGTTCTAATTTAAATAACATCCAGTCCCACCCTACCAAATAGCCACTGTAAGGAGCTCTAAAAAGGTGTGCACCCAGCATAACGAGATTGCGGCAGACAGGTAAGCAATTAGGCAAAATAAGCAGCAAGTTCTACAACAGCCATGCAAAGGCACTGCTCATTTCCTGTGACAACTGCTGTGCCTAAATGATGTAGGATGTTTAAATGGATTTGACACATGACAATTTGCTAATGTTCTCTGGTCTCAGACCTCAATGTTATGAAGTACCGTGAAGGTCCCTTATGTATGCACCCCACCAAAATCGGTAGGACCTAAGCAAGCATCTAACACCATCATGACAGCAACTTTCCTAAAACACGTGGTGGTATTATTGGACTGTGTTTTGAAATGTTGTTGTTAGAATTAGCAGTTTAAAGCCTGATGTGGAAAAAAAAAACCCAACCCAAAACAAAGCAAAAACCCAGCCCCAGCTTCAGTTCTCTTTCCAATTCTATGTTCAACAGTATTTACCAGCTGCCTCTGGAGAGGCTAAAATATCTCTGCAAGAGCTAGGCACTGCCAGGAGAAGGACACAGACTGCTCCAGATGGACATTGCTTTCCCTGTCCCATGAAGCCAGGAACCAGAGCAGTGTTGTTTCAGATCCTTTTGTAACAGCGAGTTGGGAGAGTTCAGCAATACCCAGCAGGCCAGGCAGAGGCACAAAGTATTTGCCCTGAACACTCCTTTTCTACTTTCCATAGGAGGTCTTTAATCTGCTTTTGCTGCTGGTGGCTGGAGATAATAGCAGCTGTACTGCCTTGGGGTATTTTTCTCCCAGATCTCATCCAGTTCCCAGTCCATTCCCCGGATGAAAAGTTATCTACTGTCCCAGTTACCTCTAAAGCGTGGCTCCAGGCTTAGCCCTGAAAAAGGCCCTGTTGTGAGGAGATGGGGGAAGTAAGAATAAAGAGAAATGCAGCAACAAAAGTGGACCACATCATCTGATTAAAATCTCAGGTTTTACTCAGGGTTTACTGAAACTAGACTCCCCGCTTATCCCCACTTCCAAATTTTCTCATGGCAGAATGAATTACTCTATCACCAAGTGTGAAAGGAAATGATTAATTTACCTCTCCCATCCAAACTGATTACTGAGACTTCCATATCTTCAGGTCCTGAGTAATGAATGAGCTTCCTGTGATTATAGCCAGGCACCCGGAGAGGGCTCTGGTGTTAGCGTTCACGCCTCTGGGTCAAAAGCTGTAAGGACCACACAGCGTATCTGTGCTCATCAGAAACAGCAGCAACATTTGAGCATGGCTAACTTGCTCCTGTAGTCTTTGACCTTGGGCACAGTAGTAATCTTGTTTAAAAAAAATAATAGCTACCTCTGTGTCACACAGCACGATGTGGCACACAGAGCACTAGGCTAATGGGAAAAGGCTGGAGTCCTAGTTTCCCTGCCATGCAGACCAGAGCAAGGGTAGCATGCCAGCTTGGACTTTTCTTTCTGAAATGGGAGGCTTTGCTGGCTGGGAGAAACACAAGAGGAATCGGAAGCTCCTATCTCGCAGAAAGACAGAATGCTGCCAGCAATTAATGGATGGTGCCTTGCTTTCTTACATGACAAGCCTCACTCCTGGTGAGATGGGAATTCAGCGTGAGCTGGAAGCTGCAGTTTCTTACAGCTCCTTCTCTTGTGGTGGCATGGTTCCCAGTCGCTGCTCTTACCGTGTGCCAGGCAAAAATCTGTTCTCCTGCTATCTTTGGCCTCCATGCTATCAAATGCTGACCCTGATTCAGAGCTGCGCTGGTCTGAGTTAAATGGTGTAGCAGCGAGACAGCGGGGCTTCTCCACACTGATGCACTCGCTCCCTGTTGCTAACAGCAATGGGAAAACCAGGCTGGAGATCCAAGCTGGGATCCTACAGGTAGTGAGCCAAAGGCTCTCCTCCAGCTGCTTTCAAGGTAGAAATTACAGACTGCCACTGTCATTCTCAAAACGACTAAAGAACGAAGCTCAGCTGCAGTGCACAGGCCAGCATCCCCCTTCCCCCTGGAGGAAAATGGTTTCTGTGTTAAACTTTCACAACTAAACCTGAAACCCAGTAATGTTTGTTTTAGGTTTTGTTACAAACCTAGAACACGGGCCAAGTTTGGGGAAGAAAAAAAAAAAAAAAAAGAAACAAAAACCTGGGCAAAGTTTCAAGCAAATCAAGATCGATTTATGGTTTTGACTGGAAACAATACTCAACTCACTACTTTCACAGGGTTTGATCTGAAACCAGGCACAATCTGGCAGCCTGAAGCTGACTTTTGCCTCATGTTAAATGGAAAGCCAAGCCCAACACATCTGCCCAAGTATCCAGGTCTATGGGCTCCTCACAGGAAGGAAGGATTCAGTCACAGATGATCTAGAGATCCCGTAACAGCAGCAGCAGTACCTACATGCTGGTGTAAGTCACTCCAGCCTCATGTGGGTGACACACTGGACTTCAAGACAGCATTGTAATATATGGTGAGAGCTTTCAGTATAAAATACATCACATAATTGCAACTTTTCTATCCCCCCTCCCCCCATTTCCTTTAATTGTTTGTTTTGCTTTTAATCTCTTTGCTGCTTTGGTACGGTTGGCTTTTTATCAGATCACAGACAGAAATTCTGGTGGCCTTGTATCAAAGGCCCTAAGTTGCTGCAGTAATTGAGAACGCTGCTGTAGCACTGATAGCGATTCACCAATTCACTGGGAGATAAGGCGCATGCCTTGCTACGTGCATACGCTGCGTTATCTCTGAGCTCTCTCCCTCTGCCTCACGCTGATACGTTGTGTACGTTTTAGGCCTGCTTTTGAAATACAGAACAGAAGGGCCCATTTGAGAAAAGTGATGGCGACCACGCCATTGCTAGAGTGACAGCACAGGAGTCAGCCTTTCACAGAGGCAGAAGGAAGGCCGAAGCCAACAGTGGACACCCAAAACCATTATTTAACGATCTGTGCCTGGCTTCTACTATTATTTCGCATCGTTAAGTGTAACATCTTGCCTCTCCCTGCCAGCCCTCTGTTTTCCAAGTCCCACTTAATACCTTCTAGATGCATACAGTGAGGGTTTATGCATCCTTGAGTCCGATAAGACACTCCAGACATGCAGCCACTCGCAACACGACAGCCCAAAGCCAGCACACCAGCACTGGGGCCCTGCATCCCTGTACGTGTGTGCTTGTCTATACGCTGGGAGTAGACTTTCACAGGATTAGCCACTGGGAACATTAAGTGCATGCTTCAGTTTTTGTGGGACTGGCAGGCTATCTATTAGCAAAAGAAACAGATATGTAAATGCTACTTTGCACGTACCCAGTCCCCCATCCTAAATCTTTGTATTTCAATTAGATTAAACTCTGCAGAAACATATTATTTCATGAAAAAAAATGCCACAAAGAAAAATCCTTTGTATAGGATATCAAAGAACCATCTTGAGACATGGCTCCAGTCGAGTTGGCACGGAAGAGGTAAAGCATCCTCAGCCACGAATCCTTCCCAAACCAGCAGGAAGCCACAGGGAAGTTTGCTTGTTGGAGCCAGGCTCCTGGAAACATGCTGCTCTCTGTAGTGGTTTCAACAACAACAACAACAAAAAATCCAGCAGCAAGTATGATGGCCTTAACATATGAGCTGTTCCCCATGCAAACCGCCTTATGCACTTCAGTGGGTGCAGGGGAATTGTTTTGTCACTGCCCATTTCCCCAGGTCCCTGCTGAGATGGGCTTTGCCTCCCAAGTGGTCCTTTCCCAGTGTGAGGATATGGGTGGAGAAACAGCTGTGCTGGCTGAGTGGCTCCCACCACCACTGTCCCCACAGGTCCATCAATTTGCTCCCTTCAAAATCTGCTCTTTACGCTGATTATTGAGCTCATTTTCACTTTCCTGCCACAAGCAACTTGGAGACAGGATGCAAGCAGCAAACATCCACCTGCACCTTCACTGTCACATCTCCCGCAGGCGTTGGCTTCCTTATCCACAGCACCGTGAGACCTGTCAAGCCATGACAGCCACCTCTGGGCCCTCCTCCAAGCTGGGGGACCAGCCAGTGGGTTTCACCTCTGCATGGACTTTGCAGAGAGTTAAACCAAAGCAGAGCTTAGCCCAGCACTGCCAGCCCTTGCCAGACAGAAGGCAGTTTGGGTCAGTATTCCTGTACTTACCCTTCCCAAATGCACCAGGCTGCATGATCTTTGCAGGTGCAAATCACCTGAGGTGACTACGGTTAGCCATGATCTTCTAGATGTTAATAACAGCTACCAACGATGCACCATTCAGTCTGTGTGCAGAGCTGCCGAGCAGCCAACCAAATTCCCCCTTAATATCACCCCAATGAAAGGAAGGTTATTCCGGCAGGGGTGATTCTTACATCTTCATGCTAGGTACATGGAGCTCCTTAAATCCAGATTTCTATTTACATTTTAAGTATGCTTCTCAGAAGTGAATTAGTCAGCCGTGCTGTCTACTAAGGCGGACTGAAAAAATGAAGAAACTATTCCAGCTAAAGCACAGCTGGACAACTTTTCTTGTTCTTATTATTTGATGCCCTTCAGGATATAAAGAAAGTCCATGCTCCATTGTTCCAATGACAGAATAAGGCCTGCTGAGACCCCACCACTTCATTACAAAACATTGCATGCTGGAGCAACCACAGAAGGCCACAGCTAGCCAGCTCCGGGAAAATCAGAAAAAGAGTTTGCTAGCGTAAAGTGGCTCAAATTCAGAACTTCTGTCCCCTGCTAGTCAGAGCACACAGCATTATTTGTTGGTCTGGGAGGAAATGCTGGTCACTTAAGCTGCCAGTTACCATACATCTGGTTTTAAAGGGGTACTACCTTCACATTAGATGTTACAGCTGGAAGGGGAAGCTCTAGGACCTGACTGTCTTCTGGACATTGTAGTGCGGCCACAGTTCCCCTGGACCGGCTCTTGCCTGTCCCTGCCCAAGAGTGCCAACAAGCCAGGCAAACACTTGAGCTGCAAACCACATTTCAGCTTCAGTCAGTTGCTTGGGATGTTTCTCTCATGCCTATCAGCATCACGTCTCTTATCAGGAGTGAGCACAAGGCACTTTGCTTCTCTGTACATCCCTAGTCTGCCTGCTGGTGAGCAAGCAAGCTCCCAGCTTAAGCAAGGAGGTAGTTCTGAGTGTACCTCCACACCCATAGCGCCAACAGAGCAAACCTTGGAGGACAGAGGCATGCAGAGCCCCACCAGGGATGGGGCACATTCTAATAACACTAGCCCCTGGTGCCTCTTCCATGACCCTACACATCTAACCCTATGTGACCTGCCAGCAAACTGAGAAACCCCAGAGTCTATTGGGAAGACAGGCTGGTGCCAGTGATCCAGTTCTTAGAAAACCAACCATCCAGTGGCACAGCCACTTAAAACCCAGCACCATAAAGCTGCATGCATCCATCCCCTGTTGCTTCCAGTCTTTTACGCACTGCTGCTTCTTCAATATCTTTGCCTTCAGCCATAGCCCAGGCTCTACCCCAGGCGCTGTTGTGAGCCTCGACTTGTGCCCTGGAGACACATCCAGGAGTTGCAAGTACTCCCCCCGGGCCTTAAGCTAGTAGAGCTTCCAGCCACCCATTCCCCGGGTTAAACGCCTCCCTTTTCTTGTTCCTGCTGAAGCATATTGCTCAGCAGGAGTTGAATGAGGCCAAAAAACCCCAAAACATTTCTAGGAAAAAAATAAAGACAAACCCAAAACATGCAATTTTGGAGCTTCCAAAATGAATGAAGCATGGCAAATACTTTCAACTGTATCCAAAGTATAGGGGGAAAGACATACATATCTACATTTCTTGAACGAAACTGTTTTGAAAATGCCACAGCATTTTATTTCAATGCCTCTTAAACACAACCCTTTGATTTGCTATTTTGAAGTGGCATTTTCCACTCAAAAGAGACCTGAAATAGAAGAACGTGTGAGAAGCAAGAGGGGTAACTAACCTCAAAACAAAACATTACATTCAACATGCGATTCGTGTTGACCCAAAATAACATGTTGGGTTTTTTCTCATTTCCTTCAAGCAAAAAAAAAAATAAGGGGGGAGGGGAAGGATTAGGGAATTGACCCAATCCAAGTCTTTTTCTCTCCACTTTCCAGCTCAGCCCCTGAACTGTGGCAGGGCATATTCTCTGCTTTGTGCCTCCTTGTCATGCAAACACGGAGTGAACAGCAAACTGATCTGCTTCGGGGCAAACCAAACCCTTGGGTGTCTTGCCTTTGCTCAATCTTAACTTGAACGTACGAAGTGTGTTGGTATTACCCGGGCTGCCTGACTCATGAATTTCAGGAGCATCTAAAAGGTGCATTGCAGATGACAGAGCCTTCGCATAGCGCGTGAAGGGAATCAGTTCATGTTTAGTCTTTTCTTCCTAACCCTGTCACACTTACTGTACGGCTTTGGCAAGTTGATTCACTGGTGTGACTCAGTTTCCCTGACTCCAGAGCAGAAACAGGCTTTATCAGCACAGCAAGTGGCTGTACCGGCTCATGGGTGTGCTCTCCCAAAAACACCACGTTAACCTCTGCACTCACGGGCAGCAAAGTTTCTTTCCCTCTATTTTGGCATCTACAGAATAGAGAAAGGCTGTAATGGTCTAACCCTGCCTAAGGCGGGTGTCTCTTTTGGGATGTAACTCTTGTTTGCAAGGGTAGCCAAGCCTTGAGAAAAACAGCTTCTTCCCTCCCCCCATTTCCACTTTTCACTTTTTTTGTTTTTGCATCTTCCTCCGCGGTTTCCGGCGGTTCCTTACAGCCCCACAACAGACAGCTGTGCTCACTGTACCTGTGAGTGTGTGTCTGACTTTTTCCTCCCCAAGAGATTTGTCTAGAAGATAAGCAGAAGCTTGCGGAAATCCCGTGACACCGGCCATACGGCAGCTCTTTCGAGCGGTGATCCCAGGGACAGTTTGTCCTTCTGGAGGTCCTGCTGACAGACACGTCCGTGCATTTTGCACCCCCTGAAAAACTGAACTAAAGCTTTGGGTGCCTTACACTGTGGACCCAAACACGTGAGGCTCCACTGCTGCTCTGTGGTTTTGCTGTGGCCAAGCTTGCTTTCATTTTTATGTGGTGGAGGGGAACGCGGCATCTGGCTTTCACCCAGGGAATCCCTGCACTGAGGTCCTGCGTGCTGCACCCTAAAGATACTGCACATGCAAGGACGATCCCTCCTTCTGCATGGGATCAACAGGGAATTCATCCCCCCAGATCTGTGAGAACAGGGGTATAATAAATGCAGCGAAGTTATGAAGTGCTTCATTGAGTGATGACTCTGAAGGGAGAAAGGAGCAGTGAAGAGATGAAGAGATGGGGAGGAGGGTGAGATGCGTCAGCCACGTGTCTCCTGCATGGGAGAATCCTGTTTTCTTGTCATGGAGTGAGGCCAGTTCATTGCATATTAAGAAGGGTTTGTTGGGAGAAAAACCATAACCAGGAAAGAAAATCAGGACAAAACTATATTCCAAAGATCCCCATTAAGAGGCCGGGATGGGCCCAAGCCTTTGGGAACCATTTGCCCTGAGTCAGATAGAAGCAGGGTGCAGAGCCCCCTTGGTTTGGCTGAGGTTGTAGAGGAGTTCAGGGGCACCGGAGGGCAGGGAGCCAGATTTCAGCCTTTCCAAAGGAGCCTCCTTAGTGCCTGAGACAGCCGCCTTCTCCTCAGCATCTCACCAAAACTTCCCAAGGCAGACCCTACCACATTCAACACAAACCCACACAAATACAGATGAAAAGACAAAGCCAGGCTCCCCTTTCCCTCAAGCTAAGACTGTGTACAACATATCAGACCTTCCCAGTTAGACTCCAACCAAAGGGGTACATGTATGCTTTTTTTCCTAGTTTGGAAAAGCAGAAAAATATTTCTTGGGCTTTTCTTTCAAAAATCACTATGCTGTGACATTTTTGCAGTGAAATATTTCAATTAGGGTTTTATCGTTCTTGCTTTTTGTCAGTAAGATGGATATAGTATCTGGTTCCATGGACACAGCAAGAGTGTAAATCAGAAATTAGAGGAAACTGAGAAGTCCCAAGTGGACCTACCTGGCTACAGAGCAAAGATTCAAGATTTATTTGAGGACACGGAAGTAGAAAGAACAACAACATTTCCTCTGGGAGGAGCATCTCTTGTGTTCATGGTTTCCAGTTTAAACAGAAATGTCCTCCCTCAGCAATTTTGCATCACAGTGAACTTGGGAGATGTAACGCAACTGGAAGAGGACAGGGAGGGGAATCCCTAGGACTTGATGACAACATTAAGTAACTCCAGAAACTCTCCTACAGGAAACAAAAGTCAAAAGAGGAAAAGGAAAAAGGTCAACACCACCTTCCAGTTCAAAACTCTCTGTAAGCCATTGTTTTGCAAATGAAAACATCAAGGGAGGCAGTATCTTCTGGTGGTGAATATTCCCGTATTTCCTCCTCCTCCTTTTGAACTTGGCCAGCACATTTGTGTGGAGCCTGGTAACCACGGGCAGCTGCAGACCTACTGCAGTGCCTAGACACGGCAGAGCAGTGTGCCTCCGGAGTGAGCCCAGGATACTCCAAGTGTGATGCTCTACCAGAGCAACTGCCAATATCTGGTACTTGAAGGGGATTGCAAAACCTTTCCCCCCAGCTGTAAGTTACAGGTAAAGACTGACAGGGAATAGAGGCAGAAGAGGAAAGTCTCACTCCAGCAGGAGTTTGAGGAGCATGCCTCTATATACTTGAAATTCGATGGAGCCAGTGTTCTCCGAACCTACCCATTCAGCTCCCAGGAACCATGGAGGTGGAGGATGAATTTGGCATCAATCTCCTTTGAACCCAGAAAGGAGGAATGTGGTTCTGCCTGGATGCACAGCCGATGGCAAGGTTTCCATAGCTGCATACTTTCAGGGAGCTATGTTAAAAGCTAGCTGCTGGTCTCACCGTGGTATACGTATATCCAAAATAAAGGCACCAGTGGTGCTATTCCTGGTCTACACCACCATACTGGAGAGGAGAAATTTTCATCAGTAGTTTTAAAGTCATCTAGAGCTCAATGGTAATTCTTCACACCAGACATGATCACCCCTTCTCAGCCTGAAAACCACTACCCAAAATCTTCACACCACAGGGAGCCACCAGACTTTGACCCCCCAGCCCAAAATCCAAGGGGTGGGGGAGCTGGGAGGGAGAAAGGGAGAGTTACCTCATCCCCAAGCTCTGCAGCTCCCTGGGTGCCTGGCCACAGGGGTTCCCACCCAGGCTCACACGCTTCCAGGCGATCGGCCACCCTCACTTCCGCACCAGGATCAATTTTTGCAATCGCACCCTTCTTCAAACCAGTGGGAATTAGAGGGTTTGTGACCCAACTTCCATGATTCAGGAGCTTGCAATTCTGCGGGATGTGGGTGCTTCCCCCGCGTGGGACATCTGAAAGGGCAAGCCTTGCTCATCCTCAAAATTACATACAGTGTTTGGATATCTTTCATGTCGCAGCACAACTTCCTGGCTGAATGCATATGCTGCACCCCTTTATGGTAAGTGTGTTTTAATTTAGGCCTCTCTGATGTAAGACCCTGAAAAGTGCATTTAAAATTGAAAAGGCAGCTGGTCCTCTACACTAAAGGCACAACTAAGATACCGCAGAACGTTTTCTGTTGGGCGTGCCTTCTTCAAACACACCTTCATTAGAAAGATTAAAATTCAGAGGACAGGCAGCATATGTCTTACAGTCATTATTAAAAAAAATAGAAGTTGGGGGAAGCATTATAACGAAGAATCTAAGTTTAATTCTTTATCCAAGTTGCATGTTGGCACAAGTGCAAAGTTGTTTAGGCAGCAGAAACTATTTGTAGGTGAAAACACTTCTTTGGAGGGTGAAAAAAGCGTTTTATCTCTAGAGAGTTATTTTCAAACCTGGAAATCTGGGCATCAAGAATTTTCCTAGGGTGGAAGTGCCCACTGGAGCACTTTTACTCAGGCCACACTGGGCAAATGATTACAACCACATTCAGTTTGAGGGGGCAGCTCTTTGCTTTAATCCATGCTGACACAAGTTATGAGAAGAGAATAAGCAGGGTGGTGTTCAGGCTTGAAGCGCTTCCCAAAAATCTCCTAAGGTTGGAGTAATTCTGGTGTGTCTCACAAACAGGTTAGAATTTATTTCTGCCCTTTCTGACAGTAAATCACAGGGAAACAGAGGGGCTTAGGTGATTGGAATACCACTTACAGCCAGGCAATTAGACACACGTAAATAAGCACAGGGAATTAAGTGGAGTTGTCTTCCTGTCTTCAATGACTCCCAAGTAGTCCTGAGTCTGAGTTCTCCCCGACACCTGGGTATCTCCTTGGGCTGTGATTTCTTCATTTCTTCTGCTGCAAGGGAAGATCACCACTTTTCCCCGCCTTTACAAAGGACTGTGAAGGATGCTCATGAAGACTGGTATGTCAGACCAGACGTGATTACACAGATGCAGTAACTATATCAAAAGCTACAATATATCATTTATTACCTGGGTGATTATCTTTTTTGCAAGATCTCATGTTCCTCAGTGATTATCTCCCCTCCACTCCTTACACCTCCCCACCCTCCCCCTGCCTTGGAAAATTAATATGAGAAACTTCTGTGTAATTAAGTGTCACTGTTAGAAGATCAAGGGGGATAGAGTTGACTTTGACTTGCTACAGAAAGGTGAAATCTCCTCTGCCTTGCACCCTCCCAGGATTTTAAATCTACCTACCTTGCTTTCAGGAAGACAAAAACTTAGCCTGATTTGCCTGTGACCCCAAAGAGAAGAAGGGACAAAAAACAGACTGCCATCTCCCAGGCCTTTGATCAAGTCTTGTAGGAAACCTTTCACATTTGTTACTTCCTTAGACTCAGAAGCATCAAAGAGAAGACCCAAATCTCTTTAGAGCTGAGCAGGAACCGATCTGTAAGCAGCTTTTCAATGTCACAGTTACCCTGAGCATTTTATGCAGTGACAAATTAAATACTGGTAGCATGGCAATGGCTTTGGTATGAGGAGCAGCAGCCACATGTAATTCATACTGCCCAAGCGGTTAGGGTAATTCCCTGAGTTTTGGGCTACACTGTGTGGGAGGAACAGATCTGGTGGGAGAGAAGCAGCAGGACACAAAAATTAAAAGCAGAGCCCTGGATTCTGTGAGAGGTCCTATGAAGATGAAATTAATGGTATTAAACAAAATATCATCGGTCACCAAAATGTCTTCTTTATAGCCTCTCTAGCTCCCTGGGTGAAAGAAATAAAGAAGTTATAAAAAGCTTAAAATGCCAGACAGTGCTGCCAAGTTGTGGAGGTAATAAGGTAGGTGTCTGGATACTGCTGAAGATCTAGTTCTTTGTTCCCCCAGAAATGTAGGGCAATTGAAAACCTTTCTGAAAAGAGGCCCAGAGTTTTGCAGAGCTTGATGCCCACACTTAAGCCGTGTGACGCTGGAGCTGCACGTGGTGCCAGCACACACGTGTGTTCCCCGTGTTGTCAATGGGACAGCTCCAATATGTGAAATCCAGAGGCAGGAATTTGCCATAAGCCACTACAGGTAAAATATAAAGACTCTTCTGATCCTGCTGCCTTCAGCAGGGTCGAATCAGGCAGTTGCCATCAGTGCCATGTAACTCCTCCCGTACAACCCACCCCTCCAGCCATGCTTTGTTAGGTTGCAGTTAAACAATTATCACGTGTTAAAAGTACTATGCAAGAGGGGATGAAATTCTCTTCCTAAACACAGCTTTCAGCACGTCCATCTGAGTGTAAATGATGGGGTTTATAGACTCCAAGAGAAAAACAGAATCAAAGGCAAATGTTTACCTGCCACGGATCTAGGAGGTTTCCTTCACACTCCCTGCAGTGTTAAGTCAATACTCCTGACTGCGGAAATTAAGCTTATTTTCCAGCATGTCTTCCATTTGCTGTTTCCCAGCACTTTCTAAATGATTCTTCATCACAATAAACCTTAAATTAACCCCTACTCCTCCCCACTGCAATTTTAGCACGATGGTATCTATGACTGTAGAATGACCCATAAAAAGCCCTTCAGCTGCCACTTCAGTACACCCCGTATCTTGGATTGTTTTTACTTCCAGCTTTTAAGGTCAGAACATGCACCCAGCTATAACCAGCCCATTTTTTTTTCCGCTAAGAGACAGGAGAGGCTCCTACGTGAAACAAGGGAGTTTTGTGAGCAGGCGGCAAGCCCTGGGGAGGCGAGCTGGTGCTTTTAGCTTTGCAGGCCTGAAGCTCTCATAACCTGGCCTTGCATTTCTGGACTTCATTAGCCCTGGCAGCCAACGCTGCTGGAGGTGCGGCTGGCGGTGAGCGTGTCAAAGGCCTTGCACCCAGTTTCTGCGCATGGCAGCGTCTGTTAATAACCACGCATGGAGCAGAGCTGTACATCTTCATTCCCTTGCAGACAGAGCTGGGACACATACCAGAGTGTATGCATAGTCCTGAAAGATTTGTGTGGGGCGACTAATTACTTTTCTCCTTAGAAGTGGGCAGGGAAGCATAATATGTTCCTGATTACAAAGGCATAAAAGGAGCGTGTGATTATTTTCCATGGGAATCCTTGGGAACAGCAATGCAAGGTTCTTGGAGGATGGCTGTCTAAGGTGATGCTCTCTGCAGGACCATTAAACCCTCCTCCCAGCTTCTCCACCTTCTAGTGCAACTAATCCCTGGCAGTGGCATCCAGCAGCACACAGGCTTAGCCATGAACTTTCTTCAGCTTGACCTATCCACCTCCAAGCCGTCCCAGGACACTCAGAAGCCATATGCTATATTTGCCTAGCTGGAGTTGTTATGAGGATGTTACCACAAGGGAAAATATCTGCCTGGAGAAGAGGGTGGACTGCTACCCTTTGAAATTAAATATTGTCAAGCATCTGTAAAGGACTGTGTGGGTTGGTGTCGCCGAGCAGCCCTGAAGCCGAGGGCTCAGTTAAGGAAGATGCAAGCAGGGGACGTGCAGCGCTTGTTCCACTTGTTTCCCCTGCGTACCATCGCCTGACCCAGCCGCATCCTCATTTCCATATATCAAAAGCTTAATTTAGCTCCAGAAGCCTTTCCCTATCAATACCTGGGTGGGGGTGTTCTGCCACAGCCAGGACTGGACTGGGTAAACCTGGGATTATAACAGCTCAGGTACTGAACTAGGGCACTCTGCTCACAGCGAGATGCCGGATGAGAAAGGCAGGGCAAGCGATGAAAACTGGTTTTGCCAAAGAGAGCAGTCAACAGTTCCTTCTGACACCTGCTGAGGCCAGCAAGAAAGCTCTGCAGTGGAGGAGAGATGCAGGCTTTAGCTCTGTGAGAAGAGGAGGAACACTGGTCATCAAATGAAGTTTGAGTATTGGAAGGCAACTTTCTTAAAATGTGCTTAATTGTCCAAGCCAAATTCAAATGATTCCCAGGGAGGGGAGGAAAAGGTGTTTACAACTCCAGCGTTTTTTCCCAGATCCATCCACTTTTGTGTTCCCTGAAGTAAAACCAGAATATTTGGCATCTGTTTATTCAGTTCCCATGAGGTTACTGGAAACAGCTGTATCATAAATGCTGAAACCTCTCAAGGATGGAAAGGCATCTTGAGAGGAGAGCGGCCCTTCCCTCAAGCCAGAACTAGCCCATCTTTAGAACCAATCCTGACGTTGTTAGTGCATCTGTGACATTGGCAGAGTTTGTGCACACTTATTTGTTGATCCGATGGTCCACGGCATCCTCTGAACCAGGGAAGTGCAGAAGCAAAGCACTGCTGAGGAACCAATGGCGACACGTGAAGGTTTTGTACCAGTTTTTTTCCTTCCAAGCATATGGCAAAATAAGAAGCAGTCCTGCACCCATCTCTTCTTGTGCCCATGCCGGGACCCTGGTTCTACTGCGACTCCCAGGAAATGTCTGAAGGAATCACCCCTGACAACGTTGCTGTCTCACTAAACCTGCTAATGCCACCCTGTCACCAGGGTGAGATCTGGGGGTGGGAGGGAGGCTGAAGCGCTGAACTCAAGATCAGAACATTTTCCTGCTATCTGCACCACAAAGACTGGGTGTCATGTGCTCGTGAGATTACAATTTGGGCTTGTTATCATCCCTTTATATCAAAAGGAAGTTATGCACACAAGGGAAACACCAAACCATCATGACAGGAGGGCTATAAATCACTTACTGCTGAATATCAAGAGGACATCAGAGCATCCAGTAGGAAAGCAAGGGTTTTGAAAAGCCCTCTTTTCCTCACAATCCACTCATTTCAATAAGCTTGCTTTTCTCTTGGAAGAAGGTGAAGGACAGCATATGGTTTCAAGAAAAGAGCTACAAATGAATCCAGGTTTGCCCCATATGTGTGACTCACGGCTGACTGCAAGCATTGGTCAATGCCTTCCTGGCCATCAGCATGCTGCCATGGCCCAGGTGGATCCCGTGGCATCCAGAATAGGCTTGAGCTCCTGCTCTACCTCTGCTTTCAGCTGAAAGCACTGAGCTGATCCTCTAACCAGACGTTTATTTTATTGGAACTGTTTTGTTTTGACTATCTTTACTCTCCTTCCCCATGTCTCCTTTCCCCTTCTCCCCCCACCCTGACCAGCAGCCCCAGCATCTCTACAGTTGTGCAGAGGCACACGCATGCAGTAGCAAAGAGATCAGGTAAGCTTTCTTGACAGTTTCTGTTACACAAAACAAGAGATGGAGAAAACAGCGGGATACTGAGCCCTAGGGCAAAGCAGCCCATCCGGCAGCAAGGATCCCTTTCTGCTTCCCTGCTCCGGTCTTCCCATCCTTCAGAAGGACATCCTGGGAAGTGTGTGAGGAGCCCTCTGCATCCTCTTTGCCTGGCAGGTGCCCCAAATCCTCCAGACATTTCTCCAAACCGCCTGCTGAAATCCCACTCCCGCTAAAAACAACCAACAAAAAAAAAACCCCAAACTTTGTATTTCCAAACTCCGTGACCTCCCAAAATGTGTCAAAAACTCTGAAAGCTTTCAAGCTGACTGCAAATGTTGCAGATTGTTTCTGTAGCTCTTAAATTCTGCGTGATTATAATGGGGGAAAACATGGGTGTAATCATTGCTTCTAAAATGTGATCGCTAATCACATATCGGGGAGGGGGTAACTGTCTGGAGGATGGCATGATTCAGGACTGCTGACTTCTACTCCTCACTCATTCAAAGTCACCGTGTGAGTCAGTGGAAAAGTCATTGAAACTAGCACAGTCAACAAAGTACCGACATTCACAATTAGGTTCCTAAATCAACAGTGTGGAAGGTTTCAGCTCAAAGGTACAGGTTTTAAAAGCACGAGTGGGTGAAGGGAGCAGGCTACACTGGACTTTGGGGAAGTCCATTTTCAATCCAAGCAGAAGCAAGGTCCATATAGCAGGTCCTCTGCAATGGCTAAAATATTACTCTGCAAAATTAATGTTCCTTTTAAACATCAAACGCAGACTACTCATAGCACGCAAACAGTTAGCATGCAGAAGCTGCTGTTTTGAAGCTCTGCCACCAATGGCTAATTAATTCTAGGTACCATAACGATCGCATCGCGGGGAAGCGCTATTCCACGTGTTAAGCAGAAGCTCTGTATACAAACAGCACAATGCACGAACAGAAATCGCACCTCCGAGAGCCTTTTCATTCAGAAAAGTCAGTCATCTTGAAAGCGCTACTCACAAGAGCCGGCACGGTAACCTGGATTTTAGAAAAGTAAAATTCAGCGTTTCTCTGTGTGACAGCAAAAGGAAGTGGGCTGCGCCGTGAGAGAAATCGTTCAGAGAATAAATAGCTTGGCAGCTTCTGAATTAGCCGGGCAGTGAAAGCAGAGATCAAATCAGAGATCTTGCAAATCCACAGGAAATGACTCAAGAAACTAGATCGAGTAAAACTTCAGCTCCCAAGCCTCAAACATACTTGCTGCTTGCCACTGGGGCAGATACACACATACACATGTACACAACAATACACCCAGATCATACAGTCAAGCTCTCAGGCATTAATCAGACGGTGATTAATACCCAGACCTCCTCAGCAGTATATGCATTATAATGGCCTTTTAATAACATGACTGCGTGCTGGGTTTTTCACATGGCCGTAACTTTGTCCTTATTCTGGGTCTGTAGTAGCCAGCTCCTAAATGCCACACTCCCCACTTCACACGCATCGATGCTCCTGCTGACCACGGACATTTTTGGCATGAAAGATGCTAAGGATGTTAGACATCTGTGCAATCCCAGCAGCGTTTGGGGAAAAAAAAAATACATAGGATGGGTGGAAGTGTGTCAAATCATTACATCTGGTCTTTTATGGCACAGCAGCTGAAGCCGTTCCTGCCATTTCCTTGCTCCCAACCGCTTACTCCTGCCCTGACACTTCCTTTCACTGCCAGCCCAGCTCTGCCAAGATGTTTATCATGCCATTCTGCAAGTTGGATCCTTGAATAACTTTCCAAAATAAAGATGTATTGGAGGGTGGGGGGTATTCTTAGCTGGGACCATTTAGCAGAACCAGCAGTGCGACTCCCCAGTGGGGCAGGGGTGGGGGGTGGTGCATTAGCAGAGCCAAGGGGGTGTCAAACTGCTTTGCAGAGGAATGAATGGGTGGGAAGGGGATGGAGGGAGAGGCAGCATTGCCACCCAAATAAGCGTGCCACAGGCTGCCAAGGGAAGGGAAGGGGGCTTGCACTCTCATATGTTAGCTGGTGCTATGACCAAACCTCTAGCAATGGCAAGTGTGGTGCAACGCCACCAAAGCTGCGGATCCTGGCATCATCTCCATAGGATACACTGCTTATCCCTGTGGGTAACCTCCCATAAAGAAGACCTCAAAGCTTTCATCAGGTCTCGCCTCCATTGCATTACTAGCAGTCCACAGATTTTTCTCCAAGTTTCCACTTCTGTTCCTGAAAAGAAAATTTACAGCACTTAGAAACTGAAACCAAATAGAGCAGAAACACAATTTCCATCCCAAAATCTGGACTAAACCCCATAGGCTAGACTTGAAAGACAAATTGTTAAGTGGGTTCCTTAGAAATCACAACCGTACAGGGTCTGCATATCCCTGAGCAGTGGGAGCAGAGATGGGACATCTCCCCACCCACAATAGGAAAGAGATGCTGCAGTTGAGGAGCCCACAGAGAGCCTAGAAGTGCAAGGTGATGTGCTTGCGTGGCACAGACAGGTTTCTTCTCCCAGGTCACAGAGGACCTGATAGAGAAGCAAAACTAAAAGTCACTGCTAGTTACTCAACTTCACCCACCAAGCATTCCTTTCTAAAGTCAGCTCCTGTCACCCCTTCCACTGTGGACCAGGCAAGTTTCCAGGGCAGAAGATAGCAAGGTGTAGCTGAGGACGCACCAGAAGCTGTGAGAGTATTTACAGGTACAACACTGTTCAGTGTGGCAAAACCCAATTAAGATTACCTGCAAAAATCACTGCGTGATGCTACCAAGCACGCCTGCGCTCACGCCATAGTGCTGATGAGCACAGCTCCCAGGGTTTGATCTGAGCTCTTGCAGAGGGCAAGATGGGTGGTAAGACTGCAGGCGTGGAGAGGAACCTCTGCCCGTGGCTCCGTGGGGCAATGCCAGCTCCCCGAGTGGCGCTCATCGCTTATGGGAAAGTAAATCCTTCCTACGGGTCTTGTCAGCCATGATGAGGTGCTGCTCCGAGCCAGGTTGGGTCGGGCAGAACAGACCTGAGCTGGGCCAGGCTGGGTCGGGTTGAACCCTCACAAGCTGGGCAAAGTTGGGCGGAAGCCAGCCAGGCCCGGCAGCGCTGAGAAGGGCGAGATCGGGCTGAGCCGGGCTTTACTAGGTCAGGCTGAGCGAAACTGAGCGGGGCTGAGCCAGGCTGAACTCAGCCGGGACAAGCTGAGGTGAGCCGAGAGCCGAGCCGGACCGGGCCGAGCTGAGCCGAGCCGAGCCGCGGCGGGCGGGGCGCGGGGGCTGCGGCGCGGGGGGCGGTGCCGGCGGGCGGAGGCGAGCGCGGCGTCGGCCGCACCCCGGGCACTGCGCCGCGGGGGCTCGGTGGGCCGGGCCGGGGCGGGCCGCGCCGCCGCGGGGGAGGCGCCACTGGCAGGCGTGTCTCCTCCTTCCTCGCCGCCGCGGCACCCTCCCTCCCGCCTGGGTCCGGCGCTGCCCTGCCCGCTCCCGGCGGCCGCGGCCGCTCGGCAGCGCCGCCGCTTCCTGCTGGGGTTCCCTCCCTCTCCGCTCCGCCGCCACCCGCGGCGCCCCGCCATGGCGTGAGCGCGGCCATGGGGCTGGCCCGGCGCCGCCGCCTGCCCCCGGGCGCTGCGCCGCTCCCCCGGGCCCGGACCCCGCGCCGCCGCCGTCGCCGCCGCGCCCCGCCGCGCCCCCGCGGCGCGCTGACCGCCGCCTCTCCTCCTCCGCCCCCTGCCGCCGCCGCCCGGCGACGAGCACGGCCGTAGCCCCCTCCCACCACCCCCTTTCCACCCTCTTCCCCCCACCCCCCGCCGCCGCCCGCGCTCCCGCGCCGTCGGGCCCGGCGCGGCCGCCAGCCCCGGCCCGCCGCGGCGCGGCCTCCCCCGCCATGTGAAGCGCAGGAAGATGCGGAGGCGCAGCCCGGCCGCCCGCGGCGAGGGATGAGCCTAGACGGGGAGAAGATGACCGAGGAAGCCTACCCTGACGAGTGAGCGGGGCCGGGGCCGGGCGGGGGCGGCGGGCGGGTGGGGGCCGCCTTTTGTTGCCCCGGCGGGAGCTGGTGCGGATCCCTCAACACCCCCCCCCACACACACACCGGTCCCCCACACGCACATAGACCGCGGACGGACAGAGGGACACGGACACGCGCGTACGTGTGCGCGCTGCCCGCCCGCGCATCCGCCATTTCGCGCTCCCCCCGGCCGCGCTCATTTGCATACCGCCTTTTCATTCATAAAAACCCCCGGGAGGCGCGGGGCCGCCGGGGTGCGGGGGGCGGTGATGGGGAGGAAAGGACGGGATGCTGCCCCCCTCTCCGCCGGGCGTCCCTCGCCGCCACCTCTCGAGGTGCGGGGGGGACGGAGCGGGGGGAGTCGGGGCGCCCGGCGGGGGCGGCCTGCGGCGGAAGCGGCCGGCGCGGCGGTGCGTTCCCCTTCCCCCGCCCCGCATCCCCGGGATTGGGGGGGGGTGTCGGGAGGTGGCGGGGGGGGAGGAGGACGGGGACACGACGACGACACGACGTCGCGGATCCCCGCCCCGGCCGCCGCCGTTTTGTGAATAAGAGGGCGGCCGCCGCCGCCGTCACATGACGCCGCATTCATAAACCCGGTCACCGGCGGCCTCCCCATTCACCGCCACCCCCTCCCCGCCGCGGGGGGAGCTGCTGCACCCCTGCACACACACCCCCTACACACCCCATTCCCGCGCAGGCACCCCTGCTCGGGGACGCTCCCCCCAAACCAACCCCCCGAGGGAGGCTGCACCGAGGCTTCCAAAATGCCCGACGGTGCTCTTTGCCCTTCTTGAAAACCAGCCCTCTCCCGAAATCAGACCCAGGAGGAACTCGGGCGGCGTTACAGGAAAGGCTGTTACAAGCCCAAACGTTGTTCCTGGCTATCTCTTTTCTGGGCTTTGACAGTCGAGAGCCATGACTCACTGGCGTGCAGCGCTGGTGCCGTGCCAAGCGCCATAGGATGTGCTGCGCTTTAAAATGACTGCTCGCGGGGCTCAGAAAGCGCCGTCGGAATTGAGCAACTTTTTCGGCTCGGTTCTGGAGTCTGAAGAAAAGAAAGAATTATTTTTAAAAAAAAAAAAAAAAAATTCCTAAGGGGCAGCACGCACCTTCGTAGCATCAGATGGATTTTGAAGGCTGTTTACTGGAGAAAAGTGAGCGGTGAAGGAAATGGCCCCTGCCTGCAACGCGCGTGTTACGGGGAGTTGTTATTTTGGCACCTCTTAATGAAGAGGCTATAAATATGCATTTATATGTAGCTTCTGAAATCAGGACTATTTTGAAGTTGGTTACGGTTCTTCCCCCCAAAAAAACCCCCAAGTTGCATTTTTGTTGCACGGATTGCTGTGACCTAGTAGGCTGGAAAAATATGGCCAACTTCTTTCCAATAAAAGCCCTCTGGTTCTTGGTTTGGGGTTTGTTTTTTCTTTTTTTTTGTTTCGTTTTTCAAAATGGACAAGAGGAAGAGAAGTGGGTCTGTGTCTCTGGGCTCACTGGCACAGGGACAGACCTTCATCCGCTGCATCTGGTTAAGCTGGTGGTCTCCAACCTCCATCTCGCTGGCAGGCATTGCTCTGACCGCGTTTTCATGCGGGGCTCGGTGTGGAGGTGAGCGTCGGTGTAAAACAGCGAGTACTTGGCTCTCATGGTTGGGGTTGGTTGGTTTGGTTTTTGGTTTTTTTCCTTAATTGGAGGCTGCAGTTTGTTTTGGAGCAAATTCTTCTTCCACTTGCTGCCATGCTGCCACGATGAAGGAGGCTTTGGCAGATGGCTTTTGTGCGTGTCCTACCTGGGCTGGGGAGGGAAACTCTTGGGTCCACCACCTCTCCTGGGGTCAACCCAGCAATGCTGTGCCTCAGTCCTTGGAAGATGGAGAGTGCTGGTGGCTCTGGGGGGCTGGTACCCAATGCGCTTTGCGGCCCAGCATTGGTTGGATGTGTTGGTTTTCAGTGCAAATGATGTGATGTGCGCATCCCGAATGTCTGTTTTGGGGGCTGCAGTTGGGCTTGTCGCAGTTTAGTGCGGGCCTTCGCCTCGCAGGGCACAGCAAGGTGGCTTAGGTAAGCCATGGCTTCCTCCATAAGCTCCTCGCTTCCAGCCTTGCATTGATTGATAGCGTCGCTGAGGCCGGTGACTCATGGGTTGTTTTTCATTTCAGTGGTGGGTGAAGTGATTTAATTTTTTTTTTGTTTTGTTTTCAACATATATGGTGTTAAAAGAAATAAGGACAGGCTCTCCTGGTAAGTTTTCTCAAGCTGTCAGAACAATGGTAGTATAGCGTGATATTTGCCCTAGATATCTGGCTTTAATTTGCATAGCTATTCTCATTTCACTGAGTGCACTGTGAGCAAATGTTAACAGCCAGATCACCAAAAATAAAAAAGGACCAGTGTCAGGATCCTTTTTAAAATAACTCTCTTCAACTGAATGATGGGGGTGTTTGTTTCCTTCCCTACCCCCTCCCTCCATTTTTGGCTTTTTAAAAATTCTTTGAGCACCGCTCGATAGTGGTTTGACTTTTGAAACGATTTATAAAAACCAAGGAGGGAGAAAATAGTGCTCAGGATGCTGAAAACTCATTGGTCCCTTTGCGACTGCACCATTTCAGATCGATACTTAGAGGTCAATTTGTCATTGCAAAGTGAGCGCCTCTTTCTGCAGCTCAGCCTTTAGTTCTGCATCCCTCCTTCTCCCCCGGCCCCATCACCGCTCTTCGCACATTGCGGGGCGGAGGGAAATGGGGGTGAGGGGAAGCTCCCGGTAACAAGAAGGTGGCACGAAGCTGCAGTGCTGAGCCAAAGTGGTGGGGGGGAGATTTTCAGGCAGCACTGCCTGCACCCGGGAAGAGGGGCAGCTGCCTGGCCACTGCTAGCGGTGACCTGCTCCGCAGCCGATAGCTCCCGGGTGGGCTGCTGGCTCCTTTCCACTCCTAAGTAGGAGGATGGAGCCGAACCCTTAAAGCGATTCAGTTACGCCCGGAGGCTGCCGCCTGCTCGTTCCGATGCACGGTTCCAAGAAAGTCACAGGAAGTAATTAAATGGAAAAGGTCAGAGAACGAGGAAGTGTCGGTCCGCAGCCTTTCGCTGCTTGGGATGGAGCTGCGAAGCCCTGCCCGAGCCTGGCAGACTTCATCCCGGGGGTGTCCCAGCTGCTCAGCCAACGCGTGCTTGATTTATTCCAGCGAGCCCGGAGCGTGTGTGCCAAGTGCTTGCAAGTGGGACCGGTCCCCCGGAGGTTTTTAACAAGCTGGGTTAAGTGAGATACCTCTCGGGCAGTGCAGGGAGTTGCTGTGGTGTCATGTGGGATGGCAAAAAGTGGCAAGAGAGCACACCGATGCTTTGGGGTGATGTATTTTTTCCTGTTCCAGGGAAAGAAAACTAAATTTGACTCAAACCCTGTTTGTCCTTTCGCTTGTCCCAGAATCTTGCTTCTCCATCACTGAACAGGGACCAATGGTGCGACCAGTGGTGCTTGCTCTGAATACTGAGTCTGGCAGTGTTGAAGTTTGCTCTTTACACTGAAAAACTAATCCCCCCACCCCGTTTTATTTGTACCACACTTTTTTGCCCAATACCGATGACTTCTCTGTAGCTGTCATAAGTGTCTCATTCAGCCAACTTTCTTTTTTCTGCTGCAAGCTTAAGCTTGGGGAGAAAGGCACGGGACGCGCTGTATATCATGACATTATTGCTCACAAATAGGACAGGAAATGAAGGATTGCCAAAATATAACTGTTTATTTCTTGGCCTGAAAACATGCCTGTTTAAAATACGACATGTAAGTGGCTGCTTTGTTCAGTTACTGGGAGAAGTTGCTGTTTATGAGGGAATAGGAGTTTACCCTTTCTACTTGGATGATACGGCTTGGAAAGGAGCAGTGGGCGTAAGATGGATGGAGGGGGTGTTTGGTTGGACAACTGGACAGCAGACCAGTGGGAAGAGGGTTGCCACGAGCAAGAGGGAGACAGGCTTGAATTTCTCTCCACATTAGTTCACACTGTGGCTGCAGGCAGCCCTTGGGTAACCCTGATCCTCTATTGAAGAAGAGAAACGTGAGCAACCTGCCTTTGGGCCAGAAAGTAAGGGGTGTTTTTTTACCCTGATGAGGCTCCCCTCAGCAAGAAACGTGGTGGGACGATGTTCAAGCGTGGCGCAGTTGCCGCATCAGCAATGGGATCGTCTTCAACCTGGTTTTGCAGCCTGTTTTTTATCTTGCTGGGGCGCACCCTCCAGCGTGGGTTAAAAGGTAGGCTTTATCTGCTCGTTTTAATTAAATCCCGAGGCTGCAAACAAAAGTACATTGTGTGGTGAGGCTCGCTCTTAACATGGACTTGGTTCGCTGGTAGCTGGATTTAAACCACAAAATTGTTTCCTGTCGGCCACCAAACTGCAGGGAAGTGCTGGTAATTGTACTCCTTTTTCTGGACCAGGCTGGAAAAGAGGAGCTGAGGACCGAGAGACAACTTAATGATTGGTTTCAATCCCTCTTTATGCTTTCTTATGCATTCTGGCAGGCTTGAGGAATGGGTAAATTCAGTTCCCTTCCCTCCAGCAGAATAAGAATAAACCATCCTTCAAAGGTATTAAACCTGGGAGAGAAGTACTTGGTGTGCTTGGGTACCAAAACAGTACAGGTGGGCAGCCTCATCCCATCATAAGCAGGATTGCATGTTGATCCAGCCCGTTGAATGGCAGCGCCCTGTTTCCACAGAAGTTGAGATCTTGCGGCTCATCAGCAGAGGTGTGCCTCTTGCTTGCTTTGATGTTAGGACCAGCTCTAGGACTCTGCTGTTAGGAACTGTCACCTTCAACAAATTCAGTAAAATAAAAGGTGTTTTATTTTTCCTTCCCTTCCACCCACCCCTCTTTTAAGAGAAGAGGGTAATCCTTGCAGGAGATGTACAGGTGTGGAGAGGGCATAGAGGATCAGTAAAACAAACAAAAAAATAGTACAGCTCTGGAGACGGTGCGTTTGGTACATGCTCTGTTTCCTAAGGGGAGCATTGGGGGTTTGGAGGGCTCGCACTTCTGAAGCAATGTATAAATTTTAAAAAGGAAGACAATTAAAAAGGTCAGTTGACTAAAAAAGGCACAGATAGACTGTGGAGTTGATTGACAGCAGATGTGAGCCGCAGTGGTCCCCGCTTCTGTGGACTACCAAAAGCAAATGAGAAGCTGTTGTCACATACATCTAGGCAGCAATAAGAGAGGTCTTCTCCAAGCCTGCAGCAAAGCAGAGCAGTGCAGCATCTCAGCACCTTGCGCTGACCCTTTCTTTCCACCTTAGTGTGGATCAACTCAGATGGTGGTTTCTAATGCGCTTTTTTGTTGTTTTGTTTCTTACCTATTGGTTTTCTGCCAAGATTTTGTGCGTCTTCTTTTCCTTCCTTCCCTTTTCCTTGCCCACATCCACCCCCTTCCCTTGTCAAATTTCCTTTAATCATTTCTTTTTCTGGTGCTTGCTCAGTACTGAAAACCTGATACTCCAAAGCTACAGAGAAATGCAGCTGGGCTATGCCAGCCGCCTTCTTGATGCCTGCCCATTGTGCCTAACACTCACCTTTGGTTTTGCATCAGCTTTTCAAAGCAAAAGTTGGGTTTGCCCGTGTAGTTCCTCACACCTTGTGTCCTTGCATGACAAACCTGGCCTGGCTGTCTGCTGGCCCCCTCCACTCAAGTGAGTCAAGGGTGCTGCCTTGTGGAAACGGAGGCGAACCCTGCTGATGCAGCAAGACTAGTGTTTTGGGTGTTGCTCTACTATGGTCCTGCCCCACTGATGTAGTTGTTTTGGGGGGATTTATCATGTCATTGTGGCCAACAGAGTTGATACCCCCAAATACAGCGCTACTCCTTGCCTCTATTCCTGCTGCAGCTTGATGCCAAAGAATTGTTGGGTGAGCAGAGGAAGGTCATCTCCTTCATGTCCAGGAGGATGTATTCACTCTGTCTTATCACTGTCCCTCATCCCGCAAAGTATCTCGTGGTTCCTCCCTGCCCTGCACCCATCATACCCAGAGAAGCAGGCTTACCCAGCAGCAGCTGGACGGCTCTTGAGCACAGGAGGCTTAGCCTTGCCTCTGAGGCTGGAGCAGCTCTCCACATAGAGCTGATGTGGGGCCTGTTCCCTCCTTCTGCTGGGTTTCTGTGTTTTCCTGCCCACTTTCTCTGTTTTGTTTCTTCTCCTGTGCTTTCATTTCTTTCCCCCTGCACTTGTGAGATTTTGGTTTCTTCTTCTTCCCCTCCCACTTCTCACACCATTCCTGTCTGGAAGCAAGATTTCTGCCATCAACATGTCTCCTGCTGCAAACCAAACCCTCTGGCAATACTTGCTCCCAAGCGTCAGGGGAGGGTCGTCTCCCATCATGTGTACCTGATGTAGGTAGGCACTGGAGAAAAGTGCTGTCCATTTCCTGCAGTAGAAACTTCACCTTAGAAGTAAGCCGTGTTTTATCCAAAGCAGCATTACAAAGTCTGCTCTCAAGGCCGCTAGAGACCTTTCTGCTGGCAGGTTTTACCTGTTGCAGTAGGTCTAAGTGAGATTTAACTGGAATTACTATTTTTGTCTCTGGTCTGCTCGTTCTTAGGCTTTTTGAATAACTTTCTTCTTTGTCTTTCTTTGCTTGCAACTTGAAGCTCAAGGACTGTGTTTTGGGTTGGTTGGTGGTTGGGGTTTTCCCCCTCCCCTTTGTTCTCAACTGTAATCAGAGGAGAGATCTGGATCTGTCTCAGCTGAGCCCTACAGCTGATGGTGATTCCAGCTAGGAAGGAAAATTCTTGCCAACAGGCATGGGGGGAGGTCTTGCAGAGCTCTCTAACAGAATTACCTGACTTCCCCATCTGTGGTGTCTTCAAAAGTGAGATTACGGAGCTGCCCACCACCCCCAACAGCTTGGACTTTGATGTGAAGAAAAGTGTTTCATGGCATGAAGTCTACCGTGGTGGTGGAGCTTCTTCCTTGCTAGCTAGTGCTTTTTGTCTGAGGTGCTACAGAATCTAGGCAAGATGCAAGCCAGAAATTAACTGCCTAAACAATTAAAAAACCTTCTGTTGCATGTGTGTAAAGGCCTTTCTAAAGTAACATTAGGACTTAATACCCACACACATCTCTCTCCAGGAACAAAAAGTGTGTTTCTCTCATTGAGAGCAGCCGCTTTCCCCCTGGTTTTTGGGGTTTTTTTAACTGGAAAAGTTGAGTTGGTCGCTGTTACACCTCGGTTGCTGCTTTTTGTGAGACTTGCATTGATAGTGTTGGGAGATGTGTTGTAAAACCTGATAGTGTCTTTTGATCTAGTGTATGGGGGAACATGTGTCTCTGCTTGTAAGGACCTGTGCTGCTGTGCAAGGACAGGAGCGTGTTCTGCACATGCACTCAAGTACCAAGGAGGTCTGGAAACTCTTAGGTTAGTCTTTTAATTGCATTATATATACGTCCTGTTTGGATAGTCTCATTACTTTTGGGGGGGTTTTGCTAGTTAAAAGTGGGTCTGAAGCCTAGGCAGCTTCCCTCCCTGCACGGTATGTTAGAGCTTTCCAGCATTGCTTGCCTGCTCCATGTGTGCAGTTAGGAGAAAGATTAGTTTCCTTTGTAATAACTGAAACACGCCAGAGGTGTTTGCACAGCAGTCAAGAGTTTCAAAACTCTGTGGGAAATCACGAAGCTTCTTCCCTAAACACTGGAGCCTGTTGCAGCACCACCGTCTTGCTTATCTCCTTCCTCATCCTCCCCTTGCCTGTGGAAAGACGTTGTTTCTTAAACGATGTGATTTTATAGCACTTAAGTCCATGCTTAGGATTAATTGATGCCACTAGCAGCAATTAGCATCTGAGCTAAAGCACATCTGGGTAACCTTTTAATTATTATTTTGCTGAGTCTCTAGACCATTTATGCTTTTTGCTTATGAATTCACATACTGGTGGTGGAAAGCATTTTTTAAGGAGATGGGGGAACATGAGGGGAAAGAAAGTTCTCCTATAGCCTTATTTATATGTCTTTATGGATGTGGGAGCAATGCTTGTTTTTCTGCAACCAAGATCCCTCCTCACCTGTAGCACCTTCAGCAGGTCCCCATGTCGAGGGGGCCGTTGCCCGAAAAGATGCCCATCCTGCTCGCCCCCTTCTTCCAGTCACTGCGCAGCAGTGGAGAGCTCAGCTCGCCTCCGCTTGCTGCATTTCTTCCGCTGACATGTCCAAACACTCCTGTCTGGGTTTTTTAAGTGCTTGGAAGGCAGGCTGGCTGTTTGCGTGGTATTACGAGTGGAAAGGTATGCCCCCAAGCTGATATAAGGTTACTAACGCTTCAAGTTGCAGCATATAAGGGAGCGTGCGCTTTGCCTCGAGTTGAGACGAAATGAGGCAAAGGGAGTGTGTGTGAACAGAGTAGCTGGGTTCATGCCCCGGTAGCAAGCAGCAGCTCAAGTGCCTTGTCACGTCAATCTTTTCCCCCCTGCAGCCCATCACCCCACCTCTTGGCTAAGGCAGCAGGAGGGTACCACCAGGATGGTAGTTTGTGGGGTCTTTACAAGATCTCTGACAGCTGAAAAAAGAAAAAGCATCCAGGTGTTAATACTGGAGAGCTAGGGGCTTGGTGTTTTTATTTTCCAGGAATCAAAGGGATGCTGTAACGAGTTGCTGGAAGGCAGCAGTGGAGCTGGAGAGTAGACTTGGCCGCTGCTACAGGGCTGGGTCTGGGGTTGCAGGTTATTTACAAACAGTCTGGCTCTTAAAAACTGCATAGAGATCAGAAAGTATCGCTCGAGCTAATTCAAAGCACACTCCGAGTTTTTCCAGCTGTTTAACTTTGGTTTTGTTCAATAGCACGGTTCCTTTAGCCCTTGGACCTTTCCATCTCTACGTCTTTTGTCTGTACTGCATGGGTGGGGTTGCAGGGACAGAAGTCCAGTGGCACAATGGGGAGCCAAGTGTCTTTTATTTTGCCTTAGATGCTGAATGCGATGGGTCCTTGCAGTGTTGGCAAGCCAAGCGATGCACCGTCCTCTGCTGCCAGGTTGGCTCTTGAAGAGCTGCGTGGGAGAGCACGCTGCTGAAAGTGGGGGCTAGACCTGCCTTTTACCATCTTCTCCACAGTTTTGGCAAAAGCACTGCCTTGTTTGATCATGTTTCCTAAAATTCAAGGTGTACAATTCCTTAGGAGTGATTTTTTTTTTAATTGTTTAATTTTTATTTTTCTAACTGCTGTTAAAACACCCCACTGCCTTGTTGGGGATGGAGAACCAGGGTCCAGCCATCCCTGTTAGACCACAGCATAAATCCCTGTATTTCAGAGCTCATTACACTCCTTGTTTTTAAAGCATGTGAGTATAAATTACAGAAAAGCCACTGATATTTTGGCAGAGCACACTTGTGCTTTTTTTTTTAATTTTTAAATACTGGTGAAATTACAGCAAAAAACTTTATCGCTGGAGATTTACAGCGCTGCCAACATAATTCATCCTCGACTGAAACTTGGCATGGGAGGTGTTAAGCTGGTTGCAGCCCGTCGTTGCTTTACATGTTGTTACTGGATGTGTACAGTTGGGTGGATGTGCAGATAGAAAGGTTAGGAAATGTTAGAGGGGTTTGTAAAATCGTGATTCCAATGCTTGCATTGCTTGAGTGACCTTGTGTTTTTAAAAAGGCATCTAATGTTTAGTTGAACTAGGGGAAAAACATACTGCAGAGCTTGTTGTCTGTGTTTCAAAACAAGAATAAAAGATTGCAGTACAACTAAACCACTAGAGCTGCTTAAGAGAAAAATTTCCTGTTTTATTTTTTGGGGCTTGATTGTTGGTTTTTTTTCCTACCAGTATTTAGCATTTGGGTATACTGCTTGAGAGCCTGAATGTGGGGTGGCTGGAAAAGTTACTAAACAGTGCTGAAGATGAGCTTCTGCTTGTTCCCTGAAGGAAATGTAGAGAGTTAACTAGCTTGTTAAAAACAATAAATAAAAAAATGAGGGAGGAGTGATAGGAAAGGGGGAGAAAGGGGACTAAATGCATTTTTGAAGACCCAAGCAATAAAAAAATGAAGGAGGAGTGATAGGAGAGGGGGAGAAAGGGGACAATTTTGTGTGTTACAGTCACAGATAACTTGCAGTATTTTCTGGGGAAAAAAACACATCAAGAAGAGCTGTGATTTCCCTGTGTTTTACGCACCGTAGTGACTCGGAGCTCGGTCCTGCTGAGCCGCAGGATATACAGCCTCTGTGCTTCTGAGGCCCTGGGTATAAATGTTGTGGACAGGCAGGCTGGTGTGGAGAGGAGCTGGAGGATCTGGAGGCGTACGGAGAGCACGGTCTCACAAATGCACTCAGGAAGTTCTAGAAATACCCTTTATAAACACTGCATCCTACAGGAAGAACCTTAGAGCCCAAATAAACCATTTCCCCCTATGCCTATGTATACATAAACTCTACTAGTTTGGAAGATCTTATCGGGTCA
Organism: Hypotaenidia okinawae; assembly: GCA_027925045.1. Classification (NCBI taxonomy): domain Eukaryota; kingdom Metazoa; phylum Chordata; class Aves; order Gruiformes; family Rallidae; genus Hypotaenidia; species Hypotaenidia okinawae. The sequence goes on along the minus strand of BSDF01000003.1, from coordinate 13,855,902 downwards.
GTGATGTGCCTTTTTACAGTAGTTCCTGAAACAAGTTCTGTGATAAATAACAACTTTTTTCCTTGTTCAGCTGTTTGTCAGGTCTGACTGTGCTTTTATCATTCATTCAAAAGTCTCTGCCTCCCTTGCCCTCACCCAGAAACCTTCTCAGGTCAGTACACCTGGGTAAGTGACCATGTTTGGTTAAAATCCTTCCAGACATGGAGTGGTGTGGTTTGGTGTGGATGGGCAGAGGCAGGAGAAGAGTGGGGGATTTAATCCATGAGACTCGATGTGGGGAGGGGGTGTCATTCCACCACCTAGGAATTGTGCTTACATGTGTGTGGCACGCTTAGAAATTATTGCAGGCAGCAGATAACGGGGAGGCAGAAACTAGCTTTATTTTAATGCCTTGGATTGAACTAGAATTGAAGAATTTCTTGGCTCTGGGATCGCTGTGGCCATGTTGCATGAAGTTGGGCTGGATGGTGTTAAAATAGGCGTGCTTGCAGTACAGTGATGTTCTTACCCAACTTCTCTCCTGTGTTTGCACATTAAAAAAATCTCCTTGCATCTCTTCCTGGTTTATTATTAGGACACAGAAATGTCTGTGGACCCAGAGGCCAGGATCTAGCTGGGGTCTCCCAGTTTTTTGATATGGAGGTTAGTGTGGCTGTTGACCTCAGCCATGCCAATCCTTCCCCAGCGAGTGGCTAAGAAGCCTTTTGAAATCACAGCCTACAAATGAAAAAGAGTTACAGCTTAATGAGGTCTGCACCAACCACTCATTTGTTTTGGTTCTGCATGCACACCTTTAAACCAGATTCTTTCCAGGGTGTGCAGAAAATCCCCCCCAAACAATGAAGACAACTTTTCCCTAAAGTTAACAGCCACATGGACTATTTCAGAAATGGTGATCGTGACGATGCATATATTGAAGCACAAAATGCCCTATCTAAGGCAGTTTTGGGGAGAGGTTGGGGGAGTTTGGCTGCTGATCACTGAAACGCTGCAGTTAGTGCGTCTGCACCCACATACTTCCGTGCTCTCTTGTTCAGTAGAGCTCATGGTGAAGTATAAACTGGGTTAATTTGTTATCATTTTCTGTTCTGTACAGAAGTAATGAAAAAGCATTTTTAACAGCTTTGTTGCTGGTGGGGGTGTTTGGGTGGTTTGTTAGTTGGCTGTTTCGGGGTTGGTTTTTTTCCTCCTTCCCTTTACTATATCTCTAAGGAAGCGTGGGCTACCTTTATCAGAGTATTGGTGGAATAGCTTCCCCAACCTTTCATAAGGTCGAATAAAAAAAACAAACACCCCTCCTTATGGGAAGGAAGGGATGGAGAAAGAAGGCTGTTTGTGTACACTTTCCCATTCATGTTTTGAAAAGAAAATATATAAACTTCTGGAGTTGTCGCAGTAACTCGTGTGATTAAAGGAGCTGAGAGTCAGAAGCTTAATTTGGCTTCTCAGTGCTGACTTAAAGAAAGAAAATCAGAGGGGAGTGAGCAGGAGAGCACTTACAGCTTGGTTCTGCATCTGTTGGGCAAAATGCACTCCAAATCTGTAGTGATTTAAGCAATAAAATCACAGGGTGCTTTTGCAAATCACTTCTTTTTGGGTTACAGTGGTGTCTAAGGCTCATGTGTTGTCTTGGGGTGAGGTGGTACAGAGGAAAATGGCTCCTGTGTTTCAGCAGTTAATTGTAGAAATTTCAGTAAAACTCATACCCTCTATGTAAGCTTTGTATCAAGAAAAAAATAGTTAAATGGTACTAGACTCTACCTCTTCTGCTTCCTCACTGCTGCAGGGTTAGGAGAAACAGTTTTTCACAAGAGCATTTGGTTGTGGTTGTACACGAGTCTGGTACCCTATTGCAAGTAGTACTTCCCTGTACGTGTTTTAAGAAGGAAAAAGTTGCTCTGATTTCTGTGCTTGTGGTATGAGTGGTAGAGGTGGGACTAGAAATTAGCAATCCCAGTTCGACTTTCTCCAGATGATCATCCACCTTGGGTCATTGGTGTCAAGCCCAGGCTACCTACTTGTGCTATAGACATGTAAAGCAGTGTTGGTCCAGCAGAAAAGCTACTCCTGCCCTGTAAGCAAGGGTGGAAAAAACATGGATGCTTTGCCAGAAGCTTCTGCATCTGTTTTATCTGATGGGTCATCAGTGGAACTGTAGGAGACAATATATAATGTATGTTATTTGTTGCAGTTAATGCTGTAAAGGACTCATTCAGTAGACTGCCAGGGGTCTAGCTGAGAGCTGCTGCTGGTGGTTGCAGAGAACGTGCTTGTGCCTGGAAGAGGTTGCCTCTTCAGATGGTTAACGTTAACTGTCCTTCAGCTTTGAACTGAGCATCAGAGATCCTTCACATCCTCTCTCATCTTTCTATGAAAGTGACAGTCCAAATATTAGGATGAATTAAAAAACCCTTGGTAAAGAGCTAACGTCGCTTTTGAGTGCGGTTAGTAGTGGGGTTTTTGTAGTGTGTGTGTAAGTTAACATCCCTGCGTGTAAACGGGGGGCGGTGGGGAGAGAAGGGAAGGATGGGGTGGCAGAGAAATTTGTAACTTTAATTGGCAATGGGTCAGCAGAAAACATTAATGAGTTTTGTACTAATTCTTGCCAGTTTGTGGGTCTGTAAGCTTTCATGATGGGAACCTGGGCAGGCGAAGGTGGTGACTGTTTTTCTTTGATCTGTGGAAGTGAACCTTCATGGTGTTTGCAGACGGTGACTTTCGGTGTCAGATGGTGTGTGTCTTCCTCGGCTTATTGTCTGGATGTGTGTTTCTTGTCAGGTACAGAGCACCTGGCTTGTTTTCTTACCCATTAAGCCTAGAACCACGTCTTAGTTTCGGCTTCTGGCAGGATCCAGATGCCCAGCAGCATGGCAGGGTAGCTGGGGACCTGCTCTTGGCTTCAACCCAACTGCTAGCTCAGGCTCATCCTCACTGCCTTGTGCTCTTGGCGTGACCCAGATGTGCAGCTTTGGGTGACTCCAGAGGTATGACGACAGCAGTTGGATGCATTTGCTATGATGCTTGCGGAGGAAAAACTGATTCCTCTGTGAAGCAGTGAGGAGCACAAGGTCATGCTGAGTGACTGTTTGCAAAGTAGCCTCAGGAGGGACGCTTTGGGCTTCACAAGTTCTTTAATTGAAAGAGGCTCCCAACAGCTAATGCCCAATGGCTCTTCTAGCTTAAGCCGTTGTTTCCTTAGGTGGAGGGAATCAATGCTCAGCCCCTTTCCTCTCCTTCTGCATCTGACTTCTGTCAGCGAGAAACCTCTGCTGATCCCTGAACTGTGTAAAACTGGTTAAGCACCTGATTTGGGCATCTCTTGCCATATAATTCATAAAGAGGATTTAGAAACTCCCTTGATAGCAAAGGTAAATTTTTAAAACCCAGAGGAAACTCAAGACAGGAGAGAAGGAAAATGTGGCTCGTTGGGAGGTGCTGCATTGCAGGGAACCCGAGTGCTGCTGTGCAAGAGTTTCTTTGCTTAATTGAGTAAAAGAAGTTGAAAGGTTTGTGCATGTTCTTGCTATTTTATATTTAACTTCTTGTGAAAACTGTAGCCTTTAAATATGGGGAAGGAAATACCAAAGAAGCTAAAAACCCGGTCTCTATACTCATTTTGGAACATCATGAATAAAGGAACTTTTCTATTTTGCAGAAATGTGGCTTTGTCATTTGTGTGATCTACTTAAAATGCTAAATACTCTAACCTTTTCTGTGCTTAAGGAAGATATTTGCTGTATGTGGTAACTTACCTCCTCAGATTAGCCTTAATTTTGTCAAGAGTGCCTTGTTCTAAATAAAGGTCAGAAGGTGGTTAGTGTCCTCCCTCCAATCAAATGTCTGCAGGAAGACGTGGGAAATGTCTCTCTGAGGTTTGGTCTTTGTGGGTTTTTGTACAAAAACACACAACAACCTGGCAAGGGGGGATATGTAAGTTTGCAAGAAACCTGTTTAAGAAAGCATTTCCTGTATGTTTGGAGCCGGAGAGGTAACTTAAAGATGCAGTCTCCTGCCTGAGCACAGCCAACGTCCTCTGTGAGGCACTACCTTTGACAACGGTTCAAGGATAGGTTTGCAATAGGCTCCTTCAGCGTGTCAGTGCACACACGCCTTGGTAGCTTCCAGGGTTCAGCAGGCTTTCTCCCCGTGTTGTGTAGCTTGGCTTAGATAGTATCTGGCTGTAACTCTAGTTTTGTGAATGATTTTTGCCTTGTAGTGCTCCTCTGCATTATGGAATGCGGGTATTAGTCTGTCCGTGCCAGAGAGCAGGATTGTTGCAGAGTAGATTTTGATTTTATTTTATTCCCTCAGCTAGGCAGCGTGCTGAACATGTTCTTCATTTTGGCTAAAATTAAACCTTCTCCCCACCCCAAGTTGCTCTCCCACCCTTGGACTTCCACGACGTGAAGCATGAGAGACATGCAGAGGACACCATAGGTTGGCATGATGTTTCAATTAACCATTAAATTCTTGAGCCTAGGATATGACCTAATTAAGCTTGAAGAGCATGCTTGCCCCAGGTGAACAGAAGGCCTGCCTGAACAAGCACTGGGGCACTGAGCAAAAATTACTCTGTATCAAAGAAGAAACTTTGAGTGCTGCAGATCTAAGTGGAGGCCTGCGGATGTGGTTGTGGCCCTGCCAGCTGTTAGCAGGTTAAAGGTGTTAAAATCTGCTTCTTAGAAATGGCGTGGGCACGGCGGGGCTCGTCAGAGCTGTCCCCTGCCCTTCCACAGCAGCGTTTCGGGAAAGCAAGTGAGGAGCTGCTTTGAGCTTACAATGCCACTTGCTTGGCAGAGGATCACGAGGAAGTTCCGAGTGCTATCCAGGAGCAGGATTTTTGGAATAGTCCCCGTACCATCCTTCATACTGACAACAGCTGGTCATTGTAGGCATGATGGTTGTCTGGGGTCCTTGGCACCAGACCCCAGCCTTTCCCGTTGCTACCTTGGTTGGCAGGAAAGTCCACGGTCTGTAAATACTATGGAAACTTTTTAAGCTGCTTTATTTTCTTATGAATTATTATTTCATATTTTATTTCTGATGTCACTGGCATGCATCTCTGACTTGCTGAAATGCCTGTGGACCTCAAACGCTGGTTGATTGCATGGATATGGCAAAAACGCCCTGTGCAGCCAGGGCTGTGAAAAGCCAAGAAGCCATGAGATGCCCCAGAAGAGATGTCTTGACACTTTAAGCATCAGCTGGCTTACAGCTGTCCTCCAGCACCGCTTGCTCTGTTACCAAGGCTGCCAAAGCTCAGAGAGCTTCCCTGGACAAGGCACCCGTCGTTTTCTTCTGCTTTTTGTGTTACTTCATGCTATTTTTATATGCTTAGAAGAAAGGGGCTTGAAGAGCCGTCTATGACTTCTGAAAGCATCTCTTGGATATTGGTGTACTATGGAGAAAAATAGACTGTTGTATTTTGCTAATTGGCTCACACTTGATGAGCTGCCTTGATGGCAGGAGTCAGTGTTTGGTGTTTTTGTTGGAAGTACTGCCCATGATTTTGGTATCTCATTCTTTCATCTTCACCTATAGCAAAGAAGGGTGAAGCTAGAATATCTGCGCATTGTTTCAGGATTGAAATGACATTTCTGAGTGATGTTTCAGGATGCGAAGCATGGGCAACCCTGGCACACGCTGTATATGGGTGCAGCTTCACTGCTGCCTCAAGTACTTAATTAGTCAGAGATGGTGAACTTTGATAGGGCTCTTGATAGAGATTTCCAAGAAGCCAGCGCGCAGGGTCTCCGTCTGTGTCTGTTATTCCAGTTTCTGCTTGTAATTGGTAATTAAACAACTCGCATCAATACCATCAGTTAACAAGAGGAGCTGAGAGGTGGTGTAAAAAGTACCTGTAGTGTGTATGGGAAACAAAGCAAAAATTAGGAGAGATTAACAGCTGGGGTACTTGGATGTGCAGCAGGTTGGCAGGATTTTATGTAAGTAAGCACTTGAGAAGGGGATGTGAATTGGCCCAAGGCAGGTGCCCACTGGCTGGCCTGGCTGGCTCGGGTGGGTTTTTGAGCACAAACCCTTGCTTACCCGTTGTCGTCGAGGAGCATATCGATGCGCTCTGCAGCACTGGAGCAGCATTGGCATTTCTCTAGACAGGAATAACTCGGGCGAAGTGGAAATTTTAAGTTGTTTCAGAGTCCTAACGTTGCCTCTCTGATTTTACTGCAGTTTAATTGACCGTGTTGCTGTCGGTCGTTGTCCTGGTTGACATGCACAAAATCAGAAAACCTGTGGCTTGGTATAGTCTGTGTCACACAAACAGCAGATGTTTAGTATTTGATACAATACTGAGATACAGAAATATTCAAATGTGCCATACACTAAGCACACAAATAACATCTAGTTCTTCAGTGCACTTGTGGCAGAGGCCAAACCCAAGTGGAAAGCTAGGTTGATAGTACTGCACTGGATTATTTCTTATTAATGTAGGTCATTGTCCTCCATAGTTAACTAACATCTGCTAACTATTTTGGAAACTTAATTATATTTCCTAAGCAATGAATCCTTCAAAAGGATCACTTCCAGTGGACAAAAATAATTCAGTAGTACGCAGTACTGAAGAGCAAAATGACAATATTTTGGAAACGTAAATGCTTGAATAATTTCTTTTTTGGTTTTAAGTTAAACTCCATTTCTGTAGTTACGGCTGGGAATGCCGCAGAGAAGCGTGAGCCTAATTCAGTTCCTAGAGTGGTGGTCAGTAGATCTCTGTAGCATTGGTTGCAGTGGGAATGATCTGGACTTTGTGCAGGCTTTTGCAAGAACGAGGTGGAGAAGTCAACTTCAAAAATTTCCTGAACAAGGCATAAATTGATGTGGTGTCACTGTCCCCTACTCTCCCTACCTCCTTTGATAGCAGAAGACCCCTGGGCAGTGCTGTGCTTCAGCCTGACTAACCTAATTAAGACAGCTTATGTATAAGATGTGACATGAGTCTGAGGGCTCCTTGTGATGCCACCATAGGCTAGTGTGGGATGCTTGAGATGGAAGAAAAGGTTAATGCTTCCAGACAAGGTGGTTGTGTCTGCTCAGCTTAGGTGACTTGAGATGGTCCAAAAATAGCTGTGTCACCAGGTCGTAGCAGAAGTAGTTGGCTTCAGTGTATCCCCTCTGCATCCTTGGAGGGGCTGTCATTCATGGCAGTGGTAGCTGTACAGTCGTTCATGGCAGTGGTAGCTGTACAGTCACCAGAAAAAAAAACCAAGGCAGGAGAGTCCAGAACAGCTTTTCTTGATAGTTTCTGTTTGTGGTAAAATACTTCCATACTGGAATATTACAGTAAATTTGGCAAAATACGTATCTAGAGGTATATATGCCTTTGTCCTCCAGCTGGCGGCGGGGGGATGGGGTGCAGGAAATGCAACAACAGGAGAACTTGATTTATGGGTATCACCTACAGAACAGTGTCCACTCAGGGGCAAGCCTTTCTGTGACTAGTGATGACTTTAAACGAGGTGAAAACTGAGTAACAATGTTGGCTGGGGAGGCAGCTATTCTGTAAGGTGCAGGATGGGCTCCCCAGATTGTCAGCTCTGGGGACCTGGGTGAGGAAACTCTCGGCAGCTGCTTTTGTATAGAGAATAGTGTGATCTGCAGATGGAGGCTTTTGCTGGTATCTTAAGCTTCAGAAAAACAAATATTCCCTCAAAATAACATTAAAAAAAAATAAACTTCCACTTCTTCCTGTTTTTATAGTTTGCTTATTTCCTCAGTGTCACGGTTTTGTCTCCAGTACTGTAGATTATTAATCTTCAGAGGATCAGGACCTTCATAGAAGTATTTCCTGTACATGTTTATCTGTCTCTTTAGCAAATTAGTATCTACTTGTTCTCTTCTGAATTTTTCTGCAAATAATAGGAAACTCTCCCTCAGTAATAAGGCTTTTTGCTAGAAAAAATAGCTAGATGAATTGCTGCCAGGGGTTAAAGTACCTTTTGTATGACTTGGTTGATGGCATCCTTTAGGACATCTGCAAGTAGCCCCAAATTCCAGAGGTCGCTGTCTTTGTGTTGTTTTTGGCGAAGCATTGCTTCAGCTAACTTCATTATTTGGTTCTAAGTGCATCTGGAGGTCTCCTGTTTAAGTTACCTAGATTTCTGAAGAGAGATGCTGCCACATCTAGAGCTTGTTTCAAGACAGTCATGGATTTCCACCTAATTTATTAGCAAGGTGAGTGTTGGCTGTCAGTCAGCAGACAACTGCCTGATTTCTATACCTAGCTCTTGCTTTGCCTTGTTATAATCATAGAATCACAGACTGATTTGGGTTGGAAGGGACCTGAAAAATCACCTGGTCCCACCCTCCCGCCATGGGCAGGGACACCTCTCACTAGCCCAGGTTACCCAAAGCCCAGTCCAGCCTGGCCTCGAACACTGCCAGGGAGGGGGCACAGCTTCTCTGGGCAGCCTGTGCCAGGGCCTCACCACCCTCACAGGGCAGAATTTCTTCCTTATATCTAATGTAAAACTACTCTCCTTCGTAACAGGGTGGAGGCAATCTTTTCAGCAACTACACTGCTAACTCTTGTTACTTTAAGGTAATCTCAGCTCAGTTTTTAAATACATGAATTAAATATGTTCATTTAAATGTATTAGTCCTAAAACATGCATGCTTGCACTGGGTGGATGGGGCCTCAACTCACATGCTCTCCATGGACTCACTGGAGCCCAGATACATCTGGTCAGGCTGAAGCAAGGATACAATTTCTCCCTTCTACCTCCAAACCAATGGTATACATCATTATCACATCTCCAAGGGTAAGCAGTGGACTGGGACAAATAGCTGGCTTTTCCCTTTGGTGGTGTTTTGGATGGAGCTGTCACTGACTCCATCACTGAATCCACTGAAGTCGGGTCTGTTGTACTACCTATAACTTAACACTTGTGCTGGCAAGGTATTAGTGGGCATAGTGGCAGAGACAGGTAAATCCAAAGCAAGGAAGCCAGAGACTCATAACGTCATGAAAGCACCATAAGGAAAAAGAAAACTAAGTTTGTAGCTGTGGCGTCAAAGGATAAGCATGCACCTCCTGTTGATTCTGTGTCCTTGCTAAACAGGAATTAAACCCCTAGTTAAATCTGAGGTTTAAGGGGAGGAAAAAATAAGGCATTTTGGATTGCGATAAACACTTGTGGTTCCATTATCTGCTGAACAGTCATGGAGTGCTTGTCACACAGCTTGAGACAGTGAAAAACAAGTGGGAAGTTTGGGGGGCGGGGGGGGGAAATCAGGTTGTATCTCCTTCCTACCTCCTAAGGATTACCTTAAAAATTTACTGGAGGTGGGTAGTGTATGGTATAGCCTGAGCTTTACTCAAAGATAAAAGGTAAATGCTTTCTTCTTATGGATCTGCATCAAGAAGATGATTTCATTTTTCTTCAGCGTTCAGTTTTTTGATGTTTTAAATCAGTGTGTTGTGGCCTGTTAAATGAGTAGACTTGCATAAGCTGTTACTAGGCGTTTTCTAAGCTTAACTTTTTTTTGGTCTTGTGGGGGCACTGATGTTCTGGTATTCCCTGGCAAACCCAGATGATCTGAGATTGCTGATACTGAATGCTCCAAAACCCCTGACAGGAACAGGATGAGAACCTCCTTCCCTGTGTTTGCTGCCAAAAGGAAAGGTCATAGGAGGCTTCAGTCACCTTCAGGTATGCTAGTAGGACTCTGGCTGTCCATAGGCAGATGTACCCAAAACTTAACTACTTTGGAAGGAAATAGCATGAAACCATGAAAGTCTGTTGAACAACTTACCGTTACACACCAAAACAAGAATATCAGATGGCCACAAGGTAATCCCCCACGATTGACTTCTGTGCCCTACGCCAACAGAATTGCGCTTGCCAGTGGTATGTTCAGTAGGCACTTCACACTGCCATATCTCCTAGCATTCAAAAGATCTGCCTGTTAAAAGGCAGGAGCGCAGGAAGTACAAGCCGTTAAATGCGAGTGACACTTGTGACCGGGTGAAGGATGATGGTAGGAAGAGAGCACGCAACTGCCTGCAGCTTGAGGAAACGCTTGTTTGTTTGTGCTTCTTCCAAAGCCCTTCTGCTTTGCGAGGGAAGCGGCGACCGAGATGTAAACAGGAAAGCTGGCTGCAAGGAGGCCGAAGTCGAGGTTGGGAGATGCGCACTGTTGGCCACAGGAAAGCAAAGGTGTTGGTGAGGAGTCTCCAGTTCCTGTAGGATTGTGCTAATCTGAAAGCTGTGCTTTCTGATCTTGTCAAGAAAGTTAATGCTAGGGAAGCCATTTTTCTATGCAGGAGGGGAAACCTGCCCCGTATCGTTGCTGTGCTGCAAAAGAGGCAGACTCGGAGGATGGGTACCCTAAATTAACAATAAAATTCCCATGCTACTAAAAATCAAGGCAGTGTATCATAAGCATTAAATGTCTTCCTTTAAGGCTATAAAGTAGCAGCTTGTTCCAGGAACAGTGAGAAAGAACTGGGCAAGGTATGTTTTAAGGGCAAGATAATGTTTTACTAAAATGTGGAGGAAAGGCAGAAAGATCTTGAAAATTTGAGCTCGTCTCATCAAGTCAGCCCCTTGGCAAAACAGGGAGTTTTAAGAGTGGGTGCATTCAGCATCCCCTTGAGCCTGTGAGCTTGGACCTGGTCAGCACAGTTCTGTGGAAGCTTTCAGTGGATTTAGAAATGTAGCTGGATAAAGGTTATCATATCATGGTGCTTGCCTCGCAGTCTGCTGTATCTTGCTGCCTTTGCAGGTGCTTTTAGCATGAAGCAGTGAGTCCTGAGTGAGGGCTTTGCTAAAGGCAGTGCCAGCCTTCAGGAGGAGCAGCAAGAGCATTTTGAAGCCAAAGAAGAAACTGGAGAAGACAAAGTGGATATATGTGGTCAGGTGTATCTATAGCTAGGCTGGGAGTATTTACATAGGAAAAACGTTTTATCCTGGAGAAAGGGACCACTGGTTAGAAGTTAAAAGAAGATTGAAGCTTTAAATTGTTTTTTTTTTTTTCCTTAGGAATATTGTGGATGTGTTGTCAGTTGAGATGAGTTGCAGATAAACTGGAGTAAAGCACCTGTTATATGAGACCACCTCGATTGACGCTAGAATGAAACAAGTTTGATTTAGGAGCAGACAGCCAAGTGAAGCTCCTCAACCCATGATGTGAACAGTTGGTTTTCTCAGGGGCCGGAGGTACAAATCCCTTCACGGTAGTGATCAGTCTTTGCTTGTAGAGGCAAGGAGCTAGCTCTTCAGGTTGGTGACTTGAAAGAGGCATTTGAGTTCTGTCATCTGGTCGGTCCAGGAGATGCTGGTGCAAGGAAAACTCAAATTCAGGTGGAAACCACGAAGAGGCAGGATATCAAAAGCACTTCTCCTTTGAGCTAAGTACTTAGGTGTGGAAAAAAGCAGGAGGAAGTTCTCAGGGGTTTATTAGCCTTTTTTTATCAGGTTTTTTATCAAGAAAATCACAGTTCACAGCCTGCACTGTGATGATTGAGTCAACGTTACATGAGTGCAAAGTACGGGGTTGGATTTCCTGGGGTGTATTACAGCTGTTTGTCCAGGTATCAATTAGGAGTTATGGAGGAAGGGTTTAATTAGAGGAAAAGCAAGCAAGGCTTTTCCGGCACGGAGGAGCTTGGTGCATGTCATTTGTGTAACCTCTCTTCTGGTCATGGATGTTTATTTGGAGTCAAGTAAGACGCTCTCGGCGGCTTTCCTTTGATCTGTCTGCAGGAAAATGAAATCCACATGGCTTCCACCCAGAACCTTTCTGCATCCTGGATGGAAATACCCATCGATGCTGGGGTTTGTTTTTATTGTCGTCCAGATGTGCAGAGGTCCGTTCATCTGTGAGAATGACGTGTCTGTCCAAGGCCGAAGCTTTAAAACACACAGAAATGAAACAGTTGTTGCAAGCTGCCAGTCACCTGAAGATGGACTTCTTAAACTGATGTATAAAGCGTTGCCTTGGTTTGCAGAGTTTGAAATGGTGAAGAAGTGCTGCTTCTGACTTGCTCTGCTCATTTAGCATCTCTGTGATTTATAAGTAGATTTTGCCTTTGCTAGGACCTGGGATAGTACTCTATGTAGATATCTGGATGCCTGCAATAGTCCAGCTGGGACGGTGGCTCTCAGCCTGGGCCCTGAACTGCAGAGTGGTTGCTGCTGGGCATGAATGGCAATATGTTCCTACCATGCTGGTGGCTTGTAGATTGCTGGAGCTGACTGGGGAGTAGGGGGTGGGGAGGGATGAACCCTCTTGGTTTTGGATGAGATGATGTCTACAAGAGATTAAATACTGCAGCTTTCCTCCTTCCTTAGTTTTACTGCAGGTACGTTTGCATTGGGAAAGCAACATACTTAATAGCATTGTGCTTAAACTCTGGCTAAAGTCTGTATTGAGAAATGCACAAGCAGAATGGAGCTGTGCCATGGCCAGAACTTCATGGACCACTTGTCGCCCATGACTCCTCGACTGCTGAAGCTCTGTTCTTCTGTCCTTTCAATAGCGCCTCGCTTTTGTGCAGCATGGGAGAGCCTTGCTCCAGTTTAATGGAAAGCAGGGAAAGTGTGGTAATGGTACATTGGGAGGCATGTTTCAGTGCTCCAGAATATGAACCAAGCACATGATAAAAAGTTGCTTCTAAGGATTGGCTTTTCTGCTCTTTCTCCTACTTCTGCTGTACTTTCAGCTCTTCCCTACAGCATGACTGGAATAATCACTGCATTCAAGGAAACTTTGTGGGCAGCAATGACAGCATGAATGACAGAGGTCTCTGAAGTGTTGGACAAAAAGGCTATGCTTCACCTGTCCGTGAAGTCTTTTGTTTGTAGATCCAAACAATATCAGAGAAGTGCACCCTTCTTTACCCCTCACAAAGCACAGCAAGCAATGTTTAGGCAATATTGCTACAGCAAATCTTCAATAACACGCCTCAGGTAGGTTGCCTGGTGTTCCCAGACAATGAGGTGTTACAGATTTCAGCGCGTGCTGTACAGAACTGGGGCTGCAGGTAGCTGGAAGCCTGTGCTGTGCCAAAGTTATGTGCTGTAGCATCTTTTGCCTCATTCACCAGCTATCAGGGCTTGGTCCTGTGTGCTGCACCAGTGTCGTGCTCCAGATGTTCAGCCTGTTAATAAGGCATTGATGAGGTGACTAAATTTGATTCTCTTAATCACAATTGTTCCAGCAGCTCCAGTAATAAAGGGCTCCTCTTGCTCCAGCCACAGTCTCAGCTCTTTGAACCATGCTTGTAGTTGGCCGGCAAGTAGCAGAAAGCAGATCTGCTGCCTTCTTGGCTTTCCAGTCTCAATGTTTACTTTACATTTCTAAAAGCAAAACCCTGTAGTAATGTGCATCCCACTGGAAACTGGGGAAAATGTTCACCTATTAAAGCGGCTCTAATCCCTGCTAGGAAATATACACAGGCTTTGGAGGATATGCACCAAGCTAGTAGGGATGGGTGTGCTGTGAACACAGAAGTGTTTATGGGGGAAAAAATAGTCATTTTTAAAAAAGCAGCCCAGCAGCACCAGCAACCCCAAAGCTGAGTTTTATTAGCTTAGCCTTAAATCTAAAGAACATTTGCAAAAGCAAAAACCCAACTGGTGATTCAGTTGAAGCTCACAACTATCCAGTGACATAACTGCATCCTTTGGGAGGAAACGCTTGAGACCAGGCTTGAAGCTGGCTCAGTTGGTGATACTTGCTCTTCCTTACAGAACAAGTTTCCCGTGTGAATGGAAGGCCGGGGCTTTATTTGCATCTGTATGGATTGAGCTTTCTGCAACCAATAGCTCTTCTGTGCCCTGCATTTTCACTGGCCCCAGCTCCCAGCACACAGGTGACTTTGCAGAAAATACCCACCCAAGTCACTTCTCGACCCAACCACAAGAGCTCAGAGCTACCCCACAGCACCCACCAAAATGCATGAGCATTGTGGCGTGATGGCTTTTCCCTGTAAACCCACCTGATGTGTAATGCTGGAATCGCATGTGTTGACGCATGTGTTCCTCCGTGCAGCCCTTGCCTGGGTGCTCAGTGCCCACCTCACCCTGCGCTGTCCTTCGAGTTCAAAGAGTATTGGTGGTGGCCTGGGCTGTGGGGCAGGGGGAAGACGAGGAAACAGGGCAGCTTTGGGGACACATAACCACTCAGATTATTTCAAAAACATGATTACGACATGGTTTATTCAAAGATGGTTTTGTCTTACGCTGGGAGGCTAATTTCATCTTCCTCCGTCCTTCGGGAGAAAAACTTTAGAAACTGGACTTGGGGGGAGGGGGAGGGGCTGGGCATCTTTATTTGATTTTTCTGGCTGCTGATGCTTTGGACTTGTGTGCTGACTTCTTGCTGGAGACAGCTGAGGACAGAGCCAATGTGTGCCACATTAAGCATTTGAGGGATAAAGCAGCGCTGCTGTGGTGCTTGAAGAGGAAAGCGAGGCAACGAATCCTGGCACCACCTGAATGGGGGGGTGTACAAGTAAAATTTGGTCTTAAATACTTTTTTTAATTACTTGGGTAGCATGATGCTCTGACTGGCTAATGAGTTACTCAGTGATCACATGTGCACTTCTCCCAAAGCAGGGTACCCTTTGCCCAGGAAATTAGGACCATTTTTCTGTTGAACATTGAAATCTAGTAAATGCAGCTGTCGCTTGATCCCCTGTAACACATTTCAAATGCTGCCTGTTGCCTTCAGTGTGGCTTTGAACTGCAGCTCGACTCCGCTGTTGTGACAAAAATGCAGCCACGCTGTAAGCAGGTGCCTGCAGCTGTACCTGCATATGTGCTCACTGGATGCTGGACAGAAACAGTAAAGAAAAGGTGCTGTCCTGGCGACTTGGGATATCCTCAGCATCCTCTGTCAGCCCAGTGCCTTTACGCTGTGGCTGTATTCAAGCCCTCACTGGTCTTGAACCATGCAAACACTGAGCTCAAGCCTGATGTTTTCAAGCATGTGTGTGATTTTTTTTATGACTGTAAAATGGGGATGTAGCTTCCTAAAGGATGCTTTCCAGACATCATCACCTCAGTCACTGTTCTCCATCCTGGGAAAAAGGGATTTTTGCCCCAAGTCAAGAGTAAAACAGTTTGGATTGAAGGAAGGCAGAAGCAGCTACACCTGGAAACACTGAAATTAGCTTTCTTCCCAACTCCTGCCTAATAATCTTCAGCGCAGATTAGTTCAGAAACCGGGCAAGTATTTTTAGAAGCTGCATTCAGAGCTCCAGTGTCACAATTTTTATTCTTCTTGTCGGTGCCGAGGCAGTTCTTGAGCAACATTTCTGCTTTAAAAATAAAAATGAGAGGGCATTTAGGGATGATTGTGAGCTCTGAGCAGGGGGGGACACAGACTGGCTTAGAGGGGAGTTAAAGTGGTTCTGATTTTTTTGAGCAGCAAGGGGGAGAGTGCTTGAGACCAGCCACCCGAAACAAAGCTTGTGAGCAGGGATGTGGCTGTGCTGGTGCTTCAGTTGCTTGGGCTCCCTGCAGTGGTATGGTATATAGGGGCCTATAGCTGATACTTACACATACGGACTTGTTGCAAGCTGGAAGTATTTAAAGTCCTGGTGGAAAGCTGCAATGGAGGCAGGCGCGTCGGGAGGCCAAGTGCTTCCCTGAAGCCTATGGAGCTGTTTGGACCCTTGGTCCTAGCGCTGCGTTAGCAGCTTTTGGGTAATAAAGTGCAGCCAGGGTTACCGGAGGAGATGACGCCTGCTTTCAACTTTGGACCTGTTTGCAGTCCTGGGTGAGTGGGTGACGCGCCCGGCAGTCTGGTGCAACCTCTCAGCAGCGTGTTTGCTCCGGCAGCCGCTGCTGAACACCCCCATTATTAGTTTATGGTGGTTGTATTGTAATATTTTTATTTCCCCACCACCCTCAGCCTATAACCTGGGTGGGGAAGCAAAGATCTTTGGTCGGTGCGTGCGCTTGTGCTCTCTGAGCCCGGGAGGATGTTGCGAATGAGTAATGGTCCGGCCGGGGCTGTAATATGCAGAATACCTCTGGGATGACTCACCCAGCACAATGCAGCACATCCCTCAAGGAGACTGAATCACGCACGGAGGGGGAAGCTGAAGCTGCTCGCTGGGCAGCAGCCAGCTGGGACGCGGGGCAGCCAACGCTGGCCAGTCAGGGAGGCTGGCGGTGGCAATGATGGTAAAACAGCGCGATCGGGGTGTAAAATGTAAAGGAAATGGAATCCCTCAGCAGGTAAGCGGTGGTGCTCTTGCTCTGTATAATTTCTTATTTTTATTTTACTTACTCTTTTGTTGCTTTGTTTTTTTTATTTCCTCCACCTCCCCCGCTGCCCCCACAGCCCTTCTGAATCTTTTCTACATCAGAGTGTAATTCCTCAGTGGGTCTGTACGGTGGCTTCTGTGAAACACAGGCTTTCTTTTAATCTTACGTGGAGGCTTTTTGCAGAAGTAATGGTTTGACATGCACCCTCTCTTAAATACCAAGGAGAAAATAGATGCTGCCTGGGAAGCTGCATCCCTTGATGGCCGTCTCTATGGATGCTTATTGGGGCTGGGAGGTTAAGGAGAGGTGGAAGGCAAAATCAGTGTGCATATTTGTTTTAATGTAGTTAAGAATGTCTTCATTTATTTTTTTTAGAAATGTATTTACCTGGCAACAGAAGAAAACCCCTTTAGATTTAGACAACAGTTTCCTGCTTATTCCCTCCCCCTTTTGTGATATAGATTCAGCTGGAATTGAGTCACAGAATTAATTTTCTTTATATTTTTCAAAACACTGGCCACCCTTTGTAGCTGCATCGTGCCTGTCAAGGAGGATGTTTACAGGGGATAAATATAGTTGTATTCTTCACCCGTCAAGATGGAGGAGAGTAGGGGGAAAATGCAAATTGCTTAGGGTGAGCAATTTCCTTGGGGTTTTTTTTCTGTGTAAAGTTTGAATTTTTTGGAAAGGCTCTGCGTATGCATGTGTGCATACATAATTATTGCTGTGTTCCAGAGTTACCGTTGATTCTGTAGCTGAAGATAAGCGCGCCTTGCGTTGTTCTCTCTCGTGCTATAATACGACTGCGTTAGGATGGGTAGCGCTTAATCTTCAAAATGTGGGACTTAATCTGCAAAATCATACGGGACTAGCGGGATGCCTCGCCTGGCCGGTGTGTTTGGCGGCATCGTGAGCACCACAGCGGTTCACGGTGTGACAGCAGGAACTCATTGGATGGGGAAGAGGGTCATGTGGAAATCCCATCGCCTTGTGAATTGAAAGATTTCTCCATTGCATTCCTCCTTAATTTTTGGCGAGTGGTATCAAACCTCTACTTTCACTTTACGAAATCAGGAGGGTGGTAAAGCTTCTAAAGCTGGAATACAGTTGCTTTTTTTTGTTGTATTTCTTGTTAA
Source organism: Hypotaenidia okinawae (assembly GCA_027925045.1). NCBI lineage: Eukaryota > Metazoa > Chordata > Aves > Gruiformes > Rallidae > Hypotaenidia > Hypotaenidia okinawae. The sequence goes on along the minus strand of BSDF01000003.1, from coordinate 13,838,528 downwards.
GTGCTGCCGTTCATTGGTGACAGTAGCAGGGTGTTCATGCTCGGTATATGTTGGAGAAAAATTAGGAAGTTGGTTGTGCTTTTTTTTCAGGGAGGGGGGAAAAAATCAATTCAGGATGCAGATCTCATGCAACTACCTGTTTGGCAAAGCTTTTATGTGCTTTTTGCTTATCTTGCATGGGATATAAAACAAATACCATCTGTCATGCAATAATAACTTTATTTCTCATTACTGTAAATGATAATACTAATTAGCTTTCCTTGAAATCTGTTAATATTTTATAGCCTTGCACAAAAATAGGAAGTCTTGAGTGTGTAACTGCTGCCTGTACTGCACAGTGGCTTCTGGAGCTGCAGGATAAGTTAGATATGTTATCTTACTAAACTGGGTTTGGGTTGGGTTTTTTTGTTTGTTTTGCTGCTTCTTACAACTTTCCAAGACATACTGTTTTGGCAACTAATAATTTATCGCAGAATTGATCCATTAAAAACTTTGATGAAAAGTAAGGGGTTTTTAGGGGTGGTGGTGGTGCTGTGCTTTTGTTGTTTTGGGGGTTGGTGGGGTTTTTTTTCTTCTATTAAATAAACCCCAAACCTGTAGTTTGCAATCAGTGACAAAGCCACCGTGCAGAGTGGTGAGGAGGCTGATCCCGAGGCGCTTCAGATCTCCAGTGAGATAAGGAGGTTTGCTGTGATTTAATTTTTTTTAAAAAGAGGTTTCATTAAAAGTTTTGTCGTTAGCATGCATCCCAGTGGTGCTGTGGCTGTCTTTTTAGGGAGGGGGAAAAAAGTCGTAACTTGAGGCAGTATTTTTGTAGCAACTCTAGCTGTGGGTTTTGAACAGTGTGTTATACAAACGCTTCAGAGCAATCGTGAGTAGTAAATTAATCTGCCCCTGATGCATGTAGACTTTCACTTGAAGTGTTGTTTGAGTTCTGGGGATAGCCCTCAAAATATGTGGACCACAGCTTGCCCATCAGCATGTACACAGGCCTGCTTTTTTCCCCCTAAAAATCATCTTTCCAGTTTACAGCACATATGTGTCACTCTGGGGGGATTGCTGGGCAAGCCTGGTGCTGGAAGAGAGGTTACACTGGCCAAAAACCCATTTGTCCCATGCAGGGCTAAAGCACACAGCCCTATGGCAGTGTGAATAGCAGCCAAAGCCCACCAGATCCCTAAGGATCCCCCCCAGATTGTAAGGAATGAGTGCTCTGTCTGCAGCAGAGGATTGCTCTTGTCCCCTGGTTTGGTGCATCCAAATCGGCTGGGATGTTGCACTTTAACAATGCACCGTGAGTTACTCTCATGGCAGCAGCTAATGCTTGTGTGCGTGTGATTTTAATAAAAATATTAGTATTAATGTATGTGAAAAAGATCTCTAAATATATACAAAACATAATTTTTCATCATACATCCTGGAAGTATCAGAAATATTTATGGGATTATGAAATCACATTTGAGTAAGTATAATAGAGCTGTTTCTCATAAACTCAGCTTTAGATGTTTAACAAACATTTTGGTGAAAGGGTTTCTTTGTTCATGGTTGCCTCAGCATTTAAGGGAGATGTGGAGGCGGGTGGCTGGATTGTTGCAGGTGTCTTGGGTTTTTTGAGAAGTCCTTTTCCTTCTGAAAAAAAAAACCAAAACAAAACTGCTGTTAATCTTTCTTAGGGAAGCTTTTCAGATGGGCTGCAGCACTGGAATCAAACCCAGGCTTTCTGGGCACTGGTTGTGACCAGGCCTGTCTTTAATCTGCCTTTGGGGCCACCCTAGACCTAGAAAGGCATCGAGGAATGAAAAAGAAAGTGAAAATGTGGTACTCCTGGTTTGCTCCAGCCTCTTGGAGCTGTACTGCTGGTGCGAAGCCATGTGTCATATGGGAAGACAAGTTTTTGAGGGTCGAAGGTGCTTGAGCATTCCCGTCACATGCAGGCTCCTCATAGTCCATAGGAGTGATCATCCTTCTGGGTTGGGTTTGTTTTGCTGGTCATTAAAAGGTTTTGGGCAGGAAAACCCTCAGCAGTGAGTAACCTTTGTGTAAAATTACTCTGGGGTGTTTCATGGGGTGCACAGGTAGGAATGTGCGTCTCTTCTAACTTAGTGGCAGTGATTTCCAAATCTTACATGAGTGCTTCCTTTGGGGCAAGATTTTCTTCTTCCACCATCCGCGCTGCTGCAGCTAACCACTTCCTTGAAGTTAGTATTACATTTTTTCCTTCTTTGTGTGTGTGTGACATGGTCAGTGCACAAGCTGAACTCATGCCGCCACACTCAGATCAGTAGCCAGATGTGAACTGTGGAGTTGGAAGAAGAAACTCCTCTCTGTTTTCAGACAGAAGCTGGCAGGAAATACTAAATGCCAACAGAGTTTTCTCATTTTGTTGAGATGGAGAGAAATGTCCTAGAATTGACTTTTAAGGTTGATACTGGTTTAGCATGTAGTGCCCCTGGACAGGCATGTTGCAAGACTAGTCCGGCATCCCTGGAGTGAAGCATTTGGAGATTGAAATGCCTTGTTCTTACTCTGACCTGGGTGAAAACCAGAATTTCCTAGATGCCTTTTTATTCTGGCAATATTGGATTTAAAAGACAAAAAAAGGAAAGATACAGGTTGCAAATTTGTTGTACTAGAGATGGGTTACAGATAGAGTGGCTCTGTGTTCCTGGTGCAGTGCAGAGAAGGGCAAGGAAAACTTTTGGTTAGTTCTTCATGGTTCATCTCCTGGCTTCATTTCAATGTTGGATCTGACTGGAGGGCTGCACATGGCTCGGGTTTTTTCTTGCTGATATTTAATGAAGAAGTTTCAAACCTGCTGGAAGGCTAAGCGGTATCAAAATATCAACTTTCTCATGGCTTCATACACTAAGAAGTTTTCTTTTGACAAAGGGCAAACTTGAGGTTTTGAAGAAGGAAATGTTGGCAGGTATTTCACCCTTGCTGCTAGAAGGTTCATGAACCAAGCATCTGATCAAGAAAGCGGGACACTCAAAATAGTGGGTTTTCATGACTTTCATCAAAATGTTGCTGCTTTTCTGCCTGCGGGCTGAACTCCAGGGAGGACCTTAGCAATGCAGTTTCCAGTGATGACCTGGGCAGAATGGGATGGCTTTAAACTCTGGCTGTCGGGAGCTGCTGGGGCAAGAACAGAGGGCAAAGTAGAAGCACCGTGAAATACATCCAGCTCAGCCAAAGACAGGCTGTGACCCAGTAATCATTAAGTTAAATTTGCATGGATCTGTGTAGCTTGTTATGTTTAAGCGTGCGGCGTCTGCAGTTTGGTCCAACCTCTGCCATATTCCTGCTGTCCTTCTGGCTCATCCCTGGCATCTGGGAAGACAGATGTGTTACAGACAAGCAGTCTGTGATTTTGAAAACCATTACATACAGTTACCTCTCTGTCCGAGGCCTGGATCTCTTCCTGGCCTTGTGAGCTGGGAAGCTAAGAAGCTGGGGAAGCATGGAATTGCTGTGTGGCTGTGTTAGTGTGGAGGTTTATACACTTGTGTTGTGGTCAGTTAGCCTGGCTATAGGAAAATATATTGCAGAGTGATGGAAGGTGCGGTTTAGATGCTAAATGTGACTCAAAGGGAAGTACAAAGTATAATGGGTTGGGCTATTTCCCTCCCCTACCCCCAAGTTTTTTAGACATCTCTGGTGGTATTTGCAGATGCTGTTTTGAAGCAAAGTGATAAAGAAGAGCGGCTGGTAAAAGGGAGCTGCTTGCCTGTTTCAGAGGCACTGGCAAAATCGAGTCTTTAACTAGCAGAGGAATTATTTGCCATTTAGTCCTGGGTTTGAGCTTTTCCCTGCTCCCCTCCCCCCATTATTTTTGCTGCAGTGCCACTGCCCTAAGTGCCAGCCCTGGATGGTGTCGGCTGCACTTAATTTGGCTTCTGTGTGCTGCAGGAAGGGTGGGTTTTTTTAATACACACCTCAGGCATTGCCATTCTCCTAGGCACAGATGCTTCATAGAAGTTAAGCCATGCACCCGCGGCTCAGTTCCTGAGAAGGAAGGCAGTCATTCAGCGCTTCGTGTTCGGGAAAGCTCCTGACACCCTTCAGCACAGCGATTACACATGCACTCCTCTTTTTTTTTTTTTTTTTTTTTTAATATACTTTTTTTTATAGATAATACGCACACCCACGAGCTATAATTTTTAAAGGGCTCTCTTTCCCTTCCAATAAAAACAGCACGTGGCTCCCTGCGCCACCTTTACTCCCCGGGTTCACCATGGTTTTGTGCTGAGGGTGGGGCGGGCGCGCACCCTGAAGCAGCCCTGCAACACGCTGGCTGGCTGCCATGCAGCTGGCTAATCCCCGCAGATACTTTCTTCCCAAGCTTTTAAGGCTGCTGAAGACAAATCTGTAGGGTTAAGATAGCAAAGTATTCCATTTAAGAGCGTAATTAAGAATAGTTTGCATGAAACGCTGAGCGCCTAGGCCATAAACCCGACAATTAGAGCGGTCTTAAAGTTTAAGAAGCCAATAAAAGAAAGGGGAGCTCAGGCTGCTGCTGCTCCAGGTTTCCCTTTTCTCTTTTTTTAGCTCTTTCATCTTTCCCTATACGAAAGCCTGGCGTTATCTAATCTCAGCGGAAATCGGTATCTCGTTAACGATAACGGGCCGAATATTTTCACGTACCTCATTACCCGTTTGTCCAGAATAGCCAAACTATACAGCAGCTGCCCTGCTAAAGGTGCTGGCGGGCGGCTTGAACGTTGTGGTCTTGCTGCTTCGGTGCACCGAGGTTTCGGCAGTGACATGTGCCTGGGGTTTGCAGATCGCGCCAGAGGATTTTGAGCGCTTGCAACCGGCCAGAGCTTCAGTGCAGTCGTGTAAAACTAAATAGCAAAGAAAATAAACGGCTTTTATGTGAAGGAAGCAAGGGCCTTATATGGACCTGAAATATTTGAGTACCTCCCAAGTATTTATCAACACTGGCATGAAGGGAAGAAGCATTGCCTATTCTAGGCTTGTGCGTAGAAACAGGAGGCAAGAGTTTGACATATAAAACTGAAGGAAGTGGGAATTTGTGCAGCTTCTGAGTCCTAGTCCAGTGAGTAATCCGCGGTATCAAGTCCAAAGAAGCCTTAAACACCTATTTTTTTCTTCCTTCTTGTCTTTGTGGATTTGTTTGTTTATTTTTTTCTAAGTCCCTTAGTGTAGGTTGCATGTTGGAATGGGGATGGGGACGTCACTGGCGACTTTTGATGGTACAGGACAATACACAAAGGCATTACATTAATGGAGCCAGAGCCCTGCTTACTTTGTCAAAGGTGAAGCCTTCTGCTCGACAAGTTACTCTTCTAATAGGAAAGTGGAGGTGGTCTTGCTGTGGTAGGGGAACGGAAACTAGCTTTTCTGGCTTGGTATGTTTCAGGAGGTAGCTCTTCATGTTGGGAGAGGTGCAGTTTATACAGTGTTCTCTTGGGTATTTGGGGGTGACAGACAAATGTGGTGAGTAATGAGGAAAGGAGAAAAACATTAACATCTTTCCCTTTGTGTTTGCGTTCCTTTAAGCTCGTCCTCCACCACATGTTCTTGAAAAGCCAGTAAATTATTCCTCACCATCAGTCTGTCCACTTTCCATTAAAGCAAATTACCAGATTGCACTGCTTGGGTCAAAAACCTGCTATTCTAGCTTGCTTCCTCACTCTCTTGGCCCCAATCCCTGACCCTTTGACATCCTGACTCTCAGATGTGGGCAGATGCCAGCTGCAAAGCCTGGTCCAAAACCTGCCCCTGTTCTTGTTGGTCTCCATCACCCTGAACTAAGTGTGTGAGGCATCCCAAGGTAAAGATCCTGACTTCCAAAATAATAAAAGCCACTCAAAAGTAGAACCAGCATTTTTTGTTAATGAAGCACCCGTCTTTTCCCCTTGTAGTCGTGACTCGCAGACATGCAGCTGGTGGGTATGTAGGTGAAATCCATGGCCTTGGTGGCAGAGGTTGTAAGATATCATGTCATCATATCAGCGCAGATAGGAAAAAAAACCCATATTGTTCTGTGCCCTGCCAAATTGGAATTATAATGGGCAGGGATAGTAGTCAGAGGACCTAAATTTAGTGTGTAGGCATCCACTGGTATTCAAAGATAATTACAAGCTTGGAGAAATCACCAAGAGGTGATAGAAAAGCACAAGTAACTGTTGCAAATTACAAAGTACCAAGTAGCTGCTGCTTTCCTAATTTTCCTTTAAGTGGACAATTCCTACAGCAAAATAACTGAAGACAGTGTTACTTTTGGGACAGCCGAAGGCTCTGGCTGCTGCCATGAAAGTGCATGGTTAATCCCACAGGAAGCTGTATTGCCAGTGGCAATTTACAAGTCTGGAAGGAGGAGGAGAGCAGTTCGTGTGGATGACTTGCGGGAGGATGGGAAGGAAGGTGGTATCAAAGCAGCTCCAACATCAGAAGAGAGCTTAAAATTTAATGGGAGTTCCCCAGAAACGAGAGGAGTTAAAAGTAAGTCCAGAAAGGATCATTGAGGAAGAGGAGGACTATATAAAAATGCATAGTTGGCTCGCTTTGCTTTTTATCTGTTAATTGCTAGTCCTTATGGACCATATGGGAAAGGTAGAGAGAGATGAGCAGAAGATAAACTGTCTTGGGTGGAAGCAGCTCCGTTTTTTTACAGTGGGAAATGAGCTGAAGGATCTTGCTTAATTGTGAGTGTCAGGATGCTAGGAGATTAAAACTGCCCCTGGTAAAACCTGGAAATGTTTTACCAGAGGCAGTTTGATTAGAGATTCTCTAATTTTCATTAGAGAATCAAAAGGTAACTGGATCTGTCTACAGGCACCATCGCGCCGTTTCCTGCCCTGGGATGCTGCTTTGAGGACTTAGTGCAAAAAATATTCTTAAAAGTTTTGTTTCTTGGCTCTGTGAAGGCCTTGCATGGGTCAGCTGTGGTACGGGCCACACATCTGAGCAAGCTGAAAAGCCTTTTACAAACCAGTGTAAAGCCCTCGAAGCAAGTGGGGATAAAACAGAAGCACCAGCGTACTGTCCCCCTTGTGTGAGTCTGGTGAGAAAGTTAAGAGTATCTGTGAAATAAATTCAGCGAAGGGAAAATCACAGCGCGTGTTTTGTGAGATCTGTCTGGCCACAGAAGGCATTTTCTGGTTGCAGGCGCCTCTGCCCAGAAGATGCTTGCTGCCTCTCTTGGTCTGTCCTCAAAACTGCATTCAAGTAAGATCCGTGAGGCTGCTTGCTTAGAGATGAAGTAAAGTCTGGTCATACTAAAGAACAGGGAACTCAGACTTCAACTGTTCACACTTGGATTATAAAAAATATGCAAATGTCTGAAAGCAAGGAGCAGTTTTACCAGGTGCAAGATGGAGAAAGCTACCTCTGCTTTTAATTTGGGATAGAAAGGGCTGGTTCTCTTTTCATGTTCAGGGTGGTGGGAGAACATGTGGATAGAGGGCACTCCTCAAGGAGAAATTCCTTTCCCTAAAGGATACCTGTCACTCTGAAAGGCCTTCTCCTGGAGACTTACCCAGGTTGAGCTTTTGCTTCGCAGCCTAGAGATGGACAATTCCTGGGCAATTCTCTTAGCATGTGCTTTCTTGTAGCCCTTGTTGATGCTTGTTCCCATTTTTGCCCAGATTTGAGTGCCCTGCAGCACTGGTGAGTGTCTTGGCAGCTCTGCAGGTGACAGTGCTGTCTGACATCTAACCATGCTGTGGTGACCTCCTTGTGAGGGCATCACAGCCATCAGTGCTGTTCGTGAGTAGTCGCTGGGTTCATCCCTGTGAGGACTGCAAAGCTAATTTTGGTATTCCCCAGAAGCTTTGGGGTGAGACCCGTTTTAGGCTGGAGTCTGATATGTGTCCTGTGCAAGGCGTAGGGCTTCTGCTTGCGTCTTGCAGTGGCCTTTCGGCTCACAAATGGTCCCTTCAGTGATGCAGGAGCAACTGCTCTGTGAAAAGGGTGTGGGAAGAGGCATGGGGAAGCAAAGCCTTCTGCTATGGGGTAGCTCTTTTGACCCCTGTGATATACCTGGATTAGCCCCAAATCCCTCATTACTTTCAAAATAGGTTCCTGTGAAGTTATGACATGTCACCATTGAAAGTCCTTTCAAATGCTGGTGGAGCTATTTTAGGGACATGGTGTGGTCCTGGTGACCTGAGCTGACATGGTTTCTAGCTTCTCTCAGTTGAGATACTGGCTGGACCACACTGGTGGGTTTTTTCGCCCATAAGGATGTCCCAGTTGTACAGGAATTTCAGTGTTGTCCTCCAAAGCCCACGTCACTGATTTGATCGCAAAAACCTTAAGAGACTTTTTTTCATGGGTTACTTGAGCTCTGTGTGTTCTTCCAGACCTGACCTGCCAGTGCATTCCCTGTGGGTGGTGGCTTTGGGGTGCTGCATGGCTCACCGGACTCTCTTGGACACTGTCCCCAACAGCATGAGAGTGTCCTGGATCATGGGCTGTTTGATCTGTATGTTGACATCTAGAAGCCGGGTGGGTTCGTTCCTTGCTTGGTTGATGGATCTCTTCCCTGTGATGGCTTGAGTGATCAAGGCCATCTGGCATGGAGGTTGACTTCCATCCTGGACATAAACTTGGTGTTGGGACCAGACCAGTGCTGTCTGAATACCGCCCTCAAGAAAAACACTGATGAGACTGTGTGATGCTCACAAAAGGTTTTCTTTTTTATTTTTTTGCCATTGCAGTGACAGCTATATTGTGCGAGTCAAAGCTGTGGTTATGACCCGAGATGACTCCAGTGGGGGATGGTTGCCACAAGAAGGAGGCGGTCTCAGTAGAGTTGGCGTCTGCAAGGTCACGTACCCAGAGGGCAATGGAAGAAGTGGATTTCTAATCCATGGTGAAAGGCAGAAAGACAAACTGGTAATAGAACCTAATTCAACTTTTGTCTCTCCTTACAATGACAATTATCCCAAATCTATTGCTATTATATTCTTGTGTGAGTTTTGGTGGTTTGGGTTTTTTTCAAATAAAAACCAGACATGTGCAACTAGTACCAGATTGGACAAACCAAACCCATCCTCATCTAGAATTGCCATCTTTTGCTATCTAGGTTGTCGTGCCTCCACCTGGAAGGAACAGGTAGATTTTCAGTATCCATGTGCAAAGATGCCCTTTGATGATCAAGAAAGGGCCTGGGTTGTTTCAGGTTTTTGGTGTTCTGTGGGGTGTTTCCCCCCCCCCAAGACCTAGCAGAGGTATGTGAGAAGTGAATTGGAGTGTAAAGAACCCATGAAGCCAGTCACATTGTACTGAGTAATGCAGTGCAAGCCTTTAAAACAGCCATGAATTATTTATGCTGCGTGCCGTTCAGGGCTTGAAGGAGCAGAGTGAGAATATGAAGACAAGTTGTCTCTTATGAATCGACGCACTCACTTTCTCCTGGTAGCAGTTTATCTAAAAAGGAGCTCTCTCCTTTCCCTGCACAAATCAATTCAATAAAGCGTTTTTCCTATTTCCAGGGTCCCTTTTCAATGTCATTGTTTATCTCATGTCTGTATATTTGATTCTTCTGAAACTCACTCCTGTGAAGATACAGGCTAGCTTAAAGATACACTCCCTGCACAGGCTCTGCAAACTGAGTTTTTTGGGGGGGGGGAGTCAAAAAAAAACCCCACTTCATTGTTTGAGCTGGAGATAATCCTGCTTTCAGAAAGACGTGACATTTTAAAGCTGTTCCATGTACAGTCTGGCTGTTGTAACGCTATTTTGCCTAGGGTGGTTTTTTATTTACTGTATTTTGGAGCCATATTTGTAGTTTCAGGGGACAGGGTAAGACTTGAAAGCCATTCCTGTTCTTTCTGAGCCATCACCCTAGAAATGTTTTTTGGCACAGCAAAGCCTGAGATGAGTGCCTGGCTGGAGTGGGAGAGGGGTGGGGGAGAGTAACAGCACTTCCTAAATCTGCTGCTGGCAGGTGACATTTCTGTTGAACAAAATTGAGGGAAGAGGCTCTCCCTCCACCTGAGCCCCCAATAGCTGTCGCTTGTGCCACGCTGGCTCTGAAACAGGCTTCTGGTGTACTGAGGAAGGACCTACTCAAGGCATAAGCAAAAGATGAATGTGCTGTGGCTGTGAGAAGAGTTTCAGCATCTGATGTTTCTTAGTCATCGTTTGGTGGGGAGGGATGTTCCCCTACGCAAGGTGTGACTTGGCCTGCTTTTAGGTCTGGGCCAGCTCTGTCCTTGGGGTGCAAAAAGTGACTTTGTTCCTCTTTTGGGTCTGGTGCCCTCCCAGGTGGTGCTGGAGTGCTTTGTGAAGAAGGACCTGGTGTACACAAAGGCAAACCCCACCTTCCATCACTGGAAAGTCGACAACAGAAAGTTTGGGCTCACTTTTCAAAGCCCTGCCGACGCTAGAGCCTTCGACAGAGGAGTGAGGAAAGCCATTGAGGACCTCATTGAAGGTACCATGGTGGCAGCTGCCACTTTGACCCTTGGAAGAGTGGGGAAAGAAGGGGCTTTGAGTCAAGGGGTTGGGAAGAGCGGTGGGTTTAAAATAATTTCTTGGGCTTGGCCATCTCTTGTGCACATGTCTAAGCGTAGCTGGGCACTTACCCTGTGCTGAGCCAGGCCAGGCTCACTTCTATGAACTGAATTTTCTCATCCCTTAAGGAGAGAAGGGATTTCAGTACAAGCATTTTCCAATCCTTTCTGGCCTGGGCTGTCCAGACTCCCCACCTCCTCCCTTAATAACCATCAAGTCTGTTGTTGCTTCTTTTTTTGATAGGCTTGAGGTTCACATTAGCAACAGTGACTCCAACAGCCCAGGTTCTTTACATGAAGCCAGATCTCATCTTTCTGAGTCTTTGTTAAATCATCCTGTGAATTCCTGTCTAGAGCTGAATAAAACTTTGGTTTGGTTGTTTTGTTGACTTTTTTCTGTAATTAGTTTTGTCTGCATCCTCTTAGTTGAATGGTAGTTCTTGAAGACTTTTGTTGTGCTGGTTTGGGTTTTTTAAATTCTGGGGAAAAAAACAACCCCAACCCACATTTTAATTGTCTCTGCTTTGAAGTTATGCTAAGTATTTTTGCTTTTCATTGCAATCGGGCAATGGTAATACAGATACCATTCAGTAGTGCTTTATTTTAATGAAATTAGATTCTTCTTGGAGGGTATTAATTTATTTTATTTTATTTTTTTTTAAATACTTATGGCCCTTTATGGAGGGATTTAGTGGTCTGAAGCCTTTCTCCTTCTCGCCCGGTATGACCAGGATATTTTTATATACAGATAATATCGGGCTTTTTGATAATACTAACTTAAATGCATATTGCTATGTATTCCCTTTGAGGACACTAGCTCCATAACACAGTTTAAAGATGTGGATGCGCTGTCCTTGTTTTGCCGTGGGAATGGTAGATACTGGGAGAGAAGTAATTCCCCAGGGCTCTTTCCTGGTAAATACCTCGTCAGTTTGAGGAAGGATCTTCTCAGCTCATTACTCATTTGCTTTTTCCTGTGCCATTAACGTAAAGGAGTTACAGCTAGACCTTACGCTTTCTTCTTGCTAAAACTGGGAGGCATTTTGAGTCATAGAAACAGTGATTTCAGTAAGTGGCAAGGGATTGTGCAAAGTTTGGAGCAGTTGATAGCTGTATTAAGTAGTGTTTTGGAGATGTCGGCACGTGGCAACTCCCTGTTCTGCTCTTTCTGATTGATTTTACAGTGGAGGTACTTAAAATCAAGTTCTGCTCTATCTCAGATACTTCAAAATCAGCAAATCTATATTTATCCAATTAAGAGCACAGGCTGATCTTCATGAATGTATTCCTCCTTAACTTCCAAATAAGGCTTTCTGAATGAAAAACAATAACTGGCTCATGCACACACACACAGCATCAGGCGGTGGATTTCATTTATCCTTCATTTTTTGTTCATGTAGTTGATCAAATTTACGAGGTAATATTAATCACAGCAAACCGTGTGCACTCAGAGCTTCGCTTGATGCAGTCACTGCTTTATTATTAATATTTAACCAGTGGCTTGTTCCCTGTAGCGTCAGAAGTGTAGAAGTTTTGTGCATGAGTACAGAAACCTAATGCAGCTCGGTAGATTTTTAGTTTCAAAGCTAATGTAGCAGAGAGCGCAAATGTTTCCACATTACTTAACGTTTTAAGTGGGCTTTCACACTTAGCTCTGCACATCTTTGGGATGATGCAGTTGAGAGCGGCCGAGGCTGGTGCGGATGGCATTATATAAAGTACATTATTTTTAAAAATTTCCAGAATGAAGGTGGTACAAACCGTTCAGCTATTTCAGTGTTGTGCTGTGGCCTTGATTCAGTCTAACAGTGGGTTTGCATTAAAAAAAGAAAAAAAAAGCTTTGACTTAGGGTTATTTCCTCTGTCAGAGCAAGCATCTTGCTGCACCCACCTTCCTGTGCAGCCTCATGGGGGGTGAAGCCAGCGGGGTCCTTGGACTTGGGTAGGGACAGGGATTGTCACCCCCTATTTTTTACCCACCGTGTAAATTCCCTGCCAAGTCCCGTGATGGCATGTGCCACCCTCCCTGCTACCCTTCTGCAGTGTGGGGTGCTGGCCAGGCTCTTAAGTGCCTCTGTAGGGGGGCACACACAGGAGTGGGTAAAGGGGTTGGAGGAAGGGGTTTTTTTAATACCATTTCCCACTTTTTTCAGACTACTGCCATGTCATTAATGAGAACTGCACCCCAGTGTTTCATTCTTGTTATGGCTTTGCTCCTTTCAGCTCCTTTCAAGTATTTTGCTTATGTGGGGCAAGGTGGTTTTCTGAGAGGTAGCTGGTAACAGAGAAGACCTTTACAATATGTAACAACTTCCAAAATTAGAAGAAGAAAAGCAACCCTATCCAACTCTTCACTGTCAAAGTGAGGTGGTTTTTTTTTTTTTTTCAAATAGTCTCTCCCCTTCCCCCCAATTTAGGGAATACGTGAAGAATAACTCATACATGGTTTCTTGACAGCTGAGTATCTAGTCTCAAGCACTGATAAGTACGTAGCTTTACCATTCCTCAGAAATGAAGTCTTCCATAATTGGAAATGGTAACTGCTATTTTTAACGTAGCTAATTAGCATTGGCAGCCATGCAATTGCATGTCAAGAAACACTTCCAGATTTTACCTTTCCAACCCAGGTACCCATAGACAGGTTTTTCTTTCTTAATTTGAGCTATTCTTACAGATCTACAGTGATAAAAACTTGTGAGCATCCAGATGTTTACCAGCCTAATAAAAAACAAGCTGCATAGAACTGCTGTCTTTAAAAAGCTGTGTGTTTTCTTTCTAGGGTCTACGACTTCCTCGTCAACACTTCACAACGAGGCCGAGGTTGGTGATGATGATGTCTTCACTGTAAGTACCTCTCACCTGAGGTCGTTCTCCTTTATGCTCTGGTGTACATGGCCAGGTTGGGAAGGGCTTTTCTTTTCATGCCTCAGGGTTAGCTTCCCTGCCATCGTGTTTGGTCAGTAGGTGTGTTTTGTTTGGTGGAAGTATATCCTCCCCAGAAGGTAAAGCCTTGAGTTTCTGTCGGCCTCCTGTCACCACGTGAAAAGCATGGCAGAGCAGATGTTACCAGGGAGAGAAGTGAGGCAATGATAACTCCCAGATTTCCTGTCTTTGTCCGAGTGGCGCACACATATCTTCAATACCTATGTCCTTGAGCTTCCCACAAGCTAGAGTAAATGGCTGCTACTCAGGTTCATGCACAAGGAAATGAGATATTTGGATTGCAGTTGTTAACAAAAGTGAAATTTAAAGGTGTTTTGCCCTGTGCATGAAAAGTAGAAGGTTCAAACAGTGTTTTTCAGCTGGAGGAAGGCACAGTAGCATGCCACCTACCTAACTACCAGTGACTTAAGTAGGAGCGAGTTGCTTGTATTTACTTTGTGGCAATATCTAAAATATGTTCTGGAGCTTTTCTGAATTAGAAGCTACTGTGCCTGATAGACTTGCATTCTTCAAAAGAGATTTTTTGGGAAAAAAAATTGTCAGGTGAAATAGTAATCTGATCATGGATATACCATGGGCTGAAAACAGGGCGCTCACAACAAATGCTTTGTCATTTCACTTCACTCCAGTCGCAGATTAGATTATAAATCCCCTCATCCCACGGTGCAGGTGGGGACTGGACACAGAAGGTGGGACATCCACAGCAGCAGCAAACTCAGTGTCATCTTTGGGATGCTTCCCTGCATGTTTAGGGTGAATGAGGGAAAACTGAGGACCAGCATCAAGCCCTTTGATAAGGGGCACTGGGAAGTGTTCAAAACCAAAAGGTGGTTTTGAGGGTGATGTTTTTCTGAAAGGGGACCAGGGAAGGTTCCCTGCTGCGTTTTGAACACATTCTCCCACGGACTGGCATGTTGTCTGCATCTGTCCTTTTGTGACGGCTCCTGGAGACAAACAACAGCAGGCAGGGTTAAAAGGTGACTTCCTGCACTCCACAGAGCAACTATCATTAGCAGCTGCTTCCCAACTACCTGCCAGAAGTGATTTATAGGCGCTGGGATGGGACAGACTAGGGGGAGGCACTGCTGGAGCCAGGGTGGTTTACCAATTTTTGCTGGTTTGTCCCCAGATTAGCTGGGTGAGCCATGCTCTGCTGGGCACGTTGGTCGTGCTGGGCATGCATGTGGCTCTTCTGTGCTTGTCAGAAAGGGGGTGACCAGCAAAACATGCCTCTGGTGGGAGTGTGACAGCTCTCACTGGGTTAGCCGTGGAAATAGTGTTAAAGCAGTGAAAAGTAGCCTGTGGAAACAGGAAAGGATGTTTTTACTAAAATCCAGCTGGCTGGCATTTAGGGACCTGGGAGTGCTCCTGACTTTTTCTCCAGAAGCTTGAGTGTTGATTTTTAAACTCGTAGGGTGCTTTTTTAGCAGGAGGAAGAAGTTGGTGCCTTGAAGTAGGTGTTGCTTTACACTGGAAAAGGTGGATGACTGGTGCTCTTGCTACATCAGAATCTCTCAAACTCCTGCATTCAAAGTGAAGAGAGACTTTTTTCTCCCCTACTTCACCCTGGGGAGGTGACAGATAACTAACCCCCCGCACTGTGCAGGTATTTATGGGTAGGATGCTCAGTGGAGAAGGAGGAGCAAGCTACTTTATGGTGTTAGGAAGGGGGAAAATTCAGCCAGGGTTGGCACCTTCCTGTGATCTGGGGGGATGACGGACAGACACGTTCACACTTTGGGTTGTGCCCTGCCTGGCAGCATTCTCTGGATGTTGTGTCTTCTCCAGACTGTGAGAGGGACTTCGCCAATGGTGGCAGCTCATGAGCTTCTGTTGGTAAAGCTGTTGCATCAGGGCCAGTGTGTTCTCATATTCCAAAAATAAGGCTTTAGGAGCATCTTTTTCCCCAATATTCTTTCCTTTCTTTGGATGAAGTGTCTCCTTTTGCTGTAGTCGTTAAACTCTTTGAAGTTCTCCGCTTCCCATTTATCTGGGAATCTTGGTTGATGATGGAGTTACGAAGTCTGCGTAAGCCAGAAATAACAGCCTGAAGCGTGGAAGGGTTTTAGACCGCAAGAAATTCACGAGGTTGTGATATATTTTTACCCTTCTGTTTCGTTCTTTCTTTGCACTTCTTTTTGACTTGTATATCATAGTCCATTTGGTTGTCCTTGCACACAAAATATCTTCATAACTTTCCTGTAAAACCTTTCCCCAGCCACAGCAGTGGATTTTTCAGGTTTGGATTTGTGCTTTGGGTTTTGGTTTTTTTTTCCCCCCTGTGTTTTAAAGAGAAAGTACATTTGTTCTTTTTTATTTCCTAAGGTAGTTATTAAAATCTTCACAGTCCTCCCCCTCTCCCACACATGCATGAATAAACTTAACTGCGTGCGGCAGAATTTTCAAAAGCATCTGCATGATTGAGTCATTTAATCAGTCATTTACCCGTCTCTGAAAATCCCAGCCGTCGCTGCTGCCTCAAATATTTGGCCTGAGGTCCTGCCCCTCCTTGAAGATGTTTCAATCTGTTCAACTGCAGCAGGTCCAAGGCTTTAACATCTCTTACACTGCTTTACAGATGGCGGTCCCAGCTTTATCTTGCACGCCAGCACCAATGTTTGCACCGGTGTCATGGTACCAGCTTTAAAACAATCACCCTCATTGCACATAGGCACTGACTGTTGGGCAGTGACTGACACGGGGCTTTTAGACTGTCCCGGATCCTGTCAGCTTCGGTATCGCTCCGTGGGACGGTGGCTTTGTGTGTATTTTTGTGCGTGCAAGTCGTACATCATCTGTTTCTGTTACTCATCGGCCAGCATGCAACCCTTCTGGGCATCCCACAGGGTATTTACATGGGGAAGAGGAGGTTTGGCCCAGAGGTAGAGTTCTCCCTCTGGCTGTAATGCTGTGTGGCTCAATGGAGGACCATTTTCTTATGCCAGAAGGTGCATTTTTTTGCTCTTAAGGAGGTGAGCGTTCAGCAGCTGTGGATAGGTGACCGTTTGCTTGGGAAGCACCGCTGTTGTGGGTAGCCTTTTCTGCTCCCATCAGTATGACTTGCAGTGCCAAGACCATGACCTGGGCTGCAGCCCCTTGCCCCATCCCTGTCGTGTCTGCTCCCCACCCGTCACTCTGAAGCATGGGCTGTATCTTTACAAAAACAGGACTTTGCCATCTCATTGCCTTCCTGTGGATCAGACCTACAGCAATGAGGCAAATCGATACAAACCTGTGCTCTGAAATTCATACCTAATAGGGCAGAAAGCAGGCGTGCATGGAAAGAAATGTTGCTGACTTGAGGGGAATATGCTTATTTCTTAAATGAAATCTCCATTTAGAAGACTTAACAATATGTAGTTGTGTTTCTTTAATTCCAGATCCTCAGTAGAGCCCATAAATGTTTTCCATATGTTAGCAAATAAATTTCTCCTGTCTTGTACGTTATAAATCGTCCTCTCAAGAGATGCAATCTGAGTAAGACTAGCCATCCATTCTGTCTCCATTGGGGGAAACACTGTCTTTGCAACGGTCTGAGATTGTTCTGTTTGTCTTCATCCATCCAGCCTGCGTCTTCAGCCTTCTTTAATTAACATTCATTTCAGAAATAAAGTTTAATAAGGACCGAATATATTCTGTAGTTCCTCAGCCACAGAATTTGCCCTATAATTGGGTTCTTGTGCAGAAGTTTTCCCTTAATCCACACTTTTACTTTCAATTACAGATAATAATCCCACATGAGCGTGAAGTGAAAAATATGAGTTGAGTCCAAGGAAAGAGAAGTCTTCCAGAGTCTGCAGAGTGCCTGAAACGGTCTCTCTTAGCAACCCATCTGAAAAGGCAGAGGTGTTCGTTCCAAAACCTTATGCCCAGTTCAGCTGAAACGCTGCTCATGTTTTTCAGATAAATCTGCAGCCTTGTGCCTGCTTTAGTGCTAGAGACAAGACACCCACTGGCAGGAGGAGCAACAGCTCACGTGTCAGTTCTGGTTTGTGAACCTAAAAATGGCTGCATTCCTCTTCTGGAAGGGGGAACGCTGAGGAGAACACAGCAAACCCCGACCTTAGGAAGTTTGTTTGGTGTGCCTGGAGCTGCTTCATGTAATCATCGGTCTTTTTAAAAATAAATTAATTTTTGTTCAAAATGAGACTTGCGGGGTTTTGCAGGTGGAGCAGGCATGGTTTAGAGGTGCACGGCTGAGCTACAGGGCTGCATTTCAGGACACCTAGACTGGATCCATCACTTCCCTTGCAGCCTCCTGGCTAAAAGCCTTGGTGCCTCAACTACAAGACAGGGAAAATAATCTGCTTCAGTAAGGTGCTATAGGCAGATCTTGCTGACACCACTTCTCTGTGTTGGCACTGGGATTCACCCCAGGCTTCCAGTAGAAGTTGTCAGAGTCACGTTTTCACCACGAAGCTGTGTGCTTAGGAGTGATCTTGCACTCTTTGTGCCTTTTTCTCAGTGGGAATGTGTATCCCTGTGCCTTGGGGATGTTCAAGTTGGGAAGTTTGTCATGTGGCTTGGATGCTGCTGACAGTAGTTGAAGAGACAGACACAATTACCCATTCTCTGCCTTAGAGGTCCAGATTGTGGCAGATGTTAGCATTAACAGTCCTCCTTGCATCTCTTCTGGTTTCCTAATTAAAAAAACAGATTTCTCCCTGCTGCCTTTCCATGAAACCTTTTCCCTACTTTCATCTCCCATGTGGGCCTCAAGCGTGTTACAGCCTCACTATTAAAATTTATAAGATTTATGTTAGTTAGATAAACACTAAATCTAATTTTTCTTGCTGGCTTGGTTGTTTCGTGTTCAGATGGTTCTTTTAAAGAACCACTGTACCTCTCTT
This sequence comes from Hypotaenidia okinawae, assembly GCA_027925045.1. NCBI lineage: Eukaryota > Metazoa > Chordata > Aves > Gruiformes > Rallidae > Hypotaenidia > Hypotaenidia okinawae. Next base: position 13,820,248 of record BSDF01000003.1, on the reverse strand, counting down.
TCTTTAACGTGTAGAAATCCAGTCCAGTTCCTTTGGAAGTTTTGTAAGTTCCGTGTGGTTCTGGAGCATCTCCTGTCCCACCCCTCTGTGGAAAATGAGGTTGCTGGGAGTAGTGAAGCACCGAGTTGGAAGATTTATTTCTTTCACAAGTCGCACTCAGGAACTGAGGAGCAGCAAGAGCATGCAATTTCCTTTTCTTAAGGCTGAGATAAAGTGACAGGAAGGAGAAATGCCTTTTGAAGGAGCAGAACTCTGTACAGGGGTGCTGGAGTGCAGCACTTTGGTTGTAACAGTGAGGAAATCCACCTTGTTTGCTGTGTAAGGCTGAATGAAGCGATTAGGGGATCGTCCCAGCGTTAGGACTAGATGGCCTTACCTCTGTTATTCTTCCTGCTCAGCAGCCAGCTGTGCTTTGCACGTATGGCCAAAGGGTTCATTGCTGCTAGCCACATCCTCTGATGTCTGGATTTTAGGCTTGCATTGTAAACCACAGCTATTCTAATTCAGATTTTAAGAGGAAAAAAAAGTACTTGCCAAGAAGAGGGAAATACACAGGAACCAGCAGGCTCAAATCCCTCTCTAAAAAGAAGAAAGAAAAAATTAAAAAAACACCAAAAAAACAAGCAGAAAAAAACCATTCCTAGCTCTGAGCAATGAACTGGACTGAGATTTAGTCATAGTTTTTATAGTTGGGTGTCTCAGGTTGTACAGGGTGCTCTTCATCCTGTCCCACGCTTGGTCAGTGACCACCAGTTTATCAGTCACTGCTTTATCAGTCATGGCTTTCACTCTTCCCTCTCCAGCACTGTGAATCTGCTTTGATTTGTTCCAGCAGACATACTACCAAGGTAGTCCCAGAGTCTGAAGTCATCGGTTTATCCATAGTTTAATTGGGTTTTTCCTCCTCCCATTAATAGCAGGGTGTCTCAGTTTCTCAGTGGAATTGTTCCTGCTTTTTTTGCCAGGGGTCAGGAGGCAGGAGAGATGCCCCTGAAGTAGTGGAAAGGTCCTGAAGATGCAGCTATTTTAAGGCTAGCTTTTTTTATTCCTTTTTTAAATTTTTTTTTCCTGATTAACTCTGCCCATGACAAGTTCACATCCCTTAGTGGGAATGGATGACAATGCTCAAAGAGGTTTCTCAGCTGTGAAAGTCAAATGGAAAGTGTTTTTCTGGCTGTCAGGTTTTGTAGTGTGTTGTGTTTCTCCCTTCAAGACCCCTTGTTTCTTTTAGGTGATGTTGGAAATGAACCCTTTTGTTTTCTTACTCTCTACTGACACGATAAAGCTATACTTACTCTCATAATTTGATACCATTGTCTCTGAGACGGAGGTGTTGCAGTGACCTGAGGTGGCAGCTGCTCTTCAAGTCCTTCAAAACTGTAGGGACAATTACTACATATTTCAGACTATAGGTCGCCCTTCTTCACTCACAGCCTGTCCCCTGGACAGCAGGAAACACAAAAGCCATGCTGGTGTGGAGGTATGAAGCACACAGAATCTATTCTTACGTGCGTAACGCATTCATGAGATGTAAATCAAGTGAAGAGCCAAGAGGAACTGATAACTGTGGGGTAGATTGGATGCTTTATTTGCATTTGTTAAAAGAAGAAGAGGTCTTGCAGAGTTTATGTATTGCTCTGTTTTATTTATCATAGCTCTTTTTTTGCTTTCGGGTCCATCTTTGGTGGACAAAGCAGGCTTTTCCTTGCTAGAGATCACGAATAAGCAGTTTAACACAGTTCCCAAGTGTGCTGAACTTCAGTTGCTTTGGCACTATTTCAGTCTAAGGCATTAAAATAGTAAAACCTTCTCTGTGGGGTTTTTTTCCTCCCATTTTTAAATGGAGCTGTCAGTCTGCCTGTTTTACTGCACCCAGCCTACAGGCTCGAGTCCCTGGCAAAGGTCAGGATCACCCAGTCCAGCTACTGCTGTGCTTCCCAGAGGTCTGGCAGTCACTGCCCCTGATGGGAACAGTCAGAAATTCGGTCACGATCACCTGTGTGCACTCTGAAGAAGTCAGAAAAGTATTTGCTGTCACAAAACCGGACTTCTTGTTGTTGGTCTCGTTAGGAGCCCAGGTACAGGAAGCAGGTCCTTCCCTGCAAACACCAGCCTCCCTGAGACCTGGAGGAGTTGAGGGTGTCTGTGAAGACAAGGCGAGGAGCATTTGTCATTCAGTAACAAATTAACTAAGCAGAAAATACCTGTATTGCCATCAGATACTCCCCAGTCTTGCTGTCATGTAGTTTTTTTATGTAGTTAATTACAGTAGTGACTTGGTTGTGTTGAGCTGCTTTGCTGAGGGTAAGGAATTTCTCTTGTCACAATTCTTCCTCTCAAGACTGTTCTTGTAGTGTGTTTTCTGGCTCTGTACCATTCCCGCATGCAAACACAGTCCTGTGCTGTGATTGGGATATATCCTGTAGGAAACTGAAACATGATCATCTGCTGTGATGGAAGTTTCCTTATGGCTCTGTCTTGCCAGAACTTCTAAGTGTTGCAACTTGTGCACCAGTTCAGTATTGGGTTTTGTTCGGTTTGCCCCAGTGACTCAGAGGAGGCTTGTTGGTTGGGGTTTTTTTTTTTGGGTGGGATGGTGGTGTCAGGTTCTTTTGTTTAACACCCATTTTCCCCTTCCCCTGTGCTTAGATGATGCTGTGGTGGCATATTTTAGTGTGCTGGCTCTTCCAGTTTTATACTCTATTGAATTGTTTTGTTAGGTATAACCAGACTTGCATTCATACAAGTGATCTTCGGACTACCAAAAGCCTGTTTTCTTGTCTCATGCAGTCACCTGAGGCTTTGGGACAAGAAGCATTGCCAGCAAACCTGTCTGTAAGATTCCTTGTCCGAAGGTGACTCCCTAAGTGTAGTTTCAAGCTGATGCGTTTGTGACATGAGAGTGCTGTAGCACCATTTCACACTTGCAATCAACTAGCGGCATGTTTGTCTTCTGAAAAAATAATTTGGCTGTCTAGTAATGTACTTAAACTGTGTGATGAGTTAAAGTGTGAAGCTGTTGGTGAGCGTGTTCCCTTTTAATTCATCTGGAACTGAATGCTTAGTGCCTTTGTGTGCTCGAGGCACAAGTGTGTCAGAAACAAAACATGGCCAAGATGAAATCACCCTTTCTTAATGTACAGGAAAATGGAAGGGGAAAAAAATTTTTAAACTTTTTTTGGAATTATTATTTTTTAACCTGGATTAGTTTCCTAGCTGGGCCAGCACATGGCCCCACAGCCAAAAGCGGCAGCTCAAGTAAAGGTGGATGCAGGGGGTGAGCATTCAGAGATAGAGCTGGAATTGCTGGCAGCCGACAAAGCTGTCTCTGGGACCCCTTCCTGAAGGTGGGCTTTGCTCTTCCCCCACAAAAGCAGCCACCGTGGTCCTTGCTGTTCCCCTGGCATCGCTCTGATCCCTTGCCCTCAGCCAAGAGGAACGTTTGTGAGTACAGCTGCATTTTCTATGTTTGCAGTGCACTGGTTTTGCCTACCTCAGCCTCACAGGCTGGCTTTGTGGCCTTCCTGCTTTGTGGCCTTCCCACTTTGGCCTTACTTTTGTTCGGCTGTGGTTCCCTGGGTGTTTCTTCAGCATTACTTAAGGGGGACCTAATTTGAGGCAAGATGCCCATGAAAACCAAGTTATTCTCCAGCCAGCTCGGTTTCCCCACCTTGCTTTTGCACCAAGTGTGCCAGGAGCGGAGCTGGCATGGGGGAGCTGGAATTGAGGTTGCAGGGGTTATTTTAGCACCATGTGTGAAACCACAGCCAAGGGACACAGCTCAACTGATGCATCCTCAGCCTTGGTACCACTGAGAGCCAGCAGAGTGGCGAGGGTCTCCTGCCATCCTCTTCTTGACCACCGTGGCTGACCCCACGCTGCGCCAGCCCAAGGAAGTGAACCAAAAACTAACCCCATAAAAGAAAGTCAATACTTTTCCGGTGGTTTAGCTCCTCTAGCCAGCCTGCTGTAGGGCTGGAGAAGCAGAAGTGCTGGCTCAAGGGAAACTGTAAGAGTGATCGGCTAAAGCGGGCTGCAAAAAACCTCCACCGCCCCACTAACACTCGCCATGTCGACTGAACTTTGCTGCACAGCTGCCAGCTGTGGATGCACAGCCCTCTACAAGGCAGCCTCGCTGCAGACCTGTGCTTCTGCCAGGGTACAAGTAAGGTGGTTCTTGCACTCGTGGCTGAACCAGGCTCAGTGTTTACGGCATTTTCGTCCCTCGTGTTGCAACTGCCAGATTCAGGCTCCAGTTGAGATGAGGAGATGGTGGGATAGCTGAGGCAGTATCGATGGGGTTGTTACAGCCAGATGTAAAATCCTCTTAACTTGAAAATACTAGTGTAGTTTTCCGTTGGTTCCTCCTTTAATCCCTGCCCTGCTGTTAGCCTTTGAAGCATATGGTCCTTCCTTTCACCTGTGCGGTGCTTGAAAATCCAGCTAAGGCAGAAAATGGCCTTTACCATTTATTTAGTGTACAACCCAAGGAAGTCTTTCTCAGCAAGCAGCTAGATTTGTAAGCAGCAGTCTCTCTGGCTGCTACATCCAAATAAAATGCTGCACCTCAGGGTGCTCATGGGAGACAGCACCAGGGATGCTGGCTGGATTTGGGGTGTCTCACCCAAGCCCTGGTCACAGCCTCTGACGGTGAGATGGAGCAGGCCCCATGCGGGGTGTAAGCAGGGTGTAAAAGGAGCAACCTCAGGCAGGCCCAGAGGGCAGAGTGATGATTGACAACTAACTTCCCACACCATGCATGGAAGGTTTAAGGAATCTCTGCACGGTGCACAACCCGGTGGGTATGGAGGGATGCAGGTCTGGAGCAAGTGGCCAAAGCTGTGCTCAGCCCCAGCATCCAGCCTCTGCGTAATTCAGAGTGGAGAAAACCTTTGGCTCCTGGTGCCAAGAGCTGGAGCATCCGTCTTGGTGGTGGTATGAAGGGGGCCAAGTCGGAGCCTTTTTGGGAGGGAGGTTGTCATTTCCACCATCCGGTTAAGCACTGGCAAATTTGGCTTGAATCTCTTGTCTCATTATAACAGGTAGAAAAGAAAAAAAAAACCAACCCAAAATACAGAAAATTTGGGCTCCTTGAAAGGTGCAGCAAGTTTTGCTGGTCTAACCATAACTTGGTTGTATCCTCTGAAATTGTTTTGTTGGGGGGTTCTTTTTTTTTTTTTTAACAGTTTGGAAAGGAAAAGGAGTAGTTTGGCAAAGCTAAACAATGAAATGTGCTTTTATATTTCAAGAATTATTTTCCTTTTAAGCGGCAGGCTCCTCTCCTGTCACCCCTTTAAAGAAAAACAAAACAACCTTCTGACCGGTGTTCCCTCCACCCCCAGGCATGTGTTTAGTAGTAACTGAGGAGGAACAACAGAACACAAGAGTCCAGGGAGCTCAAAAATGGACCTCTGCCCAGTACAGAAATGCGTTCTAAACAACTGCATCTAAATAGCCCTGTTTCCTTCCCTCACCTGCCTAATGTGTTTTGCCAAGGGTCTGCTTGCCCTGTATCTCATAAATATTTTACGAAAATTAAATCAGAAGTGATTATAGGAAGCAGTTCATCTGTCTCTGGTTCTGTCTGCAAAAGGAGAAGGAAAGGCAGAAGTAACTAAGCACCGTTTTTAAGCAGAGCCTGACGTATTTGCAGTGCATGTGAACAGGGTGTTTTAAAAGTTTGCATCAGCTGTTGGGTTCTATTTTGGTGATGAATTCCAACTAAAATAATGTGGATGCTCATAACTGTGTGAATAAATGACCCCTGACTTCTTAAAATACCCAATCAGTCTGCTGTGGGAAGTTTGCATTTAACTGCTTTTTCTCCCCTCCATTTGTAACCTGATTATTATATAGAAGGAACGCTGCTGAATTTAGAGGCTGAAGTGTTGAATTTGTACCTAGCAAAGACGTTAGTGATGGATCAGGTGCACTGATTCTTTTAGCTTAACTAATCTACTTTTTTCATTAGCATTTTTCTCCCTCCCCAATCTTACTTCCCACCCCACACTTGGAAGCTTGTGTATAGAAGAGCTGAGATTCAGTGGTGAGCTATGTGGGACCATCTGTTCCCTGCTGCGCTTAGCAGCAGCTCAGACTCTCGCCATCCCCTGCGTACGTCCAGTGCATAACACCCTCCCTGGGCTGAGCTCTATCTCCTAGCATCTGTACCCATCTTCCAAAAGAGAAGCTTTTCGGCAGCATAGCACATGCTAAGTTAAAATTAGGAGCCAGCTCTTTCCAATTGAGTTGCTGCTATGCTGATGACAAGCAGGTCAAAGGTGGAAGACTTTAAAGAGGAGCTGGCACCCACCTCCCTCTCTAGACCCCTCCTGTCTGCACCCCCTGCTTTGCCGTCAGGATGCAGCCCTCTGCAAGTGGTCAGCTGAGGTCAGGGAGCTGATAAGAAAACAATTTGGGGCTGAATTCCTGTGGTTCTCCACCCAAACATGTGCACAGAGCAGGTGATGGGACTGATGGGAAGGAGAAGCAGGGACTGCCACCTCCCCACAGCAGTATGGACCTCGGTGGCCGTCTGTCACAGCCTTAGCAGAGGACAGCTGTGGTATCGTGGCTAATGTTACTTTAGAGGAGGGATGCTTTGCTAATCTTCGGAGCTGTTCGAACACAAATATTGGGCAGCTGGTCATCCCGACAATGCCGTCGTCTGCACCAGGATGTCATTTCCAAGGCATAAACAGATTAACAGAGCCCCTTTATGCAAAAAGGAAAAGCCTGCCTCTGTCCCTAGATGGTTTTAAGTGATTGGTTGGTTTAAACAGTTCCCAGGCTTAGGTGGAAAGGTCCCACTGAAGCAGTGTAGCATATCTCGGCATGGAGAAATCCAGTTGTGCCATAACAAGGAGTTACAGGAATGAAGAAGGAAACGTAGGAGTCCTGGTAAGGAGAAGCTCTCCAGATTGCCGAGGACACAAGCACCTTGTGCGTAGGCAGAGCCGTCCCACTCAACCACTGTTCCCTGGAATCGCTGTGCTCCCCGGGGAGCAGGTCCCGTGACTGGGGCTTGCAATGTTGGGTTTTTCCCCTTGCAACATTCTGGTTTTTCCCTTACATGCACCTGATGCAAAGGCTTTCTCTTCCATTGAAGTGGTGTGCTAGTGCAGCGGTGCAGTAAGGGCAAGGGCAGGGGTACCACGTGGGAAAAAATTGCTGTGTGGTCCCACTTGGAGCCTCTGGTCCTGAGCTGAATCCAAGTAAAGTGGGATACCATCTCCAGTCCTCTGACTTCTGCCTGCATTTCTCTTTGTATCTGCTCAGATACCTGATTTTTCAGAGATGTGCCTGCTGCCTTGTATCGCTGGCAGGTACTGAAACAGGAAAACCTCACTGTTTCCCCTTTTGCACATCTAAGCACTTGCCATAGCATTTAACCATGTCTCGTTCTCCTATGTTCCTTCTGCCCCTCAAAGTGAGCTGCTAAGCCACATTTGTGGTCCGTGCAGAACCGACCCATGATGCCAGAGGCAGATTTAGCATTTCCTCAATGGAGATGATCTTGTGCACCAAATCCTTGTAACAGACACCAGCATCTCTCTGGCACTGACAGCTATAACCACAGAACTTCAAAATAAGAATAAAAAAGGTAGTGGTCAAACTACCTAGCTTTCTGCACTCGGTACTGGTGTTTGTGTAAGCGGTGACTAGGAAGCAGTCCAAACATAGCAGAAGTTATAGACCTGTTCTGGTTTTAGATAAACCTGAATCTGGGCTTACTGTAGTGCTTATGTACAGCCAGTTTGTCTTTCAACCGTGCTGGAATGTGATCTACCATGAAGTTTTTCGTTCAGTCTCTCTGCTAGGGAAGTGAACTAGGTTCTGCTCCAGTAGCTCTCTGTGGCTGAGAGTGTCGAAACGTTGCCATGATGTATGGAAGCAGTTTTCTTCAGTGTAATTTCTGTCTTGTCTTCAGTGATAGGAAACAAACAGAAATGTGACAAAGTGTTTTCTTCCGTGGCTGTATCTTGCCATGACAAACGAAAAGCTTGTACTCAGGAGACAACAGGAGTCTCAGATCTTGAAAGTTTTTCACACTGAACCTTCCTCTTAAATAATCTCAGTATTAAGGCGCCTTTGAAGTGATCTGTCCTGGGTCTACAGGGCACTTGTAGAGGTGGATGGAAAATGTCAGCTGTTTCCTTTTCTGATTTCTTTGAATAGACAGAAAAATGTGTTTCAAGACAAAAATGAGGATTTTTGTTCTTCCTTTCCCTCTTAAATTCAAAAGTGCTATATCTCTTCAGGCTTAAAAAAAAGGATTGAGGGAAAGGAAGGACTTGTTCTGGCAAGATTAAGCTGAGGGAGTTCTGGGAGACTCTATTTTATCTTAATTTCTTTGGAAAGGTGGAAGTTTCTTTGCTATGTGTCCAAAATAGCTCTCGGACTTCCTCTTTGTGGAGTTCATAAACAGTGGAGGCTCCGCAGATAAACTTCAGATTAGGGCTTAGCTCAGTCCTGCTCACTTGCTGTACAGTTTCAACTGCTTTTATAATTTTTCCTTTCCATATTGATAGCACAGCTGTGTGTTCCCTTACTCCAACAAATGAACAGGGCCAAACGAAGAGTTGCTGGCTTGTGCTGGGGCTCCCAAGGGATTGCACCTGGGCAGAGCACACAAACAAAGGGCTCCGGCTGCCTGAGAAGAGGGAGCTCATCGTGCAGCTCTCAGCCAGAGGTGGTCCTGCTACGGATCAGGGAGGATGCAGCTTGTTGGCTGTCACTCTTCCGGGCTCATCCTCATGAATTGATGAGGGAGTTGGGTTTCTTGTCCTGGGGGTGGTGGAGATGTCTTTTCATATGATGAGGTGGGAATGGGCTCCTCCTTAACATGTCCAGGCTTCCTGAAGCAAACATGAGAGCCGCTGCGAGTAGCTGTGTTGCAGAAGGCTGCCTTGGAGGAGGCGGGAGACTTTGAGCCCTGCCAAGTTTTGCATGTCTGTGCTGCGTGTTGACTGTCCCCCTCCGGTACAGGTGACACAGTGAGCAGGCTTGCACGGCAGTGGGAAATGAGCAAAGTGGAGCGTGGCAATAGAGAGTGGGATGGCTTGTAGATTTGCAAAGGCCAGGCTGGCATGGGTTTTGTTTCCTTTAGGACTTGGGAAACTACTTGTTCAACATCATGATACTTCTATTCCCCCTCATCCTCTCCACCTCATGTAACCATTGGAATCAGGGTGGGATATGATAAAAGTCATCTTGTCTTGCTTGACCCACAATTATTCTTGACGGCAAACTTGAAAATGCTTTAGCTGCTGAGAGCACTTCTGGAAGTTACAAGTGACAGAGTTCCATAATTTCCCTCCGGCAGCTGATTTCCGACAAGCGGCCGCAGACTGTATTGCTTCATAATTTTGAGATTAATCTTCTTTTTCATAGTCGCCCTTGGATGTTGCATCACGCAGGGTGAGACTGTTCTGTAAAACCATTAGAGGCGGGCAAGGTGATCAGTCCAGTTCCAGAGCAGAAGGCGGCTTCTCTTTCTCATTGGTTTTTATGATAGATGCTTATCTCAGAATATTGTTTAGGCACCTGAGTAGCCGGCCAGTCTTGTGTAACAAATCCATTTCAATGAGAAGTAAACTGCAGTAAATGATTAACATAATCTTCTTTACTAATGACTAGGGGTTTTTAATTTAATGAGTCACTTCTGAAAGTCTGAGGGGGAAACAGGGACACTTTTTTTTTAAAATAATCACAGTGCAGTCATTTGCATGTTGAAGCGCGGTGCTGGTTCTCAGACCAGCCGTATTAAGCATGCTGTACGTGTGCTTGCTCAGATATGTGTAGCTTAACTTGCAAAAGGAAATGTGTAGCATGGGTTTTATAAAATGACTCTTATGGCCGTGGTTAATGATTTTGTTATCCAAGCAATGAAACCACAAGGCTTCACGACCGCCATACAATCGCAAAGCTCTGGTATGTGCGGCACAAATTTCTCTAATTGAGCGTTTGAGGGCATGTTGGAACAGAGTTTCTTAGCAGACTTCCTGTTCCAACAACTTTAGTTTTGGGTTCGTTCCTGTTTATGTGGCGACTGGGCATGTTTTCAGTAGGTTCCCCTCAAAAACAAATAGTGGATCTGGTTTGGTTTCAACAGACTTGAGAGTAGATGGTGTGGTGTTTCTGTGACAGACCAGTTGCTCAATGGAGTGGGATGTGTTCTTCCATCGGTGAAATAGCCTGGCTCCGGAGGTCACATACTTTCTAGAAGCATTCCTGTAGGCAAGTATGTTGTATTTGGGTGACCAGCAACACACTTCTTGTGTCTCCTCTCTCCGCAGTCCTCCCCAAAGTTTTTACAACTATGCTGGTGGTGAAAATTCCAGCCAAGACCTGGTCTTGTCATGGGGGACTGAAGTTGTTCCCTGCTTCCATCACTGACAAAGTCATAGTGACACTTCGCTGAAGATCATAGAATCATAGGGGTTGGAAGGGACCTGCAGAGATCATTGGGTCCAAACCCCTGCCAAAGCAGCTCCCTAGCTCATATTGCACAGGGAGGCGTCCAGATGGGTCTTGAATATCTCCAGAGAAGGAGACTCCACCACCTCCCTGGGCAGCCTGTCCCCGGGCTCTGTCACCCTCACTGGGTAAAAGTTCTTCTGCATGTTGGTGCGGAACTTCCTGTGCTCCAACTTGCAGCCATTGCCCCTTGTCCTGTCTCCACAGACCACTGAAAAGGGGCTGGCTGATTCCCCCTGCATCCCATGCTTAAGATAATTATAAACATTAATAAGGTCCCCTCTTAGTCTTCTTTTCTCGAACAGTTCCAGCTCACTCAGCCTTTCCTCATAGGGGAGATTCTCCAGGCCCTTAATGAGAGTACCTTTTGAGAACGTGACTCAAGTTTTGCCAGTCACCAAGTCCAGGTTCAGTCTCAGTGGAGCAGGCTTTTGAGGGCCTGATCATCATGCCCTTGATCTTTGATTGCCTATTTTCTTCTGAGGCTTCTTGAACTGCGTTTTAATGATGGGTGCTGTCAGAAATACCTCCTTATCTTTTAATCTTATCTATTTCAGTGAATGCTATGCATCCTTCTCTTCTGAAGGACACCAGAATGATAATTACATCCGACTCATTCCCATGGGAGTCACAGTCACAGTCCTGTAGTGTCCATTCCTATCTTGATGGTCCCTGCCATCGTCTCTCTTCCAGGCTGGGGAGATCCGGGCTATTTAGCTAGGTGCTTTTGAGAAGCCACCCCCTATCTTTGATTGTCTTCACCATTGCTCTGTGAGTTTGCCATGGTGCAAATACCCTTCCTGACACAGGGGGAGGGGAGGCCAGAACCACATACAGGCTGGGGAAACACAGTGGATAGGTACAACAATGATAATTGCTGCCGCTTTTTTTTTTCGCTGCTGCTTTTTTCATCTGTTGCTGAGCCACCAAACTGACACTGCTACAGGGCTGCCTCTTCTAACTCCAAGACCTCTTTCCTAACCAGCAATAGCAAGCTCAGCGTGCATCATTGTACATGTTGGATCATGGTGTTTCTGTCACTTTGCACTTTAGTGGTAATTATGTTTTTTTAACATCCAGTCTCTTCAGCATTATGAGATTCTTATGCAAGTTGTCAGGGTCAGCTTTCATTTTTACTCTCTCAAATGACTTAAGATTCATCAGAAAACCATGTCACCTTGCGGTTCACATCCTCTTAGGATCATTCCATGAGTGTGCTCACCAGCACTGGTATAGACACATAAGGCTCGTCGGTGACTTTCTGCTGGAGAGGGAGGTATTTTCTACCCCTTTTTTCCAGTCTTCAAACCATTCATTCCTGTGTTGAGAGCCTTTTCTTCTACAGAAGTTTGACGCCTTGGTGGGGGACCTTGTTGGAAAGCAGCAGTGCTTTGTGCCAGCCAGTGGTCAGCAAGGTAACACCTGCAGACATTGCGTTTGTCAACCAGTTGCCCTCAACATCACCAACCACGAGGCAGCACAAAATCTTTTACGGAAGAGTTAGCACAGACCTAGTCCTGAGTAGCTTACTCTCTCCCTTTCTGGGCGCTTAGAGTCAGTGTTTGTGTTGGCACGCTGCCTCTCTAATCTGAGGACATTGAACATGGAAATGTAGCAATTTTTAATAAGGTGAAAGCGGAGGCCAGAGCCCACAGCCTCTGTGGTATGCTGAAAACAGGTTTTGTAGCCATGTCAACACATGTGGAGGAGAGGCTCACTTGCCCTGCCAGGTCTGAAGGAGAATAAGGTGTGGAGGAAAGCAAGGGTAGATAAGCATCGGGCAAGATAAAAATCACTACAGCCTCTTTTCCAATTGCCTGTTGCAGAAATACTGCCTTCCCGAGCAGCAGCAAATAGCACGCTGCTCAGAGGGCTGGTTATAGCTCCCAGCTGCCCCGCTGAGACTATCTAGCAGTTATATCCACTTTGGGATTTTTATTTTCATCTAGGAGGGCAAGGGGGGTTGCAGGCCAGTATGCACAGCCTCCTCCAGTTGGGGAATTTTCCCAGGCTTCGTTATTTTGACCACGAGCACCCACGGATGTTTTGGGACCGTATCCACGCAAGGCTTGTCCCAGCAGGGCTCGGCCGCAGTTCCAGTGAAGGTGAAAGGGTCTGGCGTAGCACCGTGTTAAGGCCCTGCCTCCTTTCTCGTTCGTGCCAGTCAAAGTTTAACTTTGAGAGCGTGCTGCAGACTATGGCTGCCCAGGCTGTGGGGCGTGTGCGCCTTTCTGTTGTTCTGAGCAGCTTAAATTACAGCTCAGCATCCGGGTTTGCGCCGCGTGCAGCGCTGCAAAAAGGTGCTCGTATGAGGCGGCTGTTGTAACTAAATCCTGACTCTTCTCTGGTTTTCCAAATAGGCTGGAACCTTAATGTTATTACAACATGCTTGTAGAAGCTTCTTATTTTCTTTTGAAATATCCCCACATTGTTTTAGGTATTGTAGGAGCTGGAGGTGTAGGCACAAGAACCAGCTTTAAAGGGTTTAAACCCCAGATTTGAAGTGCCTTTGTTTAGTAAGGTACAAAGAAGACTGAGCTGATAAAATCAGTTCTTAAAAAGACCCTGAATGTGAGTGCAGTTGTGTTTTAGAGGTGGTGTTAACTCTATTAAGAGTAGTTGTGCTTCTAGTAGTCGTCAAAAATAAAACAAACCTATGTACTCTAAGAGTCTGTTCCTAATGGGTGGTTCAGCCATTCAGAACACATCCTGCTTGTTGTACCCCTCAGATAACCCAGCCTGGCTTTACATCACACTGCAAACAGATACCTATGTTTGCTTTCAGCAAAATAAGTTGGGAGTTCAGCGCTTTTTAAGAGCTTTACATGTTAAAGAGGCTTGACATCTATTTTATGTTGTAAAGCTCTAAGGTGTGCTTACCTCTGGACAGTCTTGCAGAGCCTTGTTTTCAGAAAAAACAGATCTGCACAATGAGCATCCTTGTGTTCTTTGAGTGAGAGATGTGTCTAGTACGATCCATTGGAAAATAATATTTAGAGAGCGCATTTTTGGCAAGGAGAGGTTTTTCAGGTAAAACCAGTCTTCTCTCACTACTGATATAGCTTCCCTCCACTCTTCAGGTTGTGTCTGTAGGTAACAGTTGTGGCAGATGGAAACCTTTCCCTTGGCCTCGTAGCTGCAGCACAGTTTGCTAGATGGAGTGGGTTGGACATTCTTCTTAGTTCAAAGCACCAATATTTTAGGCACGTGCCTATGACAGCTCTTCAGATGGCCGTGCATGGAGGCTTTTTCTCCTGTTCCTGATCCGTTTTTTCCTTTTAATAGCTGTCCTCTGATACTCATGGCAACATGAAAAAGCCCAACCAATCTATGAAAAGAATCAGTGGGGGAAATTTGGAATGTCTAGATACTGTATTGAAGTTATTTTACTAATGCAGGGCTGTGGAGAGAGGATGACTAGGGCTGGTACCCTACTATATGCTTCTCCAGGAGTAGAAGTACATGTTATTAAGAAGCTGTGGGTATTTGCAACAGTGTGTTATTGTGTGATACTTCACCCTTTCACGGTTGTTGTTGTATACTGGTGTAATTTATTAACCTCAAGAAGGTGGTCCCTGAGAGCCCGGAAGGTACGAAAACACAAGTGAAATTGCACATTAGAGATCAGTGACAGAATGAGGGAAAAACACCCCAAAGGATTTAAAAGAAAGGCAATAATTCAGGTAGCCTGTGATGGCCTGGAACTCAGTGACTGATTGGAGATGAACATATAAAGGAGTTTTTGGCTTAATGGGATGCCTATAGGTTAAGCAAATTGCCAGTATTTTTGTAGCCTGGGTAACTAGGGGAGTACAGCCTGGGCGCACAGGTGCTCGCTCTGAGTCTGCCAGCATGACTTACATGATTGCATCATATAACGTAGTTTAACTTCACTCGTCGAGAAGTGTGAACGTTCATCATCCCGCAGTGCCCAGTATAACAAATGACGTGCCAAGCAAATGCAAGTAGCCTTGGTGAATGTCATGAGTAGGCTATGGCATATTATTTTTCCCTCTGTGTGGTGGCAGCTTTTACAGCCTGGCAACCAATCTGCCTCTTTCAAGTGTTTTATGTGAAACTTTATGAAGCTGCCTGCTGTCAGGTGTTGTCGATATTGCAGGTGTGCGCAGTCTTTGAGTGGCAAAACATCTCTCTTAATATGTGTGCAATAAGAGCTGAATGTATGATGATTTCCCCCCTTCCCTTTCTATTTAAAACAGAATGCTACAGATAGCTCCTCTAACTCCTCACAAAAAGGGAACAGCCTGTGCGAACTCTGGCTTCTCCTGCATCCTGCGAACATCGAAGAATTTGCACTCGTGGGCACCTTCACGACCATTATAGCTCTGACCACTACCATCTAGAACAAGTAAGGTTTCTTGCCAGTGTTGCCACCTAAAGGGCTCTGTCTGCCATAGCTAGGATTGATCTTTGGTTTTCCCCCCACATCTCTGACAGATACCTCCCTTCCTTTCTGCCCCTCTCCTTAGTTAGCTTTAAATTGCTTCTAATTGTTAAAAATAATAAAAAGGGTTTACGCTGTGATTTAGTGTGTTGTGCTACATGCACACAGAACATTGTAGTTCTTTGATAGTTGTACTCATTCCTGAGCCAAAGGCTTGAAACTATGATGGGTCACAGCAAAGGGCATACAAAGAAAGGAAGACAACGTTTTTAAATACTGTTTTTTCACTAGGCAAGGAGACAGTGATTGCTGATACCAAAAGTGAGTTTATATATCTTTTCTCCCTCTTCATCTCCCTCCCTGCTTCCACAGTCAGTACCGCGATCCTACCGGCACGTCAACTTTCCAGATGATGATGAGGAGATCGTACGCATCAATCCTCGGGAGAAGATTTGGATGACTGGATATGAGGACTATCGCCATGCCCCGGCGCGAGGAAAGAACTTTGATCCTGATGACATGGACTCTTACGTACGTTTTGCCAAAAGCGAGGCCTCAAAACATGAATACACTTATCCTTACGTAGACAACTCGGACTTTGACCTGAGTGAAGATATCAAGGGTGCTGTGATAAAGACTCAACCTGTCAAATTCAAGCCCAGGCGGAAGGAAGATGGTGAGAGGTCGCGGTGCGTGTACTGCAGGGACATGTTCAACCATGAGGAGAACAAACGGGGTCAATGCCAGGATGCTCCAGACCGCGTCAAGACTTGCATCCATCGAGTGAGCTGTATGTGGTGCGCAGACACTATGCTCTATCACTGTATGTCCGATCCGGAAGGAGACTATACGGATCCTTGCTCGTGCGACACCAGTGATGAAATGTTTTGCCTCCGGTGGATGGCCCTTATCGCCTTGTCTTTCATTGCTCCATGTATGTGCTGTTACTTGCCGCTTCGGGCTTGTTACCACTGTGGGGTCATGTGCAGGTGCTGTGGTGGAAAACACAAAGCTGCTGGATGACTACAGATGCATTCAAAGTGTTATGTTTTTCCTGTAGTTCAAGGAACACGTTGGTTTTGGAGCATTGAGATCACTCATTTTGATGCAGCCACTGTGCCCAACAGCATCCAGAAACCACCAGTTCGGATCACTTTACATTCGATCGTCTGGGGCTCACACTGCATTGATTTGCTCATCAAGTGTTCTAACTAACTAACCTACAGCATAGACTTTTGTATTATTAATCTGTAATCAAAACAGACTGTCTTGTACATGTTTATTTTATTTTTATTTTTTTCAGTTAAAAGTGAGTTTGAGAAAAGAACTGCTTTAAACGGTGGTGGATTGTAGAACATCTCCAGGTTGTGTCCGTCTTGCCTCCGCTTGTGTGGTACCATCAACATGTTAGCAGGCTTTGGCACTTCTAGAAAGGGGGTGGTGTAGTGAATGAAATCTCACTTGGAAGATACTTTAACTTGCTGTCAAGTTATTGTGCATGTATAGAAGGTGTGCTAGTAACAAACTTGTACCACAACACAGTATTTCTGTCACTGGTTTTCTTTGGGATTTTTGTTCTGTTTTCCAAAGCCAAAATAGCCATCTAAGCTGCAGTTTCTCTTCTAGAGTCCATCGTCATTTCCTTCAGCAAACATCTTAAATTATTTCTCTGTTCATAAAGCTCTGTGAACAGAAAGCAAGGCTCAGTTACCATAGTCACATAACCATTGAGAATCTGGTAGTTCTCCTTACCTGTAATCATTTCAGACCACTACTTGAAAGGGAAACTTAAATTTTAGGGTTTTCTTCTTTTCCTAAATAACATTGGAAAAATAAAACTGTGTTTTCAGAGTTCTGCCCAAAAGAAGGGAACTTCTTCATTAGCTAGCCATGTAATGATCTGTGAATAAAACACTAAGGTTCCAGATGAGGAAAATTGTCGTTATGCAAAGAAATTACTAACAATGCAACGTCAGAAGCACTATTATGGCAATTCTGGGGAAATGCTGCATTAAGTGGTGGGTTATATGGAAAACCGTCTTTGTTTGTTTGTTTTTCTGTATAATACATGAGCATGAGAACATACGCGTCCACGGTGGAAACTCCATTTAGCAGTCTGAACAGGTATTTAAAATCAGAAGCCAGGATGTTAACCACCACTTCCATTTCCTGACCTGCGGTCCCGATCCTCCAGATGCTTACACATGTCTCGACGCATTGCACGTGCGATCGGCGTCTCTGTGAGTCTGTGTGTAGGGTTAAGTATGTGAGTCTTTGCAGGAGCCAGACTGAAGCGTCTCCCTGACTTTCCCCTCCCCAGTTCACCACCCAGATTTATCAAGTGGATGCATAAGGTGCATACAGCAGGATAAGATTACTTTAAATTTATTTTTTTTTAAATGTCATGTTGTCTTGTGTACAAGGCTTGTAATTAGCTTGGAAAAAGAGTATTTTTCTAATATATTACAAGGAATAGCCAAATAATTTTTATTAAAAAAAAAAGATTTAGCGCAGTGAGCTCTAACTAGCATAGTACAATCTGAATACTTTGAGGCAGCTAGGGATTGGCTTGTCAAAGCTGGCACTGCTGTTCCTGCCATAATTTCTTTCTGCAGTAAATTGCCAGTGGGCGCATGTCCTTTCCCTCCCTCTATTGCACATTGACATCAGTCTTAAAAGAGAGGAATTTTTTTTTCTTAATTAATTTGCCAAATAAACGTAAAAGGAACGCTTGCCATTCTTTCTTGGTGGAATGTCCCAACGGTTCTGCTGAGAGTTAATCACAGCTTTTTAGTCAACCATGAATTAAGTATGCAATGTGCTTATACACTATAGAGTTTGGTAGGCTTAATTCGTAGCAGTTGCTGGGGATTTTTTCGGTTGGGGGAAAAAAAAAGAATGATAGTGGAAAAGGGATGGAGTGTTACACTTGGGTGATGTGTCTGGGTTTGTTGAATGAAATATAAATATTTTGTGCCTAATAGCAGTTGACAAATCTCTCAATGGTGTCTAGTAAACATCAAGCCAGCCTCTAGGAAAAAAAAAATAATGGAACAACCTTTTCCTTTCATTTCTGTTCTCAAAGTTGTTTCATGTAAACAAACATCTGTAAGATCTTCTCTCTATAAAGCACAACACTACAAAAAGATCTTACAGCTTTTTGTCCGGTCTTGAAGTGCCCCTATTTATTTAAGTGAAGTAGACATACTCCAAGCCTTTCTGTATGTCTGGAAATAAAAGTTTAAAAAAAAAAATCCCTCTTTTTTTCTTTTTTAAAAATTTTTTTTCTTCTCTTTCTCCCTCTTTTTTTAATACTTGTAGATTTTGCTACGTGTGATATTTGGTTTGTGAAGGCAGTGGTGTAAGGGCACAATGATAGAAATGGGTGTTTTTTTGTAAATATTTCTCCTTAATTTCCACACTGCTGCTGAACAGTGTGTAGCATTCTCCCAGTCAGCTTTGCAATACTGACATCAATCATTTGAGAGAAATTATTCAGATTTTATTTTTGTATCTGTGGTAACAAAACATTAACCAATTTATTTTTTTCCTGTTGTGGAAAGGGGTTTTTTGTTTGTTTTTTTTCCAAGCTATCGCTCACGTTAACAAATTAAAGTGCCTGAAGCCTCATCATTATTGTATCTATATACTAAAAGTTAAAACCCTGTTGTATTGATTTTTATAAGCCTTTTTACCTCTGTGTAAAAAAAAAATATATATACAAGTGTATGATGTACATTTTAGTTCTTAACTTCTTTTTTTATTGTTTCTAATATGTATGATCAGTGTAGCTATTGCTTTAAAATGTACCATGTAAATATAAATACATCATATCAAAATGACACTGCTTATCATTATTCAGCTGGCATGAAAATGAGGGGAAAAAGATGGTGCTGGTAAAACGTGGGGCCATCACTAGAGCCACCTTCCCAAGACCTCGGAGTTTCTGAGGGGAAAAATGGATTAATTTTACTTTTTGTGGTGGCGGGTGCTGCTGGGCTTTGTCACAGGCCATACTTGCCCAAGCACAGCAGGGACTATGGGGGGGTACATACGTTTTTCAAGTGTTTATAGGTGTTTTTCAGGTGTTACACGCATTTTGTGGGAGGCTGTCCCTGGGGTGGCCTGGCTTGGTGGTGCTGCGCCCTGAAGGCCTCAATGGCCATGACAGCAATAGCGATCCCACTCCTGTCGCTTCCCTTTTCCCTGAGCCCTGGTCCCATGTGCTGCATTGGGCTGGGCTAAGTATGTCACGTAGACAGTTTTATTTTGTTGTACCCAAGCTGAGCTCTGAGGGGAAAGCGGAGAGAAAGGCCGGCAGACATGGCTTCCAAGTGAAGGCCACCTTGCTCTTTGAGGTGCACAGTGGGAATTTGCAGTTTGTTGCGGCTGCTGCTGAGGAGAGATGCCTGAGGTGGCTAGCACTAACATCCTTGCTCAGAGGGGTTTCATGTGGAAGATGGAAGAGGAATAACCCAGTCCAAATGGATGCCGGACTGCAGCTGATTGAGAAAACCAGTGAGTAGATCTGAATTTTTAATGGTTATTTCCTGTGGGAGCTAGTAAGCCCAACACTGCTGTGTTTTTCTAGAGGTAAGTGATAACCACGGTGATAAAAAAAGCCACTGATCCTTTTTTAAGATGTGCTGCAGCTTGTACTGCTGAGTAACAAAGCTGTCTAGAATGGTGTGTAAGAGGGGAGGCAAAGAGTATGCAGGCCCTATGCTACTTGGATAAATGGTTTGCTCCCTGCTACAGTGGGGTGCTTTTTATATGTAAGTATGTCATCTGCATCCACCCAGCACATGTGGTGACCTGCCAGTTGTGTAAATAACCTTGACAGTTGAATTTTTCAGTGCTTTGCTGAGATCCTGAACCCATGTTTGCTTTTTATTGGTTTATGTTTGTATTAACATATTTTTAGAAACATTATATGCTCATATAGACAAGAGATTTTTGTTTATGTTTATGATACAATATTTGATACAATTTAAGAAAGACACTGCAGCCTTCATGAGAGGTATATGCACTGTGGGTTACATGGTGTGTTCAGGAGGATTCCTGTTGCACATAAAATACTTCGGTCTGCATTGCTGTTCACTCCATCCGCAGTGAAGCCGAGGCCAAAGGGACTCTAATAGTCTGTTGTGCGCAGTTTGTCATATTCTCTTTACTATGGCAGGAAGACTTCGAGTCCAGCTTGTCCCACAGAAGGCCTGGCTAAGCTTTCTTGCAGCCTGCAGTGTCCTTTTGTCTGCAAATCAAAGGGGTTGCTTATACCTGGAGATTTCTAAACTGAACCAGTAAATGGTACATTGGAACCCTGGATCCATGGAAAATACAAACACCACCAAGATACAAGGCACCTTGAAAGGCATCAACCTCCTCAATGCAGAGGTCCCAGGCTTACTCCTCCTGATATCTGGGACAGCTACTGTCCTCCGGCAAGATGCAGTCAAGGAAATCGAGTTTGGAGAGGACATAGATATTGTAAGCTTGCAACCATATGAAACAGTATCGAATATTTTATGGCTCTTAAAAAAAACCCCTTTCACTAGTAAATGTAATACAAATTGTACTTCAGAATAATGTTCTTTCACACAGGCTAAGTTTTAGATGCTGACAATTGTGGCTTGGCATTTTATAACAGAGACTTGACACTAAATGTGCTGCTGCCATTGCCTGGATCAGAATAGTTCTCCCAGCCTCTTTCAGCTTCTGCAGCAGGAGGGTGCCAGCCCAGTTCAGCACCGGGACTCTCACCTGGGAAGGCATCCTTGGGTGAAGACAAATGTTATCACAGCAGTCACACCTGTGTAAGCTTTTCTCCTTGTAGCCTATGAAACTGAAGAAACAGAGGGCAAGGAGAGGATTTTCTTGGCTGTGCTCACTCAGGAAACCTGCAAACACTTCCAAGAAGCCTCTCCTCTTAGAAGCACTATGAGATCAGGAATTGCAGGGGGAACGTGGAGCAAATGAGGGATAACCAGCCTCTGAGGGTGTCTCCAGCTACAACAGCTCTATTTCACTGCAAGGCACCACATTAACAGCCTCACGCGTTTCTGAGGACTGCAGCTGCCCAGCATTACCTTCAGCAGGAGAATTTTTGCATGAGGGGAGGGTTCACCGACCTCCTGGACTTATTGCTGTGTGAAAATGAAAAAGTCAAAAGAGAGTTTGAATGGCCTGCATGATGTTACATGGGGAATCTGTGACTCAAGTATCCTGAGCACAAGTTCACCACTGTCTTAATCCAAAGGTTTTCTCTCCCATCTCTCTGAAAATTAACTGGGAGTTTTGGGTTTCTACAGCATCCTGGCTGCAGGGAGCACAAACGTCATTGCATGTGTTCCCAGTGCTTATCACAGGCAGAATTTGGCTTCTCCTACAGACCAAACTCAACCTTTTCACAAATCAGAGAGTGAGCTTGCAACACCAGCAACCGGAAATGCTGTCCTTGCTTCAGCACTCAAAGCTAGATGAGTTAACATCCTCCTAACGCCTTGTCCTTTTCCAGGATGTTCAGCCTTCTGGTATTTTCTTAACATTTTGAATTAGGCAATTAAATTCCTTAGTATCTTGGTGGCATACGTAGAAAAAAATAGAAAAATGTTTGGCTTCCACCCAGAGACAAGATATTTAAATGGTGGAAAGTATGTGTGTATTTTTGGGGTGGTGTACTTGGACCTCTACAAATATTTTTAGTTGCTTCCCTGCACTTGGGCACAACCATCCCATGCCATTCATCTCTTTCCCCCATTCCCCACTTGTAAATTCATTTAGGAAGAGTTGACAGACTTTGGTTTGGCTTCTGCTAGATTTCAAGCCTGCTGCCTAATGCTGTGGGAGACAGGAGCTTGCAGCAGCACTCCGATTAGTTGTAAAGAGAAAGGTTTCCAAGGACTGCAGCACATCCCAGCTCTCTGCATGCCTCATCACAGCCCTGTGCCCTGATGTGTAGGTACTCTGAGGTGGCAATGAAAGCACAAAATCATTTCCAGACACAATATAGTTCATATAATGACCTAAGGAGTCACTGATGCTAAGAACTGCATGGGAAAGCTTGAACTAACACATATTTTGGGATGGTTAAAGCCATCCACAAAGTCAAAGTCAGTCTGAAACTTAATTCTTATCTAGAATTCTTAATTATATAGAGAGTGGAATATGAAGTGGCGTTTCTTTTTCTGCATTTTCTAAGGTGATGTCATGATGAACTGTAGAATTGACCAGTGTCTGTTTTGAGGGAACTGACAAGACCAGTGTCAGACTTACCGCTTTGTGCCAGCATTTTTCTGGTTTTCACACTCTTCATTTCTGTGTTCCAGCATCGTGCCAATGTTAGCTTATTAACTGTGTGAGCTCTTCTTGGGAGATTTCGATCTTACAAAAAAGAACAGGGATAGGGAACTTGTCAGTACAAACAGTGAGATCCTTGATGTTGAAGGATCAGGTCTGATGTGTTCCCAAATGTACCCTATCTTCTAATCTGAGATTTCCGGTATTCAGATTATGTTTAGCTCTGACGTGAATCAGAAACTAAAAGCTCAGACACTTCTAAAATTTGAAACATTAATGTCCCTGTGCCCTGGAGGGCCATTTCCAACCTGTAAAAGCCCAATTCCAGAACTACTGAGCTCAAGTGATTTCACTTTAAAAGTGCTTACGCTTTACAACTTCCTGAGGACCATGATAAAAGCCAGGTTAGAAAGTATAACTTTCAACCACTGTTTCCAAAAGCGCTAGCCGCAGCTGAGAACAGAGAGCATTTTGATGTGCGCAGCCAAAAGAAGCAACGCTCTGCTGCTGGCTTTATTCGTGAGTCTGAATGTGGCAAAATTCAAACCCCAAGCCACTTGTTTCAGAAAAATCTGAGCAGGGGAAAAAAAAAGTAGAAGCCAGGTTGGATTGCATATGTATAGGATATATGGTTCACCCCAGATAGGAAATACAGTGGGGTTTTGGGGGGTAGGACAGACAACTGGTTGTTTTGGTTTTTGAGGGGTTCTTAGGGTCCCAGGGTCCCAGTGATGTATTGGTATGGGGCCTGATGTACCCCTCCAGCAGTCCCCATGTATTCCTGCTGGCAAGGGCAGATGATCTGTGCCCCTGAGATGAGCACTCAGACCAACACTGCAGCTCAGGAAGCCAAGCAGGAAATGTATATACGCATACATACGTGTGTGTGTGAACGCACGTGTATCCTTTAGGACCAGAAGTCTGAAATTACCAGCACGAGCTGAAAACCCAAGTGATAGTTACCCTTTAAATAAATAAATAAACAGGTAAAGCTCCAGCTGTGTGGCTGACCCTGGTGGCTTGGCAACAATGAATGGGGTTTTCTGTGCAGTGGCCCCAAGGACTGTGTATTGCTGCAGGATTTCTCTGTCTGCTTAGTGAATAGACCTCAGTGAACGTCCTCGTCTTGGGGAAAACCCCAGAACCCCACTGAGTGGTTGAAGCAGCCACAGAAGTGGGAAGGCTTCCAAAGTAGAAAGAGAAATAGCAACAGGATGAAGCAGAGAGATGTATTGTGCTCAGAGGAGGCTCTGCTTTGCTGTCACTTGGGGGAACCACGGGCATTTTGGTGAGTGGGAAGGCCTGTGTATTCATTCATCTGCCTGAGAGGGAGTGGTTTGGCACTAACCATTTAGCCAGAGCAAGGCAGCCCTTGCAATAATGCCAGTGCCACAGTTTAGATATGGTTTTTGCCAGCTGCCTCAGGGCTGAGACACAGTTGTACTTCCACGTGTGACCAGAAGCACCACAGGCCTAGAGCAGGCTTCTGGCTCAGGAAAGTCCTCACACTTTCCTCTCCTTGTCTTTGCAGTGAGATTCCAAGGGCTGTAACGTGTCAGAGAAGCATCAGGCAATAAATCTCATTTCAAAACTCTAGTACCCGTCCCAGGCACTATATTCTGTATTTGTGCTTCCCTAGACTTTGAACAAATAGACTCCTTCCAGCAGCAGGTAGGAGAAAACTTGAGAGGAACAGACCATTTGATGGCAGGAGATTGTATTCCCCAGCTCCCTGAGGTAAAATCCTGATGCTACTTAAGTCAGTGGCAAAAATTCCATAGACTTAAGCAAAGCCAGGATTTGGCTCCTGGGATCTATAGGATTTGAATGCCAGGATCTCAAGGTTTGGCACCCAAAGTAGGCCCTCCGCTGGCAACTTCCTAAGGTGAACTTTCCATGGTCTCCCTACCCCATGCTCCTAAAGGACACTACGTACAAGGACAGCCTAAATCCATGAAAAGGGATTTCTTTGCCTACACAGCACACCAGCTTCCCTGTCCTGTCTTTAAAGGGCTGTGTTAGAAATGGAGCCACTTTCTGCTCCTGCAGTTAGAAGTAGATGAGTGGGGAGCTAGAGTGGCCTGCTGAGAGCCAAGGGAGGGCTTTGTTGGAACTCAGGATCACTGGTTTTGACCTTAGCACCTTAGTCCATCACCTTTTTTTCCTGTGCCAAATTGCCATGTTGTTTCATTCACTTGGACCTTCACAAACCAACTTGGAAAAGAAAAAAAAAAAAGAGTAATGTTTTGGGTATAATGTTTTGATATGTGTTGTATAATGTTTTAGCTTAAAAAGGTGACAAATTGGCAGGGACATTTCCTCAGCTGCCTTTCACTCATTTTTGACAGCTCGTAGGGCTTTGAGGTGGCAGCAGTTCTTTTGATGTTAGGTTGAATTTCCAGCCAAAGATTTAAAAGCTAAACGGGTGCTTATGTGCATATCTACATGAGCTAAAGGACCTCTAACAAAGATGCACACCCAAAAGGACTGTGTTTTCAAACCCACTCACATACATAACGTTTTAAGAGCTGTCACCATCAGAGCACATTTTATGGCCAGTTCCTGAAGGAAGTGGTTGTAAAGATGTGGCACGAAGAGCAGAAAATCCAGGTGCTGAGCAGAGAGCTTTTGAACTTCCAGCAAACGCGTGATGCTTTTTTCTAACCAGAACAACTGCTGTTTGTGACCATCTGAACTCTGAGCTGCATGAAAAAGTCTGTGGGGTTCGTCAGGCTGATATCCTGTCTCTAACCACAGCCTGTACCAGATACTTCAAAGGGAGAGAATACAAGAAACTCTGTATTGGAATCATCTGCTAGCAGAGAAAATTTCCCAACATCAGACAATTTGTCATTGATTTATCTCCTCAAAGAGGAAAGTTTATGTGCCTCTTCAAAACAAATCCAATTGAATGTAACAGGGATGAGAGTTTATTCATTAAACCTAACAAATTTTTATTTTAATTGTATTTTATTTCCCTGAAATATCGTAACAAACCTTCTACCATTTTGTCTGCAGATTCTTCTAGTGTTGAAGTGACAGTTTGAGGGGTTTTCCCTAGAAAAGTTTTATTACAGATAGCCCTGCAAAAACGTGCTAAAGCCCATTTGGAAATGAAGCTGGCAAGGGACATAAAGGATAATAAAAAGGGTGTTTTTAGATATGTAACTAGTGAGAAGATGACCAGGGATAATGTAGGTCCATTGCTGAACGAGGTGAGTGTCCTGGTGAAGGGGAATGCTGAGAAGGTGGAGATACTGAATGCCGCCTTTGCTTCAGTCTTCGCTTCAAAGGCCCCCAGGACCCTCAGACACTGGATGAAAATAGGAGTGTTTGGGAAATGAAGAGCTTCCCTCTGGTTGAGGTGGGGGTGGTCCAGGAGCGTCTCAAAGGGATTAATGCACATAAATCCATGGGCCCAGATGGGATGCATCCACGTGTGCTGAGGGAGCTGGCGGAGGTGACTGCTGAGCCGCTATCATCTTCGACAGGTCCTGGAGAACAGGAGAAGTGCCTGAGGACTGGAGGATAGCCAATGTCACTCCAGTCTTTAAAAAGGGCAAGAAGGAGGATCTGAGCAACTATAGGCCAGTCAACCTCACCTCTGTCCCTGGAAAGGTGATGGAACAGCTTGTTCTGGATGCCATCTCCAAGCAATTGGAAGAGAAGAAGGTCATGAAGAGTAGTCAGCATGGATTCACCAAGGGGAGATCGTGCTCGACCAATCTCATGGCCTTCTACAATCTCATCACTGGCTGGGTGGATGGAGGGAGAGCCATGGATGTCATCTACCTTGACTTCAGCAAGGCTTTTGATACTGTCTCCCATGACATCCTGATAACAAAGCTGGGAGAGCATTGGATAGATGAGTGGACAGTGAGGTGGGTTGAGAATTGGCTGTCGGACCGACCTCAGAGGGTCGTGATCAGTGGAGCAGGATCTGACTGGAGGCCTGTGACTAGCGGTGTTCCCCAGGGCTTGGTGTTGGGTCCAGTCCTGTTTAATATCTTCATTGACGACCCTGATGAGGGAATAGCATCCACCCTCAGCAAGTGCCGATGATACAAAGCTGGGAGGAGTGGCTGACACACAGGAACACTGCGCTGCCATCCAGTGAGACCTGGACAGGCTGGAGAGCTGGGCAGGGAGAAACCTAATGAAGTTCAATAAAAGCAAGTGTAGAGTCTTGCACCTGGGAAGGAATAACTGCTTAAATCAGTACAAGCTGGGGGATGACCTGCTAGAGAGGAGCTCTGTGGAGAAGGACCCGGGGGTCCTGGTTGATGACAGGTTGGCCATGAGCCAGCAGTGTGCCCTGGGGTCTAAGAGAGCCAATGGGATCCTGGGGTGCATCAGGAGGAGTGTGGCCAGCAGGTCAAAGGAGGTGATCCCCTCCCTCTACTCTGCCCCTGTCAGGCCCCACCTGGAGTATTGTGTCCAGTTCTGGGCTCCCTGGTATAAAAAAGTCAGGGATCTCCTTGGGAGAGTCCAGAGAAGGGCTACGAAGATGATTAAGGGCCTGGAGCATCTCCTCTATGAGGAAAGGCTGAGTGAACTGGGACTGTTCAGTCTTGAGAAGAGAAGACTAAGGGGGGACCTTATTAATGTTTATAAATATCTTAAGCAGGGGATGCAGGGGGAATCGGCCAGCCCCTTTTCAGTGGTCTGTGGAGACAGGACAAGGGGCAATGGCTGCAAGTTGGAGCACAGGAAGTTCCACACCAACATGTGGAAGAACTTTTACACAGTGAGGGTGACAGAGCCTGGGACAGGCTGCCCAGGGGGTGGTGGAGTCTCCTTCTCTGGAGATATTCAAGACTCGTCTGGATGCCTCCCTGTGCAAGGGAGCTGCTTTGGCAGGGGGTTGGACCCGATGATCTCTCAAGGTCCCTTCCAACCCCTATGATTCTATGATCTTCAGGAGCTGTGACCCTATAGCCACGATTTTGCAAATTCCAATGTCTCCTCCTCCAAATCCTTCTCCTGGCACGTGTTTTTAATGCCCTTTTATGGATCCTTTAACCTTAATATTCCAATTGTTGGGATGACACTGTGTTCTTATTGTACAGTTTCTTTTTGTGTCAAAAGACACAAAACTGACTGAGGATATGTGGTGGGTAGTGAAAAGACAGCAAATTTATTGCTTTATTTATTTGTCAGATTGCTGACATTGAGCTGGATTTATAATATTTGTTTTCTGGGACTCAGATAGTTTCAGAGATGGCTGTGTTGTAGCTGTGAATATAAACTAGGGTGAACTGGGGGCCAGAGATGAAGGTGTAAAGTCCATATTTGGGTTCTTAAGTACAAACAGCTTTGCTCTGAGGAGTGTTGCAGGTCTTAATTTCTTCCTGAAACCTGAAAGATTTCCTAGATGGGTAGGTGTAAAACATTGGCTCCACTGAGGTCAATGGCAAACATCCCACTGCCTTCAGTAAAATATAATCACCCCCAAAGTACAGGAGACTAATTATTGGCAGCTATTTTTGGCTAATACGCAGAATAATACCAAAGTGCCTCTTCGTGTTTGTTTATTTCTGCAGAGGTCTTCTATGCACTTTCTCATCCCTTAGAAAGAAATGCAGAAAAATTCTGCAGCCTGAGTTGCTACCACAATCTATTTAAGGGTCATCTTTTTGGCCTTTGTCACAAGTGAAAACAAGTGACTTGCTTAAAGCAATGCCTGGCCAGGTGAGCAATTCAGCCAAATAGTAGAAACTCAGTGGTTCTGATGCAGAAACTCAATGGTTGATGTTTGGATCCAAATTTGAGACATCTGATTTGAATGTTGATTGCTTCAACATGAACCACTGATCATCAGCATCTCCAGAAATCAGGTCTTAGACTGCTGGAAATAATAGGTATGGTTCTGTGCCTCATTGAGTTGGAGTAAAACAACACACAGAAATTCAACTTTCACTTGGTTCCTAATGGATTTGAATTTGCACCATTAATCTTCTGCTTCTCTTACTCTCATAATGGTTCTTGAGCCATATGGCCAGTGAAAATCAGACTGAGGTCTTGAAGAAATTAATTTCCTACAGGCTTTAGAACAATAGGCAGCTAGGTAAAACAGAGAGCTGTTGGTACTCTTGCTGAGCTCATCTCTGATTCAACACCAGGAAAACATTGTGGAAAAGCTGTGCAATGAATGCCCTACCTGTGGATAAACTCAGCTGTCAGTCATGCCATACTGGACACTAAACACCCACCCGCAGGAGTAGCTTTGCTTTCACACCAACACCAGTCATGCTCAGACACATCCTTTGGAAACCAAGTGCTGTTGTTTTCATCGCTTGTGGAGTACTTGTTTTAACATACACCAGTGATATCTAGGAGGGAAGTGACATGTTTTCCCAATCAGGGCAAAGAAATGTGTCGAGTAATGCCCTGGGTTTTTTTCAGTCTGGTTCTCACTGCTAAAGGGTCTGCTTCACAATCCCTTAATTCATCTGAGAGCGTTGGCTGTGTCTTTGAGGGGCTGTAGGTGGATGATTGGCTTTTTTCTCTTGCTGTCTCCAGACTGAAGGCTGCTTTCACCTTTTTTTCTCACTTGCTTGAGCATCAATATGATACCTTTCCATTTACAAAATTGAATTATGAGAGCTGGAAAGTCAATGATTCCAAGAGATTTCCGTGGGCTTCTACTCGCGTGATGAGAGAGATTCCTGGACTCTAAAAGGCTTAAAATGTCTGGGTCTTGCTAATAATAATAATCCAAAGGGAATAGTCCAGCTGACTGTATGTAGGCCAGACTTAATCAATTAACACACTGACATAATGACATACCAGCTTATGGAGCCTCCTAAATATGATCATGTGTGAAGATGGCCACTGGCTGCAGGAAGCCTGATGGCTTCACAAATTAAAATAGCAGAGAATGGCCAATATTTAGATCTGGGATTTCTAGAAAGCCACACTGAGACAGAGAGCAACAGCAGTTTCTGAAGAAACCTGCATCTTTCCGTGATAATATCCAAACTGAAACCAGGGGTTGTTGGTACCAAAAGTCAAGGGGACCATTCCTGTCTACGTCTTTGCAGAACAGGGTCCAGCATGTGGAAATGCTGCTTACTTTGGAACTTCAGGCTGTACATGTCTCCTCATTGTTCAAGCTCATGTGAGCTGAAGTTTGCATAACAGCTCTTAAAAAAGTGGGCCTCAGAATGTCAAAGGGAGCCCCCTTTCATGTAAAAGATGAAAGCCACGATGCCTTGGCTGAGTTCCAACGTCTATCCTTGTGTGTTCAAGCGGATGATGGAGGTTTTCTTGTGATGGCTCCTGAACCGGGTGCCCTTTTACAGCCGATAAAACTAAGTCGATTTGCCTTGATTTTGCTGTGGGCTAAACTGCACACAAAGGGGTTACAGTAAACCCTTAATTGGTGGCTGCTTGAATGTGTGTGCGAGCCCTTAGTTCACCCATCTGCACGATGAGGGCCAAAGCGGGGTCCGTTCCTTTTTGACCCTTTTGTCTAATCTGGTTTGATTGTAAGATCTTCCAGGCAGAGATTGTTACCACATGGTTGCACATTGTCTACTGGGAGGGGGACCCTGGTCCCAGTGGTAAATAACAGCCTTCAACAGTTGCTCTCACGTGAATGAAATACGACTGGCAGAGTGATCCGAGTCATCTATCAAATAACCCACAGCTCCACCCACGTACAGCTCCTCCATATGAATCCTGAGGTTAATTAAAAGAATCTAAAGAATGATGGGTTAGGGTGATTTCTGTTGAGCGCCAAAGATTGATGTATCCTCACAAGTTCCCCATGCTGTTCCTCCAGGTTTCGCATGGTTGCTGGCAAGTCCACAAAAGACCAGGGCTAGGATTCTAGCTGCTGTGCACAGGCTATGTCATACTACAGGTTTAAATATTCGTTGCATTCTTCACATGGCAAATCATCTAAGTTGGAAAGTAGGATCCTAAGATTTTGCAAAGCTGCTTTTGCACAAAAGGCCATTAAAAATTCATCATGACCGGGAAAAAACAGCCACAGTGCCAGTAGTAGGGAACTTTATGTTGACTTGGCTAATGCTGCGTAGAGCTAAGTTAGAGCTAACCCACATTAATCCACTTAAATGGAAGGGTGAGCCTGATCCAGTAAAAGCAATAAATCCTCTTTAGAGCTGACCAGACTCCGGTTGCACTTTAGGAGAACAGGGCTGATGGCAAACAGTTGGCAGGAGGTAACAGGATGGGGCCTGAATTTACAATGCAGCAGGTAATTTAACCCACAGCATCCCCTTTCCCCCATATGCACAGACCGGTTGTGGGTAGGCCCACATCCCAAAGCTCTTGGTGCCAGAAGTGAAATGATAGACTGTGGGACAGGGAAACTCCCTGCCAATACAGAGCTGGAAAGGTTGAAGCAGCTTTTCATCATCCCAGGGAGTGGGCACCCAAGATGCCTGTGTTAGCAGAGTTACTATCCCAGGCAGCTGGAGCCAAAGGAAGCAAAGATGGGCAGACAAATGCCTGACCTGGAGCTGGTGAGGGTCTGCCTTGCCTTGGAGGCAGCCTGCAGATGTCAGGAGAAAAGGGCCAGCTGCTGCTGCTGCCTTGCTATGGGTGAGGGACTAACTGGGTTGCTGTAAAACTCCAGAGGATTACATCTGAAGCTGAACTGGCTCAGGAGCAAGCAGACCTGCACGCCTGGGAAGTGGCTGTTACTATCAGAGAGACATTTTCTCAAGGCTGACCCAAGGCATGGAACTAAATCCAGACTGGGTGAATATCTCTGTTTCCTTATTCCTCTGAGAAACCGGGCCTGAATTTAAAAGGCTGTTTAACACTTTGAAGCCACCCACAGTTCTGTCTTTGCCTCCCACACAAGCTCCAAGGAACTGACTCATTCCCACCGTATTTTCAGCTGCGCGTAGATCCTGCTCGCAGCCCAGGAAGATCCCCATTCAGCCAAGCGAATCAAGCACACATTGTGACTTGAGTTAGCTGGTCTTGAAAGGGTTTTGCCTTGCCGACTAACAGTCAACTCTATCTGAAGACATCTGGCCTGCATTTTAAAGTAGAGTAGGCACCATACTCTTTAGTTAGCTGTATAATTTATGCCTTGTCTGCTGTTCTCTATTCATGATGCCTCCTTATGTTGACTGTTAAATAGCTGTCTGTGAAAATAAGTGACACTGTCATCTGCTGTTAACTGAGAAGAGGTCTGCTCTATGAGTAGGCATTCACCTCTCCTCTGCCCTTCTCCTTGGCAAACTCATGTTGCTTCTCTCCCCATGGGGATGCTGCTTTGGGGTTTGCAGAGCTTTAAAGACTGGAATGTACAGGTCTGGATGGTTCATAACTCAGGAAAATCAACAAGCCTTTCTGCATAGTGGTGTCCCTCCGTCCCCTGCCAGTCTGGTGAGCTCTAATGATCATCCAATTTGGACTAAAGTTCTGACATCCCTCGATTTCTACCTTGATAATACTTCCACGGCTGAGGAAAACAACTTGCTTCTTGCTGACATCATGCTGTCCTCCCGCTATGCTGTATCCACTGTGAGTCTTTAAAGCTTCATGCTATGCCTGAACAATTACGCCCACGTTTTGGCTGGGAAACAGAGACAAATGAAGGCAGTTAGAAGGAGGACATGGGAGCCCTGCCTTCCATTTTCCTGTTCTTCACACTGAGCTCATTAGGGCCGTTTTTCCCCCTGCCTGGGAACAAATATCTCCAGCAAATACCCTTTGGGGTCACTGCTCTGTGCCTTTTCCTTGCTTCTCTGCAGACATATCCCTGAGCTATTTGGGATCTGGATTGCTTCTGCATGCCATGGCACCACAGCACAGACTCTACAGATAAACACGTGCAGGTTTTTGAGTGTAATCCTACTCGCTATACTCTTACAGAAGCGAGGGGGAGTAAACATCTTCTGCAGTACAAAGGAAGTGTCAACAAACTCGGGGGGGTGGGGGGGTGAGGGGGCGTGGGGGGGATAACAACATCCAAAGGCATGCTCCGTTTACAGCTTGTTGCATTTGGTTTCCTTCATGCAACTCACTGAATATTTGTCCTCTGCGAAAATCTGGGGCAAGAGCCTGGTTCTTGTCTGTGCTATTAGCTAACGAAGTCAGGAATTTACCTCTGTCACCACCTGGGAATTGAATAATGTAAAACCCAGCTCCTCCATCCTACTGGCATTGGGCTGAGTTCCATCAGCTTCTGAGTAGGTTTTTGGAGTGCAGAGTCCTGACCTGCTCACAGTGGCTAGTATTAACTGAGACATGAATAAACAATAAAGGAGATAAAGGAGAGGCCGGGTTGAAAGCAACAGCTGTTTCCTATGGACTCCTGAATAAATTCCGGCTCCTCTTGCTGAGGGGCTGTGCCTTTGTCCTCCTGCGAAGGAATGAACTGCTCTGGGAACCTTGTTCAGATATGAGAGTGGAGCAGCATTTGTTGATTATTAAAGGGTCAGCCCAAGAAGTTTTAGGAAGAAAAGATGTCTATTTTAAAGTGCAATTTATTTCAGGTAGTTCCAGTGTTATTTACTTTAGCTCTGTTATCTTGCTTCAGCGGTGACTCAGGGAGCAGAATTACACCCCAGTCTTGCATGTGTAGATCATATATGGCAAAGAGCAAAGTCCTTGGCCCAAGATAGCCTTCTGCTGACTCCAGATGTGCTCTGTCATAAAACACTTTGGAGGCCTGATGCTAGATTACATAAGCCACTCTGTGGTTTAACATTGATTTCAACAGAAGGAGTGATCCCTTCTCTGTGTAACTAAGCAAAAGGTTTGTCTTGAGCCTGTTGTAGTACTACAGTATGTTTCTGAAACCGGGCTTGTGGGAATGACGCTGTCAACAAAGCAGGGGCTTCTGCTCTGCTCTAGACCCAGGAGTGCACAGCAAGTCTTGGACTTCAGGCATTTACTCCTGATTGCCACCAGTGCAGAGAGAAGAGCTTGGTCAGGAGAGGTGGATTTTCCTGGTGCTTCTCTCGTGTAAGATCATTCCATTTCTGTGGAAATCAAAAGCTTTTGTTTTATAGGGAGATAAAGCCTTTGGTTATCTCAATGGTACAGCAAGAATAAATTCTAATATCATAATCTGGAAACCAGATAAATGCAACAATCTCCTTTACAGTTACTCCTACCAAATTCCTGTATCTGAAAATCCTTAACAAACTCCCTTCACTCAGGTAACCTCTTAACTTGCTGTTGCGGGGGTTTTTTTTTCAGAGGGAGGGTTGTTTTGTGTTATGCTTGACAAATCTTCCTTGAGCTGATGTAACAAGGTCCCAGACCCTCTGCACAGCCTGGCTGCTTTTGTTTACACGTGTGAAACCTGCAACAAATTTGGCTTCCAGATTAGCTGGTCCTTATCCTCCCTTCCTCTGCCTCCAAACTGCAGAAGGGTAGCTGCAAACTGCATCACTGTCACTGCAGAGACTTACCCCACAAAATATAAAGAGCTTTAATATTTTGATAGAGTTTGAACTAGCCCCGTTTAATTTTTTCCCTTTTTCTTTTTTCCTTTTTTTTTTTTAAAGGAGGAAGTATAAACTATTTTTACATATTAATTAGCAGATCCTGGTGTGGGTCCCCTGATTTATTTACCTTTGCAAAACAAGGTACTTGATTCCAGCTGCAATGGAAATTCAGGGCAGCTGGGGTAAGTGGGCTGCACGGTGGGCCAGGGCAGCCACAACTACAAGGACTTTGTGGTCTTCGTGGGTGGCTACAGGGTACCTGGGCTGTTGGCAGACTGGTTAATTTGGGAAAACAGATCACACCAGCCCTGTCTTCTCAGTGAATCTACTAGTGAATGGTGAATTGAGCTGTGATGGCATCTGCTACATACAGGTTGTCTGTATCTTCCTCCTTTTTTTTGAGGAGGTGGGGTGGGAAGGAGAGTAATATCCCTGGAAAAGTAAAATCCAAGGGTAATTGAGCCTTAAAAGTTCTGTTATTGCTATATTTCAGTTATTAATACCTTCTCTTGGAAAAAACCCTACATGTATAGAAATATGAACCAGCTAAATTTCTAAAGCTCTTTTAGAAGCGGGTGACTTTGTTTTAAAGTTTATTATTAGCTAGAACTCAAACAGATCCCTTCAGCATTTGTTTTGTTCTTTCTGTTTTGCACCAAGTCCTGCCCATCTCAACTGCTTTCCTGAGGCTCTTTTTTGTTTATCCTTCACAATTTCCTTCCTTCCTTCAAGTCCAGACCCCCTTGCTCCCCTGGGGCTTCCTATGATAGCTAGGCACTAATCATGTACTTCTGCCCCAGAAGCACAGATAGAGGCTTCCTCCCCCTGCTTCCAGTCAAAGGAGGATGTAAGGCATAATGGTAATCTTAAACAACACTGCTATTCATTGTTTGGGAGATCTGGGAAATATCCTTGAATTCAGCTTGCTAAATTAGCTGCTTCTTGAGTAACCCACAGCTGCCGCGTATCTGTCCCATTACATTTTACAAAAATGCAGCAGTTCTCATTACATATGATATTCTCTCAACATATGGATCTTCCATTAGTTTATGTCACTGTGCAGTTCTGTTGCCATGAATGTACACACAGAAACATTTTCTTTTGTACTTACAAAAAAAAAAACAAACCTCCAAACCAGAAACCCTCCAAAAAACCAACCCCAAAGCCCAACAATGCTTGAAAACAGATTAAAGACAGGCACTCGCAATTACTCAGATGGAGCAAAGATGTTGGAGCGCCTCAGAACACAGCCTCTGTCAGGAGCCCATGCTTAGATTAAAACGTTGCTTCTGGCAGTAAAAGTGTAACTAGTCGTGGGTCTTAAGGCTTCATCCTGCCTGCTGTGCACATGAATGTGTCTCTTGAAGTTGGCAGGTGTCGGCTTTTCCATGCAGATATTGGAAGGCAGAAGGACCATAAGTGTAAGGTGATGCTTAACCATCTATCTGAGGATCCTTAAGGAGGCAGGAACACGGATTTGGGATTTGGTCTTGTGTGTTTTCTTCTTTACAGTGATTCACATAGGAATCTGGTTTGAAAGAAAATAGATTCCTGGTGTTAGTGGATTTACACTTCCTACCCTCTTAATAACTTCTCTGGCATGAGTAGTGAACTTGAGCAAACCTTGGGGAGAAAGGTGTTTAAGTCTGCTCCTGCTTCTGCACTTCTCTAGGCTTTGCCCCTCAAAGTGGAGCTATCTTCTGAGGACCACACAGACCTTCATCTTTGCTGTGCTCACTGTGAAATAGCTGGTTCCAGTAAGGTGTAATCCTTGATGTATCAAGTAGTTTAAATAAAAATGTAGTATAGAACAAATAAAAAATTCTTGGAGCTCTCGAGCACTGTGAACATCTTCCTTCTCCCATTCAGGCCTTATGTCATTGACTGGTGTCTGGCCAGGGGTGAGCACCAGCTGTGCTCTAAAAGGCGAAGTGCCACGCGTCTGCATGCTGACTGTTGCCACTTTGCACAAAACATGTGTGTACAGACCACGTCCTCCAAAGGGCATCCTCAGGTTATACCTGATCCCACGGTTACCAGCAAATGTTTGACAGTGGTCTTAACTGTGTGGCCACGAATAGTAAGCCAGCAGTATCCATCCCATTGCCTCCTCTCATCTACCTCAGTCCTCTCTGTTGTCCCTCTTTCTGTTTCTCTCCCATTCTGTTTATTTTCTTTATTCCATTTTTGCCTCGCCAGGAGCCGATGACTTGACTTGCTGCTGTAAGTTTCAGGCTCTGTCATACTTTGGGATGCTGACAGGCTTACTCCTGCCAGCTCTGGGGATGTGATTTTTGGAGTTTCCCATTAATCACATTGAAAATGAAAGAGATGCCATGACCTCCACTCTGATTCTGTTTTGCACCTCTTTTCTCCTTTTACAACTGAACTACAAATACGCCTCCTCAAACATACCCACCTAACTACAGATACAGCCTGATAGACTCCCATATCTGAGCCTTCTGCGATGTCCATTTGTATCCGATACCTGCTTAGTGCTCCAGTGCTGCAGGAGGGGAGGATCATCTCTCTCCTGCAGGAGCTAAGGAGCAGTTGGAGACCCAAATCTATGCAAGGATGTAGCTCCCCTGCAGCCTGGGGGAGCTGCCAGTGCTAGGGACTGTCAAGTACCCTCTTCCATGCTGGCGCATGTGGGAGCGTGTGCAGGGGATCTCCAGGAGTTGGTCAGCTGTGTGCAAGGAGCTGCCAAAACCTGGCAAATACAAGAGGCTGAGGACACTGCTGCAGCCCCTTGAAGCCATTCAGGTGCTTCATCCTGTGCTATAAGGAGATGTCTCCTCCCTGTCGGGATGTATAGGGAGGAACTCTTTGCAAGAGAGGCCCCTTCTCCTAGAGGAAGAGGGTTTTGGTTGCCTTTCAGTGGCCTGTAAATTATTTGTCCAGCGCACAGAAGTGTCTCTTCCCAGAGGTATTTAGGCCTATTCCTTTAGAAGTCATCTATGATTGTGTTAGTACTTGTGCATAAAAGAATATTAATGGTGAATGTGGTCTGACTACTGGACCCGTTCCCTTCCACAGCTGTCTTTGTGGAAGACCTGATCCAAAAACATCTTGCGTGCACATCTTCCAGCCTGGCTCCACAGGAAAGCTTCATGGAGAACACTTTGCTGGTGAGGCCTGTTGTGGTTTAGGCATGGACACAGTGCATAGCTGTTCAGTGCTGTCAGGGTCTCAGCAGATCTGCATTTGCTTCCCAGCACACATTTAGGTACCCAGGGAACTTTTATTTTAACTGAAGAAAAGCTTATATGCCAAAGGCCTCCTGTTGAAAGGGAGGTTACAACTGAGCAGAGGTTTGGAGGGACTGAACACTGGAGTTCTCTGCTCCAGCTGGCAAGGAACACCTACCCACAGCTTAGGTGGTATCCAGGGCTCCAGATTTCAACCTGAGCACCAGCACCTGAAATCAAGTATAGAAACACCTGCATTATAGCAGGTTTTGTTTTCTATGGGTACGGTTCTGTGCGTTTCTACTTTTATCCATTTGTGGATTGATCCCAGGGAGATTTGTGGGGAATGAGCCTGGGACTCCTGTAGGAAACGATGGCCCCAGAAGCAGCAGGTTCTAAGAACAAATACTCCAAACACCCTATATATTAATCATTAAATGAGCATATCCATACAGATTCTGGATATTAGATGTATTTGAGTAGAGAAGGGGATTTGTTGTGTGATTTGCATGTCCGAACTAATTGCTACTCTTATTTTTTTTTAACACAAAAATCCACATAGCTGCTTGCAAGCAATCTGCAGCGGATGTGTGTGCTCAGAAACTCTCAAGCAAGTAATTTTGGACTAGCACGCTTGAAAAGGTTGTTTGCAGATGATCCACATGCTGACCACTTTTCTTAAGAAAGAGCCTAATTGAGAGTGTAGGGCAGGCAGCAAAAAGGTTCCCAATGCCTGAAATTAGTCACAAATAATTTTCTTGGCTCTTGGTTTTAATCACATGATCCAATTACAACTTAATCCCATCAATATGAAATAAATGTTCCCACCTTTGGTTATTTCCTCAGCGTGGAAAGCTGCTCACAGCCTCATGCCTGGCAATTAGTCCGTGTTTTGTGTTCTTCTTGTAAAAGGGGAAGAAGGGGGATGGAGAAAGGATGGTTGGTGAAACACATGGCTTGAAAACCCTTCTTTTGGCCCAAAGAGGGAGTGGAGCAGCCCATGGAGACACTGTCATGGATCCAAGCAGGCTGGGGTTAAACAGTTTCCTCAGCTTTTCTCCCTAAATCAATTTGAATACTCTTGGCAAGCTCTGTTACTATGCATGGTGGGCAGCTGTGATTCAAGCGGGGATTTTTTTTCCCCTTTCTACTGTCCCAGTCTTCCTGTCTTGTGCAGATGTGATCCTTTCCCTCTGTCTGCCTAACAGCTAATTATTTTACCAGACGAGCCAATAGTCTGAAGAAAACAGACCATGCATATTCCTGAAAGCAACAACTGTGTTACAATGTCGGGGGGATGGGAAATTAAAAAAAAAACAAGTCACTTCCTTCTGACCCACTCCACTCCTTGAGAAAACCTCCAAAAATAGCAAGAGTTCTGATTTATAAGGGACTAACCTACCTCCCAAGTTAGTACCCCCCTTTAACAGCAGAAACTTGCACCACGTATTTGGGGAAAGTAGGGGAAAAGCCAGCTTGAATGGAAAAGACATCCAGCTAACAGCCCTGCAATCAGCGGCAACCCAAAAAATGTACACATCCCTGTTACTGCAAGAATGTGGACAAGAGCACATCAGCTGCTCCCCAGAAACTGCCTAAGATTTCATTCCCAGTCACAGTTATGCCTTTCTGATTAAAATCATTAGTCCCTGGGTCTGCAAAGGGCACAAATTCTGCTGTGTTTGGTGGTCATGTTTGCAGGGGCTTTTCTGGTGGGGTAAGTATCTGGGCTTTGCACACCTCTACAAAGCCAACAGCTCCAAACCACCCTCTGCCATGTCCAGGGTGTGAGCTGGGAGCTACCGGGGAGCACCACAACCACACAGTTGTGCTTTACAGCCTACAGGCTGTATGCCTGCCATGCTGGGGTTCAGGGGCAGGGCAGGCAGGGCAACGCTTCGTTTCCCAATCCCACAGAGGCTCAGCACTGGGTACTTGCTGGAGCTCTGCTGTGACACGAGCAGCATGTTGTCTTGCTGCTATCTGCAGAGCCCTGTTGACTGCCAGGGAAGGCACTGCATCCCCCAACAGTGAAGAACAGCAGGTCAGGGACGTTCTGTCAGCTCTGGAGGCTGGCCTGATCCACCGGTTTGGGAGGGGAGAGAGAGGTGGGGGCTGGTTTAATCAGTGAGGTCCTTGCTATTTTCTGCAAGTGGGGCAATTCCATACACCTGCTAAGAGGCAAGAATGAGGGCTCGGAAGGAAGGCACGTGCCTCAAAATGAGGGAGAAGTTGTTGGAAACTTTTTGGAAAGTTAAGTTAAAGAGTCTTAAGGTGCTAATTGGGGTGGGTTCAGCACTCTGCATAGAGGTCTACTACTGCTGGTGGAGAAGCTGCAGGGTATTAATCGTACTGAGAATGCTGCTTTATTTTGTCAGGCAGTTCTTTTCCTAGGTGGCAACAGCATGCCCCAGTGTGGGGTAAAACCAAGGCCTGTTCCCCGCACTTTGCGTCCGCACCAAGGGACCAAGTGCCCCAGATACATTCTCTTTAAAATTCTGCACAAGCAACTCTTTGAAAGTGAAAGGTGACCCATCCCGCTCTGAAGGCCCACATCGCCTGCCTTCTTGCATAACCTGGCTCAGTGAATCCTCCTTAATTTGGAGCTGCAGCTCAAAAGTTGAGTTGCTTTTGAGCAAGCCCTCTGCTCTTCTAAAAGCAAGTTCCCTGCCTCAATAACCCCTTATGGCATTCAGAGTATTGGGATAGGGAGAGCTCCTGGACTGCCTCATTCACCTTTTGAGGAACACATGACTTCCCTAACAGTACTGGAACAAGAGCCAAAAGAATGAATATTCCTCATTTCTTCATTGCCATTTTAAAAGCGGACAAACACTTAATTAGTTGTTTGCCCTCTGGGGCTGTAAGTTCTTGTATAATTAGATAATGAGCAATTATCATTACAGCATTTTGTTTTCACGTGGTACTACGTGGATTCCAGCACTGACCACGTTTCAAAGGCTCCCAGTTATTACCCAGGAAGGCTATGGGAAGCACTAGCACCCCGTTTACAAGAAATCTTTCTTCAAGGGGACAGTCTACCGGTATTACAGGTGCTGGTATAAATCCCACCTGCTCTTACTGGCCTTGCCCCAGCATGGTCTGAAGTAGTGTTGATACCCACTACAGTGGGAAAACCCTAAAATACTCCAAGGAAATTATGTGGTTGGGTGCTTCCCGGAACACTGCCTTTCATGTCTTTAATGCCACCCTTGCCTTTCCTGCTTTGGCAGGGAAAGCTGACATCAGGGTTACACGGTGTGGTTTAGTACAGTTACTGGACAACGCAAAGGTCTGAGATTTGGAGCAGCCCCCAGAAGGGCTGCTGAGCTAAGAAAAGCACCTGATGCAAGTCAGGACTTACAGGGTGTACTTGTGTTGAGGTCAGCAACTGGCAATTAATTAATTCGTTAAAATACCTGGAGAGATTTAAAATGGGCACGTGGTGAGAACATGCATGCAAGAGGAGGATCTTGAAACCACTTAAGCTTTAGGGCAAACAAAAACCAGATGGGAGATGGGCGCGGTGCTGAAAAGGTGTAGGCAAGGGGCCCATATCTGTCATTATTCCTGCAGCTACAATTTAATTACCATTCCTGGGCTGTGGGGAACTGAGATTTTTTTATTATTTAAAAAAAAAGGTATGGAAGGAACACAAGTACTGTGGTTGGAAGATGCCCCTTAGCATCATCCCAAGCCTCTGCTAAGACTTTTATTATGCTTTATTCATCACCCAGAATAGAAACTGTTTCCCTAATCTTAAATGTTAAGGAGTTGCTTTCATAGAATCATAGAATGGTCTGGGTTGGAAGCACCCTAAGGATCACAGAGTTCCAACCCCCTGCCACAGGCAGGGCCACCAACCTCCAGGCCTGGATCTACACAAGGTTGCCCAGGGCCCCATCCAACCTGGCCTTGAACACCTCCAGGGACAGGGCATCCACCACCTCTCTGGGCAGCCTGTTCCAGCACCTCATCACTCTCTCTATGGAGAACTTCCCGCTATCTAATTTAAACCTCACCTCCTTCAGCTTTAATCCATTCCCCCTTGTCCTGCCATTGTCTGCCCTTTTAAAAAGTTGATTCCCCTCCTGTTACCTGCTCCCTTCAGGTACTGGAAGGCTGCAATGAGGTCCCCCTGCAGCCTTCTCTTCTCTAGGCTGAACAAGCCCAGCTCCCTCAGCCTCTCCTTGTAGGGTAGGTGCTCCAGCCCTCTAATCATCCTCGTGGCCCTCCTCTGAACCCTCTCCAACAGTTCCACATCTTTCTTGTATTGGGGGCCCCAGATCTGGACACAGGACTCCAGATGGGGCAGAGTAGAGAGGGACAATCACCTCCCTGTCCCTGCTGGCCACCCCTCTTCTGATGGAGCCCAGGATACCACTGGCCTTCCGAGCTGCAAGAGCACACTGCTGGCTCATGTTAAGTTTCTTGTCCACCATGACACCCAGGTCCTTCTCAGCAGGGCAGAGGGAAAAAATAAAATACAGAAGTAAAGCCCCTCACTCCCCTCCTCCCTGAACCTCTCTCCTTGTTTCAGCAGCACCAGAGCAGAGCACAGCACAAAGCAGGCAAGGAGCCCTTCCCCAGCTCTCTGGGCGGTAAGATGTGCACTGCAAGCATGTTCCATGCAGTTGTTACTTGGGACAATAGGCTGCAGCAACAGGTTACAGAAAGGTGAGTTATTTACACAGAGGATACTAAAGCCAACCTTGATGCTTTAATGCAGTGAAGGGAAGAGGCAAAATTAGCAGCCTACTCTGAATGGAAAATACTTTTTTTCACCTTGAGGCATATAGTGGCAAAGTGACAGTGACTTCCACCTCCAAGACAATAAATCAACCCATTAGAGAGGAAGAAGTATCACATGGCAAGGCTCATGTAAAGCAAAATTGAGTTTAGATTTTAATACTTGCTAAACAGGTCCAAACCGATTTTTTACAATACCATTTTGCAGCTTGCTAGAACACAAGAGATATATTTGGATTTAAAAAAAAAAAAACAACCAAAAAACCAAATAACAGAAAGCCCCAAACTTGATTTTTCACAGTATTGAAGCAGCTCATGAAGCTTGTTTTTGGAAAACAGATGAAGTGCCCGCAGGGAGGAATTCACTATTGAAAAAGTTGACTAGCGAATGTCAACTGAGCTGTAGTTAGTCCTTTCCACACAGAAGCCACATCAGGCAAAGCAAGCCAATGGGTAGGAGTAGGGAACATGAACTACTGAGCAGAGGTAGAGCCTGACTGATTCCCACCCCTCAGAATGCACACTGATGGAACAAAGAGTTTGGGTTTGGGTTTTTGTTCTGTTAGTTTTGGGGTTTTTTGTTATTTAAAGCCTGTCTATATGACTTAAGATGGCTTCTGTTTGACCTAGCCACTGAGACAGATGCACCCAGAGCAGATACCAGTTCACTCTAAGGAAAACACAGCCATTATCATACTGGGGACAAGAGGCCTGGCGAACGCACAGACAGACGAGCATGTACCATCACCCAGAGTGAAGAGGCTGGCTGAGCTCGTTCCAAAAGCCAGATAAATGCATCATGAGTGGCAGACTAGCCACTAATCCACAAAGTGAGAATTACCAAATTTCAGGGGGTAAGAGCTGCTTCAAACCAGTGCATCTAAACGCTGCACATTATCCCTTATACAATTCTTCTGTCTGCTGCAAGGAGAGATGCAGCTGCAGGAGCACGTGAGGTCACAATGCCAAGATTTTTTCCCTAAACAGAGCATCATTATGTGGCTTCTGAGCCTCGTCAGGGAGCCTGAAGTCAATACAAGTTGAGGGCTCTTCTAGTTTTTCAGTAGTGAGTAGAGAGCTTGAACTAGGAAAGAAAGATTCCCATCCCAAGATAAGGCCTTTTATTTTCTTTTTAAAGAAACTAGGATGGAGTCTTGGCCAGAGAATAGAGTAGGGGTGCATTTCTCACTGTGACAGCAATCAATAGGCAATGTGTTTTGTCATGTCAGATTTCCTCAACATAAGCAGCTCAGGAGAGTTTTGGGATGGAAGTTAAGGTAGAGAAAAACTGACAGAACCGATTTCCCAAAGGAAACAAACCAAGCATAATCTACTTTGAAAAAAATCTGATTTTATTTTTGTATTGAAAAGACCTGTCAATTTAAATAGATGTTTATTTCCATTCATGGTCCCAACCAGTGTTGTGTGTTAACATTACTCAGAACTGTATAAAAAGCCATTTGTGTTACATCAGTTAATGTCCTAGAACACTGGGGGGAGGGGTTTGAAGCAGCTTAACATTAAAAATAGGATGTTCCCAAGAAACTTACAACTTATGCAGCATCTTCTATTCTAATTTTATAGGAGCTGAAGCATATTGCAAATACAACTCAAGTTATTTGGTCTTCAAAAAAAAAAAAACCCAACCAACTTTAAAACCAGATTGCTTTCATAGCAATATTGAAGCTGTCAGCTGAGAGAACACACACATACACTCTCGTGTGTGCAAACACACACATGGAGAACCACAATGAGCACAACTGGAACACCCCATTCAGTACTTGGATTACGTATGCGTTCTTCTGAATCCATGATAGCTGTAATTTAAAATGCTAATTGCCTTTTTTTAATATATATACACACACACACGGTTTCCATGGAAACTCGAGATTCTGCACAATCAACTGACATTTATTACTCATGGTGCTGTGAAGTTCTCTAGTGAAAGGGCCAAATTCCAAAACCTTTACTCAAACATGCACATACCTAACTGAAGCCAATGAACAGGGGAGAAGATGGTTTAGAAAAGGGGTTGCAGGGTCAAGGCCTAGATTTGAAAAATCACATGACAGATTGTCATTCAAAAAAAAGGGTTTTAAGTCATTCTTTGGTTTATTTCCATGATTCTCAATACTGTCCAAAAAGCCCAGAGACAGTCACATGAGAAACCATAGCTCTAAAGCAAGCCCACAGCATTTTTAAATCGTGTGTATTAAGTGTTCAGAAGACTACA
This sequence comes from Hypotaenidia okinawae, assembly GCA_027925045.1. Classification (NCBI taxonomy): domain Eukaryota; kingdom Metazoa; phylum Chordata; class Aves; order Gruiformes; family Rallidae; genus Hypotaenidia; species Hypotaenidia okinawae. The sequence goes on along the minus strand of BSDF01000003.1, from coordinate 13,776,451 downwards.
GGAATTCAGAGTACCCCTTACATTCATGTCCCCAAAAAATCTTATAACTGCTTAAGTGCATGCACTGAGGCATGACCGGCATGCCTGTAAATTCATATTGTTCAAGTTAAAGAGTAAATATAGCTGCAAAAAACCCCACCCACCTATAATTAAATGGTCATTACTAGCAGTACTATAGCGACTGTCTTGTTATTAAAGAAATGCAGACATGTTTTCTGCCTGTTTGGCTGGCCCAGCCAAAAGGAAGCTGTCTGCTCCATTTAGAAAGAAAGCAAATTTGAAGAATCCAAGGGAGTTTAATATTTCCATGTTCCTGGGGTCAATTATTAATGTAAAGACGCAGACGAATGGCAAGTATATGAAAGCCTATCTCGTACATTCCATAGTTTGGAAGTCAAAAGCAGAGCTTAACTTCCTTATGCTTAAATGTTATGGTAGGCTTGGAAAACCAGTTAAGAACTGACACAGTATTTCCATGAAAAGCGAAGTAGGACTAAGTCTAACCGGCATTCATATGCAAGCAGTTTTTGCTATGCTTCATGTAAGGCAGGTTTTATTGCAAAGATAGTTACCAGTCTGCTAGTAGGAAGAAAATACAGGCAACTATATTCAGAGAAGATGGCTGATAATTACTAGTGACAACTTCTATTTTTCAGAACAACTCAGCTTTAATGGACTTTCTGGGAACAGCATTTTTCATCACTGGTTTTCACCTCCTTCCCCATCCCACGTTAAGTATCAAAAACCAAGACTGGACAAAAAGAATTGAGGATATTTATCAACCGGCAACATCTCGTATTCCAATGTTATTTTTAACTGGAACAAATATAGGTCATTCTTTATAACCTACTGCCAGTGGTTGTTTATAAATATCTGCTTGCTGCAATAAACACTGGTCATTGAAATATTCATTTGCAGTAACTACTTGGCACTAGGTTAATATACTTGCGAAGTTTAATGGAAGTGCTTCTAATGTACATACAAGCACTTAAAACATCAGACTTTTCAAAATTAGTTTTCAGGGGTTTAATACGTATAGTTACAGTTTTCACAAGTGTTTCTGAAAGTACTAAAACTCTTCAGAAGTTCAGAGGCTCCTGTCTCTGCAGATCTAAGTTTCTCAAAAATTACAGAATAGCTAATTTAACATTCCTGTTTGCTATGCTGAGACAACATGGTACCAAAATTTAGCTATAAAAAGAGGCATTTTTGGTCGGATTGACCCCCAGTTGTCCCTTAACAGAAAAGCAACACAGCTCAAACCTGTCTCCTCCCTCCAGAAAAAGACACCTAAGGCCACAAATTTACATTTGCCAGAATATCAGGTGTTTCTCTGCTTGTGGCAACTGTGTACATGTCCACTTAGAGAAATACAGTATGAAAGCCCCACCATCACCTTTAAGGATATATAAACCATCTCAGAAGCCACCTTAGGCAGCAGTGCTTATGGAACCACATTACATCAAAACAGTGTGTTAAAGCCATTCCAGCTAGTTAAACTAATTCCTAACGCTGCTCAATCAAAATTCCTAATTCCAGGAAAGAAAAAAAAAATATCTTAATGTAGAGAGAGGCAAAAAGATGCAAAGATAACCACCACAATGATCCAAAAGCAAAACCTCCTGTTTAACGGTTTTCTTATGCTAAAAAAGGCACACAACCCCTTGTGAACTAGAGACAAAAGCTAGCAGTACTATAGCAATAAACCCAGAAGAAAAAGCCTACCAGAATTACCCAATTGCCTACTGAGAAGGAACAATGAAGTAGACAGGCTGCTCTTGCTCCGTTTTGTTTGCAGGGAAGTGGTCAAATTTAATAGTCAAATTTAGCCACATTAAGAAACATTTAACAAAAACTACCCCAAGAAACCAGAACAAAACCTGACCTTTGGGTCAAAAGGCCGCAGACAGGCTGTTCCATAGCATGTAGCTGAGTGAGTTCAGAGATTGGCAATGAAAGAAAAAACAAAACAAAAAAAGCTTTAGACATGTGATGGGAACAAGCTTTGGGATTTATCGAACAGTCACACCAAGCTTCTCCAGCACACGCACTCCCTTTTCCTGGTATTCTTGTCGGGTCATCCAGAAGTTGTCTTTGTCTTTCATGATGTCTGCTAGAACCGCGCCACCCAAAAACACCATGTGCTTTCGGCGAGGTGGATCTTCAATCCGGATCTTAAATTTCTAAGGAAAAACAAAAACAAAAAAAAAGAGACACAGTTGCCAGGATTCTTGAAGCAAAGCCTCTCAAAATAAAATTCTGCTTTCCACCAGAACGATGAAATGGAAACTGTTCAGCGAGAAAAATGCACCCAAAAAAGTGAAATGGTAGCTAGCACAGGGCACAGCAGGAGCTGCCAGCTTGGGCAACCAAAGTAAAATAACTACTTTGCACTGGAAATGAGAGTCAGCTATTGACAGTTGCCCAAAATTATACTTTCAGTGTATCCACAAAAAGCCCAGGAATCAGAAGCAAAAGCAAAGACTATATTTTTGCATCTCATGAACATGGTGAAATACTTCCTAAGCCACGATGGCTAAAATTAATAAAAGTTACCAGATCAAACAACACAAAATATTTTAAGAACTATATCAAGTTGTAGAAGGGCAGATGGAACAGATTTAAATTTACACAATCTGGACCAGCTTAACTAATTAATATTCCTTTATATTCTTTGATGCTAAAGTGCTAACTTTAAGAGCAGAAATGACTACAGTCAAAGCTCTGTATGAAACATGGTTTGAGACTTAAAACATTCTGTACAATTGAGTCATTCCATGTAGCTGCAAAAGATCTTCAGAGATCACTGTGTATAGAAGCAGAGAAGTTCAATTCAGTTCACCATTAGGAACTCCACTCAAAAGGAATTTTCTCTGCAAAAATCTCCTCCTTGAAAAGCAGATAGCATTACAATGCTGTGTTACTTCTGTAACCTGCATGTGGCTGTTATCTACTTATCACAGTAGCCAATGAATGAGGGAAATATGTTCCACTTGAAGGTGTGAGAGAACTGTAGGCTTTTGAGTATTGAGTAGAGAACTCAACACTTTTGAGTATTTCACTGGTAGCAGGAACCAAAACTTCAGCAGATGAAAAAAAAATTGCTTAATGACGACTTCAAAGCACAAAACCTCATTAGCTGAATTTAACCTACATTACAAATTGTGCCCTAGCACTTATCAGCCCATTTTACCTTCAAACTAACCCAAGACTTCAGGAATTACATGCTATCAGCACAGCCCAGGTGGCTTTATTGTAAGCACATACACACAAACCTACTCAAAACACAGGGGTGTGAAGAACGAAGAGGCAGCAGCTTTGCAATCTGAATGGAGGGCCACCCGCAGCTTCTGTCATTTCTGACTGCTTGGTTCCCTCTAGTGGGTATTGCGGATAAACCTCTGCCCCACGCCAATAAAGCAGCGAGTCGGTACGTACCGAGAGTTTTTCCACATCTCCCTTCAGAACTCGTTCCAGGTAGAGCTGTTTAAGTTCCCGCTCCAGTCGTGAAGGCAGCCCCGGGTACATGGTGGACCCTCCGGACAGCACAATGTGTTTGTAGAATTCAGACCTGACAAAGAAAAACAGCATTTCTAAAAGCCCCCAGTGTTCCCAGTGTCATCCAACATACTCTGTAGCACAAGTAGGAACCCACATGTCCAAAGAAGTACAAAACCACAGTCACCCCACAAAAAACAGCTTTTGTGTCACTTCAGCAGACTTACCTGTGCTTTTCCAGGTATCACAAGAGTAGAAAGTAATACTGCACTTTGCAGACTCTATCCTTGTTTGTTCATACCCAAACAGTCAAGTTTCCCAACAACCCATTAAAGCTCTGAGGAGTCATCTCAGACTGACCCCCTAATCCCCCAACAGTTCACAGCAAAAAGAGATTATTTTGTTTGAAGGCAGTTCTGGTGTCACCCCGACAGTGTTCTGCTCTTACCTGGTATCAATGTCAGCTGCCTGGATGGTGTTAAACAGCAGCTCAGCCACACCGACCCCCTCTACATTGATTAAATGAGGCTGGAAGAGAGCCTCCGGTGCCTCAAACCGTTCTCCACCAACTTTGATAATCCTGCCATCTGGGAGCTAGTGAAGAAAAAACACGGTTTAGAAGACCACTTTTAGCCACTTGGATAGTAAAACCAAGAGGAAATGACCTCCATTGTTCCCTACTGTTTTAAAACAGGAAATTGTTGATAATTGTCACCACTGCAAGAAGTCATTCAGTAGTACTGAGAAGATGCAAATTCTTCATTATGCCATTTACTTAGATCAGGGACCAGATACATTGATGCTGCCGTTCCAAACACTTCCTTGCAATACAGCTCCTCATATCGATTTAAGAGTAATGCTTTCCTGCAGTTCCCTTCCTTGTATGATCATAGGAAGTTTCCACTAAGAGCAAGTTCACCATTCTTGTCTCCTATGTGTCACTGCTAGAGGAATGAAGCTGAAACAACCTGACATGCAAGTTCCTGAACAATAATATTCCCATGTCAAGAATCTACAACGGCAACAATGACTATAAAAGCCTTATGGAAAATTTGGTAAGAAAAGAAAGATTTTACAAGTTCTCTCAGAACCAAGTAATCTGATTCTACAGAGTCCTGCATCTGGGAACTGAGCTATTGCCAAGAAAAATTCAGAAGGAATCAAAGCTAGAACTACCTGATTTTAAACCTATGACATTTAGGACAAGAAAAGCCATCTCAGAACGCTCACCGTGTAGGATTCAACTAGTACGGTGGTCTCTAGTGCCAGCTTCTGCTCCTGTTCAATGTTGTATCCCACATAACAGAGCTTTTCCTTGATCATGCGAACAGTCTCGAAGTCAGCAGAATGGTTGAAAGCATACCCTCGCAGTAAGAGGAGCTGGAGGGAACACACTACATTAGCACCACGAGAGGAACAGCCCAGACCTCTTTACCAGGAGGTGGGTACATTCAAATACATCTTAATAACTGCTCTCCCTTTTGTAGCTTCTAATTCAGTACTAACCCAAATCTGTCACACTGTACCCGTTATTACCAGAATAGTATCAGCATTAATCCAAGTGGGAGACTTTCTTTATCATGACAACTTTCGGTATAACCATCACAGAAACAAGTGAAAGATCACCAAAGTAACTCTTTTATTTAGGACTTGACTTCAGAACACTTCAGTATTCCAGCTTAACCATAAAATTTGTCAATCCAAAATGTTGCTCATCTTTAAAAAAAACAGTCTAGAAAACACACTGTCTTATTCAATAATCAGGGAAGAATCATTCCAGTATTTTCCACAGTGTAAGAAAGAGTCTAAAAATAGATAAGTAGAACTGATAGAACACAATTTTGTTTTAATTTTATGTATCTGGAAATCCAGCTTTTCAGTTTTTCCTTCCCAAATATGGAATAAAATCCCTTCCTACAAGGCTGCCACTGAGAAAACATGAAGTCTCTGAAAAATATCAGTAATGTCACATGTGACTTAGATCAGGAAACACAGTAAGGACAGACTGAAGCAATACAGAGAATACAAACAGGAGTTCTTTATTAACAGATGAATAAAGGGAAAAGTATAGTGGTTTCTTGCTATCAAGTTAAAAATCCCTTTAACTGATGTACTACAGACACCAGTCTCAACCATAAAACTTCTTTCCAACTTACCTTAATGAGGTACCTAGTGATATCCCTCCCAGCGATATCTAACCGTCTGGTGAGATGAGGGAGAGAGAAACCTTCATAAACTGGGCAAATATGAGTTACACCATCTCCAGAGTCCACAACAACACCAGTCAACAAACCTAAAAGAATGGGGATGGACAGAACAAACAAGAGATACATTTAGCACCTTCATAAACAGAGCAGAAGAGTAAAAAGTTAAGAAAGGGATTTTTCATTGTAATCCTAACACAACCTGTTTCCCAGTTCGTCGTCTTGGGACAAGCAGGCACAATTTCAAATTCAGTTATTTCCATTCAGCTGTTTTTTAAACTTACAGGTTCTCATAGTAACAAATACTGTCATACACTTTAAAAAATATTGCCTCTAGTTTTCCTCTACCAATTCACAATTTTATCTGGTGTTTTGACATCTTAAATTGCACTCTAATTAAAAAGAGTATCTAAGATCATTAAAAGCTTGTTGGGGCACAAATTTCTCCTCAGAATCAGCTGTATATGTACAACCTTATATTAATTTCTCAAATATGAAGAAACCTACAGTTATTCAGGCCACAATTGATAGGATTTGTGAATTTTGACTAGCATTCAACAAAAGCACCCCAATGCTTTCATAACATAGGGAATATTTGGATTTTACAACACACATCTATCCCCCCAAACAGTGTTATGCTGAATCAGATCCACTTTCATAGACTGAAGAAATTAACTCCAGTGAAAAAAAGTTTACCATATGAGCCTTAAATTCTAAGGTGTACAAAGCTGAGATATCATAAGCATGTCAAAGCAGAAGTTTCTATACTTTACTAACAAATAAGAAGCAGAATTAATGTTCAAAGTTGATTAGAGTTTCACAGTTTCTCACAAGCTACCTACAGCAAGAAAATGTATTTTAAGGGAAGACATTCAAATAATGAGGTAACATTTAATATGTAATGGCAAGGTTATATTGGTTTGGCTTCTGTAATTTGCTCAAGTGTTGTAAACAGAAGGCAAACAAATTGGCTATTTGCTTCAAATGAACCAAAGAACACACCTTGGTTCAGTTGTGTAATCAGATCTTCAGATTTATTAGTGAACTGGGGTAACTGCCATGAAAACACAAGTCTTGCAATCTGACACATGGAGTAAGGAAGGAAATAGTCACAAGGGACTACACCTAACTCCCAAAGACTGCTGTGAGGAATTGCCAAAGAATTTCCTAATTAGAACTAGGTTTTGACATATAAACTCCTTTGCCTTTAAAAGGCACACAAGCACATGGAATTCCAGGTAAAAACAACATTTACTCTTAAGTGAGTTTTAACAGCAGCAACAAAACGTGATGCACATCTCTGTAACTTTAGCCATTACTGTAATCTTTAATGTAATGATTAGGTAGGAAGTTTTAAAGGGCTTTTCAAATTTATTTTCAAAAGCAACTACTCTATTTCCACGCCACTTAGTTTCTATATCTTAGAAGGCCTTCAAATGTCTTTTAGATGACAGCATGCAGAAATACTGTGGACTGCTCTAAGTTGTTTCACTTTTTGTTATTCAAAAAGTTAATTGAGCACCATAAGGTAAAATACACATACCACTTCAGCAGCACTTATGTTAGCCAATTCAATACTGGCAAGCCATCAAACCAAATTAAAAACAAGGGTGGGGGGAGGGAAGGAGAAACACAGATCACAGAAAATTAATATTCAGGTCTGCAAAAGTGGTTTTGGTTCAACTAGCTTTAATGACTTGCTTAACAGAACCACCCTTCCAGTACCCCACTGCTTTTGCTCTTGGACATAGAAACCATGGTGACATGTTAATGGAAGAGGATGTTTATGTCCTACTGTGTGACAGCTAAATAGACCAAGCTACTAGTAAACAGATGTAAGGAGTCATGTCATTAGAACTGATGTACTTGAGTAACTTCTTAAAATCCTAGATGGGTTGCAGTCAGTGGTAGAATTTCTATGTAACTCAGTAAATCACGTTGTTTTTTTAAAAAAAAACACCTGAAAAATAGTGCAGAAGTTACCTAGTCATCTTCTTGAAATTCAATTATGGTAATATATTTTCCTTTTAATGAACCAGGTTTTGGCATTTACAAGCATGTCTCCAGTTGGTTCATGAAAACACCACCAACAGTGGCACCTATCGACAGTTCCTCAAAGCAAAAAGCCCGTAAGTCAGAGCTGAACTGACTCAAAACAGCACAGAATTAAGCCCAAGACCCATTAATACCATATTAGTACTTTGGCTCAACAACACATTTCTGAACTAAACAGATTTTAAGTTATCTTTGCCTACCTTGAGCATACAAAGTAAGAACAGCCTGAATGGCTACATACACCCCAGAAAACTGGTACGTCTCAAACATAACCTGTAAGATGAAGACAAAAATTAATGTCCAAAACAGGTCAACTACTTAAAAGACATTTTGTGAGTGTTTGAAAACTGTATTTCTACAATTCTGTATTTTTACTAATCAAAACCACTTTCCAAGAAATGTCATCACACCAATTCTACACAAACATTAGAAACACACTTGCTTTATGGCAGTATGTAGTACATTCAGTTCTATACCTCACCTGTTGATGCAAGACAAGCCATATGAAATATTCCACATCTGTTTAGCAACTTTCAGGAAACCCACACACCAATTTCTGCAGCCTTCCCAAGCTGCTTTCCAAAGTGCTTAATGAGTGGGAGGCAGTACTTGTAGGCCAGCCAAGTACTTCATTACTGAAGAGTGACTTGGGAATGAAACGTTTGTTAAAGGTGTGTGCTCCAAATTTAATGAAGTTCAGGTATTTGTCTTCCTGATATCAAGCCCTACAGACTTTGCACAACCGCAGACTAGGCCAGGTAAAGACCAAACAGACTCCTACACATACGGGCCCAGCATCAGCCCAGTGTCACAAGTTGCTCTGCACATGTGAACTGCCTTCTTCCTTTCTTTAAAGCACAACTGATGGCAAATTTCTAAAATTAGTGCAAAATCCACTACAAGTGAAACACAGGTAGGGCTTCTTGGTTGCTGCATGCCAGAGCTCTCTGGAACTCTTACTGCAGCATGAAAATTAACTGCCTGTCTTGTAGACTAGTTTCCCCTAACCGCTAAACTAGTTTCAGATTAAAGGATACACAGTTTATAGGACCGTGTCCTCTTTATAAACACAAAAAAGGCCAAGTAAACAAATCATACCATACAGCAGTTTTCCCCTCAAAATGCTTTACCAGGAAAAACAGATGAAGTCTGCTTGTTCCAGAACATACAGAAGTTTTGCTATTCTGTGGCCTCCTAAGCACTTCTGCAACTTCTAGGATTAGAAAGTGATTAAATCCAGAGTACTCCCACAGCTGAAGTAAAAGATACCTAAATATTTTTAAAGAAAAAGAGCTGATGCCTGGCAATTTTAGAATTCTGAGCTATTCAAAGAACATCCTCTGTTAGAATAGTGTGATTTTAAATGACTGGCCCTTCTCAAAAACCTGATCCTTGCAAAGTTAATGATTTCACAGCTGTATGGAGCACACTGCAAAACCCCTGGGAAGACCAAGGCCGCCTTTCTCAGGAGCACAAAGTATAGCAGAAGTCAGGCAGAAAGGGACACAGAGGGGCTAAGCCACAGAGCACCCTGCCATCAGAACATCACGCTTTGGGTTTTTATAAGCCCTGGGCAATATGAAAGGAAATTTAATAAACAGTGAGCTGCGTGGGCTAAGCATGAGCAAGACATTACTAGGCTGGTTAGTAACTTCTGTACTGGCCAGAATTTAGCACATATTCAGTGCCTTCAAAAAAAGCAGCAGAAGTGTCTGCCAGAAAAGGAACTGTTGAAAGGGCAGCTCAAAGAGAGATCCGGTCTGAGCAGTTGTCTAAACCAGCACTATTCCAACGGATGAGTCGTGCAGACAAGCTGAGCACTTACAAAAGGAAAATGTAGAAAAAATCTAAATTGTCATATTCACACCACAAAATTAATACTCAAATGCCATTAGTTAATGCCTTCACACATAATAAACCCTAGAAGCCACTGCAAAACCCTTTTATAAACTATATGAAGGCCTTTGGGGGGGTTGTTATTCAATTCTTTCAAGACATCTAGGTCTGTTCTATCTGATAGGGAAAATGCCTTGGCACGGGACATAGACGTTAAGAAATCTTAAGATGTAAACACTGAGCAGGACATTCTGAAAAGATTCTTCTTGTGACAGCAGCTTTCTGATTACCTACAAAGGGATGTTCTAGTTGGACATAGAAAGGAAAAACTAAAAATTGGGGAAAATGCTAAAGAATACTAGTTTGGTATTAGGAGAAGTGACGGCACTACCCCATACGCCATTACAGCCTGCCTGCTCCCAAGGGTATTACCGAACGAGAAGGGAGCAGGTAACTGGAGACAAACAACAAACCATTAAGCTGAGGAGCAACCAGTGCCTTGTGCAGGTTATGAAAGAAACAGCACTGTAAAAAAAAAACAACAAACATATTTAGCTGTCCTGTGCTGCTGTTACTGTGTAGTCAAGCCTGATGGAGCGATGTGGTGAGGAAAGAGAATTACTGGAAGTAGAATGAAGTACAGCAGATATAATTAGCCATCATCTTGATGTGGTCCAGATGACCAAGCTTTTCTTTTAAAATGCTACTGCACTGTATCATAAAATGCAGAGACACGATGATGTTTACTGCAGGCTTCAGGAAAAAGCCTTGATTCAGTCCTCTACTTCATACTGGGCTAGCCTGCCTGAAAAAGATCACTCCATGTCAAATATGAAAGGAGCATAAATACGTTGCAGTTAAGCTAAATATTGCTAGTCCTCCCAACACTGTGATCCATTTAAATTATTAATGGAAACAATGAGCTTCTGTTTAACTCAAATTTCAACTTACAAAAAAAATAAAAAAAGATTCTAGTTCTCCCTAATCCTCCAGATCATGACTAAGTATCTACAATCTCTGAAGTGGTTTAAAAAAGCAAATGGAGCAATTATCAGAGTTCAGAAGCCATACAAGACTTTTCAGTTTATGGTATAAAATTACTCAGTACCAGAATAACTAAAATCCAGCCTTCAGTGTTTACAAGGAAAACAGAAACAAGACCACCATTGTAGACATTGTAGCCGAAAAGACAGAAGCCTGAACAGGAAATCCAGCCATTCCTGCTACATGGAGGCCACCCAGAATACTCTGCTATGCCTATCACACCACAGCTGACCAATATACAATGGTATACTAGTGTTGCATTATGTAATACTTAAGTAACAGGTGCCTAATGCCACAAACACTAAGAAATGCTGCATTTAGATTATACAGTCAGATTTTTTTCCACTTGTTTTCCCCAACTCTGCTATACTTCACTTGCCACCAAGTCACTGAAAGAAAAAATTAAACATGTTCACTGCTGTGTTGCAGGAAACACTACTGTAGCTCTGAGGGTGTTAAAGGAAAGGTGCATTCTTACTAGCCTAAGCAACGGATTTGGAAAAAAATAGACATGAGCCTTGATATTCAAATTTCTGATAACTGGACAAGGTTTCAGACTCAGAATCCAGTCCTTGATTACGTTTCTGTTACACTGAATATTTATATTAATTGAAAATACATATGATGCTCGAGGGAAAAAAAAAATCAAACCCTAACAAGAAACTAAACTTTCTGTCCCTATTAAACATTACTGCTCTTCAAAATCGAGTCTTTGTCACATGGTACTAGAGCTAAACAACATACATCTGACAATCTGCATCACCACAAGGTTCAGGTGGAGTTTAGGTGACCTGGGGCAGCACTCAGATCAAGGATTCAAGAGTCAGGCTGCTTCTTTGAAGGCTTTAATTGATGGTGCCTAGCATTAATCAAAGATTAATGAATTGGATGTCATCACACCTTTGTCTCTACTACTGCTCCATCTGGTGGCAAGCATCATCTTGCTCAAGGCTCAATCTCCCCTGGAGCATTACAGGCTTATGGAAGTCCAAGTCATTTCAGATCAACAACATTCATCCAATAGCTGGTGATCAATACACCTTGGATACACAAAGATAAATGTGTCTTTCCAATTCTGTGTTTGAATGGTGATACAGCTTGAGACAAGAAGCCAGCTTACAGCTTTTGAGTGAGATCAGCTTGTTTGGATTTAATCACAATAGCCTTCATGACTACAGCTAAGGGTGAGTTTTCACAGAAAACAGGAGGACTGCTTTACCTCAGACAGTTACCAGGTGTTCCTAGAAGTCAGAATCTCTTAGCGATGCTTCACTGAAAATACCCATCTGTTTCTACTAGATATACATACCTCCACAATCTTCTCCCTATTCTTAGTTGGATTCATAGGAGGTTCTGTGAGTAATATTTTACAATTTTTTGTGTCAATATTAAGTTTTTCTGGTCCAAATGTGTAATCCCAGAGGTGCTTCATATCATCCCAGTTCCGAACTATGCCATTTTCCATCGGATAATTCACTTCCAGCATTGAGCGCAGTTCACTTGCTTCATCACCAACCATGAGATCCTGTAAAATTTTAAGAGAGAAACATGTCAGTGCTTGCAAAGTTTTCTACATACCAAAATCCTCAAGAATGATAGTGAACGGCTCCAGCCTGCATCCAACTGTGTTCTTACACAATACTCACATTTTAGAATGATTTTCAGGCACTTAGGGGAGTGGTAGAATATATTTCATGTCTTAAATTTGCCTGTTACACATTCCAAACATTTTCTGAAATAAGCTTAATCGAATTCTGTTTTCCAATTAACCTTAAACCAACCAATAAACCCTGTTCCAGCTAGATGCTACGAAGACCTTCGTAAGTACAGATGTTTCTCAACTGACACTTCTAAATTTCTTTTATTAAACACTCATTTCTAAGGGCTGAGATGCAAAATAGCACATAAGGGTAGTAGGTGGGATTGGCAGAGTAATTTTTCCATGCATGTTGCAAATTTCTGTGCACAATACCAAAAAAGGAATAATGAGCGGTGAATAAGCATACCGAACAGTAGCAAAAGCAAATAAGAGATCAGAAGTTCCACACTAGACGTTAAAAGAAACAATGGTTTACATATTGCCCATGTCAGTAGGGTGTGAAGAGACACATTTAAATATAAAATATACCTTTGTCTATCCCATGCCAAAGTCCCACAGCAAAAGCCCCAGTAATGCATTCTTACACAAACACGACCGACTAATGCATAGTTTGTATAGTCGTTCCACACCAATTGAGCAATCTGTTTATTAAAGTTAGTTATGCAAACACTGCACATTCAAATTAGTAGCACTGTATCTTCTCCTTTCCCACATATTTCCCAGAGGAAGCAAGCACAGTAATGCCTTATCTCTGCTCCCTATCGTATCCCACACTTTTCTAAAGAAGCCTCAACTGACTTGACTGTATTTAGCCTGCAAAGAGGTATTTCTAGGCATCCACAGCACTGTTTCCATACCAGTGTTACATTCATCTCACTGCAGAAAAGCCAGCTGCTTCACAAACCGATGCCACCAGTTTGCAGTTGCTGTGTGGCACAGAAAGCTTCGAAATGAGGGTCACACAACCTGCTATTTGATGCTAGTGAAAAACGATGCCCAATGAAAAATCCAGTATCCTGTTTATAGTGCATTTTGTAAGTAACCCAAACAATGACTGTTGACCATAGAAAAAGGAAGTTAATTGAAAATGACTTTAAACCATTCCTCTTTCAAGCCCTGTCTGTGACAAGGCATCTTGTTTTCCCTTGCACAGCAGATAACCGTACAGAAGACAGAAGTCCAGGGTCTGGCATTTTAAAAAGCAAGCCTATTCTAGTGAAACTGTCCTATGTAAACTACACCACACAGCCACGTTACTCCTGAGAATTTTAAGACGACAGGAACTCCACCAGCTAGAAGAATCAGAAGCTGCCGTTGTGCATTGTTCTTTGAGGCTCTGTGCTGCCCAACAGGACACAGCCCAGGAAAAGCCGCTATTCAAGTGTGCAATGAAAGTTCCACAGAACTTCTGCATCCTTCCAAGACAAAGTTAAAGGGCAGAACAATTGTTCTCAAGAGCACCCTAACAAATATGTGCACTCAGTAGGTGAAGAGGGAGGAGAGTACAACTGAATTTGCACAGAGGAACCAGTATTATGACATTCAATGTTTCCACCACTTTGATACTAGTTAATATTTATCTCACTGAAATCAAAGGTTTTTCAAGCTCTTGGCTTGTAATATTAAATACAGGAAATTCTACTGTTAAAGATGCTGAGCTCATGTTCATCCTTAAGAGTTATTCTTACATCTTGCAGAACTACAAGTTACATAGCATTTAGAAGCAACACAAAATACTCTCATTAATTAGTTATTAGGAAAACCGAAAGCAATGAACAACATCCAAAATAAGTATGTATTCAAATGTAAAATGCAGGACAAGACAAAACAATGAATAGCATTGAAAAAAAAAAAAAATGACATAACAGCTACTAGGTCCCAATAAGCAAAAATGGCAAACAAACAGCACAGGGGCACCTCCACTTACCATCTTTTTGTTATTCTACTTCAACAGGTCAAGAAAGGTGAAGAAAGAAGGTAGAAGCAAGAAAGTCAGAAAAGGCCTAAATGAAATTCTCAAATTATTTTAAGTACACAGTAGAAGTAGGCTGAAAAGAGAGGCACATACAGCAGGGAATGATCTGAGTTAGTTTAGTTAGGGCCAAACATCCTCAGGATCTCAGATTAAAATGCCTCTATAAAGGAAGCTATTGCTGCATGTGAGCAGCATGGCATGTCATGTTTATGCATCCTGCATCATAAACAAGAGCAGTTTATCTGCCTTTCTCTCACAAACAGGACTCTGTGAGTAAGTATTCTGTACCATGGGAGTTCCACCCTGGGCAAGGCATTTATCTGAACCAGACAAGAGTTTGCACAAGGCAGCTGGCCACAACTAGGAAGTCAGCAAAAGCCAAGAGCAGCATCTAGGCTTCTGCTTTTAGAGTTTTAGGGTTGCCATTTTAAGTAAAATAATCCCAGTAATAACTGAACATTTGTGTTTATGCCCTGACCTGGAGACTCTTGAGTAGGAAGAAAAAGCTGTATCCCTGCTGCTGGCTGGAGTGAGAATCCAGAAGGAAAACATGGACAAAGCAACTTGAAATAGATGGATGATAACCACTGCTTTGATCAGCTTCCAGACTCTTTTCACAGTTTCTGAATTTCACAGGAATGACAGCTTTTCTAAATGGTTCTGAAAAGTTAAACTGGTAATCTTCTTGCCAGCTTCTTTTACTCAGTTTTAAACTTATCCTGTAGGAACTTACAGTGAGTGGCTAGAATGGAATTTTGACATAAAACTCATCTGCTAATTTTTTTTTTTAATTTAAAAAGAAACCGCCAAGAATTTCACAAAGGGAAACAGCACTCACTTAAGTCTTCCCACTGTACTTATCTTACTGGGTACACAAAAGTATCTGTGCCAGGGATTTCTTCTCTTGATAACACTGTTTCCTTCAGAAGAGTGACAAGCAGATGCTATCAAACTTCTAGGAAGACCCTAGACACTGTTTACACTCTCTAAAACACACCTGTGTGATCCATGCTCAGGCAGATGGGCAAGGCACATGAAACTATAGTTACTGGTCCTTTTGCACTGATCTCATTACCCGCTTCTACAGCCTACCTTCCCAACTCACCACAGTCACCTGTAATGACATCAAACTAAGTTACCGGACAACCAAAGGATACCAAAACTGGCAGGACAAGCTGCATCAGACCAGCCTGAAAGAAAACATGACTTCAACAATTGGATTTCATGCAAGAGAATTTTGCTTGGGACTTAAGACTAGAAACCATGTCACTTTTACAAAACTTCACCAGGACCTCCTTGAAGATACAGTCACATTAACTTGAAGTACATATCCAAAGAAACACCGCTCCAAGTCTTGCAAGAGAAAGGAAGAGGTTTTCTCTTCTCCTTACAAAACCTTCTATCTACTGTAAAAGGGAAAGATCTCCATCCTTTCCAACCAACTGCCAGAGCTGACACAAGGTAAGTGGAATTGCAGGGATTTTTGAGGGTTTTTTTTAAACAGGAAAAAAAAGGGGCCATTTTGGAAAGGTCTGAGATTTTCCCAACCTCTTCACTTCCTAGTATGGCCTTCTGCTGATACCAGTAACTTTTTACAGGCAGTAGCAGAAATCAGATAACTGAAGTTCTGGTCACCCACAGGGTTCTGAAAATAAGGAACAAAACTGGGGAGCTTTTTTCCTTTTTACTAAGCTGCTGCTCAGAAGCAGGAGGGAAAGCAAAATTGGAAGCTGGTCTGTGTGTGGTTTTACTTGACCCTCACTGAGTGAGGGCTTCTACAGTTCTGCATCGCATTCCGCTCCTCCCTCAGGTTCCTGCTTCTGCCTGGCTTTCAAACGGGAGCTTGCAAAGTTGTCTATTAAAGCAGTCAAAACTTCACCTGACAAAGAAATAACTCTTTTTCAGCTGGATCTGCTCACTGAAGCAGCTCACCATGTGACTGCACACACAGTGTGACCAGCACAAGGTGAGAATGCGTGGCTAGAAGCAAGAAGGGAGGATGTGACCACAGCAGAGCCAAGACACTGACTGAAGCCTGTACTGCAAGCAACTACTAGCATCTGAAGTACTACTCTGTAATTAATAAGCAAGAAATGATAGCTCCTCAGGCTTCAGAAAAATGTTGTCAAAGGTATGCACCCCCCATTCATCCCAAGACAAAATAGCCTAAACACAGCCCCTCCATCTCTAACTGGTAACTGATACCAATTAGTTTTGCTGTCTATCAACAGCAAAAAGAAAAGCAAGCAAAAACAATAGAAACAATGAAGTGCAACACAACCAAAGTTAAACATCTCATACAAGATCACAGATAACCAACTGTGAGCAGAAAGCAAACAGTACAGAAAGACTTAGAAGCTTCAGTTCTTCAGCATTGTCTTACAATCTCACAGTACAGCTCTGTGACAAATTCTGTCTTATTTCTGCTTTCTAATCTTGACATCATTTACATCTTGGCACCTGAAAGTCCCTTTTTGCCCAGAACTATTTGAACCCTACCTGCTGCCTCCTCAGTTGTAACACCTGAAGGCCTCCAGTGCTTTAGGTTTCCCTCATAATAACTTTGTGACAGGTTAAAACCCAATACAGAAATTAATTAGGAGCTACTGGAACAGCATAAAAGGGAATTAAGGAAAAAAGCATTTCCAAACATTACGTAAGTCAAAAGCTGCCCTAAATATTTTTATCTGTCAGACAGGAATAATGAAAAACAGTTACCTTGATTTCAATGTTTCCCACTTTAGCAGTTGATCTTATAATGGGTCTTCCAACCAAAGCTGGGAAAATGTGCTCCGGGAAATTTGAGCCTGCATAGCCACATTTCACAAACTGAAAAGGAATAAGTCATTTTATTAGAATACACATTACTTTTGTTTACCAACAGAAACCTGATTTGGAACAAAAAATTAAAAGCCTAAATGTAAGAGGATGTGTGCCACTGGAAGACTACTGGATTTATATTTCCAAACCAAGTTGACACATTTCAGGTGAAAACAACTAAGTATGTTGAGAGCTGTAAAAAAATGTTTGAATACAGATTTCATGCCGCTCTACACAAAGTTCTCTGGCAACCTGAAATCCAACATTTCCTAAGGTGGATCCCCTTATAACGAGCACCCAATAAGACCCAATTAAACTGTCTCTCCACTTAGAGCACACAGTAGCATAATGAATTACACATCAGAAAAAAAATCAAGCCAAACCTTATGAATTCAGGTGTCAGTTACGCTGTTTAAAAAAAAAGTGTGAAAGAGTTGAACTCGCAGATAGTCTGTGCAATTCAGATGGATTTCTCAGGGATTCACAGCTTTCAGGGGTTCTTTTAAGGAAAATTATATGAGCTTGCAGTAAACACTTCTAAAGCCAACAGCACAACCAAAACCTCAGCTGATGGTAGTTCACGCCAGTGAGTGTTTGTTACCCAGATACGTAAGAAAGGAAGCTTTAGATCACTGGGTCCCAAGATAGAATACACACAGAGAAAAAAAAGAGAGGATTAATTGAGCATTAAAAGTATATATATAATGAAAGAAATGGGTCATTAGAGGAAGCTTAGGCATAAAACAGGAATTTTAAGTGTGCCAGCAAGAAGTTGCCATTTTAGTTCCTGGGGATCATCAAAATTTGGCTCTTTGGTCATCCTACTCTGATGTTCTCTGCCTGTAGTTCATACAGAGGAAGCTTCTCTCTTTCATGCATACTTAGCGTACTGTGCTACATCAGCAGGCCAGAACAGTATCCTGCAGTTCCAAACTAAACATTGCGCATTTTCATCTGCAAAATGACTTTGCCATGTAGGTGTAACAGCACCATAGAATCGTACAGGTTGGAGGGAACCTCAGGAGCTGTCTCATCCAACAAAGCAACCAACACCAAATTCAGACCAGATTGCTTTGGGCTTTGACCAGTTGGGTCATGGAAGCCTCCAAGGACAGAAAATCCTCAGCCTCCTCCACACCTCATCCCAAAGTTTAATTACCCATTTCAGGTTGTATTAAAAGCCATCTGCTAGAATTTCCAAAGCCTTCACTGAGTTTTCTGAGCTTGAAAGACTGGCACAGAAATAATTATCACAGCGAAGAGTACAGCTAATTACAGCTATGGGGAATTCTGCCATTACACTAACAGTAACATGAAAAGTCGCCTTCTGTTGCTCTAGATTACTTGCCTTACTGCAGTAAAAAGAGCACCTGTTTCAGAAAGAAGTTATAAAGACAGTTCCTGAAAGAGCCAAGAGGTCATTAAAGCTGGGCTAGTACAGGGGGAAAGGGAAATTTTTTGCTTTTGTGACCCTCATTTTTTTATAAGTGCTTGCTGCCTCCAACAGCAGCACTATCAAGAATACCTGAAGAATGTCACTGTGCACGCAAGTCATTTCGCTCATTCTCCTTCAACCCGAGATCTCTGAAAAGGCGAGTACTTATGAACTCTTTTGCTTACATTAAGGCCAGAAGTACCTAGGAGTTATATAGATCTTATCTGTGTGTTCAAGGATGCAGTGCTGCTATGAGAAAGCAAAGAGTAGCCACAAGCATTCCTGGATCACACTACCTGAATACACCACAAGGCGTTACCAGAAGAGATGTAAGAGGCATTCTGAAGCACCAAGCTGGGTCCAAATAAAAAAAAATAATTTAAAAAGCACTTCCTTTCAAACTTAGCTAATTACTGCATCCAGGGCAATTACACAGCTTTTGTTGTCATTACAATATTTAGGTACCCTTGTTATAAGTTTTATTGTGCAAGACCTGGTCAAGCTGGAAGGAAGTTCCCTAACAGCCCATACAATCCCATCCTCCAGCTTAGGGTTTCATAAATTGTTCTGAGTATGAGCATAACCACCCCCAGGCAACTCGTACACCTTTACATCCGTGTATTTGCTTGCAGCTTTTCCTCCTTTTCTTTCCTCTGGCATGAAGCAACTTCCCTACCAGTTATCACCAACTGTGCTGGCTAACAGAAGCAACACCTAAATGAATCCTTATGACTCAAGCTACCAGAGCATCCCTCAAGAAGCTCTGCCACCCACACTTTTTAAAATCCTGCTGACTGAGCAAATAATCCCCAAGGTTTACATAGCAGCCACTGAGATATGTGACCAAAATGGCCACTATGCTAAGTAAGCACCTCTTGGCCAAACTTCAAAATACCTCTCAAATCATATACAGCTAATACTGACCTAGAAAATGCCAACCTACACAAATGCGACTATCAGTTCTTACTATTAGAATTGTAACAGTAACTTTTAACACTGTCTCTTCCCCTCCAATTTTGAAATTCCCACCCCCCTACCTCCAGGCTACATGAAAATTTGGTGAAGATAAGAACAAGTCAGCCTTGTGTGTCAGCTTCCCCATCAATGAGAGCATCCTCACTGCAGTATTTCCCCGACACGGTATAGAATATTCAACTGGTTCAGTAGGTTCATGATGTGATAACATTGGAAATAATGGCTGAAGCACCAGACTTGGTAAAACTACCAACAAATAAATGCACATGAGAATCACAAATGTATCCAGTATACAGGTCTAGATTTTTGAAGGGGTCCAAGAAGATAAGATACTTGCCCCTTGCTCACAAACTGGCTCATCTTCAATTAAACATCATGAACTGCAGTAGTTTGGAATACAGTCAGCTTCTCTTTTCCAGTGCTGGACATTCAACCCTCATTCTTTCCACTCTCAATTTGATACCTTCTAATAAAATTTAAGTATAGGGCACACATTTCTCTTCACCCCTTATTATCAACTAATTTTAGTACAATGCCTGCTACGCACCATATCTGGAACAATAACATCAACACTCAATGAATTTATGCATCTTTGTGAGGAAGCCAAGAGTTCATCATCATTCACTCTTGAAAGCATTCAATATATATTCAGAATGTTTTAAGAATAGCTACTTAGCTTGCCTGTGTGCAAGACCATGTATGTAAGAAGTTTTACCATATATAGTTTCTCTCCGTTTCACTGTGGTTTACACCGACTCTTTCACTTCCTACTGAGTCATCAAGCAGTAAGAACTCATATGTATAAGTACTCTTTCAAACCAAAAGAATGAGGAAGCTCACAAACAGGTCAGGTGACATTTTAAAACAAAACCTAATATTCTTATCAGGTCTCTGTGCTTGATCCTTTCAATCAACACAACTCTCAAACAGTGAGAGCTGAGAGCAATTTCACAGGCCCCTAAGTAACTTACCGCTAAGTTACCAGTAGGAAGATCCATCTCTACTGCTTTAGAGCTTTGAGGTGCCATTGCCTGCCCCTCTCCCATACCATGTGTTGCAAGAACTTCCTTCTAGTCACCTCTTCCTCAAAGATCAGTTGCAGCCAGATATGCTGCAGTATGTCTTGTCGTGTAACAACAGTAAACTTCAAAAAAAAGCCTAAAATTAAAACTCACATCTGATTTTTCTAACAATGCTCTCCATTTTCATGCAGTATTTCTGACACCTGACAAGAGATTTCATTTCAATCATGGTTTTAAGTATGACATAGCACAGTGTAACGGAAAGCACTGACATAAAGCAGGTAGCCTTTGTCATACAGAAAGCTTATTATTATAAAAACACTGGTTTCACAATACAGGATGACTTGATAATCTCAACGTGTAGTTGAGACTCAAAAGATTTACCAAGTGGAATTTTAGTCCAATTTAATGATCCCACATCTACCTAAATATTTTGATCTCACTGATCTAACAATTATTTATTGATACTTTGCTATCCAGCACAACGATCTCTTATTTATATCCTCCTGGCATAACTCAGAGGGGAAAAAAAAAATGTATCATTCCAAGACGTCTCTTGATTTAAAAGCACATGCAGATATGTTACGCTGTACAAAACCTGCGTTGCAAATCCAGTAAAGATAATGGTTCTACCCCACGCCTCCCGGAGACCGGCCACAGCACAACACTGCTGGTGCTACCCACACACGGCACACTTCGCAACTCCATCACATACGCAGAGAACGGTGAATTTCAAACACAAGACTAAAGTTAAAAATCACATCCCTGTGCAAAGGGCCACACAAAAGGACGAAGCTCTGATTTATTTATTTATTTATCTCTATGTGGGCCTGACAACCAGAGTATTAAACACTAAAAAAAAAAAAACAAACCCTCAACCAACCAACAAAAAAAGCTTACACAGCCCTTTGTAAGAAGAAAATGGTGAATGCCTTCTTTTTTCTCCCCCTTTTTTTAAATTATAGTGTAAAAAAGCACCCAAAGGCTCCAGCCCTTTCACTACAGGAGGAAAACTGAGAAGACATCAGAACTGTCAAATAGGAGGGTTCTTCTTCCTGAACCGTTCTAATCATTTCAGATGCTAATTGGAAAAACCTCTAATTCAGGATACTGAATCTCTAACAGCGACATCCTTTGTCTCAACCATTCCCTCCTGGGCTTTAAAACAGAAATCTTCTTTATCCCAAACGGTTATATACAATAAAAAAAAATTTCTTCTTCTATGCCAGTCAGGAGATCTTAACATCTCAAGTCTTTTACCTCTCCACAATATTTCTGTATGGGAGAAACCCCAGATTTCTAAACAACACTGCCAAGGAAAACTATTCCCCTCTAGCATCGCATCTCCCTGCTTTAAAATGGTATCTGTTTCACTTCCGCCTCGAAGCCTTCGTGCCACTGACAAAAGGATGAATTTCTACTGGGTGCCTGCACTCATCAAGGAGAGCAGAAAAGGTGAAAGGATGGAGAGAAAAACCTTCGGGGCTCTCTCGATGAAAGAAACCCTAAATGCCGATTTTGAGCACGCCGCACGTCATGAGGATACTAAAGGGGAGGATGACACTCCGCTGTGACCAGTAGCTTCAAAATCCCCCCTCCCAACCCCAGAACGTTTCCCTAAACCTCCTAATTCCGCACACAGGGGATCCATACCAACGCATAACGCGCTCATTCGGAATGTATTTTTGTTGCTTTAAAACAAGGCGTTTCTGTTGAACTCTGGTAGCTCTTTCTCTGGCAGAAAAGAAGCTGGCCACGGTACGCCGGTGAAATGCCGGGGAGGGGGCAGGGCACAGTACCGCACCCCAGGCACAGGGCCCAAGACCCCCGACGATAGATTTTGCTCAGCCGGCTCAGAACGAAGCGAGCAGCCGGCGAACCGCCCGGACCGGCGCTTTTCCACGCCGAGATCCCCCCGCCCATTCATTCCGCAGGCCCGCGCCGACCTCCCGTGCTACGGCGGCTGCCCGTGGGCCGAGGTTGGCGGCGGGCGGCGCGGCCCTCGCCTGTCCCCGGCAGCGCCTTTGCACGTCGAGAGAACGCGGCCAGGTCCCGTAGCGGCGGCGGCAGGCCGGGTGCGGCCCGCGGGCGTGCCGGCAGGAAGCCAGGCCGGGTCGGGGGGAGTCGCCCTGCTTCCCCTTCCCTCCACCCCGCCGCCACCCGCAGGGCGGGTCTCGGGTCCGGCGCGACTCACCCCGGTGCCGTTGTCGCACACCACCACCTTCCTGCCCAGCGTGTCCATCCCTACGCGCCGCCACTCCGCACCGACACAGACCCCGCCGCTGCTGCCGCCTCAACCTCCGCCACCGGGCACCCCCCGCCCGCCCAGCCTGTCGCCCGCCGCGCGCGCACGCCGGAAGCCGTCAGCAGCCGCCACCGCCCAATCAGGGCGGTAACGCGCCCTACTCCGATGCCCGCCTCTTTCCCCTCGCCCCGCCCCCGTTGCCATGGCGGCGGCGGTTCCGCGCCCTGCGGCCTTCACCGTGCGCACAGGCCGCCCCGCTCGCCGGGCCCGCTGCCGGGTCGATCACAGGCAGGAAGGCGGGCCGAGAAACGAGCCGAGCAAACGGATTTATTTTCTTCTTTCGCGTTTCCCCGATGCTGAGGCGGGCTCGGTGCCTCGGCGTGAGGGGTCACGAGCTCTCCTCGGCTGCTTGTGCTGCCGCGACAGACTGGAAGACAGTTCCTCTGCCGCCGCAGGAGCGCATGCATGAGGTGCCCGGGCAGCCGGGCAGGGAACCAGGCAGGAGCAGGGTCCCCCGCCTCCTGAGGAGAGCAGGCCGCAGGCCCAGGGGTTGCCAACCTGCCCCTGTCTCCAGGCTGAGGGCCTGCCAACTTGGCCCTGCCTCCGGGATGAGGGGCTGCCAACCTGCCCTTGCTTCCGGGGTGAGGGGTTGCCAACCTGCCCATTCCTCTGGGGTGAGGGGCTGCTACCCTCCCCTGGCCTCCGAGGTGAGGGGCTGCCAACCTGCCCCTGCCTCTGGGGTGAGGGGTTGCTGACTTGCCCATTAGCTTCCGTGGGAGGAATTTCCCACCTGCTCCTCTCACACCTTTCCTTCCCCATCAGCCCACACCACAGTGATTTTATCTGCCAGTTCTCCTTGCACAGAGCGAAATTAAGGAGCTGTTAATGACCTATTTATAATTTTTACTGCCTTATTTCATAGCTTGACATCCCAGAAGAGCATTTATTCTCCCCAAGAGGTTTTGCCTAGGTCTACTTGGCAAGCAGTTTGCATTTGCCTGGTGGACTGAAAATAAAGAATGAGTACAGTCTGTCTCTGACAGCACAGTATCTTTTTCTCATATTTCCAAAATGTTCACTGACTTCCACAAGACTCGAGAAGCAAGGATCAAACACTCCTTTTTACTACTGTGCCATGAGCTATGTCAATCCACTGTGAACAACGGCCTGTTACAGCTAGGTAAAGAAGAAATTATAATAGTGCAATGGGGGGGTTATAATTAATAAATATAAATAATGGTGGTTGTAATGGTTTTTTCTGCCTTGAATTTCACTGACTAGTGGGAACAATAAGAACTTTTTAAGATACCATAATGTAGGCCATAATATTTTACTTTTTTATTTTTTTACTTTAATCACATCCAGATACTGACAATGAGAAGACAAAGCTATGCCTAGTAGGATGAAGAAGCTATGCAAACAGACATGGACTAATCCAGTGGCACGCAGCAGTAATGGAAGGACATCCTGGTCACTCTGGAGCAGCAGCAGCTTTACCTAGGTATGAATTGCTTTCTAATATAAATATGTTTAACATCCCTATTTTTAATATTTAATTCTTATTTTTAATATTTAACTTCAGGGCACAACGTTTTGAGGCATCAATACAAGTAAAGGGTTTACATTACTGGTTGACACCAGATACGTAAAGTAATTCCCTTAAGAGCCTGCTTTTTGTCCAGAAAAAGTAGTTAATCAGTAGTATATCTGAAATCCCTCAGCTTCTTGAACCCAACATAGAGGGTTTAGACAGCTGAACAACACCCTGTTTACTGCTCTACTGTCAGACTTGCTGGGTAATTCTGGACACATCACTTATCACTTAATTTGCCATACCATCCTCATGCTTGTGAAGAAAGGACTTGTAATCTCTGAATGAGAAATGTGTTATTGTAGGTCCAGATCATCTGTTGCTTTGTCAGACAGAGTACTTCAGCTATGCCTCCTCATGTTTGTTGGCAAAATTGACTCTGCTCTGAGTTTAGCTGGTTTAATTTGGCAGATCTGAAGGAAAAAAAGAGCAAGCTAAAGAGCAAACTGCCTTCACTAACTTTTCTGACATTGCATATTTGCTAGATCCTTATATATGTTCAAGATTTTAATTTTATTGCATTAATATACATGCCCTGTAACTTTGGTCACACGAGCTTTTTCCTGACAGGGTTTAGACTGTTAGTTAAAGAAAACGCTGTGTGAGAAAAGGTGATTTCTGAGAACTGCAGAAAGAAATTACAGTGCAATCAAAGTTGCTCAAGAAAAAAGTGATACTGAAGTCTGCCAATCACTGCAAAATAAATGGTTAATTTTCTGCTTCTAGCATAGCTTATGAGATTACATATCAAAGGGATGCAAGCTCTGTGCCGGAAGCAGGTCTATTAAGGAGGAACTTAAGTACTGCACAGTACAGTCAGTAGGTCCATTGCTGTTCTTGCTACCAGCACTCACTGTCAGCTGTTGGATAACCTTAAAAGATTTTGGTGTTTTATTAAAGGTTGAGTACTATTCGGGAGAGGAAATATTATGTGGTTTGAACAGAAATCTATTTTAAAACTCTACTAGTTTAGTTAAACTGCGATAATTATTCTTGTTCTACAGAAAATAAAAAGCACTGTAGGGAGAAAGTTGCCAAGCATGGTGTCAGCCTTGTTAGAAAGAGCGAGGAAAGTTTTGCCATGGTCTGTACTTGTCGGTGTCATTTGCTGGGTGACAGAGGACATCTTCCCCATGCCAGTACATCCACTGGTGTGTCAGTGGAGAAGGAGATACGTTGTCCGTGTGAGTGGCATTGAGGAGCTGCTTAACACCCTGGAGGTCCTGTGGAGTGTCAGGATTTGTGAAGTACTTGAACTCTGCTAATAGTACCATGTACTTATAAATAAATCATAGCCACAGAGATTTAATTTAACTACACCTGAAATACACAGAAATCATTACTTCTTTTCTAGGTCAGCTGTATGATGCAAAGAAATCTTGTAGTGGAAAAGCTTTAAAAATCAGTGAATTTTTTTGTGAAAATATAGGGTACCTTATCTATTTGAATTACCTGCTTTGTGTAGATTAGCACATATCCCATTCTGTGTATATTCTAGATAGTGTGACTTCCTTAGGAGGTTGTAAAGAAATAACCGCACAGAACACAATACTTTTTTCTATTTTTCAGAGTAATTTTGTGTATATACTTCATAACTTTTTTTTTGCAGTGAGTTGGAAAGTAACCTTTGCAGTATATCATATAAATAGAAGACTTCTCTTTCAAAAACCTAGTGTCCACTCACTGCTGCTGCTTGTAAAGCCATGAAGAGAACTACCCACCGTTTCCTAATAGGAGAAGCTGTGGCGACTTGCTGTGACTTCAGGGAGAGAGGGAGTCTTCGTGATAGAAGATAATAAAAGTATGATGACTAAGCAGAGTGCTGAAGGCCTATCAGATAAGGTACTACAACTCTTGTACTGAATTGAATAGATTGTTAAGAACTTGCCATGCTTATCTTAATGGTCAGACACAGAGAAACCATACGAGCAGGAAATGCTCAGAACAGAAAGGGAAAATGAGTTACTGGGACAACTGTCCCACAGCTCTACTTAGTACAGCTGAGAAAGGAGGGTCTAAGAGGAATAGATGACATCTCACACACTGCACAGCAAACAAGAGTGTTTCTTAGCCCTGTGGTCACTCCCTGCAGAGCACTCTCTCTCCATGTACCTGTACAGGATCTGGACATGCCAGCTCTGTGCTGGCTGAGGAAACAGCCCGATTCCTATGTTGATGAGGCTGGGTTTGGTGGTGTTTTTTGTAGGGCAGGGAAAGACATTCTGCCTAAGTATTAGTATAAACTTTTTGTTAATCCATTTTGGTTTTTATTGAGGCATTTACCTGTGTCTCAGAATTGTTTTATTACTTGACCAAGACCAACCAGTTAGAAATACTCACAGAAAGCATCCCTTGACTAAATACTGGGTTTGTGAAAGAGCAGAGATAGTAAAAAGCATTCAGTAAGTCTGAATACTTCTAAATAGATCATGGTTTAAAGGGCAAATAAGCCTTCAACAGACACACCTCCAACTTTGTATGACTACCTTATTAGCATTAAGGGACTCTGACCCTTACCAAATCTTTAATATCTAACTTTCCTTGTTATCAAAACAAACCTCGCTCAGGTGCAGTGTGGTCATGCTGGCCTGTGCAGAATAGTTTTCCTGCTAAGAAAAAACAACTCTGATGTCAAACTGTGTCCAGTGAGAGTGCTCAGCAGGCCTGGATTTCTGTGAAGGACAAAAGGGGCTAGATTCTCCTCCCTGGAAGCACCACCCATTCTGAATCATCTGAGCTGGAAGTACTGGCATAATTGCAAAACATCTTCACACAGATGGTATGATCCAGTGTGGGTTACACTGGGATTCTTGAGAGAGAGATTTGGCTGCTTGATTAAAATGTGATGAGGATGGATTTTCACTGTTGGGATTTTTTTGATTACATTTTTTCACAAAGTGGATAAACCATTTTTCCTCTTTAGTGTCACAGGGTTACAGAGTATGAACTTTTCTTGACTTATTTCCAGATAAACATAACACACTGTAAAGGTCAGGTTGTTGTTTAAATTCAACTCACATTCACTTCCATGTAGCATCTCTGTGTATCACATCTGCCATTCAAAATTTTTAAAACACAGTTTCAAAGTTATAGAGTTCAGACACTGCAAATCATACTGAATTTTGGTCACTGTCACAAAGGTCCAGATCCCTGCAGGGCATATACTTACGTGGATGTCACTGAAAGTTAGGGGCCACAAATAGTTTTACGGTAAAGAAAATCTGCCTTTTCAGCTATGGCTTCTTACTTGAATCACTTTTATTTCTGGTGACCTAGGCTGGAGCACTGAAGTGTGTAGATGAGGTGTGCTGGACACTGAACACCTCTACTTATGGCAAGCCTTTGGATGCTCTGGACCCTACTCTCCATTGCCCTAAATGTTCTGTAGTTGTTTAGGCATGTGCAGCAGATGCAAAGTATTATTAAATCCAAATTCTCCACTTATGTCATTGGTAACATTTTGTGGATGCTTTGCAGAGATATATGTGGCATCAATGGAAATTCAGAGTTTTAGGAATCTGATTTCCAGAGATTTTGAGTTCTTTTTATACCATCTGAAGCCATTTTCTGAAAACTGGGTTCTAGGTAGTAAAGTCTGGCAGGCAAAGTTGGGTTCTGCAAAATTGGATGCCACCTCTGAAAAGAGGTCTGCGACAGAGCCAAGACAAGAATCTAAATCATCTGATACCCAGCCCCATGCATTAACCACAACACCGGTCTTTTAATTCTGTGAGCTTGAAAGCTGACTTGTTACAAATAAGTAGAGTTTTCAAAACTCATCCACAGCGTATGTAAAATAGTGTTTTGATGTGACTTGCTGATGGTAGAATTCTGATGTCTGAAATCTATTTCAACCTCAAATGTTCAAAGAATGTGGTTCAAATCAATTTATTCTTCATTGCTGTGAAGTTAAGCCCCACATGAATGAACATTCCTTTAAACAAATTGGTTAATGGTGCACTTTTTTAACCATTCTTTATCTGTTTTCTGAATTTTTAACTTCAGTTTTTACAGCATGCTTTTACATAGGTATGTACTTGGTTTCTGTACAAACACAATGAAGGAATGCTGTTGTTTAGAAAGAAAATATTGTTACATGCTATTGGATTTTAAGAACAGCCCTTACATTCTTTTAAACAGGAATACTTGGAAAAGAAAAACATGTTCTAGAGAACATGACACCTGAGGTAGTGGTAATTTGTGTGAATTATTTAATTAGTCTGTAGTTACTTGCAGTAATGACTTTGTCATACAAAGTATGACCTGAACAGAACGAATGAGCTAGCTTGCATTGCTGTACATGTGTATATGTGACAATAAAGATACTGAATTTGTGAGCAAAAGTTATTCTCAGCACCCCACTGTGATGGATTGATTTGTAACAGTTACTGTGTACTTAGCAGCCCCTGTGTAGTTCTCATAAAGAGGACACCCTGCAGTGTTTCACAGATACAAGCAATTCAAGATCCATTGTGTATTTTTAGGATATATGCAGGTCTGCATGGACTCAAGCTCCACATGAGGATGAGTTATGGGGAGAGTAAGGTAGAGTTAAGTGTGTTGTAAGAATCTGTTATTTTAATTCATTTCAGGAAAAAAAAATATGGTCTGTACATACTAGAAACTAGAAAGCAGTGAGTATGAAGAAAGGCTGAGAGATTTGGGTTGTCCAGGCTGGAGCAGAGGAGGCTTCAGGGGGACCTTACTGCAGCCTTTCTGTATAAAAGGGGGCTTATAGGGAAGGAGGGGAAAGACTTTTTACCAGGCCTGTAGTAACAGGACAAGGGGCAGTGGTTTTAAACTGAAAGAATGCAGGTTTAGATTGGACATAAGGAAGACATTTTTTATGGTGAAGATGGTGAGATGCTGGCACAGGCTGCCCAGAGAAGCTGTGGCTTTCCCCCTCTCTGGAAGTTCAAGCTCAGGCTGGATGGAGCTTTGAGCAGTGATCTAGTGAAAGATGTCCCTGCCCATGGCAGGGGCTTAGGCTCGATGATCTTTGAAGGTGCCTTCCCACCCAAACCATTCCGTGATTCTGTGATTTTAGGAGTTGCGGTGACTGAGGCAAGATGAGATGCAACCAGAAACTTCAGAGCAGAGTGCACCATGGAAGTAGGACATGCAAGCTTAGTAAACAGCCCATGTACAAGGATGTTGGAGAGGTTCAATCCTGACTGATTGAGTCCTGCAGGCATGCAGGATGCAAGAGGTTAGGAGATGGAAACATCAGAACCTCGGTTTCCTGGTCCATGGGATGCAGGAAAGCCCGTTACGCTGCTGTGCTGCAGGGCTTTTTGAGCTCTCCAGCCTGACTATGCTGTTCCTGCAGTGCTCTGTATAATACTTCCAGACCAGGAGGTTTGGCTAAAGGAGAGACATTTCAGAGTGAAGTGTGTTAAGTAGCTTTTCCAGAAAGCATAAGAATTGTCAATATATGATATCAATATATGATATTGCTGCATGGTTTGAATTGCACCTTTCGCTTTTTTCAAAGGACTTGGGTTTTTTTAAAGCCTTCTGTTTTTAAAAAAGACCAAATGGATTTCTCAGAAGTGCTGGACATTAGCAGAGCTGATTGATCTATTTGCACCGCAGATGCTCACCATGATTACTTTTTTACCATACTCCATTTAGTGGTAAGAACATGACATGAAAGCAACCCAAGACCTGCTTCAAAAATGACATGCTGCTTTTTTTTTTTGCCTTTTTCTCCTACTACCACAGCAGAAGAGAAATAAGGCATGAGAGGTGAGAACTAGTGAGTACTGCCCTTGAAATTTCTCACTGCAGGCCTCTGGAAGCTACCCTGGTTAAACAAAGGCTGAAAACTTAAGAAGACTGAGAATGAAAATTGGCAAATAGTTCAAATAAGTGGATGCACCTCTCTCCTTACATTGAAGCCTCTCTCCTTACACTGAAAAAATGTCTGAAACTTTCAACTAGCAATTTTTCAGAGATTGTTTGCCAGGTATTTCAAAGGAAATAAGGCAAAACAGAAGGAAAAGGAAATTAAGGGTGGTGGGATTTTTTTGTAAATAGCAAGTTGAGATTGGGTGTAGTCAAAGTATCTGTATGAAAATTGTTATGCTTCCTTACAAGGAGGATATTGAGGTCTGAAACCAGATAATGACACAGAGTGTTTCTTTACTTGGAATCCAGTAGCCAGACTCACGAAGAGAAAGTCTCAGATGTGGATAAAAGGCTGTGAGGGTGTCACCTAATTGATTAGAAGCAGCGAAGTGTCAGACATCTGAACCATGCAAAGCACAAGACTGTTCTCTAATTTCTCAAATTCGGCAGTTTTGATGTCACTTGTACATAAAATTAGTATTAATCATTGGGAAAAAAAATGCAACCTTCTCCCTTTAATCTTTCTGCCTTTAATCATCAGATTATAAATGCAGTAGCACATTCTGGATGTCAGTAATGCATTTTTATCTGGCAATTGCTTAATGCACACAGGAAAATGGATAGGCCTGAGACACAAAACAGTGAGACAGACATAGTGCTGCTTGAAAAAGGTAATAACCTCTTTTCTGGATTGTCATTAGGTCTAACAGCTTTGGATATCCATATAAATAGAACTGTTCCCAAGAAGGATACACCATATTGCACTGTTGCTGTTTTTCCTGCAACCCGTGTAAATACCTGTCTCGTTCTTTTTGAAGAGACATGATTCTACGTAGAATTAGCTTTAGATGCAAGGGAGTATTAGGAAAAGCACCGTGATCAGGTTACTACTAATCAGCCAGTGAGTGACTAAGACAGGAGGTGGCAGTCTTGAGTAGCAACTCACTGCTGTCTCAGTTTAAGCTCAGGCACAAACTAGAATCAGAGCTGGACACAACTCAGCATGTGAGCCCTTTTTCTTATACGTCATAATGGCAAGCAGCTTAGGTACTGAAGATGGCAATAACTAGCTTGGGCCTTAGCTTTGTCCTTTGTGTCTGATCATTAAAAATGTAGCTAAGTTATTTAATAATTGTAATGTGGAGTTTATGAGTTTTCCTTGACTTTTTAATATTTGGATCAATAGTTGAAGATGGAAAGACTGCAGCACAGTGGAGAGGCAGAACTTAATGTTTCATTCTCATCTCTGTTTGTTTCTTTTAACTAGGAAATCACGTGGCAAGCTCCCAATAAAATACAGTGTTGTTTTGTTAAAACAATAGGTATGTCTAATTCTGGTCCTCCTGAGGCTTCCTCAAAGTCAGATGATCCTTCAGCCCCTGACTGTGGTCTACAAGCAGGTCCTGAGGTACTCCTCACTCTCTTGTGAGTTACCACAAAGTAATGTCAAAAACCTGCTTTTATTGATAATACCACTGATTGAAATGTTCTTAATGCAAAACTTTGCAATGACCTAGTCTGAGCAGAGGAGGGAACTTGATGACATTATTGTTTTACTCTTTGAAAATGCTTAGTTGGAAAAAGACAAAAAAAGCTTAAATGAATCAGAGCAGCTACAGGCGACATCCCACTTGTAATCTTTGGGAAGAATGTGAACAGCATCATTCACTGGGACGATCAGAATGTAACTAAGAGACTTCTGCAGCATTGCTGATTTCCTCTGGGTATTCATAGTAGGAATTTAACTTGTAAATTTTATGGTAATTTTTGTATATCTATTGATTGGTTTTCCCTAAAACCCCACATTTTAAATATCAGTATTTTGGACCAAATCTTAATTTACAGTTTTTCATTCAAATGCAAATGAAAAGTCCTCCTTTAAAAGTTTGCAAAGCAACAAATTCTTCAAATAGAGTAAGTTGCCTCACTGCTCTACTTAGAAAGTACACGTTTTTATAATCCTTGATCCATAACAGAACTAATTCTCTAAGCTTGTTTTCTGTCACAGCCTGTAGACAAAAAATACTTTTTTTTTCCCCTGTGGCTTGAATCCTTCAGTTCCCCTGTGTATGCACAAATCTGTCTGCTCCACACAGACACAGCAGCCTACCTGGATGGACCTGAATGCGAGATGTTTTCTGTAACAGTCCAGTTCTGTTAGACACAGCAGACATTGTCGTGAAACCTTTTGTTTAATCTCTTTATTAAACAAACATTTTCCTAAGTTTGCATAAGAAGTTGCCCAGCCATGGCTTCCACACGGTCCTTTACTAACTAGCAGGGTGTGGTGATTAAATTTCCTCAGAGGCTTTTCTTCCATCTGACTACCAAAGAGTAATTTATTCCTGGGTTAATATCATGACTTACTCGCTTTGTTTCTTCACCCCCTTCATCTGTTGGAGATAGATCAGTGAGTTAATAGCTGTCTTTTTAGTGCGAAAAGGGGGTGGGGGAGGATTCTTTGAGCCTGATTCCCTAAAGAAATAAGGCTTCTGTGATCGTACACTGCCAGTTCCAACATTCAGCAGTAATAACATGGAACCCTGTTGCCCATTTCATATGAAGGAAAACAGAGGACTCTAGTCTTCCAGCCTCCTAGCAATTGTCTGAAAATGGATGGCTGGGAGGAAGAGGGAGATCCTACTACTACCTTCTAGTAAGGAAAAGCTTGCAGCGTGAACTCATTTCTTATTAGACAACTGAAAATTGACTAGGTATTTGTTCATTTAGAAGATACATGCTAAATTCAGCTATCACAATTATGCCATTTGAGATTTATTTGGGGTCAAGATGAGCAACTGTCTTTTTGTATGTGCTTTTTTTTTTTTTAATAAGGCCACTGAAACGGAAAGAACGTGCAAAACTCGCTTCATACAGCTGATGGGTATTGATCAGTACTCTTAGGGTGAAGGCTGAGTCTTAACATCTGTTCTGTGCATTAGTTTAATTTTCACTCCTTCACAGTCATGTTTATGGGATTGGAAAATGTGCTGAAATGAATTATGGTCCGTGAAAAAAGTGCAATAAACTTGGGCCTTAGAATGTCTGTGTTGCTGGAGAAATATCATTTCCTTTTTTATAAGCAAGTCTTTTTGGAGCCTTAAGGACTTATTTTGTGTTTCTTGCTTTTCTTAGGACAAGAAGTAGTTGTGGCCTTGGCTGATTTAGAGGCTGGAGAGATGTTTTGCTCCAGATCTAGGTGTGCAGAGATCTAGAGATATTTCATCTATGGCCACATGAGTCCTTCCAGTTGCAACATACTGTGACCTGTCACAGAGCAGGTTTTGAGAGTTCTCCCTAATTCATATTAAACACAATTAGGTAGATTATTTTAAGCACTTTAAAATCCTGGTTTGAGATATGGCAGCTGGCTTTTCCTCACCTGAATTAGCAGTTCTCCCATTAACTCATCTGTTGGCACATCTGAAGAGTGGTGAGGAACTTCTGTGATTGTTAATCCTACCCACTGGCATTGCTTAGATGCAGAATAAATCATCTGTACGTAACCTTCAGCCCTGCTGATAGTGCACAAGCATATGGCCCCACAGGCAAGACTTCCGCCCGTACAGAAGATAAATGAATACCATTTGGGGACAGGAGTATCTAAGCTCAGCAAACAGCAAGAAAAAGACTGACTTATGTACTTGTTACAAACTAATGCCAGCAAGCAGAATCCCATTTAAAATAAGGCCAAATGTGAAAGTGGTTTCTTACACTGAGAAAAATTGGAGACAGGTGGAAACAGGGTATTTGAAGAACCGTGTAGTGGTTTGGGGCACCGAGGAGATCTGAGTGTCAGAAAAGTCCTCTTTAAATATACATTGGAGTTTTTAAGAAGATGTAATGAAATATAACTTGGACTGTGAACAGCACAAGCAGATATTTAGGGAACCCTTGCTCTCTGTGTGGTAGGAAAATCTCAGAGAAATGAGCAAGTAGGTCCATGACCAATGGAATCAATGAAGCCTGGTTTCCAATGGGTTCGTGTCTCATGCAAGTTTTTCCCCTGGCCTGGATGGTCTCTAGTGCTGTCCCAAATGGAGCATCTGATGTCTTATAAGAATGGGGCTCTTGCTACATCCTTTTCCATGGCTGGAGACACCATTTGGATCTCCCTGTCTTCCTAGCTGGTTGCCTACTTCCGCTAAACTTGAGACAACTTTGTATCTGGAAACCTGTGATTCGTTTTCAAACTTAGTTGAAAAGCAGATGCTGGATTCAAAAGCTACTCAAAGAGGAAGTGTAGACAGTGGAATAGCCACTCATACACAAAATATGATGACAAGGCTTTTTTTCCTTAGAAAATCGGAACAGTTGGAGAAGGCACTTCCTCCAGATTTGGTGATTTCCAGCATTGGCAAGGTCAGTTCCAGTTGGGGCACAGAAAGGGTAAAACCTGCTAACACATTACAACCCTTGAAACTGTTTCCTAGTAGAGAGCTGGGGTACAGGTTTATAACATTGTACTTTTGTGGTGGGTTTGTTGGCATTTGCTTGGAACTTGGTTATTTATTACATGAAAGTACATATAGTTAAAATTTCAGGTGTTGGTCTAGATTATGGTGTTAAAACTATTTTTAGGCAGATGTTACTGATAAGATTAATTTTGCTTAACCTGTTAGTCATTACAAGGTACTATACATCTTTTTTTCTAGGTGGGAGCTGCAGTGTGTATGAATGAGAAAACAAAATCCAGTAACAGGTGCATAAAACAATTTACCTGAACATGCATCTAGATCAATTTTAATAGGCACATTTTGTGAGCCAGAACAATCGCCTGTATTTCTTATCAACATTTTTATCAGCTCTTCATCCCAGTAGGCCAGAACGCCATTGTTTTGCTAATGCTTTCGTTGACTTGAAAAATAACCCTCTTTGGAGTATTTGAGAACCCATAGCTGAAGTATGTGGTGGTGGCAGGCTATGCTTTTGTCCTGGGGAAAAAGAAGTGCTTTAACAGAAAATGCAGGAGGAAACTTTCAGAAGAACTGTTTAAATAAACAACTGCATGTTTTCCCCTTTGCCTCTGCAAACTTAATTTAGTTCCAGGCATGGGTTTGAATAAGCTACCTGGTGTTTGCTAACACCAGCTAACAATTTATTTTAAAGACAGTAATGTCTACCTTGTGTCAGACTTCATATGAAAAACAATATAGGTCTCATCTAGATTATGTCACTGAATGTAAAGAAAAAAATGCATGCATAGGACAAAATGCTTCATCTAGATGCTTAGCCAAGTGCAAAGGTTTTTCCACCAAGTAGAAAATGCCTGTTGAGATCATGAGGGTGGCAGAATCTGTGTAGATAGGTGTGATAAAAAGATTTCTCTGCCTCGATGAAATTTGCAGTAGGAATGTACCAGGCACTAGGGCTTGCAACAGACTAATACTTCAGTTAAACAAACTGTAACTCTTGCTTCTAGACTAGACCTTAGGATGTGTTTTCTAACAACACAGCTCTTATCCAAGGATAAGTTCTTTTTAAATCTGAGGAAGTTAATTTCTATTCTCCACTTTTATACCATTTCATATACTATTCTATGAGCTAGAAGACTTCTGTATTCAGTTCCTTCCTTCCAAGACTTAGTTTTTTTAATTCTAAGCAGCAGTCAGCTCCCAGGGGATGAGCCCTGCTTTCAACATTTGCAGCTGATGATATTGAACAACACTGAGGTAGTTAAGATTAGGATTCCCCTTGTTAAGGAATTCAGGGTGGTGTCAAACCTGCCAAATGACTCTTTCACAACACTCTGATATAGGTGGCATGACCGGTGTGTTCAAATCACTCCTGCCTGAGCAGTGCTGGGTTGTTGTAAACGCACACAGGTATCTTGACAGTTTGGATCTGTGCTTGCATTAACATAGCCAATATCTGAATCAACTCCAGCTCCAACATGGGTAATAGTAAGTGGTTTTATTAGACTCCTAAGACCATTTTCCTGCATTGAGCATAATATTTGCCAGAAGGCCAGAACAGAGCCTTGGGTATGATCTATGAGTTTGCCTGATACATATGGTAAACAAGGGTTTCTTCTGATTTGAGCTGTCCTTCAGATATCATGAAGGTTAAGTGCCTTCTTTCTGTTTATATCAACACTTTATGTCCTACGTGACTGGAAATGAAGAGTTTGGGAGATACTTTGTACTTGGGGGCAGTATGTGAACAGCATGGTCCCCGTGAGTCTGGAAGTGGAAGAGGTGTGACCCTGGCAGTAGATATGGGTGTAAGTGTTGGTGGCTGCAGGAGGGACAAATACTTTTTCTCTTAACATGCGCACTGTAAGTCACAGCACCTCACATGGCATTTTCCCTTCCCACTTTGAGTGTTCCTTGGGTAGTATTTTGAATATTATCAGCTTAAAAATTACCTGTTGCTCACTGATTTTATTGGTGAATATCTAAGAAGATCTGAAAGCTACAGCTCATGAGCAGGACAGTTTTAAACTTAATTTCTTTTCCTTTCCTCCTCCTATTTTTTCCCTGAAATATGACCTCATCATTCCTGGGCAATTTGTGGTAGTCATTTAGCAGTACTGCTGCTAGATGTGGGGATATTAAAGTTAACGAAAATCACGTAGTTTAACTTCTAGAACCCAGGCTAAAAATGTAATGCAAATGAATTGATAATCTGCCTTTTTTCCTGGTGAAAATGAATGCACTGTGTTATTGAGTCAATAAAGATCAATGCCATGATGGCATTGTATGCAGCTTTGCTTTTCTTACTGAAGAGAGCTCAGAATTAATTGACAAAGTAAAATGAATCACACCCTAAATTCCAGCCAGCTTGCCTCAGCAAATGGTCAATAGTCAATACAGAGAAGCAGGCACTTCAGAAAAGTATTTGTTCCATCTACCTTAGATAGTCATTTCAGGATAGAGGAACTCATCCCTTGGAGGGAGGAAGGGATGCTGTCTTGTATGTGCAGCTATGATTGCTTAGCTCTCAAATTAATTCCACTCTAACTGGCTTATCCAACTTTTTTTTTTTTTTTACCAGAAACACGTGAAAATGCAGTCAGTATTTGCAGCTGCAAAGCTCTGCAGAAACAGAAGTTGCCCTGCTATGTTTCACCCTGCTCCACAGAGCAGCAGAGAAGATTCTTTCATTTACCCACTGAGAACAAAGTGCTGATTTGGCCCCGTGGTTCTTAGAAACTGTCCTCGTTACTTCCTGTCGTTGTCTCAAGCTGTGCATTTCAGATGTGAATGGGGATCTCCTCAAAATCTCTTTATGTTTGTGGTGGTATGACATGATTCCTTGGACAGATGTAGATGGGGGGTGTTTGCCAGTAAAAAGTGAGCAGAAAGCGAAAACATGGCAGAAAGTTTTCTCATTTGCCTTCTGAGGAGTTGACGCTCACAGCCAGCTCACTCGGCTAGCAGCGTTCCCTACTGCTGACCTCGCCTGACATGTTCCGCAGAGGCTGGATGCTAAATCTCGTTTCCTAAGGCTTTCAGCACTTTGCATGATTGCTGCTCCTTTCATCCTGAGACACAGTTTACAGGGCCAGGCAGTGAGACGGTCCCTGCTCGCTTTTGTAGCGTTGGCAGCAGCGCTTAGCAGCTCCTTTCACACAGCTCTGCGGCAGCCTGACATCGTGAAGCTGTCTGCAGGCCAGACAGTGCTGCAGCAGAAGCAGACACTTCTGAACAGAATTGCTGGCTGCATTAACAGATGATGAAATTTAGAAGATGTTCGTTTGAATGGTTGTGGTGCTTCAGTGTATCCTAGTGTTCACTGACATATGTAAATGATATTTTCTATGTGGTGGGAGAGGGGGATATATCACTGCAGTGCTCTGACACCTCACCTACATCGGTGGCCTTTTCTCAAACCCTTTTGGATGCCAAAATTTAATCAAGTGCTTTCAGAATCTGTGGATGACCGGGCAGAAACCAAGTGAGTGTCTTTAAAACCATTTGTACTTTCTGTTTTGTGACCTTGGCCGATGGGTGATTGAGAAAGTTGCTCACATGCTGTCTGCACCTGCTAGCTTTGCCATGCAGCAATAGGTCATTTCCTTTCTAAACATGACTGGCTTCTGATACCAGTGGGAAACTGGCAGCTCTTAAAGAAAGCAGTAGATTCCAGTTTCCACTTTTGGCTTTTTGCTGAGATAGGAAAGGAGTTGTTATTGTAACAGTCCCAGTGCTCTGTGTCAGAACTCTTCTTCCCACATAGCTGCTTTTTCAGTCATTCACAAACAGTTTGTCCATAGCATACGGTATCGTCTCTTGTACTGTGAATTGGATTGCCCCAAGATAAATATTTTCCCAATGTCATGGGCTGAATTCTAAATAGAACTGTGCAACCTCCAGTGAAGATATTTCCCTCTTCATTTGTCTATTGATCTTTTTTCCTCATTTCTGTGAGAGAATAAGAGAGTGCAGAATGAAGTGGCTATCTGGTGGTAGGCCTTAAGAAACAACATATTGGAATTGAAGCATACTTTTCTCCCTATTTCTTTGAGGGAAGTCACATCCATTATTCTTTCCCTTCTCCAGAAATGATGGAAAGTTGTTGTGACTTCTTTGTAAGGGGTATTTAAATCAGCAGGTAGGGAATCAGTGGTGCTGGGCAGGATGTAGGCAATTGCCTCATCTCCAGCCTGAATTATCACCTTTGCAGAGAACTGCAAAGGAGTTACATTGCTGACAGCAAGGTGGTGAATCTTGTTTCCACCATTAACAGCATAAAGCAGCTGCACTGGCTTTACAGGCAATTTAAAAGATTTGCTCTCCCTGAAAGTTAGGGTAAATAGTTTGTGTCTTTATAAATGTGTAGCCTTCCTGTCAGTTGCAGGAGATGGAGGTAGAATCATGTGGGGTTTTTCTGTGCTCTCATTTAGCGTTAATAATGAAACAGATAATCCTATTTGTCTTAAAATCAAGGCAAATATCTCTTGTGTTCTGTCCATCTGTTCCAGACACCAACAGCATGCTCATCACCATGGTATTGGAACAGTCTGGTACACAAATAGCAATCAGCAGTTATTAACATAGTATTATTACTTGGTCCATAAAACTAATACTGGCAGAGATACTGTACATCACACACTGGGAGAGAGTTTCTCAGCTGATGTATTTTGTTCTGCCAGAATATAATAATACTCTGTATAAAAATCAGTAAAAGGAAGCAATTTTTATTATTTCACACAAGCAGTATATATCACCAGTGTAATATATATCAACATTTTCTCTTTATACCCAGTAATTTATAGCTATCCTGTTGAAGAATACCATTCTTTAGAAAACAAAGGAAGGGTTTTTTTCATGCACAGATCACCAAACCACTGAAATCTCCCTTTTCCCATCCTTTCCCCTGAGCTGTTGATATAAACTGATACAGAAGTGGCTTTTTATATGCAGAAGGCCATTTATCTCAAACTGGACAAATTAAGCTTTACTCAGCATGCAGTCTCCTTCTGTAGTGCTGGGTGGGTGACGTGATTGCAGCCCACTAGGAAACTTTAAGTCACTCAGTCTGCACACACTAAAGCAGTTCCTTCAATACCTTTTGAAAAGACTAAAGCTCGCTCTCTGCTTTTCTAGCCTGTGGAAGGAACAGGCACTTTTCAGACCAACTTTTTTTTCAGGATTTAGCTTACCAAAGAAGCAAACTGCAGTCCCCCAAAAGATCCTGGACACCCTACAGAATTTAGGGGTTCCCTACCTGTCCTTGCTCCTCTTCATACATCTCATTTACACACGTTCAAAAGTCCAACTTCAAAACCCTCATTTTTATTTGGTCACTCTGACATTCTGGAGTTGAACAGCCATGCTTTCAAAATCTCTGGCATTTAAAATGCTGGTTAAAATACATAGATTCCTCTCAGGTGGCGTATTTGTACCAAACTGGTTAAATGAATAGTCCATCTCTGTATAATTTTTTCCCCTTTGTAACCAGAATATATTCCTGGGAAACCGATTTTGCAAACTTCTCTGCAGAGACTTCTACACAGAAGCAAGATGGAGCCTTCTCAGATTGCAGCTTCGCAGTTGCAGTGTTATAACTCTGAAACAAAAGTGAAAGCAAGGCATTATAGTTCCGAGTTTTTACTTACAGCAACTTTCACTTGCTTTAGATGGCAAATTGCTGCCAAACTGACATTTCTGTAAGAATTACAGTGTCCATACCAGTGCTGCTAGAATGAAAGTGAACATCTTTATTTGAGCTGGGTGTGATTACGGTGGCACAAGCAGATTGCATCGGCCATTGTTACTCTTTCAGTAAACATGAAACTTACGGCCGGGATATTGGCTCAGCCTCTATTTATACATCAATAGCTTTTTTACAGAAAACTTAACTGGAATAATTAAGCTTTACAATAAACTAACTAAAAATGTAAATGGATTGTTAAGATCACAGTTGCCAAACAGGATGTGTATGTGTGGAGCCTGACTGAAATTGATGGAAAGGCCAACAGGAATCTTGTTTTAAAAACATGATCGTTCCTCACAGTTCAGCTCTGCCTTGAACACTTACCTTCTGTCTCGACTGTGGGAAGGAGTCTAAAGTCCTGGGTGACTTTCATACCCGTCTGGCTACAATGAAGAGCAAAGTACAGTATTTTTATCTTGTCATTCCCTGTTATCAATCTCAGTTATTAAGCAAGTGGTGGATATTAAGATGAACCTTGCCTTAACTATTTGTCATTTCTTATTAGACAGACTGCATGTTTCCCATTACATTTCTTTCAGGGCCTGTTGCTCGTTGGATGTGTGCCAGACTGTCCTTCAGGATACAGTGCAGAGGGCAGGAGAAGGAATGTGTTTGAACTTGGCATAATTGCAATGAACACAAAGGTACATTTGGAACTTTCTTGGAACTCTTTTTTGTCTTGCTATTGTAGGCCAGTATCTTGGTTCTCCGTAGTCAATTGCTTTGGAGCAATGTTATTGAGAAGAATGAGTCAGTTCTGGCTCGGTTTAATGGGTTTATTTGGACTGAAAAAGCTATAGCTGGGCTAAATGCTGTATCCACAGTTCATTTTATGTAGCTCTTTTTATCATGTACAGTGACTGCACACCAAAAGAAAATGAAGATATATTGCTCCAGCTTTTGTAAGAAGCATCTGTAACAGGCTTTGTTGTACCCATAAATAGGAAGTGGTTACAGAGGTCATTACCTTTCTCTGCTCCCGTGGTTGCAATGTACATCACAACATTACATGTTGCCGCTGCACAGTTTCCCCTTGTCCTCTTAATTTTGGATAGGCTGCATTCTTCATTCTCCTCAGATTTATGACATGGAGCACAAAATATAACCACTAAAATATGATGGGTGTTTATTTTGTACGTACACTCCAAGGAGGATTTGGGGGAAGAGCATGGCTTCGTAGCTTTGTAGAACTGGGTGCCTCCCAAAATAGTTGAGTGGGGCAGTCATTCAGTTTGCCAAGTGTTAAATGAGAACATGGGCATACTCTAGAAAAGATCACTGGACTCTTTCGAATCAACAAGGGATGCTGAGGTCTCTGATATTGCTAATGCATGCTGATGGAAAGCATAGTACTCCATTACCCTTTCTGATATATAGCATTAGAACAAAAAGCAGCAAAACAAAAATAATCACAGTAGAAGCTGTCACCCTTGTCCCCATGTGTGCTGTATCTCTTCTGCAGGGATCTCTTGAGGATACCAGCTAGGAAAGCAAATGTAGTTGTACTGATTTATTTTTTTCCTCAAGTGTAACCTCACATAATAAGCCTCTGTGGTTTCCTGCCCCAGCCCACTCTTTTAGGGTCTTGATTTAGGTATGATACCACTATGTCTTTTGAACAATGTATTTTAGTGTATTTTGTATTTGGACATAAACCCCCAGCTATGGAATAAATGTTACGTGGTGCAATATTGTGTTAGATAACGGCTGAATTTGAGTAGTTCATCTGATGGGTTCAAAATGTGACCTTTTTTTTGCATGGTAGAAAAAAAGAATATCTTTACTTAAGGAACATAGGCAATGTATGCAGTGTGTAGGGACTGCATTTACCTATGAATTAATTATCTTTAAATAGTTTTTTTTCTTAAGGTAAAAGGAGAAGATAATTCAAGTACCTCATCTTGAATAACATTCTTTGTAATTATTTTCCACCACAATAGCCAGTGAAACATGAATTTATTTTTTTTTTTAATTTCTTAGTGGTGAATTTATAGCTCCTGAAATTATATATCTGTTCTCTCTTCTTTTGTTTGCTTTCAGGGAGAAAGCAGAGCTGCTTCATCAGTGCCATTTCCATACCTGAGGAAAAGGATTACATTGATGAATTAGTGCAACAACCCTCTCAGACATGGAAGAATGCATCTTACAAGAAAATCCATAGGTGACTATGAGGCCACATTGGTCATCTTGCACCCACAGTGGTAAGCAGTCTTTTCAGATCTGGGAGAAATATTTTGGTATACCTGGATCTAAATCAAACTAAATTAAGCATCTAAATACAGAATTTGGAATTTAACATGGTGTTCCTTCTGAATATCAAAAATACTGTGAATATTTTAGGTTGTGTGTCTAAGTAGTATGGATAGGTGTACCAGGTCAGTGCAGACACAGTGCAATCTTCAAAAAAAAAGCAAAAAGAAAAGAGAGCCAGTGGGAGGAAAAAGGGAGTTAGTGAGAGAAAGAAAACAAATTCACCCAATCATTAAAACTTTGACTTGCATGGAAAAAATTACACACTTAGCAGAATCCTGAGTGTCATTTCCTAATTTTGTCTTTGCACAATCCAGATAAAGGGTGCATGTCTGTACTCATTTTCACTCACACACAGGTCTTCAAATTTGGAAGTTGTGTAAAAAAGAACATATTGGGTATTTGTGGAGACCTCTGGCTGTACCTGTTCCAGTAGAGCAGAAGCTAGGTTTCTGACTGTGGACTAAGGAACCCAGCAAATGTTTGCTTCCCATATTGGCTTTACTACTACTAAGAGTTTGACTACTTGTATTCACTGATTAATGTTTTAAGCAGAATGAAGCCTTCATTAATTCTATTTTTTAAAATATCTGCTACCAAAAATCAGAGTTATTTCACCTTTCAAAGACAGTTCTTTGCTTCTTCAGAGACTTCTTATTAAACTGACCTGTACCATCCTCCTCGCAGGACTGTAGTGTAGCCTTGTATGATACAAATTATGAGTTTCTGTCTGAAATAAGAGGGACACTACCTAATCCTGAGCTCACATCTGAAGGACTTTAAATAAAGGTTATCAACGAGAGGTCTGTAGGCTATCCTCAGATGGTTCTGTCTGTCCTGTTGTTAGGATGAAGATGAAAGCATTTGACTCTCTTAACAGAACCAGAGACTGAGCTTTTTTCCTTGAGCTTTTGTTGCATTTAAGGACTCATGCTGAATAACAATAATAAAAGATGAATCCCATCTGTTTTTCTGCTGATTGATAGTTTAATTTAGTGTATGACTACTCAAAGTTTAGTCTGCCAGCCAAGGAAGGTATGCGGTTATCGACATTACTGATAGGATAAATGAATTGTGTAAGCCTATTTTCAAATCTCCCCAAATCCCATAACACTTAACAAAGGAAAACTCTAGAGTTGAAATGCACCTGTTTACAGAAAGATACAGCATCAAATAGAGGTTTCATTTAGACCCTTGGGTGGACTAAGTGGCTTTGTTGTCTGATTCGTGCCTGCTGCCATTTTTAGGCATGGAATATAGCAGGAAACTGAAAAGAAAATAAGAATAAGGAAAGCAGAGAGATGTAAGAAAGACTTTTATACTTAGAAGGCTGTGGAGACCCATGCACTGAAAAGATCTGCATGTGCTCTGTTTTTGGGGTCTAGTTAGTGCTGTGTCTTTGAGCTGTAACAGCATTTCTCAAACTGCGTATCTAGCCCTTGCTTGGGCAGGACTCTGGGTTAATCCTGTGTGGGGAGAGGACAGTGCCTGTGAGGCCTGGCAAACATTGCTTGTCCTTTCCTCATGAAGATGCCCATTTGCTCCATATGCATGTATGGGAGGTGGCTCCTCCTTTTTCTCTGCATTCATAGCCACCATGAAAACAGATAATTCCACGAGACCCAAATGTGGTTGTACAGGTCTGAGGCTCTCTTTCCTGACACACAATGGGATTTCACGTGCATGTGCAAGCAGTCTCACAAGCCTGCTAATAAATGCCCTGGAACAAGTGAGAGGGAGCTTATGAGGGATGAGTAGGGAGAGAACAAAATACCAAGGGGCCAGAAAGACAAAAAAGCACAAAGACCAGTGAGAAAGAAATTCAAAACA
This sequence comes from Hypotaenidia okinawae, assembly GCA_027925045.1. Lineage (NCBI taxonomy): Eukaryota > Metazoa > Chordata > Aves > Gruiformes > Rallidae > Hypotaenidia > Hypotaenidia okinawae. Next base: position 13,732,060 of record BSDF01000003.1, on the reverse strand, counting down.
GATAATGCAAAGTGTAAAACAGAATCATTGATGTCAGGCCCGGAAACAAGTAGGGCATTCTATTGCTGAATCACACGGTGCAGGAACCCATAAATGTGTAACACACAAAACATGGAAGATGTTGTGCAAGGCAGGTGTGTAAAAAGGATGAGCAAACAGGACGATTGTGAGCAAAGGAAAAAATGAGAAGAATTTTTGAAAAAGGTCAGAAGAGAGAACAGTGCCACAAAAGCTGCTATTGAACTAAAGGGGTGAGAGAGTAGAAGGAAAGCTGAAAGAAAGTACAGCCACTTATTTGATTTGCCATTTTTCATCAGAAACGTATCCCTTTGCCACTTCTGGGTGCAACCCACATATATAAGAAAATACAAGTTTTGCCACTTAACTGGGTGAAAGGTCCTTACAGAACCCTGGCAACCCCAATAAAACAACCTTCAGTATTAAATCGATGGCAGTGTTAAATGACATCCTGTGCCAAGCAAGGAGAATGCCAGTCCAGCTGGATGAACACATGCCAGAGCTTTCAGATGATAACTGGTATGATGAATTGAACTCTTGAGCAAGTGGGTACCTAGACAAAGAGCAGAGCGACCAAATTCCATGGTTGCACTACCATGCTATCTCCGCTGGGTTGCAAAACACATGAGTCAGAGGTAGAAGATAGCCCTTGGCAGTATGTGTGGAGAGTACTATGATCCCCACTTAAGCAAACCCATGCCTTCTTACTTCCTGCTGTTTCCAAACACTTTTCAAGTGTCCTTCCTAGCAGTACTCTGTCCCAATGTGGCAGCCAGCCAAGGTCTGCATCAATAGAAAAGAGTTCATTTACTAGAAGAAAATGGGTGCTGCAAGCAGAACATCAGGTGCTCAAGAGACAGCAACCTCAGAGTCCAACCTCCTGTTGCATAGTTGTAGTCCAGGGTCTGAGCTGTCATTGTAAAAACAACAAGCAGGCCAGATCCTCAGCTGACTTAGAGCCACAGGAGCTCACATTTTAGCTTGAGCCCTGTCTTCTTTATCTCTTGTGCCACTAAAGACTACGATTAAAAACATGCCCAGGATATAATAGATGAAGTAAAGTGTACTGAATTCACCAGAAATTTTAAATAAAAGCTTAAACTGCTAAATTTTTCCTTGGAATAATTTGACTTCTGAACTTTTTTTAACCTTTCTTGTGGGTGCTGTCATAACTGACCGTAACATAACATAACTGTCATAACATAACAGTGGAATTGTCATTTCTGGATGTTTTCATGAATACCATCATTGGAATTGAAGGAGATGCAACTGAAGTAGAGGAACTGACAAGATGTCTCTTGGTGCCTCTTCTAACCTAATTTTTTTCTACGATCTTAGCCAAATGCATTCAGTTACTGTCCTAAGCTTGCAGGGTTACACTGCTTCCACGAGGCTTGTGTAAGACAAGGCCCAACGACCGACCCCCCTGGTTCCTCCACGGCTGCTCACGCAATGCAGAACGCGGTATTATCAGTTTTGCAGAAGGTTGGGAAATCACCATCTGAACTGTGGCAACAGTGTAAAGTAAGAAGTAGAGACAGGTATTAGTTAATAGGTAGCCAGTTTATTACAGTGTTTCATGTCTTGCTAAAAATAATTTTCTACTTAAAATCTGAGTGACAGTTGCCACAAAAACTCTCACGTGCTTACAACAGTACTGAAGGCCTGGATTCTGAAGAAAGGAGACAGAACAAGATGCTACATCTCCTTCTGGGAGTTTCCTAGAAGAGATTCAGCTCACCAGCCTTGGACATCTGCTCTCCAAGCATCCTGCCATCCCTTCACATCCACCCTGCCTGCATCTGCTTTGCTTCTGCCTGTGGTTGGAACCAATCTGAAACCTCTGGCTCCATTCCCCTCCCCACAGGATGCAAAAGCACAGGCCGTATGAAGCAAAACCAACAAGTAGAGCTGTGCATCAGCTGTTTCCTGGTGATTTACAGACCAGTAAGATCTATTATGCTAGCACATAATGCTAAATTCCAGGGAAGGAGTTTGTACAGTTCACAATACTCTTATATTACCTCATTACGTCCCTCAGCACCACACCATCTGGTTACCTCCCTCCTATAAGAAATAAGATGTGACAGTGGATCAGCTCATTTAAATGGTCTCAGAATGCTGTTTTCCTCTCCACTTTGTTCTTCTGACATCAAACTACACCCAAGTATGGATTGATTAGTTCTGTCCCTCCCAGAGGTACCACAGGTTCATCAGCAACTTACTTCTCCTTTATCCTTCACTTCCAAAATCAAGAATTTTCTAACACCTTTTAAAGTGTGCTGCCAGAAATGGACCAGTTGTATGGTCAGAAAAGCACCAGTAGCTGACAAGTCCTGCAGAGAGACTGAGTACATGGGAGGACTGTGAGCCATACGAGAGATACACTGCTACTGATAAGCTAAAATCAGTGTTTGCTTCCAGCACTCCTGGTATCAAGAGTCAGTTACAATGTCTCAGCTCACTGTTGTGCATTCCTGGTACCTGACCTTCTCCACAGGGTTGTTGTGCATCTATCAGCCTGTGAGCTTCCCACTACATGGATCAGTCACTGAGAAGGGGGAAGGGAAAGGAAGAGCAGAGGAAGGCAGGAGGAGAAATAAATACAAATTATTTTTTTTTCTGATTTTATACATAGTGTAGGGAAAAGGACTCTGGAAGGAGCTGAATGATACCTGAACACTGCTGTACCAACGTGACAGCTTCACAGGGAGGCAGTACTGGGTCAGAAGTGTGATCCCCCCGGTCTTTGGTTCCAGAACTGTTACACAGGGGAAAGAAACATATTCAGGGTAAAACCTGCGGTAAGAGAGCAGACCCAAAAACCTTCCTTTGCCCTGGGACTGTGTGTTGTAGTTATATAGCTAAAAATACCAACCATTTCATGTGAAATAAGAGTGGAAGAGAGAGGCAGAACAAATTCTCTGCAGCTCCGTGCTTTCTGCTGGATGCAATCCCCATGGGCAATACCCTCACAGTCCTGCTGACAGCCCCATGGCAGGGCAGGCATGAGGGCTCCATACTGCAATGCCAAACCTGAGCTCGTGCAGCTGTAACATTCCTCCTCCAGCTCTTCTTGTTTTTCCTCCTTCCTTTCCCCTCTTTACACCTGCCTGCAGCCACTGCAGCTTGCTTTCTCTCTGGCGCACGCCTTTTGGGGAGGAGAGAGACCGGAGCAGGGAATGGCAGGTCACCTGAGTGGAACCAGGAACCAGAGGCGTTCAACCTCAAAAACACCAGTTAGTGGGTCAGGATACTGCCTCAGGGTGGACAGGGTTGGGGAAGGTGATTACAGTTCAAGGTAATCTGTGCTCACAGTTCTTCCTCCACTGCTCTGGTAGAGAGCTACAGCCAGAGCCAAAGGAAACTCTGAGCTGATTTTACTAACAGGATAAAATCAGCCTCTATTGGCACAGGCATAATTCAGCCCTGAAGGTATATGAATAATCTTTCCCTAAGTGGTGTCTGATATCCCTCCTTGCATTATGCTCCTGTTAGAGACAAGTGAGGCCTCCATGACTGACCAGCAGTTTGTGGTGTTGAAGACCAACTGAATACCCACTTAAGGAAGGAAGGAGGAGGAACAGGACAAAATGTGACACATGTGTTATAAATCATCATTCCAGTCCCAGCTAGAAACCAGGCAGGGGTCCTGAGCCTGTTCATCCAGTTAAACAGGTACATGTGCAGACACTCGGCTGCAGATGACATCATGGCAGCCAATGACCTCAGCCTGCAACACAGGCAGTGGAAAAGCCTCCCTGTGCCTCCCTGCAGAGCTGATGCAGACCCACTTTTCAAGCTGCCCTTACATCCAGCCTGCAGCCATGGGTAGCTACGCCTGCCTTGCTGCTGGTTCAGTCATACAGATTAAATACGCTCTGCTCAGACGGAAGCTATCATTCCTCTGAGATGATACAGCATTCCACACTCTTATTAACCTGTGCCCTACTTCAGAGTAAATCTAATTTGTGGCTTTCATAGCTGTCTTGTCCCTGTGTCTGCTCTGACTTGGCTGGATACACTAACGCAGTGCTGTATGTGGCAGAGCCCTACTTACTGCGGCCTGTAAGCATTCTTCCTCACAAACAGAATCGGGAATTGGCCTGGTTGGAGCTTTTTGTTTCACTAGGGAAGAGGAAAGTAAAAGCACCACTGTTAAAATGTCCCTGCAAAAACAAGTTTTGTATTCAGCAGAAAACAACGTGCTGTCTGCTAAGTGACGTTGGCTGCCTGGGATATTCCTGCACATCAGGTCACCTTCCACAGAGCATCCTGAGGCATGCTGTATGAGAGGGAGAGAGTGTCAAAGGATTCACTGGCACTTCTGATGGCAAGCATCAGACCAAACGGGTACTGCTTCACGAAGGGAATGGGAAGTAAACTCTTCTGTGATGGCCAACCGACACAGAAGCTGCATGTACAGTAATTTCTGTGGTAGATTCATATGTAGATTATGTTACCTAAGAAGCAATGCCAGAAAGCAAAAGAACCCCCAAACCTTTCTTAACCAGTGCTTGATATTTTCAATTATGGTCAGCGAAGTTTCTTGCCTATACTAAAACCTGGAAGATGCATGGAGCGTGAGTGACTGTGAGTGATCTTATTGTGGGGGGCAAAAGAGGACAAGAGGCAATTTCAGTTCCTCTGGGGGTGCAGTTCTGTGCGGCTGCTGTGCAATAGAACACCCCCTTTCATGTCGGTCATTTTGGTGGTCCCTTGGTGTACTTCCATGGCTGGTGACTTGCAGCTTGGTGGAAGCTGGCATGTGGACAGGTTAACATCTGGACAGCTGCAGGAATGCTTCCCAGCTCACCGTAGGAAGATGAAGTCCTGCACACACTTCCCTGCACAGGATGTTTCAGTGATCTTGCCATTTAGTTGTGTATTGTTCCCCCTGTCCTTTGAGCCAGTTGGAAGATAAACTTTGATCCATGCATTATACTATGCCCTTTGAAATGAAATAATGTCAGATAATAAGTATTTAGTGGGGATTTAAATTCCCGAGCTGATTACAAGGAGCTGTTAAGACTCAGAAGGTTTAGTAGTGCTCTGTGTCCGAATCTGGACTGATGTATAGCATTGCAGCAACATGTTCCTTTGGGCAGTGTTGAAAAGGCAAGAATTTAGGAATAAACCCCAAGGCAGGAACAACTAACAATGCCACTGCCACAATGTGAGCTGCAGTAAGAGTTTGGTTTGAGTGGCTGACCAGAAAACTAAGCACCTGTATTCTGAATTCCTCTGGCTTTGACAAGTCCAAGGTCCCAGGCATGTGGGTCTCTCTCCCTGCCTGTCTCCCAGCAGTAAAACCAGGTACCAGGATTTATTGTGGCCAAGGAACATTGTGCAGTGTGTGCTTGTAGAAGGCTTTCGCTGGAAAGAGGCAGTGGCAGTGCAGAAAGGGATTGCTGCGTAGTACTGCACGTGCAGAAATGAGGCCTTGCTATAGGCGCCATCACACTGCCAGCCACCCGTCATTCCTATTTTGACGCCGCCGCCTCCATTTTTACCCCTCGCCCACCACGGCGGTAAGCAGTGAAAGCCAAACACGCATCAGAGCGGGCTGTGCTGCTCCATCTCCCTCCTCCCTGGCGCCCCAAGGCCACCGGCCTGTCCTCGGCTCAGAGGTGACACGTTAGAGCCCTCTCCCCGCTCGGGTGCCGCGCTCGCCCCTCCTAACAGACCCTTCTCGGAACAGTTAACCCGATGTCAGAGGCCGGCCGTCAGGCGCCAGCTGAGCCGATCGGGGCTCGGCACCTCCCGTCCGCCCCCGTTTGGAGCGGAGCAACCGGCGGGGAAAACAAAGCTCCGGCTGGACCACGCAGGGGCCGTACGATCCCGGAAGGGAGGGAGGGAGGCCTGGGAGCGGCACCTCACGGCCGGGAGGCCCCTGCCCTGCAGGCCGGGGTATGTATGGGAAGGGGGAGGGACAACCCCGCCGCGAACCCAGCCCGCGGCTCCTCGGGCAGGCCGCCGCTCCCCGCCGGTGGGCGCACGCCACGCCCCGCCACGCCCGCATAGGCCCCGCCCACCCCCTGCCCTGCCCGCGCGGTGACTCGTCTGAGCTGCCACGTCTTCCCGCCGACGTCAACCTGAGCCGGCTGCTCCCCAGCCAATCGGCAACGCCACTCGCCGCGCCGAGCCGACGGGGCCGAGGGAAGAAAGGCCGGCCGGCACGCATGCGCCGGCGCAGCCGCAGGGGCCGCCGGGAAAGCGAGTGTCCCAGTATCGGGCGCGGCCGCCCGGCGGCGCAGGTCAGCGGCAGCGGAGCGGACTCGTTTTCCCGGCGTGCCCCGCCACCGCCTCCCGGCCATGTAAGCGCTGCTCGGCGAGAGGCCGCCCCGTTTCCTGGTTGGGCTCTGGCAGCCATTTTGGGCTGAGGAGCGAACGCGGAGGCCGCGGAGCGGGCAGGGCGCCGGCGGAGGGGCAGGCCGAGCCGAGCGCCGGGCGAAGGCGGGAGCCCTTGGACGCCTGCATCCGCGGAGCGCCCGTCTCGGCGGCGGGAGGTGCCAGGCCGCGACCGCCCCCCTCAGAGCGCGTTCGCCGTCCCTCGGGCCGCGGGCCCCACGGACATGTCCAGCATGAATCCCGAATAGTGAGTGCGGGCCGGGGGAGGTCCTCGGCGCGGCCCCGGGCCCCGCTACCCCGCGCGAGGGTGTGGGCCGCGATCGGCAGGCCGGGGGTGGGGGGGATGGGGGCTAGGCCGCCGCTGGGCCTGGCGCGGAGCGGGGGAGGGGGGAGGGCCCGGCCTTCGGGCCCGAAGGCCTTCGGCGGCCCGTCGCCCGTGCCGGGTCACCGTGCCCCGAGGGCCGTGCGGCGGACAGGCTTTAGGCCTCCTGGTGCCATCCCCCGGGGGGTTGGGTTACGGGCATCGGCTCGGCAGGAGCGGTGGGGGGGCGGCCGCACGGCGGGCCATGAAAAGTTAATGATGTCCCTGCTGTAAACCGGTGATCCGGGCGGCTTCGGCGTCCCGCCCTCCCTGGGAGCGCTGCCGGTGGTGAAGTAAGTATGGGTGCAGTGGACGGCGGTTTTCCCGGACCCCGAAAATACACCTCGGACGCCGGGCTCCAACAAGTGAGGGGGGAGAAGAAAGAGCCCCTCTTTGTGAAAGCCGATCTTCCTGGCCGGTTGCTGCTGGCAGCTTAGTAGTCAGAGGTCCACCCTTCACTTTAGCTGCAAGTCATGTGTGTGTCACATGGCTCTTGCAAAACACTTCTTGCCTATGTAGATTTTGCAATGCTGTGACTTGATAATGAAATGCTCTTGGGGCTGTCTTGAGCTGAAGTAGCACTTGCCTAGAAAACCTGGTGATGGCACAGTTAGGGGGGCGGTTTTTTTTTTGAAGGGTACCTTGTTATGTGAATATGGCCTTTGGGAGCAAGGATGTCTGAGCTCTCTGGTCAGTAGTTGTCTGTATCCTGGCAACTGTAAAAGCAGCAGCTTTGCCCACCAGGATGTCAGGGAAGACAATCCTCACGGTTTTACTCTTGGCTTTTTTTGTGTGTGGGTAAGAGGAGGGACTTAGTTTAAAAAGCAGTTTAAAAGCCCACAGCTTTACTTCCAACGCTTGAGTGTGGAAGAGTGTTTTAAGGGTTCTTTCACTGATGCTGGCTTTGCTGACACTCCAGTTTGGGATGATTAAGCCACTGTGCCCTCTAATGTAACTACAGTGGTTATGATATTGAAACGCAGATGAGGTGTGGCATTACTGCTCTAGGTACCCACTGTCTCTGCTCATAGATGGCACTGCTAACAGTTTTTCTCTCCAAAACGTGACTTTTCCACACAGCTGAGGCTATGGACTTGCATGGTCGTGGCTTTTGTGTTCTCTGGTTATAACAGCGTGGTTGTGAGCACTCTGGGCCCATTAAAATCACTTGAAGAGCAGATAGGAATGGAAGGCAGAGTAATCGTCAGCTAGTGCGGAGGAGTTGGTGAAAACGAAGAGGTCCGTCCAGGAACTTGAGGTAAATCTTAGCAAGACTACATATTGAGCTTGCTTGTGTTGCTTTGGGAAACACCAAACGGTAGCTGGAGGTAGTCAGCAGGTGAAAGACCAACAGATTTTTGGTGCCTCTATGGTTGTAATTATTCAGAGTTAAGCTCATGTTTCCTTTCAGCCTGGTGGGGTTTGTAGTGTGAAACTCTGCAGTGTTAGGACCCCTGTGCAGGAACAGGTCAAGGGGGCTGTTTCCCTAGATTTCTTGCCTTTCCTAAAGCCTCTTGGCTTTCTTGACTCTGATGGAGGGAGTAGCTCCCTGCAGTGAGGCCCTGAATGCTGTTGTGGAGATGGGGCAGATGTTGTGGAGGAGACTCATTCTCAGTGAAGACTGTTTCTTCTTGGTGGTGGGGATGTCTGAGCTCCTCAGAGCAAAATGAAGAGGAAAAGCTGTATCTTAAGATTAACTTGCAGTACTAAATTGCTACTTCCTGACAGGGTTGTGTCTGCAGGAAGAGGGCAGGAGATGGGAAGGGTGTGGTGAGGTGGACAGAAAATATGTCACTGCAATGTGTATATTTGAATCTATGCTAAACTGACAATAAGACTTAAGAGATTATGATATTAAACCTTCTAGTTACCTGTAGCAGGTGCAAGTACATATAACAGTTTGTCCTTTTGGAAGTGCCTTGCCTATAATGTAACACATTCTCACTTCCTTATCGCAGCTTCAGATCAAGCCGTAGCCCCAAATCCTCTCTCCTGGGTCTACCAGGACTCTCTGAGCTCAGTGGTCTAGCTAGTTAAAGTTTATTAAGAAAAACACATACCTCCTTCAAATTTCCTGTTGAAATTACAGGATTAGAAGCTGCTTGTGCAAGGGCTTGAAAGGAATGCTTGTGTGCATGTGCTTCTGAGATCTTTGAAAGTAGTGGACTAGTTAGTGTCGTGGCCTTTATTTGAGCTGCCAAGGGATGGCTGAGATTAGTGTGAGCATTTGGAAGCTGAGTTCTCAAGCACCTGCCCCCACCTAGCACTGGGATGTGTTCCTTGTGTGTTCCTCCCCCCTATGGTGTTTGAATAAGCAAAATGTCAATATTGACGCTGTTGTGACTAGATCATGTCTGCTTCAGGATTTCCTACCCCTTTTGCAAGTTGCAGGGAGTAGGCTGGTTAGTATAAACACACCAGTGGGTGAACTATTTAACAGCCAAGTGGTATCAGGATTTAATCTTGATCAATGCCCTGTAGTGTCTGGATCTTGTTTGAGATACCTTCTTCAAGGGGAGGTGAGGATATTAAGTGCTTTTTGGAGTAAACCATGGGGGGTTTGCATTCTTACCGTTGTGGGGGTTTTTTCAGTCTTGTGTGGTGGTGGTCAGTAGATGACAATCAAGTGACAACTGCTGGATTGCTGGAATCATCTGAAATTGTTTGTGTTCTGACCTCTCTTAACAACAATCTGCAATGCAAAGTGGCATTATGTCTTCTGGATTCTGTTTACTTACACAAGCAGCATGTAATCAGAGTGACAGTCGTGCTCCTCTTCAAAATTTCTTGGGTGGTAGAACAAAGACTGGGGATTTGAGGCTGCTGCAAGTACCTGTTTACTGCAAACTTGCGGCTGACACTAGTGATTAAAGTCGATTCCAGCAGCTCCTTGTTGGAGACAGGTGACTACCTGGCCTTGTCCGTGTTACCATAAAGCCTTCCTGGCACTTCAAACTCCCGACACATCTGCCTCTCTAAACAGCAGTATCCTAGTGGCCCACAGGCCCCTCTTCCATGCAGCCTCAACACTTGCTGACTATCACATGGAAGATGTGTGTAATGGGAGGATGCTGCTCTCTGCCTAAAAATGTCAGGGCTGTTTTGGGGGGTGCCTTTTTGCAAGACAAAATTGGACTCAATTTATCTATCCTTTGTCGTCAAGAGGAAGTTACCTCATCTCCCTAATGGGGGGATTTGAAAACACCCCTCTTGCTGACTGCACCTACCTGCCTTGCTGCACATCCTTCCCATGTGCTCTTGTACAGGTGCTAAGTTTGACTTCTGTAAGTGGTGGGACATAGTTGAAACATGTGAACTCTCACTATCCCAAGTAGTGTGGGAGATATCATGGGGCACAGCTCAATCTGCTTTATGAAGGTGCCCTAAACTGCAAGGCCTGAAGAGTTAAGTCTTCGGGCTTAAAGAGTAAGCTTCAGTGGCTTCAGAAATGGTTGTGTGGTTCTTCAGGAGTGAGGACCAGGATTAACCTGTGTGGCTTGTTGGACACACTGCGAGAGCTCAACCTGTTAACACAAATACTGTATCAGTATAGTCCAGTCTAGAGAGAGATTTCTGTGTTATTTTGTACCTTGCTTTCGTTTTTACTTGGACTGCTGCTGTACCCTGAGAGCCGTCTCTAGCATCACACCATGCTCATTTTGTTCCCAAGGCACCTGCTGTACCTGAAAAGGTCCCAAAGCACCTGTACCTTGAAAGGAAGGCACTATAGCATTGGAACATGGAATGACTTTTGTTTTTAAATCTGAAAAGCAAGGTTCTACTTAAATTGTCTGTCAGTCTTGCTTATCTGGTAAAACAAGGTTTTTGTGATGCAACGCCCATTCCTAAGGTCAGAGACAGTGCTGGCTCTGGGAAGGCTGTGCTGCAGCCCCGGTGGCACTGGCCCTGGCTTTGGTGGGGCTGAGGCTGGTAGCTGAAGTTACTGTATGAGCCTGTGGTTGTTGCTTGCCTATGGAAATACTGAAAAGCCTGAAGTGAGGAAAGGTCTTAATAGCAACCATGTTAAACCTGGTGTTTAAGGCTTCTGTGCTTTTGTTGCACTAAAAGTAGTGCTGTGTGTAAACCTTTATGGTTCTGGCTTGCTTCTGAACTGTACCCGATTTAATAGCAGGGTAGATCTGCTTGGGAGCTGCGCTTGGCACTGGGAGTAACAGATGAAGACTGAGTTACTGATGTTTGGGGGCTGGGAGAACCTGAAGTCCCCTTAGAAGCAAGGGGAGGCTTCAAAGTCAGTCTTCCAGACTTGTAGCTACACCCTACCTACACTGGGAAGGAATTAATTTTTTCTACTGATTTTGGTGAAGACAATATAGTGGTGATATTCATGTGCTGCCATTCTTAAGGGGATTATAACATGCTGCAAGCTCTAATACTTTCAAGTGTATTAGTGCTTACTGTGAGTAATAATCTAACTTCAGGATTGCTGAGGATTCTGGTTTTGCAGGGGACCAAAGAACCAAAACTTCCTGCTGAAGTAGGAAGGAGCTGTTTGAGGGCTGAGGTAATTGTGGTCTCAGCTTGTGCATAATCCTGGGGGAAAAGCCATCTGTCTAAGAGTGGACCAAGTTTTAGAGCTGTTGTGCCTTACCTGGTCTCTGAGTTACATGGTTTCTTTGTGGCTTTCAGGGGAACTAAATTTGTGGGCGTGAGAAGCTTTAAATGCCTCTTGCTGCAGTTGCAGTTGGGTAGCTCCTTAGCCCTGAGAGGCACCGTAAGCTGGGTTGCTGTAACACTGGCTGGTGATCCTTAGGCTTAAACCAGGAATTTTGTGACAAAGCACAGCTGTGCATCCTCAAGCCCCACCTTGTCAGTGCGGTTGCAGTGGAGTTCCTGCAAGTGGAGCTGCAGGAAGTGCAGAAAGAGCCATTGTTCCGACGCGCTGGGCTGCGAGGTGTGGTTTGGTGTCACCTTGTGGGCAGGCCCGGGCCTCAAACAGGTATGTTGTGTGCAGCGGCAGTGTGAGCGCGGGCGGCAGCGCTGCTTCCGGTCAGCAGTCCTGCTTCATCCGGCTTGAAGCCGGTAAGATCTGTGGGCTGTGATGTAATGTAACTTATCTCCCCTCAACAGCTTGGGTGAATAACTCTGCTAAAACAGTCTTGCCTTGTATTAGTATGTGGCTTGACAGGTAGAGTAGTGCCTTCTGTCACCATAAATTGCTAGATAGCCTTTGACTTTTACTTGCACCACGAGTGCTTTTTAGCTCTGTGCTGTGGCTGAAGGGTGCATTTTTAAGGATCAGCTTATTGGTTGCTACACTTACCACTTCTGACTGGTCTGAAGGCTAGAGCTAAGTGCTGCAGAACCTGCTGAAGGTTTCAGTTGAGTGTGTTCTTGCAGCCTGGGACCAGCCAAGATGATTGTCATCGGGGCACTTGAGCAGAGCTCAAGTGAAAAACTGAAGGAGCAGTTGACCATCTGTTTGGCTGTTATCAGCTGGGGGTGGATGCGGTTTCCTGGCTGGATTTCTACCAACCAGGGGCAGTGGTGATGTTGGAGAGTAATAGGTAGGGGCTGTTGACTTCAGGCGCTTCCATGTAGTTCATCTTCTCTTGTTTGGTTAAGTAGGCATAGAAATTTGTCTGTTGTAAACTCTTGTGGGTAAACGAGAACAGGACTTGATCTTGGATGCTACAGGATCGAAGAGTTGTAAACCTGGAATGAGTTAGTCTTGTACTTCTGAAGCAAGATAACTCCTGTAAGTGGTGATTTCTTTTTTCTCTGCTACTTGATCCAGTATTAAACTACCCCATTAGTCTTACCACTGAGAATCTAGTGTTTTGCCAACAATGAGATCTTTCCTACTCCAGAGTATTAGACTAGTTGGTCACTGCCCCTGTGCTTGTTCCATCAGTGTTGGGAGGGCTCAACATTAAGCAAAAAAAAAATTGTAACCTCTTCCAGTGTGATGTGAGAATTACTAATGCCACCCCTGACATCCTCTAGAGTGAACGCATCCTTCAGCGCCTTCAGCTTAATTTTTATTCTTGAAAGAGAAGTGGAATATGTGGTCACTGCTCAGCTCTTCATCATGTAAAAGGTGGATGTTGAGTTTTTGCTTTAGCAGGCCACTGAACTTGGTGTTCAGAGTTTGTCTATTTAAATTGTGTATTGTGCTGTTGTGGTCTGCTGGGACTTCAATGTGGGTAACTTAAACTGAGGAAAGAAGCTGGCCAAAAGCAACTGGAATGTGGTGTGTGTAAAGCTGGGCGGTGGAATCACGCCTTTGACTAGAGAAGATGCAAAGATAATGGCTCAAGCAACCAGCAGCTACTGCTGTCACTGAACAGTGAGGCTTGAGCTTAATTGTGAAGTGTGATTTTCATCTTGGCCAGGCCACGAAGGGCTGCAGTGGGACTGTGTTAGTTGTGGTGTGAGTTATGTGAATACCTCCAGAGTAACTTCCTAGGAAAGCACAGTTAAACACAGAAGCACTCTGTTTGGAGCATCTATCTCACACCTCCCTAACCAATAGTGTTTTTCTGTTCCTGGTAGTGTTTTTCATGAAGTGACTTATTTTTATTTTTTTTCCTTCTGCAGTGACTATTTATTCAAGCTACTTCTGATTGGAGACTCCGGTGTTGGGAAATCTTGCCTTCTACTTAGGTTTGCAGTAAGTGATCATGCTTGAAAACTTTATGTGAATAAAAAAGCTACCAGGTGCTTAGTGAGAACTTCTCTGCTTAAAGAACTACTGTAATTATTCCTTGATATATCAGACCTGACAGATATCTGTCTCTTACAGTATTGCAGAACCCTCCTGTCTTCTCCATTTGTTTTTAGCTAATGCTTTAATGAGTAACAGGGAAAGAAATAGCAAGAATATGTCTGGTTACTTGCAAGATACCTTCATTTAACTTGCATCATTACACTAGTGGTAGGACACTGATGGTGGAAGAACTCACATTCTGGGGTGGTGTGTGCTTGTCAGGCATGAAAAGTACAAATCTGTCAGGGCAAGACCTTGATGGGTTACTGCTTGATCTGAATATTTTCAGCCAGATGAAGTTTGATATCTTCATTGAGAAGCTGCACCAATTGCTTAGCCAGGGGGAGAAGTAATTTAAATAATATTCTAGGAGTAATGAGGCCTTACGCCTCCTTTAGTGAATGAGTGTATAATAAATGCTAAATTGCTATGGCTGAAGTTTGATGTAAGAAGCTCTGGTTCTCCTGTCAACAGGAAAAGTTAAAATGGGTTTGACAGCTCCTGGCATAAAAAGCTGGAGTCCACTGAATTACTTACCTGTGTCTAAGCACAGCTTTATGTTGCCAGAGGAGGAGAGGAAGGAAGGGAGAATATGGGGCATTAGCTTCAAAACTAGAGTTTGATACTACTGCAAGGTGACAGCAGCACTTCTGCAGTCTCAGCAGTTGCTCTGGGCACCTCTGGAAAGCCTGTTGTGCGTCACATTATTAATGTGAAATGGTGGTCTGGCCTGTACAGATACTGTCACTGAAGTTAAAGCTTTTGCAACCAGTTTGTGTGGGACAGGGGACCCTAAAACCAGTGTGAGCACTGGAAAAATGGAACCTGCTCCACTTGCAAAACTGGGAGTGGTGGGCTGGACGTGACCCCAGGGCTGGAGCAGTGCTCCCAGATCAGTCTAGCCTGCTTCTCTTTGCAGGTACTTATGAATTAATTTTGGTATGCAAATAGCTCAGCTTTTTCTTTTTTGATAACTGAAGTTTGTGCCAAGTTATCCAGGGTTTCTTCAACCAGCTGTGCTGTTCTGCCCAGACACAGGGAATTACTGTAGCGTTCGCTTACCTGTGTTCTTCCTGCTGCAGGCTAAGCAGTGCCAGGCTTGTCAGATGTACCCTTGGGAGTATTGAAATGTTAAGGCACTAAAATGTCATGCCGTTCTAAAAGGCTTAATATTTTACTTGCATGCGTTCCCTCAAGCAGATGGATTACCTAAGGTGTCTTCCATTCACAGCCCAAAGACATCCCTTCCTTTTGTGCTAGCCCTTGGTATCACAAAGCCTTTTGTGGTCTCCTACACCAAGTTCTGGGAATGGAAACTTCCCCATGCTGGGGAGCTGAGAGTGGCTAGTGGGTAGCAGGGAGTGACCCAGCGCTTCCTGTGTGCCTCATGCCTGCTGGACGCGCTGCAGTCGAGTCCATGTGAGCTGTGAAGCCCGTGCTGAGTTTCCCTTCCTCTTCCTTCCTGTGCTTGCACAGACAGCAGAGCAGAATGCTTAACAGGAGTGCCCAGCCTGTAACTCTGAACTGCCTCAGCAACCAGCTGTGGCCACTGAGGATCTGAAATTCAGATGTGGAGTGTCTGAGGCCAGGCCTAGGTAGCCGGCTGTCAATGTCGATCAAAAGCCATCAAAGGAAAATAAAACCCTGAGATGTCTTAACAGTAATGGTTACTCTAAGCGGCTCCTCACTCTGCCAACCTGAGCAGAGACTTTAAACGGGTCAGAAGGACCTAACGCTGCAGGATTTCCAGAAAGGAGGCTCTTAAACTAGTTTTTGGAATGTAATGTCATGTTTGAAGTGCTTTTCAGAAGCACTGCAGAGGTGGTTGGGTTTGAAAAGTAAATACCCAGTGCAAATACCTGGGTACCTGCTGGACTCTGCCATGAATGGTCAGGCTTTTTGCCAGGGAATGAAGTACCTTTGTCTGCCTGGCATGTAATGCAGAAGGGGACTGCAGAGGAAGCACAGCTGGCTTGACTTGTGTTCACTTTTCCTCCTAGGATGACACGTACACAGAAAGTTACATCAGCACGATTGGTGTGGACTTCAAAATCAGAACTATAGAACTAGATGGGAAAACAATCAAGCTTCAGATAGTAAGTACTGTTTCTCAACTCCAGGTACTTTAATCTGTTAAAGCACAGAATTATGTCCATAACTATTGGTAGTTGTCTTTGTACTTTAATCATTAAAATAGAAGCAAGATATTCCCTGGTACAAGGGCTAGGCAGTTGTTACAAGATGACCTGTCGTTAAAGGAGGGTGGTTATTGAGGCACTCTGCCTAAAAGAGGAAATGACCTGTGGGGAAAAGAAAGCTTAAAGATTCCAGAGGCACTATGGGCTGTGAGCCGAAGGAGGGAGAACCCTCTGCTGGACCACACTCATACAGAACTGGTATAGTTCTGCAGTACTTAGCAGGGATTTGTGTGAGTGCAGGAGCATCAGATGCTTGTCCAAGATGCTGGAATGCTACGGCAGCTGTTAACAGCAGGCTGCACTGCCTTGTGCTGGAAATGCTGCTTTTGTTGACCCAAATGGAAAGACTGACACAAGTGCTGGTAGCTGGCCTGCCTGAGCCCTGGGCAGAGCTTTCTCCCTGTGCTTTTGGCCTTTCACTTGGAATAAGCCAGGGAAGAGACTTGGCAGTTTTCCTCTGATCTTGAATCAGTCTAAAAGGGTGACCGGTGTGATGAAATCGAATATCTGTGCAAGGTCACACAATCCCTGTCAGCCACTGCTTCCAGCTCTGGGGAGGCTGGCAGGACCTGGAGGGGATGACTCAGGGATTCCAGGTCGAGATGTGGAGCGGAACTCCAGTGCACAGACACAAGTTGGAGTTGCTGCACTTCATCTTGGAAGAGGATGATGCCTTTAAATACCTTTGTTGTGGCTCCTGTACTGAGGAAGGTGAATGGAGAAATCATGGTAGAGACCATCTCTGACATTATTCCTCACAGGCTTGCATGCCCAGGCTCCTGTTTGTTCTGACTGCTGAGCCATGGCTTCTTCATGGGTCAGAACTGCTTAATGCTCTTATCAGGGGGAAATCTTGGCTACACTTGTCTGAAACCAGAGAGATGAGTGCTGCTAGAAAAGTACCTACTGAAGAGTGATTCTTGGTTAAAATCTTTACTGTCTCAAATCTCATTTGATGTGTGTGGCTTCTGTAGCTGTGGTTTGGATGTGCTTGGCTACTCAGCTGAGCCCATGTGTGTCACTGGTACAGCGACACTGCAGTAACTGGTCTTGTGCTTTGTCTTGTAGTGGGACACGGCAGGACAGGAGAGGTTTCGAACTATCACTTCCAGTTACTATAGAGGCGCTCATGGCATCATAGTAGTGTATGATGTTACAGATCAGGTAAGTGTTAAACCTCTGTCTGGAGAAACTCTCTGGGGAATAAGCTAGGCTATAAGTAAAAAACACCCAAGCAAAACAAGAACTTGGTGCTTAAGCAGACTTGTAGCCGTGTTCTTCAGGCTGCGTTGAGGTCTATCATCTGGGTGTTACGCATTTCTCTGGTTTGGGGCCAAACACACAAAGAAAAGGATCAGCTGGGCCTTAGGCTTAAGCTAACCCTTGCTGGGCAGGTAACCAGTTGCTCTGTGTGAGTATTTCTGGCCCTGCCTGTGGCAGCAGGAAGTCTGAGTTACTGGTGGAAGTTGTGGAAAGATTTCCGAATGTACTTGAGCTTTGGTCTGCAATTAAAAACTGGTGTTTGAAGGGTGAGTTTATCAGGATGTGTGCAGGATACAACTGAGCCAGTGTTTTCTCTGGAAGGGTCTCTGAAGATTGCTGGTGCAGTTGTCCTGTTTGAAGGGCTCTGAGGAAGTGTAGAGTTTCTTGAGTTAACAGAAAAAGAACAATCAGTTTCAATTGCTAACTTAACACTAGCTCAGCGTGGTAATTCTGTGTTTCTGGGGTCAAAGGTTGCTCCAGTGTCTCTACAGTGATGTGGTTTGCACCTAGTACCTGGTGCAAGTCCTCTGGGGTCAGCTGTGTGCTGTGTCTTCTCAGCTGCAGGAGGAGAAAGTCCCAGCTGGTACAAGTTGTTGACTCTTCCAGATATGAAGGGGGGAAGCATGCAAGGGAGGAAGGGCTGGTTGTGTAGGACTTAAACACGGATGGAGGAGCTGGTTAGACCCTGCATCCACCCAGAGGTGAGTGGGGGGCACTGTAGCATTAGGTTGTGAATCCCATGGTAAGTTACACATGGGCTCTGGACTCTTCCCCAGTCACTGCTGAGAGTGCTGAGCTTTTCCCTCCATTAAAGGTCTCACTTACAGTTCTCTTGCCTCCTAGGAGTCGTTCAATAATGTAAAGCAGTGGCTGCAGGAGATAGACCGTTATGCCAGTGAAAACGTCAACAAGTTGTTGGTGGGAAACAAATGTGATCTGACCACAAAGAAAGTAGTAGACTATACAACAGCAAAGGTATGTTGTACCATGGCACTGTGCTTTATGGGAACACCTAGTCTGGATCATGACACGCTTGCCTGAGTTCTAGCGTGGGGAAGCGTCTTGGTATGTGGGTGGTGAGGGGCTGTAAATACCAGTGGTCTAAGGACCCCCAGCAGCACAGGGCATCGTCCCACTGGGGTTGGGGAGGGGGTGGTGGCCTAGGAGCTTGGAGCTTATCCAGAAGCATGCCTGGAGACAAGGTGAGCTACCAGTCGGCCTGTGAGCTTACTGTTCACTGTTTCTCAATTTGCAGGAATTTGCAGATTCTCTTGGAATTCCATTTTTGGAAACCAGTGCAAAGAATGCCACAAACGTAGAACAGTCTTTCATGACCATGGCTGCTGAGATTAAAAAACGAATGGGTCCGGGAGCGACAGCTGGTGGTGCAGAGAAGTCCAATGTTAAAATCCAGAGCACTCCAGTCAAGCAGTCTAGTGGAGGTTGCTGCTAAAACTTGCCTCCCCCTTTTGTCTCACAACAATGAATTTGCAATCTGAACCCAAGTGAAAAAAAAAATTGCCTGAATTGTACTGTATGTAGCTGCACTACAACAGATTCTTACCGTCTCCACAAAGGTCAGAGATTGTAAATGGTCAATACTGACTTTTTTATTCCCTTGACTCAAGACAGCTAACTTCATTTTCAGAACTGTTTTAAACCTTTGTGTGCTGGTTTATAAACGTGTAATCTTTGTTGCTTTTCCTGATACCAGACTGTTTCCTGTGGTTGGTTAGGATGTATTTTTGTTTTGATGTTTCTATTGGCATGTTTAGATGTCAGGTTTAGTCTTCTGAAGATGAAGTTTAGCCATTTTGTATCAAACAGCACAACAGTGTCTGTCACTTTCCATGCATAAAATTTAGTAAGATACATGTAAGATCTGATTTGCTAGTTCCTTCTTGTAGAATTATAAATGGAGAGATCACACTATCTGATTAATAGTTTCTTCATACTCTGCATATAATTTGTGGCTGCAGAATATTGTAATTTGTTGCACAATATGTAACAAAACTGAAGAAATGTTTAATAAATATTGTACTTATTGGAAGTAATATCAAACTGTATGGTGATAAATATTGTCTTAATTTGTATGGCTGAGGGGGAAATCAGGCTTGCATTGTGCACAAAACATATCTGTGTGCAGCCATGGCGCTCAGACCTTCTAGTAGACCAGAGACCTTCCCTGCAACTAAAGCAAGTGACTGTGGCCCGAAAGCCTGAGCTGTCACGGTGCTTAAAGCACGTACGCTGTACCAGAAACACCCAGCCGATGTTCACAGAGGCATGATGCACTCTGAATGTACAACAGTTCCCAAACTTAGGCTTGGAACTTAATTTATTTCTCAAGGATGTGGTGTAGGGAGTTCCTGTCCACTTTGGGTAGTAGGGGAGAGAACAGTGTTTCCCTGACACGAATGACTTCAACATAACCTTGAGGTGGTATACCTTTCTACCAGTATATTATGTCTTTTCTATATACTGTTAATTCCATCCTCTTTTAATCAGTACTCCTCTGACTTAATGCAACAGCTTAGCTTCTCTTCAGTTCCGCATAGAGGCAGCGGAAGGGTGCGCTGGGGGCAGCGAGGCCCCGCAACAGACTGTTGCTCCAAGTAAGGCGCTATCTTGAACAATTTGGAACTAACCAGCAGCCAAGAGGTTTTGGACAGTGTGTGATTCTTTGTACAGAGCTAATCAAATCATTAGTGCCTGATGTCTAGCTAAAAGCCACAGGAAAGCTAGCCTATAACACTTCCTATATGTGTAAAATTGTTCAGCTTTATCTAAACTCAAAGGTTCAGCCTATTCTGTAAATAGTCTCATGTTTGAAAGACCATGTAACATTCCCCTAGTAGTAAATACACCCTGTGATAGTAAAAATATAGCCTAGGTATGTTGTGAGGTATAAACTACAATTGGTGCAGATATCCTCTGGTTTTCTTTGGGGTGGGGGGGTGACTTTGGCTAACAGCTTTCTTCAACATAGTTGCATCAATCGACAGGCAATTGTAATACATAAAGTATTGTCATGGTTAAGTTGAACTCTTCCACTTGAGACCTTCACAATAAAGTGATGTGCTTTCTATTAGAGATGTGCTTGTTGGTATAATTCATTATCTAATGTGACTTGCTCCTCCTCGGGAGCGGTAGAGTAGGGAGTGCTGCTAAGATCAGGAAGTGAGCCAGGAGGTGTGTGAGGGTGAAACATCTTCCCTGCAGAGAAGTGCACAAATGAACTTAAATGTCAAGATGCCTGCTACATACTATCCAAAACAATGTTAATATATACAGTAATAAAAGCATTGCAAAACCAACTTGTGCTACACCAGTTGTTTGGTGGTTATTTTTTTGTTCCCCCTGCTGAGTTGCTATGGTGCTGCTGTGCTGCTAATGGCAGAGGCTGGGGAAGGAGGGTAGGACAGCCAGGCAAACCTCAGGCACAGGGTGCTGTAGTCTCTTAGGAGCTGAAATACAAAATGCCTTGGATGTAATGGGTCAGGCTTAAGCCTTACAAGTGCTAGCAGCTAAGCGCAGCAGCCTTTCCTTGCACATTATGTGCCACCTGTGCAGCTACAGGCTTTGGTTAAGCACAGTGCCCTGAGCACCCATGGTATGGGGGCTAGTGTTGGTAAAGCCCAAGACCAGTCTGGCTGTGACTCCCTGCTTGAGCTGCTTTGTGGAGCTTGTGTTCATCTGTGGGTGTCACCTGCTGTTTGGCAGGGGAAAAAAAGCCCCTTCAGCTGAGTAGGTAGAAGATGGGAGAGGGTATTAAAAACAACCAACACCTCCCCCCCAACTGTCATAACTGGCTGGGTTTGACTCTGCTTTTCACCTCTGCTTTGTTCTCAGAAGAATGGGAGGACATGATGTCATTCCCAGGAGCGCAGCATTTAGGCTGGAGGTTAATTAACGCTGAGTTACCCCTGTTCTGCCACTGTCTGTCACTTCTTGGCCAACTTACCTCATTCTGCCCTTCCTGTTGCAGAAGGGGTTTGGAAGCCCTCCTGAGTGCTCTGTGAGCAGTGTTGATGTGCAGTAGCTGTAGGAGGGGAAAGGTGGCACCTGGCCCAAGGAAACCAGCGCAGCACCGACACAACCCCAGCACACAGCAGTTTACACACAACTGGTTCTTCCCTGAGTGTATGCAAACCTCTCTGTTCTCTCACACCCTGCAGAACATCCTGGGGCTTTACATGGAAGGAGAAGGGGGAAAAGCAGCCCAAGGGGCAGTGCTTTGGCAGTGAAGGGTGATTACCAGGGCGTAAGAGTGTGCACTCTGGGGGGTTGGGGTCGCTCCTGAGTGCCAGGAGGAGTTGCTATTTCTTGGCTAGAAGCACCTATTTCTGAAGAGCATAAACAGAACCTGAGACGGCGGCTATTAAAATCACACGGCTTTACTGGGGCACGAGCCCTCTGGACTGCTTGGGTGAAAACCAAAACAACACTGTTCCTGCCCCTCTGCAAGTACATGGAACAGGCCACAGTGATTAAAACAAAGGAACGCTACATTAAAAAACAACCCCAAAAAAGGCCAGCTGCACCTTCCTCGCTCAGAACTCCCCACCCAGTAACATGTAGGAACTAGACATCCCAGCAGCAGATACCCTCTGGGTACAGCTTGCCTTTCTCAAACCATGAGGGAGGGAAACACAACACCCACCCCAAAACCCCATGGAAAAAACCCAGAGCTGGACACAGCTGGGGCTGGCTAACGCCACACATATTTGGCATCTCTGCAGGAGGTGAAAGAGGCGGCTCAGGGCTCGCTGTGGTTCTTCTCAGCCATCCTGGGACTGGCTGCCAAAGCCCAAGTCAGAGAGCGGCGGCACCTGAAATAAAACGGGTTATGTTTGCTACTGCTCTTCGGCTGCAGCCCAACAAACAACCCAGCACCCCCCATGCTGCACTTCAGTCACTGCCACAGATGCTCAGTGGGGTGCAAGATCCCATTATGTGTATTTACCTATTAAAAACCCAAAACAAGCCACCAAAGATCCTCTTACTCTCCTCTGAAGCACTTTTCCCCTTTGCAACACCCAATTTTAAGGGGACAATAGGGAACACAACAGTGAGCTCATGGTGGATGTAGGGGGAACACCATGGGGGGTCTCCTAAACATCTCCCTTGTGGTGCCCAGTGGCTCTAGGAACCTCCCCACACCTCTGGCCTCAGCACCTTGTCCCTAACCTTTGCTACAGACACAGCTTCATAACACTTCCCAGACCAGACAAAAGCAGCTGGGCACAGGTTCCAGGCAGCTGAGCCCCTGCGTGCTGCTTCGCCTGCCCTCAAACCTCCCACTCCTCTGCCACTCTACACCAACCCTCCACCTCCTGAAACACCTGTCTCTGTGGCTTCATTTGATGCCAGATGTTGAAGAAATCTGCAAATCAGTTTCTAGCCTGGATTTTACACCTGAACCTATGTGCTTCCCACTGCCACAGAGCCAACAGATGTTTTCTTTGAGGAAAAAACCAATACAAATTCAAAATCAGCCTGAACAAACCCATAACCTGGCTGCCCAAGGGACCTGGGTGGAGCAGCTGCCTGTGCAGGACGGCTGCCATCCCCTCTGAGGAGCTCTCATCACCCTCTTGGGTTTCAGCAGCTGGTTCTCGACATGCTGCTCCTCCCTTGACGAGCATTTAAAGACGACGGCGTCCATCTGGAGATCACCCTCATTTTCTTCTCCTTTCAGGCTTTCCAAACATCAGATTAAAAGTGGTAATAATAAAGCCCGACGCTTTAATCATAAAGCCTGCTCACTAATTTAAGTGTTCATCTTCCCTCCCTCTCCCCCCGCCGCGGCCAGGTCAGCTTGCAGCCCTGCTTACCCTCTGCGCAGCCGTCCACCGCAGCGCCTCGCCCTCCGTCCTGTCCTCGCCCTGCGCGGAGCCCACAGCCGCGAGTGTGGACTCGTACAAGCGCTCCGCATGGGTCTCCAGCTCTTCAGACTGCTTGGCAATCAAACCCAGCGTGTCTTTCAGAGCTGGGAAACAAAACGCATGATGGAGCTGGTAACAAGGTCACGATTCAACGCCTGTAAGGGCAGGAAGAGAGAGCCCCGCTCGCCTGGACACAGTTTTGAAGGAAATCAGCATTAGAAATGAATACGCTGATCTTCACCCCACCCAAGAGGCGTTGCAGAGGCTGGAGGGGGTGGCAAGGGGCTGGAGGGGGCGGCAGGAGGGGGCGCAAGGCAGGGTGAAGGCGCGGCGCAGCTGGAAGCGCTCAGAAGTGATAGCTTCCAGCCACCAAGCCATCTCACCTCCAGGTCTCCAGACAGCAACGGAGGTGTGAAACCATTTTTGTTCCCATTGTAAAACCCTTTTTGTTCCCATTCAGCTGCTGAATGGCAAACTGCCCACTGGGGCTGTGGATCTGGGGGCGCAGATGCTACAGCCAGCATCACTGGCCGGTCCTCCCCAAGTGCTCCTCCTCACCTGGCGAATTCGACGCCATGCATTCAAGGAGAGCTTCTCCCCTCTCCAAGACACTCTCCGTCAGGCTCCGGTGGTCAGCCACATCTTTCCTGAACTCCTGGAAAGGGAGGGAGTAAAGGACCAATGCTTAGAAGTGGGGGGAAGGTTTGGAAGAGACACACCCATGGCAGGTTACCCAGGGAGCAGTTTCCCAACCTGGGCACGGCACACCTGCTGCACCTCGCATCACACACCCGGACTGCGCTGGCAGAGCCTTTGCTTTGGAAGAGCCAACAGCGATACCTACCCAGCAGCGGTGCAGCGATACCTACCCAGCAGCGGTGCAGCGATACCTACCCAGCAGCGGTGCAGCGATACCTACCCAGCAGCAGTACAGCGATACCTACCCAGCAGCGGTGCAGCGATGCCCGCAGGCTCTCGGGGCCGGGGGAGGCCGGGACCCAGCTGTTGGTGATGTCTGCGACGCTGTACAGCCAGCGAATGAGCTCTTCCAGCTGGCAGCAAAACATCTACTCAAGGAAGCAGAGCAGAAGGGGTCACTTACCGACTGCTGCAATAAAAGCACTGGGGAGAGCAGGAGGGGAGCCAGTGGTGGTCTGGAAAGCACCCACTGCCTCCTGCTGTCCCACTGCAGGGCCGGCACAATGCACAAACATCCTGTAGTGTGGGAAAACAATGGTTGACAGGGGAAAACAAAAGGCAAAATGCAAATTAAACCTCTGGGTGCACCCCAAAACCACTCTGGGACAAGAATTGGGGGTCACCATGAAAACAGCTGCTACAGAGAGGTGTTGGAAGCCAGCGGCACCCAGGTTGAGGGAAAGAGCTTGCCTCCGGCACCTCCCAGGCAAAGAGACACCCTCCTCCTCCTCACCCTCACCAGAGCCACACACTTAATTTGCAGCTGCTTTTCCCCAGGGGTTTGTCTCGTTCAATTAAGTGCTTTCATTTATTTTTAAAGTGTCTCAGTACAGGATTATTTTTGTAAGATGTGTGTGAAACCCAGGGGCCTCTGCTCCTGCTGGCACCAGGCTCCAGCTCTGCTCCCGCTACACAAGCAGAGCTGCTTCTCCCTGGCACCCTGATTTGGGGCGACAGGTACAGCCCAATGCCAGCAGCACCAAAGACCCTTTCAAATCAGCTGAGCTATTCCCACACAAGGAGAGGGGCTGAGTTGCACTGGGGTCTGTAGCTGCATGCACGACAGCAATTACAACCCAATGGCACTTCCAAATTCAGCCTAGGGCTGAGGAGGGCAAGGAGATGGAGGGGAAGGGGGAGCACAATCCCTGCTGGGTGGGGAGTGCTCACCAGAAAAATTCCAAAAATAATGGAGAAACTGTTGGGAGAAACCCCATCAGTTCTGCCCAGGCTTTTATACCCTTAAGCAGGACCGAGACTGGGGGAGATGAGGGAGCCTGGGCTGAAGGGCAGACCGGCCATGGATTCAATGCAGATTCAACACCCCCAGGACGTTGGGGGAGGCAGCAAACGCTGGGTTTCCTGGCAGTCCAGCCCTGGCAGCAACTCTCCCATTTGCCCCAGTGCAGTGGTGCTGCAGGACAGGTGGGCTGGGGGAGCCCAAGTGCCATGTTTGGGAGCCCAGCCCTGCGACACTGAGCCCCAGGAAGAGTGAGATGGGCTCTCGCCCTTACAGAAGAAACTGGCTGCCCTGGTGAGTGCCCAGCATAAACCACCACCAGCTGCTGGGCACCAAACACCCCTAGGGGAAGCCTGAGTGTTCCCCACATACCGGCATGTTTTGTGTGAGATCTTCCCATATTAAACCTTATTTCTCATCTCAGCCTACCTTAATGCACTGGGCCAGGGACTGGCTCTGCTGGCTCTTCTTCAGACCCGCCCTGACCCGCAGCTCATGCAGGTACGTCCCATCCATCGCATCCCTGAGACCAGTTGGCAGGTGAAGCCCCCACAGAGGATCCTTACAGATCCGGCCACGTGATTCAGCGTTCTCCCAGCTGGGCTTTTGAGAGCTGGAGGGGCGCCACAGCCCAGCAGGATCCTCAACAGTCCCTCTTTCATCCCTGCCACACGCTTCTCCGAAAGGAGCCACCTCAGACAAAAGGGGCTGCCGGCCATCGCTGTGACCTCGAAGGTTATGGCGTTCATGCCCAGGCGTCCTTACAGTTAAGGAAAGATTGGACAAGAAGTGAGCCAGCCTTTCCAGCTCCAGCAGTCTCGGAGGCAGGGAGAGAAACTCTTCATCACCCTCCCACTCCCTCCTCAGGGGCAGCACTTGCGTTGTAGGTAAAAACATGTTAGGGCCTTTTGCTGTCCCGCTGTGGTTTGGGAAGGGGCTCCCTCTGGTACAGCCCCTTCTCTCATCTGCAGCTGACCGGCCAAATGCACCCGGCCCGGCTGACTCTGCCGTGACATCCTCAGCAAAACCCCTGGAAGGACGAGAGGAAGCGCTCTTTGTGAAGGATGCTTTGGCAATGGGCAAAGGTTTGTAACGCCAGTCAGCTCCCGAGCAGCCTCCTCTTCCAGGCCCCAGGGTGGAGAACTTTTCTGTAGAGGCCACCAGTGTCCGACGTCCACTTTCTCCGCTTCCCCAAGCCTGCCCACTTCGGCTGTAGATGCTGGTGGACCTCAACGTGCCCTCGGGGGAAACAGAAAAGCTGTCCAAACCTATTCCTGAGTCGTGGAAGAAAGGCTCTGGCATCTTTCCCAGCTTGTACCTTGGCTTCAGCGGATAAGCATAGTCCAGCAGGTCCTCATACTCTTTATGGGGGTTCCAGTGGGGCGAGTGGCGGTCTGGAGATGGGGGTAACGAATCTGGTATGGCACATGCCCAGTAATCGGCCTGGTAGGGTGACATCTTTCTGATGCGCTCCATGGTGGTGCGGTCATCTAGCAGAGGACTGAAAGACTTGCGCGTCGGCGGCTCCCTGCTTTCTGCCACACCCCGCTGACAGCACAGGTCCTGGGCAGCGGTGGCCACAGGAGAAGGCACGTCTGCGCTGGCCAGCAAGCTGCAGGCCAGATCTTCAGAGAGGCCATTTTCTTCTGAAGACAGAGTGGAGAAGCTCAGTGCAGAGTGGCTCTGCAGGGCGCTCTCAGGGCTGGGTGAGGCTTGAGGCAGCAGGAGCTCTGGCGTTGAGGAAAATGGGGACCGAGCTCCTGGCTTTCGGTACCGCTGGCCGGCACGGGCATCGTGGCAGCCACCGGCAAGGATGCTCTCCTCCGCAGAGCTGTGCTGGCTGCGGGGGCTGGATGCTGGCTCCCAGCCGCTTGATGCCATCACCTGCTCAAGGACAGGAGGGAAAAGGAAAAACATGTAAAACGAAGCACAGCATACAGGGAAAAGGCTAATTTTTTTTTGAGATAAAAGCCAAACCCTGGACCTGCCATGAGGAGAGGCAGGAAGGGGAACTCTGTTCTGTCTGCGGGATAGCATGTAGCCATCCAGGGCCTAGAGTGGGGCCTGATTTTAAGGAAAGGCAACCCAAGGGCTTGGGATGCTGCTGGAGACACCTGGCAGAAAGAGGCACGTATTTAAGAAGCCACTTTCCAACTCTGCAGCAGCAATACAGGAATTGAGATGATGGCTCGAGTGTTGGAGCCCAAGCCCTTCCCCACTGCACAGCTTAGCCCGCAGCTCGGGCTGGAGGAGAAGGAAGGCCCTTGCTAGGACTGCCCAGAAAAACAAATCTCCACCTTGCCCAGGACCTCCCTGGGATGCAGCAACCCCTGTACCCACAGCCCTCTCACCAGCTCGTCTTCTGAGGAAAGGAACCGGCGGCTAACATGAGGAGGCACGTCACCACTGTCCGGAACTCTACAAAGTGACGTCTCTGGCTCCGAGAGGCTTGCTCTTGCTCCAGGAAGTCCAGATGACGATGCTGAAGACACTTCTTGGCGGTAGCTTGAGCGTTCCTGTGTAATACCCGTGGAGAGGCAACTGCGTCCACTCGTTGCCACATTCTCCATCCCTTGCAGGCAGGGCTTGGCTTCCTCTGCCCCTAAGAGCAGGCGCAGGCTGTTGGTGAGCTCCGGGTAGTCCATCTCCATCTCTGTGCAGCCCCACCTACCATTGCCCTCAGCCTTCCTGCTCAGTGGGGCTCCAGCAAGTGATTTCCCCACATCTACGGCCATCGGGACAGAACTTCTTCTGCTAGACGATGCCAAGCTTCGGGCTCTCTGAAATACAGAACATGCAGTAGCAGCAACTTGCTGGCCCACCTCATCTCCCCACTAAGTAAACATCCTTTGTTATGAGACTGGGTACGTCTCATAACAAAGAGCTCCAGCGCATTCTGGCTCAGACCCCATCTCAGTGCATCAAGTGGGACAGAGGAAACCTGAGCAAACCTTCGCATCTCAGCAGTTTTTTTTGTTTCAAGGACATGACACACAGGGACAATCTGATGAAAGCTCTGGCCACAATGAGAACAAACCTGTGCATTGTACCTCTCTGGCGCGGTGTGACTGTCTCCTGAACTGATGGCCAGTCTCACAAACTGCGCCATGGGGCCAAAACAAGACATCGTTAACGAGGATGTAAAGCACCTATTAGCGTGACTGAGCCCTGAAGGCCATTGGGGTGGAGAGTTGAGGGGTTTTTAAGAGACCAACTCAAAGCCATCCAGCAGAAAGAAGTATACATAAAAAATTAGAGGGGGAGGGAGGAGGCTTTAACACCCAAACCTGGCGCTTAGCTCTGCAGCTTCTACCTCAGTTCTTGAAGTTAACACTTTGTGGAATTAATTAATGGAGATACATGCTCAACCGGTGACAGGTTTTCAAGCTGCACACCCGAGCCCACTGCATCTTATTAATCTTTCTAACATGAGAACCTGTTCCCAAAGCCTTAGCCCTGGGAGACCCACGCACAGAGATGCTCCGCCACCACCTTCTCGCTGCCCACACAGGACCTGAGCGGGACAACCGGCGATCCAAATCAAGGAGATCCAACAGAGCCCACGGGAGATCTTGCTTTGGGAACGTCAGTCACAGTCAAACACCTCTGCTTGTGTTTGCCAGGCCAGCGGGACCCAAAAATACACAAAGGACAGCTTGCGGGCTCCCCGCAGAGCGTCAGAACCGGCGCTGCCAAAACCCCCACACGCAGGCTCTGCGCCGCTCGGTCACAGCTGGGCATCCTCAGAACCCTGGCAGTACTGAAGCCTCTTCCAGCAATTCCAGCCCGAAGCAGGGTGCCGGCATGCAGACATCAGCAGTGTGGGTTTTTGCTGGCACTCAGCCCACTAGTGCCAGGCTAGTGATGGAGGAGCTGAGGGAGCATTAGCAGAAACCCAACTTAAAAAGAAATGAATACACCAAAAATGGGAAAAGTAAGTACTCCCAAACAATACTCGGAAGCGGGAAACAGGCTGGTACTTACTCTGTCCATCAGCTCTTTTGTCGCCATCTCGTTTTATGGCCCACCCCTCTGGCAACCCGGGTTTTCCCACGGGCAGAGCCCACGAAGGCAAACAAAGAGCGGCAGGACGACGCGCCGGGTCTCCAGGGGAGACCAACTCGCTGGCACAACCCAACCCGTGGCAAGCACAGCAGCTGCCTTCCCCCTCCCGAGAGCCGGCGGCAGCCGGGCAGCTATATTCAGCAGCTATATTGAGCACGGCAGCAGCTGCAGAGCGGGCGAGTGAAGCCTGGCCTCTCCCAGCCCTCCATGCAAGTCGCATCCTTCTGTCGACACCTGAACTCGCCCACTTCAGCACTTAAGTCACTACCAAATACAGCTCTACATGCCATCAGTGGTGCTGGTCTCTCTCTCTCTCCCCCCAAAAGTTGTGTATCCAGACAAGAAAGGCATGGTAATGCCAATAAAGGCAATGGATAAATGTGGTCCCGCTAAGCTCCCTACATATTAAACAACAATATAGCATCAAAATGCACATCAGCATGTCTGTCTTGTTTAACAGAAGGTAAATTCCTGATGCTAACAGAAGAAGTATCCCAAACCACTCACAAACCTATGGACAGCATGTGTGTGACTCCTTCATGGAGTCATCATATAGAATTCCAAGGCCAGAGGTCCTTGAGCCACAGGAGGCAGCCCCTGTTACCTGCCAGCCTTCACCGACTCCTGCTTGGTCCCTCTCAACTCATTTTGTTCAGGCAGTCACACCAGCCAGGTATTAGCAAACCAAATGCCAGAAGGTCAAATCCAACTTACAGGTGATTTAAATCCCTGGAAAATCCCCTGAGATATATTTGTTTGCTGGCTTTGGAAGCCAGGACCTCAGCCATGAGGATAAGCTATGCTCACCAGCTGGATTCCGCCTCTTCCAACCGAAAGGTATTGAGCAAAAAGCCGTCACGGTGACTGGCTGTAAGGTACCACATATTAAATCTAAGACCCACTTCAGAGCCACACAGCCTGCTTCAAATCCACCAGGTGGGGTGCAGGTGATTCAGCAGGGAACATCACCAGTTGTCAAGATGTGAGCGGGCATCTCACTCGCAAATATAAATCTCAGCAGAGGGGAGCGTGCTGGACACCCACAGTTTAGGATATAAATGCCTCAACAATCAGTTCTGTTGCTGAGCAGTGACTTTAAAACACATAAAAGACAAGACGAGCTTAACAAGGCATCAAACCAGACTGTGAAGTTTTAAACTGAACGTGCAGTAATTCACAATCAACCTGGGTACCTCTTTAGCTTTAAAAGCTGCCGTGAACATCGTTACTGCCATCAGATTTAGTGGCTTGAGTGATGTGTCAGTCAGCCCAGTAAAAACAACTGTAAAAAAACATATATAAGCTTGGCCTTGAATTTGAAAAGCAGGCATTAAGCAACACTAAAAAAAATTACAGGTTACAGTTCAACTGTTATTTTGGTAACCATATACCGGAGCGTGAGCTATTCTGAACTTCCAAGACCATTCCTTGATCTTATGGACGCAGCATGCAGGGATATGCAGTCCTATGGTGCATTCAGTCTTTAAGAAAAGAGCAAGTGCTGTTTCATGGGTTCACTAGACCTCCAGAAGCTAGCTGGAAGCTAAAAAGAAAGCAGGAAAGCTGCCAATACACACGAGTGAGCACAAATCTGCTTGTTTCAGAATTCATAAGGATAATCCAAGGGCCAGCAGAGATCTTGCTGCATTTTCAAAAGTCTCTAATTCAGGCAGCTAATTTCAACTAATTTCAGGGAGCCCGGCCATGCACCCAGGCTCAGACGCACACGAGGAGGGGAGGCTGCACACACCCCGTGCGCGGAGCGATGCGGGCACGAAGCCACGTTTCAGACCGGAGGGAAAACGCCAACGCCGCTAAGCACAACTCCCGGCTACACGAGCGCCTAGAAAATACCATTTCTCACCGTTTTTCCAACAAAAAGGCAAAACCAATTCAGAGGTCAGGCTGCTGGGGATGGGGATGCACCAAGGTGAGACCTCAGCACGGGAAGAGGCCGGCCCGAATCTGGCTCTGAAGAGGGTCGCACGGCCGCAGCTTTGGGCACGGCGGAAACTTTCCACTGGCCTTAAAACCCCCGGAGAGCGACCAGAAGTCACGGCTACGCCTCAGCCCCGACTGACTGAAACTGTACCCGCGTGGGGTCCGTCACACATTGGCCGGGGGCAGCGGCGATTTCATTCACGGCAGCGGGGGAAGGTCCTCGGGGACCTCTCGGGGACAGCGACCCTGAACTTTCTTTGCGTCACGGAGCGGCCTGCCAGAGCGCCGCACAAAGGCCGGCAGACAGCAAGGGCCCTGTCCCGGGGAGCGGCACTGTCTCCCACCGGGTCTGGCCTCGCCGGGACGCCCCGCTGGCTCGGGGGACAAGCGGCAGCGGCGCAGCTCTGGCGGGCCCGCGGGATCTGCGCTTCGCTGGGGGTTTAGCGCCTTCGCTGCCCGAAGGAGCTCGTCACGGCTGGAAGGAGGCGCGGCCAAACAGCGGGGCCCCCAGAAGAGAGGAGCAATGGCTGAGGAAGGGGGCGCCGCGCCCTGCCATGCCCCGGCTGCCGCACGCACGGACCCAACGCGCCGCGGGTAACCGCGGGGACGGGCTTCCAGCGCGAAGGCCGCTCGTTTCGCCCCCACGCCGTTCCCGGGACTCCTCGGCCCGGCCCCCGCCACCGCCCCCCCGGGGACCGCCGCCTCGCCCCGGCCCGCACTTACCGAGCGGCGGCCGCCGCCCCGTCGTCCCGCCCCCCGCCCCGCGCTCCAGCCAATGGGAGCGGCGGTAGATACGTCGACAAGGGCGCCCTTGCGGCCTGGTGGCCAATGGGAGCGGAGAGTAGCGCTGGGCCCCGCGGCACCACCCCGCCGCCCCCCGACTCTGTCTTCGCGGCGCTGGGTGGGTGGTGGCCGCCCCGCTCCGGCCCGGTTGCCGGACCTGCCCCGAAGCCCTGCCCCAGCGGCCTGCCTGAGCACGATGGGGCAGGGTAGCCGCATGCCGCCCGGAGCAGCACTCCTCTGTGCCCTAGAGGAGCCGGCCGCGACCCCGGGGCGTTTGCTTTCACGCTGTGCGTCGGTCTTCTCCGGGCCGAGCTGGGCGCCGGCAGCCTCCGCCCCTCCTCGGGCCTCCCCGCGCTGTTTCGGGGGTAGAGAGCCGCCTGGCAGTGGTGATGCACAGGCACCGACTGCATGCGCATCAGGAAGCGGATTCCAGCATCCTGCAAGCGCAGCGCGAAGCCCCTGCAGCCCGAGCCGGGTCCCGGTGCCAGGCTGCCCTCCCTTGCAGCAGAGCGGGGCTGGGCCCGGTTACCAGCCGTGCCCGGCCGTTGGGGCAGCTTTCTGGGTGGGTCCTCACAACATGCGTTGGAGTGGAGCACTCTGGGGTATGCACCCAGCCGGCCCCGTCCTTGGTAGCTGGGGCACCCACATGTGTAGGTAACACAAACCTTTCCCCTTGTTTCTGGCCGTGGGCTGATTCCACCAATTGTCTTCATCGTCTGCTCCCGCCACTTATTCCCTAGGTAATGCTGAGATCTCCTAGAAGCCGGTTATCTGATAAAGCGCTTTGTGAATAACGTTGCTGCCAGCTTTAGGCCATGAAGGACCACAGAGGCATCTCGAGTTCGCTCAGCAGGCTGGAAGCAGGGCGAGGGGCCCAAGCCAGGTATCTCAAGGCCCTGGCTAGTGCTTCTATAGTCCGGCCCCACTCCTCAGCCCTGCAGCATGCCCCAGCTCCACATTAGAGTCCAGAATCCCTGCTGCTATGACCTGGGTCTGTTATGCTGACCTCAGTGAAACAGGCCCATTTACCATCCTGGATGGTCTTGCTTTTTCTCTACGGAGAAATGGAGTGGGAGAGTCTCTTTCAAAAAGGAGAGCTGTGACATCATGGTATAACACGGCACAATGCTCTCAGAAGAACTCACAACCATATGAAACACCACATCATCTCTGTTCCTGTGTAATAGTTCTATATTTGGTGTTTCTTTGATGAATGTTGCAGCAGGTCTTCTGTAGAGCTGCACATCCCCCCTCCCGCCCCCGGCCTTGGATGCAGGCTTTTGAGAGGCGGCTTTTTGTCAGAGTTCACACAGACAAAGCTCTCGTGAAAGAAAAGTCCCTTAAAAAATGTCATTTATTGCTCATTCTCCAGGGAGCCAGTTGCCTGCCAGCAGAGACCGTGCTGATTTCAGGCGAGTGGAAGGCTGAAACAAATACGGATGGGTCATGATTCATACCCAGGCTCGGCTGTTTTTAGCTGGTTTAAATTACTTTGGAAGCTGCCAGACATTGTTCTCGGAGCTGAATAGTGCTTGGCTGCGGTCTCAGCCCCGGCAGGAAAGGTTCACGTCCTGTTCCGCCTCCGATCAAACAAGTGCCAGGATGTCTACGAGAACAACCAGAGCACCGCGAAAATCTTTCCCCTCTCCTTGGGCTCACGCCGAGAGAGTGTCAATAAACCCTGGTGATCTAAAGGAGAGATTATCTAAAAATTGCAGGGAAACAATGCCGATTTTCTTCTGCTGACACCTGGCCCTCTTTGTTAGGAATTCTGCTGAAGAGAAACTAGTTTATTTGATCTATAATATCGGGTCAAGTCCAGTCAAACCCCACCCAAAGTCACACAAGGCTGGTAAAGACTAATATGGGTATTTTCTTGCTGAATTGAGACCACAGGATTCTTTCAGACTCGTGTTTTTCAGCAAGAAGTTTCTCCAGCAGAGAAGTGATTCCCCCAATCCATGGAAGACAGCACTTCAGCAGTACTCCTCATATCTATGACTTGAAGTATAGAGTTTGCTTACGATGATCAGATTTGAAAGTGGGGCATTTCTAGTATACAAGAAGCTGGGATGGGAAGACTCCATTTTCTTAAAAAAACTTCTATGTTTTTTGGTGAGAATCTCCATGTTTTTGTAAAGAACTGGATCCATCAGGGGCACCAGCTGTATGTACCCAGGGTTTTAATGCGCCCATAACCGATGATGCACTGTTATCCAGGTTTTTGGCACACA
This sequence comes from Hypotaenidia okinawae, assembly GCA_027925045.1. Taxonomy (NCBI): domain Eukaryota; kingdom Metazoa; phylum Chordata; class Aves; order Gruiformes; family Rallidae; genus Hypotaenidia; species Hypotaenidia okinawae. The sequence goes on along the minus strand of BSDF01000003.1, from coordinate 13,698,292 downwards.
CCAGTCTGTAATTTCTTTCTACCTAGAACAGTCTCACACTACAAGCCAGACAGTTAACACTGTGATGAAACCTGAAGCTTGGGCTTGCACAGCATCTGCACTATCTTCTGCATCAAATTTCAGTCTCACAACGCAAATGTTTGGGATGGATGGATGAGATGTCAGCCAATGCAGGGCTAGTACCTGGCCTGTCTCTTCCCAGAGCACTGCCAGCAGTATGAACTGAGTACAAGGCTTTAATCACCTTGCCATCTTTTGGCCAGCAGTACGACATTACCTGTTGGGAGGCTTTGCCTGTGTTTGGGAAGTTACTCTGTTTATGTGCCTCTAACAGCCAGAGAGTTAGTACAACATGTAACCTGTTAGTACACCTGCCTGTCTTCTGATGGCATAATCATTGGGATAAGAAGGAGCTGCCACAAGCCTTCTTTGCTTCTGTTTGTGACTGGCATTATTCCTCTCCCGTGTTAAAATTGCTCAGGCAGTGATTTATAAAAATACCTCTGTTACAATCCCGCAGCGCTGCACTCCTCGCTCCTGGAGGGCAGGCTGGCTGGCACGTTCCCTCACCCGTGGTTCTGGGCCAGAGCAGTCTCATGCAACCTGCTCAGGACTGTGCTCACTGTGCGCTCGCTCTGCCTAACCCCTCTCTGAAAGGCATTTGCAGGAAGAGGTCCTTCTCTTCTTGGGGCTAACAACCCTTTTCTTTTCCTTAGAGGTCAGGATTCCTGTATCTTGGACCATTTCCCTTGATTTTCACTTTTTGGGCCATGTTTCTTTGAAACTCAGTACCTAAACCTGGTCCAGATCTCCAGTGCAGGCTTGGCTATGGTTAGGCAAAACTGGTATGCTAGTCCAGGCTGCATTTCTGTTTACACACCCTGGCATAGTATCTGCCTTACTTTCAGTGTGAGGCATTTGACTCATGCTTCTAACTGGCCACAACTTCCTGGTTCTGCTCCTTAATCTACCATTTCCCACCAGCACCAGTGCAGTTAATTACTGTCATCCTGATTAATTCTTTGCAGCCTCTGTTACCCAGACCTCCTCCCAGTTTTTCTGATGTTGCTATGAACTTCAGCCCATGTCTAGACCTTCTCTTCCTGCAGGTAGGACCAGCAGATTTTTCTCTGTTCCAAAGAAGCAACTAGTTATAGTCCCAAAACTAAGGTAGGCACCCAAGGAACCTAGTTGTTCAGCTGGACAGTTGCTCTGGTAATGTCTAAATAAGCAGGTTCAAACTCGGCCACATTGCCTTAGCTTCTTGATAAAAAGTCATTGAAAGCCCACAAACTTTCCCTCAGTCTTCTAGACCATCATGGCTACTCCTACACTATTATGAAATATTTCCTAAAAAACCTACCTGCTTCTTTTTCTTTCTGATTTTTGGAGAAACACCTGAAAATATGACTTGAGCACACCCAAGGCAGCTGACATATGAAACATGTAAAGCAGGAAGAAGTTTTTTCTCTTTTCTTCTTCATTAGAAGATAAAACACCTACAGTGACATCTATTTAAGTGTTGACAGTTGGAGTGCAGAGCAATGAACCCCAGTGCTAGGAGATGAGCAATTTCAATTCCTTACCACTTCATTGCTCAGCTGGACAGAGTGCCAAGGTTTAGCTCAGAAAAAAAAGGACAAATAGAAATTGCATTTCTCCTTTCTGGCCACACGATGTACCCGTCGCACCACGAACGAACAGCTTGGCCAAAGCACCACCAACAGGAGACCCAGCCACAAAGGCAGGTGTTTGAAGTTTCCCTATTACCCCAAACATCTTTCCTCTCGCCAGGCCCCCTAAAACAGCCCCCCAGCTACAGATCAGGGTCAGGTCCCGTAGTGCACAGGGGGTTGAATGGGACGCAGTTGTTTTGGTCCACACACTGCACCTTTCCTCTTGTTGCATGAAGGTGACGTTGCTGTGAAATAAAGAGGAGCGCTGGTCAAGAGGTGGTGGCAGCTTTCCATCAATGTGAATTATAATGAGGAATGAGTAATTTGGATGAATTTTACTGTTTAAGTGGGAGATTTTACTGCTGCTTTCTGTGGGGAACGTGAGGGGTTTCTTTTTCATTCACTGGGATGTCTTGGGCCTTTGTCATTTGTGTGTTGTCCTGAGCAGAACAGAGAGGCTCTTCAAAACCAGAGCTGGGATCTACAGGAAGCAGTCATCAGTGCAGAGATTTGTAAAAGAAATACTGGGACCAGTATGAATGAAAATCTGTTTATGTAAGCATCAGAAGAAATAGCAGAGCAGGGGTGCTAAGAATGGCTTGTATTCATAACAAATTACACCATTCCCAGCTAAAAATTTGAGATTGTGTTGTTTTTGTCAAGCCCAGAAGGTCTGCACGCCGATAAGCCTATAGGACACACAACTCACTTGTGAAAGAGTGATAACAGACGGGTGGCAGCATATCATGTCTCCCATTCCTTCTCCTGACAGCCTAGCAGGAAGAGAAACTGAAGCAAAGGACCACTGCAACCCCCCTCAATGTATTCTTAAAGATTATTAAAGAACTGGCTCAAAACTGGCAGATTTAGTGGAGATTTGGCAGCTGTCATCCCTTGGTTTGTACGTTGGACCCAAGTGATTTAGGCCGGACCATTTGAACCATTGTGTCTCGTTGCTTGTGAGTGTGAGTTTAATCTGTGAGATAATGAGTGTGAGTGGGTAAAGTCAGCCTACAATATCAATAAATACCACAGTCCCCTTCTTTAAGGTCTCCACTGAGTTTGGCCACACTGGTTTCCTCCCTGAGGTTGAATGGTACTGCTAGGACAAGGCCTGGTGCCTTCAGGATGCTCAAGTTACTTGAGCTGATTAACTCAAATTACTTGAGCTGATTCAGTACCAGGGAAGTTTAATCTTAGCGATTTTGCTGCTGTTGTTTGGAACCTACTTGGTTTGTGAGATTTGAGTGGGGAATGTTTATACCACTCCCTCAAACTCTAGTAGCTGTGGGCCTCACCATCTAATTATACTCTGGCACATGATGAGGAAGACAATCCAGATCTGCCTGATTGCATACCTGTTTTGGTGACACAGTAATTAGGGTCATTTACATCACATTGCTGATCACTATCCTGTGGAGAGGGTGAAGTCTTGTTACCCAAGCCTGTGGAGTAGCTTTGCATTGCACATCTCTGGTCCTAGGTTTCAGAGCCAGTTCCTAATTTGCCTGGTCCCTGGCATATATTTTGACAAACCCAACCCTCACAATCATGAGGATAACTTTCAAAATGTGGAAATAAATTCCAGCTGCTACCCTACTTGCCCAGTCTAAAACCACAGGTATCTTCCATGGCATGTCTTGACTCTGAGATGCAAGAACTTGCAAGAACAGCAAGTTAGCTTTAAGCTCACCAAGCTATATTCATGCACATCACAGCTCACCCGACTCAGAAGAGGTATGAGGTGCTTCTGTTTGCTTGAATGCTCATAATAAGGAGACAGCAGAGATGTAATTTTCAACAAGCTAACATCAGTCTACATACTTTAAAGATGGCCTGTTAGCACAGCTGTACCACACAACCTGTTCAACTGAAACCGTTCATTTCACATCAGAACAAAACAGGGTTGTCTTCTGTTTAACTAAATCACAAAGCACTTCCCTATAATTATATCTATCTTAATCAGAGAAACTGGGGATTAAAAAACAAAAAAAGGACTAATCTGCTCCTTGGTCATAATTGGATTTCCTCTGCAAATATTAAGCTACAACAATAGCAGCAGCTTTTGTTACAAATTTATTTTTAAATATTTTTCTTCATGTGAACTAGACAAATATGAGTCACCTGCCTAGAGCTTTTTAGGAGGACAAAGTGAGAGGCATTTTCCTCAAAACTCTCCTCTTAAAAAACAGGTTAGCATTGTTAAGAAATTGGAAAGCACTTGGTAAGATCAGTAGGTGGTGGTAGAAAACCAGAATAAAGTCCTTGAACTTTAATTAGAACTTCCTCCAACTTCTATCTCTTTGTTGAAGTATACCAAGAACCTTTATCTATTTATCTATAATAATGCCTAGCAAGCTCTAATAACATCTGGCTTGAGCCAGTCAGGACTCAGTTCTCATTAAAGACAAGCAGTCATGCCACATTTTTCCATGGATCTCACAAAGCTTCGTGTGTTTCAAACAGCAAGGCACCACAGCTCTGACAGCCACCACTTACCTCAGATGGTTTCAGAACACCTGCTTGTTCTTGTTTTAGGCAGCAGCTGTCTTTGTATCCAAAGCTGACACATGAGTGGCTAGGGCCTAAGTTTCAAGCTCTCAGCTCACTGGTCTAGTGTTCCTCTAGGTATCTCCTCGGGGTTTCTGCTGGGAGGCAAGATGACAAAGACACAACCATGTGGTCAGAGGAGGTTTTTGGAAGCCACAACATTGATGGCTTTGTAAAATGCCCATACCAAGACACAATGCCAGTCACAATTTGTAAGTCCTACATGGGCAGAGCCTTCTACTTCTTTTTTTCTGGTGCTGACAATTCTTGCAGATTTTGCACCCCTGTTTGTTAGTTCTGGGATCAGACTTTAAGGCTTGAAACCAATAGAACTACACTTACATAGGAGACTTTTTTCAGGATTTGGGATGCTCTGCATTGTGTGTCTCAGGATAAAGGCTCCCACATGGAGATGTATGAGCTTTAAACAAAAAAGCTGTATCAAAACCATTTTGACAACAAAACCAGGCCTCAATTCTGCAATCAGCGTTGCTGCTCAGACTGACTGTGTGTGTCAAACCCAAAAGTACCCTGAACTTACCAATCCAGTGGCCTACTGTTAAGGGTTCGCCGGGTGATTTCTCCCACTCCTCAGTCCTCCAGGAAACGAAGTCTGCTTGCTTAGCAGACTAGGCAGCAGGTCTGTTAGCCCTTGTGCTCCACTGTGGCACAAAATACCTACTGATCTGGGTCTCCAAGCCCCCTGGAGAGCTGAGTACCTGTGCAGGAGGTCTGGAGAAGTGCTGCCCTGCACGGGCTTGCCCTGGGATCCAGGGGAGGGGGTTAGATGGAGTGATATGGCGATAATCAGTGACACTGGCGTGTGGGTGAAGGGCACGGTCTGGGAGAGGGGACCCAAATACGGAGTTACACAGTTCTCATTCAGGGGTGGTTCTAAAGGAGTCGCAGAGAGCTTGCCAGCTGCTTAGGCAAGGCTGACCCAGCTAAAAGGCCAGGTCTTCTCCAAAGAAAGACAGAAACGGCAGTTCTACTCGAGTGATTTTTATTTCAGACTGAGCAGCTACACAGAGAGAGAACAAATATACATTGCCATGAGAGAAATGAAAAAGAGAAAGGAGCATCCTATTGTGTCACCCTCTTAATACAATCAACCACCTCAGCCTGAGCCACAGGACTGTATTCTTCCCAGGCAGGCAGGCAGGGAGAGTTTTTACACCGAAGGGTGCACTGCACAGTAAACATCTGTAATATCTATGCCAGGGCTACACAGCCCCAGCCACAGAAACATGGCCCTTTTTTTTTTTTTTTTTTGCACATTCTCACATGCATCTGTTCCCAGTAGATAATAAAAAGGCTGATAAGGAGTCACATGGATAAAACCCATAGTTTTAGAACAGGAACAGTTACAGACGTTCACAAGGATCAACACACCCATATGGCACACATACTTACTCAATGGAGTGGTTACTCTAAGCACTAGGTTTTATCTGAAGGCAGATACTTTTGTATCAGTGATACTGGATTGTACTGGAGCAGATGGCAGTGAAATTTCAGAGTTCATCTGTCATTTTATTAAAGTAATTAATCAAATGGCTTAGCATATAAAAATAGAAGAATCCTCCCTCCTATTAAGAGCAATTTGTGTTCATGTAGAAGTAAAAGCACACACGCCATACACACATCAGAGGCAGGATTGACAACTGAGAGCTTATAGGATAAAGAAAAGAAACTCACTTTCCCTGTCCCACTCCAAGGCATCATGATCTCCCTCTTGTCTCCAGGGATAACGGAGTCTGTCACCTTTGGTGCATAGTTATATTCAGAAGCCAAACAGCAATTTGGAATTTGTCCTGAAGGGATCCAGGACAAGGCACCTTTAAAGATAATAAGGCAGATTGTGTACCTCTGCTGCAGACTCCTCGTGCCTTAGGGGTGGTCCTGCTGTCCCTGAATCTAGAGGGATTATCGATATCTTCACCCTCACAAAGCAGTGAGTGAGTCATTCCTAATTTGCCACAAACAAGAAGCATTAAAAAAAAAAAAAAGAGGTTCATCTCCCATTAGTAGAGGTACACTCAGATATTTGTAGTGCTATGCATTGTCTCCATCCTGCACGGCGTGTGCTTTGTGGATGACCTAGCCAGGACAGTGTCAGAGAAAGTCTGAATAAGACTATATTCTTAAAAGACTGCAATATTCAAGGATGGCAAACACATTACTTCCATGCTGGTCCTCGGGGAAGTAATGTCAACAGAGCATCTACTGTGGGGCAGAGCAGGGAGGCAGCCAGGGCCAGGCTAGGTGGGTCCCAATTATTTGAGTTACGAAGTGTAAAAATGGCATGAAGGTATTGCCGCAATGAAGTAGGGTTTTCTTCAACCCAGTCCCTCTTCCAAAGTCAAAGCTACATCCTCATGCCCTCATAACAGGATGTGAGGCAGTCCATGTCCTCACATGGGATTAGAATCTCTTTAATCTATGTACAGCAGGAGCCTGGTCCTGCCGGGGGATGGGCAGACTCCAAAGACCACAGCAGGCCCTGCAAGAGGGATACTGAGAAGGAAAACTGATCACAAAACAAGGAAGCCTTGTTCCTGCATCAACACTGACCATCTAGAAAACACATTTTTCTTGTGGGAGGCACCACATTGTAAGAATACTGCAGGCATGTAAACTGCTTCCATTTATAGTCAACAAGTTTTAAAAAGGTTACTTTACTAATGCTTCCCTAAACATGATCATCTTAAGAGGACCAGATCCTATGCTGTTAAAGAGGCATCATCTCCATCAGAAGTCCACAGGCCACTGAAAGCTCAGGAAATTACATTAATGAGCACCAGCAATGCTCCTGGCCTGTCCGTTTTGTGGCATTCCTTCTGGTTCCTAAAAAATAGCTACCATGCAAACCTGTTAATATTTGGAGTATTTTTTACAGTTAAGCACAATTCTTTCCATGGAGATGTAATCTGGGGGGCAGGTGAGGGGAATTCAGGCATGTCTAAACAGTTCCCTTCAGAGAAAGGCGATTATCTTGGTAATTTCTTTCTCCAACACCTAACTGCAATTAATTTAAGATGTACCGACGTGCCAGGTGCAGTTTAGCTTAGTAAGTAGATACACTCTTGCAAAAGCAGCACATTACTTTCTCAGTGTTGTTATCAAAAGGAGAGAGCAGAAGCCATCCTAAGGACCATCTAATATGAAAGTTTTGTGCCTCTGTGGCTTAAAACCACACCACTAACTTTGCTTTACAGCAGGGTTGGCTCAAAATTCATTTCCTCACACTAGTTCCTGTCAGCAGACCTGCTTGCCAGGTAAACAGCACCAGTGGCCTTCAGAAAGACACCTGTAAGTATTTCTCAGGCAGGACTTCAAGCAAGAGCAGTTGGCCAGCTGAAGTGTCCAGAGTCTTCACACCTCATGCTGGCACCTTCCAGCAGTGGTTAGATCCACATGAGATTTCATAGCTGCTGAGGATGATACACCTGCTGACATGGAGACAGAATTTTTTACGTAACCATACCGTGGGCTCTTCCATGAAAAGGAGATGTTCTTTCTTCTCTTTTTGTTAAAAAAATCCATCCTGTAGGGAAGATAACTCTCCTACACTTCTCTCCTTCCCTCCCTTCAAAAAGATAAAGGATCATCCTGCACTAACACACTCAAAATAACAATACTCAAATATATTCATAAATGCCCAGATGTTCAGGTTTTTAGGTAAGTAATAGTTGTTAGGTAAAATGAACTTGGCTTCAGGACTCGAGGTCTGCTCCCAGCCTGCTCAGTGATTCTTCTCCTGACTCAAGGCATTCTTTCAACTGTTTCTGTGTGCATTCGCTTCTGCAGCTGTGAAACGGCACCTGCTGGTCACAAATGTCTGTACAGACCCCATGCAGGGAGCCAATACCCTGTTAACATCAACTTCCCCAGCCGGTGCTCAGATGTGAAGACCAGAGAGCTGCAGGAGCCAAATAAGGCTCACTTTTCGTCAGACTTAAAATATTCAGCGGCAACTGTCTCAGCGCATTGCCTGGAGTCTGGGAGAAGTTTCAGATCATTTGTCATACCCTTTTCCCTCCTCCCTGAAACTGAAGCAGCAAATGAACATGGCTTTCATCAATATGCTTGCATAGATAACAAGGTCTTCTTTGTCCTCAGAGAATAATGGCTACCACGCACTTATCTGAGCAGCACTTGTTCCAGCTATCCTGCTGGAGGAATGTGGGTCAATCCCTGATCCAGAACTGTACCGTTATTTCTCTCATGGCTGGCAGCCAGCAGCAGCTTATCAGAGCCCCGCGCTGGCACGCTGTATGCTTCGCTGTTGCTCAGTGACGACTGCTTCAGACATCAGCACTCGGCTCGTTGTCTGCCTCTCCCTGCACACCCTGGCCAGTCAGTGGGCAGAGATTTGCATTGTCTTTGCTGCATGCTGGAAAGATCTTTGCAGTCTTTTTGATGCTATCCATATCAAAATGTCAAGGAAAAGCAGCTTCCTTCAGTGTTTTAGCTTACCCTGTCCTCTGTGATGCTCTCCTTGCAGCCCTCTAGCTCTTCCTTCTTTTTTGCCTATGCTGCCAAGAAAACTTGGGGGGTTTAGTTTGAAAGCTCTTTCCTCCATTGAAACTAGACAGAAAAGAAGCTGCCAAGGTGCCCAATTTAGATGGTGAAGCAACGGTGAGGTCTGTTATTTTACCTGAACCTAATGTTTCATGGCACCCCAGGTGGAGATGGAAGGAGGCAAATATAACAGGGCACTGTGCCCCCTTGGCAAAGTCACGCTCACATTTTGACATGCAACTGACACTAGCTCCCCCTTTCCCTGTGTTAGCTCGGCAAATCCATACATTTTATCTCCTTCCATCACAGCTGTCCATACTCCAGCTCAACGCCACTCTGACTTCATGATGCATACATTAATTATTGGATTACTATCGGGTTTTTTAAAAGTTTGCTATTTGTAGAAGATATAGTGCTTTCCCAACACTCTGACTCACTATTGTCCACACTATTCCATGCTGAGAGACAGAAGTATGTGTAAGCCTAACGTACAGAAAAGGAAGCCCAGGCAGGATTTACGTGGCCTGCCTAATTCTGTGCTGTTCATCAGTCACAGGATCAGTCATTACAGACGAGCCTGCAAATGAGCATGAAGTGCCAGAGCCCAGTTAAAATCAGTTAAGATATGTCATTATTTCCTTTGGACAGCTTGTCTTTTGGTGCTTTGACTTTCTACCTAAGGCCCACTGCTCACTGCTTCTGGGAGGGTCAGGGGAAGCCAGATGATTTCAACAGGAGGATGCTTTCCAGTGGTTGCAGAAATGTGCTATGCTAGCTGAGGACCAGAGTGAAGATCCAGCCTGCAAACCTTTGCAGAAAGAAGTGGTGTACCTTTGGCAAGCTCTTGAGGACATAACCCACAACATTTAGAAGGGTGGTCAGTCACAAAGATACCAGGGCCTTGACTTGACCCAAAGAGGAACCAACAAAACACCTCAGTTTTCATTATTCCTGCTGTAAAACATGGAGGAACCACAGGAGAATTGAGTCCTACAATGGTGACACTGGTTCTCATCCATCTCCAGCATTGGTCACAGCAAATGCCCAGGGAAAAGCATAGGGATGAGAAAACACATATGAAACCTTCCTGCCCCTTGCACTGTCTTCTCAACCTCTCTTCACCTCCAGCTCAGGGCGCTGCCTCTTCGGGCAGTAACAGGGCTGCCCAGAAAAGACAAAGCAGAGGTTGTTTCACCAACTGATTTGGTACTTTGGCTGGCTCCACATTTCTGTTATGTCACGTTTGCCACATTCCTGCAGGGAATGGACCTAGTCTGTTTTCAACACAAAAGCCATCCTGATTGCAAGAGCCATCCCCAGAAGGGATTCAAGTCCTTTGCAATTACAGAATCTTGCAGAGCAATTATGAACATACCAGCCAAGGCTCAGCTAAAGCTCAGTTCCTGGGAATAATGGGTCTTCACTAAAAATATCCAACTAGCAAGCCAAATGCTGGCACCCTCCATCGCTCACTACAGCTTTTCAGACATCCATAGCCACATCACATGGCACAGAAGCAGCACCTTTCTCAGGATGAGACACAGGTACTGGTCCACACTCTCAGAGATGCTCTTTAAATTACTAAGTCTGACAGATCGCTGGTGAGTTAAGGGCAGGAGCAAGGCAGAGTGCAAAATACTTTCCCAAGGACCTTGGAGCTCTCAAAACTTTGCCCGCTTTCCAATTTACACCTGAGCCACCAATACATAGAAAAAGCATAGGGCATTTCAGGAAATGGAATGAGATCCAGCAGTGGCAGTTAAAGTATGGAATGGAAAGCCAGTCCTGGAGCAGAAATGCAAGATGGACCAAAACAGTCCAAGAAACTTCACTGAAAATGAGTTGGAAGAATAAATGGCATCGGACACAAAATGGAATTGCATATGCCAAAGGCTTGCAGGCACTTCTCTTCCATATTCCTGCACCGTTCTCCCAAAAAGCAACCGCTGTACTAGAGGGTAGGACATGAGCTGTCTGTAGCCTGCTTTCCCAAGGACAGCATTTCTACCTTCCATAAGAAAGACTAAAAGCAAAAAGAAAAATAGGATTTTCTAGATGGAATTTATTTCCTCTTGAAAGAAAAAGCAACTGACTGAAGGTTTCCAATTTACAGTCACGTTGGGAGAACATAAACATACATCCAGTCAAGAGACATTGGAGTTCAGTACCACACCAGCACCAGATTCGGGGGTCAGAGCAGAGCGGGCACTGCACCTGCACTGCTGCTGAGCCCCTCCTCAGCTCACGGCCTCTTGGCCTGAGGGTGCACTGGGACCCGAAATAGGAAGCTCCCAGTGTAACGCATTGCACTGCAGGCCAAGGACAGCATCTAAAATGCACATCCTTCAACAGCCCATTCACTTTTTTTCCCAATGGCCTTACCTGAAGATCTTGACCACTTGAAGCAAATGGCAAGTCCTCTATCCCATCGGGCTTTCAGTCAGGATTCATGCTGTTACAAGAAGCTGTTGGAATGTGCCAAGTTTTATACAGTCCGACAGGGTGTAACCTTGTATGTTTGTACCTTAAGAAGAAAATCCAAAGCCAGGTAGAAAGCCCTAGAAGATGCAGCATGGCCATCGTGAGGAATGGAAACATCACAGAAAAAACAAGAACTGTCATTTATGACACAGATGGTACAGAAAAGACTAAGAAGATGTTCCTGCAAGCAGGAGTTACCCAGCATTCCTGCTTCCATGGACAACTCTGGGATCTCTCTGCTGTGCACCAACAAAAGAACCAGCACCTCTGTAAATCTAAAGTAGGGCTTCTGTATGATTACAGATATCTGGGAGGTTAAGACTCATGATTCACACAAACCTTATGTCACCTGATTCCAGGAGAAGGAGTGTTAGATCCCTTTGGCTAAATTCCTGCTATGAGAATGATTTGACCCCTGTAAATCTGACTCCACTAAAGAGTTTTAGATGGGACTAGACATTCACACTGATGTAAAATGTAACTATTCACTAATGAGGACTGAGAGAGGCGTTCTTCAGCAAAGACTGAGTTTCTGTGTTGCTATTGGAAAATACTAAGAGTACTCTGAGGTATTGGCTTTTATTTGCCATTTCCTGGGGGCTACTGTCAGAAAGAATGCTACAAGCTGCAGTGCCACAGGGAAGAAAGATCAATACAGCAATGACAAGGGGCTGCCAGTGAGGAAGCCCAGCCTTTGGACACGCCCAGGTGAGAACTTTTATTTGTGGGCAACAGTTTTGGGGTGAAAAAAAAAATATCAAAAATCAATAAATGTTCTAGCCTGAAATGGTGCTGCGATGCTTCATGGGAATTGTCATTTGTGTGCTGCCTGCTCTCATGTCCTGATCCCAGCCTGCATGTCTCTTGATGAGGGAGAGCATCAGAGGAACTGATGGGGATAAAATGCAACTACAGAACCCAACCTACAGGGAACAGTCATGATTTTCAGCTTTCTTGAGACAGCCATCTACTGCTTTAAAATCAAAATATTTAACAATCTGGTGCATCCAGATTTTTAAAAAGAAAAACTTAAGACTTGTTTAAAACAAAAAATAATTGAAAAAACCTGTTGAGAACCATTTTTTTCAAACTCCAAAGATTTCCTAAACACCTCCTCCTTGTCCACTTTCATTGTCAGCTACAAAGTGCGCTTTTTGGTTTCCTGAGTTGAAAGGAGTTGGGATTATTCTAATGGGAGGAAATGCAGTTTCAGTGGGTCTTGATCTGCTAAAAATGAAATAATAAATACTGGGAGAAGGATCTCCCTAGAGAACTGTGTTTGCCTCCTTCCATTTTGAAGATGAGCCAAGGAATGACCAAAATTTGTGGACATGGTTATAAACAAACCGGTTAAAAAGAAACTCCACCTGCAGTTTCTCAGTAGGCTGACTAATCCTTCCCTACGTGGATCGTTTGCATAGCCCTGCCGCACATGACTGAAGAGCCCGCAATGACACACTCACTGTTTTCCCTCAGAGGTAGCCACATGTCGCTCTGAGCGTCTTTTTGCAAAAGCCACTGCGTCCCTTCACCAGGAAGGATGCTTTGCAAATGAAGGCTGCTGCTGCTATGAACTTGGAGCTGTCTCTTCCTAGTGCCATAAACATCAGCAACTTATCATCTTTCCAAGATCTCTTCCTCTGAAGCAAGAGGGGAGAAAGAAAAAGGGAGACTTAGCATTACTTTATATCAAAGCTAAGTGTAAATATATATTGCTGAATTAACAGTGTGGAGACTGTATGGATTCATCTTGCTAAAGTAGCCAAGGGGAAGTGCCCTAAATCCAGGCAAATCTTGGCATATGTACAGCTATAATTTTGCAGCAGTTTGCTGTCCAAAAAGCCAAGATAAATCAACAGGAACTTTGCAATGAGTTTGCTGGACTTTGTTCAGGTTTGGGGTGCAAATTCAGAAAGTATGTTGTAAAGGAAAGAGGGTGGAGCCAGGATCCAGAAACATTTTGGCTCAGCCCCAAGCAAAGGTTACCATCTGCCACTAAGCATTACCCTGGCCCAGCACCACCCAGAATTACCAATATGAAAGCTGCTGCCGGAAGGACGTCTACAGCAGGACTGAGCTCCTAGCAGGAACAGGTACGCAGCTGTCCCAACACACGGAGATCTACACTAACTACATGGGGTTATAGTCACCTCTTCTCCTTCCAAGCCAAAACTCAGACTTGCCTGTCGTCAGTTCCCGCATGAGGTCTGATCAGATTTTTTCCTCCCCTGTTCAATTTTGCTGGAAGAGGGCTATGTCTTAACATGTTTGGACTGACCCCTTAAATAAACAGGAGCAGGACATGGTGTGCTAGGAGAGTGTGTGTTTTCATGACGAGAACTGACTTTCTGACTTCTCGTCACAGGCAAGCCTCTTTCAGACGTATTTATGCTGGAACAGACTACATTTTTTTCAGCCCCAGAGGGATTACTTTAACAAAATTTATATTTCCTCTGGATTTTTTCCTTAAAAGCTTGGTTAAAGGAAAGGAGAAAACCAGTACTTGATCTGCACTAAGATCTCCTACGTTTTGTCCCAAAGTTTGGGAGTTTCTCACCAAAAGGCAGGAAATCTGCTATGAGCTGCAATGCAGTGGGGGAATGGTACAAGGGTAGTAAGTAAGCTACTCATTTGGATATTGAACAAAAAAAATTAAAAAAGAAAAAGCTGGTTTTTGGGATATACTTGGCATTTTTAAGGGATCAGAGGACAGGAGAGGAAGGGGAATGGGAGAAAAATGTTGCTTTGTATCGTGTCTGTAATGGCCAGTAAGTGTTTCCAGGCCAGAAACTAAATTTCAGCAACATTTTCACCCACTCTGTAGTTTCTAGACTGCATCTCCATTTAAACAGCAGCACAATAAGCTTATTAATTTTCTCCTACAATAAGCACATACTGGGTTTGTCTACTTCCCCATCTGCAACCCATATGGGCCTTTACTAACACAAGTCTCATTAAAACAGAAGTCTCAATGGCGTTTTCACATACATGTATATCTGTGTGCATGTACAACACATATACATGTATATATATGAAATATCAAAATACTATTTTCAGCGAGTGTGCCTCCCCCACACCCCTTTTCTGCCCACCCCCCTCCCTCCCCTTCCCCAGGCCAGCATATTTCAAACAGACTGGAATTTAAAACTTTCAAGAGCCATCCAGCTCTCGTTAGCACTGCAAATGTCTAGGTGCATTAACGAGTCCGCAGTCCACCCCTGGGACACATGATGACAAATGACCTCTAGTTCACAATACTGATTCCTTGGATTCAGGGTCTGCGGGACTGGTTGTGTTGGAGACTTGGTTTTTGTGGGTTACCAAAGGCGATGTTTCCCCTTCAGACTTGCTGTTAGCAACTGCTTCTACGTTGACTTCCTTTAGCTCCTGCTCTTTGTCTTTCCTTTCTTTTTCATTCAGGTAATTAAGGATGCCCGCTCCTAGGGCATCCCCTTCCACATTCACAACTGTGGTGGTTCGGTCCCTGGTTAAGATCAGAAACAAAAAAAACAAAGCACCAGGCTTTTAGCTTAAAAGAGTTACAACACAGTAAGGGGACCTGACTCACCCCTGCTGTCTCCACTAACATCAGTGGAGCTAAACAAAGGAGATGATGTTACTATAGGTATTTTCCCCAAAGCATCACCAACATTTCAGGACTAAAAACGTGGACCAGAGCTGGTTTAAGATCAGCCCAATCATTACCACCAACTAGTGGGTTAGCAATGTTACTACTCTTTCTCAGGCTCCGTCCTCGTCCCTAGGCCAGCACTTTTCAATTGCAAGTTCAGAGCAGGAACTTAATTCACTTATCCAGAAGGTGACTTAGATCACCCATCTCTCTTTTTAACTACAGAGGCTCATACCTTAACCCAAACACCTACTTAAAGGGGTCCTTCCAAAAACAAGAATGACTGTGTTCTCTGGATTTCTTGCTAGTAGTACCTGTCCTAGTCTTTGGTCCTATGACACCATACATGTCCCAGGGTCTAATGAAGGAGCTTTATAGGTAATAAAGAAGAACCATTTCTTCAAGTACCTTTTGAGACTTCTGTTAGTCATTCTGCAGCCTAACTTCAACACATGCTCAACTTGTAACTGTGGTGCTCTCTGGTAATGAAATGCCTGGCATTAAAACAAGACATGGGACTGTTCCCTCCCTCCTCCCCCTGACTCCATGACTAGAACAACAGCATTAACCATGGAGGGAAGCTACATAATTTGAAACTAAGTCAGCAGGCTGAGGGCAGCCTGGAGCAAAAGGAAGGGCAAGCTTTTCGCTCTTGACTCCAAGTACTTGTAAGTACAGCTTGTGGAACCCACAGTTGCTACTCTAATCCCTTAGGAAGTGGCTGATCCCTACGAGGTGCCAGCAAAAAAAGTTTGATGGCCCCAGTGAATCTGTAGGAGTATGATTATGCTCCACAGATACACGTGGTATGAGAAGGAAAAGAGGTTATACAGTTGCCCTCTTCATCAGCCTCTGGAATTCAAGGCTCTCCATAGGCATCCTGATTTCCATATGCTGGGGTTTCCAGAAAGCAATGCACAGGGATTATATACAGTCCAAACTAGAAACTGCCCAGAAACCATCAACTGGAAAAAACCCCAATGGGATTCAGATTGCTTGACCCATATTAACCAGTGAGTTCAGCCCACTACCCAACTTCAGTCAGATGGCTTGAAAGCAGATCATGCTTTTAAATGATCAGATCATGCTTACTGCACTAACATGTAAACTGTAAGCATGCTGTAATTCATGAGTGCTCAGCTGCTTGTTAGAGGAAAAGCAAAGACACCCTTTTCTACAGGGCTCATATATGCTATAAGAAACTATCTGCACTTACCGTGCATTTTTGGCTGGGTCTCCAGAATTTAGAACAAAACAATTTTTCTAGGCATTCCTTAATCTAATTTAGGTAGTACAGGAGGTAAATTTAGGCCTTAACAGGGACATAGTAACTATGCTAAGTGATGAGATAAGCACTTGCAAACAGACCTGGGCAAGGAGATAATCTCTCCTGTTTCAAGGAGGGAAATGGCTCTTGGAAAGAGAAGCAGCTCAGTGAAGGTCTGACCTTTTAGCTCTTTCACACAAGATGGAAAGGAAAGGTGGTAATACTGTGTTCTAAACTTGTGACTCCCAACAGCATGTTTGAGTTGTGACACTGCCCACAGCTGTGATGCGTGCCACAAACAGTGTCCCTGCCTTGCCAATGGACAGCGCCTCTGTGACGCTTCTGTGGATGCTTTGACTGGTCTCAAACTATAAAAATAGTTCAATCAATATCTGACAACAGCTTCTAGTGGAGACTGCTTCACATATGTGACCAAGAAGGCTTTCCACCACTATGCAGAGGCAATTTCCATTTCCCCCTCTTCCCTCCTAGTGTCCAATTAATTTCCAGCAGTATCATCACCTTCTTGAACAAATGATTAACAGTTCTTCTAAATGGAATTGGAACCAGGAAGAAATAAATTTCAACACACACTGAGTAAGGCTGAAGAGGTATTTTAGCATACTAACTGCTTTAATCGAGAAGGGACCACCTTTTTCATTATGTCAAGAGTTACTTGTCCTGTAGGCAGCCATATCTTGTAGGGTTTTATATTATACTGTGCTACTTTGATTATTCTCCTCATTTCCTGCTGAGGACATTACATGTCACACACCACCAGATCTGTGCAGCCTAAGGTACTTACACAATCCAGTCCACTGCTAATATCAAGGAGAGATCATTGGTGGGAAGTCCGATGGCCTCCAAGATGATAGCGATGGTGAGGACTCCTCCAGCTGGGACCCCAGCTGCACCCACGCTGGATGCTGTAGCTGTCACACTGCAAATCGGTTTGCATACCCAGTTAGCAAGAGCTCTGCAGCACTCATGTTCTGCACTTATGTCACACACATCTCCCTGATATGGAAATTGTAAACAAACTCTACACTGTGGGACACAGGGGCCTTTTGCTGCCCATGTAAACCCTTTTCTGCTGGCTGATGCAAAGCAATGGGTACAGAGCACAGCTGCTCAGCAGGCACCCGCAGCAGCTACCAAGGCAATGGCTCTGTGTTTAATACCATGAGTGCCTTTTCAGGAAACAAACCCAACCGACACACCTGTATCCCGCTGCCTTACTGATATATCCATTTCAGAGTCACACGTCAGGTCAAACATACCGAGCACATCAATGTCTCCTCACCCCAAATTGTATTATGCAGTGTGCTGTCCCTTCTGTGTCTCTCGCTTGCATTCAAACACAAACCCTAAGTCAGGATGTGAAAACCTGTGGTGCAGAGGCCACAGACACAGACCACACACCTTTCTGTGTGTAGATGTCTAAAACTGAGTTTTCCTTGGGCCTTCGCTGCATAATCCTCAGGCCTGTGTTAACACCTGATTCACTAAAAGTACCTGAAAGGCAAATTTGGCCATCTGCAAAGAAAATAACCTTCCAGCCCTGCCTACATAATCAAACAGTATATGGGGAAATGCAATAAGGAAGGAAATAAAACCTGGTCAGGGAGGGGAAAAAATGGCAGGAACTGGCCCTAGGAGGCATCTGCTAGATACTGCTGCAGCTTTTCTGCGCAGTGAGGAGCTAGAACTCCTTGTAGGAGGGATTTTGAGGAGGAAAATGAAGAGAATGACACTTTGTGGGATATAGGATATGGGAAGGGTCCTAGAGAAGGAGGCAGGACTGAGGTGGGGAAGGAGTGTCATGGGGCAAAGCAGTCAGGAGGGAAGTAACCCTCTGTGTCTGACCTGGGGAGCCAGCAATGCCATGGTAAGAAGGGCAAAAGTAAGCAGAGTCTTTAGTATGAAACTGGTACATAAGGAACTGAGGAGCTGTCAGGAAGATTTTCTATGACATCCAGAGGAGGAATCAAGGGTAGTTTTCTGGGTAGAGCAGCATGCCTCAATTACCACCTTAATGGTGAGTGGAGGGCGAGGGAGTGAGATGCTTAAAGAAGGAGAGGAATTTTTTGTGAGAAACAGCTTTAAATAGTTCCAAGTCTGTTTCAGAATTCAATTACCCCTCCTGGGTTCCACCTTTTATTAAATCGAGATTCTGGCAAATCTTATAAACCTTGAAAGACTCCATCCTTTAATCACCCTATAATTTTGTTTCATAGCAGTTTGCAAGCTTTAGGTCAGAGATGTGGAATGCAAACTGCTAGCTATTAGCAGAGAGACCACAGGATGTGTCTGGGGGCCAGAAGGATGTGGCTGCAACAGCAAGCAACTTACAGAATTGTGAAGATTTGGCCGGGATTGAGGTCGACATTGTTCAGCTGAGCAATAAAGACAGCTGCCATGCACTGAAAAATAGCAGCTCCATCCATGTTTACAGTCGCTCCAATAGGAAGGATAAACCTGCTGATCCTCTTGTCAACTCCATTGTTCTCCTCAATACACTTGATCATGGATGGGAGAGTGGCTGAGCTAGAAACAGAGAATAGGGTGGGGTTAAAAATAATCAGACAGACAGCATCAAGGTGCACTGAACAGAAAGTCACTATCTCATGGATTTCATGTTTCTAACATGCTGCAGACAGGATTGTCAAGATAACAATGCCATTTTATAGTCCCTCTCTGTTGTGGTAGCAATGAGGGACTTTCCTTATCGGTTTTGAACAGCAGTATTTAGTAGTTTGCTTCCATCCTGAAATAGCTCATAAGGACTCCCATCTCCCAAGTGCAAGAACACAAATTTAACACAATATGCAGCCTAACAGACCTGTGGAATGGTCAAGTCTTAAACCACCAAATGCACCAATAGATACCAATATAAACACAACAGATTCCACAGTAATCTCTGTTAATATTGTACAAGTACTTTCTCAAATTAATAGAATAATCATTATCGTAACTGGCTTTATTTCTTGCATTATAAATTACACGGTTTTATTCATAAACCCTCTCCTAGTTCATGTACTTCAACTCCTGTGACAGACATGCATCTACTTTTGGAGTAGTCCTGAAATGGTTTTATATGGTTATGATATTTGATCAGGTGTTTGTCCCTTCATAAAAGCGTAGATTACATGTTTGATAGTTCAGTCGTGACAAATAAAAGCTGATCAGGCCAGATCTTTCAATTCAATAATGTTAAGTCCCTTTACACTAGTTAGTAAGTTTGCTTTGCTCCTGCAAAATTAGTCTAAACTTGTTACAGATCCTTCTGAACATGGAGAATTGAACTTGTCAGGACAAAGTCTCTCACTACTTACCCTCCCTTTACTTGAAATCAAAAGGACAGCTGGCTGGACTTTGTTAAGGCAAATACTTTCACCTTTTCCCAAAAAAATTTCCAAGCCAGCTTTATGCTACAGTCCCAGTATTTTGAGGAAGAGTTTTCAACAGCTAATTATCAGTATGTGCTGTGTGGCAGGCTGCTGGCAGCAGTGAGACTTCCTATGCTTGGAATTCTTTTTGCAATCTCAGGATCAACATTCGCTCCTAAAACTCAACACAGTTTGGTGTTGGAATAGAACCACTTTACAATGACAATATATAACCAGGCTATGATCCCAAAAGCAGCACAGAAACCCACCTGGAGCAGGTGGCAAAAGCAGTGGCAAGTGGTGTGATAAGTCCTAAGAGAAAACGATACGGATTTTGACGTGTGCATGCGAAGTAAATAAGCGGTAGAATGATTCCTCCATGGATGAAGTGGCCCAGAATAGAGGCGAACATGTACTTTCCCAGACTGGTCACCAGAAGCATAATATCTTCCATCTCCACAATCTTGCTCCCAACAAGGAACATAATGCCAATAGGAACATACCTGTGTAAAGAAACATTGTCTGTCAGAGAGCTCAGCTAAAGGTTGCTGCTGCACATGCCAAAGATAGCAATTAATTCTGCTATTTGCCTACAAAATACTTAAGTTAAATGATCAGGCTTCCAGAGCGTCCCTCAAGCCACCAGCCACGTACACAGTACGTTGCCATGCCACCCATCTAGAAATGTGCCACGTCTTTAGGCGTCAGCATTTGTTTGAGCTTTCCTTTGTCAGGAACATTTGGAGCTGCGCCAGGAGAAGGGCCACCCGCGAGTTACAGCCACACCTCTGGTCCTGGTAGTGCAGCAGGGAACAGCCCTGAGAAGACAGAATTGCTCTTGTACCTACAGTACAACAGGTAATAGATGAACTGTGGGAATCCCTTCAGGCCCAGGGTCAGTTCCTCCAAAGCTCTACTTGGGATGTCTGTGTCTGAGTGCCTCTGGTGATGTTGGCTATGCTCCATCCGTTTCTGCTTCTAAGTTTAAGAAATACTAAAAGATCAACCAACTCTCCAAACCCCTGCCCCAGGCACACATGTGACTACAAAAGATCTGCCTGTACTTCTCAGGCAAAAAGAACGGATTTTTGTCTCCCACTCTTCCCTCCAATCCAATGCCAATGTTCAGTGGAGTCAGGACAAACTTCAGAAGGTTTGGTTAAGCCTGTAAAAGTTTGTAAAGGTGGGCAAGCCTTAAGGTTGCCCAGATCACTAACTTCTTCTGAGTCTGCCTCTCCCTCACTGGTTCTGCAGCTCCTCTGTCCTGTGCAGAGAGCACCTCCTGATGTGCCAGATCAGCATGAGCATCCCTCTCTCTCTGTCCTCTCTTGACCACATCTCTAGGGGGGCCTGCTGAACCTGCCTGTTGAACTTAGTCTCTTCCAATTCTGCGACATACCACCTTTGTACTATGCTTCTGAGCACCCTGGCTAGCCAGATCCAGCTGAGCCCCAGTCCTGCACAAGCTCTGCAAGCACGAACACTGGGCTCAGAGCTGAGACTGGATTCCTCCCCTTGAAGAGGGAGGCTGGAGAGGAATGGAAAGCTGAGACCAAAGTGCTGCTAAACATGAGAGTGGCTGTTGAACGGGACTAGATATAAGCACAAGCTGCCTTTTCTCTTGGTAATATAATTTCCCCCATTCCAATTATCCTTTGGGAAACGCATGCAGCTGGACAGATTTTGAATAAATACCAAGGGTGACACAAGAGCCTTAAAGAATGAAAAGAGAATGAGTAAGGGCAACAGTGCACTGCAGCGTTAAGAGTCAGCTGTGGTCCTGATAATCCACAAAGTAAAGGATTATATACCAACTGATTGGCTTGCAGGGTTAGCACTGTAATCAGCTGAATACAAGAACTGCCTCCTGTCAGTACTCGGTGCCCAAGGAATTACACTCAAGAGTAAAAGACTTAAGCCCTGAGACTTTGAATTTTTCAATCCCTTATGACAGCAACCAACACAGAGATCTGCCTGTGTAAAATCAGGTGTTTTGTTAAAATCTTTCTACATCTTACAGGGAAGAAAATGGTAGGAATGAAAAATTCAGAATGAAGGGAGAAAAAAATACCTCTGCTAACAGCAGCTTCTAGCTTTTCTAACAGCTCTGGAAAGCGAGGGAGAAATGTCCCACTGCTAATCTGTCAGCTAGCAGTCCTTATGAATATTCTTACTCTTACGTGGGGCAATAGTACTGTTGGTTTCACAGGAGCTATTCAGCTGCAAAAGAACAGCCATGATACTGCTCTGAGGCCCAGATTCATTCTGCCTGACAGAAAACATGGTCAGATAGGTGGTTGTACTGCAGCTTAGGTGGCCTGGACCACTCTCTAGAGGTGGCTGCCTACTCCAACACTGGTTTATTTCCTAGTGAGAAAACTCAGTGTGCTTCAGATCCTAACATGCCGACTTTTTTAGTGTCTAAAGTTTTGTGAGATTGGTCAGACCAACATAAACACATCTGGACTCCTGGGAAGTAAGTGAAATAATGGATTTGCTCATTAATAGGCAGGAGACAAAAGCCAATCAACCTTAGGAAATACCTTCTCTTGGGGATGTGAAATGAAGAGAGAAGCATCTCTGGAGAAGCAAGCACAAACAAGAAACAAATAGCTGATCCCTCTGCTGGTAACATTAGTTCCTGCTTCACCCATGAAAATATAAGTTGATCTTAGAAGAGGAACAGAGATTTAAAGATCCACTGCACAACTCAGGCTCTGCTAATAATGATGACAAAACACTTAGCAGCCAGCACTACTGTTCCAACAGAATGGAAATGATAGATAGCCCTGGAGACTGCTCCTCCCTTCCATACGAAGGGATGTAGGTTTTCCTTCACCCTTTGATGCAAGTGGACAGGTGGGGCTCTGTATTCATGCACTCAACCAGGCTTCTCTCAAACCAATACCAATGAGTGGGCTACCTTCTGATGTCCTCAGGTGTCTTTCAGGTCAGTACAAGTAACCTTTTAACTAACAGAAATAAAGCATGACACTGCGAGTATGAATTTAGTGATGCACGGCATTCACAAGTGCACTCCAAACAGATATCCCATCCCTGACCTTCACATGTCCTTATTCCTCCCCTGCTCACATCTCCTTTATTCATTCAGGGCCAGTGCCTTTAGGCACATGATGTCAGCTAGCCATGGGCTTATGCTGCTTTGAAACAGAAAGCCTTCCTTCCGCTAATTAATCAAAAAGGAGCCATGGAGAGAATTTTAAAGCAACCCTCTGAAGTGTTCCAGACTGATACCTTAAGCTATGTGTGACTATCTAATTAGAGGGCACAAACAAGAAGAAAAGACCCCATCATGTGACATTAACTTCTGCTGTGATGAAGGATCTCATAGGAAAAAGCTGGAGCAATGGATAACTGGTGAGATTCCCGAACTGAGCATTATATTGTACTACAGAGGTATCAGCAGTCACACACTTACCACATAATCCAGGAAACCAAGACCATAGTTGCTTCATTGAATGAATTAAAGAAGCGAATTAGATCTTCCCCTTCCTGGCCAAGCTTTTTCAGTGCCACTCCTAAAACCAGAGCAAACAGCACCAGTCCCAAGATATTCATCCCTTCAATCTCTTTACCAACAGGAATCTGTAGAGGCAAACAAAAAGAAAGAAGCTTGTTAGATGTGAGACCAGCACAAAACCCAGCACAAGGGTCACCTCATCTTGTTGCTGTCCAATTGATTTGAAATCAACAAGCAGAACCCACTTTGGGAAGGAAAAAACTATTTTATTGAAGGGAACCAAATAAGATCTGGATGCAATCCAGATACAAACCTGCCTAACTACGAGCTGGCATGGATTCACTAGAAAAGGAAAGGGCTTGCCACAACGTCCCCTCATGCCACAGAATCTGAATCTTCAAGGTTTGAAAAGACCTCTAAGATCATCAAGTCCAACCCTCAACTCAATACCACCACAACTACTAAACCATGTCCCAAAGTGCCATGTCTACATGTTTTTTGAACACCTCCAGGGATGGTGACCCCATCACCTCTCTGGGCAGCCTGTTTCAATGCTTGACAACCCTTTTGGTGAAGAAATTTTTCTTAATATCCAATCTAAACCTCCCCTGATGCAACTTGACGTCACTACCTCTTGTCCTATCACTTATTACTTGGGAGAAGAGACTAACACTCACCTCACTATAACCTCCTTTGAGGTAGTTGCAGAGAGCGATAAAGTTTCCCCTCAGCCTCCTCCTCCCTAGACTAAACAACTCCAGTTCTCTCAGTCACTCCTCATAAGACTTGTGCTCCAGGCCCTTTACCAACTTCTTTGCCCTTCTCTGGACGTGCTCCACCACTTCAGTGTCCTTCCTACACTGAGGAACCCAAAACTGAACACAGTATTCAATGTGCTGCCTTCACCAGAGCCAACTTCAACACACCACATGTGCTCTCAGTGACCTACACAGAAAACCTGCCCGGTTTACTCAGGACAAGCTTTGCTGCAGGTACAGAATGGCACAGGCACGAATGACAGTGCAGTTGAAAGACTGAAACTTTCCTCCCTGTTTCTCTGTGAGGGATGAAGGGAGTGGGAGAGAACACAGGTATGATTGGCGGATCCTGGTGATACTGACTTCCCAGCTCTGCTTATTCCACCAAGCATCATTCACTGTCAGCATTATGATATTCTACCACCTCAATCAACACATACAACAGGCTTGCAGCATTCTGGCCCCAAACATGTTCTTCCTGACACCTCTGATGGGAATCTGCTCTCAGAAACTGCCACCTCCATCGCTTCAGTGCAAGTTACATTGAGGTGAAAACCGTGAGAAAATCAATGTCATGAAGCAGAAAGGAGGGAGAGGGGCAGAGACAGGTAGCAAACTGCAGAGACCCACTCATTCATCTGGTCACATCAGCTGTGGGATATACAGAGCAAACAGAAGAAATACCTGTTCCCCTTCTCAGAAATCATGTGGCTGTATGAAAAAGGTCACAGGATAAAACCAGGATCCACCTATTGACAAAAACTAGTCTACTCACAAGTATGCTCTGCTTCAGGGTTTGTTTCTCAAAGACAGCTGGAGCTTCTTTGGCAACGTAGTATCATATGAACTGAATGAGTGCTCTTGTGGCTATGTAAAAATACAATTGTTTTGACAAACTGGGATTTCCTCCCCCCTCCCCTCAGCTTGGCAGTACAAGCTCAACATGTCAAATTGTTTTATTTGGAAGAGCTTCTAAAACAGATTAGGTTTGTGTACAAGTTTTGCCCTTCTGGCTAGTTTAAATAGACACTAGCTCAACACTAGGAAAGAAAAATATATTCTGAGCTAAAAGCTTGAAATGAATATTGACTAAAGAACTTGGGATAGCGATCTGCTAAATCTGATAAAACCAGCCTGCTTGCTGGAAGTACACACTGCTGAACTGGACTGACTCTGAGTGGCAGGAGGAAATCAAGTACAGCAGGAAGGGGATAAAACAAATTATACACAAAAGCAGGAATGCTAAACTTTTGTTAAAAAGTGTTTACAAACATAAAGGTTCTGTCTTTTTAATGTGCTATCTACAAAATAACTAGATACAGGATCTGCAATTTTTGCTTGTTTAGGGCTATGTTGTTAGTATTTAATTGATTTCTGACTGAAAGAACTGAAAGCATGGGCAGGATATTAACAATAGGGTGCAGTGTATCTCCAGAGATGTCTGAACAAATGTGTTGCTTTCTCCATACAGGGTAACACTTTTCTGCCTGGATCGTTTTGTCTGTATTCTGTTTTGTGTGCCTAGAAGCCCTGAGCTCTTTTGTTATCAGACAAATTAGGGGGAAAAAAATACCACCTCCTATTAGTTGAATCCACTGTCTGTGTATGTCATGCACATGTTTTTCTGTTTTCCACTTCTGTTGGTACATAAGGTAGGAGGTAAGCTTTACCATAAGGCTGAGGAGGATCTAACAAAAAAACTCAGTGACAACTTATCAGTAACAATGCACAAACAGATGTAAGATGTCCATTTTTTGGACTAATTTATTAGCAGGAAGAAAGTAAATGCGTAGTAAAATAATGCTGCCATATCATTTCATCAAAACCAAAGTTTTCCCTGAGAAGTGTCAACCTGGACAGAATGTGAACATTTTTTACACCAGAGAAGAATCACACTGAATGAAGCACTTTTGTTATAGTTTTTCCAACTTGTTATTTTATGATATAACATCTTCTGTCAGGTTCATTTGATATAAGCCTAATATTAAAAGTTCAGCTTGGAACACAGTTTTACCATAAGGGGCTCAAACTTTTTTTTTTTAAAAATTAAAATAAATTTAAACCCCATAATCCTTAAAACACTGAATGTTCTTTTGTTTTGGTTCTCACTCGGAAAAAAATAATATTAAATTTTGCTATGGAACAGAAATTCAATGTTTCCAGCTGCTGAAAGTGTCCGTGATCCTGACCTGGATGTTACTGGGAGGGAATTTCATTATACTGGGATGTTTTGCAGTCCATCACCACTCTTTAAACCCCTTCTACTGGCGATTTGCTTCTCAACTCATTAAATGCAGCAACGTGAGTCTGAAGCCCAGCATCCTACTACCATCTGGACTTCTTAAAGGTCTAGTCTCAGGAACAAGACAGAAGTGACCCTCAGAGATGTCTCTCTCCACCTTGTTCCTAGCACTGTGACCACTGGTGTTGCTGTTCCCCAACTGCTCACACTTACTACTCCTTCAAGCTTTCTCTTGTGATCTAGGGAACCCTGAGTTCTTGGTGACCAGAGGGAGGACTCTGTGCACAGCCATCAAAAACTCCTTAGCTGTATCCCTGTATTTACTGTCATCCTGTTCTCCCTTTCAGGTTTTGCTTTCCCTCTCTCCTCCTCTCTTGAGCCAATTTCTTTACCACACACAACATTCCCCATGGCTTTCCACCACCACAGATTTAGGCAGAAGGTCCATCATTTGCATGGAGTGGTAACATACCACAGGAAATTGTCCCCTTGATTTTAAGGGACCAAACTGCAGTGTTCAGGGAATTTCACCTCTTTGCAGCACAATATGGAAAGAGTCCAGCAGTAAATCCTCTCAGTCCTAGTCTCTAAAACTGGCAGATGCTGAACAGCCTTTTTGTACTCTAACATGAGTGCATCACCCCAAAGGAGCTGCCAAACCAAGCAGCATTGTGGACACCAAACAAAAACTGCTTTAATGAGAGCTTTGTTCCTGGATAAACTATGGGACACATTATTGTTTGCTTGAAATTATGTGTTCTGGTAGGAAGATTCATGGACCTCCTCTGGTCCTTGAATCTCTGAAGATCCTATTGTTTTTTAGCTCTTGAAACAAAGGAAACAACTGCTGACATTGAGCTGTCCCAGTAGTAGGTGGCTGAAAAGCAAATGCAGCCATGTGATGTGGGGAAGAAGAGTGGTCACCGGTTTGTGTATTTTTACTGCTGCCACAAGAGGAACTTGGAGTCCTCCAGTCTCCCTGTGCTGCAGATGGGAAGCTAAGATAGCCCATGCCCCAGGAAGCCTTGCTGCCAAAGAAACAGAGGATGTAGCCATAAAAGCTAGGTAAACATAAGGGGAGCATGTGAAACAACAGAAAGGACATGGCTGAGCAGACATCTACGTGCCCCACTATTCATATCATCAGCGAGAGAAGACAGGACCTATTAACCAGTGGTGGGGAAAAAATACAATCAATGGAAAATTTTACTCTACACTATTCATATGGAGAGTTGGAAGGAAAACATTTCTCTTCTTCAGTCAAATATTCTGCTGATGAAAGAAAACATCAGATAGGAATAGCATCCTGTTTACCTGGATCCCAACTTCTATCACTATGGTATTTATCCTATTTATTATCCAAAAATCATACTCTTCCTTTCCAAACTTAATCCTCATCTATCCATGAATAATATGGACAGACCAGTCCTGAAACAGAGCTAAAAAAATCTGAGGTGATGCTTTCTTCTTATTCGGTTCAGTCTTCCCTAGAGACAGTAGGGCGTCTTCTGGAATTAAAGCTCAGCTCTGGTTTTGATCCAACAACTGAAGAAAAGTTTTGGAAAAGTGATAGTGGAAATAACCTTTACATCATAACTGCTGGCAAAAACAGGCATGGGTGACAAATTCAGAACATTTTTTCTGACACTACATCAAACAGAATTCTGATAAGTGCAAGAAAAAAAGAAAACCAAAAGAGAATCTCACATTTTACATTGCAAAAGATAAATTTTTATCTCTTGAGGAAGAGCGATGGCCTTGAGCAAGCATCAAAAGGTACTTGACTGCCATGCCTATGCCCAATGGATAAGGTTGGCCCTAATCTGCACTTGGTTGCCAAGGAGCCCCTTTCAAACTTGACACTGAAGATGAATGAGAGTCTTATCCACCTTTCAATTACTCCTGCTTAAATGAAGAACAACTCTATGCTCTGCAAGCAAATACATGTGTCTAAGTGCACGCTGTTGCAGCCTTTCATACTGAACTTGTGTTTTAGCAGCACAAGGCTGCCCAAGGATACAACAGTGTGAGAAGAGAAAGTGGGATCACAGGGCCCTTCTGCAGTCATTGCTGCACATCCACCTCAGACAGGGCAAGCGTAGATCTGGGCTAATGCAACCTTACTGGCACAGGGCAGAGCCCAGACAGATGGAGCTGCTTTCTTCCCCAGCAAGCTTCCAGGCAAGGGCTGTCTTTTCCCCTGTTCATTTCTTGTGCCACCCAAGTCGCCTGTCACCCTGCCTCCAGGACTGGTGAAAGTTCAGCAACAACGCTGTTCAGCACTGCCAGCTCAGGCACCTCGTGCAGCCAGGAGAGCTAACAGAGCCACCAGTATTTCCTGCGCTCAGAGATACAGAATCACAGGGGTTGGAAGGGACCTTGAGAGATCATCAGGTCCAACCCCCCTGCCAAAGCAGCTCCCTAGCTCATACTGCACAGGGAGGTGTCCAGACGGGTCTTAAATATCTCCAGAGAAGGAGACTCCACCACCTCCCTGGGCAGCCTGTCCCAGGGCTCTGTCACCCTCACTGGGTAAAAGTTCTTCCACATGTTGGTGTGGAACTTCCTGTGCTCCAACTTGCAGCCATTGCCCCTTGTCCTGTCCCCACAGATCACTGAAAAGGGGCTGGCTGATTCCCCTGCATCCCCTGCTTAAGATATTTATAAACATTAATTGGGTCCCCCCTTAGTCTTCTCTTCTCAAGACTGAACAGTCCCAGCTCACTCAGCCTTTCCTCACAGGGAAGATGCTCCAGGCCCTTAATCATCTTCGTAGCCCTCCTCTGGACTCTCCCAAGGAGATCCCTGTCTTTTTTATACCAGGAAGCCCAGAACTGGACACAATACTCCAGGTGGGGCCTGACCAGGGCAGAGTAGAGGGAGAGGATCACCTCCTTTGACCTGCTGGCCACACTCCTCTTGATGCCCCCCAGTATCCCAAATGCTTCAGAGTCCCTCTGGATGAGCGTAAACTGCTTTTTCCTCAATGGTTTTACAAACTGGTGGGCAAGCCCCAGCTGAGCCTTTCCCTAGCAAATACAAACATTACAAGGCTTTTGCACCTTGGGCATTCTAATCGTATGAAGCATACAGTAACCCAACTTTCAACACTGATGTCAGAGAGCCAGAACAAGCCTGAGAGAGAAAATAACCCAGAAAGTCATTTCCAGTCTCAGACCTGTTTTCCCAATATCCCCCGAAAGCACATGGGATACTTCCTTTGGAGTTAGGTGACACATAACAGGCTGGGATACTGGGTCTGTTTCATAGCATGCTGCCTGTAAGACAGTTATTGCTGGACCAGCAATATGTTGGCTCTGGCCGATAATAGATGTTTGATACCCCTGTCCTGCAGCAGAGATGCCATTCGATGGGATACAGAACATCTCCGCAAGTCATAAGAGCTACATATAGAAGGTAACACACTCTACCTCAGCTACACCTACAATCAGTCTCCTTTTTGATGCCATTGCAATGGCAGCCTATTTGTAATGTTCTGTCTATAATTTTTATTCCTTCAGACCACTTGTTTCTGTTTCAATCAACATTTCAGCAGTGCAGCAAAAAGCAAAAGATCTCAACTAACCTTTTTTTTAAGAAAAAAACCAAACAACCCATAAACCAAAAAGTCTTGGGTAATGGGAAAAAAAAAGCTCATTCTCTCCAAACTGTGAATGGAAAGTAAGGTTTAGGGGACATATCTAGCAAGACTGATTACTGTTTAATTCAAAGCCTCCA
The DNA here is from genome assembly GCA_027925045.1 of Hypotaenidia okinawae. Classification (NCBI taxonomy): domain Eukaryota; kingdom Metazoa; phylum Chordata; class Aves; order Gruiformes; family Rallidae; genus Hypotaenidia; species Hypotaenidia okinawae. Next base: position 13,668,558 of record BSDF01000003.1, on the reverse strand, counting down.
GAAATTTATTTGGAAAAATTAGGCAGGGTGACTAATGAAGATTTAGATCAAGTGAGACCAGGTGTGAGAGTGTGGCCTAAAATTAAGGTGTCAATGGTTAGATCAGTTGAGCCCAACTCTCCTATCCATCACAGCTGACTTGGCTGTAGGTAACTCATCTGGCTTGTATGTGTCTCAGTTCCAATCAAAGAAAAGTACTTGTCTCTTTCCAATGACCACTGGAAAGGATTAAAGTCTGTGAAGTAGTCAAATAGGGCTTGTATAAAACTATAAGAAGTGATCTTACCTTTTCCCAGGTGACATTTCCAGAGGTAGTGTTTCTGAGCAGCATCTTATATTCTGTTGCATACTGCAGGTAAGAAAAACAAACAAACCCACAATGATTGCTGATCACTTCATCAATATGACCATATCATCTAGCATTTTGCAAGGAGGAGATCACTGTTAGGAAGACCTGTTCTGGAGACCATACTGTGGAGGCTAACAAGTCTGCGCAAGAAAAAGGAGTGAGAGCATATGCAGCTCCTTCCCCAGGTGGCAACAGAGAAGTGCTCTGTGACCCAATGAAGTTCCCAGGTTTGGGTAGCAGCAGAGGAATTTCCCCTTTCTTCCACCCTGCTGCTGATCACACACCACGCTTCCTGCTCAAGGCAAGCAACACTGGCACTGTTTCACTGTTAGAAGTGGTGAAGCAGACATTAAAACTGTCAGCAAAATATCTAAAATCTAGGGCAACGGTTTACTTTGATAAATAAGCTAAACACCTCACAAAAGCAGGCCACTTCTTGGGGCTTGTTTTCTTTACATATGTAAAAGGGGAAATAAAAGCTCAGGTACTTGCCATTTACGTGTCACAACAGCAGCACAGAGGAAAGGAGGACTTTCTTATTTCATCCCTGAACATACAGAACCCTGACACTTGAGGTATCACAGAATATCCTTGTCTTAATGATACTTTTGTACTGCTCCTGTTTTTATTTACAGCATATTTACTTGTACCGTATTATATATAAAATCAAGTTCTATTTTGAGTGTAAGAGCTTGACCTTGTTTTTGATACAAAAGCAAACCACAGAATACCACAGAGGCAAAAACTATTATTCAGCTCCCACAGCACAAAGAATCACTCTGCCCCTTAGCAATATTCTCAACAGTGTCTGTCCCAACATCTAAAGTTGGCAATAAGCAAAATCTTCTTGGAGTCCCACTGCTGCTGTCCATCAGCTTAGGGCACAGTATGTTCCAGTGCCAGTTAGCATCCTATGACACTTAGCCCTGAATAAAGCATCAGGCAACAGGTAATACTCACACACGCGAGAGCCTAAAAGTCTTTAGTCCTGTCTGTTCTGAGCCCAGCTCCAAACTATGCACCCAAGGGTTTCCCAGCTACCTCCTGAAAAGTGATAAGCAGCCTGGCACAAAGCAGAGTTGCCACTGCTGCCAAACACAGCACCCAAAGCATAAAAGTTTAAAGGACATTTTTGATGGAGGTACAAAACATGGACTATGAATATGCTTTTCTTTGAGGAATATTTTTCAAGATCAAACTATTTGCCCTGGAAGTTATATGTCTGACCACATCAGGTGCTTTTAAAAACCCCACCTACTATTAGTAAATTAACTTTTGGTATTTTCTACACCCTCTTTCCAGTTCTTAAAAAAAAAGGCAGTCACTTTGTGCACTGTAGCTCATGTCCCAAATGCACATACATCTTACCGTTCGGAACGCTGCAGCAACAAGATTTGCAGGAAATAGGTTTCTGTAAAACACAAACAAGAAAATGAAGTATGTCACGTGGGACTTATAAAACAAACACATTAAGGTGTTTTACTCAGAAACAGAATTCCTTTTGCAAAGGCAGGCATATTGGCACTAGTGAGGTACACACTACAGAAGATACACTGGCAGCACAGAATGCTGAGTGTCTTGCTACATCTCCAGCGGTGTGAATGCCATCTTCTTTTGCTCACATAAAAAGGTCTCTGCTTGTCTGCCACACCTAAACTTTTGGGATGGGACACCAGAGGCAATCAGGCAGTTATAACTAATGTATAACTAATGCTAGTTATACACACCCATCAGCCAGTGGCTACAGAAACTGCCTTAGCCACACCAGCTGCAGCAAGAGCTTATGGCCCGCAGGCTCAGTAAGATTTTCAACATTATTCATGTGATTACACTTTTCTCACAGCATCAACATGAAGGACAATCCCATCAGCAAAATCCACTTAGAAGAACGGCTTAACCCTTCAACACAACAAGGTCAGCTTCCCTGAACACTGAGGTAATGCAGAACAGTATCACGGGCCAGACTTGTCTGCAAGGACTAAAGTGGTTAAGCAGCACAGGCAAAAGTAGGGACAACTCATCTGAAAAGTTGCAACATCTGAATTTAGAAGTGCTGTCATAGAGAAATGCAAATCCAGCTTCAGGTTTGTGCAGAGAGGATAGCAGAGTCACACATCTACTGGGCACCTGGTGAATAAGTGCATCTATGAACCAGCAAGGACAGTAAAAATGGTTAACTGGACCATGTAAGGAAAAGTCACTTCTTGTATTTTATAGTTGTTTTTAATGCTACATTTCCTTTCTCCCCTTATGGTGGGCAAAGAGCACACGTTCCCCAAGCTAAATGGCAGCTTTTTTTGCTGTGTCAGAAAGCAAAATAGGAATAAAAGCTGATCTCTGGGGTCACAGCAGGACCCTAGCTGGTGAGGGCAGGAAGGTTAGGGGTATGAACTGCCAGCCAAATGCATAAAGGAGGCACGGGAACTCTTACAGTATGGAAACAACGGACCTTACCCAGAGTCAGTGAACTGTGGCAGAAAACATTTGGGTAGCTGCTCCTTAGCCTTTGGTCCTCGTGCTGCTGAAGGGAAGCTGCAGCTACCTCCAGGCTGTGCCCTGCTATCCACTCCCCGCAACGGTTTTTGCTGTAGCTACCCTGGCACACATGATTTTAAACCAGGCTTTCAGTTGTGATTGCCCCACAAATGACATGGAAAGCGCAAATCCAAACCACGGCGAGAAACGGAGCAGCAGAGTCAAATCTTCGAAAGCAAGAGGGAGATTGAGGCATGGCACAGATAAGGGCTTCAGTCTTTTCCACTGCATAGCTCCTGTTATCCTGCTGCACAGTGAGGCTTTTCCCACAGCCTTGACAGCAACGTTTAGTCCATGGACTTTCATCAAAAAAGTGGCTGCTGTGAACTCGCTCAGCCTCTCTTGCATTAGGAGGCAGCTGCAAAAGCCAAATTGCTCTAAGAATAATTTGGCTTCTGGAATCCACATTCCACGGAGCATGAAAGAAACAGCAACTTTTTCTCCTTGCAATTTGACAATACATCTCTGTCTGAAATCACCTTGTGATTCTGTGAAAGTATGAGAGCAAGCTCCAAGTGTGCAAAGATGCTTAAGAACTGGTCAAGTAAAATCAGGGGAACAGCTAACGCATGTAAATCCTTGCACAGCTGGAACTCTCTGGGGGATAAAAACCTCATGCAAAATAAAATCAATCTTACTTTTATCAGGAGTAGAACACCATATAGAATATACAGATGGGCCAGGCTCGGCACTCTGCTTTAGCCACAACAAAAAAAACCCAAACAAACAAAAAAAGCCCAGAAAAGCAAAACAAAACAAACATGCTATTGGGAAAAGAAGGATATTTCTTTTCAACTTTTCATAGCAGGATTTTATTTTAAAAAAACCCAAACAACTGACAATTGACTGGATTATGAAGGAGGAAAAAGAATAAAAGAGACTGAAAACCAACCAGAAATCAAACTACTTTTTCTTTTTTAAAATCAACTTTTCCATCCTGATGAAACAAAGCCAGAGGAAGCAATTCTAAAGCCCAAACAACATGGTTCTCCGATGTTTAAATGTGGCCAAGAAACCAAAGCCTCCATAATTTACACAGTATGTCAGGCATGGGCCTCAGTAATTAAACACTAACTTAACTCCAAGCATGTACTTAAAGCACATACTTGAGTGATGCCAGCAGCCCTGCTACAGCACGGCAAGGGGCAGGTTCTTGCTTCAAATGTCAACAGCATTAAAACTATTCAAATATCAGCATTTATTGCTGGAGGACTGGCTGCAGGACTTGACTCCGAGGACAGCAAAGAGCATTTCTGATAATTCACCAAGTAAGAAGAAAAACGTGGATCATAAAGTTAGCAGCTCAGGAGCTGTGTGTTTTGTTCAATTAGGTCTAATTACACCTGACTGCAAAGTCCCAACAATGCTTAAAATAGTGTTTTGCTCCTCTTTGTTTCAAATCCTGAAGCTTAAGAACAAAGAGCATCAGGTCATAAAAAGCAACCAACAAATAAATGGTTTATCTTAAGAGTTCTGTACAGACTATGCTCGTTGTTCACCTAGGATCAGTCAGCGTGCAAATGAAATTAAGCTTTAATTACGCGTGGGCTGGACCACAGGTTTTTACCTTAAGAGAGGTTTGTGCAAGAACACCACAGCAATGCCAAAAACCCAAACGGGTTGGGATGCTGCGTGCTGCAGGGAGAGCCAAAAGCTGGCTGGTGACCTGCCCGAGCTCATCATGTGCCTGCAGGCTCTGCTCATCACGCGCAGAGAGGCAAAGTTCACCCACCACAGAGGTCCAGACCCAGCTCTGTGCCTGCCAGCCAGCATTCGCCGTGACCCCAAGCCCGAGCGGAGGAGTCTCACGGGGGAGCACAAACATCCCTCCTGCCTGGGTGAACCAGTGAACAGGAAAGCTGATGAGCTGGGTAATTGGGCATGCAAATTAAATGTAATTTTTTTCTGTCAGTCATTTTTTCCACATGGACTAGTTCTTGAGAAGGCTTTTTAGCTTCAAAAGCCTGTACCAGAGTTTAAAGAAGTCACCACAATTGCATCACCAGATTCCTGACCATCGCTGCCGTTTCCAATTGCCCTGGACCTGCCACTGCTATGCCCCGTGCTAGAGAACACAGTTGTCTTTTTGAAGCAGATATGGGCTACTGCAAGAGCATACTGCTGAGGAAACCATGAGCCTGGGTGATAAGGAGCCCAGCACAGGGGTCTGGGATCAGGCAGCATTGGCATCGTGATGCAGAAAGACAAAACTCGCTGTGGCTGGTGATGCAGGACATTATGGCACAGGGACAGACATGCTGTGTGCACCCAGGTACTTCACTACCGCCAGGACCTCGCTCCACAGAGAGGGATGGTTTATCCACACATGGATCCAACCGCCTTTGCGGTACAGACTTTACTCCCCTCACCATACACCAGACAGAAAAGTCTCTCTCTGCCTGCTGCAGAAAGACAGCTTCTCCCTCCACACCCCACCCCTCCCCCCCCCAAAAAAAAATAAAATCAGAAAACCATTGGACAGCTGTGAAGGGTGACAGTTGTGTCCTGGGGCTGGAGCAGCAGCTGGGCTGAGCTAGGAAACCTCTATGTACCTGCACAACACAGTGTGAGAAAGCACCCTTCTCAGAACCTCTTAAAACAGGAACCAGAGAGGGGCAGCACCAAGGACGGGAGTTTCGGGATCTGAGGTTTTTTTGTTTGAGTACTGTACTTATCACACCATCTCCCCGTACACAGCTGAATAAACGCAGCTTTTCCCTGTTCTCCAATGAAAAGCAGCTCCCTGCCAGGCAAGAGGGGACCATTACTGGCCTAACCAATTTCACCAGGAAAGCTCTGATGGTATTTTTGTTCTAACAGAAATCTTAGTTCAGCCGCAGCATCTGCTACTGGGAATCCTGGGTCACTTTAAGAAACTTGGTCCTGTAAAGGCAACAAAAAGAGGCTGTAGCTCCCATCTTTCTCAATTTTGGTATTATGGGCAAATTCCTCTCTTCCATCTTTCCACTGGTGGGATAAGGATGGCACAGGAGCTCCTCTATCACATGTGTAAGGGGTTATTATTAACTGTTTCTAAACAATTATTTTGCTAGAGCTCTGCAACCAACTTTGCTCTGGCAGCAAAACCATGATGGGAAATCCAGGCAAGCAGAATGAAACCAGAAAATACTACACCCTCTTCTTGCACTGCTTTTACAAAAAGGTTCCTCATCTGATGCCAACAAACTTTGCTGCTGGAAAACATATTTTTGTGAGGAAGCCTAGAAAAAAAAATACTCTGTGTTGCGTTATCTCCTGGCTTGTTTTGTTTTTTTTTTGTCAATGAAGTGTTTTCAACAGTAGCAGTCCACTGACAGCAACTTTATTGCCATCTGTGGCAACCGTCCAGAGCCCAGTTTGGATTGCTCCAGTACCTTCCTTTTTCTTACTGTCCCAAGGTTTTCATTCAGTAGCCCACAGCAATGTTTCTCATCTGCTTCTTGCTCCGTGCATGGGTGTACAATACATACCCAGGACTGACACACATTTGTCAGTGCATGCATTTGCTGTAACACAGAGGAAAAGTTTTTACTTGTAGCAAATATATGATACTTTTTTGCCTTAACAGTCCAGTCTGCATCTTTTTTGCTTGGAAAATAAAACAGAACTAAGGGGAAGTTGGTAGTAAAAGGTAATGAATATACAGAACTCAATTAAGGAGCAGAAATGTTCAGAGGCTTCCTAAAAAAATGCCCACCAGACAGTGCTGGCACATGAGTGAAAATGTTGAGCTGTTCCTGTAAAGACTAGTCAGCAATCCCTGTACTTCAAGAGAGGATCCAGGGCTGGAAAACAACACAGGTAGAGGTGGACATTTACTGCTTCCCTTTTTCCTGAGGGCACCCAGAGTTAAACACTATGAAACCCAGTGGTTAGCCTATCTCAGGGACTTGGTGTAACTGCAGCTGTTCCCCAGCCACTTCTCATTCTATTCATCACTACAGTTGCAGTGGCACATCCCCCTCCTTGCCTAACAGTCAGGTTTTGCTCTTTCCACATTGGTATTTCAGAGACAGCCTTCACAGCTGCTGCTTTTGGGTGACACACTGGGACGAACAAGGCTGTAAGAGACAAGTGCTACTGGAGCGACTGGTGCCCATACAGGGGTCACTGCATGAGTGACCCCATGGTCCAACCTGGCCATCTGCTCCTCAGCCCAGCCAGCTCCATGTGACCGATGCTTCTCCCCACACCCAAGCTCAAGCTGCTTTCCCTCTGGCCAGCTCCCTTTGGAGCTATCACATAGGATTGCCGATGGCACTGTGGGCACTCCCTTTGGCAGCACATCTGGTAACCTCTGGCAGAGAGACAGAAAGGGCAGTGAGGAGCAATAAAATTTAGAAATGCTTTTGCAGACTTGCCTTGCAGCCCGAGAAACCCTGACTCTACTGCTCTGGGCAGACACCTGGACCTCTGCGTACCCTTCCTTTAAAAAGCTGATGATTATACTACCTCCTTCCACCAGACTAATACAACTAGAGCTGGATTAAAACCAGAATTCCCTTCCTAAAGCCAAGTCCACAGTTTCAAAAACATGTTTTCATCCCAAAATTGGTCAAAAAAAGCCTGTTCCAGATCTTTTTTTCCACTAAAAAATATTGTAAAATATTTTGTTGAAACGTTCCTTTTTGATGAGCGAGATTTTCTGATTTAAGTCTTGTATAAAATTACAGCAAAGCACTGACCTCACTGAAATGAAATGCCAGGTTCACCCACTGTTGGAAATTTTGACAGGATCAATAGGTTCCTGTGAAACTGTTTTCATTTTGTTGTATCAGCAAATATAAATCACAGCTAAAACAAAACTCTGACCTTATTGAAACATTGAGTCTTGACAATTGCCCATCAAAACTGTTAACAAATCAATAGATTCTTGCAAAACACTTGATCCTCCTGTTTCAACTGCTTTCCAACAAGTTGTAGGTGGGCTGCATTAGCTGTTGGCTGGAGTCACCTCCTTGTCATACCACCTCTCTCATCCTCACCCAGTTTCTTCCTAGTTAGATGCCTGGCACAATCAAAGCCAAGCTGGTTCCTGGCAGTGTCATCTACCCAGTGGGTGCTGAGCCCTAGAGCCCACTGTATCACAGACAGCCTCTTCCTCCACCTGCTACCCACTTCAGAGCCAAGTGACGTTCTCCCTTGCTTTGCAACAAAGAAAGAGTAAGGGATGAAAGCAGAGACATTTCCCTTCACTCTTCTCGCATCCTGCTGGCACTCAGCACTCACATAGCCAGTACTCTATCTGCTCTCCATGTCACATGCTCTGATGTTCACAAGGTCCACTTTCAGCTAAAACCACATGGAGTAAAAGTGTGCTTGGCTTAATCTAAGATCCTGAACTAGGGGCTCTGGAGGCTTTCTTCACTGACACAGGGCAGAATTAAAGAAATCCAAGATCACCCCTTGGGTTCAGACCACACCCCACTTTTTTGCATGTTGTTTGGTTTTTTTAAGCCACCAGCCTTGTGGAAGCACCTCTGAACTCTTGCATGATCACTGAGCTGCAGCCCTTCCCTGTCATTGGAGGACCCCAAAGGATGAGCATGGACAAAGATCTACTGGCATGATTGCGCTAAAATGAGAAGAGCCATCAGCAACCCTGTTGTGGGGCACAAAGGCCCCTTCAGGATAAGCTCTGCTGTCCCCACCCTGTGTCCTGGGGCAGAGAACATCGTGCCTAAGCCCTGGCTAGGTACAACTTCCTGTACTTGCCACAAGGAAAAATAGGAGAGAGATCTGGCACCTCTTGCCAGAGGAAAGCAGGTAAATGAGACCTGGAGATTATGGTCAATGGACAAAACAAGAGAGAGACAACCTTTCAGTTCACCAGTGAGTCATCATTCATTTGGAACCAAAGCCCAAGATAAATCTCTTTTTCCAGAAGTCATGTATGTGTGTTTCTGTAGAAGATTTAGACTTGGAGATGGAAAACCACAACCGAGAATTAAGCATGCCTCCAGACAACATGCAACAGTGGAAAGCAGCATCTCTGGTCATTAACTAATACAATTAGTACAATACTAATACATTAACTAATTCCCAAAAGCAGAAGGGATCTGCATCCTGGAAAGGGCACCCTATGCTATCCCTGCAGAAGCCATGGCCCATACTGACTCAACAGCTGTGATTTCCTCTTTGCTATATCTTCCTCACCACCTTTGTTTTACATCTGCTTTTGCTGCTGTTGGGGCACCCATGTGCACCTCCTTTTTGCCTTTTGTCTGAAAGCCAGCAGTGAAGCCTTGAAGGACATCTCCAGTCTTGTGACACAATTGAAAACAAAGTTTTCTTGCATCTAATACAAAGTTTCATGGCAGAGAAAAGGAGAAGCAAAGAGCGGGATGCTGCAACACCCACCCACACCAAAGGCAAGGGTTCCAGCCCGCCAGACTCACGGCCTCGTTAACTGAAGATGAGGTTACTCTGGTGTGTCCCACCACAGCAGGGACCAAGATCAATGCTCAAACCTGAACACCCACATTTTCAGGAACAGTTTAAAAATAACAAGCAACAAATAATAAAATAATAAATAATAATAAAAATTAGGGGGAGAGAGGTAACTATTTCCAGAAAATCCTATAGCTCACTCCATCCCTGGGTCTGTTGGGAATGTGTGCTAAGACTGGGAGCTTCAATGATGGCCATGTCCAAACAAATCTTTTCCAGACTGGATGCTGCTGTCTCTGACGGAAAACTGGATTCCCCAACAATGCAGCTGCAGCTGCCCTTGCAAGAAAAAGCTGAATTCACAGCCCACTGTACACACACTGGAGGAAAACCCCTGGCCTCTCATTTCTCAGCGGGAAGCTCTTCTTCAGCATGCAATGCTTTACCCACGTCTCATGAGCATTACTTTGAAGTTAAGGACTCAATCCCACCACGATTACAACCCCTTCGAAGATGAACTCTCCACCTGCATTGACAGACCACAGCAAGAAGCAGTTTTCTGCTCCCAGCAACACAGATGTTACCCACAACCTGAAGCTCACTGCAGGAGCATCCCTGCCCAGTTTCTCTGCTACATACTAGCAGAGTGCCGACACAGGAATGAAATACCATCTACAGCAGCCACGCTGGGGTGCACTGGGGCCAGCCACTGCTACAGGCATTTTCCCAACTCCCCCAGTTGTGCTCACTCCTTTTGTAATTTTTCCTTCACCTGCCTACATTTCCATTCAATTCTGTGTCACCTTCACAGCCACCCACCTACTCTTGCTGTCCTGTTATTACTTCAAGTGCTCTGTAAGGATTTGCTGGTCGTTAAGAGAGGTCCTCTCAATTGCTGGTCCTTTAGAGAGGTGGGCTGAGGACGCCAAGTACACAGTTGCCAATGGGACAAACCAGGCTTACTTGGTGTCCAAAGAGAACATACTTCTCTCTGGGGGAGAGAAGGACATTAACAGGGATTTGTAACTAGCTTTGTGTTTGAGTTTTCCTGTTGTCTGTTTGGGGTTTTTTAATAAACTCTTTTATCTTTGTTACCACACCTGTTTGCCCTCACACAGTGATAAAGACTCTCAGCTGAAAAACTGCGCTCCTAGAAGCAAAGCAAACCATCTCAAGAAAAGCCCCCCGCCCCAGCTTTCCAATTACCAACATATCTGCTAAGTACAACTCTCCAGCCACTTTGCTGGTACACAGGGCACCTCCCTTACTCTTCTGTTTGCACCTTGGTAACAACATCTACCACCTCCAACGCCGTTCATCTCCCAGTGTTTCGGCAAACCTCCACACTCTCAGTTGATGTGCTACCACTTCCCATCACTCCCTCCTCTACGCTCACCGGGAGAGACCCAGCTGCTGCTCCCCAGCTTTCCTTTATTCCACTGCTTTTCTCAGGCACCTGTAACACACTTTTTCATGACTGCCCAACAGGTCTGATAAAGTGGCAGAGCCAGACCTGGGATAAAAAAACCCACACCTGTGATTCTGTACCAAGATTCATCAAAGCACAAGAAAGTGCAGCTGGACGTCTGATATGCAAAAAGCTGAGTGGGTGTTTGTCCCCTTTGTGTAAGTGTTCCTTTCTTATTTAAAGGAGACAAACATTTGTGTTTATCTCTCTTTTTTAAAAAGCTGGACACATCTCAACAGGACATGGGTTATGGAAGGGGGGGGGGGGAAGAAAAATGTTGAAGCCTAAAACTTTCCAAGGAGGAATAAAAATAAAACAAAAAGATTATAATCTGGTTAGAAGTGGAAGCCTTGCTTCCAGGTAGTTTTGGGGAATGCAAGGCTTGTCTTTGCAAGATACAGAGGTGAGATGGGAAGCTCATGAACACACAGGGTGTCCTCCTGCTGGCCTATGTTTAGGGTATGTCTTCAATGGAAATACGGGGTAGCGTTTCCATGCCTGCACCTACAGGAGTGACTTTAAGAGGCAGGTTGGCATTTTTGTGAGCAAACTGAGTAAAGAGAATAAAAGAAAAAGGTGCGTGTGAGGGATGGGAAGAGCTGCCTTGCCCTGCCTTGCCCGCGGGAGACAAGAGACGACAGGCAGTGGGCAGGGGAAGGTGCCAAGCAAGGCCATGCCTGCCCCGAGGCAAGCACCGAGAGAGAGGCAAGCACCAACGCAAAGCACCGAGGCAAGCTCTCCCTCCGGGCAGGACCAAAAACGGGCCCAGGCACCAAGAGCTCCGAGCACGCCTCAACTCATCCTCTCAGCCACTCAGCCAAAATTAAAAATAAAGGAGGGAGAGGTAGAGCATCACACAACACTACACTTCACCGGGCTGCGGGAGCCGGGGCAGAAAGCGATGCCTCCGGAGAAGCGAGGAGGGGGAGAGGACGAGAAGATGAATGAGGAGGAGGATGTTTAAAAGAAAAAGGAGGGGGAGGAGGAAGCGGGGAGGGAGGGCTTCCCCTGCTTCTGGCTGCAGCGTGCAACATCGGCAAGTCTGTCATCATCCTCCGGCTGCGGCGGGGAGGGCAGGAAGCAGGGAGGGCATGGAGGGGAGCGGGGCGGCCTCACCTGACGAGGTCGAGGAAGGAGTCCACCGTCTCCTTGCTAGGGGGCACAGCGCTGGGCAGCCCCAGCCCGGGGGCGTTGAGGGCGGAGGCGCCGGCGCCAGGGCGGATGATGAAGCCGAGGGCGACGGCGAGGCCGGAGGCCAGCAGCGTGGTGCCTAGGAAATAGGCGACGGCGATGCCTCCCAGGCGACCGAGCGAGCGGGTGTCCAGGCTGGCGGCTCCCGACACCAGGCTGCAGACCACCAGCGGCAGGATCACCATGCGCAGCATCCGCAGCAGCAGCTCCCCCGGGAAGGCCAGGTAGGCCACCTGCGCCGGGCCCAGCGCCGCGCCGCGCACGGCGGCCCCCAGCGCCACGCCGGCCACCACCCCCGACACGGTCAGCACCACCAGCGCGTTGCGCCGCAGGAACCCCCGGCAGCCTCGCAGCCGGCCCCCGCCGCCCCGCTTCTCCGCCGCCGCCGGGCCCTCTGCGTGGCCGTTGCCCGCCTTCTCCTCGTCCGCCGCCTCCATGCTGCCCGGCGCGGCTGAACGCCGGCTCCCTCCCCGCGCACGCCGCCTGCTCGCTCGGCAACTGGCTCCCCGCTACCGCCTGCCGTTCGACTGACAGCCCGGCCCAGCCGACAGACCCCGCCTTCCCGTCAGGGGGCGAGGCCGGCGCGGCCCTGCCCGTGGGGAGAGGGCCCCGCCCCGGGAGGATGGTCCCACACCGCCGCTGGTGGCGGAGGCCGAGCAGACTGCCCGCCGGCTCGGGTCCCCTCAGCGCCATGGCGGGCCGCGGGTTCCGCACGTCCCCTCCGCGCCCCACGGAGCTGCCCGCGCCTTGCCCATGAACCCAAGGGTCGCGCGCGGCCCCTCCGCGCTTCATGGTTCCCACACGTCCCCCCTAACCCACTCAGCGGTCTCCTTGGCCACACACGTGCCCTCGGCTACCCTGTGGCTCACACACGTTCTCCCCGTGTCCCCATCTCACAGAATCACAGAATCACAAGGTTGGAAAAGACCTTTAAGATCATCAAGTCCAACTGTTCCCATCCTAAGCTAAACCATATCCCTAAGCACCTGATCTACCCTTTTTTTAAACATCCAGGGATGGTGACTCAGCCCCCTCCCTGGGCAGCCTGTTCCACATCCCAACAACTCTTTCAGTAAAAATTTTTCTAACATCTAATCTGAACCTGCCCTGGCACAGCTTCATGCCATTTCCCCTTGTCCCATCTCCTGTCACCTGGCTGAAGAGACCATTGCTCAGCTCTCTACAGCCTCCCTTCAGGTAGTTGTAGGCGGTGATAAGGTCTCCCCTCAGCCTCCTCCAGGCTAAACATCCCCAGCTCCCTCACCCATTCCGCATATGATTTTCCCTCCAGCCCCTTCACCAGCCTGGTTGCCCTTCTCTGGACTCACTCCAGGACCTCAATGTCCTTCTTATGGTGAGGAGCCCAGAACCGGACACAGCACTCGAGGTGCGGCCTCACCAATGCAGAGTACAATACATGTGTCTCCCCACAGATCACACATGTATGTCCCTGTCAGTGTCCTCACAGGTCACATGTGTCCTCAGTGTCTCCCTAACCATGCCCATGGTTCAAACGTGTCTCCCTGAGTGTCCCTGTGGCTCATACATGTCCCCTCACTGAAGCCTGGCTGACACATTTCCTCTGCTTGGTATCCCCACGGACTGCACACGACCACATCAGTGTCCCCACAGCTCATGTGTATCCCCTCAGTGTCCCCCTCAGTGTGTTCATGCCCACAGCTCACATATGCCCTCTTAGCATTGCTGAGGGTTACACACACTCCCTCAGCGTGTGCCTCTCCTCAGCATCCCATGGCTCACGGGCATCCCCTCAGTGTCCCCCTCCTCTCTCCAGGAAGTTCTTGGAGAGGCAGGAGCCATCCTCTGCACCAGGACAGGTTGTGACTGTGTGCCCTGTCCCCTCAGTCAAAGCCAGTTAACGGGTCTGTGGGCTGGTCGCTGGCAGGGTGGCACAGACACACATGTTCCAACTATGCTTCCTTTGGGATTTGGGCTGAAACCCATGTCTGATCACATGAGGTGGTGGCTGAGGAGCAGATGATGTGAGGGGCAAATAAAGGACACTTGGGGCTGTCAAATCCACACGGGCCTCAGAAGTACAGTACTGTCATGTTTCTTCACGGAATCAGTTGCTGTTTGGATTTCAGGGGGTTCTTCATTTCAGTTAATTCCCTTGACATCAGCAAAGCACAGCCTAGCAGAAAACACGCTGTGAAAACAAACAGCCATGCATTTGCTTTGCGAGTAGACTGGGCCAATTAAAGAGACTGACAGGGTGCGATGGGGCAATAATCCTGATTTAATAAGACTCTTTTCTGCTTTCCAGCCTGGTGGATGGACCCAAAAATCTCTACACCATGGCTGGAGCTGCTGGGAATTGTCTCCAAATAAATAGGTAACACCACCAGTGATGAGCAGCTGTACCCGCCACCACCCACCTCAGCACTTGATGCAAAGTCTGGACTCAGAGCTTGCTCTTGCACCAAAATTTGACTCAGATACCAGGCACATTCTTAGTGATTTTTTTTTTTCCTGATAACTTTCCTTTTGAGGAACATTTGGTTTGTGGAAGTCTGGGAATGAACGTTCCACCAAATGAGGATAAGCAGAGAAAGAAAACAGGGACTAAACTAAACAGGAAAGCAAATATCTGCAAACACTTTCAAATTCGATTCCAGCAGCCTCAACAAACAAAAAGTTATGTGGGTCTTTTAAAATAGGGTTTGAATTTATTTTTCATTTTGTAGATAGGTTTGTGAATAATAAACAATTAACCCTCCAAAATAATTATTTCTTTCCCCATCAGAGGCATTTCTAAAATTGGGTTTTAATTGATGTTTTGAGAGTATTCCTTGTGAAAACATCATGCTTCATTTTTTCCTGCTGTCCTGTTCCTGTCTCACCCTTTTCATTCCATTTACTGGTGAAAAGAGGACGAGAAAAGGGGAAAATAATAAAATATTTTTTTTTTAAATATAGAAGTCTTTATTCTCTATTTCAATTGATACAAGATTCTAAAACCAAATGATGCAGAGAAATGCTGTTCCCATATGCAAACTGGAAACCAAGGGAAGTGTGAATAAGAACAGATAAAATGAGAAAACTCATTTGTAGCAGCACATGTACAAGACCAATGCAGGAGTCAAAGTAGAGCTTTTTCCACCCTATAACCAATAGCAGGCTCCTTCTCTCCTGGAGGATGTCCCCATGTCCTTGCAGGGTTGACTCAGAGAAGTGCAAAGGAGAACAGCCAGGTGACCTGCAAGAACGCACACCTCCAAAACCGTAGATCCCTCTGCATGATTTTTAACCTGTGTTAAGGTTGGTCGGTAATTGACAGCCCTTCGTGAAGAGCACCTTGGTGTAGGGATGTCAAGCTTCCTAGTCAATGACACCATAAGAATTCGGATTCCAAATTTCCCCTCTTTTATCTTCCCTTGTTATTTTTTGATTTAAACACTGAACCAAGCATTTATCCTTATTCCCATAACATATCTTTGGATTACAAAACTTCTGCTAAGAAGAAGACAACAGAGCATGTGAACGTCCCACCATATGAACAGACATCATCCCAAAGACGTTCTAGGCAAAGCTAACTGTTTTTCTGCACCCTGTGAGAGTTCATGGATGGCTGCAGTGATTAACTCTGAAGCCTGCTGACTTATTCAGTAGTAAGTGTTGACTGATCCATTGTGTCATGTTTTCATTTCAGCACTTGTAGATCTTGGGAGTTTTCCAGTGAGTGAGTCTGGATGTTTCCAATGTCCACCCTGCTGCTGCTTCTAAATTAAGGGGTTTGACTTTCCTTATTGTGACTCCAACAATTTTTTTTGTCTTAGATGGCTTTCACCTGCACAGGTGCTTCCTCCAGAAATCAGCAGAGGGATCATAAACAGAAAAAAAACCCCAAATAAATAACAAAAAGCCCAAACCCACATGAAAAAAAATCTAGTTATATTTAAATAAAATTTTTTAAATTCCTTTGCTTTCAGTGAGGAGACAGCCAGCACACTTTTCACCGCTGACCCATGAAGGAAGACGTCCTGCTGATTTCCAGTCAAATTCTGCTTGCTATCATTTTTTGATGGTGGGTATTTGAAATTTCAGCCTCAGTGAACAGAATGAAAAATTTCCTCAGTGTAAGGAAACCAGGTCCTTCCCTCTCTACGTTCCAGCACCAAGCAACAGAGTACAGGACTCGCTTTGAGCTTTTCTCCTCAGAAGAGGTCCTGCTTTGTTGAGGGAAGTTGGTATCAACACCTCTCTGAGGAAAATCTTACAGTTCTTTTTTCCTACTGCTCATTCATCCTACTGTTAACCTTTACCACAGTTTCCCTGCGGGTCAGTGGGATGGACACTTGGGATGGAATCTACGTAATCTAGCTGTTGCCACCTAGAAATTTAATGTCTAATTCTCGCTTTTTTCCTAAGTCCATAGATGTACAGGGGAGGTCATCCCCTTTTAAAAGGTGCGTCTGGGGCAGGTGAGATTAAATTCCCATGGGGCTATCTACAGTGCTCCACTGAGTATGGAGAAGACCTAAGGCAATTGGTTTAGGATACCCAGATTTCAGGTAATTCCTGTTGTGTAACACACCCACCCACCCCCCTACGCCCCAACTTACAACGCAGGTCTCACCCAAACCAGACTGCAACAATATCATAGAAAAACATTATTTTCCTCCCTCTGTGACTTCTGTATGTGTTATTCTCACCCAGCATTACAATCTCAAGATGAGTTTTTGTTCCTCAGAGGAGATGTAATCTAGCATCTGAACTGTAACCTACTTCTTTTCCACCCTGACATCCAAAATATAGATGAATCCTGGCCCTGAGAACATCCACATCTGGAGCTAGCTCTGAACTTTGTGGTGGCCAGTGTAATAAAATCAAACCTCTGGGTAGCAACAGTTGTGATGTCTGGAGAAAGTCAGATTTGACTGTTAACTGCACAGTGCTGCTCATCTCAGCCAGCAATGAAGGTGTTAAGGAGAGCTTCTGCCTTGTAATTTTTTTGTTTTGGGGAAGGAAAAAAGTGGATTTTTGCATAAACTCTGCATTACCACACAGTATCTATCTGTCCTACTGCATATGCCAGTTTTTATTATGTACTGCCACGAAGCACAAGCACAATAGGCTATAGATAACAAATAAAGAGCAAGGCCCATGAAGTAAAGTAGCAATTGCTACACCCTTAGTTTTTGATGATGACAATAAGCCTATTGGATGGGTGTTTTCTCCATCACTCATAGGGTCACATCAAGATATTTTAAGTTGTTGGCACAGAAGTGCTCCAAGGACATCGGTTTCAGAGGGTGGAAAAGACCATAGGAAGCAGAGGAGAAGGTTTTCCACACCTGAAGAAGGTCAACACAAAGTCTGAAGCAAACTAGACTTGAGTATTTTTGCCCGGGGAAAGGAGGGAAAAGCTTTCAAAGAGCTGTTTGCAGCTCCTCAGGTCTCACACCTGACACATGCCATCTTGGCACAGATTGTAATAGCCCTCAGGCCACATTTCCTACAAAACCACATGCCAGCTGCTTGCAGCAGGAGCACAGTGAACATTCAACATGCCACCTCTGCTTCCCTCTGTCTTCCTGGTGCCATCTTACTCTTTGTAAGACTGGCAAGGCCATCTGCAGCTTTCAGCAGTTCCCTTGGGTCCGGCTGCTGTTTATTATCTGTTCCTGGGAGAAATAACAGAAAAACTCTGTAGTCTTAGAAAGACATCATCAATCAGCCCATCTCCCATGACCCCTTTGATGTGAAGTAGTTTGAAGATGGATGCCTAAAAGTCATGGTGGGGGGAGGAGAGTGCAAGAAGAAAGGGAAGAGGGCAGGATGGGGTTAGGGTTTATATTTGTGTTTTTCAAGAGAAGTCTGAATAAAGGTGCTCCCAAACAACCCAACGGAGATGCTCTGAGCAGCCTGCAGTGTCCCAAGGGGCTGTGTGGCTATTTTGTGAGGAGAATACATGAAAAGCATGTGGGAGAGAGCTAGTTTTCCACCAGGCAATATGAAGTCCTCAGAAGAGCCACAGCACACTGGCTGAGGCAGGAAGGCCTGGAGCACTTCCTTGGTATGCAGACTTTAGCTTGGCAAAAAGACTTTGTTGGGTCTGGGATGCCAAGTAATTTGGAGAGACTCCAAACCCACCACAGAAATGGTCTCTGCCTGCCCCTGGGAAGAACATGAAGTGTGCTCCTTGGCTCTTCCTGGTGCCACTGACCTGCTCCCCCAATTGCAAACTGGATGCAGGACCAACCACCCACACACAGACATCTGGACTTAGCAGAATGGGCCTGATTTCAAAATATCTGAAACCATGCAAAAAAATTCCCCTGGCCCTCAGCAATGCCAAATATTTCTCAGGTCCCGCTGCATGAAGGTCCCTGGCTAGCAACCAAACTCACTCAGTCCCCAACACAGTCCTACCATGGTGTCACAGGTGGATTCACTGTCTGTCCAGGCTGTGGAAGTTCTCACGCCTGATCAAAAGTATTCTGAGGATTAAAAAAAAAAAAAGGCCTTTGTGACTGCATTTCCTAATAGCAGAGGCAGGCAAGGAATTCTGCAAATCTCGCTTGCTTGCCCAAACTCCAACAAAATATCAACTCTGCAGACAGGGATGGTTGACTTAGGGTAAATATTTAACTTTATCCACCAAAGGCACATGCAGTTTTACCAGCAAGAAGACGAAAAATATAGAATAATGCCCACAAACACACACACACCCCTTATTTACTCTAAGGCTCCTTCGAATGGCCCTGGAAACAAAGTTGTATTGAGCCAGGAATAAATTTAAAACTAGGTGTGTTGTCCTCTTTTCCAAGACCATCATCATTTACAAACACAAAGGAAAACAAACCAGTATGTGCTGAAAAACAAGGGCCCTGACTGCCTCCCAAGATTAATGGCATTTTCTCCTTCTTCAGGGTGAAGCAGGGAAAGAGCAGGGAAAAAGAGCAAGAATGAGCGCAGATGTTCAAGACCTTGGATGTGTGACATCCTGTCCTAGCAGGGGACGTTGCGTCTAGCTGGGAAGGGGAAACACAGGGTCAGGCTTTTCAAAACAAGCTGGTCTGGTCTGAAAACAAGCTGTGTGATCTCTCCCTGTACAGCTTTGCTACCAAAGGAGCAAGGGAAACGACCAGAGGGTTTCAACTACAGGAAACATGCCTGAATAAAGAACTTGAGAGTGCTCCAAGTAGAAGTGCCTGCTGATTTTTCCCATGGTTGTGGGTTGATAAAGCTCCTCACCAGTGGCAGGAGGCAGGTAAATTAAGATGGCTGAGGATTTGCCTGGCATTTGAGGATTAATACACAAGCAGAGCATGCCTTGATTTACATCACATGCATGGAACACGATGTAAAAAGCTACACTAGGGAGAGGAAAAAAAGCATGAACAATTTCTGGACGCTGGTTGTGATTCAGTGGCCAGAAGCAGCACGGGGAGTCTGTATCCTTACACACTTTATCCCTGATTATGGTGTGACAATGAATGCTGTATCCCTGATTATGGGTGACAGTAAACTGGGACGACAGCAAACAGGAGTGGTAAAGCTGCTGCCAGGGAACGTGCGGCTGCCCTTTGTCCACTGGCCCATGAGGATGTCTTCCCATGCAGGAAGACACACTCCAGCTTGCTGCAGGAGTGTGACAGTGGCCATGCCGAGGGGCTGTGGGAGCAAACGTGTGGACTGAACAGGTCTCTGGGAAGTAACCACAGCTTTAGACCTCCTCAGGGCCATGCAAAAAGAGCAGCAAAATATCCTAAGAAGAGTCATGCTGGCAAGGAACAACATAAGAATAAGCAAAGCAAGAACATGTGATATTTTCTGCTAATATTTTCCAAGTATCCAACAACCTTCAGCTCCGATGTTTCCAGGCACAATCCTTTGGATTGAAATGCCTTCCATGCATTTTTCTCATGGTGGTATTTTTCATATGCTGGTTTTTTTGAACCCCATCTTTTTTTTTTTTTTTCTCAGACCGAAGAGAAGTTGTTAGTCCCGTACAGAGCTCAGCACATGGTTTTGTCACCCTCTGCATCATTCCTGGCTCATCTGTACTCCTTGAGACCAGAGCATGAGAGCGTGACATGGACTGATGATAGGAGAGAACTCCTCTCTCTCCTGCCAGCTCCAGCCAAGGCAGCAGAGTCATCAGACAGGAGCTAACGAAGGCAGCCCAGTACACCCAGAGAATTCCTTTCTCTACTCAATGCTGCGCTTCTGCAGGAGCACAGCTTCATGCCAAGGTTTGTGGCTGTAGATCCAAGCATGGTCGGTAGTTACAAGGCCTCTGACAGCTCTGCATGGATTAGTGAGAAAAGTAATGAGCCCAGAGCAAGAAGCAGTTGGTCTGTGTT
The DNA here is from genome assembly GCA_027925045.1 of Hypotaenidia okinawae. Taxonomy (NCBI): domain Eukaryota; kingdom Metazoa; phylum Chordata; class Aves; order Gruiformes; family Rallidae; genus Hypotaenidia; species Hypotaenidia okinawae. The sequence goes on along the minus strand of BSDF01000003.1, from coordinate 13,648,292 downwards.
TGTGTGTGTCACTGTAAGGCTGTAACGGGACTAGAAATGCAGAGGGGAAAGCAAGTACTTCCATTTGTCAGGCTGCAATTTCAGCATCACAACACTTTGCCTGAGAGAGTCAGATGTGGTGTTACTAAAACACCTATACCTCATCATCGTCACTCTCCAAAATAAGGTCTATGGCAATGGTCTGCGTACAGCCCTCCCCTCCACCCCCCAAAAATTAAGTTCATGCCTGATTGGTATACGAAGTGGAGACTGTTGAAGAAAAGTACCTGGTCATTTATACCAAGACCCTGTGATCGTATAAATCTCTTCTAGGGCAGCGAGAGGCAGGTAGCTAGCAGGACTGCATCTGATCTTCTGCAGAAGGTGCCATCTGGCCAGCGATGTGTTCTGACTTGGTTGATTCACCAAGTGGGTGTATTAACCACCCGTGTAAAGTATCTAGCCACTGAAAGCTTGCTGTGCTTGCTGTATGTGTGAAATGCAGATTTAGGAAAGTGTTACAGCTTTTTCGCCTCTGTCCTCCAAGGGTGCCGTTCAGCCACTGAGTGCAATTCCCTCCTTTGTGGTGATGGGAATTCAGGCCCAGGAGATGCTAAGACCCCATCTAATGAAGCTGTAGGTCTCTCAGTGCCTAGCAAGGCTGCAGGTCTCTCTCAGAGTCCTTGGATTTCTGTTCAGAGGTTGCTCCTCAGTGAGGGTCTGAAGCAAAGGTTTCTCCTTAGCCAACCCGCCTGTTTTTATGAAGACAGAAACACACCTCATGGGAGGTCTCCCCTCTTTGGTGAAACTGCATACTGGGCTTGAGAGCTGTTAATGAGGGACAGGTGGATAGAGACACACAGACACATCTCCCACAGCATTTTTTAGGAACCAGGTAAAAACATACCTTGTGTTTACTGTTGACCCAAGTCTCTGTGTGTATGACAGTGTAGTTGTCCTGGTATCAGAGAAAGGGGTGGGTGGGTGTTGATTTTCTCTTTAATCCTGAAAAGATACATAGAAATATGTGGAAATATGGGGGAAGTCGCGTGTACACAAGGACAATTGTAAACATGTAGTCAGTGCTTTCCTGGGCAGCACAATAAAAAAACAAAGTCAAGAGAAAGGGGAAACGCAGAAAGTCACCTGATGAGACTGCAGGTTAGTGTGAAGATAGCCTCAAACTCTTGAGAGGTCACAGTGTCATATTGCCACTGTCTCCCTTTCTTCCCCTGATGTTTGCAGCACAGAAAATGAGCTTTTTTGCTGCTGAAGTCCACAGACAGACCTGGAAAGGTATGTAAGTACCTAGCATTTTTTTCTTGTTGGTCTCAAAGCCTCTGAGAATCTGAGATTACATTATCTGTTGTACAATTTTCCAAGCTGTCTAGGCTACCTGCTGATGTGGGTGTCTGAGATAACTGCTGAGAGCTCCAAGGGCCTTTTTATTAGCCTGAACTAAAGCAATTTTGGCTCCCTAATTAAGTAGCATCATTATCAAATCCAGGAGAAAAAAACAACAAACAACAACATACCCATGAAGTCAATTACATACTACTGAGGCTGTGTAAGAGTCCTGTCTCTGCAGGTTTTTGAGTAACAGCCCTGCTGGGAATTAAGGCAAGGAAAACAAGGCAGGAGGAGCATGCACTTTCCTCTTGCCTTAAATCAGATCCAAGACCTCCTGCATCAGGGAATGCAAGCTCAGCCTCTGGCACGGTGCAGCCACAGAGCAGGGCTGAAGCCCCCTGATCCTGCATCTGGGCTGGTGACCCACAGTGCACGAGTGCTTCTTGGAGGGTGTGTGTGTGAAGGGGTGTGTGTGAAGAGGTCCTAACTCAGCCTTGTAACCCCCAGCTTGCAAAGGAGGTCTAAGAAAAATAGAGGCATAGCCATCCTTATGAGCGAGGCATAGCTCCTCGCTCATAAGCCCCCTCTTTTCAGAGGTGAAACCGTGGCTCTATTAGCGGCAGTGGATATGCTGAGCAGAGCCACCGCATCTTTCTGGTGGAGAAGGAGAGGCAGCAGAGGCGGCAGCTGGAGCAGGCTGAAAGCTTTCTCTGAGTGCCACAGGAAAAGAAACCATTATGAGAGTGTGCTAAAAGCCTATTCATTGCTAAGGAAAGGGCTACTGAAGAATGTGGGATGCATGCCGAAAGCTGCCAGCCAGCGCAATGGGAAGATTATTAAAGCCCTTCGCAAAGACCCCCGTCTCCTTCCTTTGGCAGTGATGGTTCTGGACATGGAGCCGTTTCAGACCTACCCATTGAAATCTTGTAAATAGCTGTCTGCAGGGAGGGAGAAGCTGGGTTACAGCTAGGGGGGTTTCTTCATGCAGGAACTGTAGGTAAAACACCCATGTCGTGGCAAAATACCCTTAGGAAGGAAGGTAAGTGTGCACCCCGGAGAAGCTCTGCATGAGGTATCTGACCTCATGGGGAGGGACTTGAGCTCCTAAAGGGGGAAAATGTGGCTGTTTTCAGCTGTGCTCCTCAGCGGAGAGCAACGCTGACCTACTCTGCGCTGGCTGCTTGTGCAGGGTCTGTACACTCAGGAGGCTGTGGCTAGGGGAGATTTTTGGTCTTCAGGTGGGGATATTTGGCCCTGAGTCAGCAGCTACCTGTTCTGATGGGCAAGAGAGCCCTCTCCTGCTTTTATCTCTCTTAATTTCTGTCATCTTTTCCCTCTTGCTCTTCCATTTTCTTTCCTTTTCCCCACCTCAGCTTTTTCTGTCCTTGGAGCTGTTTGAGAAGAGTGCCTGTGAGACAAACCCTAGCCAAGGGGCACCCATCCAAGGAACAAGGCCCCTGAGAAACGCCTTCCACAAGCCAGGCTATCCCCTTTGCTCTCTAAGGTGATGCTGATCCCGTGGCTCTTGAATGAGATTGCTGAGTCCATAACTATCACTTCTTAGGACCCAAGGGAGTTCCTTGCTGTCGGGCACAACCATGTAGTGGTAGCTGCTGTACAGACACATCAGGGAAAAGTCCTAATGTCAGGGGGTTCTGCAGGGTAAGAAGAGAGGTGGAGGTAAAGCGACTTGCCCAAGGTTACCCAGTACACCCAGCTCTTTAATCTGCTTTGTCCCATGCTGCCGCCTCCCTGTGTCTGTACCAGGGGTTAGATTAGATATTAGGAAGAAATTCTTCACTGTGAGGGTAGTGAGGCACTGGAACAGGTTGTCCAGGGAGGTGGTGGCTGCCCCCTCCCTGGCAGTGTTCAGGGCCAGGTTGGATGGGGCCTTGAGCAGCCTGGTCTAGTGAGGGTGTCCCTGCCCATGGCAGGGGTTGGGGGCTTGGGGGTGGAACTTGATGATCTTTAAGGTGCCTTCCAACCCAAACCAGTCTGTGATTCCATGATTTTATGATTCACATATTCAGAGGCAATAGCATCACTCCAGGCTGGGAGCATTGCTTTTTTACCTCTAGGAATGGCTTGACAGGGAGCCGGCATGAAGGAGAGGCAAGGCAAGGCAACCCTCGTGGGGTTGCAATGGTGTATTAACAACTCCAGGCTACAAGGAGATGCCAGAATCACTGCTTTCATGCCCAAGGTTTAACAGTCATGAGTCTGGTCTCTCAAAAACCATGAGACTTTATAGTTGAAAAATCATGGGTTTTAAAAGACAGCTAAGTGCATGTTCTTCATTTGTCTTTGGATCTGGAGCCCTTGGGTCATATTTTTTAGTTTCCTTCCCATGCCCCCATCTTCCAGAATCTATTCTGCCTTTTGGTTGGGGAATGCAGAGCATCTCCCTTGTCTGCTCACTCACAGATATTCATGACTTTTCAGAACCTGAAGCCTTTGAGACCTCTAACTCTCTGTCCAACTTCATTAAATTTGACCAGTGGGTTCAAGTTATCAGGGAATTAACATGTAGACATAAACTTGCCTGTACAGAGCACCATGAAATACACCTCACATCCTTAGAAAATGGTCCAGAAGTAGTGACATAAAAGGCTGCCGTTAAAAAATAAATCTTCTTGGAGTGGAGGAGAGGAAAGACATGGAAACACTTACTGTATTGGAAAAACAGCCCAGGGGCTGGACCAGGACACTCTCTGGAAAGAAGAAAGCACATTCAATAACCAAGCTCAGCTGAAACAAAACCATAGAAAACAAACTGCCTGCACCAGGAATTTGGGGAAGGGCCCAATACTGAGAAAAGGGGGAGAAAAGAGCTCAGAGAATTATTTTGTTCAAGTAAAAACAGGGCACTACATCTGAAGAACATAACAGGGAAGCACATGTTACAACTGGCCAGGATGAAAAGAATCCGAAGAGAAAGGAGAGGCAAACACAGCTTTAGAAGTAACAACAGGGAAATCAAATTTTCAGGCAGAGCTCAGACATGTCAGTTAAGTGGAGCCTTGTGAGAGCTGCGTGATGCTTAATCCGAAAGGAATCCCAAATTCCAGTAACAATATCCACTTCAAGCTAGCAAATGCACTCCCTCACCTATGCCCTTGGGGCACAGAAAAATACTGGTGTTTGGAGTTTGCTCTTCCCTGTACCCATCCTGAATCCCGACTTACCTGTGCAGGGCTCACAGCTTCTAACGAGGCAGGCAAGGAGATGTTCGGCTCAGCCTGGCTAATGAAGGGGTTGGATATCTGCCTGCAAAAGCCTTGTGATATTTGCACCCCAGCATGGCCAGGAGACGCATGGCTGAGACAGGAGTGCAGGTCACTTTGATCTTCTTGGTTTCCCTCCCCAAAATTAAACAATTGGGTTCTTATAAATTCTCTTCCAAGGGACCACGTGTGCTGTCAGGAAATGCTCAGATACCTCCAGTGCTGCAGCACAATTATGCAAACAGTGGCTTGGGTGGTACTTGGTCCCCTAATGATCTGGTACTGAGCAGAAAGACAGGGGAGCAGCCAGGGTACCCCAGGACCTGCACAAGGATAAGCTATGGCTAGGAGCCCCATGACAGGAGACTGGCTGCCCCTTGCCCCCAGCTGGAAACAGCCAGAGAAAGGTTTCAGGGCAAATTGTGAGATCCAGCCTGAGCTGAAAACACGATGCTGATGGGGACAGGATGTCTGTACTATGGGTCTTGCAAGGTAGGAAATTCCTCAGTGGTGCCTCCTTACTTCTGCTCAATCCAAAGTACAGCACAAGTGGCGGGGCACAGCCACATCCCACCCTCAGTGGCTTGCTCACCCGTCTTGTTGATTCAGTTCATTCACAGCAGGGCAGAATGGGGCAGGATTTGGCCCTTTGTCTCTCAATGCCTGCACAAGCTGTGGGCTTGCAAGCAGTGAACCATAAAAAATGAAGAGTTGACAATTAAATGCTCAAAACCTGCCAGGACTTTGTCCAGAGTGGGCTAAGCAAACAAGTACAGCTTGAGTGACCTATGATCTACAGAGTTAAGGGTGTACTCTACACTGCTTCATTTGCTTTAATCATATTAATTTACGACCTGGGTTTCTTGCTTGATTAGTCAAATGAATAATGAAAAGTGAATGCGTAGAAGTAAGCCTCGACTTGTCCAGCTGGCTTATAACCTCCATTATGGGTTGTATGGGAGAGTCGTGTTGCTTTGGTGTCTGGAGGTTTCATGTTCACATGGCGCAGAGAACAGTGAAGAACCGAATGCGAGGGAAGGGACTGAGTTTTCCAATAGCCCTTGGCCTCGGGGTCTGTCAGTGAAGACCAAGGCACTGGATACTGGATGGTTTTTTGGAAGGACTATTTTGGGCAAAGAAGTACACAAGCCTTTGAGATGCTTCTGTGCAAGGCACAGCATTTGGCTGCAGACCCAGAGCAAGGTTCCTGCTTCATCCCTAAACGATTGCCCCAGGAACACCAGGAGCTCACTGAGGCTTAGCGTTTTTCACAGGAGAGCATCACCAGCCAGCTCCAGCAGGTTCCAGATACATTCTTCTCTGTGGGACATTGACCACTGTTGATCCTGCTCATGTGGAACAAGGCGACGCCATCTCTCATGTGCTTCCGGGCGTCTAAAGAGGACCACAGGGAAGACAGCAAAAAATCCTCCTTGGGTCAGCATTTCCAGACAGAAAACTGTTTTCAAGGAATAAATTCTGATGATAAAGCAAGTTTGTTTTTTTCCACTTTGAAACCAATCTTTTCCTAGCCTCAGAGGGTTGTTCCCTCCACACTGTCAAATAGGAAAAATAATACAAAAAAGTGTATTGCAAATGCCTTGATTTTCCTTCCCCCCCCCCCCCCGTCTTTCTCCTGCTTTTAATTTTTAGACCAGCTCTGTTATTGGATAATTGCACTGGCTAATCGCATTTACACAGTTTTAGCAGGGCTGGGTAATTACATTTGGAGCGATTGCCCCGAAAATGCACAGAATCTGGAAGAAGTCTTCCACAAGATGCTGAACCAGATAAATAAGGAGGGATGTATGGGTTTCTGTGAGGGTACATACAAACACCTAGGGTATGCAGCTCCGACTCTCAAACAGGGAAATGTTTTATTCAGGACCTCAAGCCCTTCCCCAGGACCTGGGCTCTAGGGAAAGCAATTCCAGCTGCTGGTGGGAGAACCCCAAAATATATGCCTAGATTAACACCAGATAAATCAATTCCAAAAGTGAAAACCCCACAAATATTTAGGAGCTTCTCTTGTCATCGTACCAGAAGCTTCACTGGCAAATACACTTTTTATTTGTGAATACATTTGGTGAAATTCAAGTTTCTGATAATTAAGGTGTTGCAGGCAGGTCTGTAACTGCAACCTCAACTCTCCCGTAGCCAGCAGGAATGCAGCAATTCCCCCTTAGCCTTGTGCACATTCAGAAAGGATTTCCTGGGAGCTCTTAGCCCTCCATTTGTGAAGCAGGTACCCAGCATGAAAGGGATGTGGGAGAGTTTTACCCAACCTCTTGCTGCTGACTCCGTCCTTAGCTGTCCCCACAGCAGGTTAATGTGCGCAGTTTCCTCCTCCAGGTCTCAGGCAGATAGGAAGGCTGGTGGGAAAGGCTATGGATTGTGGCAAAGAGTTTTAGGACAAATCTGGAGGTCCCCCAGCCACCTGGAGAACCTACATGATAGAGCCCCGCATGATGGTCATGCACTTGTCAGGCCCCCACAGGGGACAGGCAGGAGGGGTAATTTCACCTTCCTAGCACAGTGATTTGGTCCTGTTGAGGAAATTAAATCCCCTCATTTTCTGCTCCCAGAGAAGGATTAGCTGAGGAGCAGGCATGAATGGCGTGTCAAAAGCCCACTAGCAATATTTCTGCTACAGCAATTAGCAAAGTCTGGGATGAAACCCGCACCAGTCTGCCTATCTACTCTTTCTTCTATCTCTCTCTCATCTCAAAGCAACACACAAGTTTGTGAGTCACAAGCAACCTAATTTGAGAAAAGCCGAAGCCACTTCTGAAAGTCTCTGGCTCAAGGGCGAGACTCGGGCCCTGTTGGAGCAAACCTCCTGTCAGTCCCTCCTGAGGCATCCAACCAAGATGAACCATGCCAAAACACATCTCACTAAATGACCTTGGCAGAAGTAATTTCACAAAGGACATCTTGTTGATGGTAAGTCCTTCAGGCCAGGGCTGTGAATCCTCCACTTTCACCATATGGCCCACACTCGGCATGAAGAGGACTGATGGAGAGCAAAGGTGGGTGGACAGGTCGGAGCCAAGGGATTCAGCCTGAGGGCTTTCTGAGCATTGCAGCCTGCATGGGTACCAGGCAGGCACAAGTCTGGGCGAAGGTAGACATTTCCCACCTGTGTAGGCAGAATTTAGTTTTGCCACCAAAAGGGTAAGGAACTGGGACATATGCTGTATGGGGAGGGAACGGTGGGGAGAGCTCCTGGGCAATGAGTTTCTGCTCCCATTGGAGGAAGGAAGATGGGGGATTGGTGAGGCTGATGTTAGGAGAAACTGGCCCCTCAGGCTCAGGCATAGGGAAGAGGACCTTGGTTACCTCGCCTGATTTTCTGAGAAAACCTCACAGATTTCACTGTGAGGGCAGAGCCTGGCTTTTTTACCAGCAAACAGAAAAATGACACCACACCAACAGTAACTCCCATGGCAGCAGATGCTGTCACCTGGTGCTCCACTGCTACTGAGAACCATCCATCCAAGCAGAGCAGATACTGTGAAGGAGAGGGTGAAGGTCTGGCCTACGTCGTTCATATGCCTGAGCCCCAGGGCCTCGGCAAAAGGGAAGAGAGGAGCTGGCCTTGTGTGGAGGGCTTTGCTGGTCTGGATGCTGAGGTGTGCAACAGCAGTGTGCCTCGGGGAAACCCGTGTTTTCTCACACCCAGACACCCCTGCTGGGACAAGAGCCCATTATTTTCCCATCTGCTCCCACGAAGATGAACCTTGCTGGAGCTAAATGAAAACATATGGCATCACCATCAGCAGCCAGGCTGAGCCAGCCCCTAGCTGGGGGGTGAGCTAATGTAAACCCACCAGTCACTGAGGCAAGGCTAATGTATAGACACTAGAGAGTCTAAAGTGCCAGCATAAAGCCCAAATAATCATTTGCTTTAAGATAAAGAGGATACAAGATGGTTGGGATCAGCAATGGTCTGGCTGTGAAAGGAGACACACAGACACCCACTGTTAGCACAAGGTGGTTGGGATCAGTCATAGACCAGCATTGCTCTTATCCCTTGGGCTGGATGCAGTGGTATTTAAAGACATCAGTCACCTGCAGAACTGGAGTGTGCTTTGTCATGGCCAAAGAGGTCTCCTCTGGAAGCAGAAAAAGCAGTCCTACCCTGGCACAGTCATGTCCTTTGCTGGTGCAGTTCTTTTGGGATCTGCAATGAGTGCCCACCATGTTGTATGAACCCTGTGTATGCTTGCCCAGCCTCTTCCTGCTCTTCAGGGAGAATTGATGTCCATCTCTGCTCCCTCTTTATGTAGAAACCAGGGCTCTAAGTGCTGTGAAAATCTCCTTTTCACTAGTCTTGGCCTTCAAAAGAAGCATGGTTCTTCTTCCCAAAGCTTCCTCCAAACATTTGAGAGAAAGAGGAATTGGCTCCTGCAAAACTCCAAGGTGGACTATAGCATTCTGAGGTTTTGGTGATGCTCTCTGTGTGGAGGAAAGCTTGGTCCCACATAAACACCATAAGCAAGGTCTCCCTAAGCTGCCAGAACCAGCACAGAATCCATCACGGGTGTCCTGGTTTCAGCTAGGATGGAGTTAATTTTCACAAGGAGCCAGCACAGGTGAGCAGAGCCAGCCAAGGGCGTCTTCCATACCATGGGACCTCATGCTCACCATGAAAGGGGGCTAGCTAGAGAGGGGTATCTCCTTGTGGCTCCAGGATGGTCTGAGTATGGGATGAGTGTCTGGTTGGTCAAGTGCCTCGTGTTACCACCGCTGTGTATGTTCTGTTCTAAGTCCTGTTGTTGCTATTTCCCTCTCCCAACTGTCCCAGTACACTGCCCTTACCCAGCCCAAATTTGTCTCACCATTCCCCTCCCCACCCCACCATGGGGGGGTGAGCAAGCAGTTCATGGTGCTCAGCTGGGGCTGGGGCTGAACCCTGAAAGCTGGACATTGCGCATTTCCAGTTTGCAGACTGGCTTTGTTTGCCTTTTATTTCCAGGCATGGCTTACATCCTTGCTGATGCAGGGTGACTGCCCACGCAGTCAGTGTGCCAGGCTGGGCACAGCCTGTCCCCTAGACTGAGCCTGAGGTGCTGCGGGCAGGGTCACACAACCTTTTTGGGCACTGAAGATGGTTGTGTTCCAGTTTCCTCACTCACATCTTCATCTGCCTCGGGGAAACTGAACTGGCCAAGATATGGCAGAGAGTGGAGGACCCTCAGACAGAATACCCTCCATGGAGATAACTTGTCCAAGTCAAGTGTGAGCACAGTATTTTGCTGCTAGCACCTTACCTAGGAGTCGTTTTCCTTTTTGGTGAACCAGGGCTTGTACAAATGTGGTTGTACCCCTGTCCTATTTGAAGAACCAAAGAGAAGTTGTGATTTCCGTCCTGACATTTTTAAACATCGCTGCTTTGCTCCATGGACCATGCTGCTGTTGAAACCAGTCCCATTCCTCAGCTTAAAGCAGGGGCAGCTTTCCTAGCACCAGTCCCAGCCGCTAGCTCTGAGCAGCTCCTACTTGAAAGCCCTGGCAAGCACACGGCAGGAGACACTGACACCTCCTGGTATGATGCATCACTTGGAAGTTATGCCCCAGCCTTCACCTGAGAATCTCTGGTTCTGGATACACCCACCACAACACGCAGGATTTTGCGCTGGTGCAGGGGCCACCTTGAAACCGGATCTTCCTTTGAGATGCCAGGAGATCCTGCTTTTTTTGTCATGAACATGTGGGGGGGTTCTTGTTATTTCTGTAGCATCCCACTGTTCCCTGTCAGGGGGGTGGTTTAGGTAAACAACACACCACTCTGCTTTTAAATACAGTTTGCCATACAGCTCAGCGCTCACTAATCACAGCACTGTAGGGGCTGGAAGGGACCTTGAGAGATCATCGGGTCCAACCCCCTGCCAAAGCAGCTCCCTAGCTCATATTGCACAGGGAGGTGTCCAGATGGGTCTTGAATATCTCCAGAGAAGGAGACTCCACAACCCCCCTGGGCAGCCTGTCCCAGGGCTCTGTCACCCTCACTGGGTAAAAGTTCTTCCCCATGTTGGTGCGGAACTTCTGTGCTCCAACTTGCAGCCATTGCCCCTTGTCCTGTCTCCACAGACCACTGAAAAGAGGCTGGCTACTTCCCCCTGTGTCCCACCCTTCAGATATTTATAAACATTGATCAGATCCCCTCTCAGTCATCTTTTCTCAAGGCTGAACAGTCCCAGTTCACTCAGCCTCTCCTCATAGGGGAGGAGGCCCTTAATCATCTCTGTAGCCCTCTGCTGGGCTCTTACCAGGAGAATGTCACAGAAACTTTATTAATTTCTTTGAGAACATAATTTTCATACAGGTTTGAGCACTCTGTGCTCCTGCCAAGCCCAGCAAAAAACTTCTGAGTCCCTTCCCCTGGTGATGAACCTGAGAGTAGTATCACTTGCGGACTCATGGACCACACCATCTCTCTGTCATTCAGAAAAGAACAGGAGAGAAATGCCAAGAGACAATTATTGCAATAGGTGCAAGTTGAGTTCCACACCTCTTGTTATTAAGAGCAAGTCACAATACCAAGTCCCAGTATTTTGAAGTCATTTGTAGGAGAGGGTGTTCTACAAATTAACAGCATCCTGAAAAAGTGGACCAGCAACTATTCCATGGTTTGCAAGCAGGAAGGGCAACACAGTGGAAATGATGCCAATTTTTTCCCAACAGAGACACCTTGCCCCTTAAGTTAACAAAAATAACAAGTGAGGATCACAACTCAGCCTTTGGAGTAACTTCTCCATTGCTGGTTTCCCTAGGGAAGCAGTTTGTCATACCAGTTCCCGCCCGTCCCGGAGATGCTGTGGGTGTGAAACCCACGCTCCCTGCCCCTCCGAGGGGCATGGGTCTAACCCCACCGGGCTGAAGAATGAATGATGGTAGTGGGATGAAGGAGAAGCAAAGCTATTTTGATTGCATAGTGCCACCCGCTGTCGGAGAAACAGACGGCGCCGTGGCCGCTGCTCCGGCATGGGCCGCGCTTGCTCCTCGGGAAATCCCTGAAGATGCAGCTCAGACACGTCCCGCGGGTACCCGAGGCGGCGGGATGCCTGTCAGGCAGCTCTGTGCGTACAGAGGGAGAAACACACACAGCTCCACACGCACTGCGGGGGTCAGGCACGGGGCCACGCTGATGCACACCACCATCCCGCGCCCGCATGGGGCGGAAGAATGCTGAGGTGAAGCGAGAGGTCCTGCACAGACCCAGAGATCAAGGAGGGCGTTGGGAGGGTCTGGGGGTCACACGCACCCAGGAAAGCACATTGCTTTCTTACCAACCTCTCTTGGTGGCCTGCAGACATAGAAGAGATGGGCAGGACACTGGGAAGGGACAGAGATATGGAGGTATAGGGAAACATAAGCCCACGTGCACGTTTGTACGGTGAAGATGCTTAGTTTGTTCTTCAGGTTTGATATGCACTTTGATTATCAGCTACTCCTGCGTGTTAGGACGGGGTAATTATGTGATGGGTTTCCTCTGTCTGGACATCAAGTTGGCAAAAATTCACCCGAGGCACCATGCCACTCTCTGGGCTATGCCATTGTACATCTACAGAAGGGATGATGTTTCCATCAGTCTAATGAGGAGCTCAGACCGGAGCGTCCCAACACATCTCCACACCAGCGAAGCAGAGTGTCCTGGGAAAAGGCCAAGTTGTATTTCTCTATACATCCACCATCCATGGCCAAAGGCAAATCAGGCAGTCGGATAGCAGGACGTACCCTGATGAGCAGGGAGTTCTTGCAGGATGGTGTACTCAGAGATGCCCTCAGAGAAGAAATCTTTCATTAAGATTGTCATTTGCTGCCATTTCCATCCGCGCAGAAGCTGCCTCCTCCTCAGCATGCACCATCCCCAGGGAGGGAGAGCTTGTGAAATATTCATACATCAAAAGAAATTACATTTGTAAGTGTGGACTGTGAAGCGACAACTGGCTGGAGGGGTAAGTGGGGAGAAACAATGGAGAGGGAGAGAGAGCTAAAAAAGCAGAACCCAGAAACAAAAGATGAGCTATGATTTCTCCCTGTGGTGATGGTGCATCTCCCCATGGTGAGGAGCCTCCTGGGCTTTGCCAGGGTTCAATTCTGGTGGCCACAGAGATGCTCCAGCACCTGTTGGGGCCAGGAGCACAGCTAGCTCTGAGCATGTGAAGCGGTTTGATTTTTCTTCTCTCTCAGGGATGACTAAACAGCCTTCTGTGAGGCTGGAGAATAACCTCACCTGAGCACATGCAAGAGGCAACACCATCCCCTTAAGTGGTCCAGGCATCTCTGTGGGGGCTACCCCAGTTTTAAAGAACTTCAGAAAAACCCCTCAAAACAACCACATTTTTGGATCTTCTGTCAAACTAGATGGAGCAGCAGGGGAAAAGCCCTGCACACAGGAGACTTCAGGTCCACAATCAGCAAGACACATCTGGATGCTTGATGCAGCCCTGTCCTGGTTTCAGTCAGGATAGAGTTAACTTCATTTGTAGCAGCTGATGGCATGCTGTGTTTGGGAGTTAAAATGAAAGCAGTGCTGAGAACACCCTGATGTTCTTAGTTGCAGTCAGACAGTCAAGGACTTTCTCAGCTTCTTCTATTTCTCTATTCATGAGAAAGGAGGGGCGAAGCCAGGACAGGTGACCCAGATGGGCCAAAGAGAGTATTCCATGCCAATGACGTCCTGCCCAGGATAACGGGGGGCTGAGGGGAGGAAGAAGAGGGGCGGTGGCGGGACGCGTGCTGCTTGGGGGGACGGTCGGGTTCTGGGACAGCTCTGGGTGGTCCGGCCTGAGTTGTGTGGGTCGGGGAGAAACTGCATTGGGGATCAAGAGTTTCATATTCTTTTGCTCTAAAGTCCTGTCAGCATTGTTATATTTTATCTTTCTGTTCTCTTAGTAAACTATCCTTATCCCAACCCATGGGCCTCTTAGTTTCTTGGTTTTGGAGTTATTTGCCCCTTCCTTTTCCCTTCCCTTTTTCCCTTTTTCCCCCCTTTTTCCCTCTTCCCCTGCTCTTTTACTTTAAGAAGCAGGCAGCTGCGTGGATCTCAGCCCACAGCCGGGGTGAAACCATGACAAGCCCTCAGGTATCTTCAGCTCAGAGCTGCAAACCTTTTACATCACGGTGGACCACTGTTACTCGTGAGCACAGTGTGAGATCTCCCTGAGATGCACATTCCCTCCTAAACCACCGCATCCCTTTTCCTCTGCTCTCTGTGACTCACACCAAGGAATGGATTCCTTATTGGGGTCCAGAGGCTAGGATATCTAGCAGTGATGATCATCATAAAACTGGGAATAATCAGGTGTTTTTAATTCTGTGGTCACTAGGATCCCCTCGCTGCTGCTGCTGCTGTCTGTTACCTGCTGCTTAATTTATCCAGATACCCATAGGGAAGGAGTCTGGAAGCATCCTATGAGTGTTTTCTTGAGGGAGTCGTTCCCCCCCGCATAGGACAGATCCTTACAGCCCCCCTGTGCCCTCCTAGCTTGGTCCTTGCCTCCCTTGCAGGAAGCACACGCACACTCGCATGATGCAGGAGTGAGTTTTGCCTATTTTAGGGCCTGAAATTTCCCTGTCGGCATGGCAACTTTCGACTCCTCACCTCTGACGGAAGCTGCTGAAAATAGAAAATCCAGAAATCAGGCACCACGCTCCGTGCTTGGCGAGCCCGGCGCCGGCACGGCACGCAGGGCAGGGTCTGGTCCCTCAGGGCTGGAGGAACACCAGGGCTGAGGAGGATGATCCATGGGCCCTCACCGCCCACCCGCTGTGACTGCAGTTTATTAAACACCACCTAAATCTTGATGGCCTTTACAGTCTGAAGGTATCCTCTTCTTACCAGCCCTTCTTTGCTCGGTAAAGCTCTGTCTTCAGATTCTCAGACCAATCCGCAGCCACTTCACCTCAGCTTTTCCATGGGTGCTGGGTCCATCCAGGTACGTGTCGCGCTGGCCCTTCAGGGCTGTTCAGTGCCATGGGGTTGCCATTTTGAGAAAGTCTCCCCAGTCCTCTGAGGTTCCTTTTTATTGTTATTGTATTTTTCCTTCCTTCCTTCCTTTGGAAAACCCAGTGATTTTTACAGCTGCTTTTTCCCAAACCCTTTTTCCCCATCCCACACATAAACAATTGCAATTGCATGGGGCCAAGCGGGCATGTGGCGTGTCTCCTCTAATCTCCGCTTAACCTAATTAATTTTCTGTCTAAGAACAAAACTCCATGAGATTCATTCAAGGAGCCTGGATTATGTCTCTCTCAGCCTACAACACTCACATAGGATTAGGGAATAAAAAAAGCCTCGAAGTCATCGGCAAGCCACTAAACCTGCAACCACCCAAACACCTAGAAAATCCCTTACCATGCCTGGATTTGAGCCAGGAGCCAGTGTGTGCAAGCTTCTCCATCCAATCATCATCTCCAATGCAGAACCCATGCCTCAGAGCTGGTTTTAGTTCTTTGAGCATCTGGACCTTGGTGTCATATTTTTGGCTCTCGGGTTTTTTTGTTTTTCTCTCCTCCTTTCCGTTACCCAAAGCTTTCTGGAGAGTTCAACGGGAGAGTTTGGACGCTTGGAGGGGTTTATTGTGGGAAAGGCAGGTGACTGAAACATAAAAAATGAAGCCAACTTTCTGTGGAGGGAAGAAGGGCTTGTTTTGTACAAGCACAATCACTGCGGCTTGTTGTTGCTTCCAGAGAGCTTCTTGTCATTTTTCAGTCAAAATACTTTCTACTCTCCCTCCAACTGATGTCTTCTTTTTCTTTCCCCCCTTGAGTTTGGCTGGTAAGGATTATTTAATACACAGTTTTTTAAATGGTTATAAACTTCCACTTCAAGGTGCTTTGGAAGGGCAGAAAACATTCGAGCATTTTTTTCCCTATCAGCAAACTGGGCAGTGAATATTAATATCAGGAAATTCTTTCTCCCCTGGCTTTATTTTATTCATTCTCAACCCTGTCTATCACCTCCCTCCCTCCCAATCTTGTCAAAGCTGCTCCATCCAAGGAAGGGACAAGCCTCCTTTCCTTCTCTGAAGAACCTGAAGCACGGCATCAAGCCAAGCTGGACAGTAACCTTTGCTTTCCAGAATAAAAATGGATTTACTTCTTAAACTACTCTACATTTTCATTTTATTTCATAATTTGGGATCCACAGACAACCTTTTAACAAGGCACCTTTTGCAAGAGCCTGCTGCGGGCTCTTGGCTCCAGGGGGAAGCAGAAGACACTTGGGAGGAGAGATCATCTCTGAGGACACGGATGAGCTGTGGCCAGTAGCAAGCTGGAGACACTGTCTCCTGCAGCTGTTTCCAGCATTTTTGGGGTATACAAATGCCCTTAAAAGCTTCCAGTGGAAATAAGGCCCCTGTATATTTCTCAGCCAGGATTGCCCGTTCCCCTAACCAGAGAGAAAATCAGGGGTCTGCATCTTTAACACACCAGAGGAGATTTAATGCTTCACTACCACAAGTGTGTGCTCTTGTTTGGCCTAAGAGGCAGCAAATCCCTGTTTCCGAGGCAAAACTCCTCCTGAGCTCCTCTAAGGGCAGGGGAGCTGCTGCAGCATCCAAGGAAGCCGGGGGAAAGGATGGATTCTCAAGAAAAAGCGACCAAGCTGAGCAAACGGGCACCGGATGCTCCCCCAAAGGACCCGCGGCTCGGAGAAGAAGCCGTGTCACGGTTTAAGCCTGCTGGCAGCTAAGGGGAGCACAGAGCTGTCTGCTCCCTCCCCACCCCCGGGGAATGGGGGAGGGAGCGGGGGGCGGGGGGCGGGGGAGTGTGAAAGAAAAACTCGTGGGTTGAAATAAAGGCAATTCGATAGGACAGAAAAGGAAGATGATGAGGATGATTATGACAATAATGATAAAATAATGCAAAAAAACAAGTGATGCACAGCACAATTGCTCACCACCTACAGTCCACTGATGCTCAGCTAATTCCTGAGCCATGGTGCCAACCCCTGGGCAGCTCCCCCCGCGTGTCCCCCGCCCCCTCCCCCCGCCCCCATTTATATACTGAACATGACACCATATGGTATGGAATGAGGTCAGCTGTCCTGGCTGTGTCCCCTCCCAAATCCTTGTGCACCCCCAGCCTACTCACTGGTGGGGCAGTGTGAGAAGCCAAAAAGTCCTTGACTTGGCCTAAACATTGCCTAGCAACAACCAAAACATCAGTGTGTTATCAACATCATTCTCATCCTAAATCCAAAACACAGCACTGTACCCACTATTAGGAAGAAAATTAACTCCATTCCCCATCCCAGCTGAAACCAGGACAAACAACATAATAAATTCCAAAAGGGGGGTGAGGGGATGTACACTTCCAGTCTCATTTCCAAGCTGTCAGGTGTGAGTCCTGCCAGTCCAACAAATTAGCTGTTTGGGAGTGATTTACTGGGGTGTGCTCACTCCAAACAGAAGTTATCCTGGAACTACTGAGCAGCAAAGCAAAATTAACATATTAATATAGCTGCATTTATATATGGGTCTGTAGTTTCATGATTGGCACAGTCAATCCTGGGAGCTTTATTTCTTCATTCCCCTGAGAGGCACAGGAGAACCAAGGTGCCCCAGGCATGAAGCCCGTCAGCCTGGGGCTGTGGGTGGGTTCCCAAAGGGGCTAGAGGACTACAAAGGGTGCCTGTGCTGGGGCTGCCAGAGCAGACAAGGTAAACACCCTCGGCCCCTGCTATTATAGGAAAGGGTGAGCCCACAAGTCCTGACTCACTGCCCAAGAGGAGCTCGCGGTCATCCACACATCCCTCCTGCCCCAACACTTGCCTTTGCTGTGGCTGCTGCTGGCCCTGTCTGAACAGCCAAGCCTCCTCAACCTCTACTCCCAAGGGAGTGCACCTCGCCTTTTCCAAATTCACCCCATTTGCCTCCTGCTTCTCCTCCTGTGCACCCCCAGTTCCTCCTTCAGTTGCCTCCTCCTCCATGGTGGTGACTGGAGGTGGCCCTCCGAGCCAGCCCTGGTTTAAGATTAGCCCATGCTCCCTACTTATGATGTGAACCTTGCTGTGTGAGCAGAGATGGAAAAAACTCACTGAAAATAAATCAAAGCCAGGTATCTCAGCCCTCTCCCTGGTTTCAAGCTCCTCTGTTAACCTCACAGCCTCATCAGCTAATTAAACGATCGCTTCGCAAACACATTTCCTCAAGCTTTGGCTCAATGGGTGGGATAGAAATTTCTCTCTGTGTGTGCACAGAGGAAGGGGGATGGTCAGGCTGAGGAAAAAGGGGAGCAGTGCAGCAGATTTGTTCCAAGAAAGCTTTTCCCTGCACCACCTTTGCTCCTGCCTCCTTTCTCCCAGTGCCTCGCTGGCCACTGGCTGAAACCCAAACCAGCTCTGAGCACTCAGGCTCTGACTGAGGGGACAGAAATCTCCTGTGAGAAGCACAAATGTTGGGGTAAAGGGAGAAGGGAATCTCTTAAAGTGAATAAGTTCAGCTGCTATGTAATTTAGAATACATTTGTAATGAGAATCTCCTGGGTATGATGTACAGACTACCAGCAAGGCCCCTCCGTATCTCACGGCTGGGCTGATGATTTAAAATCCCCTCTCTCCCCTCCCTGAACATCCCCCTCACACCCTGACTGCCGCTGCTTGCAGGACATCTGCCAGGGAAGGATGATAGGACAAAGAAGCGAGCATAAATCATAGCCACTAATTGCAAAGCCGTATGTATCTGTCTCTGCCCTTTTGTGCCGCCGCCTTCAGTCCCCCATCAGGCTGGCCCACCTGATACATCTCCCTGTCATTCCCGCTCTTCCACACCCCCCTGTGCTGCTCCCCTTTATGTTTTAAAGAACAACCCCTCCTTCTCTGCAATCAGCTTGACTTTTGTGTCTCTGTCCTTGAGCATCTCTGGCCTTCTGTTTGCCAGCTCCTTTTGTGTTTCTTCCTCTTCTTCCCCTGGCATCACCACCCTGCTTTGCCTCCCCGCTTGCCTCTCTGCACCGCCAGGCATGACACGTTCCACTGTTGCCATGCTTTTCAGGCAGAAACGAATCAGGGTCAGTGAGCCAGCAGGTCGGGTGTGAGCCTTATTTTCTCAGCCCTTGGTCCCACTATGCCAATGCACACGCACATGTGGATGGAAGTCTTTCAGGGACGTGGTCAGACCCAGCCACCAAAAGCCTGTAAAACTGGTAAGAAAGGCAAGTTCACACCACAGAGGTACTCCCTGGCCAGCACAGGCTGCTCTTGCTACCCCAGAGAAGGGCCATGTCAGCCACACTTTGATGTCAGGAATTATTCTGTCCACCTTGGGGTCATCTCCTCATCCTTAAAACATTACCCAGCGTCCAGATTTCCAGATTTTACCAGCCAGAATTTTACCAGCCAGAATGGTGCTGGGGGGACTGTAAAAGGCCACAGTTTACTTTCAAGTGATTAAAAAAAAATATATATATATATATATATCAGGAGTAGATCCCAGGGAAAGAAGGAAACCCCTTAGGGATGACTAGGAGTTAGCTTAGTGCTTCCCTGGGGGGAAAACAAATTGCTAGGCAAACCAGGAGCTGCCTGCCTCTGGGGCAGTGTTTGACTACCTGCAGAAAGCAATGCCTGACATTTGCTGTCAGTGCTTCCTTCAAGCCCGAGCAGCCTCCAGCTGAGCAATGCTGCTCCACAGGTTCTGAATGCTGAAAAATATGAGGGAAAACAGAAAAAGGGGGTTAAAATATTTAGGAGAACAAAGGAAACTGGGGAAGTTGCTCCATAAGCCAAATCCCGTTATGTTTTGTGGGAAACTTTGGGACTGTGGGACCTCAGCGTTAGCAAATCTTGTTAACAAGCTGCTCAAGTGTTGTTGGGAGGCAGCAGAAGAATGAATGGGTTACACGTCTTATTGATTTAACGACAACAATCGCTGCTAGGAATTGATGCGTTCATTAGAGAAAGCAGATTAGCAATAGGCTTGTGAATGCTGGGCCAGCTCAGAAGATGGTGGGGTACAAATGGTTTCCACTATCGAAACATAAATTACAGGCAAGATCTGACAGAGGAAGACCCTGCTAATACCACAGTGCTGCAACACAGCCCTGGTGCCCTGGATTAAAACATCCCACAGCTGCTGATACCCACTGAAGATGATGAGACCCTTCCCTCGGAGAAGAGGGACAAGACCCCTGATGAAATGTAGTGCCTGTTGCTGAATATCTGTCTTTGAAGCCCTGGGAATAGGGTTCAGTTTCCCCATACTGGAAATCATGGCTGATGATGCCTAGAAAAAGCTGGGTAGTGTGAGGCAGAGAAGGCTTCCTCGGTTGGAAAAAAAAGAAAAGAAGAAGTCAGAAAGGGAATCAGAGAGTCACAGAATGGTTGAGGTGGGAAGGGACCTCTGAAAATCATCTGGTCCAGCTCTCTTGCTCAAGCAGGGCCATCTAGAACCAGTTATCCAGGACCATGTCTGGACCGCTCCTGACTATCCACAAGAATGGAGACTCCACAGCTCCCCTGGGCAACCCTTGCCAGTGCTCAGTCAACCTCACACTAAAAAGGCATTTCCTGGTTTTCAGAGAGAACCTCCTGTGTTTCAGTTTGTGCTCATTGTCTCTAATCCTGTCATGGGTCATCACTGAGAAGACCCTGGCTCTGTTTTCCTTGCACCCTCCCTTCAGGTAATTTGTACACATTGAGGAGATAATCCCACACACCCCTCACATACCCCGCCCAAGCATTCTTTCTGCAGGATGGACAGTCCCAGCTCTCAGCTCTTCCTCATGTGAAAGATGCTGTTGGACTCTCTCCAGTATGTCCATGTCTCTCTCATTCTGAGGACCCCATCACTAGACCCAGCACTCCAAATGTGGCCTCACCAGTGCTAAGCAGAGGGGCAACAACCCTCCTGGTGCAGGATCACCTCCTCCAGCCCAATCTGTTGGCCTTCTTTGGCACAAAGGTGTATTGCTGGTTCAGGTGCAACCTGGGTGTCCGTTGAGACCCTCTGCAGAGGTGTCACCCAACCAGTGAGCCCCCACTCTGGGCTGGTGCCTGGAGTTATTCCTCCCCAGGGGCATCACTTTGTATTTCCCCTTTTTGAACACTACGACAAGCCTCCCAGCTTGTGGAGACCCCTCTGGATGGCAGAACAACCACACGGTGTACAAGCTATTCCTCCTGGCTTCGTATTGCCTGTGAATTCACTGCGGATGCACCCTGTCCCACTGTCAAGGACAGTGATGAAGTGTCCTGGGGGAACACCACTTGCCTCCACCAGTGACCTCAACCCTCTAGAGCCAACCATTCACCTGGATCTCAATCCACCTCACCATCCACTCATCTAAGCCACACTTTTTCGGCTTGTCTGTGAGGATGCTTTGGAAAGCAGCGCTGGAAGCCTTAGTAAAGTCAAGGTAAACAACACCCACCCCCACATCCACCCAGTCACCTCACTGCAGAAGGCAATCAGGTTGGTTAAGTATGATCCCCCTTCACGTTTCCCTTTTCCTGCTGAAACACCACCAGAGGCCAAGGATGCATTTTAAGAAAAGGGTGAGATTAAGAGACAGGCACCAAGTGTTGGCAGTGCTTCTGACAGAGATAAACTGCAGTATCGGTTTCTATCAGATGGAGAGCACGTGGCCTGCTCTTCAGGGGAGAGGCTTAATGATTTAACAGGGCTTTCCCAGCCCTCTACCGAGCTCCCACCGCACAGGCAGCCACGCGAGCGCCAAGCAGAGACAGTCTCAGGTGGAAATGAATCCTTAGAGGCCCTCACCTGGGGACCAAGTGCTGGAGATGTGGCTTGGGCATATTTCACGCAAGGTGCAAAGCAGGTTTCCCTGTGCCGGGCTATGTCCCACATCTCCCAGAGGAGGGGTAAGGTTTGGCTATCTTAAATCTTTCTACCACCCCTGGGGCTACAGCCTGCCTTTCGTTTGGTGTTTCAGGCGGTCTCACTGGCACTTAATGCTCACGGGAGTGTAGAGTGACCACACAAGTGGTGGGAGAGGGGTCAAAGGAGAATTTTCTGGCTTCTACTTCCTCTATTTCTTCTTTTCCTTGCCTGCCTGCCTTCCCAACTTGGCCCCAGTTCCTGTTTCCCAGTGGAGCCACTTTACGTTGCCCTGCCAAACAAGGCCACCTCTCAGCATGGCTTTGTAGGTTGTCATCTGTCTGTAGACTCTACAAAACCGAAACGAAAACTTTGATTAGGTGGAAGTGTCAAATCTTTGCTTAGATGGAAAATGAAGAAAGAAGAGACTTCCACATGGTTGCTCACGGTGCAGCCTGCACCATGTTTGCAGGGAAACAGGGACTCAAATCTCTGGCATCTTCACTGGCTTCGTTACTGAGGAGGGATGTCCTGTGCAAACTTCATCTTTACTCTGTGCCACTGAGGCTTTGGACACCGAGTGCCAATCTTTAATCATCTAAACATGACAGCATGTGTGGATCTAATAAGACCTACCAAGTTTTATCTACAAGGAGAAGTGAAGGTTGCAGTGGTACCAACCTCTCTATTTCTTTTAACTCAGGATCTTCAACTTGTATTTATTATGGCAGCTAATAATCACAGGGTTTATCTTGATAAAATTCAGGAAGAGGAAGGGGAAAGGAACATGGCTAAAGATCAAAATCAAGCATGCAGATCACCAGAAAGAAAAAGTCCTGGAAATGCCATAAAACCTACCAGACTCTGTTATTGCTGTCACTGGGCAAGAAGGTTTTCAAAGTACAATGGTGGGTGGCCACAAATAGACCAAAGAAGGTAAAAAAAAAAAAAAAAGTGCTTTCAGTGACCCCCTAAGGAGCCTTCCTGCTCACAGAAGCCTATGTGAAGCTTCACCTTGCTGATGAATTTTAACATCCTGCTTAGACCAATTACAAACTTGATGAAGCCGCTCCTCAAAAATCAGGAGGTCTACAGTAATTTGCACCCCAGGACGATCTGTTTCCAAATCCCACATAAAAGGCTCTGGCACCCACACGTTTCACAGGAATTTTGGGTGCTCACCACCTCCCAGGCAGGATGTGTCCTCAAATGACAGAACTGAGAAGAGAAAAAAAACCCCAAAAAACCGTGGGGAGGGGGAAAGTCATCTCAAAATCCAAGTAAAACATGATGCTTCTGCTGCAAAATTAGCATTTGGCAGGGAAGAGACTTACGGTGACTGAGGGCTTCGTGTATCCCTCCTCTAAAGCAGCCAGGATCTTTTTCTGGCTTGTGAATCACTGGAAAATGGTAGATGAGCACGTCTTGACCTAAGCTAAAACCGAGGGTGTTAAAGAAGATGAACGGCTCTTCTCTGTTCTCTGAATTAACACTGCTAGCAACTCTGCGATGCCAGGGAGAGGGGAAGCAGCATTTCATGGAGGGGTGTGGGGCGTAAAAACACAGAAAGCCTCATTTGGTCTTTGGAACGCCTGCCTATGAGCTAAAGGTGGATCTGGCTGTATGCAGAGCAGGGTCTTGCATGGGAAGGGGATATGTCAGCTCCTTTGAGGACATCACACCTTTTTTCCTTGCAAAGCCCCATGCTTTAGAGGAGCTGGCATGTTTTCCAGATGCTTTTGTGACCCATAACTCCTCCCACAATGCAAAAGTCCCATCTTCAGGCTCCTCACAAAAGCCCTTCAGACTCCTTCGAGAAGAAGCAGTGGGAGTAGGGATTGGGAGAGCACCTGGGCATCACCCTAAAGCAAATCTGTTCTTGAGGTATAGCCCCACGTGAGCAGCACCGGGTGCAGCAGAGCCACAGACCCAAGGGCATGCCACAAGAATTGGAGATGCACTAGCTAAATCTCTACAGGACAGAGGGAAGGAGACACACAGGACAGAAGGAGACACCTATATGTTTATGAAGCAGAGCATATGTATGATGGATTAGTGTTAGAGCCTGGCTTAGGAAACAGGGGCTCTTTGGGCCCCACAGCATCACATGCCACCAGCAAACCCAGGAGCCGGTGGTGGGCAAGCACAGCACCTCCACAGCGCTTTTGGTAAACCCTTTCTGACTAAGGCAGGGTGCAGTGTGAAGCTGACAGGTGCACTTGGCTGGTCAAACATTACCCTGAGGCCCCAGATATCCTGTCCTTTTGCTTTTTTGCCCCATGGGTGTGCTTTGCAAAAGATGATGGCAGGAGCCCCACCTGCCCAGGCAAGGAGAGGCACTGAAGTACATTTTGTTTGTGACTGAATAGCTGCCCTGACTGGGGCTCCTCATTGCTAAGGTGACAGGCCTTCTTCTGCTCCCTGATTCATAATTATCTCCCTTGTTATACTTTGTTCCCATATCTGTTTTAATTACTTTATTAACCCAGTCAACTCCCCACAGCAGCATCTCTGACTCAAGCAGCCTCTCATCCAATAGCACAGAGAAACATTGGTGATGATCTTTTTCTGCTTCACTAGAACTTGACGTAGAACTAAGTGACAGCTTTTGTCATGGCTACAAAACATTCTCCTCCCTCAGCAGGGAAATCCCACTAGATAACTGATCACCACAAATAGTACCTCCCCAAGCATTCCCCATTAACTGTCCACCTGGTCAATATTTCCAGGACCATCCTATGGCAATAACGTAGTGATGATGTCGTGGTTTAACCTGAGCTGGGGTTTGTGCTTCCCTTCTTCAGAACTGAAAGGAAAGTGGAAATCATTTCCCCTACCACAGTAGACCTGTATGGTGCTGCTGGTGAAGGGGGCCCAAGGAGGAGTCTTTCTGCCAGGATGATGTGCAGTGATATCACCCACCTGCCCTAAGGTACCTGCTGAACCTTTTCTCTGAGCATCCAAAGAGCGACTCACAAGTGATGCTGGGCCAGCCACGCAGATCTGAGCACAAAAACGCTGCCGTGGCGAGGCTGCCATGCCACGCTCTTCAGCTAGGCCTGGCAACAAAGACAGGCAAAAAAAAAAAAAAAGAGAGTAAAATTCAAATAATGCCATTGCTTTCATGGTAATCAGCATGGCATTATGCAGAATGATTGGTAATTTTACACTGACAGCTATTATCTTCTGGCAGCCACCATGACTTAAACAAAAGTCTGATATTCCAAGGGGCTGGGGGTTTTTTTGTGCCTTTGACAAGAAGCTCACCACAATAGGGAGACCAAAGAGAGGGGAATGCTGTTCTGCAGTCTTCACTCCTCTCCTGATGTATGAATCATGGCATCCCTTCCTTAGTGCTTATTATGCTTGGTGCTTACCGGAGCGCTTTGATGTCAACCTCGCTTGAAGTGCCTTTTGCATAGCAATAGATGAAACAACGCCCTGTGGACTTTGCTTGTAACATTCTCTATTTCTTTGGATGGAGAAGTGCTCAGAGTGAGAGGGGATACAGGATTGAACTCCACCACCTGACTCAACACCATGTGAGGCAAATTCCGACTATGAATAAGTAATGTCAGAGCAACATCCAGGCTCTTCGTTGAGCCAAACCATTTCTTTATTAATTTATTCATAAATTGCTTTCTAGATAGGCAAAGCAGGCAGCAAGTGCCTGGGTAATGAGGGATTAAATAACTCTTTGGCTGTACAAGTTCACCATGAACTGTCGAATCTTCCTTACAACTCCTAGCATAAATCAAGGGAAGCTGTGAAGTGAGAAACAAACAGATGCAGAGAATGAGAAATGCTCTATTTTTGCCTTGGCTTTTGTCTTTTAAACTGTATTTCTTAGAAATTCACATCTCAAACTACCCCAGTGACTGGGAGAGCTTCAGACTCACAAGCTGCCTGGTTTTGGATACTGAACAGGATCAAACACAAAGTGGGATGAAGCTTCAGGGGTGGAATTCCCCAGTTTAGGTTCATTCATAAATCAATATTTCTCTTGCCATCAGGTCTTGTTCATTCAAGATGCCTGGGTTGCTCAGGCTCTCCCAGCAACCACAAGAATACCCTCCCAATCCACAGGGATTTCCACTAGTTCTCTTTTTAGGAAAAAATAAATAAATAAGAATTTTGATTCAAAGAAAAACTGCTTGGTTCAAGGTTCCACCTGTGTCAAGCCTGGCTGGTTTTCAATCAATCTTTTCATTACATTTTCAAGTTTTGGTAGAAAAGAAGGGAGGGTTGAGTACGCTCTCTAGGAAAGTTTTGCAGGGAAATATTTTGCCTTTCAAGCAAACCAGCTATAATTTGCCCAAAGCTGATCCACACTCACAGAACTTCTTCGGTTTCTGGGGGTATTTCTAGTTATTGTCTGGCTACTTTTGAAGGTTTATTTAAGGTGTTGTTGGCATGAGTGAAGTATTTCTGGGCACTTTTGTAAAGCTCTTAAGTGTGGGGTTGTTTTATTTTGTTTTTTCTTTTATTCTGGAAGGGTTAGTGTGCCCAACAGCTGACAAGCTGTTTCCAGCTCTAGCGACTTGTCCAATAAAATATATTAACATTCCCTGCGGCCTTGATACGTTTCTGGGATGCTCAGAAAAATAAAGGGTTGCCATTCTCACCTCAGAGCTTCTTACCAAGTACTCTGCTTGATATGTAAAAATCCCGCTGCCCCCAGGCATTTGTAATTTAAAATTGAGGGGACATAATAAACTATCCCCTTCAATTCCCATTGAGCCAGATTCAAGGTCACACCCCTGGTAGCTTCAGGACACTTTGGCACAAAACCATGGTGTCTTGCTTTATAATTATAAGCCACCTCTGAAAATCGTCCTTGATACCACTTGAAGCTCCTTAGCCCAAAGAAAGACATTCTGCAAAGTACTGTTCCTTGCAATTTTTTTTTCTTCAAGAGCTCCTTTTTCGGGGAGGGGAGATGCAAGAGTCTCTTCAAGGTGATGCATGTTGCCAAACAGATGAAAGTCAAAGTGAGGTGGTCCAGTGGTCCCCTAAGGCAAAGGGACAGCCCTCCTGGGTGGCATTTCATGTAGAGTGGTCCTTTCTGCCTGGAGCCACATGAGCCTGGCCACCTGGCCAGTCAGAGCAATTTCAGACCAGTCCCATCCAAGTAAAGCCATTTCTATTTATTTTGAAGATGTGGTTGCTCTTCTCACTGGGCCTGTGTGGAGCCAGGAGTTGGACTCAATGGTCCTTGTGGGTCCCTTCCAGCTCAGGATATTCTATGATTCTATGATTCTATGATTCCTTGGCTGCCAGCAGGGAGCATGGCTCTGTAGCCTCTCCATCCTCCTCCTCCTCCCCAACATGCACCCTGGGGTCCTCTAAGGTTCGAGATCTCCCTTTTGATCTTGGATTTAGCCTTGAGAAGAGTAAACTTGTTGCCGCCCAGCTGGAGCCAGCTAGAAGCTACTCTCCAGTAAACATCTCCTTTGTTCTCCCCAGGACTGTTATCTGGGTCATTGTTTTACCTTTCCTGCTCAGCCCTGCTCAAGGTAACCCAAAACCAGCCATAAACCATAACACCAGGAGCTCCCCGTTTTCAGGGTCTGTTTTCACCCATGTTTTGGGTGCCCACCTCACCTTCTCCATCCTATTTCCCATGATGTCGAGAGCTTGTGAGATTACTCACTCCCTCATGGTAATGTCTCCTTGGTCCCACCCACGCCCTACTGTGGGTAGGACTTGCTGGGGTCATTCTGCGTGGAAGACGTGGCCAGATCTTTATCCCTCTATGGCATTTGGGGGAGAGCAGGGTGTCTCTCATCCACCTGAACAGGTGAAAAACAACCCCCAAGCCCTGAGGCTCAGCTCTAGCAGGGAGCAGATCTGTAAAAAGAGAAAATAAAAAAATTCAGAGCTGACTTTCATTTCTCCACTCGGCTCCATGTTTACCTCTGCACATCAGCACTCACAGCAGGGCTGTGTTTCCATCTAACACACACACCCCTCTTAGATAATTGCACTTAATTGCTAGTGTCGGTGGCTCAGGCGTCTGCCAGGCTCTGCCAGTGATTATAGTAATGACGCCGGGGGAGCCGGGCAGGTCCACTGTGCGTGGCCATCCTGACGCTGCCCTGATGTCACTTGCAACCCTGCTCTGTTGCATCGGGAGCTCTGGGAAAATCAAAAACCCCCACAGTGTGTTACAGTGGGGTGCAGAGGTCTGTCCCAGTGTGCAGGATGCTCCTGCCAGTGGTTATCTGGGAGGTGGGAATAGCCCCTTTCATCTCAGGAAATTAACCCCAAAGGATAGCGATGGCGATGGGAGCTGAGAGCAGCTGAGTTTATCACAGCTTCTAATTTAGAGGAAACAACCTGCTAAAGCCTGATCTGAGCAGATGGATGTCACACAAGCCAGGGTTTTAGGAAGCATTCCTGATTTTTCCAGGCTTCTTAAGACCTTCCTATTACTTTTTTTAGCTCCACAGAGATTGGCGAGGACCAAAGTGAGAAGGTGGTAGATCAGCATCCAGGGAAAGGTGAGAGGGACTGGCTGGATCACCTCTGACCCAGGATGGGAAGCACTGAGGCTGGTGTAACTTTGCCCTGTGGGGATCCGCAATGAACAACTCTCTCCCCTAAGCAGAGGATTTGCTCCTGGAGCTGTTGTTCCTGTGCTCATATTGCTTTTCTCACCAGGTAAAGGACTTCACAGGAGCTTTATGAAGGCAATAGTATGGGCCCAGCAGATAATTGAGATGCCAGATTTGCAAAAGCCTCTAAAGCATTTTGTTCCTTCCTCGAATGGAGTATAAAGAGAATTGCTGGGTTTCCATCTTATTTTTCAAGCCCTCCTCTTCCTCTTAAGTCAGCTTCTGAAATACCTAACCCTGCAGGAAGGCTGCTGAGAGCTTGGTGCTCACCCCTTGCCATGCAAATCAGCGCGGGTGGGCACACAATAACTCCCGGCCTGCCTGGCTGCCTGGCTGCTCACTTAGGGATCTGTTCATTGACACGGTAGCATCAGGAAGAGGGTTTGATTGCCAAATAATCCTTCATTCTTGAAATCCTCTACCCTGGCACTCTGAAATACCAAGCCATAAATGCTAATTTCAGCGATTCCCGGAGCTGCATTCGCAGAGCTCATTCACAGAGCTTGCCTGTATCCCTTCAGCCAAAAATTGCCCTAATACTTCTTCTTGGTAATTATTTGGAGAAGCTGCTGCAGTGTGCCACCTGCCCCTCCACACAATGGGCCCATCCTGCTCTTTTACTGGCAGCTACAGGAACCAGATGCCAAGGTATGGGAGATAATCTCCCCATGGCAAGGAACATCTGGCTCTTTGGCAAACTCAAATGGCCATCATGCTGACCAACCTCTCCAGTGTTGCTTTAGGTTGTACGATGAGGTTGCACACGAACTGGCAGTAAAATCTTGCTCTTCCAGGCACTTTCTGTCTTCTGGTGACTTTTGCATCTTCAGGTGACTTTTGCATGTAGAAGATCCGTTGCTTCACTCAAAAGACACGGTTTCTTGAAAGCTTGTTGGTGTATCTATGCTGTCCTTGTTTCTCAGCTGAACCTCTTTGCTAGCCTCAGACCTAACCACCCCTCTGTTATTTACAGCAGCCTCTTCTTTCCTTGTAAAGGTTCATATTGTGCATGACATGAAGATTTACTGACCTTTTCCCCACATATGCCTTGTGTTTGTCTCACTCAATTCCAAGCAGTTCTCTGAAAAACCCAAATAAGGAGTTTTGTTGTCCTGCGTTGCCTCTACAGTCGATCATAGAATCATATAGTTGCCTAGTTTGGAAGAGACCCTTTGGATCATCGAGTCCAACCACAGCCTAACCCTGACCCTAGAAGATGCAACCACCATTTCTCCCAACAGGGGTTACAGCTAAGCAGGATTGTCCTCTACAGAGTCTCTCTTTCCGCTGAGTCTAGACGAGGCCTTGAATGACTATGGGCCTACCTTGGACAGCCTAGCGATGTGATGGGTGACACCAGGGACACTCTGGCCAGACATCACACAGGTATGCAAAATGACGGTCACTAAGAGCCAGGCTGTGGGGCAGGGTGAGATTCCCCAGGTCACAAACCAGAAGGGCCCTGTGGATATCTGCTCTGGGGAAGCACTCTGGGTATAAAATTCAACTCAGCTAGGTGGTATGTGTGGGGTTTGGCTTGACAGCCAACAGCAACATGAGGTGTGACACGGCAAAGAAAGTAGCCTTCCACTAATGTTATTTTTTGGCTGGTGAAAAATATGCCTTCTGTCTTGTATCAAATGCACTGAAATGCAGAGGCATTGAGTCAAATCATTTCCTCCTCCTTTTCTTTTGTTTTTTTTTATACCCAGCACGGGGTTTTTTATATATTAACATTTGCCATAGTTGAGTGGTGACTTATTGTGGTGAAGCTCAACTACTGTGGCTTGAAGAGTTTCATGAAAATAGTTGTTTTATATTAGACAAACAGGGAGTTCTGGTTAGTCTGAGGTAGCAGCAAATGAGGCAGAAATAAAAAACTTGGAAAGTTAGGAGACTGCACTCTCTGTTTGGTTTGCTACTTACGTAGGACACATTCTTCATTTTATAAGAAACTTTCGCCTTTCCTGAACCTGATGTCGTTCTTTGCCAGGACCTGGAACATGAAAATTAAAAATAATGGACCATCTTGCATCAATTAGGAGACATTTACACCTTGAATGCACTCCTTTGCTGTTATTAGCCTATCATTAATTGTCCTTTTCCCAATCTTCCCCTGTGAACTGACGAACAGAGGGATGCTGGACATGTTTTTTTGTGATACCCATTTTGTTCCTGGGTACCTCCAGCCCATTCCTCCTGTCTGTAGAGAAGAAGAGGAGCCCAGGAGTATGACTACCGGGCCACAAGTCATGGTCTTTACTAGGTTCCTCCCAAAACCCCACAAAGATGCTCAGGCAGGAGGGTTTCTCTCTTGGGGCTTTCATTTCAACAGCTCTCATTGAGCGAACAGGGAGACCACCAGGTCCCCACCACAGCCATAGGCAAAAGCCCCAGGAGGCCAGGTTAGTGCAAGGCTAGGCATGGGATAGCTCTTCTCATGAAATGGCCACGGGTTAAGTGTCTGAGTGGAAAAACTTCACTAAGAGGTGCATTGTGCTGCCTAAAAATAACTACTGCTCCTTTATCCAAACCACATCCCTCCGGAGAGCTCCAGAATTTAAGCACATTTGTATGCTAAGAGGAATCCTCATCAGTGAGACGTTTTACTGTGGCTGCAGACCTCTGTGGAGTCTCTGGGAAGCACCCACAGGGGTGATGGGAGAACCTGGCCGTCACCCACACCTACGTGCGGCAGCAGCGCGTTCGCTATTTCCTCTAATTGGGGTGATGGCTTGCATACAGAGGAGCAAATTAAAATCCCATCAATGAGGCTATATAAAGAAGCTCACAGCTAGATGGACGAGGCTGGACAGACTGACATGATCAGGAGGTATGACTTGTCACCCTGTTCTCTGCCCCTCCAGACACCAAGCATGCCTTTTCAAGAGTGTTTACCTGGGGGAAAGAGGCTCCTTGGGATCCACTGTCCTCCCACGGGCTCTCCGCAGCGTACTTGGAGGAGACTACAACCTATCGCACTGAACCTCTGCCTCCAAGCTTGCTTCTCATCAGCCTTCCCCCTTGGCAGGACTCCTGCATCTTCCCCTCAAGCAGGTGGATGGGATTTTTGGTGGGAACAGTTGAGGTCAAGTAGCTCCCACATGCTCCTGTTCCTCCAACACCCTTACCCAGCTGGGGTTGCCCTTCATGGAGCTCAGCTTTGCTCCTTCTGTGAAAGCAGACAATTCAGACAGCAAAATAAAATAAAATAAAATAAAATAAAATAAAATAAAATAAAATAAAATAAAATAAAATGTAATGTCCCACAATGCTTCCCCTCTCTAAAACACCTCTTTTTCCTCCTTCCCAGTGACTTTCTTTCAATGTAAGATGGTGCTGGTCACCTTAGCTCCAAAAACACACAAAGCTGCTGCATAACTGTTTTCCAAATAATTAATCTTTCCAGTGGAATAACTTAAATCCCCACGTTTCCTGTTATGTTATACAGCTGCAATTTGTAAGGAGAGATCCCGCGCTGTGCTACGTGGGCAGAGGGCCAAGGACGTGGCGCTTTACCTACACAAGAGCCCTGCATAAATAATCCTTAGCCGCAAGTTAAACAGTCAGGTACTGTTTGGTTCAAGAAAAAAGGAGAGGGAAAACAAAAGCCTTTCTTCTGGTTGTCATTTCACAGTTCAGCATCAGAATTTCAGTAGATTTGGGGGGTTTTTGTTACTTTGTAAGCTTCAGTGGCTGGGAATGCCCCTGTCTCACGTGGCAGGGAAATACATGCTCAGTCCCACCACCAAAAAGCAGGTTTATTGATTAATTCACATTGTGAACAAGCATGTTGTCTGCCACACAGGTTATAGCTTCCTGTGTCATCTGGGATCTCAAGATACAGCATGTGTGAGTGTAGCTATCCTTGACGCTCTGCCCAGAACCGGGTTTGGGGAGTAAATCACGGGAGATGGCCAGGAGACAGGGGAAGCACCCCGTGCCCTGGCTGGGACAGCCCGTGGAGGGCCACCGGAGCCAGGCATAAATCAGAGCTGCCCTGAGACAGTGAGAAAGGGTGCCAGGAGCCGCACTGGTCCCCTGCCAGCTGCGGCATGGGGGCAGCCCTGAGATGACATAAAGCCTCCATTGGCAAGCCTTCCTCCCTCCTCCGCCTGGCACAACGGGCAGCGCCGTCACGCTGGGGGTGGGGGGGGTCTGGTCTCCTGGAATCGCCGAGTCTCGCTCACCACGTGTGTTTTATATATCTGTAACAACAGCATCACATGGGGTGGGGGCAGGGGGAGCGGGGCTTAGCTGCGACAGTAGCAGCGCTTATCGGTATTATAAATCACCATCATCAGAACCAGGCTTCTGCCTTGTGCTTTCAGGATAATGGTTGGAAGGACTGAGGTACTGCTAAACCCACTGCTAATCATTCTCCTTCCGAACTGAGGGATAGCTTACACCCTCAGGCTCTAATTCAGCTAAGTGCTAGTGCGTGGCATTCGTGCTCCCAGGTGAAACTCCCAAGGCTATTTCATCCCTAAAGATGCTGCAAGGAGCTCGGCAGAATTGCTGTGGGATGGGAAGATCCAAAACCACCTGAACTGGCTCAGCGTCTAACTCCCTGTGCTGTCACTGGGATTTTAAGCATCTGTTCCCACTTCCATGTGCCTAAACACACTCAACCCATGGTTAACGGGAATAATGTGAGTGGGATGGGATGGGATGGGATGGCATGGCATGGCATGGCATGGCATGGCATGGCATGGCATGGAGGATGTGTAAGAGCAGGCACTGGCTGCTTGCAAGGCAAGTGGCAAGTAGACAAGCATCTGAATGCGCAGATCCCAGCTCACCCAGCCCAGCAAAGGAGCAAGCCCAGAAACATTGCTGCCAGCCTTCCCAAATTTGCAGGATACCCCAATACCCCTATCTATTTCAGGGGCTACCATCAGACCTCCCTGGTCTCCATCCAGGAGATGGAGTCAGCTTGCTGGGAGGAGTGAGCGAGGAGACCAGAGGCTGTGGTTTCTCCTTGTCTCAATCCATGGCTCCTGCTCACACAGATGGGCCTTAT
The DNA here is from genome assembly GCA_027925045.1 of Hypotaenidia okinawae. Taxonomy (NCBI): domain Eukaryota; kingdom Metazoa; phylum Chordata; class Aves; order Gruiformes; family Rallidae; genus Hypotaenidia; species Hypotaenidia okinawae. The sequence continues at coordinate 13,615,309 of BSDF01000003.1, read as the reverse complement.
TGCAGGTGATGGGGAAGAGCCTGGTGCCCAGGTTGGGATCAGTCCCGGCTGGTCAGATGCATTGTCCTGGTGTCCAGAGCATGCAGCCTCGTATGAGGTGCAACCTGCAGAAGTAACCCATCAAAAGGGAAACAATTTGAAATTAGGAGAGCGGGAGAACAGCTTCCACATGGCATGAAAATTGTTGCGTTTCATGCTTAGCATAACCCCGTTACCACAATATCCAGAGTGAATTATGCCAAACTTCCCGTGCCCACACACACAAACAAAAATCCCCCTTTGGGCTACTTAACAACAGCAAGGCATTTCAGAAGGGGAAGCTCCTGAGAAGAGGGAGTTTGAATGAAAAGTGTCCTTTGGAACACAACTCCAAAGTGGGTATCATCATGCTTTGATGCTTATTATGGCAACTCATTGTCAAATACATTTCTTTTGTTCTGGCAAATTCCTGAGAACAGCTTAGTCTCACACACACTGGGCATTAGGAAACTACTCAAACTAAGACCTTTTTGAGACACGGATGACAGCGGTGGCTAGGAAGGCCAGGGGAGAAAAAAGAAGAGCAGCTCGGAGGGGGAAATTATTATTCCTTCCAGCAAGAAAGAGCTAATTATTGTAAATACAGAAGGGAGTAGCTTGCGCTGCTTTATGAGTGACAATGTTTGTGTCTTACCTTTTCCTACCCAAGACCATCGTTGGTGGACTTGCACCCAGGCGAGGTGCCCACAGAGACAATCCCACTTGAGGAGCACGTCACATCCTCCTTGTGTGGGGGTTAACAGCCCATGTGCCATCGAACTCCAGGTATTGAACAGAGCTGTTATTGCAGAGCTGGAGAAGTGATTAAATCATGGCCGTCGCTGTAAGGGTCTGAGTGGCCAACTGGGCTGTGATGATGGAAAAATGAAGCCCTTGCAAGCAGGCAGTGGAAGAAGATGGGCAGAAAAGAGTGAAACCCTACCACACTCCATTAACTGGCTCTCAGCAGCTAACAGGAGGGGTCTATCATATCGGCACACTTGTCAAAATTTATAGGTGTTGCCTAAAGCTACCAAAATATTGACTGAGCTATCAAAACACAGGGCCTATTAACACAAAGACCTCCGCTCTTGGTAGAAAGCTAATTCCAGGGGACTGAGAGCGCAGGCTTGTTGGGGAATCAGAAGGTACAGCTGTGACCTCTTGGCTTCAGCAAATATAAATAGCGGCGAAGGGGAGATGCCTGAGAATTAACATCCTGACCCAACATGGGTAAAATCAACCCTGTGAGGTGTGGGATGGATCCGTTCCTGTATAACCATGTGTGCCTGAGCGGTGTACGAGTCCTGGGCTGCACCCTGCTCTACCCTGGGCTGAGATACTGCCAGTGGAGAGGGATGGGCTGGGAGAGCTGCTGCTGGCAATTTTTGGGTGTTGAGAAGAAGCAGAATGTTGCTCATGATGAGTGAGACAGTATCAGGAAGTGAACAGAAGGGTTACTTTAGAAATGTGGGGTGTGCGAGTGTGTTACAGAAGGATATGCCTTGTCATCCAGCCGAAACACCATGAGCCACTTTTGAAGTCAACCATAAAGGTATCCTGTTGGAGTTTTTTGGCCATTTGAGCTTTTCAGGAAGTTTTCCTACAGAGGAAAAGGTTCTCAAGCATACATCTCTCTCCTGACATCCTTCTCCATCCCATTTCAGTCCCACACCCCCGGCAGAAACCAAATTCAGCAGATGGAAAAGGGACCCAAAGGCTGTGAATAGCCATGAAATTTAAGAGGACCAGTGGTGGTATGCCTGCCTGTTAGCTGCCTCCCTGGCTCAGGTGCTGCAGATGCTCTCCTGGAACAAAGACAAGCTCATCTCCAGCACTGCTGACCCGCACCCTCCCACATTATCCCAGTGAGGTTTTGCACCTTGAACACCATCATACCACACGTGGGGGCATGCAGAACCCCCTTTCAGATCAGGCCATGAAAACACCTTGCTGACAGGCTGCAAGAGAGAGCTCATGCTATTTTAGATACTAAAAAGCCCACCCAAGAAGGAGTAGGAATGGTTTTGCACTACATGGAGTAGCACTACATGGAGTTGCACTACATAGTAGCACTCAGGGAGCGTGCAGCCAGCCTAGTGTTTTGCTTTGGGGCTGCAGGCTGCTCTCAGGTTCTTTTCTTTAGCAATATATATGCACAGAAAAGCTTTTCCCCAAGATTTTGGGACAAAGAGCCCCACTGAGTGGAAAGCTAATAACCCAACATCTTCCTCTCTCTTAGGGGAATCACTTTTCCTCCTTTTTTTTTTTTTTTTTAAGTTTAGCATCTTCTTTTCCAACAAGGAAAACTGCAGGAAAACAGGCAGAGAAATACGAGGAAGAAGTGGAAAAGGCAGGATAAGAGCTCACATACGGCTCAGGGAAAGGGACGTAGCGGGAAAAGTGATGAATTGGTGAAAAAAAGCAAACTGACCAAAAAGTAAAATAAACTTACAGAAACGTGGAGGAGTTCCAGTAAAAGGGGTAAAAGAAACAATCTGGAAAGGGCAGGCAGCGATGTGGATGGTATATTTAGTTAAGCCACTGCCACTTTCCTCTGGAGGGAAAAGTGACAATTGCAGGTCTTAGGTCTTAATCCCACAAGGGAATTTCAACATGGGCTTATTTTAAACATGTGAGTAATCCTCCTGATTCCAGTTCAGAAAGGTAGATCCCAGCTCATATCAAACCTGTTGCTTGATACAGGCCTCACCCTGTCAAAAAAAAAAAAAAAAGGCTGTTTTGACCCTCTGTTAAGTGACAAGTGTTACCACATGTCATCCTTCCCTGTGCAAAGATGTACAAACCCAAACCCCTTGGGATTAACAAAGACGTGGAAGAGGGGAAGGCAAGACGGGGAAATGGGGTTTGAGGTTTCCCTGGACTGAGACAGCTCTGCCTGGGGGGGCTGCTCTTGCTCCGGTTGCGTTTTGCTGAGAGCAGAGACAGGGAGCAGATGAGCATGATGGAGACATGTCCAGCATGAGGGAAAAAATGCAAGTGGCTGGTGAGACACTGAGACCCAAGGCATCACATCCTTGGGAATGGGGTTTGCCTGGAGCAGGACAGGGCACAGCCAGCTCCATCCCAGGCTCCTGCAACCCATGCGGTTTGGATGCAAAGGGATGCAGAAGAACATCCAAGGGTGAGAGTGGCTCCCGCTTGCAGAGCTCAATTTGTAGAGATTATATTTTATGTAACATACCATTACTATATTATAATAATTTATTGATTGTTCCCAAATCCGCTGTCTCCTCTTAAAAGTCAGCCCAGGCAGAAGTTTTACATCAGGAATTTTATTCACTGAACTTTAGGGTGTTTTTTGGGTGTGTGGGGAGGCAGGATCACTTGTTCCATCTGCACCTGACCTTTCAAAACACTCACAAAAACAAGTATGTTGAACCTTAAGCCTTCGGGACACTTTGAAACTAGGAATGCTTGGAGTCAAATGCTCAAATTGGGATCGAGTTGTTCCCGTGCAGGGACGGTCCCACTCTCTCTGTGGCATTTTATCCCTTGCTGCAAGCACTCCCCTCTCCCCTGACACAGCAGAGCCCATGTGCTGCTCCTCTGTACCAGTGACCTCTGTTGATACCTAAACTCTGTGCTGTATCTGTTGACACCACACTTTCCATGTGGGGTTTTGCACTGGACATTTAACATCTTGCAGAGGCTGCTCTCAGCCAACTCCATGCTGCTCTGGGGCATCAACATCTTCAGGAAATTTATGGAATTAGGATGCCTGAAGGAGTCTTCAATTACTGGATGTGGGTTGTGACTTGATGGAGAACTGACTCCTTCACTGGACATTGCCCCGTGGCTGATGCGATGCTGGCAGACCCCACAGACAGCCCAAAATCTGTGAGAATTTACCACCTTCCTTGAGAAAGAGCATATCTCATGGCATTGGCTCAGCAGAGAGACCTACCTGTGTCAGCCTGGCATCTTTTCATTTAAAAGGTCATTTTCTGAGCAAGTAGACCCCACTGGGAAGAATTAATCTGTGGGTTACTCCACTTCTTTCCACCAGATTGACATAAGCAATTTCTACAACACTCTGTAAAGAAAAATTTCTTTTGGGAGACTGTAGAAACCAATGAGATTTGGCCAGTCCATCCTCAGTTTTTTATCAGTGGCATCATAAGTCACGAAGACTGATGGCTGATAAAGAAATCTCCATTAACCACGTTCCTGGAAATATACACCAAATTGCATCTGAGTTTGCAAAAACTTCCAAGGAGAAAGAAAGGGGCACAAAGGAGATGGAGAAGAGAAATGACTAATACAGAGCAGGTCAGGATGCTCAAAAAATACAGCAGTGTCACAAAAAGAAGGGAAAATGACAAGAGTCTCCTTTTAATTTGTGTGAGCTCTCCCCATACTTACGCAAGCAGTTTATATTGTCTTAGATAAGGGGTCTTTGCAAGGAGTGCTCTACCACAGCTTGCTGCATCTGAGAGGCTGACAGCGGGAGCTGGGAGTGAAAGCACTGGGTCTCCTAACACTCTAGCCCTGACATCTGGATTGGGAGCAATGGTTTAAAAAGACCAGGTGGGAGCGATGGCCTTATTTACAAGAGGGTTATCTCCCGTGGGGTGGTGGTGACACAAAGGGAAAACTTGGCTAGAAATCTCTTCTAGCATCCCTCAGACTTTTGCCTTTAGTCACCTTTGAGAGCGACATTTAAGCCTGCAGAGAAGGGATCGCTGGCTGGCACTGAACCAGCCTGCCCACCTCCTTGCTGAACTTCATCACCTCCTCTTCCTCTTTCTCTGTCCCTCACTGTGGGGTGAGGAGCGAAGTGGGGGAGCAAACAGCACAGCAGAAGATCAGAAATCCTCCCAACACTCAAGTCAGGCATACACACAGATCTCGGACACCCATTTATCCCGGGAAGTGGTGTTTCCCCGATACCGACCAGGCAGCCACGAGAGAAAGAATGGGAATATGCTCTGCAGCTCGTAAGGTTGTGTGGCTCATTTCCTCCCCCAAGACTCTCCCCCAGACAGTGTGCAGCCCCCCATGCACGTCCTGGCCTCCCTCTCCCATGCCAAGCCAAGCTGCTCCGCTCCGGGTACTGCTGCAGCTCCCGCTCCCGCTGGCACGGCTGCTGCTGAGTAGAGCCAGGGAGGGCCATAATGACGCACCCGATTGGTATTAGAAGACTTCACCGGCTATTTATAGGCCCCCGCCAACCGCAGAAGGCTCTCTTTTTCTCTCTCTCTCCCTCTCTCTCTCCACCTAGCTGTCTAGCTCCCTGGCTTCTCCTCAGCGCAGGAGAGGGAGCAAGAGAAATGCTGCAAATAAACCGGTGGGTCCAAGCACGACGTTCCCCGGCATGGCGAGGTTCCTGCCCCTCCGCTAGTGAAATCACCCAGCGAATTCAGTCTAAACAAATTATTTCCAGCACACCGCCTTGCAGGCTGGTGTTCTTTCCTCCCAGCTTTTCAGCTTGGATTTCTTTTTCCGCACTTTGTTGCTTTGGGGTTTTTTTCTCCCTTTGCACAGTTTCGCCTTTCAGTTCCTGGCACTGAATAGCTTGGCTATTCCTCGGATATAGCCCAAAGAGGGGGAACCTCCCTCTATTGAGCTCAGCAAATGTCCCCCAATTCCTGCCAAACACTTCCCCATGTGTGTCTTCCCATAGTCAGGCTGAGTTCTGACGCTTATTTCGGCCCACGACATCTTCTGATGCTCTCCTGACCACAGGGCCAGCCTACAGCTCCCATACTCTCAGAAGGAGAGATCCCCTGGTCCAGCACCCTTTTCACACACACATCTCCCTCTCCAGTCTCTGCCCTTTTCCTATGCTGGGAGATGAGGCAATGAAGACAGAGCAGAGCATGGGAATGGTCGGTGCCTGTGCGTCGATGCTGAGCACATAAGACAACCCCAGCAATAAGTTCTGAATCGCTGTTGGAGGAGCAGAGATCATCACCTCGGCTCGGGGCAAAGGTAGCATTTGGAAATGCAAGTGAAAAATTCCCTATACCTGGATACGGGCAGTGAGGTAAAAACAATGACAAGTGTCCACAGTACAGGCGCTGATGGAGAAGTAAAGCCTTTTATAATCACTTCAGTGAAGTGAAAAATAGAGGTCACTGGAGGTGCACATCCTTTCTTTTTTTAACCAAACAATGCTCATTTTCACAATATTTATTGTCAGAAGCGTTTCTAATAGAAACACTCCCGCCTGCATGCAGGCCCTCAGGTTTCTGACAGAGGTAAGAGAGGACAACTGTGGGAATAAAATCCATAGCAAGGCATTTTCCTTCTGCTTTCTCACTGAATTAACCATTGCCCTACCAGAGAGACTGAATTCCTTGCGGCTCCATCAGCACTGCAGAGATAAAGCAGTTAAGGGGCTGGGAATGTCTTCTCCAGAGAGATGAGTCTTATCCTTAAGTAAATCCCTTTACCTCTCAGTTTTTGTTTGGCACCCTTCTCCATGCTTATCTGTTTGGGCTTGCTGGCTCCAGGGGTGTTTCTCGCTGCTGGGGAGGGATGTACAGCACCAACCTCAGCCACATCACCAGGGCAGGGGGATTTGAGGCTTGCAGCAATGCTGGCAAACAAATAACACAGCTTGGCTCTTTCTCCTTGGAGAGGAACTGCACCCCCAACTGCAAACAGCCAGTCCCAAGGTTAACGTATTACGCTTTTAAATTTTTTTTTTACAGAAAATAGTTGATTGAAAAATGATAGAGAGAATCCAAGAGCTGTGTCTGAACTTGGGGATGGTGCTTAACATTTGGCCTCTGCTCAGAAAAAGAGCATGTCGTCTTGACAAGCTCATCCCTTCTCAACTTTCTGATTACATTTTTAAAACCTCGATGCACACAAGGCTCTTGCTAAAGGCATCTCACTGGGAGCTGTGTCACAACCTGGCCCTATGGACTGTGCCAAACTGGGTCCAAAAACTAGGTAAGGGTAAGAACTTTTATTGCCACTATGTGGCTCCTTTAGAGGTCTCACAAAATCGTGTTTGCTGTCCCTGGTAAGGTAAAACCAGCTAAAAATGTGTTGATTGATAGGAAGGGAATGGGAAGCGCCCTGGCACAGGGAAAGCACCACTCCTTTTCATCTGATGATGCCGGAGGGCTTATGGTGGGAAGCCACTTAACGCATCGTCCTGGGTCCTCACACCACTCCTCTGCAGAGCTGAAAGCCCTTTTCAGAGGCGGGTCAGCACATACAGATTCCCCTTGGATTGCCTCTGGCATGTACAGATTCCCCTCCGCATGCCACAACTGACAGCCAGGACACAGGTTTTGCATTCTTCTCACCTTGAAGATGGTCCAGCCCTGCCTTGAGAACTACATTGGTCACACTGAAAATCTGGGATAAGCCAGTAAAATTTCAGGATGCCTCTGGAAGACTGTTTCAAGAGCAGACCAGAGCCAACAGCCTACACAGGAAAACTTTGTTTATATTCTTTATATTTTTCAGAGAGGCACATTCATAAACCATAAAAGCAAATCATCCCCCCACCGACACTGATCCAGCCTTGACCTTTCTGCAGTGTAATTAGCACGTAAAAGCACTTTGCCAGACTGCCATACGGCTAAAATGGTTCTTTTCATTTAAATCCCACTTTCTGCCCGCACTGTTGGGCAAGGAGTCGTGTCTCACAATAAACGTCTGGTAGTTCTCCTATGACAAAATCTTGGTTTGGAGGGACTTGCAAATTGAGCTGGACAAAGACCCCATGGGATATAACTTACTCTTGAATTCAGTGTGCTTATCCACATGCAGATTAGTGATCGCAAAGTTGTGTGTTTGAAATTTTCTCACCAGGCAGTTCCTACAACTAAACCTTCTCCTCATGGAGCACACAACCGCATCCCTGTTGCGCTTACTTGACACTCAGCATTTGACAGAGGAAGCGTGCATGGTTCACTGCTATTGTTTATTGTATTCTGGTCGATGTCCCAGGCCTGCCACTCCAATTCCTAAGATGGACAAACCACACAGCCTCTGCCCCGGGTGGGCTGCAGTCAGAGGGGCAGGTGGCAGTACTAGGTGCTGCAGGTAATCTCAATGCTTCTGGCACCCTTCGCTGTGGACGTCTACAAACAAATACTTCTTAGGCATTTAAAAGGCCCTGTAAAAGTTCCGCTTGTTTCTATGATAAATGGGGTGGGGGGAGGGGGGAGGGAGGAGAGAAATAAAATAAAAGAGCATATTTAAACCGTGGTTTGGACTTTGAACTTACAAGTGAAGTGTTCAGCATTGTATTCTAATATCATAAACGTCACATGGGTTTCAGTCATGGAATAATCCGAGCAACTCAGAGCATTATACACTCACACATTACATCGCAAACGTCTGTAAACCAAACTGCTTGAGCAGAAGCGCTTACGAGACGTTAGTGAAGTGGTTTGAGTTTTAAAATTACACAAAAAGTTGGTTTTTGACAGCGCCATGACATCAGACAGCCAGAACTGTTAACGCACAGCAGCACACGGTGTATGGTGTAGCAGCAGCTTACAAACATTACAAACCATACAAACCATTACAGGTTTTTTTCCTTTAAGCAAAGGAGGGTCTGTTTTCTTGCCACAAGAGCTCTGGATCTTCTCTCTTGGCCATTTGTTAAGCAAAGGGATCGGGAACACAATGCTAATCTGTTGAAGCACACACATTACCTAACTATGTGATGGTAGCAATGGCATTAAACTTAAATCTCAGTCTTTCAAACTGCAGTTATGCAGTATGTCCTGTAATAAATCTGGTCATTTTCATGTAACTGTTCAGAAAGATGAAAACAAAAAGCAAATACCTTACACTTCTATACATTTGCTCCCAGTGCTACCTAACAACTACCAACAGGGAAAGACTAAAAAGTGTCTGAAGGTGGAAGTGAAAAGTTTTAAGTGGCAATTGACTGTATCTCAGCACATGGTATTGTTATTTCTTTGCTAAATTCAGACGGTCTCCAAGAACCTATAAGCTCGTTGCAGCTGGACAGTGTTTATAGACATATGGCAGAGGATGGTTTTCAAAGGAATTCCAATATTGCAGGGAGTGGTTTCATACTCCAGGGCCCCAAGTTTGCTTTGTGATAGCTGTTTACTTTCACTGTCCCTCAAGAAAGGAGCCCTCTGTTCAGAGGGAAATGCAGAAGGTGTGAAGCGAACAAATAAATTGTTACGTTTTTCCATCCCTGGCACAGCAGAGGAGTAGGAAACAGCACGGCAGGGAAAGAGATGAGACTGGATAAACAGGAGAGATTCGTGATCTGAACAAATCAGACATGTAATACTGGTTTGCATTCCCTGAATTGATGAACATAAATTAACACCCAGTAAGATGACTGTGTTTTTGAGATAAAATTTTGCTTTCCATGAATACCCTCTAAAATGGGCTTAAAATTCTTTCCATAAAGGTTTCTAGACACTAATCTAATTGACTGGAATGTTTTCAAAAAAGCAAACACAGCTGAAGGAAATTCATAGCTTTTATTCACATACAAATGAGTATTTGCAGGTTCTTAAAGGTATTCCCAGAGGTCAGTAACTAACTAACCAAATTGATATAGTACACAGCTATGGTGCAGTAAAAACACCAGGCTCTGCGGTCTTTGCATGAAACCATGTACCAAATCATCCAAATTAATCTGAAAAGAAGGAATACTTTTAGGAAGCATTCCCTTGAACTCAATACAAAACCCTCTGATGCTTACCTGAAGTTTGTGTCACCAGGACGCCTGCATAGGGATCAAAGATTTCTGACTGCCCAGGATAAGCACAGATGCAGGCTGGGAGGGATCAGGCCCCTCTTGCCAGACCCCAATTTGATTTGGGCTTTGAAACCTCAAATTCACAGGTTTCAGGGGAGTTTCTCCCCATTTACCATGGCAGGAGAGCTACATCAACGTCCCAGGACCTACCCTGACAGGCACACAACGCACCTCGAACAGACCTTGTTGCCTGAGCTCCTCTTACTTTGGGCTTTGTGGTTTCTTTGTCTCTGATGTCTTTGTAGCAGCAGCTGCAGAAACAGTCAGGTAAAGCCAGAGCCGAACCCAAAACACGCGATCTTCCTCCCTGGTTTTGCACCACACAAAATTATGGACGGTAAGCTACTGATTTCCAAGTCAGGGACAACAACTACCCCTGCTGAGCTGATCCCTGCCTAAGCAGCACTAGTGTAATTGGAAGCAGTTTGGTAAAAACGCTGTAATTTCTAAACCCAGACTAACTTAAGAGTAGGTTGGCTCCATTCAGCTGAAGCAAACACCCTCCTCAACAACTGACCCCGACCAACTGAACTCAACAAAGACCAAAACAAACCACCTCAAACAGAAGCCACCTTTGGCAGCAGGAAGCGTTTTCAAACTTCTCTCTATAACTGTGAAATTGAGATTTTTTTAAAAGTAAATGCCAAGATCTTCCTATAATTGCTTCCTTGTCAGTGCTGGCCCTGAAGAAAAACTGCTGTGTATTGGGAAAGCTGCGGCACTGTGATATGAAATATTACCTTGGTTGCTGTCCCTGGGAGCGCGCGTGCGCGCACGCAAAGGCCGTGTAGTCGGTTGTAGCAGCAGAACAGGATGATTGCTTATAGACTTTCACCCTCCAGAAACTATTGTGCCCAAATTCATGAGCTCAATTTCCGTCCCAATTCTGTTTGAATATCACTGTTACAGAAGAGAGAACTACAAAAAAACCCCAAGACAATGATGTGCCCTGGAATTCCCACCTCTCTCAGCTTCTCTGAAGAGGGTGCATACATATATATATATATATATATATCTCTCTGTCATTAAATGCTAAATACTGTTTGTCATTTTGTCGGCCAAATTGTGCAGAAGGTGATGCAAAGCCCTCCTCTGTGCTGTGTTCAGAAGTCACTAAGCACAAAGGAGCATGTGAGCATTACCAAAGGCTGCAGAACCTTGCAAGTATTTTAACCTCTTATTACAGCTGGAGGGGGAAAAATAAGTAAAAATATGACAGAACTTAAATTCCCTACTTTGCTACCAATTCACATATGGGGACCACTTACAAAACCCCCCCATTATTCCCAGTGATGAGCTGAAATGAATCCCTTACGCCAAGGTAACCGTCTTGGGTTTCAATGGAAACAGGTCTGTGCCAAACCCAATGTACATTTGTATTCATAAATTTTAATGCAAATATCCAATGTCTCAGAGATGAGCAAAATGCAGTATGTGTAGAAGAAAATGCAATAAAAGAACAATAGGGCGGATTCAGTTTACTCTGATCCAAGAGCAGTTAAAGCAAGAGCGTTTACAAAAGCAGAGCTCAGCAGATTCCAACAGGAAAGGAAATATTAGTCAACAAATCCTCAAAGTTTTATGAACTTGCCAGCCGGGGTGGGGAAGCCTTCAGATCCTCTCAAAGCAGGCTGAAGAAACAGGGAAGATGGGGTAGTCATTCAGCTACATTATTTTCACAGCATTATCTCAGAATTGAATGACTTACAGCTTTGTGCAGCCGATGAGCAGTGCCACTGCCCAATTCCATGTGTAAGAAACTCCCCAGAGCCCCAGTTGGAAGAATGTGTTGGGAGAAACCCCAACAGCATAGAGTCATGTATGTTTCACAGCTTTTGAGTGCAAAATAGTAACATATTATAGCTAATTTCTTAAGATTCCCTGTGTGTCAGTATTAAAGCCTTAGGAAGGTATAAGAAAAAAAATGCTCCCAAACCCCACCAAATCTGTATAGCACAACTTTTTTTTACTTTGTCCTTTTTTCCTTTTTTCTTTTTTTTTCCCCCTTCCCCTTTCGTATTTCAGCAACTTGAGCACTGTCCATCCTGGGTTTCTTGTGTGACGCTATGGACTATAGGACAGCTGGCAGGATCATCTTAGATGCTAAGGGACAACTCTGAAGGCCATTTGTTTTGGTGCACGATTTAACATTCCTGCTTCAAATGAGGGACTGTGAAATCTCCAACTCCCTGGATCTCAACAAAAACAAGCAGGAAAAACTCTTAATAAATACCACTATTTCTGAAGCAAAAAACAAAATCAAATTATTGCATGTTATAGTTTTTCAGCTCTTCATGGATGCCAAAATAAGAAAGAAAGAAAAAAAAAATCTGCATTTATAGCAGTCTGTCCAGTGAGCAGGTTTTTAAAGCAAACAAAACTGTGTATTTTTGCAGCTTGGGAAAACGTCAGTGTAGTCCCTTATTCTGGTAGCATTATCTCGTTATCTTACAGAAGTCTATCAGCTACTTTATGCTCTTCTGCAAGAAACAGGTCCTCGGGTTGGTATGTAGAGATGAACAGGGGAAACACAAATTGAGTACCTCATCTCCTTCACGGGGATTATATTTCTGGTAAGGTTCCAGTATTTGTTGGAAACTCCTAGCAGACCTTACTTCCACACTCTGCCCAATATAAAATCCTCCAATATTAATAACCTGTGAAAACAGCACTGCTTTTTTACACCACCAATACCACTCCTACCTGTCAATTCTCCCCAGAAGCACAGGAAGAACTGTGCTTTGTAACAGAGCTGTCAGTGCTATTACTTTCATTTTTTCATTATCTGGTCAAATTTCAACATCATGCTGGAACCCAAGATGTGCTTTGTTCTCTAAAAAATCTGCCAGAATTGGGAAAAAAAAAACCAAAAACGGGGGACGAAGGAGGTGTAAATATTCAGACCTTGAGACGAGACACCTGTCAGACACTAGCAAACCCCCAGTTCCCACTTCCAAGCCCCGGGGGCCTTTGGGGCCGAGGGAAGCCTAGGCTTTCACAGCCGAGCTGAGCTGACTGCAGTCAGACCCCTGTCAGGCTTTACCTCCCACCCAGCGCCCGGCCAGCCCTTCCCCGCCCGGTGCCAACGGGGCCGCCCCGGCTTCCCCTGGAGCAGGCCCCAGCTCCGCTCTCCTTCCTCCCGCGGGAAACGACCTTGGCTGCGCCGCGCTGCCCCGGGGCGAGCCCCTCTCCGCCCCGGACATCTCCCGGCCGCCAGACCCGCTCCGCTGACAGCCGCAGGGCGAGCCCTTTCCCTCCCCGGGGTCTCAGAGGCGCCGAGCCCGCTCCCTCCGCCCCGCCCGACCCCGCCTGGCGCGCTGAGGCAACCCCCGCCCCAGCCGGCCCGGTGCCTCCCCCACCCTGCGCTGAGGCAACCCCCGCCTCAAACAGCGCGGTGCACGCCCACCACCACTCGCTGAGGCAACCCCCGCCTCAGCCAGCCCGGTGCCTCCCCCATCCCCCGCTGAGGTAACCCTCGCCTCAGCCAGCCCGGTGCAACCCCCCACCGCTCGCTGAGGCAGCCCTCCGCCTCAGCCGGCCCGGTGCCTCCCCCACCGCTCGCCGAGGTAACCCCCACCCGAGACTTCACACCGTGTGCCAGCTCGGCGCACCCACCCACCGCCCTCGGGACCGGCTGGATACCCGTGCCCCTCCCCGGGCCGGGCCGCCCGCAGGTTCTAGTCACGCTCCCTCCCCCGCCCTCCGCTCTCTGCGTGACCATCTCCCGGGGAGGGGGCGGGAGCAGGCGCTTCCCCCCCTCGCGCTTCCCCCGCACCCTCTTGATTGGGCCAGGGCGGACCGCCCATCAACCCAATCCTCAATATCGGTTGGCCACGGCGGCAGGCCAGAACGCAACTCCCGCCCCACGGGGGTCCCTCCAGCCCTCCCCAACACTTCGCAGCAGTGTCCTCAGAAGACTCATTGGGCCGGAGGGGCCGCTCCAGCGCTGGCGGCAGATCCCCGAACCCATTGGCCGGCCCCCGCGCCAATCCGCCTGGCCGCGGCGCCCCGTAGGCTGGCGGGGTGCCCGGGGGCGGGGCAGCCTCTCCCCCGGCCCCCCCCTCGGTCCCGCCCTGTGACTAACTCCCGTGTGTGAGTCACGGCGCGGCCCGTCAGCGCCGTTAAATGCCGTGTGCGGGCGGGCGGCGCTGCCTGGGCTGCCCCGGCCCCCTGCGCGCGGGCGGCCGCCTCCCCCGCCTCCTCCCCCGGTACATGGCTGGCGGGCCGTACTTGTCACGGTGTCACATCCTCCCCGCCGGCTGCGGCCCCAACTTCCCCCCAGCTCGGCTGCCGCCGCCGCCCGGGGCCACCGCAGCGGCATGGGATAGAGCACAGCCGCCTCAGCGCCTGGCCGCCGCCTCCGTCGCGCAGCCCGGCACCTCGCCGCACGCTCATTTTAAATTGATTCCCCCCTCTTCCCCCCGGTTTAAATTCCTTGCCACCGCCTTTTCGCCCCCTGCACCCCCTCTTCCCGTTGGCACCCCCTTTCTCCCTCTCCCCGTTTGGCCGCCCCCGTTCCCCTCAGCGCCTCCCTCAACGGTCCTCAACGGCCCTCGCCGCGGAGCCCCCCGGAGCGGGTGAGTGCCGGGCACGGCCTTCCCGGCCTCGCTCCTTTCTGCCTGCCGGGGGTGTGGGGTGTGGGTGGGGGGCAAGGGGTGGGCTGCGGGCCGAGGCTGCCCCCGGTTGAGCGGGGAGGCGGTGGGGCGGGCGGGGGGAGTGTGGCTGGCTGGGCGACTCCGCTGGCTGCCAACTGTTTGAAAGTTGGGGGCATTCGCCTCTCGGCGCAGCCTGGCACCGGTCAGGGAGATACTTTCCACCTCGGACTGGAAAAGAAAAGGGGGGAAAATTTAAAAAAACAAGTAAAAACTTGTCGGTTTTGCCAACTACAGATGCGTGTCGGGCTGCCGGTAACGCGTTCGATTGGCATTTTTCTTTTTTTCCCCCGGTTAAGACCGCAGTTGAGGCTGTGGCGAAGGTTGATGTGAGGGCGGCAAGGGGCTCCCGAAAGCCGCCTGGGTCGAGCGGTGGGCCAACCCCCTCAGGACCGGGCTCCGTTGACCGTCCTTGGAAAACCAGGGAAACTCACCTTCTTTTATTCTCTTAATTTTCAGGTGCACCATCCTCCTCCCCACCCTGTCGTGCCTGGATGCTTTACCTGGGCTTGACTTGGTGTGGCAGGAAAAATGCGTGTATCCGTAGGGTGAAGCCGTGGTCCGCAGTGGGGAGTTTTGATGGCTTGATACTGGGAATGCCTAATGTGAAATGGTTATGTCTCTCTTCCATTGCTATTGATTTTTTTTTTTCCTCCTTAATGTATTTTTAGAAACGTGAATGTGGTGTGCGTTCTCATGTGCTGTACATTCAGAGTAGCTAAAATAAAACAGATACATGGAAAACCCCAGCAAGTACAGCAGCATTTCCATGTATTCGAAGCCTTACTACTTTGCTGTGTTTAGTGGTTAATATTAATTGCTTGATCTTTGTTATTCATATCTCATGGAAACTAATTGCTGAGTTGAAGGTTTACCAAACCTCACAGTGCTCCAAAAATCATCTTTCTCAGACATCTGAAAAACAAAACTGCTGAACTTCTGTGAGGAGGGAAGGCCAGCATCATTCTGAGAATCCTCCACCTGAAGTTGCTTTTTATTTTTTTTTAAGGCAAGCACTCTTGTAAAAAAGAAGTATGGCTTTAGTTAGTGACTACTTAAGCGCAGTCTTAAGTATGCTTAAGATCAGTAGATTGATAGAGGCAATGAAGTCTTTAACAAATCTTTTTCTTCTATCTATAAAGAAAAGGGAAGGAAACAAAAAACCATCAGCCCTTAGGTTGATGCCAAATAGAAAACCTGCCCTTAGCCCAAGAAGTAACTTGCCCAATGTAACCAAAACCTTCCTAAATGTCTGTTATTTTGGCTTTATTGGGGGTGGGTGATAATGTGTGTCTTTGAGTCCTGGCCTCTTAATATGAAGAGGGCAATGATTTTCCTCTGGTAGCACCAGTGTAACTTCGTTAACTTTAACAGAGTGGATTTGCATTAATGTGAAAAGTAATCAAGTAAGCCATGTTTTCAGAAAGGGCCCTGTAGTAGTGACGTGACAAGCTCTGAATCCTTCTCTCACCAGACCAAATTGCACCACCCTTACTCATGCTGTGAGTGGTACTTTACTGCGCAAGTGCTCCCTGCAATGCCTGTATGACTACTTGTCTACTACAGTACCAATCCGGGTGAGGTAGAGTGCTTATTTGTTCGTAACTATTTTTTTCCCCTTGCCTTGAAATAAGACTATATTGGATAACTATTTTTCTTGGGTTGTGAAGAAAACTTATGAGGATTAAATGTAAAGCTGCTCTGTTAAGTGACTGTACCAAAAAAACCTGTTTAAGACTTCTGTGCTACCAGTGAAACAGGTAGGTAAGTTTATAGTGTGTTTAGCAAAGATTAGCGATCCCAAAGATTGTTGAAAAATTCATTGTCTTGTCCTGAAATTCATCCATGCCTGAGGGAATCCATACCTCCATGTGGTGTTTGGTTTGAGGTTGGGTTTTCTTTTCCCCTTCCCCTCCTCCAGAACCTCCCCTAAATGTTGACATGGTGGTGTTTAAATGCTTGCTATCGAATTCACAAGCAGCAGGATCAGACCCTCAGTTGTTTTTCTTTAAGGCAGATGATAATGGCTTGGATTTGATGTTGTAGAAAGATAATATTATCTGGCGTGTCCATAGCTCAGATCCACTGTCTTACTGCAATCTCAGAAGAAAGCTAAGCAGCCTGTAAAGAAAGTATGTCCAACAAAGCAGAACTGTCTTCTGCCTTTATGTTCTCATTTCTAAATCTCTTCAAAGTTTGCCTGATGCTCCTTCAGAGCAAGACAATTCTTTCGTGTTTGTTTCATGTTTTTGCTTCCTCATATGAGTGTGTTCATTGCTAAGCTTTTGTGTCACTGATTGAGATGTTACTGTAATTAACATTAATTATGCAAACTAGATTGGTTTTAGAGGCACTTCAGCTCTGTATCGATATTGTCAACTTGTTTGTTTGTTGAACAAAAATCCACACATTTCACCATTCTTAGAGGAGATAGATTAACCAGTTCCTAATTAATATATGCCTGGGAAAACATAGGAAAAATTAAGCTATTGTAGCTCAAACACCTCATTGAATCTTGATGGAGATGGTGAATAAAGTATGATTGGATGTGAAATACCAAGGCAGGGTAAGCAGCAGAGGGGAGCAAGGAAGGGGACTAGGTACAGCCGTTCAGGGAGGGTGTTTACACTGCAGAGTTTCACCACATTTTTTCCCAGATAGACAGTATTAGATTAATTGGGCCAAATCCTGTAGTCCCTATTTGAGGAAGACTCTCGCTGAAATACACTGGAGCTGTCTGCTTGCTTGGTTGTGGACTGCTGAATTTGTTTGAGAAATGGAGAAAAATGGTAGAGTTAACTTCATTAATTATTTAGGACATTTTGGATTTGCGACTCAGAGAAGATACCTTCTTTTAGTTTGGCTTAGAAGGTGTACCAGGGTTTTTTGCAGGGCTGAGTTTTTTTCAGAAAAACTTATTAAAAATATATTTGAAATACACATTCACTTATAAAATATTCCCTATAGCAATGGTAACATTTTATAGGTTTTTTTATAATGTTAATTATAGTGACAGTCACAGAAATGTCTATGTCTGATTCTGAATCACCCTCTTGAAACACTTCTGAGCCACGAAGGACTTTAGAATCTCCCTCTAGAAATCGTAATTATTGCAGTATTTATATGCTGTATTGTTGTGTACTCTCAGGAAGAAAGAGAAATAGGTTTGTGGAGAAGAGTTTAAATGAGAACTTGCTGTTATGATATCAAATCTGAAAATAATACGAAGACTGGCAGATTATTCCCTGTCTTAAAAATGAAATTTTTCTAATTTCTCATTTAAGTAAGCAAAATCTGGTTTGCAGTTTGCTTTGGGTAATGAAAGAGAAGGGTTTGGGTTCTTTTTTGTTTCTACTTTCAGTGCAGTGGTCCTCTGGAAAGTTAGAAACAGTGCCCTGGGGCTCAGCGAAGTGGAGGGTGTATAATTATATGGGAAGGCTCCATAGCATCAGTGAATTAGCGTTAGCAGCTGAGTGAGTTTGTTAAGCTGTAGAGATGGTATTATGGAAATCAATAAAATGCTGATTTCTTTTTTCATATTGCAGATTCCATGTTAAAAGGAAAAGATGCTATTTGTTTGTCTGCCTTCCCTGTAAGCTTGCCAAACCATTAGTTGATTTGGAAAGGCAGTTTTTTCAGTTCAGACAATAAGTAGCTGGATTTTTAACTCTTTTAAATCTTTATTTATTAGATTGTCTTTCAGAAATCACACTAGCATCCTGGTCTTCAAGTGGCTTCACGTGTGTCTGTTTGTCAGCAGAGGCAAGAGTGAAGGTCACTTATTTTTCTTATGACATGCTGGTGTGGCATTGTTTGTTGTAGCTCAAATGCTCTGTTTCTTGCATTCTTGTTTCTGCTTTAAATTAAATTATCTCCCGTGTTTGGAGGGTTCTGATGAGACATACCGAAATTCATGATAAATATAAAAGAGAGTAGTGACCTTAACTGTTTTCAGAGATGTGAGTCAGGAGGGCTGATATTAATCACTGTAAGATCCGTAATACGCTTTGGCCTTTCTTTCTTTGTCTCAAAGCTTCTCTGCTTTTACACCAGAAAGACAAGTAACCAGATCATTCATCACGTTAAGCACTTACAGAGAAATGACAGATCGACAGCCTTATGTTGAGCACTGTGTAACATGTATGATGCATTAAGTTCTGATGATCTATATAAAACATTTTAATTGGGAGGAACAGTAAGTGGGAACGTCTGTCTTCTAATCCAAGGACTTTATGTTTTTTCCTTCTTCCTGACTGAAATGAAACTTCAGTTCATAATAAAATTATTTTATTTTAAAATATCTGCACGCTTGATGCAAGGCTCTGAAGTATTTCATTCAAGTTCAGGTACACCAAGGGCGATGGAGGAGCCTGGGTAAACTGGCTGCCTTAGTGGTGGATAGCGTAACTGGCAGTAATCCGGTGGACTTTGTGGTAACTAGGAAGGCCCAGCTCAGCAGCTTCTTCAGGGACCCTCCGCGAGCATCTGTTTTGTGACATGTGAGCAGCCTGTGTGCAGAGTTCAGATATCGTGAGGCATGTGCAGCATGTTCCTGTATGAATAGAAACAGTTCAAAATACCGGATTTATGATGCAGGCAACAGTAAAGGTCAGCAACTTGGAAAATTAATAATACGGTTGGTGTTGACATTTCGGAGGGAATTCTGATGGAGGCGTGGTTCCAGCGAATGTAAACTTGCTGGTCCGGCCACACAGATAAAACAGGCAGCCTTCTTCTTATCTCTTTGGTAACCCAAACCTTCTTACTGGCAACGTTATGTTTATAGTCTCCCTATGCTTTATTGTTTCTGCTAATCTCCAATTAAATAGAGCCGGTGAGGGCCGGCACCGTGCTTTTAGTGTTCAACTGCTGCTTAGAAATGACACTCCACTTTCTAATGATTATGAGCAGGTGAAATCACAGGAAGGTCAGGGGGCTAGTTGGAGTAAAGTAGTATGCAAGTAAATTCCCAATTCTCTAAAATACTTGCCTGTTGTTGTAGTGTTGTTGTACTTCTTATCTCTGGCATTGCCATGAGTGTCCAGTTAAGGATGGTTTAGGAACACAGAAATGAAAACAAAAAAAAATCTTGGCTGAACCTGAATAAAACCTTTTTAGCTTCTACTGTGTGAAATAGGAGGGAAGATACCAAGAAATAATGAGGATAAAGTCTCTCATAATTGCAAAATTACAGTAATGATGGTGACTGTGACAAAGTAGCTTGTAGGTAGGGAGGGACTTGTAGTCACTTTGCTGTCTTTTCATAAGCTGTTCCTAATGTAGTTAAAGCATTAGTTCTGAGAACAAGTGCATTAAGAGCTTGGATTCTTCCTCTTTAAAATTCAAAAGTCACTATTCATGTATTTACTGTGGGGCAAAATAAAATACTGATTGTCTGATTATCCAAGTTCAACATTCTCATTTAAAAAAAACACACCTTGCTTTTTCTTAAAATGAAGTCACATATTCCTGTGGATGACTTTTTCACTTTGTGTTCTCTTGTACAGGTTTCCTTTCTTCTAAGTATCTTCTCATCATCTGCTTTCCTTCTTTCCATCCTGCTAAATCCCTTCTCTGTCATCGTTTTTGATACCCTCCACTTCTTTCCAGCCAATTTTTTTTCCTTTTGTTGTTCTTTCTAGTCCTGATCAACTACCAGTGTTGCTGCTTGCTTATAGAATCACATGAACAGCTCCAAATAACACTGCTCTATGCAGGGTACAAATAAATAGCAACTGAACCTACCATAAAAAGCTTACAGTGGGAATGTGAAATCTGGGGGACTGGCATCCTGCTCCTGGTTTTTGTGGCCCACACTTCTTGTTTTTGGTATGGAGAGTGGTTGTGCTGCTGCCACGTGGTGCTAAGGCACGTGTCAAAGTATTGGATGCCAGTGTCCTCTGCCTTTGGCATGGAAAAGGTTTGCCACTGCTGACCCATAGTCCAAAAGGAAAAGGTGAAGGAAGAGCCTGTTGGAGTTGAGACAGAAGTTGGTGCAGTCATCCAGGAGGAGTCGGGACCACAGCCAGGAATAATACCCAGGTGTCATCAGCTTCAGGCATATGCCCTGTGCTGTAGCAAAGCAGGCTTTTTGCTGCTTCTAGGCTTTGTGGAGCTCAGTTCTATATATTTTTTTTTGTTCTTCTGCTTCTGTTTATTTGGCTGTCTTCTCTGTTTTAGTCTTTTCTCGTCTTTAATATGTCATGACTACTGGTGACCTCTCAGACTGCATCGCAGGGATGTTATTAAGACTTAGTGGGTTTTCCCTCATCCTGTGCTGGAATATTTGGCCATTGCCAAAGAAATTGAGGTCAGAATCAGGGCCTCTTGAGTACCATGCATCAAAAAGTATGTACGTATGTGTTGAAGGTACCAAAATACTCTTTCAAAATAAGCAAAACCAAACAAGATTTGCAAAGCTAGAAAAGCTAATGTTTGGTTTGTGATGCAATGTAAAAACTAAGGTGTAAAATAGGATGGGTTTTCTGGAGTGCTGTAAAGGTAAAAGGTAGAGCCTTTTAAAGGGAATCTTTAAACTATTAACCTTTTTAAAGGAATACAATTCCTTTGCTGAACCTGCTGATTTGAAGATTTTAGAAGGTAAGTGCCCCTTCTTACTATGAGAGAGAATATATCTGGTATATGGTTGGATTTCTTGATGATCTCAAAGGTCTCTTCCAACCTAGTGATTCTATGATTCTGTAAAGGTTCTAAACAGATCTGAGGTCTCTAAGCCTGGTAGTGGTGATGGCTGTTGCCTGATTTTGAGTGAGAGAGGGAGCAGACAGATATGCAATGGGGGAATGCGCAGGAGTCCAGAACTCAGCCAACGCAAAGAGGCTGTTTTAACTGCCCTTTCACTTGGAATGTTTTAAATTTATTCCCTGTTTTCAGGTATTTCAGTGCAAGTTCTAGGGAAAGGCAGTGTCTGTCTCTTCAGATTGGCATTTTTTTGTTGCATTCCTAACTTAGAAAGTCCAAAAGAGAAAAAAGAATCAATAGACCTTAGGTGTGGTCTTCTACTCTCCCTCTTGCCATGTTCAAAATGAGATAGTCTTCCCTTGTTCAGAATAAAAACTGTGATAATCCATTGTCTGAATACCCTGGTAGCATAATTTGATTGTGATGTTGATCAGCTATCATATCACTCCTATAAACAATAATGTTCAAGATGTTAAAATCCAAGAAATTCAGAGTTAACATGCTTACAGGAGTGACTAATTGCATGCTAGTGAGTACTACTGTATCTTCCTGATCAATGTCCTTCATTGGCCAAGACACACTTGTAGATGAGTTCTCAACTGTGTAGCAAGGTGATAGTCCTCTGTCTAAATTGCTTGCTGTTGTGCTTTTTTATTTCTCTCTACTCAGTGTGGCATTCCGACCTACTTCATAGTTCCATGGGAAAGCTACAGATCCAGATTCCTTCTGGAGCTGTTACAGCATGAGTGAACAAACTGCGTAGGGGTTCTTTCAAGAGCTATAAAAGTAGCCTGTGCTCGTTACCCAATAAAAGTTAAGAATCCTTGTTATTTTTGGAACTTTTCTAGGTTTTGTTGGTGGGTTTTTTTCCTTTTTCCTTTCACTTTCTTCCCTGCTTGAACCCTGGTTCCAAAGGAGCTGGAGCAGTTTCCCAGCCTATCTTACAGCTTTCCATTTGGAAGAGGGTGATGTGGGAAAAAAGGTCTGCATTGGACTGCAGCCTCTTCACCACCCTCAAGTCACACTTCTTTAACCTGAAAAACAGCAGAGGAAAAGTTACAGCTTTAACACTTTTTTCCTGTTTTTAGTGAGTGATGGAAGAAAAATCCTTTTTTCACAAAGAGAGAAATTAGCATTGGTGAATGCATCTAGCACCCTTTAGGAAAGGGTCAGCACCATGGGGGTTGCCAGATCCTCCCAAACTCTGCACTAGGCTGTTGTGAAAAGCTTGTATGAAATGTAGCTATGTAGCCAGTGTGTGCATGCATATTTCTGAAGGTTATGCTGGATTTCTGCCATGCCACAAAACTGATTAGAATAATTTGTAATAAAAAGTGGGGCATGGTTTTCTGAAATGGATGATATGATGCGGGAAGGGGGGAAATGGGTGTCAGGGAAGGTAAATCTGAAGGTTTTCCTGCTCAGGTGATGTACCCTAAAGTGTGGATTTTCTACCACTGCCTGCAGGAAAAAGCTATATGCATAGCTTAATATACATGTTGCATGCTTTGCGTGGCTGTTTGTTTAGTTGCAGTAGGACTCGGGTGCTAACGGATAACGTCTGCTCTGAGGAGTGCACAAATCTGAGACAGGTACAGGAGGGGATGCACAGGCTAGTACTGAGAAACAGCACGAGATTCACAGGACATAGGGCCCTTGAAGAGTGTGACTGTGTGGCAAGAGGGTTGTGCAGGTGAGGTAGGGAGGAGGATACATGCAGTGGCATCCACGAAAGAAACAGGCACCATGCAGACAAGTGCTCTGACTGCCGAGCCTTCTGCCTGTTCTGCATTTATCAGCCATCTAGGCCTAGTAAATGTGTGCATTTAGGTCCCTGGTGTGTCTGGAAAGAAAAGAGATCCTTTGCTTTGCTTCTGCATTACAAGTCAGTCCTTGGTCAGTTTAAAGCTCCTGACACCTGATCTGTCTCTTGGATGCTTTCCCCTGTATTTGTCACTGCGCGATGTGATGGCTGTTTAAGTGGAGTTATCCTGTTATGTTCTGGGCAGAGAAATGCTGTGAAATGAGGAAGCAAGGGAATGAGGCACGTGAGGTGTGTGCATGCAACATGAAGCTTGACAAGGCCAGTGAGAAATAGCACTGGGGTTTTCACATGTGTTCCTTGGGGCACAAAGTGTCATCGTCTTCAATTTTTTTGCTGTGATTAAGGCCCCTGAGCATGTCTAACACAAAACAGAAAAGAAAAAGAAAATGCTTTCTGCTCAGCCATCATTCTAGCATTGCTTATGTGCGTATGAATCATTCCTCCTCCATCTGGAAGGATGAGATGCAGAGCTCTTTTCTAAGGAGGTATCTAACATACATTCTCATAGCAGCCAGCAATTGGCATGACAAAGGGTTACAGCTAGTGGCTGGCACTTTTCCCATCCATCTTGCCACTGGATACATAATGCTTTTGCAACGTGCTTGTTCTTCAGGCATCAGCATACAGACCCAGTCCTCAGGACATGCAAACAGAGCAGTTGCATGATGTCTGCTTTTGTTTGTGGTGCCTCTTCAGCAGCCTCAGAACTGGGAAATGGGAGTAACAGTGATGAACTAGTTTTCTTTATTAACGTGTGGCACGGAATGGATGGGAACAGTGGGGTACTCTTGGAACATCCTCAAGTGTGGGAAGATGGAGCAGCAAGGCATCTAGCACTACCGGTGGAACATCAAGTGTGGGAGAAGACCTTGTTTTGCTTCTAACTTTGCATGCTTTGCACAGGGTGAAGCAGAACTCAGTAGTTGAGTGTGCAAGGAAGAAAGGGTGATTTTAAAAAAAATGCCCTCTGTTGTTCAGGTAAATTGACTACCTTGTATATATTCTGTCCTTTACTTGATTTGCAGTAAGGCCAAGGGCCTTGCTCAATTGACTTAGTCTCAAGTGTTCCAGTAATGTCAAGGAAAAAATATACTGCCCTGCTTTTTGTAGTTTGTGTTTAATGTGGTGTCAGAATGGGCAGTAGAAAGAAGGGCCCCTTAATCTCAGTACTCTGCTTTAACAAATCTATTGTTATGCTTCTCTGTAGCTGAGCGTGACTGGAAATGTCCTCATCTTGCAGCAATGACCAGCTCAATATGCAGTTCAAACCTAAATGCAGAAGCTGGATGTTTTTCTGCCAAAGCTCCTTGAGGCACTTTTGGAACTGACCAGATGCATGCCCATGGGATTGGACATGTCTTTGCTGCTTTCTTCTTTTGAAGGATGGTTGGCCACGAGGTAGGGGAGAGTCCAGGACATGCTGCTTGCCCCCAGGGCCTTTGGTGTGCTTAGTTAGCTGCTGTTTGGACCAATTGTTCTCAGAGGTGGGGCCAGTGTCTCTTCCTCCCTGGGAGTACCTGTGCAAATGGGAAGAGCCTCTCTGCTCCCCTTCTCTGCTCTGTATTTAAGCAGTGTCTGTTCTGCCAGGCAGGCTTGTTTCTGCTGCAGGAGCTGGGAGTCACCACTTCATCTCACACAGGTAGTCTGGAGGTTTAGGGCAGTGTTTCTGCAAGACTTCGGCCAACTTGGGTTGTGGTGGGAATGTCTGGGGGGGCTCAGCTCCTTCAGGTGATTATTTCCTGTGCTGCTGTGTGGAGGGCACAGACCTGTGGCCACTGCTGCTAGTGCCTTATATGCCAAGTGAGAAACTTTGGCTTTTTGAAGGACAGATTCCTGTCTTACTGCATGGATGGAAGAACCTCCTTTCTGCTTTTTTGTGATGGGTGTATTTAAGATACAGACCTGTTCTTAACCTCTGGTGTTAGCTGACTCTAGACAGCAGCACGCTGATCTCAGGGGTGTGAAGTGTGTACTTGGGTTTTGGTGAGAGGGAGATGGCCAGTGCGATCTAATGGGGCTCTGGTGCGTTGTTCCTGCTCTGAGGTGAGAACAGCAGTGCTCCTTTGGAGCTTTTGTGACAGCATGCAGGGACTGTGAAACCCTCCTGTGCTGCTGAAGCTGAATGCTGAGAGACATTATCTCTCTGCTTTTTTGGGAGGATGCTTCAGAGTTGGGATGTGAAAAGGTGGTGTAGAACGCCCCTGTGCCTGGAGAGTGAAGTTATTTGGCATATTAGGACTGGGTGCTGAACTTTGTATCTATGGAGAGCTTTTCTTTTACTATGGCTCAAGCATCTGCATTTATCTTTGATACATAATAGCTTGCAGAAGACCCTTCAGGCAGGCATGCTTTGTTACTTTATTTAGCTTTGCAATTGCTGTTTATACTATAGTGTAATAAACACAATTAGCATTTCTGGCTTATTTCAAGGGTGTGTGCTTGTGTGTGAAAAAGATTGGGATACATTAGTTCTGCCATATTTCTTACCTGTGCCTGAGATGATATCTACTTACAATCCTTCCTGATATATAACAGCTATGGAAAGGAAATGATGCTCCCCATGCTCTTGGAAACATTTTGGTATCTTCAGTTTGCTAAGTAGTATGGTGGTAAAAGGGTTATGGGGTGATGCGTACAGTGTCTTGCTTTGAAAACTGTCTTCTGGATCCTGCAGAACATGGTTGGCAGGTGGAGGTTGTTCACACTGCACAGTTCACCCTCAGTGTCCAGTTGCAACATGATCCATGTATATAATTCAGTTTTGCTTTTCCTTGTGTGACAGGTCAGAGTTCAGAGTCTGGGGACCCTCAAGGCAGAACTGCATCATTGTATGTGTTTGTATGTGTATACTCAGCACCTGTATTTTCTTCTGTGATGTGTTCAATATCTTCCAGCCCAAGTCAGCTGTGGGTATTTCCACTTGCTGAGAGGCTGAAGACCAGGTTCTCATGGCCTAAGTTCCACTTGGGGATCTCTGCTTGAAGGTCAGGAGTCACCTGGAAGGAGATAAAAGATATGGAGACTTAAGTGCAATTTAGGGCACATGAATCTGGGTGCTCCTCTCCTGTGATACCAGGGTGCCAATAGTGAAGAAGCCAGACCAGTGACAGTATTTGCACTTTCCAGAGTGTTTCTAGACATACCAAACTGGACTCCCCACCTCTAATCCAGGTCCAGTTTGAATTCTCAAACCATTCCCATCAATGATAGGCAGAGCAAAGAACCTGAGAGTGCTGCTTATTCCCAGAAAGGTCCTGATGTCTTGCAGCATTTACCTTCCAGAGGGTGACTGGAGGGGTGGGGGAGAGACCTGGAGCTATGCTAGTGTGTGTGTTTTTCTGTTGTTTTTGTGGGCTCTTTTGTTTTTCCCTCTTACAAAGTTTGAAAGCTTGCTTTGTGCCCATGGCTTGTAAGGACTAGGCAACGGTCCATTACGTATCAGCACCAGATGGGTCTGGTGTTGAGTGAGGGAGGGAGATGCTTGGGCTCTTGGACAAGGGGTGCTGTGAGTCCTTTGCAGCACTCCCAGCATGCTTGGCTGGGGGGGAACTGAGCCCTCACACGTTTGCTTGTGCCCATAAAGAGTGTGATCTCTCACTCTGTTGGCCCTGGTAATCTCTGACTATCAATCATCCTCTTCTCATTTGGAGGAACTTTGACTTAATAATAATGAGAGATACATCAGCTTGAGTAATTTCTGTTTGAAGATATTAAGCTCTGTGAATACTGAAGAATATCATATCCTAAGCTTTTGAGCAGTTCTGACTGTAATGTGGTGCTGTTCTTGGAATGATTTGTTTTAACTATAGGGCCAGTTTAAATAGAGCTATTTAAGTGTGTGTTGCTGTTCCTCATACATCAAATAGTGAAGTTCAGTGAATAATGAGTTATCATGGGGCACCACAATGAGATAAGAACTCATCATAGCTTTGCAATAAATGGCAGTGTCGTTAAAGGAAAAAAGACGTTTTGTCTATAAGCTTAATTGGAAAAGGCAGAAATCTTGAGTGGAGATTTTTAGCATGCTGACCAACTGGAATATATTTTAATAAGAGCAAATTTCTCAGTGCAGAGGGTGTCCAAGATTTTGATTGCTGCGTGAGCCGCATGGCTGTGGGATATTTTCCTATGTGTGCCTTTTATGTAGATAAGTGACAGCCCCTGATTTCTGGTTCTGGAGGGGAAATGTAGTAGCTTATTATTGAACAGCTTTTCAGGATGCAGCAGATGTCATTAAAACTCAGCCATGGACAATGGAGCTGTACTTGACAGGTGTGGACTCTTTTTTTTAACTTCTAATGGCAATGACTTGCAGTTATGTCATGCTGTAGGTTTGAGCTGTGCAAGGTGGTTTGACTTGTTTGTGTTCTCCTTCAGGTCTTTAATGTGCACACAGAAGAAGCTGGTTTCTGGGATTGATAGCATGGATTGAGGTGGGGATGACCAGCCCAGGAGTAAAGGGGTATTAGGTACTTGCTCTTCCACTGAGTTTTGTAACAAAGCCTCTATGCTTAAATTTCCCTGTCTGCAGAATATGGGTCCATTCTGCAGTTTATAAAGAATTTTAAGAGGAATGATGTGCAAGATCCTTGCCACTTTTCTTCCCTTTGTGGTGCTTATTTTAACTTATTGCTTTTAGTAAGTGAAATCATTGTACCGCTGTGGTCTCAGTGATAGTTAGCAGGACACTGTGATCTGCCCATCTGCAACAGCTCTGCTGGAAAGGTCTAATCTGTAGGAGCCCTTGTTTGCTCTTAAGGATGAAATGCAATTGAGCATCTGGTGAAGTCTGCTTTATGGTAGAAATTAGCTATAAATATATACCTGGGGATTTTTTTAATCATTAAGCTGAAATTGATTATTTCCTACCAGTTGAAGGACTCTTAAAAACTGCTTTCTAAAACTGATAGGGAAAATATCTGTTTGGTAGGCAAACGCTGTGCTCTGGGTAAGATGTGGCAACAGTGGTGCATGAGGAGTGGTGAGAGGAAAAAGGCAGCTTCTTTCTCTGTGTTTTCAGGTTTTTTTCTTCCTAATTACATGGAGTTGGAAGAATGACTTGGTAGGATATGAGTGTTGCCATCTCGTAATAAGTTGTAGTGATGGGTGCCATGTAAGCATGAAGCTTCAAGAGACTGTCATGTGTTTTGAGGACAGACCAGGAATAATTCAGGCCTGCACATGGCTTTCTCAGGTAGAGGGTAAGCTAAGGGAATGCCTACAAAGCTAGTGCTCAGAGCTGGAACTGTGCTCCCTGTTCCAGTTAAACCAATACATAAACAAACCAGTTCACTTGATGTTCCCATTAATTTGGACTGCTTACCTTTCCAGTTTTTCCAGCTTGAGATTTTAGCAGAATGAGCCAGAAGGAAAAATGACAGTCTGGAACTGGCTTGACTTGTCTCTGTCTCTCCCCAAAAGCCAGTTTCTTTTCTACCACCAAAACAGGGACTGGCTCCACAGCTATTGTTAGGACACCTGAGACTCAACAGCAAAATCATCTGCCACTGCCTAGGAAAAGGGACAGCAAAGAAAAACTTGTAATCCTTTGCCAGCTCCTTCTGTGCCTCTCTACCTACTAAGCCTTTTCTCCACTGTACAAATGGTGTAGCAGCTGCGGCTTGAAAATCACTGGGGCTTTCCCCTCACCCTGGGGTATTTAACCGTATCCAGCCCTGGCACCTTTACAAGCACAGGCAGCAGAAGCTGTGTGTGGGGCCAGTGTCACGTCTGTGCTGAGCACGCTGCTTCTGACAGCCATCCTCTGCCTGTGCCTCCTTCCAGCACAGTCACAGCACATGAAGCAGGCTGGCCCATGGAAAGACAAGTTGCGCTGTTTTTCTGACTTCAGGCCTTCAGGGCTATGATGACCTTGATCCTCTTGTCCCAGAAGATGGTAGGGAGTAGCACAAATCAGAGCCTTTCCTTTTAAACGGAGAACCAAACACTTGGGTTACTGAGGGATCTCTGGGACTGGTTGGAGTGGGTCTTCCTTGCTCTGTGTGTGAGAGGGGGCATGGCAGGGAGGAGGAGACTGAGTACTCAGTACAGTGCTTAATTTGATTGTGTAACTCCACCACAGAGTGCTCGGTGACGTGTGTTCTGACTTAACCAAGAACCACTGAAGGTGCAAAGCCCCCTCCATGCCCTCCCTGTTCCAGGAAGTCCTGACAAGCTTCTGCCTAAACAGTAAACTCCACAGAGTCCCTTTGGTGTTTTAATGCCTGTAGAAACAGAAGTTGGCAGTGGGAGTAATTCTCTGGCTTATGTTGCTGACACTGACCAAAACAACAAAAAAAGCCAGCTTTCTTGACCTGGAATGCTGCTGAGGCTGTGTGTGGGCTGGAGGATGCAGCCAGTGGTCTTTCCATCATGGTGTGGGTCTTTGAAAAATTTCTTTGGTATCAAAGTAGACCCTAACCTTCCATGAGATCTCCTTGTTGAATGCAAAAGTCTGTTGCCAAGATCTGAGGCCACCCTTCTCCTCAGGCTCATTTTGCTATCAATTTTTATATAGTCTAGATTTTGATGCGCTGTATTCTCACCCATCACTAAGGGCTCCGTGCTTTTGCATGCTGCCTGTGTATCGGTGATCTGCTCATCTGCCAAGAGTGTCTTTTGTTTCCTTGATATTGCTAGAAGCCTTCTAGCTTCTAGTAGATTTACTTCTCTAGTATAACTGCCAGACAAAATAAAATGAAACCTGTGAATCTCAAACTTGGGATCTCAAAGAAGACCAAGTAGGGAAATTGTATCCTTGGCAGCACCAAGGCCCTCTGACACAGAAGATCATAGCAGTGATCCATATCTCTTGAGACTTTGAAGGTCAAGGGCTGTTTTTCTCTTCTTATACTGAAGGTTGCCAACCTCTCACCAAAAGAAAGAGGAAAATAACAGTAATAATAAAATACAAATTGATAAAGGGATATGCTGAAAACCTGCTTGGCCTTATGATCAAAACTCTTGTGGTAATTGTGATCTACTGTAATCTTCATATACTGTACTGAGGTGGGCTTCTTTGTTTGCTGCTGGCTTGCCTTTTAGTCTTGTGTGTGCATGGAGGAGGAAATAACATGTCAGGTGGCAAGAGGCAGGAAACAGTCTCCTGCATGTACATCTAAAGGACTGATGTTCAGTGACTGGAGTTGGGGAGTTAAACTGCATCTTAGACCAGGAAAAAATAAACTGAGTAAATGAAGCTGCTAGAGGAGATGCTAGCTGCAGCGTTGCATATCTTCCAGGCCTCAGTGATGTTGTGTTGGGGAATTGGAGAAGCTGAAATCCTCTGTGTTGGTTCTGAAGCTGGTGTATGCGATAATCAGGATTTATCGGAGGCTCCAATGGGAGAAGCAAAGAGGACTGCAAACTCCCAGAAGGCCATTTGAATGCTGTGTGTACTTGTGTGAGGAATGCCATGTGGGAAAGGGGTATTCCTCCTCCTTTAGAAGGATCTAGAGATCATCTGAGACAATTTGCATTACACAGTAGTGTAAAACTCAGTTGTGGGATTTTTATTTTTGAGTAGTTAGCAAATTGAGGAGTAATGATAAAAGTGATCAGAGCCATGATTAACCATTGCTTTTGATTTTGTGGCTGAACCAAAAATGTGGGTTGGTTTGAGCTGAAAGATGAAAAACCTTCTCCTAATGTGGAAAATGAAAAATTTTGATAATCCAAAACCAAAGTTGTTTGGATTGTCTAAACTCCATTAGGTTAAAGCTCTCTAGTTTCAGAGATACAGGAATCTTAAGGGCTGTTCATTGAATTCAAATCGATTTCAGTCCTCCTGAATCTACATTTTGCCAAACATAACATGGGACAGATTCATCTGCAGAAAGGAAGGGAGCTGTAGTCCCCCAGCTGCTCTGTACACTAGCAGCTAGCATCCCTCCTGTATCACCGGGGTGTAATCACAACTGTTCAACTCCCCTTGAAATAGTTACCCGGATCAGAAAACTTCCCAGCATCTATAGCAAGCAGATAAAACTGGGAGTCAGTCGCAGTGAGAAATACAGCTGGCTTTTTTTCTGAAGAGCAGTATGTGTGTGCAAGGCAAGTGCAGAGGATTCTCTAATGAAAAAGCAGTAAAAGAGCTAAAGAGAACAATTAAACAAGGGTCAAGCTGCGTAGACTGGATGCAGACAGAGGCTAAACCTATTTGCAATACATACAGAGTGTGCAGTATAAAATGGAAGTGGACAGCCCAAGGACTATTACCATGCATAGATAATACTATATGTAGATAATGTATGCAATCATAAATTCTGAAAGCTTGTCATTGGAACAAATTGCAAAGCACAGAATGCACACAGGAGTTCAAAAAGATGCAGCTGGAGAACATAATACCAAGATCACCACAGAAACAGTGTTCCTTGGGGGTCACTTTGTTTAAAGGAACCCTTTAGGGCCCTACAATACATTGGCAAGCAAATCCACAGAAAGTTAATTTCCAAATAGGTGTTGGAGCTAGGTACAGTGAAATTTCAAGTGCCTAAATGCAGAAAGGATTGGTGCCAGCATTATAAAAGCAAAAAAGAAGCCCCCTCAGATTCAGCTGCTGGGCACACCGTCAGCCCATGTGCCAAAGCCTGTGTTGGTATGTCTGTATGAAGTTAAGGTACTCTTCAGTTGTACTTTGCTATGGAAAGTCTCACGAGCCTGACTGGAACTAATCTGCAAACAGTTGTACAGATGCGTGTGCTGAGCGGCGTTTTTGAAGGGGCTGCATTTCAAGGAAGGGAGGGTTAAAGAAGAAGTATGAGATACTGATACAGGTTCTTGCACCTCAACAGGGTGTATGATCCGTGCTGCATCCCCCATGTCCCTGAGACGTGAAGCAAAAGGTGAACGTGTTAGAAACAAGTGGTGCTGATTTAATGTAGCATTGACCAAGTTATTAGCCTGTGGTTCTGGTTTAAAGAAATAAATGCTATTTTGACCTGTCGCCTGCATACAGAAATTCTAAATGAGGCCACCTTGAGAACTCTTTACCCCAGTGTGGTTACATGAGGAAGGTACAGAGATGAGAAGACTTCCAAAAGAGGAAATCATGTCTAGACTTCAAAATGCCAGTTCTCAGTTTTGTTTTAGGTGGCGATATCCTGTCTGGGGTGTTTGAGCTTGTATGGAGGAGAAATAGGCTGAGAGAGGGAAACAGTCAGTAACATAGGGAGATACTGTGTATCATTTCAGAGTAAAAGTTCCAACGCTTTCTTATACAAAACTGTCACCAGCCCTCAAAATTTGTCACAGACTAGAAATACAGTGTGCATTTTATTTGATAGTGTATCAGTTTAATACCACCAGTGGCCACTGGTGATGGCATGTGTTCTTTTTGAAGGCA
Source organism: Hypotaenidia okinawae (assembly GCA_027925045.1). Lineage (NCBI taxonomy): Eukaryota > Metazoa > Chordata > Aves > Gruiformes > Rallidae > Hypotaenidia > Hypotaenidia okinawae. The sequence goes on along the minus strand of BSDF01000003.1, from coordinate 13,583,027 downwards.
GTCGGCAAGTCCTTGACTAACCTGCATTCAGTAGCCAACATGCCTTTTTCACACATCTTCTGTTACAAGTTAAGTATTTTGGCTTTTTTTCATGTTTCCACTCTCTTGGGATGGATGTGTTGGTTCCAAGTTATTATTTTTTTAATAGGAGACTTGATAAATACATTGGACCTAAGGAGTTAAGTTCACTATTTCCAGTAGATCAATTTAAGTTCCCCCAGTTTTGCATATTTTCTGTGTGTACTCTGCCAATGATATTGAGAGGGGGTATCTCAAACTCAGTAGTTCCCTAAACAAGGAGGAAAACAATTATTTAAGTTGTCTGTGGTTAACCTACAGAGCGGTATTAATGGTCTGTAAAACCTCTTCAGATAGTGAACTCAATAGAAACTTTTGAGAAACTATATGAACTTGAAAGAGAAGTTCCATGAGAAGATGGGATAAGATGGAGTTAAAATCATCGGGAAAGTGAGTTGGTGTGCATATGAAGATCCTCTTGTGATGCATTCGTGGGAAGTGAGAAGGCAGAGGAGCATGTATTTAAGTGCTGAGGGGAAGAAGCCATTAAGTGGAACAAAAAATCCTCTGTACAGTTACTTCTCTTGCGCAGATGACAGTGGTGGTCCATGCTTGGAGGTAAATGCTGGCAACTGTGCTTTGAGGTGCAAATAATTGTGTTTGTATTCCTCACATTCAGATACTCTGGAGTGTTTTTCCAGGCAGGAATGATAGTCTAACACTTAAAACTTCAAATGGATCCTTACAGCCATTGATATAATGTGATTTGTAATGTAAAAGTTGTGCTTGAAAATAGGACTCGATGCTGTCATGTATCTTCTGTCCTTCCCATCTGCACACATTCACTGCCCTTTGCACAGAATAACATAAGTGAACAAATGTTGCAGAAAAGTCAAATTTGGTTTAATTTCCTTTATTTTTTTTTCCTTTGCACTGTTTATGTTTTAGCATCTCTTCATATAGCAAATTGTAATTAAATGATTTTACTTCACACTGACCTGGAGCTTTCCTAGGAAGGCAATATAGTCACTCCGAAAACTTAAACAGTCCTAGTAAAACTTAGCTATTTCTTCCTCTATGCTGTCAAGAATTCGAATTTTCACCTTGGTCCTTCTAATGATGGACAGACACTGAGTGGTTTAGTTATTTAATCGTGTAAGCATCTTTGTAGGGAATTTCTTTGACTCAGTTACATTTTTGGGATGATTTTCATCCATAGTGTGATAGCTCTTGCAAGAAAACCACTGGTATTTCTTCTTTTTCTCCTTTGCAGTTTCTCAGAGAAGATGGAGCATTGCAGGGTTTTTTTCCGCTTTTGCTTCTGGTATCAGAGTGGAAAATAAAAGCGAGCTGCTCTGCTCCCCCCATTTGTGTGTGCTGGCACACAGGCAGGCCCTCGCTGCCCCGCGCGTGCATGCGAGCACACACAGGGAGCTTGTGCGCAGCCAAAAGAGGCTGGACACTACTGTCTTGAGCTCAGTGGAACTTGGCACCGTCTCATCTCCAGTAAACAACAGCCTGACGTCAGCTCACGCAGCGGTGGTAGCAATATAACTTGAGAGATTTTTTTTTTTGACTGGCCAAGCTGTTGAAAGGCTATCGCTGGGTTTGATAAGCTCTGGCTGCACTTGAGAGGAATCGGTGCGAAGGTGGGGGGGGGCTGGTTGGTTAATGACAGAAATAATAGAGCGGTTCCTGATAGCTTCATATGGAATGGAGAGGTGATTTTTAAACCTTACACTGAAGGGTATTTTGATTCCTATTCTCTCCAGTGTTATTCCAGGTCCTGAAATCCTGGCTGCTCTGTAGAATTCACATGCGGTCTGTGTTGAGAATCAGAGAACAATTAAAGCGCCGTGGAACAGTCAATCAAGCAGATGATGAAATTTGACTTTTCTATTGTGTTGAATTAAGCACTTTGGTTATTATTCTAATTCCCGATGTTTGCTTTATTCAGTTGTAGCTATAGTTCAAAGAACTGAGCCTGGTCATGCTAAGATTTTTACTAGTTTCCACATACTCAATTTCTATTAGTGGCGTAGAAGTTGTTGAGGCCCCAAATTGTGACCACAACACCCAGAAAAGGCTTACTTGAAAGATACTTGGTTATTTGTCATTATCAAATTAGGCTAGAATAAAGGTAGCATCTTGTGGTGCTGTTTTCAGAAAAGGCTGTTAAAAAGTGGCTGTTTCCCTGCATTGCTCTGAATGCCCTGAGTGTAAAGTTAGCAAAGGCTCTGCTGTGTTTCTGAAACAGAGCCCCTGTGACTTAAATTTAATAACAGATGGTTCTCCTCATAACCCCATAGTTGAAAGAGCCTTCGCTATTGTTCGGTACTACCACTGAAAACACATTTCCATTATGAACTTAGAGTACTCTTCTGCCAAAACCAACAGTTAAAAACGAATGGTTTGCTCTGGTAACAGGACAAAACAAACATGAAAATCATTGTTTTGTGTGACAGAAAATTGGAATATTAAAGTTTTAAAAAGTTGATAAGCCTACCAGAATAAGTGTTTGGGCTATTCTTGAATCAATGGCACTTCAAAGCAGATATTTCAAGGATATAAAGAATAGTAGTACATTGACTTCTGCTTGGTTTCTTGTACTGCTGCAAAGATAGCATAATGTCCATGTTCCATCTAGGTCCCATCACAACGGATTTACAGAATTTTGTGAAATCCTGGAAGAGAATGTGAATAACTGCCAATATTAACATTTTCTAATGTACAGACTTCTACATCTGCTTTTAGGGTATATTCAGATTACATTAATCACAAAATAGGAGGGAGGGGCAAGAATGCAAGAGGGAAAGAGAAAAAAATTGGAGTTTTTTCTAGGATGTTGTATCACCTGTTAGTAACTTCTGAGCCTTTTGACCAAATCTGGAGATGCACAAGTCTCAAAGATTGAAGATTTCTGTGAAACTGGGCAAGAAAGTAAGGATCTGTCTGAGCTGATACTTCTCAGTGCATTCGCAGAAATCAAAAGCAAGTGTGGGATAGACCTGTGCATTTTAAGAGAATGATACAACTGGGATTGCTGATCTTGCAGAGGGGAAGGAAAGGGTGAACAGCAGCTCTTTCAAAACCAGGAAAGTCTGACTGTCCTTGGAGACTTGTGTGGCTGCTTGACATCCTGCTCCCCAGAGGGGCTGGCATGTGGCAGGACCTGACCGTTCCTGATATACTAGGAAAGCCCACGATGGTTTTAGAAGAGACCAGGAGCCAAGCTGTCAGAAAGCTTATGCTTGAGAGCCTGCCAGTAGCACAGGGGTTGACAGCTCAGGTAAGGAATTTGCTGAAGAATTGGCTGGAGAAAAACTTTCCAAAATCTCAGGCAATAACTGAGCTGACTAGCTGAGGGCAGTTGGAGCTCTGCTGCAGCACAGGAGACGTGGGAAGTGGGTGGTAAGGCCCCGGAGCCGCATCACTGTGGTGAGGTGACCTTTCTCCAGCTGCAGACTTCTTACATTTCAGGGCCTCTGGCCCCGAAAGCATCACAACTTTGGCCTCATGCAAATGTGTGTAGGAGAACATCGGGCTCTTAAGTTGTCCTTCTGAGGCTGGTGTTGCACAGGTTGAACAGTGTCACCTGTGTACAAAATTTGGAGCAGTTTGCCTTAGGTCTGTTCATCATGTCTTTCCTTCTCCATGGTCTGGTGACAGGCTGCTAGACCGTCAGTGTGTTCTCCACAGTCTGCCTTCTTTTCTGGGGTCTGGCTTTTGTCTGGAGGTGGGTGGGGGGTGGTAAAACGGTGCTGCAAAACTCTTACAGTGGACTTAGCTGAGCAGGAATCTTGTCCTAGGTCCCTCCAGTGCTATTGTGTGTTGTGTGTGGCTCATCACAACCCCCAGCAGAACTTCCTCTTCTAAAAACTGTACCAGTAACTAGCACAGGCAGTTAATCTCTCAGCTGCAGCCTCACTCGAGATCTGTTATGCCATGAGTGGGAGGAGACATGCAGTAGGAAAGTTCCTTTATGTTCCTTTTTTTTGCCTTCCTTTACTGTGCTGCATCTTGTCCAACCAGCCTGTTACTGCCCAAAGTTGGGAGGTGAGCTGGTGGAAAAGGCCTGTGCACTTTGCCTGTCTCCAAGTAACACCTGTAGTGGCTGCCAGTGGTAAATTAGCCGGACTGCTCACATCAGCCTTGACCTACACAAGGCAGACACATGTTGCTGCGTGTTTCTTCTTGCCTGGAACCTGCAGGTTGGCCTCTTGGTAGCAAGCCCTACTTGGCTCTTTTCTTCATGCAGCAAAGCTGGTTGATGAGGTTATTGTTCACTTTGTACTAAGTGAAGCATTAAGTTCAGCTTTAACATGGCCAGGGATCCAATAATATGAGATTTTAACCAGTTGCAAAAAAGCTTGAATTTGCTTTTGGTTTTATGGAGATTGTCCTAAAAAGGCTTCTAAATAGGCTGGTCTGATATCAAGGTGACATTTTTGTTACCATTTTTTTTTGATCCTTGCAGATTGATATTTTCAAGATTTCCCTGCAACATAAGGGGCTAAAAACCAAAAGGAGTGGGGCTGAACTTCTTACTTAATTGCTTCTCAATACCTGGCAACACTGCATGTTCCTGCCTTTGCCCCTCCTGTGCTTCTATAATGGTTACAACTTGTCTGAATAGTAAAGAAGCATCATGAGGATGGACTTTCTGGACAGGCTGGATTGATGGTCTGAGATCAATGTGATGAGGTTCAACAAGGCCAAGTGCAGGGTTCTGCACTTGGGACATAACATCCCTGTGCAGTGCTACAGGCTTGGGGAAGAGTGGCTGGAGAGCTGCCTGGCAGAGAAGGGCCTGGGGGTGTTGGTTGACTGCAGACTGAATATGAGCCAGCAGTGTGCCCAGGTGGCCAGGAAGGCTAATGGCATCTTGGCATGTGTCAGAAACTGTGTGGCCAGCAGGTCCAGGGAAGTGATTCTGCCCCTGTACATGGCATTGGTGAGGCTGCACCTCGAGTACTGTGCTCAGCCCCTCACCATAAGAAGGACATCGAGGCCCTGGAGTGTGTCCAGAGAAGGGCAACCAGGCTGGTGAAGGGGCTGGAGAGCAAACCTTATGAGGAGCGGCTGAGGGAACTGGAATTGTTCAGCCTGGAGAAGAAGGGGCTGAAGGGGGACTTATCACCACCTACAAGTACCTGAAAGGAGGTTGTAGAGAAGTGGGGGTTGGTCTTTTCACTCAAATGACAGGTGACAGGATGAGGGGGAATGGGCTCAAGCTGCACCAGGGCAGGTTCAGATTAGACATGAGGAAAAAGTTCTTCACTGAAAGGAGGGTTATCAGGCACTGGCACAGGCTGCCCAGGGAGGGGGCCGAGTCATCCACCCTGGATGTATTTAACAGACAGGTAGATGAGATGCTCAGGGATATGGTTTAGTAGAGGACAGGTAGGGTTGGACTCGATCTCAAAGGTCTTTTCCAACCTAGTGATTCTGTGATTCTCCCCATACTTGATTGCAATGTGAGATGGAAGCAGAGTGCACAAACAGCTCTGGGCAAGACTGAGGGGGGAGGATTTCGTACCAGCATTTACCACCGGAGCTTTGCTGCTTTATAAGGCAAAGAGCTGCTCCCTGATCTGTTCTGTGTTTGCTACAGCATGTACATCAGCAAATGTAATGAGGTGGAGGACAGTCCCTGGTAGATAGATGTTGGGCATTTGGGGTTTTCTTCTTTGCTTTAAGACACTCCTACAAAGTGAAGGAGCAGAATAACTCTGCAGCTTATGTCAGCTCTAGCTTATCTACAAATCTCAAGATTCAATCCCATATCTGGGATTGGAATTGGACTTGCCCAAGTCCTCACAGCTTACTGGCCTAAGGTCTGGGTCACCAACTGAAGAAGCCCAGAAAGAACAAAGAGGAAGGGAGCTACAGTGATCCTGTTTTTATAGCTTAAAGACAGCCTCCATGGCCTGCTCTTTGCCTTTTCTTATTATTTGTTTTCCCTCCAGTGGGCACAGGGTCCTATGGAGCATGTGAAGCCTTTGCATTGCCACTGTGTTCATGTCTCTCCAAACAGACGACCAGTTGCACCCAGAGGGATCCCAAAGCTCCCCATGGCCTCTTTCTCAGAATGAAAAAGAAGCTCTTGTTTGGCCTTTTTAAAGAGTAGTATCAAGCACACAAAACTTACCAGTTTCTTCTTGTTGTCAAAGCCATGGAAGTCCAACAGGAAGGAAGAAATCAAGAAAACCAGAGCAGAGGGTGGGGCGAACCGATGAGCAGGAGGAATCAGACTTTTATGGACCTACGCTGAGCAAACCAGGGATTCTTGTGCTATCAGGACAGAGTACACAGCCCTCTGTTCAGCACTGTAGAACTGCTGCTCCTTGTTGAGGCTGCCCAGTTTTACTTCTGCTAATGACTTGTGGACTTTTTTCCACCCTGAATAAAACATTATGGTTAAAGAACTAAAAATCCAAACAAAAAAGGTTTTGCAACTGAAATGCCTCTTCCTGCTACTACTAAACCCTCAATTTTCTCATTACTACAATAATATGTTGAATTAAAATGGCTGAACACCTTCTTTAATTATAATACCGACTTAATTTTCCTTTTTGGTCGCAGTAACAGTTAAACAATGGCATGACAACAAAGACAGCTTTGAGAATCAGTCCTGAGGGGTGCCATCCTGCTCCTTCCCCTCAGCCCCATCTCCCAATTCTTGATGAAGAAAACAAATTGCTGCCTCTCCAATATTTTTCTTCAACTTTCTCTTGCTGCTACGCATCAAGGGTCAGTAACGTCTCCTGGCCTGAGCTTGCTTCCTCCTGCAGTGCTGGTCTTGGGCAGGGCTGGGTGGAGGAGCTGTGAGCTGTGGGTGCCCTGCATCAAGCACCCACTGCAGCTTCACCAGCCAAAGCCTTCAGCAGAACTGCCTCTGTGATAGCGGCAGCATAGGCTCAGCATGACTGGCAGGGCTCTGCTCATCATCTGGTACCTTCTTAGGCCCTAACTCTCACAAGTCCCACTTCTGGGTTTTTGTTTGGGTGTTGTGGTTTTTTCTTTTTGAATAATGTTATTTTAAGCAAAACAGCCAAGGGGGTAAACAGATCAACATGTGAATCTGCAAACATTGTCTATTAGCTTTGATTTAGAAAGTGACTATAAATGACAGATACTGGAGAAAGCTTTTCTTTCACAATCCATTCTTTACCTTGTTGCTGCATTTCAACGTTTTGTGAGTCACTTGTTTTTTCTTTGCTCTGTCAGGTTGCCTTGATGGTGGCAGCATTTTCCAGAACAACTTGGAGGGAAAGTGTATCTGTATGTATTTTAACAGGGACATGGCACCTGTAAAAGTCACAAGAAAATGAGCAGACTGTGAAGACAGATGCAGGCCCTGCTTGATTTATTTTGTAGTTTGCTCTGGAGTTGCCCGGGTTTCCCTTTGGCCAGAAAGGACAAAATGTATTTTGGTTTGTTTTGCTTGTTTTTAAAGTAAGACACAGATTTCTCTGCCTCCCCAGACTGGTTGGTTAGTTTACTTTTTTCATGAAATTAAAAAAACCCAACCAACCCAAATTAAACAATGACAACAACAAAAAACCCCAAATCCCCACACCAAAATGAAATCCTAAAGGAATATCTGGAGATTTGGTCTATTTCATGTCACATGTGAAGTCAGTGGGGGGAAAAAACCCGATATGCATCTAAGAGTAAAATCTCTCTCAAACTTGCCAGCTCCTCCTGCTTAGGTTGTACAGTGCCTGTGATACACGGAAGGAAAATGGGCACTTTTGTGATGCTGTGCTTCAGATCCATTTTTGGGGGGAGGGTGGGGAGTTCCTGAGGCTATTTTATGTGCGATTTCGTGATGTGAGAAATTTTAAAGACTCTTGTAATGATTTATCTGGAGATTTTCTTCTAACAACATCAAAAGGCAGCCTGAAGTTGTACTATCCTATACTGCACTCAAATCAGCCTTATAGAATAATCTAGTTTTTCTTTCTTTTAAGTTCACACCGAGTGTGTGCAGCAATGATCCCGGAGTCTGCTGGCAGTTGCAACAGAAAAGGACTTTTGTGGTTTGCTTTTGCTTTCTCTTCCTGTCCCCTCCATTTTCATGTATGCTTTTTAGAAGGCTGAGTTTCCGATGGACTGTGTATTGCAAGATGAGTGGAAAGTGAAAGTGTGTTTTGGGGCTTGTTTTTGTTAATTCTTTTGGTTTTCATATAGTGCATTATCAAAAGCCGTGTTCTTAATATTACAAACAATCCAATAGTGTGCAAAATTAAAAATGTCAATCAATAAAAATGAAAATATGAATTTTAGGAAATATTAAAATAATGAGAGAAGCTGAGTAGTATGGCCCCGTCCCTTGCAGAATGCCAAGTGTAGTCCCTTTACATCATTGAGGAGTAACCCTGAAGTACATCTAAATAGCTGAAAAGTGAAACAATTAGAAATCAAGTTGGTAATACAGTTTCTCTTCTAAACATTGAATGCTGTGTCCCTGAGGAAGTCCCGTTATTAAAGCTATGTGACTGTGAAATCACCTTGACTCTGAGGGGTAGATACTTGAGAGGTCTGGGGATTTTCCTCATTTGACTCTTAGAGTTTCCTTTCATTGCAATGCTTGCAAAGATTTTTGCAAAACATGTCCCTCAGAGTATATATCATCTCCAGTCAAGTCAAACTGACTGCTGGAAGGAATGGCTGCATGTACTCTAGGTGTATAAACCCAATCATGTTACTAACTGATATTAAAGGCTCCCATAAACATTTCCCAAAGGGCTTTAGGGCTTGTTCACAAATAAAATGCTGAAGAGTTTCTGTGCTTTTCAGACACTTTTTCCCTGTGTTGCATTAACAGCGCTAACAAAAGTAACTCAACGGTACATGCTTGTAATAATCACAGAAGGTCTAACGCGCTTTGCAAACGGTGTATGCTTGGACTGGGGAACTGTTCCTCTCTGACACAGCCTGACATGGGATGGAAGGAGGCAGTTCTCTGACAGGATGACAGCACATGCGGCATTAGGATGAGAAGTTAGGAGAACTTTTCTGTGCCCTGTACAAACTGTGAAGAATTTAAAGTAATCCAAAATGAAAGCTGATCAGGACACGAGGGTTTAACAGTTGGCTGATTGAGAAGTTTCATTTCTCTGTAAAGTACATAATTGTTGGTTTGGGGCTCTCTTTCCCTGAGGTACGAAAAACTGCTCGTTCTTTGGTTCAACTTCACTTCAGGTTTGGTTTCAGGGTAGTTAGTGAGCCAAGACTTGGGGCATGCAAGGTGATGTACAAGGTGCTCTGCCTTATCCCCTTCTTTATGGATAGTGTGGTATCTGCTTTGGAAGTCGAGTTATCTGTGTTAGATAAGGGCACCTTGTGCCTCCTTCAGTATTTAGAGTTGTCGGGCGGTAAGATACTGTGCTGCAGGTATGCAGGTGGGTGACTATATAGCAGCTTCCCTGGGGGTGGGCAGTGAAAGAGAAGAGCAGTGCTGCTACATCGCTACCAGTTTTAGTATCTGCAGCACTTGGATCTTTCCCTTGGGGCCTCTCCTTTGCGTATTGACCCAACCTGACCCTGCTTGCCTTGCAGGAACTGCCTGGATCACAGCTAAAGGTGGTATGGCTGTAGGCATGAAAGTGTAAGGTCTAACACTGATTGTATCAATGAGCAGGAAGCTTTATACTGCTCTGTGCATTCTTAACAAATGCTGAAGCCAAAACATTCGTGCATTTCTTGTTTCATCTATTATCAGTACAGTATATTTAACAGTTGTTTGAAAACTACATGATTAAAAAAGAAAAAGGCCAACTCCCTTAATTCAGGATGGGTATGAACATGGGCAGAATACCCTTACGGTTTTGTGATCCTGTGACAGGATCATTCAGCCTTAAACTGAAGTGACCTCATTCTGGAGGGATGTGAGGAGCTCAGGCTCTGAATTTTTCACTGACATGGTCGCTGATGATTTCTTTATACTATTGGCAAGATTTGGGGGGGGGGGTTGTTGTCCTATAACAAAAAGCTTGCAATACCTGCAAGTTCACCAAAGGGAAGATACCTGTATGTGGGTTCCAAGGAGAAGAGGATTTTGGTTCTTTCAGCTTGGGCTTTGATGTGTCATTTCAGCTGGTACCTTGAGCTGAAATGTGAACTCTCTGACAGCGAGTTCACATCTCAGCTTTTTGTCTGTTGATTTGATTTTTGTAGAACGACTCAATTTTTTTTCTTAGCTACAATTAGGCAGCACTGATGGGTTTAGTAGAGCTGGTTTAGTATACTCAAGGTATAACATTGTCCTTTGTGTTTAGGTATATATGAGCACAGAAATGTTTTTAGTGACACACTCGTGCTTTTGAAGTGCATGCTCTTCTTAAAGCATTGGTTTTGTTTGATTGCATATTCTAAAAATGTTTTATCTTCTGTTTTCCTCTTTCTGTTACAGAAACTGACTGGTCAAGATCTGTTTGACTTCAGGTTTTCTTTTCCATAAATTTTCCATTACCGTAACATTTTCTGAGGAGAATCACCAAATTTCAGCAGTGATTCAAATGAGCCTATGATAGAAGTTAGGCATAAATGTCACAAAAATCTGCATCTGTGCACGATTTCAAAACTAAACCAAGCAAAACTGAGAAGCTTTGTTTTCAGATCTGACCACAACTCAGATTGCAGAACATAAAGTCTGCTTCTAATGCTGCTGAAGTTAGTGCAGCTTTTGAAGCCACCAGTCATTAAAACATGCTGATTACTCCAAGGAGACAGTAATGTTTTTGGAAATAAGCTCAACAGTTGGTATGAAATGTGCGTCCTGAAAAGTCAGCTGTTGCTGACTGTAATGCAGTCAGTGTTACCTATTGACCTGGTTTTGGGGTTTTTAAAAGAGTTTAGACATGGTGTATAAAGGGATTAGAAGATATTTTCCTTCACATAACTGGAGATATGGGTGTGAAAGAGTTGCCACTGCCCAGAGGCAGAGACTTGGGGTAATTAACCAGGAACACAGACACCTAAAGAGAGAATTACCAATAACTAGACAGACAAAACTAAATCAAACTGGTGATTCTAGTTTCAGGCAGTGACTCTACTGGTTTCGCATGGCAGAGACAGTGTACACAGGGAGTGTTAGGTTGTAGTGCCAGCAGTAGCTTTCCAAGTACTACTCAGACAGCCACAATTGATTGATTTTGCTCCTCTAATTTTAACTTCTTTTGATCAGTGAGGAAAAACAGAATTCCTCTAGGCCAAGGGACCAAACCCCACTATCTTGCAGTTGTGAGTAAAGCATGGATCTCTCCAAACTGCATCACAAGTTATTGTATCATGTGTGACTCATAGCCTAATTAAGCAGTCTCAAAAAGAATACAGTGCAAGCATTAGCTGCATTTTTACTACGCATATTCAAGTATTTTTCTGTGTCTTGGAAAGTCAGATACATGGTGTTAAATCATCTGCCTGCCTGCCCTAAGATTGGCAAACCATAAGTGATATCCATCGTGAGTGTGCAGGACTGGGCTGTCCTGGATGGCCGCCTAGGATGGAGGGTTTGGAAGGGGAAATTTCTAGGGCTTATCAACAAGTGTCTGCACCAAAGTGTTAACTGGGCCCTCACGCCTTAGATGTCCGTGTCTGTGTGAGTGTATGAGACAGAACAGCCACTGAAAGCAAAGCTTCTGATTCTCTGTGCAAGTGTAATGTAGGAACAATGCAGCAACATGCATCTTGCTCAGCAGAATCAGTTTTGGGGGGTATTGTGCATGTGAAATAGAAGGGTTTGGTGTGCTGAGTAGGATGCTCCAAGGGATGCAAAGTCTTAGTGGTTTTTTTTTAAAATATGGTCCTCGGTGAAAACCCAGATCTTCTATAATAAAGTTTCCATCTGGGATCTTCTTGCTTCTAACCTGGTTGAGCTCTTAGATCTGCTATCTCATAACTTTAAGTCTGCCTGCAGCACAGAGCTGTTTGTTCATCTTGCACGCCGTTCATCAAAAACCAGTTGGTGCCAACACAAGTATCTTTCCAGGCTCTCGAGGTGCTCTTAAATGAAACACCTAATTTTTATTGTTTGGTATCTAATGTTTTATGACTACAAACTGTTGTGTGAATATCAATGACTTCAAAGACTCTCATTCCTTTGAATTTTCCTCTTTTTTAATGTGTTTGCTTTAACTCTTGCTTATGTTATATGTACTTCCATCTTTTCTCTGCTGCCCCAAATTTGTCATGATTATGCTACACTAATACTGGTTTTGGCTTTCAAAGTTGGCTTGTGTTGTTTTTTTTTTTTTCATTTGAGGTTGCTGGTTCCTTTAGAGGAGAAGTTTTTTGATTAATACTTAATCTACTCAATAGCATAGGTGCTTTGCAGAATAATTAAAAAAAAAAATCCCCCTAAAACAGTTATCTTCTAGTGGAGAGGAATGCAGGAAGATAGGGGAGTAGGGGCTATGCAAGCTGGGAGGCCGACTCAGGAGACGCGAGTTTAGTGTCCAGCCCTTAAACATTCCCTTTGCTGTACTGTATTTGCTATTCCCCTTGCTCTGTTTAATACCTGACTATCATATTTCCTTTCCTCATCCCTCCGACATATCTGTTTAGCTTCTAAGATGTGCAGCACAGGATTGTGTGTCCAGGCATGGATGTATGTGCAAAGCAGGTACCCAGTGCATCTCCCAGCTCAGAGGAGAGGACAGTAATGACAGTGTTACCATCCCACAGCTGCCGTGATTGTATTCCCATCTTGGGAGCTTCTGTATTTGAGCCTTGTTTGTCTCTAGGTAACTCCTCAGTGTAGGAACAAGAAAGCCAGGCTCCTGTGCGAGCTGCTGCGGCACAGGTAACCAGGGGTGTACTGCCACATCCAGTCCTCTCTTTCCCTGAGGCTCCATGATCTCTTCAGCCCATATGGCATGCATGGTCTGATAGGTGTACTGCTGGTTAGCTGGGAGCCCCAAACTTCATTCACTGGCCCCACCAGCGTGACTTCCTGTCACCCCTTCAATGCTGCTGAGGTGTAGGGAATTTGCTGGCCTGTCTGCAGGTGTTAGAAGGCTTTGCTACTTCACTTCTGTCTCCACAGATTTCCCCCTGAAGGCAATGTAGCACTGCAGCTGCATCTGGCTCAGGCTGGCATTGCCTCATCTGTGTGATGCTATAAAGCCTCTTGACTTTTGCCACCTCTGAGAAAACTATGTCTGAATAGTACTCTGCTATATCTGACATAGAGCTGCAGGATGCTTTCTTGGTTTTTTTCCTTGTGGCACGCTCCTTACCTTTATTCAGTGGCTAGGCAGTAGGTGCTTTCTGCAGTTGGAGCTTTGCTCCCCTGTTCCCTTGCTATCAAGTGCGCATCACATGATAGCAGGCCTCACCCAGACCCAAGCGGCTGCCTATCACTGTGTCGTTAGCTGGCACTGTTCCCAATTCTCCAGAGCTGGCAACTGTCCTTTTTTCTTTGAGCTCTGATAACGGGAGCAGATTAGTGCTGGGAGCAGCCGGAGCACCGCTTTATGGGGCTTTACTCCTGTATACCTCCGGTTTTCCACAGATCTTGCCAAGTGAGGTTTCCTGATCGTGGGCTATGTCATTTGCTATTTTCCCTTTCCCTGCTCCCACCCATTTCCTGACATCACTTTTTTATTTTAAATCCTTCTGTAGCAGTGGTCCAGTTCTGCTGGAGCACTCCACCCAGGACTTCCGAATGCAGTAAATCTTGCTGATCGGGGGACTCGTACAGTGTATGGAGATAGAAAGCTCAACAAAGCTTTGTGCTTTTAGGAAAGAAATCCTAATAACACTGAGTATTGAATTTTTTTCTTTTTTATGTGGTTTTTTTTTCCCCCACACTGTATAATTTGGTGAGCCTGCTCTACCCAAGTACAAGCAAACAAAAATCTTAGCTTGTGCTGCAGTCTCCTGCAGCAATTCTTAAATGATCTAGCATAAAGGAACAAATAAAATGCATCCTTATTGCTTTATGTGGTCCACTTACAGTGCCTTTCTAGGCTGTCATCATCATCTTATGAAACGGCGTGGGCAGCATTTAGTTTGCTGGTGGTTATACTGTCTGGCCTCAGAGGTAGGAATCGGTCATTCTGGGGCTGAAATGGTTCAAAGCAAAGGTTTGCTGTGCTGGTCATTATGATAATTTCTTGGCAATCTTACCCCCATATACCCTACTAAAGGGGGCTTTTTATTCATAAGGAAAATGTTGGGGCCCTACCCCAGCATTATGACCCCAGCATTATGACTTTTCTGCTGGAGGTAAGATCCAGAATTTCCTTACTTTCCTGGCATTTGGGCTTGTCCCGTGTGCCTGCTGATTCAAATCATAAAAGTATACACAGGCTGGGTTTTGGTCTTTGCTTTTCTGTTAAGCACAGACACTGGGAGTAAAAGGACATGTCAATTTTGCACATTGTTTTCCCCAGTGTAAAGTCAAAGACTTTGCAGCTGTGCAACTGGGAGAGGGATCAGATGGATTGAAGTCAGATGTGTGTATAACTGATCCCAGCAAGCTGCTGTTTGTAAGAAAACTAATTTATTTAATCAGTGGGCAATTGATGGAATTTACAGCCCAGTACTGTGTGCTACAGGATTAATAAGCACTGTCCTGTAGGACACCTGCAATTTACTGCCCTGAAACACTCTTTGGGATCAAAGCACCCTTCTGCCATATTGCCCATGAGCTATGGATGGTGACCAGACACTCTGGCAGCCCAGGGCTTTTTTGCTACACAGACAAGCATGTGAAATGCCCTCAGGACCTTTCTTCCAGCTCAGTTGCCTGATACAAACCATTGCCACCTCTTCTGCCTACCTCTGCCTCCTTGCTTTTAGCCACAGTGAAATTTTTGCTTACTTTGCATCAATCTAAAGGTACCTGCCATCATAGTGTAGTGTCAAAGCCCTGGAGAGAAACAATGCCTGGTGGAAAAGATGTCTTGAGTGGATTTAACTGGCTTTGATAAATAGTGCAGAAGGAGTGATGCTTGCTGGTGAAAGTTTAGAGGGGACATCACAGTTCTTCTGGATGCTCCCCTATCATGATCAGGCAGACGTTCCTTTTCATGTTTTGTCTTGCTGAGACTTTAGTGCCTCTTTTTTAATCAGCTGTGGTTATCTCCCTCACACAGGGTTGAATTGCAGCATGGAACTTAGTTAAAATTGTTTTTATTATGTCCTGAGGCAGAGCATAATGGTCCATCCAGAACAAAGCATCTTTGCATGGTACTCCTGACACCCTCATCTTCCGTGGTTTATTGTGACTCTCGGGTTACTTCCAGGGGAAATTCCAGGGACTGGCTGTTGTGTGGCACAGTGTCACAAATGCACCAGGGTAGGTGTGTGTGCACAGTGGTCAGTTCCTGCCTGTCCTCCCCAGAAGTGACACCCAGCGGGGATTTTTCTGCTGTGGATGCTAGTAACACTTGCAACTGATACTGATGTGGGATGAGCTCTGAGCTCTCTGGAGAACAGGGTTAGGATTCAAAATGTTACTGAGTGGAGAAATCACCTGGAAAAACTAAAAGGCAGTTCAGAAAAGGATGAGCACAAAGCTGTAAAGTGAGGTGAGAATAAGGGAGTGCCTGGATACAAAATGGGAGATGGCTGTCCGTGCAGCAGCTCTGCAAGAGGGCCTAGAGTTGATGTTGGATTCCAGGCTGACCATGAGTCACCAGGCTCATGGTTGTGAGAAGGCAAGCTGGGGTTTATAAGCAAGAGGGTGTAGCAATCCTTCCACTCAACTCTACTTGGTCTGAACGTAGCCTGTGGCTTGTACCAGTTTTCTGCTCACAGCCTTCAAAAACAGAAAACAAGTTCTTCTCCCATCCCCCCCAAAAAAAAAAATCTAGGGGAAAATAGCATGATTGGGTGATGTAGCAGATGTGAGAAAATGAAAGTGTCAGGGTTGTTCAGTCCATGGAAGAAAAAACTGAGGGGTGGGTGTGTATGAGAGCACCCATGTGTATATAGGAAGGCATAAACTGTTTAGCATGTACCCCAGGAACAGGACTGTAAACTGGTGTCTTGTGAGAGATTTGTGCAGAGCAGTCCTGGCGTTAGGCTGTCACCAGAAATCTGGGGAGCTCCCTCTTCTTAGCAAATGTAACTACCTGGGTTTGTGTTTTGGTGGCAGTGTTCCCTCTGCCCTGTTTCAAGGTGAGAAACATGCGCTGCAAGGGAAGCCTGTGCTTCCTGTTGCAGGAGAGTTGTCTCCAGTCCTGTGAAGCTGAGGAGACCAGTACACCTGCAGTGACCTGCACCTCTGATCAGTGTGTGATGGCAAAGCTCGCCCTGTGCTTTCATGTTGGAACGGCAGCAGATCAGTGTCCAGGTGCAGTTCCACAAATGCTTGGTCAGAGGCATGCTCCGACACCAGGCAGTGACATTTTTGGCTCCTGATGCAGGGCAGTTGAACATTTGAATTTGGCTTGCAGAAAAGGGCAGTCATTTTTCTCTGGGAGTCGGAAGGCAGGGGAGGTGACCGGGGAGAGAACAAGAATGCAGCTTTGGACTCGCTGCAGGACTTGGTGGTAAGAGCACACGAATATAAGCTCTCAGGATGTGACAGATACATCCTGACAGATGAGCCTGTAGCACTGGCAGTGAAAAGGTGCTGAACCCCTGCTGCAAGGGGTTTGTTCCCATCTTTTAGGGAGACTTTTGTCTTGGGGACAGGCTCCCTCTCCTCCATCATGTGGCAGCTACCGCAGCAAAGCAATATTAGGAAGTAACATTTTAGCTGTCTTCCACGTGATTAGTGCTGCTTGGGGGAGGGAAGGGCCTCACACTCTCTATTAATCATTTCTTCTTCCCTCCTCCCATCTGCTCAGCGATTCTCTCGCTCTTGCATACACCGCTAATGTTTGATCACTTTCTCTCTTTCCCTTGCCTTGTTTGCTCTTTCTTGAGGCTCTGCCCTTCTTGCAAAGAAGCTACCAAATGACCTGATTCTCTCCCCTAGCTTCTTTTAAAATAGGAAAAAAAAAAAGAGGGGGTAAGGGGAAAAATACCCCAAAGTGCCCAGTGCCTTATTCCCCTCTCCCTGGACATTAAGCCTTTACCCAGTGGTCAGCACCTTCAGTCAAAGTTGTGGAGTGTGTGTGGGCAGTGCCTGCTTCCCTCTCCTCCTCTTCATGCCCTCCCCAGAGGCTGCAAGCCTGACTCCTCCTCCACCTCCTTCTCTTCCAGCTGCTTTCACTAGCCTCCTAGCTCTTCTTGGCAATGAGGAGCCCGGACATCTGTAGAAGCAGCTGGAAGCAAGATGGAGAGCCAATATCCTGCAGCTCACTAGATCTCTACAAACCTCAGCTCAGGAACCAACTGCTTAATTCGCTATGTTTTTTGTAGTATTTAGTTTGCACTATGCACTGCTTGTTTCTCACCATCCCAACAAAGCTATGGCTTTTTCAATCCATGTCATCTCATAGCTGTTGTGTGTTGCTTTAGAAAATCCTGTAGCCAGTCTAAAAATGTGTGTCCTTATGCTATAGTAGAAGACAACAAAGTTAAGCTTTATTTCCACCTGGATCTTCTGTATTACCTGCCAGGATCATAATGTGGCCAGGATTTAATCCTGCATTAAATAAAATTTTACCACTGTCAAACAACCAGTAGCACCACAGATTCATATTCCTGAGAACGTAGCAAAAACATTTTTGCTGGTTCCCTATTGCTTTCCCACCTGATTTACATCAAAACCTTCTTGGGAAGATGACTTGGGTGATGTTCTGAAAGGTGGAGTTATCTTTCCCCGTAAACACTGGGAGCCAATGTTGCATTGCGCTCGGCAGGCCTGACCCTTCTATAGAAAGGAGCAAAAGAGGTGCAGGATTCCTGCTACTGTTCATGCAGAGCTGGGGGAAGCTCGAGGGTGTTGGGAGTGAGAGCGCTTTGCACAGGGCTTCTGGGGGTGGGCCCCCGAAGGGAAGCTTGCTAGTTGCACTGCTGTGAAAAGCCACACAACATGTTACATGATGCAAGCGCCTTGGCGAATGCTGTAATTGTGTCACTGAGATGGCTGAGCCACAGTGCTCAGGGAGGTTTTGTGTTCTGAGCCTGGGAACGCACTATACCCTTCCCTGGGCAGGAGGGCAGCCTGGCACCCCTGGCTATGCCTTAGCTGCCGTGAGGGCTGTGTTTGGGTGGGTGTTTTGTACTGGTTTGGGATGAGAAATTTGCCAGTTGTGTGCCTGAGAGCATATGTAACAAGACATGTAACTACAGAGATGCTTAAGAAATACCTTTCAAAGGACTTGGAAGCTGAGTATGATGATTACAATGTTTTTATAAAGCTGCAGTCCGGCATCCTGTTTTACTCTCCTGACAAATTGCACTTCTGCAGAAAGCAGCTATTGGCACTTCTAATATCTCATTCCTTCAGCAGCTAACGGTGGCTGTTTGCTTTTAAATGTCGTCATTTGCACCCACAGCAGCTGGAGCAGGGAGGTACAAAGCAGAGGGAATGGCTTTAAAAATAAGGTTTCAGGCCCGATTCAGGCTGAGGCTTCACACCACCCGCTCTGACAAGGCTGAGCAGTGCTGTGTGGCACGGACATAGGTATGTATGTGTGGGTACACAGAGCCTACATGGGGTGTTCCTGCCGGGTGGTAAAGTCCAGTGTAAAGCAAATACCAATTGCAAGTAGCCCTGAGATGTCTTTTCTTTTTTCCCCTCCCTTTTTTTTAATTCTTCCCCCTCTGTCTCTGAACCTTTGCTGCGAAACAGAGCTCTCATATTTTCCATTCCTAATTCAAGAGCTGGAGGGATTGCTAAAGCCAGGTATCAAATTACAAGAGAAAGAGTGAAGACATTTGGTTGCAGCTTCATCGGCTCTCACAGTACACCCAAGCGACCGTTTTCATCAGCCCCCAACTCAGTGTCAAAATGGTGCAAGGGAAATCAACTTTTCTCGAAGTCTGACCTTGGGAAGGACGGTGTCTGCAAGGAAAGTTCCCACCAATAGAGGTGTGTGAGGGCTGGGAAGAGGAGGAAGGAAAAACCTTGTAATGTTCAAAAAAGCATTTCATCCCTAGTACAGGAAATGTTGTTCCTACTCATTTGAGCTACTGAAAAAAAAAAAAAACCAACAAGTTTCAACAATAACAATTTTCAAATTAAATCCTTTGAATGGGTAATGAAAATGTGACTCAGCCAGGAATTGTTACTATTACTGGTACTGTTTTAGCTTTTAAACCGAGTCTACTTGAACTATTTGGCGTGTCCTTGGTTGTGATAGGAGGCTGATTTAGAGGTTGTGGTGAAATATCCTGTATGGGCTGACTAACTCAAATTTGGATGTCTTCTGCTGAAACTGAGATTTGAGACTCTAAGTTAAACATGACTCGAGCGAAGGTTTCACATGTAAAAGAAAGCCAAACCTCTGGGTTCTGTTTTTGCCCTTCCCACTACCTTCCTTCCCACCTCCTTGCTAGCATTTATTTTCTTGGTGCTTTCCAGACCATGCTTTTTCTGAAGACTGAGCCTATTCTCTTCTGTGTTTGGATACTTTTTCAAACCTTTACCTCCTCTTTGATTCTTAAACTAGTGTATGTATTTGGCTATTTGCTCAGCAGCTCGTCCCACCAAAATACAGAGCCTCTATACCCTCTTTTCCTCTTCTATGTATTCTCTTGGTCTTTCCCCTGCATGGTGGTTTTCCCTCCCTGCTCTACATGTGTGACTCCTTTTTGTTCCTCTAGTTGCACTTGTCTGGCTGGAAGAGATCTGCAGCCAGCTCATCGACTGTTTCTCCACCGTGCTTTTCTTCCGGTAGAGCTAATGGGAAATGCCGTATTTCCCCCTTCCCTCCTCCCACCGCCCCCTTCCTCTCCTGCTTCTCTTTCTTATATAGCTCAGTGAAGAATGCTTAATGAAAAGGACTTTGGCTGAAAAAGAAGAGCAAACTCAAGTTATTTCTCCGTGCGTATTTCTTCCTGCCTGTCCCTGCGAGCAGGCGCTCGGCCTTTGAAGCTGGATATTCTTGCGAGTCAGTAGAGAGATTCATTTTGGAAAGGGTAGTAGTGGATTGACATTTGATTTCCGTATTTAAGTGTGACTGTTACCCATATGCTGGAGACCACATGTGACTTAGAACACCCGCTCTCTGCTCTGCCTCAGTTTTTCTGCCTAACCTTCAGCTCACATTTTGGTGGCTATCTTCACCATGAAAAAGAGGTAGAAATTGGGTTCCCTTTCACACTGAAAGCTTAGGTTGAAATTAAAACACATACAGAGCTGCAGAAGCTCTGGGACTCATCTCCCCCAGCCCCAAAGGCTGCCTTACACCCAGCTCAGGGGCTTTTCAGAGAGCTGAAAAGGGGAATTTCAGTGTTGTACGTAAGCATTTTGCTTCCTGCTGTTTATGTGGCAGTTGTGAAGGTGTTCCTACAACATAGTAGTTGTCTGTGTGATTGCTATGTTGAGATACTTGGAACCCTAAATAGGAGCCAAATACCTAAAAGCACACTGAGATAGAGGGGGAATGTAAATGAATCTGTATTTTCAGCTTACGTGTCTTTATTTTTCCCAGTGTGGTGGACAGTGATTTGTTGTGTGTGCTGCTTGTACACTGAATAACATGAACAAAGAGCACCCATGCAATATTAAAGACACAAATTGAATTAAAACTGTCAAGCTCTTCCCCTCCTCCTGCCACTTTTCCAGGCCAACTTTTTCTTGTGTGGGCTGCGTGTTGCTTGTGTGCTTCCAGGGCTCAGTGAAACATGCAGCACTTCTGGGTAACAGACGAAACACTGTTAGGTGCTTTGTTGTTACCCATATGCCTAAGACTAAGGATAAGAAAAGACTTCTTGTTTCTTCTGTCCCTCTTCTTCACACACCTTCAATGCAAGGAGTTAGAGTTTGAAGAAGCTGAGTGAAAACCTCCAGGGGAGTTCAAGTTTTTCTTATGTCTGTGTAATTCATTGTGATGTAACACTGAGCACATGCGCTTTGCTCATGTAACTTCAGACCTGGGTGAAAGGAAGAAATGCTGTGAGACAGCCTCTTGTCAGGAGCTTTTCCCTGCAGTCCTCCAGACAGGCTGGCTGTATTCCTGAAAGACAGGTCATATCCTGCCAGATGGGAGAGAGACTGAGCGAGGCTGTACAGCCAGTGCACTGCAGGTCTGCAGACTAGATAGGTCCTTTGAGCCTTTGCCCACAAGTGCAGGAAGGACAGACCGTGAAAGGTCATTTATGTTGGTGCCTTAGTATAGGTGAGGAAAAAGGAAGCCGAAGTAACCTGCCTCTTCTTCCTCTTGCCCTACAAATGCCTCGCATGGTTACTAACCCTTTACTGGAAAGCACAAGACCCTTCTTTCCAAGGGCCTGTGGATCCTTCTCTACAAGGGTCCACAGAGTGTTTGCACTTGGGTGGCAGCCCCAAGAGCCCAGTAACCTTTGAGAACAAGAGGATATACAGATGATACTGGCATGCACCCCATGCTCAGGAAGAGATTTTACTAGAGAGCTCTAACAGACAAAGCTCAGATGAGCAAATACAGCTGTCAAACATATTCTCTAGCTATCCAGGCTGCTCTTTATCATAAGAGGCATCAGAAGGAAATGTGCATCTTTACCTTCTGCAGCTGAAAATGTAGCCTCAGACTCTGAATTGCTGGTGTAGCTGCTGTGTCAGATAGGTAGTGTGAGCTACAGGCATGCATCATCTGTCAGCGTAGGAGGCTCCTGCTGCAGGGTGGAAAGGATGCTTTGGGTGGGACAGCTTACAAAGGCTCCAGAGAGCTCATCTACCTATGTTGTTTGTCACTGCCCATCTCATACAAAGCTCTGCATGAGTTTCATGCTGCCTGCTGTAGCTCACACTCTGACCCCAGATGTGCTAGGCTTGCCTCCTAACAGTCAAATGGAAATAGCACCATCAGATTTCCTCTGTGCTACCTCAGTGATTTCTGCACTGGCAGTACTTGGCTTACAAGCTTAAAGCCCTGATCCTGACTATGAAGCGTCAGCTGCTGTTGCACAGCCATCATCTACCTAGCCTTGACTTGGCTCACGGGCTCTGCAGGCCAGGCTTTGCTCCACAAACGTCTACCCCAGCATCTCAGGTGGTGTGAAAGCAAAGTATGAGATAGAAAAGCTGCATTAGCTGCATCAGCTGCAAAACCTGCATTAGAGATGGCATGAGGTCAGGTAGGACAAAACTGTCGGACTGACCAGCTCACTCTGGCCTTGCAAAGATCACTGATGGTGATGTGGCTGTTGGGTAAGCACATCTGGAACAGCCACCCCCTGCTTTAACGTGACGGAGAGATGGACGGGAGCAGGCAAGAGCAGAATTCTGTTTTAAGCTTCACAGGCATTATATGCATTGTCCAGATGTTTGTGGAGAGGTTTTTACTTCACACCCCTACAGAACTGCTGTGTTGGGTCCTAATCGATGCTTTTACTACACGTGCTGGCAGATGGTTGGAAGGAGAACCTGATGAGCATGGTGCATGCTGGAGGGCAGTGATTCTGTTGCAAGTTGTTGAGATTATCTGATGTTTCACATTTTCTGTAATTTAGTGCGTGTAAAGGGAGTATGTAAAACTTGCAGACAATAGTATGCTGGGTTGCAGGGAATGAAACCTCTAATGAATAGTCCATTGTTTACATCCATTTGAGGCTGTTTCTTTGCTGAATTAGTGCCATGAAACATAGCTTGCAAGTCTTGTTGTTTTTAACTCCCCCTCCTTGCCCATCCCCCTTGCCATTCCTTATGGTTGCTAAATCCTGCTGTTACCTTCTCTACCCAAGTTTCCAGACTTCCTTCTCTCCTCTTGATTTTCCTGTGCTTAAACCTTTTGTCCAAACTGGATCATCTTTTGCTTCTTGTTTAGTGAATTTTCCCATCCCTGGCCTCTTGGATTCACATCTCCATCACTGTTGTTATTTTTAGCCAGATGATCTTGGGAGGGGAGCCCCAAAACTGTTTCCTGCTGCCATAGTCAGGTCTAGATCCCACTCTTCCCTTTCCCTTCTAATCTCCTTGCAGTTGTGCATATATTTACCTCGTATTTGCCTGCAAGCCCCCTCCCCAATTTCTAGCCTTTATTCACCTCACTATTTAGGTGCTTTCCTTGACTCCCTTGCTCTGTCCATAGTGCTCTGATCTCTGAGCTTTCTGGTGACCCCTACAATTGGAGGTACAGCTCAAGCATAGCATTAAACATAACAGCCTTGCGACTGACCCTCTGCCAGAGGGTGCACACAGTTATTGGAGGAGTGTGGGTCAGGACATGATGACTGACTTGCCAAATGGCTTTGTCCCCATGTCTGGTGCTCTTTCTGTGATTTAGACTCTTAGAAGTGGAACCTGGTCTCTCTGCTTGTCTTGGGCTGCTGGAGGGGAGGTAGCTGCCTGTTCCCCCTCTTTAAACAGATAAGCATGGCTGGCTGGCAGAGTTGTAAGGGGTTTTTTCCCTGTACTTGGTTTATAGATTACCCTTTCTTGCATTGTGACGCTGTGTAGCTGTTTACCTCCGTGGCTTGCTGGAGGGATTGCTCAGACTGATGCATACCACATTCTGGGACTCTTTCTTCTCTTTCCAGCCCTGATGTATAGATAACTGGAGAAGGGAATTCTTGGCTGTGTTATTTTGAAAACTTTATACTACAGAAGAATTTACTAAATTAACACTTGATACAAAACCAGCTCTATTCAGTTTTCTGGGTTTCCCTGTTTAAAAAAAAAGCTTCCCAATATATGTATTGTGAGGGATGTGAACACAAAGGCTTGTCTGCATTTCCAGGAGTTCCTCAAAATTGGAAATGGGGAGATTTCCATAATCAATAGAGAGAAATGGGGTATTTTGGAGAGGAGTCTTTTCTTGTACTGTTTCCTGCATAGGCAGCATGCACATGCCGCACAGTACAAACCAACCACATCTCTGCAGGGGTTGTGTGCACAGACTGAAGTGCCAGGACAGCTTATCTACCCGGATCTGCAGAGACCTCCCTATGGCTGAAGAGACCAGAGGGTTGGGAAGGCTGAAAGGTCCCAAATAATTCAAGTAAGAGCACGCAGACCACCCAACAGTCTTCATTAGTTAAAGGAGTGCCATACCTTGTGTAAATCAACATCATCTGCTTCCCTTTTCTTCACAACACCTCTGCGGGATGTCTTCTGGATTCCAACTTGATGGCAATAGTGTAAATTCTGGAATACTGTTTGCATGTGTAGGACCGTGCTGGCCTCCTTACGGGTAAGGGAAGTCACTCTGAAATATGGCAAAGCCATCAAGTAACAAGAAAACCAACAACACTTCAGCCTGTGCCAAAGAAAATCCTTCAAGAGGGAGAGTTAGCTATGAAAATTTACCCTGTTGCTACGGAGCTCATTAGGTTGCATATATTATGTGAGAGAGGAATGACTGAAGAAATGAACAGACAATAAATACACTTGCCCCAGTTACAGGACAGCTTATACATGCATAAAACCTGATACATCAGGTAGTGGTGCTGGGCAGGTACTGTCTGTTAATGGTCAGGTGGGGAAGCAGATAGTTTTTGAATGAATGGGCTGTTGGGAAGGCAGGGGAGGAGGGACCTTCTTATCTGTCTTTGATGTGTTTCTCCTTTGTTATGCCATGTTCTGCTAAGGAAATCATCTATTGGGGACTGTAATGCTGTAAGTAACAAAAGCATCTACTTCCCACAGTGGGGACACTTTCTCCCCCTTAATTCCACTCCAGATTGATGGCTGAGGCTGTGGCACTGTGCCTTTGTTTTAGCCTCTTACTTCCCTCTGAAAACACAGACCCAATACACAGAATTTAGGATTCATTCTTGCCTTTCTTAGAACACTC
Source organism: Hypotaenidia okinawae (assembly GCA_027925045.1). Taxonomy (NCBI): domain Eukaryota; kingdom Metazoa; phylum Chordata; class Aves; order Gruiformes; family Rallidae; genus Hypotaenidia; species Hypotaenidia okinawae. Next base: position 13,558,218 of record BSDF01000003.1, on the reverse strand, counting down.
CTTTGTCGCTGGACATTGCACATCCCTTCCAAACCCAACTTCTGCAGCCCAGAAATAGGTCACACACCACCACCTGGACAACAGGCATTGCTTGCGTCATCTGTTGGTGTGACGTCCGGCGAGACACAGAGCTTGCTGTGTGAGCGCTCAGTTAGCAGGAACAGCTTTCTGGAGAGCGGGATGTGAGAATGCCTCTCGTGATACCTGCCATATGGGCATTCAGAGATGGCAGGGGGAGTGCTCTGTTTACAGAGGGGAAAAAAGGCAAAAAATACAGAAAAAGGTATAAACTAACTCCATTACTACATGAATTTTCTGTTGGCAAGTCTGGATGATTTATAATGGTATACAGAGCTTTGTCACCTTTATGCTGACTCGTTCCAGTGCTGTCCAGAGGTCGGTCCTTTGGCCTGTAAAGAATGAGTTGTTGATCTATGGTTGCTTTTCCTAGTGGCTGTGGTACAGGGGCTGTCATCAGTCCTACTGCAGAGCTCAGCTGGGGGCTGGAGGGGTCCGTGTGGGATATTCACTTGGCCTCTCAGCACCAGTGATTTCATTTTAGGCATCCTTGCAATGTGACCCTATGCAGGACATAAACAGACCTTCTCTTCGTGGGTTTAAAACCAGCAATACCGGTGGCCAGGAGTGCAGCCTTTGCACAGGAACGCCATTTCTCATCTCCGTGGTAACTCTGGGAAGCTTCAGGAGAGGAGCAGAGTTTTTTCAAATGGGCTTAGTGGGGAGTAGCAGGGCCAGTTGCTGCAGGAGGGGAGCTGCGAAGGGGATGGACGCGATGCAATCAGCAGGAGAGACGGTGGTGGCTGAGCATGCAAACATTTTCTTAGGACATGTAAGTTGTGCTTCTCCTTCCTGAGAAGTGCTGAGAACAAATTGTCATAGAGATGCAAAATGCATTCAGTCTGTTTTGGGTTCAGGCAAGAAATGAGGGCCCTATAGCCTGGAGAGACATGTATGAGTCTGCGTGGGGAAAATGCACCTTAATTAGACAGGTTGACAGATCCTGTTTCTCCTGCTCCTTCCACAGTTAGCAGCGTTCAGTCTAGGAAACGCCTCCTGAATTCGCTCACCAGTGCCCTTACCATAGGCCTGGCACACTCACCTAGAGTCCTCCATGCCGTGTGTATGGCTGGATGTCACCAAGACCTGGCTCACAACCTGTTTGGCTGGATGGACAACTTCACTGAGGGAGGGGAGCCCAGTACATCCCATGCCCTCCACACACCAGGTTCTTTAATGCTTCTTCCCAGCAGCTGGCTGGGTTTTGGTGTGGAGAAGACCGCATCTCTTTGGCGGGGCTGTGCCTGTGCCGGGGGCCACATCCCCTCCTCTCACGTGGTGGAGTTTGCTGTTCTGCTGTTTTGAGCAGTGCTTCTCTGGAAGTCACTTAATAGACACACTAGGCTCTATGTTATCTTGACAATACACCCTTTTCTTGAGAGAAATGAGAAGTTTCAATTTCAGTCACTAGCCTGTTTTTCATTAACCTGTTTTAGTCAGCAAGTCATGGCTTTACTGTGCCGCGCTCTGCCTGCCTCTCACAAGCCTAACGAGATGGTGGACCAAAACTCCTGGTCTCTGCAGAAATGAAAGAGACAAGAAGCACTTTTACCCCAAACGGTACAGGAGACTGCAGTAAATGGCAATTTACTTTACGCTCCCCACTTGGGGCTTAAAGTAGCCCCAAGTGGGGAGCGAAGGGGAGGAAGGGGGAAGGGGTTGGAGTGAAGTTGCTAAAGCTTTTACAACTTTTTGACTTAATCTTTTATTCCGTGTTTGTATAACTCAGTTATCTGCTAGTTAATACCGGTGTTTTTGATACCTCTCCAGAGCCAATACACTGCAAACCTTCAGCCCTGTTGGGTATTTGTGCTACAGCATATTTAATAGCCATGACAACAATTCAACAATTGTATAGCAGCCTCCCCTCCCTGTCTGAGTGTTGCAGGCACCAGAGTGTCTCCATTGGAAAACCCCTAAACATACCATTTCAGCCAAAACTGGTTTAATGATAGTCTACTGAGAGCTTGACAGGCTCTAAAAAAATAATAATAAAAAAAGCAGCACTTTTTCCCTTCTTTCCCCCACCCCCAATTTTTTTTTCTTAACTTCTTCGCTTCTTTTGAAAAAAAGCCACTGCTGTAAAGTCCAAGGCGAATTAAAAAAAATAAATTGCTTTAAATTGCTTAACAGGCTTGATGAGACAAAGACTGGTGTGTTGGAGTGGCTGCAGGGAGCTCTGCGGCTGCTTTTGTATCATTTCAGAGGTGAATTTAGATGGCTGGAAGATAGATGGGTGCCAGATGCAGTTTGACACAGATTCCGGCAGCTGCTCCCGCGTGAGGTTTCATTAGTGACGAGTTAGCCAGCAGCAGAGCTCCAGCGAGGCCCCGCACACTGCAGTGACAGCGAGAACAGGGAAACAATACAATATTCGCTAAGTGATTTTAATCTAGGAGATTAAATGACACCCAGTCGGTTTCCCGACTTAGAAAGCCAACACGATACAAAGCTGTTCATGGCATTCACTCTGTCCAGACCCTTGTTGCTTGTATTTTCATTGCGAGTCCTCCAAAACACCCACCTCCCCCCACCCCCTCCCCACCCCCCCAAAAATGGGAAGAGAAAGGTTGATTTTGTGTTGCAGTCATATTTTTCCACCCGAACTGTATAATGTGTTTTTAACTGCAACAGGAAATACTGGCCTCGTGTCGACAAATGCTTACATTGGACCGGAGTGCTCGTGTGCTCCTGCTAAGCACAGGCATAGCTGTTTGAAAGATTAGGACCACGGTCCCTAAAGTGAACAGCTTCCTTTTTAAATAGATGGGCAAGTCCCAAAAAACCAGGAAGCCATCGGTATTTACAGGCTTGGTTGTAAGGAAACCAGCGTACTGTGATGGATGACTTGATAGAAATGGCAGTGGGGCTGCTGTTCTCCAGGCAGCCAAAGGTTGGTTTGTGGAGGGGACACTAAAGGTTGGGATTTTGTGAAGGGAGAGATAATGTAATCAAACTTATATGCAGTACAACCCAGGCTCATTGTAATTAAGGATTCTTCTGAGGGGCTTTGGGCTGCGTTTTGGGAACCCTCGCCATGGCTGGGCTGGTTCTTACCATGTGGTTAGTTGGACTTGTATAAAAAAAGAACTTTTTGTATTTCTGATTGCTTTAACAAGTGAATCTCTGACTAGAAGAGTTTTTTGCTCTCTTAGTTGGGCAAAAGTATGTAGGGCAATAAACAATCTCTTTTCTTCCATACATGTCACCTGAATATTGCCATTATGTATTGACTACTCTGTTCACTTTGAGTCATTTACTATCCTCACAGCTAACAAACAAACCAGCTTTTCCTCCCCCTGCCCCCCCCCCCAATTAATATGCAAGTTGGGTGCATATGGGTTATCATACTGTTGTTTGTGAATGTTACAATTCTGTGTCTAGATGCTTCGGTAAGTACCCCATGCATGGCTTCAATTAAGCTTTCTATATCGAGAAAGTATGCCTTAATTTAGCAGGTTAAAGATATCTCTGTTACATCAGTTTGTTCACAGTGTGTTGTGACCTAATCAACTAGGGATGTAAGCCATTTCATGAGGAGTAATTACTCAACAACAAAAAATGTCTTGCTTTCCTAATAGCCAAGAGTGAGTTGGCTAATTGGAATCCATTTTGGTAGTGGCAGGTCAGCAATCAGGAGGTGACTTTCCTGGCTAGGTGGGAGGGAGAAGCCGGCAGAAATTGAAGCAGAGCTACGGCTTCCCGAGGCTGCTGCAAGAGCATCGCTGCCATTCATATTGGTGCTCTGTGCGCCAAGAGCGCAGTGCCCTAGTGCTCTCCTTTACTGATGATGCTGTGACCTGGTTTGGAGAAAACCCTTTACTGATGTTTTTGAGGGAAAGAGTCTGTGATTTCCAAAGGAACTCTGGTGTTATTGTTACTGGGAGAAAGGGGGTTGCTGTGATGGTGTTATCATGTGACAAGTCTTCTCCACTGCTTGGTTAGGCCTTGGTCAGGAGATGGTGTGAAGTTTAGGGATGTTGGTTTGTTATTTGGAATATCTTATGACAGTGACCGAGCAAGTTTTGCTTTCAGTGCTTTATCACTTAGGCTGCCAATCCCACCAGAGGTGCCATGATGAGGCATCTTTTAGATGACCCCATTGGTTGCTGTCCCATTTTTCTACTTCATCAAGAGATAGATCATTGAGGTGCATTCTGATTTTTTTTTTAAATTTTTTTTTTCCTTCTTGGCTTCAAGTCTTGCTGAGAGGGAGGTGGAAAGGAAAATCCTCATGAATTAACATTATTTCCCTGGTGGGTTTTGCTGCCATTTTATCTAATTACGCCTGCTGTTTTCCAGATCACATTGTAAGCATTTGCATGAAGGGGCTTTCACTTACCTCCTCAAGTAAATTAAATAACAGCCCTTAGGCTGGGCTGACAGCATAATGCATTTTCATGTGGGAGATCAACAGCTCCCATACCTTGAGTTGGGAAACGCTGAAATGACAGGGAAGCTCTGTGCTTTCGCCTTGAATTAGGGCAACTAGATTGAGTTAGGGCTTCTTTGAAAATTCCTGTTGCTGTCTCTTGTAGTGTGCTGGGATCAGCGGGAAGAGGGGGACACACAGGAATCTCAGGAAGGAGAGAACAGACCGTGGTTTTCATTGCAGGAGGATCCACAGGCTATGTGTAAGATGTGCAGGAAGGCCAGGGAAAGCAAGCGTGTTGTCAGCAGGTTTAAATGCACAGCTCTATTGGAAAGCATGAAGGGATCTGCAAGCCAGGAAAGACTGCAAGCCACAGCTGTAGAGCAAATGAGAGGTGCAGGCCCTGCCCTGAGGATGTTTACAGTGTGACTTCGTGGATGAGGAAGGCTGGACTTGCGCTGAGTGCTCTGGAAATCAAAACGCATGGGCTTGACTTTGATTTCCACAGTAAGCCATCCCGCTGTTTCCCTGTGCCTCACTTCTTCAATTTGCAATATGAGGCAGTAGCCCGTCTGCTAAATGACAGTCCGCTGCTTTCTTTGCCTGAGCCGTTACTCCCATCGAGTATCCAACTCCAGGAGCCATTGTCCTCCCAATGGTTCAGAGTTCCTAAGGCCCCTTTGTGGCATCAGCCTCATGGGAAGCTCCAGTTCCTTTCCAGTCATGTGTGGTATGCACCAGAAATGTACATCGGCCCTTTCCTGGCTGTGGTCACTCCTCTGTTTCTCCAGTAGATTTGAGAGGTGCTGAGGGAGAAGGAACCATGGGAAAATTTCAGTGTATTTCTTCAGCTCCTGATCCCTTGGGCTTGTCCTGGTATAAGAAAGGAGGTTGGTGGGAAGACTGGGAGGGGGTATTCTACCTCCCTCAACCATTAGTCTTGGACAAGCCCGGGATGGCCCAAAACTCGAGTGCCCTCCTGGGCTCTGACTTTGTAGGGTGGTTAACATGCCCACACTGAGGACACGCTAGGAAGTGGGCTGGTGAGCTGTGTGGCCAAACTGAGCAAGTATTTAGTGAGTGAGGAACAGGGAGGAGACGGGCACCTACAGCAAGTAAGGAATGTAATCTCTGCTCTGTCTTGCTTGTGTTGGTCGTGAATGGGGGTTGTTATCAACAGGAGAGGATGCTTAGCTGGGGGGGTGGTTCTTATGTGGCGGGGAGTCCTTGTGCCATCTCATGTAAAGGGAGAAAGACTGAATGTGTCCTCTTAGCTTGCTGTAGCTTCGTGATGACAGTGACCCTCTTGGTGTTGTATCTGTAATGTTAAAGTCCCTTCTAGCTTTTGGTGCTGATTCTGCTTGCTCTGCGGCATCGGTTGGGATTGAGGAAATCACGCAGATCACTAACATGTGCTTGAAGTATGGAGTGACTCACTTTTGTCTGGGGACGTTTGCTGAAGAAATGCAGTTCATTTTTTTTTTCTTTTGAATATCAAGATTTCTGTTTCATTAAAATGCAGGTGCAGGTTGAAGGTGAGGGGAGAGCTAGAAATGTTAGCGTGATAGGGGTATAAGCACCTTTTAACTTACATGTTAAAGTATCCTGGCTTTTCCAAGTAAATAGAGAAGTACTTTGCGCTGGATTTCTGTGTCTGAGATTAATTTTGAATGCCAGCAAGATAATGAGATTTATCAAATAAAATGCCTGTCTTTCACTTTGTTCAAGCTTGGCCTCATGCCTCAAATACACGGAGTTTAGCTCAGAAGCAGCTTGTAATTTCTATCACAAAACCACCGTGTGTGATTCATGATGGATGGTAGCCACTGGATACGAGAGGCTTACGGTTGGGATGTGCTAGAGGCTTTCCCTGACGTGTGCTTGGTTGAAGTCACTGCAGCAGGACAGAGGAGAGGTGAATGGTCACGGCGAGGGAGAGGCTGAGGAGGTGTCTGCCTTTACATCGGGGACTCTGATTTAATGTCAGTCGTTTTTCAGCATGAACATGCATGGCATTTGCAAAGCAAGGCACGCTGCTGCTTTTAACACGTTCGGAGAGGTGATTCAGGACTGATACAGCTCAGCTTCTTTGGTGATCTGTTAGTATACATCCCATTCTTCTTCACTCTCTGTAGATGTTAGAAAGCTTTATAACAATCTGTGGTATCTCTCAAGCTCTCATCCTCTTCGCTCTTTTTCGAAATATTATTGTTGTTGTTGTTGTTGTTGTTGTTGTTGTTATTATTATTATTATTATTATTATTATTATTATTATTATTATTATTATTATTATTTCTGATTTACACCTCCCCCCAGCAGGTGGGAGGGTGAGTTGGTGGGAGATGACTTGGCTTTGTTGGAACTTCACTTAATGCAGGGTGGGGGCAGAGAAAATGAAGCTAAATTACGCAGATCCTGGAGGCACAGCGAGTGTGCTACATCACTTGTGAGCATGACTAGAACTGAAAATGAATCACAGCCTTGTTAGACACTGTATGTGTCAGTGCATGTGGGCAGAAATATTCAGTGAGAGAGAGGAGAAGGCAGACTACATCTTTTAAAGTGTGCTGGTCCCACTGAAATTGCTGTAGTATTTAACCTAATGGGTGAGAGCTGAGAAATGGTGGGACAGCTGCTCTAGGATGTATCTAGGATCCATTGATTTTTATTCCTTTCTGAAAGTTCAAAAGGAGTCTGGGCCTCTTAGCAGTAACATCTTTTTTCTGAACCAGAAAAGGCTGTAACTATGCAAGTTCAGGTTTGGACTCACTTTTGGGGCTTTCATAATGCAACCGCTGAGACTTCTTCTGGGCTAGATCTGAAGGTGGAGTTGCCTCAGCCTGGGTGTTCATTTTGTCTTAGGAAGCAAATTCCATTTGTTCTTCCTGTAAATTTTTGATGGTGCACACAAACACACAGATACTCAGCTAGTTCACATCCCAGCTAAAAAAAAAAATCCAATCTGGATCTGCAACCTTGATTCTAGTAACTGTATAATTCGAACAGGGATGGAAATTGGTTTTACAGTAAGGCTGTAATGTGACAGAGCCACGTCAGGTGACTTGATGGAGAGATGCTGGAATCAGCTGACCACTAAAATCTTTGTGTATTTGTACTCCAGAAGATATTGTCACAAACAGTAACAATGTTCCTAAAGATGCTCTCCCACCTTCTGCAGAGACTTGACAAGCAGCAGCCATCTTAAAATTCCTTCCTTAGCATGCCAACACCACACTTTTTTGAAGCCAGATGGAGTCAGGCAGTGTATTTTCAGGGATTTTGGTTATGTGTTTTTGTATGTTCTGCTCTGTGCAACAGTGTGCATTGGTTATACTTTATTTTATTTCTTAATAGTCCTATACCTATTGCTTCTCCAGCAGAGCAAAGGGACCTGTTTGTGGAGTACTGATCAGATTGCCAAGTGAATCATAGAATCTTTAGGGCTGGAAAAGACCGCCAAGATGAAGTCCAACCATCTGTCCAGTACCATGTCAACTCTGGTTGCTCAGGTGCTTCTGTCTTCTGGTCTGATATTGCCAGAGTTGTATGGAGCATCTCCTCCTGTTTCACATAAACTGTCTGCTGTGTCCTAATGGAGATGAGAGAATCTGGCCTGAGTCTGGACTGTGCGTGTTTTGGAGTTGTACTTCTTCACCGAGGGAGCAATCTTACCTCTCTAAGAGTGACTGCAAATTAAATTCCTTTGAGGGTGAAAAGGGGAATTTATCCCCTTTCTTGAAACCTGGGATCATCTTTGTTCAGCATAAGCTAGCAGCTGTGGTAGGACTAAGGTATGTTCCCAAATGACACCTAGTAGAACAACTTGGTTGTTGACAGCACCATACTACAAGTGAAAATTTAAAAAAAAAAACCAAACCCAAAAAAAAACCACAAAAAGCCAACAAGTCCAACAAGTTGTAATTGTTAATGCTGCTTTTCCTGCAAGCCCTGTTACAAGAATATAAAACTGTTTGTGCAGCTACTGTGGGCACTATAGACTAGACAGGCACTGTGAAAGTAGCTCTCAAAGGTGTTTCACAACCCCAAGTTTTATCACAACAAACTCTTGTTGTCTTTTGTGGGTTTTTTCCTCCTTTCCTCCTACTTATATTCCCTTCATTTCTCATCCGTCAAGTGCTGGTATGGCTACGTTTGTTGTTAACTGGAGTTTTATATTCTGTTCCAGGTTGGTCTGTGCTGCTTTCCAGTCTCTCCTAAAGGCTTTTATCCTACTCACCCTTCTGCCTGAATCCATGCTAGATAGGATATCCTCCTAGAGCATGTCAAGCACCCTGCCTTGAGCAGAGCAAGGTGCATCATCTTGTCCTCTCCTGCCTGAAGCTCCAAACAGCTTTGCTAACAACTCAGCTCTCATAGCCAGGGACTATCGCTGTACTCCTACCAAGAGGATGAACCACAGGCTGGGAGGAGGAAGAGAATTGAGGAGCGTGATCAGCAGGGATGCTGTTTTCCTGTCCACCTAACCCATGCAGCAGAGGCAGGAGTGGCCCATCAACCCAGGCAGGTTAATCTGAGCTGTCAAAACTTCAGGAACCCTGGGGTTGTGGTTGAAAATGTTTCCTCTGCAAAGTGCGGCCTGTGCTTCTCATGTGTGGCACTCGTCTTACGACTGGGTCAGATCCTGGTGCCAGGCAGTTCTGCTGAATTTGGGGAGGCTGTGTGCAGGATAAAACAGGTGGTCTTTGCTGATGATGTTTGCAGGCACTGGCCTGCAATGTCTTCTATAATTTAAAAGCTGATGATTCTAGATATTAGCCTGACTTTTTAAAAAGTGGCTAGAAATGTGTGGTTTCTCCTTTATCCCCCTCCACACAGACCAGGTGCTCTGTACTTTCTGCACATGAAGTGGTTTCTGAACGTTAAGAAGGATGTAAACTGTTTGCAGCTGAGGACACAAGGGTGCACCTCCCCCTGCCAAAAAAAAAAAGGAAAAAAAGAAAAAAAAAAGAGGTAAAAACCCCACCTTCAGTAACTATCTTAAATCCTGGTCATCATGTGGTGTTCCTAGAATGTCCTTACTTATTAAATGAAATGGGAATAGCTTGTGATTTTCCAACTCTTAGATGTGACTGTTTTGGAAGAAAGGCAAGGAAGGGATCCATACTTGCAACAAGGAAAAAGAAAAGTTTTAATTACTTAGAGCAAGAACATGTTCTGCAAAGTAAAGATTTTAGACTTAATGTGCATGGAACAAAAGGCCGCTGTGAGCTATGTACGAGAGTTGTTGAGAGTTTGTATTCTGCCCTTTTTTTTTCTGTGGGAGTTATTTCCTGTTGTTGACTAGAGTTCTTTATTTAGAACCACCTAGCTACTGAATGACGGCTCGCTCACAAGAAGAAAAAAAAAGTGTGATTAAAACTTGCTAGGGCTTATTTCAAGATCTCCCTGCTTCCATTTATTTAAGGGGAATCTTTGCTAAATGAAAGAAAAAAGTTCAAAACAACAAATGCGTTCCCTCCTTATGATTTCGCCCACATCAGCCAAGAGAGCTAGTGAAAATATGTTGGGAGTCTGAGGTCTTTCACCTGAACCTCTCATGGAAGGCAATGTTTCTCTGACAGAGGTAGCTTGTTTTAGGTTGTTCTGGTTTTAAAACCAAAACAAACTCATCAGATGCCAGGCCTCCATTCTTGCTGGTAAAAGTAACACGCCGGTGTTCTTGGGGGACAGTTTTTTCTCTGAGCCCCATAACTAGGCTGGGAGTGGGCACTTGAGCTTTCCCAGCTGCTCAGATGAGAAAAGAGTTTCCTTTGAAGAGCACTGGCAGCAAAAAGAGGTTACAGTCTGCTGACCGGCAGGGGAATAGTGTTTGTGTATGTGTGGGGTTACATTATCAGCGCTTTGACATCTGCTGAACTACTTTTGCTCTTGTGGCAGGGACTGAACGTCTGGTCAGGAGTTAAGGAAAGTTAACAAGACCACCAGGCTTGGGGGGAATGGTAGGAGGAAAGGGAAAAAAATATTTAACTTGAAAGTTAACACTACTGGGCTACAGGTGTAGGTAAGCAAGTGAAGTATGACTTCTGTGGCTATTACAGCATTTTTTGCTTAGCAGGAGTTACATTAGGAATGTCCCTTGGATGTGAATGATTAGAAAATACCCTGGGGCATGAGTTCTAGCAGATGGGCAATCATCTCTCCTTGGCTTGGCTGGCCCCTGGCCCTGAGCCTCTTGCAGAGGGTGCCTGTTTCTGCCCAGGTATAGCAAATAGGCTGGTGCCTTTCTGTGAAGTACCTGGCTGCTGGCCACTCTTGCGGGCAGGTTGTGGAACAAGAGTTACAGCTCAAGACAGCCATTCACCTCATTCCTTCTACAAATAAAACTAACAGAAGCTGCATCTCTGTACAAAAAATTACATTCTCTGTAAAAGAAAGAGAGGTTTGGGAAATTTCTGCCCATCCCTTTTGTATTGGGGAAATCTGTGGTTGGGAGAAGAAGCTGGGAGAGCCTCAGTGGTATTCCTCATGGTATATTCTTCTCCTGCTGTTGTCCAGACGTCACAACAGAAAACTCCCTGGACTTGGCAGAAGCAATGTTCTGGGGATATGCAGGCCATCCCCTGTGTTTCTTGGGCCTACTCATTTGCCTTGGCCTGTTGCCCTCTGTACTCCTGTCAGGTCTCCCCCACCCAGGCTACAATTAAAAAAGGGAGAACTTTTACTGTTTGAGGGAGCTGCTGGTGGCTGTCTCTGCCCCTGCTGACAGTATGCCACATGCAGCATCTGCTTCCCTAGCTCCTTGCCATCCTGCCCACAACTTATCCCTCTGCCCAAAATCCTGACATACTGTGTGTGGTACAAGAGATGGGGGTGACCAGGCAGCACAGCTGCTACTTCCCCTCACCCTCCCCTTCCCAGCACCACCACCCACCCCCTGCTTTTCAAGGTCATTAGCACCCCAAAGCCACTGTGGAGGAAAAGCCTAAGAGGTATAAAAGAAGGCAGAGATGGACCATGATGATAAATTGTGGATTATCAGCTCTTTCTTTGTCCTGTTGGTAGATCCTAAATTCTGGGTAGGTTTGCAGTGATTTAGTGTTTCATCTTTTCTTGGGAATGCTAATCAGTTGTAAACCTCTTTTAGCCTTTGGCTAATGATCACTGTAAATGAACGCCTTTCTTTAAAGTGAGAGAGCATAATAAAAGGCTAGAGAAGAACCTAAATTAGTTTGTGCAGGTTCCTTTTTCTCCAGAAAGCTACAACGCGCTTCTGACGGGTCCAGGGGTGGGTGTAGTTGGAGGTAAGAAACTGCTTCACCCACAGTCCATTCACCTGCATGTGCAGGACGAGCTTTTGCTAGCAGTGCTAGCACGAGGGAATGTAGAGAGGCAAAATGAATCATTACCACAGGCACAGTCAGTAAAAGCATCTGATGTACTCATTCACTTTTTTTCAAACCTCATTTTTGAATATAATCTAAGAAATCGCACGTTTTTGTGAAGGGTTAAACCGGAAGGACTTGTGCATTCACTGCGTTGACTCAATGAGTTCAGTTCTATATGATCACCATTTATTTGTAGTGGAACAGAATGGCAGTGGGAGTTTCTGCTACATTTGATGTTCTTGTGCTAGGGTTCTTGTCAGCTCTGCTTTGGGTTTTTTTTTTCCCTCTGCTAAATTTGGCCTTGCAGATTCAACTTCTGCTTTATTGGGGTTTGGTGTGGCGGTATTTTTTTAAAGAAGCTGTGTAGGTCATTCACTGTTGACTTTAAAATCAGACCCTCAGAAACCTCTGTCTGTCTGAAAGGCACACAGATAAAACATTATCTAAGGAATTTTATATTTGGGACAGTCGGAGGAAGGTTTTATCATAGCAAACTTGAATTACCTTGAAAATGCCTCTATCTTACTTGGTACGCATTGCTTGAGTCTTGTGGCTCTTAGAAGCTGCAGAAACTGTTCTTAAACAAGATGCACAAGCCCCCAAAGCACAGTAGGAGCTTTAATATGCTCCATAGGTTGTATTTCAGCCATCAGAAGTGCTAGAGCGGGCTGCATTCATTGGGATGTTGATGCATTAACCCGTGTTTTCATGTAAATAAGGATTGAAATAGGTTTTATTCCCTGATAATCCATCAGAGCATGAACACATTAAACTCCGGTGGCGATGTTTAAGTGCTGTATAACATATTGCGATGCTGTATAACACCCTACTTCAACACCAGAGCCACGACACCATTTTGGTTTTGCCCTCCTAGCCTCAGACACACCACTACTGTCGTACAGCGCTTCAATGTGACAAATCTGAGTAGGAACATCCACTTGTAGCAGCCTCTAGTCACCTTGTTGGTGGCCCTTGTTTGTTCTATCAGGTCTTGGGCACTTCAGCAGCGCTGAGCAGTGCTAAATGTATTTCAACTTGCCTATGCAACCAGGCCTCTTCAAGTCCATTTAAGAAACAGGGGGAGGGGGAGGGCACCTGCGCTCCAGAAATGTATGGCTTCAAATGGAGCTCTGTTGGAGCAGCTTTGCTTCAGAAAAGGGCTGTAATATGTGCGGCAAGCCAGACCAGTAGAGCTGTTCTCCCCTGGTGAACCAGGAGCAGGTAGTCCATCACTGTAAGGGAGACGGTGGTGACCTCTGTGTTGAAGTGTGTGTGTGGGGCTCGTATGTTTGACAGCCCCATGTTGTTAAGATTTTCAGGCTCATGTTGGGTTTGTGCTCAGAACTAGTGGGTGGTCGAAGTCTTCTGGCTTGATTGCAGCGACATCTGTTTACACCAGTGGTTAATTAGGCCTGCAGACTGGCCATCTCTCTGTATTTTTCCTTACTGTTTCTGTGTTTTTTCTTTATTAAAAGTATTCCCTCCTAGGCTGTAAAACACAGCCCTTGGTTTTTATCTGCAGATTTATTTTTTTCTCTTAATCCACTGACCCCCATATGAGATGAGTATCAGGACATCAGCATAACCTGTCTTCAAAGAAGTAACCAAGTGTTCCAGGAAAGAATGACTTGTGCTTTTGATAGAAACTGCAGAGTGAGCACTGAAAAGGAAAGAAGAGCAGCCTGAAATTGTTTAAAACTCAGCTCAATGCAAAGTACAATACACCGTGTCTCAAGTAGCAAGAGTGGAAGGGGGAGACTGTTTTCAGGAGCCTGTGTGCTCTAAGGACAGCATCTGTATGAACAATCTGGCCTCGGTCAAAAATGAAGCACATCTTGCAGGTGATACAGCCTAAATAGGATTTGGGGAAGAACACGGATGTTTGTGAAAAGGCAAAAAGATGTGAGCAGCTACACAGCAATGGTAGGCAGCCTGAATGTCTGTCAGAGGACAGAGTGTTTCAGCTGGAGCGAGGATGATGCACACCAGCAGTCTCCAGAGGACTGGGAGTGCACAGGGAATTACAAAGGGAGGGAGTCATCTCCGTGCATGAGGAATGCAGCAAAACCTCCTCTGACTAAGCCAGCTAATGCACACTGCATTTTTTTTTTCTTTCCTGATAATCTTGTTCCATAATATTTCCTTAATAATTTAATACGTGAAGAGTAGCCCTTTTGAAAAGCATCTAAATCACCAAGTCTGACTTTCAGATGAAACCTCACCACCCTTATCCTTGACATGCACAGGGGATTTTTACCGGGTGTGACTCTTTGAGTGCTGTCTGAGAGTTGAGGGTTTTTTTCGTAACTACTAATGAATTTACCGTGTGGCACAACCCTTGGTACTGCCAAGCAACAGCTTTCTATTACTAGACTGTATGGGCCCGATCCTGAGTTACTGAAGCCAAAGCAGGATTTGGGAACAGATGTTGGCATCGAAATCTGTAGAAAGACTTAGAAATAACTATACAAAAGGGGTTAGTTGCGCTCAGAATATTGATTCATGAGCTCCGTGGTTTTTTGCATCTCTGTTCATTTTACCCAAGGAAGATCAACTGCCCAACTGGACATGTAATATATGATACTGCATTAGAACTAAGGCTGCATTTGGTCATACTCATTAATTAAACTGATTTCTCCTGTAGTGGTTTTTTTTTTTCCTAGAGAACTAACGGAGAATGATAATTAAGCATATTATGCATTCTAGGGAATGGTTTCTCCTACTGCCACAAAAACATTAAAGGAGAAAACCATGGACTAAAGCAGAAAATGAAGGAGGGGAAAAAAGAGCTGAAATTGGAGTGAGAAGGGAGGGAGCAGTTCTTCCTTCAGTTTTAACTGATTCCTTTGTGCCTTGGGATGTGTGGGGCAGTCTTGTTACAGTGCAAGAGTTGCACCAGGAGGCAAAAAAGCAATTGAAACTTCAAGGAAAGCACCCCAGCTCACAGGTACAGCTCTCTCCCTGCTAATGTACAGGTGCATGCTGCAGTAATGCAGCACCCCAGCTTTTTTAGGGCTTTGTTTTTATTTGTGACTGAACCTTACATGAAAAGGGCACTGCTCCAGAAGGTCGGTGTTGACCCCTGAGCTGGCCCGAATGGAGACAGCACAAATTCTTAGCAATGTTTAATGATGCCTTTGCTTGTAGCATGGTTACTACTTACTTGTGAGACCTGTGTTGCTCAGGGGTGGAATGAGCAGCCTTGGCTGTAGGCAGGCCATTCATTTAGCTTTTCCCAAGTTCTTGGTGCTGATGGGGTCTTTGTTTGCAAAAGGTTGGCTGCTTTGGGGGCATTATTAGGTATTTGCCTGCTTTGGTGCATGCAGGAACCGACAAAAACATCTAGGGAGAAAATGAAGATGTTTTGTGAAATCTGGTTACTTGGTGAAATCTCACAGTATTAATATGAACTGCAACTAAGAAGAGAAAGGCCAAGGATGCAATTAGAAACGAAGGAAGCATTTGACTGCCTCTTTTTTTTTCTTTTTTTTTTTTTTAAAACATGAGGGATGCCAACGTTCCAGCACACAAAATGTTGCTGCTCTTTCCTAATTAGAGCATGTGTTGATAGGCAGAGATTACCTGGCAGTCTGCAGTATTTCTCATGAATTGCCCTATGAAGTCCACTGTCTGTTCCTGCCCTCCCAGTCTCGCTGGTCTTTGATTTCTCCTTGTTCATCTTTAAGGTAGCAGGGTTTTTGAATGATCTACAGGAGACCTGGCCTGTCAGGCACGCTTTGACCATCCTTGCTTAAAGGCCAGGCTGCGCTTAGATTATGTCATGGCCCATGGCAGGTCGGTACTGCTGCAGAGAAACACAGTTGGGTTCTTTCTTCTTTAGTGCATTGCTGCCTTGTGCGAGCGGTTCGAGGGGCTGCGTCAGAGCAACGACTGTGCAGTTGCATCTGTGCTACCGTTCTGCGGGAAGCCCTTGCCCGCACCGTTCCAAAATGGGATGCGTTTTGGGTGGCAGCTCCTCGCAGACATTCAGGCTTTTCCCCCCTGTTCCTGCTGGTTTAGGAAGCTTCTGCCGGCATGCTTCCCCGTGCAGCATTTCGTGGCTCAGTGGCCGGCTGTTTCTCAGTGCTTACTAACAAATTTGGGCAAACAACGTTCAGGACTTGCAGACACATTCTGGTCAGATTGCTCTGGAGCTGCAGAGCAGAGTCTCTTGGCCAGAAAGGTCTCATTAAATCAGGCACGAGGCAACACAAGGTAGTGGTAGGATTATTTGCCTCGTGTAGCCTAATCTCGTCCTGCCACAGTGGAGCCTCTGCTGTGTGTGAAGCGTAGGAAGGAGACCTACTTGTATTGATTCGGATCGTGACCGATGCTTGGTTTGAGAATGTTTCTGGATGCAGGTTGTACTAGTTGTGTTCAGAGGAACAATCTGAGTTACAGCGTGACTATAAACTCCTGCCAAGCAAGGCCCAGGGGAGTTACAGTAGGAAACAGAAGGGGCGGCGAGTTTTCTTATGCTAGTGTAAAATTGGAGCAACCTAACAGTCAGAAGCATATAAAACTCAGACAGGCTCAGGCCTTTCACGGCCGAGCATAACATGGCAAGATCGGGACCGTGGATATCGGACTGGATGGAGCCCAGATGCTTATTTAGCAAATGTTTGTGGTTATGTCTATGGTGCCGGTGATAGCATGCACACACCCAGGCATAGGGATTGTAAACCTGCTGCGGACTTTGAGCTCAGGAAGGCAGGCACTGCTTGGCTGGGTACATCCAGGGAGCAATTACACAAGGCCAGGTCCTGCCGTGTTACAAATCAGGTGTAAAGGAGGGCAGAACGAGGCCCTGAAATTCAGTGGATCTGTGAAAGCAAACAAAAAAACCCAACCCAGTCAAAAACGTGCAAGTATTACAAATATTCCAGCTGGCTTTTGAGCAGGCTGGAGCCCACTGAACAAGTACCACTCTGCTCAGGCTGTAAAGAAAATTAATCTTTTCTTTAGTGATTTTTATTATGACTCTTGTAATTTCAAGAAGAGACTTGCTTGCTGAAGTAGAAGGACCAAATTTCAGTGCCTCGCTGCTGGAAAGTATCCAGCCAGGGGAAATTCTGGTATTAATTTTTGCCAACTTCTGAGCAATTTGCAAGTCACTTGTGGAAATTCACTAAGTGGTTTGTGACTTGCCTTGCAGACCTGGTTCAGGGCTACCTCGGTACCGCAGACAGAGGATGGGAGAGTTTGGATCTCCACAAAGGAATGGCTGATCGTAGGGGTGGAAGGGTAAAGGTGTGCAGAGGCCTCCAGATCTGGTGAAGTCAGTGGCAGTTTTTAGATTTCACACCTTTTCCTTATGTTTTAGTGACTGAGCAGAGCATTACCTGAAATATGGGTCCTGATGTTTAAACCTCAGTTAGATTGGGTCTTTTCAGTTATAGTTTTAAGAATCCGTAAAATCATCACCACCTGCTTTGGTAGATTCCCTGCTTTAATTGTTTGGGGATTTCTTTTTTTCCCTTTCTGGATTTTTGACAGATACAATTTCCAGGTTAAAGAAATCTTCCCTCTCAAAGTATCCTTCTTTACTTTTCAAGGTTTCTGGCTGATAATGGAACTTAATTTCTAACAAGACCATCATCAGCTTGATTGATCACAAATCATTACAGACCATTTTGAGCGTAATACCTAATCGAGTCATGATATTAATGACTAATAATCGCCTTTATGTTAGGTCTTAAAGCTTTATTGTCCCAAGAACAACCCGTTTAGTGGAACATGAAAGGCGTGAATGATCCGAGATGCCAGTGGGGCTGCAGCCAGAACTTGTAAGGTGTTCGAATTGCCTCACAGCAGGGATCAGGATCGCCTCACATCCCTTTCGAAAGTCACTGAGGTAACTTAAAATAATCGTCTTCTTTCCAGATAGTGCCGGGTGCCAAGCGCTCCCCCTTCCCCCAAGTCTTCGTTCGCTCCAGCATCTCCGTTTGGCCTGGTTTTTGTGCTTCGGTGGTACTGCACAGCCCAAATTAGCAGCGAGGATCCCACGGAAGGGGGCCGCCGCCTCCCTCGGCTCCCAGGTGAGCTCCCGGGGCGGGGGGCGGCCGGCAGCGCTCCGGCTCTGCTTGGGCCGGCCTGGGACCGACACGGGGTAGCAGGGAGCGGGGCCCGAGACCGCCCACGGGCGCCAGCCCCGTCGGGGAGCAGCACTGGCCCGGGGGCAGCCTAGCTCCGTCCCCCGGCCAGGTCCTCGCCGCCGGATAGCCGGGATACTTGTCATATTTGCGGTCGGGGCGCGTTGGCACCCGCCTTTGTCCCGGCCCGCGGCTCGGCGCGGGGCCCGGCGCTCCCCGGGACGCCCCGGCGACCGCGCTGCGGGGGCAGCGCCGCCCGCCCGGGGCAGAGGCACGCGTGGGCAGCGCGGAGAGCCGCGCCGGGGAGCGGGGAGAGGAGGAGGAGGAGCGGGCGGCGGGGGGAGGGGGCGGGGGAGGAAGGCCGGGGCCGAGGCGGAGCTTTGACGCGGGCCGGAGGGCGAGGAGCTCGCCGGAGCCGCCCCTGTCGTCAGTGCTGGCGGCAAGTGCTGGGAGCTGGGCTTGGTGCCTCCTCCCTCTCCTCCTCCTCCTCCATTGTATAATGCTGCGTGATCGCAGCCGCCGGGGCAGAGCGGAGGCTTAAATCCTCACGCCGCCTGCGCCTGCCTCCGCCTCTGCCGCCTCCTCCTCCTCCGCATCCCACCCGGCCACTCCCCGGAGCGGCGCGGCGAGGGAGCGACATATGGAGCGGCTCTAGGGCGAGAGTTTACGACCTCCCCCCTCCCTCCATGCGTTAGTTCTCAGGTGGAGCTGCATGTGGTGAGTGGGGCTGGGAGGGAGGGGGTTGGCTGCGGGGTAGCGGCGTGGGCTCGGGGGATGCGCGGGGGTCGCGACACCCACTCCTTCCGCCCCGGCTTCCCCAGTCATCGGGGCTTGGTTTATCTCTAGCTTTAAATTTGTGCCCGGGCCAGAGAAGCTCGGGTGGGTTGGGTGTCCTCCCCCTTTCCTCCGGCGGGGCGGGGGGGTGGGGGAATCATGCTGAAATGAGCATAGGAGGGAGAGCTGCGGAGTTGCTCTTAATACCACCCCCCATCGCCGATGCGCGGGGTTCCCGGGCCGAAGCAGGTGCGGGAGCGTAGTTGGAATATACTTTTTATCGGGGCTGCCGCGCCGGTCCCGATCGTGCGGGCGGTTGTGCTCTCAGGAGCCGTACTACAGCCGACTCGAAGGAACCGGCTTTACTCCGGTAAGTTAGAGTCTGCGCCGGGGAGCCCGTCGAAGCGGGAGTCTGCAGCTTCGCACCGGTTTCCTAACGAGAGGGGGGACTTCAGGTACCCTTAAAGACGCGTGCCGTAGTGCCAGGAAAGCTACAAGAGCCTGAGGGAGACTTTCACTCCGCTGGAGCTGACATATGGCTGGGCAGGACCTGGCCGGACCTTCCCGGGGGTTGGTGTGAGGGCGGCAGCAGGGCAGGGGATTAGAGTCTCGGGGCTTCCTTGGGAGCACCGCCAGCACGGAGGCACGGGGGAGGGGGCTTTTGTGAACAGGGTGTCTCAGCTTTTGGAAGTGATGGCAAAAAAGCTGTTTATTGGGAGTTCCTTCTGGGCAGAGGAACGCTTGAAAAAAGCACTTCTGCGATGCCACTTTCATTTAGAGTGTTGACTGCTTCACTCGTGTCGCTGTGTCCAGGGTGTGGAAGGGTAAGTTGTCCCAGAGCCTGAAAACAGGAGCGCAGTTACCTGCTGTCAGTTCTTGCGTTCAGTGGAGCACAGCTGGAAAACCTGGGGCTACTTCTATTGCAAACCTACGGAGGCGTTTGTGGTCTGTCCCTGGGACCCTTGGTGGCTGATTTACAGCTATGGGTCAGCTGCCGGGGTAAAATAAAGCAAATCTGCCTATTTCATCTCTATCGGGAGGGAGGGGGGCGGTCAGACCCTTCACCCGAACTTCATCATAGCACGTCAGGGCTGTTGTGTGTGGCAGTCGGTGTTCGGACAAGTCCAAAGCCCTTGGAATCAGGAAAGACCTGGCTCTTCTAGCCAGTGCCCGGTGAAGTCAGCAGGGTGGCTCTTGCAGTCGTCAGTGGGTGCTGGATTTAGCGACCGTAGGATACGCTCTTGCTCAAACAATGGTGGTAGAGGGCTTGGCTGCCCCCTAACATCGGTTTTATGCTGTGTTTCTCAAATGGAGTAAGTGGTTCCTATTTGTGCGAGTTGAAATGACACTGCCTTTTTTTAGTCTGACTTTCAGGGATTCACCTGCATAAAATACTCGATGTAAACGAAGGGGCCCGTGTTGTACAGCCTTCTCACAGGGTACAGAATTGAGAGAGGCACCTCAGTTTCCATCTAAGTTCACAGGAAGTTCTCGTGCGGTAAAGAAAACCATAGAAATGAATTGTGTTTTCTTAAAAGTTGCTGCTGCTTGTACTTAGATTGCTTTAAGAAGTGAAGCAGGGTAAATTGAAAGTAGCCCTTTCTGCTTGAAGCTTAAAATGCATACGTTTTTGCATAATAAGATGGTATCTTTGGAATCTGATTTAACGTAATGAGCTAGTGGTGGTGGTGGTGGAGATAGGAGGAGGATTAGCAGTTTGTGCTGCCAGACAGGTATCCGAGAGTGTGTCCTAGGGAATACTTCCATTGTCCAGGCAAGTATTGCAGCATCTAACGTAACAGCTGTAGATCATCTTCCTTTCGTGACTGATCCTACTTCCATTTAAGTTGGTAGCAGAAGCCACCCACTCCTTTACTGCAGGAACTGGATCGGACAGCTAACGAATTAAGCTAGACTTTGTGCATTTTAAAACATTGCTTTGATTTTTGTGTCAAGCTGATTTCTTTCTCTCTGAAGCTGATTTAAAACAAACAAACAAAAAAAACCTTGCTTAGCCGTAGGTACCTCAGGTTTTGTCTGTAGATGAAGCAGTCTTAGAGAGCATTAAATACGTATGTAGGTGCTGATTTATTAAGAATTATAATTGTATTCCTTTATACACCTGCTCTCTTTAATGGGAAAGATGAAATAATGACACTTTCTGAGTGTTTTGCTGGAAATAATAATGTAAATAAACCAAGCACTCAGTATTGTCTGCCTGAGAGGCATCAAGGAGTTTGAGATAATGTCCTAATACCAAGACAAACCTCAGATTTCATACTCTGATTTTTATTTTTTTTAGCTTCCATGAGGCACAACAGTTCTTATGCAATATCTAGTTTGAAGGGTTTTGCCATCATTCACACAAGCTGCTTTTATTTTTCCAATAAATTATTCATAGGGAAAAAAAAAGTTGGTTTTTTTTTTTTAGGAACTCTGACTTTTTTTCCCTCTGATGTAAAACACTCCTGGCACAGTTCATCTCCAGCAGTGCTAACACTAGACAGGTGATCCAAAATACTTGTGACTATTTTTGCTTTTATGTAACATCTTGAAGTGTAATCTGTCAAGCAAGGAGAATGCAGTACTTTGAAAGTGTAAGTAGTCTTTTGGTGATCTACTTCTTCTAAGGGCTGGGTAGCAAGAGAGACATGTTCTTTTAACTCGGCTTTTTATGTGCAACCAGCTCATGAGAAGACAACTCCAGTTGCAGCCGTTCCTTAACACGCACAGGAATCAGTGCCAGAAATGGCAGCTTTCAGTTACCAAGTCCAAAGATCAGGAGTTGTTCCAAAGGAGAGAGCAAGGTCCAGCTTAAATGTGAGCAGGTTGGCAGTAAGCACAAACCTTTAGTTTAGATGAATCTCTGGCAAATTCCATTTTCTGCATTTTTCTAGCAAGTCTGAGAACAGTGCTCATTTTCTTGGGAGGGGATATAGACACACTCACACATTTTCTGCCACTTGTTTTATTTCTAAATTCCCATCAGTCAGAGAAACCGTGCTGCCATGAAGAAGTGCCTGTTTTCTGTAAATGGAGAGAGACCTTCAACATGTGTTAGTTCTTTAATTCTTTTATAAACAAAACCAATTTTTGTGTTTCCCGTAGTGGAGGCTTCAGGGTTTGTTCAGCATTACCAGTGCAAACACTGTGACAAAAAGTGAGATAACTATGCTGATGGGCTGTTCAACACAAGTGGGGGAAGAAAACCCTTTAAATGCAGTGCTGACTTTGCTGTTGGGTGTTCTGAGCTGAACTCAAGTTGAGAAAGATGAAGTCCAAAGCAAATGTGTTTCTGGGAGACAGAAGAGATTTCGGGGAAGAAATAGGCCTGTTTGTCCCATGCCTGTACAGTACTGGTCAGGGTCCTTGCTCTCTGGCTCATAGCCATATGGGTGTTAAATGGTCCCAGAAAATAGAACCTCCATGGCCACGTTTGCTTTGCTAATGGCTCCAGTGAATGTATGAGATGCTCAGTGTCATTGCGAAGTGGCCAGGAGGAGCTGTGAAGATGTGCTAGACGTGCAACTTGGGAGATTCCTCCAGTGCAAAGGGGGATTCCTGAGCGGGGAAGAGATGAACTGAGGGGCATTTCCAAGGGAGAGTGGGGCCAGTCTCCAGGGGCATCGACCATTTTTAGAAATGGCTCTAAGGCACAGTGAAGAGCAAGATGGCTTGAAAGGACCAAAGAAGCTGGCAAGTCACCAGAGACCAAGTATTTTTGGGTTTCATGTGTCCCTTCTTTGAGGGTGAAGATGTAGGTATCTCAAGCAAGACAGCAGCCACCACCTCATCAGAGTGGCTGTGGATTCAGGCTGCTCCAGTGACTAGTAACCCATACTCCCGCTTTACGTGAGGTCAAACCATTATTCTTCCAAATAAGGGGCTGGGTTTGTTACTCTGCCCTGCTCAGTACGAAAACTGTAGGTGTTGCCATATAATGTCAGAAGCTCCCAATCTGTATAACATGATCAGTGTTCTGAGGAGCAGTTGGCTCAAGGAGGAATTTCTCATTAATATCGCTCTGGAATTGAGTTTTAAGTGGCGTTGAATGACATGAGTCTTGGTCTGTGTAATTATGAGGAGCCGAAGCCTGTTTACTTTGCCTTCACACCAGTAAGATGTATTGGATTTCATCTGACAGCTTCTGCTTCTGGTGAAGTTAGAATAAAAATTGTATTTTTAATACAGTAGAATACAGAGAGAAAAGTGCAAATGTGGTTTGTTTTCTTGAATTTTTTTTTCAACTGGGCAGTATATGGAAGTAGCAGAAGAATGAAGTTCCCTTTTCAAAGGAACTCTGAGTTGGTGGAAAGATATAAACTTGCTCGAATGATCTGTAACGAATAAAACTGTTTTCTTGATTCTAGATTTTCAATCCTCCCCCCCAGGAAACCCTTGTATTGTTTTTGAGTCATGCTCAACTTTAATGGAAACGTGACAATTATCAGCTGTTCTGTTACACTTTCTTACAGTAGACTGTAGCATTTAGTCTCTTAAAAACTATTGTCCAGGCAGGCAATAAGGGCGAGTGAACTGCGCTATAGAAAGAACCACCCATGATTGGAGGTAAACTATGCGGATATATGTTGGGGTGGAGGTTGAAAGGAGCGTGGAGGGCATATTTGAAGCAGACTGTGCAACTGCTACAGCAGGTCTGACTAGTTTGAGATGCCTAAAGGCAGATTTGTCTTAACTTCAGGTAGCTGCAAAATGAAGTTTTAAAACCTAATTCAGAAATGTATCATCATCTTCCGGTGCCTCCACGAACTCCTTACTTTTCCTGTGTTTTTACAGGCGCTACTTCACCCTCGGAAGACGTGTTTAATAGACAGATGTACACGTGCAGGCATAGCATTTACATATTTTTAAGACACTTTTCATCAAGATAGGAGACTGGCGCTTGTGCACCAGAAAAACCACAGTGTTTTTTCAACAGCGGTAACGTTTGGCTTTCCTACCGCTTTGTGTGCGTGTGTAAGAGAAGCCACTCGAAGCACTTTCTGTATAGCATGATTTGCTGCTGGTTGGTTCTTGTGCTTTCAGGGACTTGTGCCTGTCCCTCTGTCAGAGGAGGGGCTTAGACTTTATTCGTCTGGGCTGCGGTCAGAGGGGTTTTGACCGGGGCTGCTTTCATGCTGGCTGTCCCAGGGGTACAATAACCTGCTTAGGTTACCCTCCTGCGATCCAGCTCACCATCTCCTTCACCCTCCTACTCCATCTGTTCAGCAAAACTGGCTCTTCTAAACCACCCTTCCCCTTCCCCCTTTCTCCCCTGCCCCCCTCCCCCACCTAAAGTATTCCAGAAATAACTTGTGAATGAATAGGAGGAGGAGAATATTTTCTCTGTGTGTAACATACAGCGTAAAGCTTCCTGTTGCTGTTGTGCTTCCCCTCGCTGGCAGTGGAACATACGTGATACATACATGCTCTGATGGTTTGAATTTTTTTAATTGCAGGGAAAATCAGTGTAATGCTGTCTTGGGTGAGGTTGAATGGGTTGTGCCTGACTGAATATGAAATGAATTTTAGGGCACTTAGTTTCAGTTTCCTGATCTCTCTTTCTCCTGTATTTTCCACTCCCGATTTCCAAAGAGTTTGTAGTTAAGTTTGTTTGTTCTATGTTAATCGACCTGTACCAAACGTGCTTTGGAATACAGGTTTGATACACGTTGTTAAAATACGCCGTTAAAAGGGTGTTCTCATATAAATTTAAATGATTTATTTGAGAATGTTTAAATTACAGCACGTAAAAGTTATGTGGATCCCATGGTGGCGGCTCTTTCAAAGGGTATCGCTTTGGCATAGTAGTTTTTATTGTGAAATCAAGCAGGTGCCGCAAAAAATGGGGTCTCTTCAGTCTCTAACTCCAAAACTGTTACAGGTTGAGAATAGCTCAATGCAGGCCAAAGTTCCCTTTATCAGTTTTCAGGAGGCCCCTTCGTTGGACGTGAAAACACGTGCTGTACTTCATAAATGCGAGTCCAGCACACTGGCCTGAAGGGCCAACAGTTAGCATCTTGTCTAACATCACGTACTACTGTCTAAGCAAACTTCCACCTCAAACTGCCTTGTTTTGGGGGTTTTTCACTCATGGTGAAGAAATGTCCAACAGCTTTTCTACCCCTTTAAGAGAAACTTGGGGTTGAGTGGGTGCCTCTTCACAGAATATGCTTGTTTGCAGGGCTGTGTTCATTTCATTTAAGCCAAAATGTTGAAAACAGCACATACGCCGTATAGCTGCTTTTAAAAAGCCCAGGGAAACACCTTGCTTTTCTTCTCTTTTAACTCTCAGTAGCAAGAAACTGGTTAGCAAATAAAACCTACAGGCCAGAAATGAAAATGTCTTGTCATTGCTGGGATGTATGTTGCGTTTTGCAGTCTGCCTTTCTTTAGAGGGTTTTTTTTTCCTCTCTCCTCTTCTTCCCCCCTGCCATTGCTGCTTTTCAGTTTGACTGAGATAATTTATTCAACACTGTTTTCAGAGCAATAACCTACTTTTTGACAAACCATTCAGTTCCTCTCCACAGTAGCAAGGGTATTTTTTCCCCCATGTGTTTATTAAGAGTCTACAGCAAGGGGGAAAACCAGGTATCTTTGGGGAAAAGATGCTACAATTTGCTTGAAAGCAAGGACTCTATTCAAGCAATTATATAAACGCAAGAAAAACTCTCATTATACACAAAGGGGTCTCGTCTCTCTTGGATGCACGCACAGTTCTCATTAACCTTTGTAGGAATTATACACATCCAATGGAGATGGGTCTACAATAACTCAGTCCCTACATACACTAAAAATATCATCTAGACCATGACACGTGTGTGCCAATAGAGATGTCTTGTACAATGTAACACAGCGCTGCTGTAATCTATTGTTCAGAATGATG
The DNA here is from genome assembly GCA_027925045.1 of Hypotaenidia okinawae. NCBI lineage: Eukaryota > Metazoa > Chordata > Aves > Gruiformes > Rallidae > Hypotaenidia > Hypotaenidia okinawae. The sequence goes on along the minus strand of BSDF01000003.1, from coordinate 13,532,670 downwards.
TTGCAGGGAAGAAGGGATGTATAGCTGGTCTTGCTATTTCATCATTCTCCCTTAGAGTCTGACCGGTAGCATCTTGTCATTACAGGCATGTAATTTTAGCAGTGAAAAAGGAGTGTGTGTTTGCTAGCCTGTGTCGCTTTCTGGTGGCCATCTAGCTCTTTCAGAATGGTTTGAATTTAATTTACAAGTATGTTTCTTAGCCAGCACTTTTGCTGTGCCTGGTGCCTGCCGGCTCTGCAGTGAGAAGAAATGGAGGGCAGTCAGCCCTTGGCTGAATTGGGCCCTGAAGCGGTACACAGCCGTCTTAATTGCTGCTGCTCCACTGCTTAAAGAGATTATATCCCTGGTTCTTTCAGCGTAGAGCTGTGCGCACTGGCTCCGATATGGCTCCTTGCTCACTGATGGGGAGGTTTCCTCGTGCCCTGGTCCTGCTTCTTGGACCGGTATCTCCTGCTCCTGTGCAAGGATGCCCAGAGTATCGGACTTGTGGGAAGAAACCATGATGTGGAGTAGAGGGAGCTTCTTGGCTCATCCCAGGGAGCCTTGCACGTAGAAGCCTGTGCATTTTTTTCGGGTGACAACAAGCAGAGTCTGCTGAATAATCAGCTAATCACGTAGTGCAGTCCAAGGAGCTGGCCTAGTGCTGTGCCTGGTTTTATTTACTGCGGCTCTGATTTCCTGCTCCTGATGCCCAGGTGTGTAACACAGCTCCTAGTCCCTGAGCTTTTGATATTGGCAGCAGAGTTGCTCAGCCTGTGTGTACACAGCACGGTATGATTTGATTCATGCTTGGCAGGCCTGGCTGCTTCCTTAATGCTGATAACCACGTGGAGAACTGAATTTCAGAATAACCTTGCCCGAGCTTTTGGGGTGGCTCTTGGAGAGTTTCAGCCAAGCTGATCTCTGAGGAGGAGGCTGCCATGGTGAGACCCATTGTCTTCTCACCCATTGTGAGAAGACAATGGGTGCAACCATCCTGGGGAAGGATGTAAGGAAGATTCCACAGAGAGGTGATCAAGGAGATGGCAACTTTGTCATCTTGATGAAAATCTCTCTTTACCCTGTGACTAACAAAACCGCTCCCGGTAGTGGGAAGTGGGGAATCATTCCTCCACCCTGGTCTGGCTCAAAGCAGGTACTGCTGGGGTTGGTGGTCAGCAGGGCTGCATCTGCACCATGCCCACAGAGCGCTGAGGCAGCATTGACAGTCGCAGAAAGCTTGTCTCTCAAAGCTTTTCCAGTTAAGGACAAGACCAAAAAAGGACAGGCTGGGGTCTTGTTTGCATCTGCTGGGCACTGTTGCAAGGATGCTGATGGGAAGTCCTGTCTGAAGCAGAACATGTGAGAATTGACATTTTGGCTGCGTGAGACCTTTAAGATAGAAATTACTTCTGGGCAATCCAAACCCGTTCTTTTTTCCCGTAAAGACAGCTGCCTTCCTGTCTGTGAATAAAACCTAGTTTGAATAAATTTTCTAGCCCTGGTATGTGATGAAGCCATCTTCCCCCCTGTCTTGCTCTGTACTGATAAGAAGTTGTCGGAGTCGCTCCGAACTTTTGCTCTGGGCTTGAGCCTGGCCGCTGGTTTGAAATGCGCCCAGCTCGCTTTCCACGCAGGGAACCTGTGCGGTCTTGTTCACCTTCTCATTCTGCCAGGCTCGTCTTTAATGGTTTAACGAGCGAACAAGTGCTTGTCTGATTTAAACTCGCATTATGTTCTGCTACCCTGATAGAATTCCTAATATTATAAACACCCTTAATAACATGGCTACAATCTAGAAAACCTGCTCCTCTTTTTCCAAACAATTACTTAATGAGGCAGTAATTTATTCTAAGCTATATTTATTGGAGCCCGTTCCGGCTTTATCAGACGTACTCTGTTTGGTGTGTACAGTTAGTCAAAAACATTAAAACCGCTCCACTTCTTGCAAGGGAACATGTTACATTTAGCAAACTGACAGCATTAGAAACTGTTTCCAATTTAATAGAAGCATATGTTTCCTGCAAGACTTAACGCTCACTACAGAGTCGGAGATTGCCTTAGACTGCGGCTTTGCCTTTTTTTAGCGTGGTAGAAAGGAGCTGGAAACTGAAGGCAGAAGTGGGGTTTGTAGTTGTGTTTTTGGTTGTTTTGCTTGCTTTTGTTGGTTTGTTGTTTTTTTTTTTTTCAGAGAGCCTCCTAGCAGGGCTTCCATGGGCTGCAAGTTTAAGAAACTATCAAGAAAGTAATGTGGGCGGCACATGTAGAGCTCTCACTCAAAACGCAGTTTCTGGTCATTAACAAACAGCCAGAGCTTGCTTTGCCCTCTGGGCCTCAAATAGTACAGTATGCAACAAGGGAGAGCAGGCAAGGCATGAGGATGGAAACAGTAGGATCAGATTACAGTTTCAAAATATTGCTGGAACACGTTGGCTGGCGTTACGCTATTGACTGGCTTTATAATTGCATTGCTTATTTGCTGGGGAAGGCTTCACCTTACTTTGTGATTAACATGGATGCTCCTTCGGGCACCTGGGACTCTGGGCTCAGAGTACCACAGTCAAGGCCCACAAGAGCTGTGGGACTTCAGATGCTCCTCAGACGAGGGTCTGAGCGATGTCATGTCTCTTGTTTGCTCGGAGGTTTCCTTGCGCAGTCACTAGCTAATTCCTGCCTAGATTAGCCTCCAAAAGCCATGCACTGTGGTTTTCCTTCTTATTTTGGTTTTAACTTGAGACTAGAAAAGACCACTGTCACTCAGCTTGCTGCCTGCTCTCCCCCAGCCTTTACCTGTGGGTGCCTAAAGCAGGGGGCTGAGGCTGCGTTTGTGTTTCTTGTTAGATGCGAGAGTGAGGTGCTTCCCTCCAGGGCAGTGAGCAGCTTTGCTTGCCTCTCTGCTGCTTCTGGAAGAGCCAAGGTTCACCCACAGGAGATGGGAAGAGTTAGGTCCCTATAAAATACATGTGAAAAATACATGTGAAAAATACCTGCCACTTACTGCTGGCACAGCCAGCCTTGCAGTGAAGGCTTGCAAACATAAAAACAATTCCCTGTACTCTCTGGAAGCACAGAGCTACCCAGGAGGCCAATTTTTTGATATAGCTCTAAAGGAGAGTTTTGTAAGTGCTTATTAAACCTCACTCAGTTGGAAAAAAAAAAAAGCAGCAGCCAGAATTAATGTAAAATGTGTCAGGGAACACAAACCTTGTAAATGGGGAATGTCTGGGCACTGGGTCTGGAGAGGACAAGAAACCTCAGCACAATTCCCTGTACCTCTTGTCTGGGGTTGGGGAGTTTGCTTCCTAACTCATGTGACATGAGACCCAGTTCTTACCCGGCAGGGTTTTTGGGAGTCCCAGGCACCACGGATGCATTACATTCGAACAAGTAGAATCTGCATCAGATCCCAAGAAGCAGTCTTGCAAAAAAACCCCACCCTGAGCCCCTAAAACCAGCCAGCAAACCCACCCCACCCGGCAGCGTACAAATCGTGAACCAGCTGCAGCATATTGAACGTAGCTGGGCGTCACTGCGTGGTACATGCCGTACCAGCTCCTGGGGATGCTGCCATGCCAGAATGTAAAGACCCTGATGTCAACAGATGAAATCTTCAAGGAGGGATGATTTTTATCACATGGTAGCTGTCACCTCTGAACATCCATGTTGCTTATTTGGTCCAGTCCTGGAGTTCAACCTCAGTATCTAGGCTGTTCAGCTTTCCTCCTTGTTTTCAGTGAGGCTGGGAGAAGGTGCCAGATTTATACTGGCATTCCTCTCCACTGTTGCCTTCATTTCCAGCTTTGAATGGGAGGAGAATGCCTGTGTTCTCGAAGGGCAGACCATATCCTGGCTGCTGGGGCAGGTTTGCTTTGCTTTGCCAGGATCCTGCAGGCTAAGGAGCATCGCTCTGTCGTGGGTGAGCCTGTGGTCCTGCCCCAAAGGTGTCTTCCCTCTCCTTCTCACTGCTACAGCCTTGGGGGTTGTGGAAACAGGGATGGGGAAAGAGTTTTACCTGGTTTGCCTCTCTAAGGGCTAACTCTGGGGGCTGGTTCTGAGTTCAGGTGGTGGTCCCTCAGGCTAGATCTGGAAGCACTGAAATACCTCGTAGTAGCCCGGGCTGCCTCTGTGAGCTGAGAAGATCTAGCCCTCATCTTGCCAGTTGAACCCAGTTGGCACAAAAGGCCTTTTTATTTTGGTCCTGCAGCTATCTATGCCAAATCCTGATCCTGCTGAAGTCAGTAACAAAACAGTCATTGACTACCGTTGGGCCAGGATACAGCCAATGCAACCCTCAAGGATGAGGAGTGAGGGATGAAGAAGAGGAAAATAATATTTTGTGTGCCAGAAGTGACACAGCGAGCGCTTGCGTAACTTCCTGGTTAGAGTGTCTGAGAAACCCTGGAGAGGTTCATTTACACCTGAGGTTAGGGAAACTTTGTTTTGGGAATGAAATGTGCAAATGCAGTACTTTCTTTGAGGTTTAGGGGGCTTTTGTGTGTGGTTTTTTCTGCGTGTGTGAAATAGTGTTTTGTTCTTAATTCCTCCAAGTTGCCTTTTTCACTCTTTTCTTTTTTCCTCCCCTGGTTTTAATTACGCAAGATATTTCATAAAGTAACCGGTCCTGCTTTAAACTCTGCACAAGCCCCTGCCATGCTCACAGCTTCTCAGCTGCATGGGGAGGAACACTTGTGGACTCTGGATGCTTTTACCTTTTTGAGGGATGTGGTGGTTGTTGGCAAAGCGAACCTCTCTCTGTTTAGCTGTTTGTCCTCTAGACTGATGGACTGGTGTAAATACGTGAGTGGAAACCTGACTTTGTAAAGATCCTTTTCCACCATCCCTCTTGGTGTTCGATTCTTCTTTTCCTTCCTGCCTGCCTTGGTGAGCAGGGAGGGACTGGTGGGTTGTGGGATTGATTTCCAAGAAAAGCTCTCAGTCTTGAGAGATGTTTTAAACCAAACTGTTAGAAGCCTTTGAGAGTTAACATTAAAGGGTATTTTTATTATTGGGGAGATAACCAAATCACTTTACCCCTCTGTCTCTATGTATCTGGTGCATCCCTATGCTGAACTCCCCAGTTATTAGACTTCAGAAATAGTCCGGTGGTGACAAGGTATAATGTCCAAAGTAGAATCGATAAATACAATACTCCTCTCTGACGATGTGATGTGTGCGTACCTCTGTCCTCTGGAGAGCGAAGGATTCGTCACTAAGTGGGCTCGGAGACATAGGCAGGCATTGCACAAGCTTTTCTGTGTTTAATCAATGATGGTTGACTCCAGAGAACCACCCGCTCCAGGCTGATTATCTCTTCTGCTAAGCCCCAACTGCATTTTTTTAACTCTGTCTGAAGAGCATGCAGAGCTAATAAAAGGAAACTAAATGACATGCAAATGAAAAAAATATATATTACTTCTGTTTTTCAATTAAGAAAAGCCAATTCCCAAACAATGCTAGGGTTTCTCTGGCTCTGAGGCGCGTGCAATTGCCCTAAATGGGCAAAAAAAGCAAGTTAAATCTTTCTCCACAACAGTGGTTCAGCTTCTGGGTCTGGGTCTTCCAGAGCTGGAGCCAACTGGTGGATAATATTTGGAGAAGATCTCCAAGTCAGTTCCCCTGTCCCAATCCCCAGATAAATGCAGTTTTTCCATTGCCTTTCTCCAGCTTTTTCTGGTTCCACATACCTAAGTAATACTGAAAACTTTACTCGCATACCAAAACCCTGCAACACCCTGCACTGAAACAACAACAACAAAACAAAGCGACATCCCATCTCCGCTCCTCAGCGCTTGGCCCCAAAATGATGTTTGCTGGCAGATGGGTGGAAATGCAGCAGAAATACTTCTGCCTGGGGTTGCTGCTCAGCCAAAAGGTGCACGAAAGACCCTTGGTGGGCATGACCCCTTGTTGCTGCCTGTCTGGTCATGCGATTTGGTGGGTTCCTGTTGTCTGCCCGTGTCCCCATTAGGGCCATGTGGCTCGGTAGGTAGGGCAGCTCTGCCTTCTGATGCTTGGGGAGGGTATGGTGTAACTCACACTACTGATCTTTGCCCAGCCCCATCTGTGAGTTTGGGGGTTTAGGTCTCCCAGCTTTGGCTGGAAAGGCTAGGAGCAAAGCTTCTGAGATGAACAGAACTGAACCACAGCAAATGCTGGCATGGTACAGCTTGCTTTTTTTTAATTGTTTTTTTAATGTTGTTCAGTATCTTAAGACCTACAAAATCAGTCTCGTCAGTGGAGGCATGAAGCTGTTGGTTGAAGGAGGGAAGAGATGGTTTGAACTGAAAAGAGTAAACAGGCAATCGTTGTCTTAAGCTGTGGCAGTCAGGAACTATAAAATTCCTTTATGGACATCCAGAGAAAGGCTCCCAAGCCCGAAGCCCGCCTGCTTTTGCTAACTCTATCAGTTGGTCTAAAAAGATACCATCTCCTTGCTTTGCTTAGAATGAATAAAGTGATTTATGGAAACTGGAGGAAAATGTTTTTACAATTCCCATTTGCATACTAGAGGAGAAGGGGGATAAAATAAAACTCTTATACAGCCAAGAGTCTGGAGGTGCTTGTTTGAGCCCTCTGTTTGGGGGAATAAAATCCCCTTGCTTGGGCTGGCATCCTGCTTTGCCACGTTCATGGTTAAACTTGCTTCAGAGAGCGTTTCTGGGGAAAAGGAAACTGAAAGCTGCCCTGAAACGCTACTAGGTGAAATTGGGAGTTGCCTGATCTGTTTTATCTTTTAAAAAGGACAAGTTCTGAACCAAGCTATGTGAAGACTGAGCGAGATATGAAAGCTTGAGAGTCATACATACAGGAAACCTTGAATCACTTCTAAGCTTCCTGGAAAATGACGTCATGAGGTTATTGTATTTACTAATGATGATCCCGCCGCTCTGACCAATCAGCTGAAAAAAATGTCTTAACTACCAGCACCTCAATCTCGGATGCAAATGGTCTCAATTGGGTTAATTTGAGATGCCAGGCGACTTCCCCTGAGGATAATAATTAATTATCAAGCACGGGGAAGGGAGTGTGGCCACCCAAATGGTCTGTTTGCTTTATCACGGGGCAGAAGCCTTGCTCTGTGCGGTATTTTTACACGTTTCTTGCGGAGCCCGACAAACTTCAAAACTCTCCTAGTCCCCAAGCCATTTAAAAGTCTCTCCTTTAAAAATAGAGCATTGCAGAAGGAGCATAGGTATGTCTTTAGGACAGAGTCTGTCTTTTTTCAGGGGGAGGAGAGGGTAGGGAGGGACAGAAAGCTGCCGGCTTTCATCCTAACCCATTGCTGCTTTGAAAATGAGCTGGACTTGAGCAGGAGTTTCGATTCTTGCTAGCCTGATCCTCCCTTTCTTGCTCTGTCTGACCTCAGTGGAAGAAGGCATGTCTGTTGTGAACATTTGAACAGTGAACAGCCCCCCGCCTCGTGCCCCAGACCCACGTGCACGGCTCTGGAGTAGTCCATGGAAGTGACACTAGGGAGCAGAGAAAAACCAGACTTCGGCAGCAGTGCTAAATTTCAGAGGTTTTGTTCACCCAAGATTCCAGGCGCGGGGATTGCTGGTAGCCAGCCAAGGAGCTTGGATGGTAGCCTACCCGTTCCTCAGCTCCGCTCAGCTTGTTCCCTCCCCCTGCCTTTCTTTTTTTAATTGCATAATATGCTAGAAAATGATCTGGATTTGGGACTTATTTTTAACCAGAAGAGGCTCACTTCACCCAATCTGATTTTGGATTTAACCTCCAGCAAACGCCTTCTGAAGCTCTTTTCTTCTTTGCATTGAAACCCCAACTGACTTCTTTTGCCCTTCTCCCGCTTCAGAAGGGCTCTTTGCTTTTAAATGCTTCTTCAGACGTTCTTGGGGCTGTTTGTCCTTAGCTACTGCGGGACTGGTGTATGATGATCAAATTGGTGTTAGACCTGCCTGGTGCAGTCATTTTGCAGGCGTGGATCCTGTTGGGGAACTGGGAATTGTGCTTGGAGAAGGCGAGTTTTGTCTCCTAGACGATAGCTAGGTGATAGCTTCATAATAAAGCTTGTACAAGAAGAGTCAGGTTTGGGGTTAAAAATCTATTTATATGCCTGCTGCAACTTCTCTTTGGGTAGCTGGGGCTGCAAAGCATCTTCTACTTCTTTTTCATCTTTTTTTTTTTTTAAATGAGGCCACTATCTTCATGCTGTTGTATTAGCATTTAGTTAAATGGAGGGAGGGCTGCAGGGCTTAAGAGGGGGTTCTTTGTGATGCTGGTAAAAAGGCAGTGGGGTTAGTGCTCCCAAACCTCACTGCTGTACCTGGAAAAATGAGAGGGGAAAGTCAAATGTTTGCCCTGAGATGTGGAATCAGGACAAGCCCAGGGCACTTGCTCCCTTCTCCTGTCTCTGCAGGGCTTTTTCTCTGACAATTTGATGCAGCCTGTGGTACCAGCAAGTGAAGTGTAGTAATTGTGTGCTCTCCTCCTAGTTTTGAGTTGGATGTGGTAAAATAGCTTATCTGGTAACCTGGGATGGTGCAGGTAGGGGTGGGATCAGAGGAAACCTGTTGTCTCACTGGCATTGAAAGAAGTGCAGCATCAGCAAGTAATCAAAGTTACTTCAGCAGACCAAACCTGTGCTGCTCACCAAAGGTGGGTGGTGGTGTGGGGCAGAGGGTTTCTAACCCTCGCACCCTCCCCATTCAGGTTGTGCATTTGTCACAGCACAGTGATTCCTTCATTCCTCTGCATTTGGGGGGATCTTGGTGTTACAATATTGGTGACAAAACAAGGCTGGCACTGTGCTGTGCAGAGCAGCATTTCTAGGTGCTCTGAAACGCGCTGGAAGAGACAGCACTGGGGATTGAACTGCCCTACTTACTCTTAGCTCAGAAATGATTGATGATGTGGGGCAAGTTTGGTAAAATTCCCTTTGTCTCCCTCTTCAGAATCTGCCGCCTGACTGGGAGAAAAGCACATGCATTTATGCTGATTTCGGTTTCTTTCAAAAGCCCTACGGCAGTCTTTTGTTCTCAAATGAAACCTGACATGGATGTAGTCCTGAGTGAGAGACGTGCTTTATGGGGGAGAAGTGAAGGCAATGTGTGCATCTGGAGCAGTGCAGCCCTGTGCTGGTTCACAAGCCTTTCTGTCGATGGCTAGCAAGCTTCTGAAAGCCTTACCAGAGGAAGCCAGGGCTGCTGGCATTGCCTTAGCCAGGCAGAGGCGGAGGAGAGGATTTCAAACACTGCTGGGTGAAAGTGCTTCCTGTCCCCAGAAGAGCAAGGGGGCAAGAGTGCAGCTCACCCCAGCCCTCTGCAGAGCTGCCCTTACTCCTTGTGCAGCTGAGGACGTCGTAGATCCCCCAGCACAAAGGGAAAGCTAAGGGTAGCTGCTCCCTGGGGGCACTGCTCAGCGCCTCCGGAGACACCGAGCTCCTGCAGAGGTTTTGGAGGAGGATGGCCCCATCCTCAGATTGGGATACTGTCAGGGTTGAAGGCCCTGGCTGCAGCAGCACAGTGTAGGGCAGGGAACGGCCTCGGAGACTGTCGTCTTCATCTCTAATGTATCTGAGTGTCACAACTGCATTTCCTGCTCTAGCCATTTAGTTCTTACACAGTCAGCTAAATAAACCCAGGAGGTCACATCCACATATATCCCAGCATACCAAAGGGTTGCATCTCCTGACTTCACTGGGAAGGTTTCTCTTAAGTGCACAACTGCTTGAGCCTCATTCCCTTTCCCCTGCGGACAGACTTTTGAATAAAAATGGAACCTTGCTGTAAGGACCTCAGCATGTGATGTGTGTACCCCCAGAGATAGGACTGCCCCCTTAAAGGAACGCTCGGTACGGTGTCTGTGCCTTGTGCACTGAGGCACAGAGATTCAGGGACCTTATATATAGATCTGTATATGTTGCTTAACATATGCAAGAGTAAAATTTGCTGCCAGGCGTGCAAGGGCTTGAGTTTTATAGATGCTGTTTGAGTTCCCGCTTGGAATTGCCAGTGTAGCTGTGCGTGAGCACAATAGACCAGGGCACTGTGTTAAGGTGGCTTCTGCTTCCTCATCACACTGCTGTAGGCCAAGCGTGAGCTGCTGCCCAATTTCCACTTGTGACCGTTCAGGGTGCATGAGGCGAGGATGGGGCAGCCAGTCTGTCCATACTGCGTGGGCTGGGGTGGTGACTCGGAGGAAGAACAGGCTTCACCAGCTTCACCGATGTCTTCTCTTTCCTTTCAGATATATGTTGGGGAAAGGAGGAAAGCGGAAGTTTGATGAGCATGAAGATGGGTTGGAAGGCAAAGTGGTGTCTCCTACTGACGGTCCCTCTAAGGTGTCTTACACCTTACAGCGTCAGACTATCTTCAACATTTCCCTTATGAAACTTTATAACCACAGGCCATTAACCGAGCCAAGCTTGCAAAAGACAGTTTTAATTAACAACATGTTGAGACGAATCCAGGAAGAACTCAAACACGAAGGCAGCTTGAGGCCCGTGTTCGTGACCGCTTCGCAGCCCGCCGACCCTCTCAGCGACAACTTCCGCGAGGCCCAGCCGGCATTCAGCCACCTTGCCTCCCAGCCCCTGCTCCCCACTGACTTCGTAAGCACTACGCCCCTGGAGTCTTGCCTCACCCCAGCCTCTTTGCTCGAGGACGACACTTTTTGCACTTCCCTGACTGTCCAGCACGATGGTCCGACAAAAACGCCACCTCCTGCTCTCCAATCAGTAAAGGACAGCTTCTCCTCAGCCTTGGACGAAATCGAGGAGCTTTGTCCAGCACCTACCTCCGCAGAGGCAGTAGCAGTCGAAACAGCAGCCGATGACTCTAAAGTCCACCCCAGCGAGTCCAACGTTCAAAAGCCCGAGGGCCTCCCGGAGAGCAGAACAGCCGAATCGAAACTTATGGACTCGCTACCTGGCAACTTTGAGATAACAACTTCTACAGGTTTCCTCACAGACTTGACCCTGGATGATATTCTGTTCGCTGACATTGATACATCCATGTATGATTTTGACCCCTGCACGTCTGCCACGGGGGCTGCCTCAAAAATGGCTCCCGTCTCAGCAGATGAGCTCCTAAAAACTCTCGCTCCGTACAGCAGTCAACCCGTAACTCCAAATCAGCCTTTCAAAATGGACCTCACAGAACTGGATCACATCATGGAGGTGCTCGTTGGGTCTTAAAATATAGAAATATAGCAACCTTCCTTTTTTTTTTAATTTTAAGTACAGGTATATACACTTGGTAGTATTTCCATAGTCCCTCCCACCCCCCGATTCACAGCACTGTGCATGCGTCCTTGCTTGCCTTTTTTGAAAAGAAAAGGATCACACTAGTTTTTGCTTCGAGCAGAGTTGGAGTGCCTTCATCCATGTATGACCACTTCTAATGTATTTTTGGTTTAAAGTGGTTCCTCAAGGAAGACCGAATATCCTGCTATAGGAAAGAATATGTATTGTAGACAACGTTACGTTATTACAAAAAAAGAAGAAGAAGAAAAAAAAAAAACAAAAAAAAAAAAAAATTGTAACAGCTAAGCACAAGGATTATGTTGGGGAAAGCTGTAAATTGCATGTGCATATTTGTCTATTTTTTCTATAAGTTTTATTGCGAGAGGTAAAAAATTTTATTATTTAGATAATCTCAATACCATTTTAGCCCTGTATAGGTTGACTTAGCAATTCAGCCTTTTGGAGGCATTAACCTGCTCCTCTTTAAGTGTTGCATTTACATGGCTGTTTAGAAACTGCTGCCCAAATTTATTTTATATTTTTGTACAGATTCTGCAGTTTATGATATTGTTTTTTCTAAAAACAAATGCTGTTTATACACACAAAAAAATAGCTATTTTGATAGGATTTGCTCACATAGTTCCTGCATAATTCAGATGTACAAGAACCACTTGTACTTTTATACAGAGTTGTAATGTTTTATATGTGTATGGTGCAAAGAGAAAATTGGATCAAATAAGTCTGCAGTCGGTTTCCCTGAATGCAAACAACAAAAGTGCTTTAAGAAAGGGCTGGGAGCTGCTTCTGCAGGAGTTTCACAAGTGTTTGCTCCCTGCTGTACCCACTGCGCACTACTGTGATTCCTGAAACTTAGAGCCATGTCCTTTTCCAACACGTATGTGAAGCAGTTGGCAGGAAACAGTTGTGGAACTTCACCCGAAGTGGCTGCAGCCTCCCTGCCCCCAGCACCCCCGAGACCTCCCCCTCCTCTGCATCCCCCTTTGCCGGGGCATCCATCCCGCGTGACGTGGAGCGCCTTAACGCGGCGGCGGGTCAGCACTTCCTCACCCGAAAGCTCCTGGGAATGGTTCTGGGGGGAGGACGTGCCCATCGCACACCGAGAGCCAACCTTCCTGACCGACGGGTGTTCGCGTGGAGCGGGCGGAAGACCGGCGTTGACGGCCTCTACTCGCCCTTTCTTGGAGCATTTCTCCTTCCCTCTCCCACCTCACTGTGCTAAGTGCTGAAAGAGGCAACTTCAGTATTACTGCAGTGAAGCTCATCTCGTACCTGCACTGGATGGACTCGCTTTAATATCCATTGCTGTCGAAACTGGAGCCAGTCGTGTTACATCACTTGGCATCTCGTATAGGGTTGGTTTCTTGTATCGACTGTGTTACCTGCTTTACACTTTATAGACCCGTTTGACGACGACTATACAGACACAGCTTTTCTATGCATGGTCCCGTTCCCCGAGACACCCCAGAAGTCTTCTCGTTACTGCACCGATAGCGTTTTTAAGTTCATTGTGCTGTACATTTAATTTAAAAGAGAAAAAAGAGAAAAAAAAAAAAAAAGCCAGAAGTTTGCGATGTATCATGCCTCTTGCTGAAGTTGCTCTGGCATTTTAGCTCTCCAATGGTACTTTAGCTGTCGAGCACCGGTTACAACCTATATTGTTGACATGCCTATGGCTTCTTTAGGAATAACTTTTATATTTATTTAAGAAATTTTAAATTATGTTTTCCGTCATTTGGCAATATTCAGTCAGTTCTGCTCCCTTCTTGTCATGGATGAAATTGGGTCTTGGCTGCCTTGTTAAGGAGGCAGCTTTTATGAATGGGCACTTTAAAGCGGGCCACCTGTATTTATTAGCGTAGAGCTGGGTAGCTGTGACAGAGACACGGGCACGGGATAGAAGCGACTGTGTTTTGCAATGAAGGAACTCTGAATCAAAATGAAATGCGTCATGTACAATTACAAACTGTGCTTTTGGCTCCTGATTCATCTGCTGGGGTGAGATGTGGGGCTGGGGGAGGAGGAGGGGAATGGGCTGGGGAGGGGGTGTGGGTGGGGTGGGGCGGGGGGTTCTTGCTTTTTTTTTCCCCCGAGCCAAACTCAGTGAAGCAGCAGGATTGCTCATGGACGTGCAGGCGTTTCCATACACTGACAGCAAAAACAAAACAAAACAGACAAAAACCCAGTAAGTTATTGCTTCAAAGAGAAAACCCATTGACCAAGCATAGCTTTAGGGACCAGCAGAAGGGGGAGAGGAGATGGGGGGAACACACAGCGCTCTGCCTCACACCCGGCAGCAACTGGACCTTGCTCAGCCCGTCCTCAGCCTGTGTGGGGAAACAGCTGTGCCAGATTCTGCACCTCTTGTAAGCGAGGTGGTGTTAGCTGGGGGGAGGGCCTCAGTGCAGACCTGTACGCATGTGCTGGAGCTGCCCTTGCCTTGGGATTACTTCTGTGTTTAAGCAAAGGCCACGTGCTGGTCAGACGTTCACCTCTGTGCCAGTTTGGGAGCCGTGCTGTGCAAAGTGAGGTGAGCTGAAATGACACATGGGGCAGGAGACCTGCTACCACTCGGAGGATGATGTCTGTGTGTCCTTGGTGCTGGGGTGGAGGAAATCCCATAGGGTGTGAACATAGCTGAGTTAGGGGGCTAGGCTGAAGGGTTGTGGGGCTGGTGCTGGTCTGGCACCTCGGCAGGCTGCTGAGGGAAGGGCTCAGCCATGGCTTTGCCATGCTCTGAGCAGCAGCCACATGTGGAACGTCTGCGAGACCTACACCAGGGATGGAGGTTGACGTTAATGTGCAATGAAGTGACAAGATGGGAGCAGAATAAGAGAGCTTTGGATTTGAAGTGATTTTTTTTTCCTCTTTTTGTTTTTCGTAAATTATTTATTTTTTTTCCTTCTGTAAATATATTTATTTTATTGTGAAGCTAACAACATCTGGATTGTAACATGTACAGAATGTATGGTAGGAATGTATTCTCTTGTAGGAATGTAAATCTGTATGAAAAAGGGTATGGGAGCCAGATTCCAAGAAAACAAGTCGAGTTCCAGGCAGGATATGCACGTTCGCAGGACTTCATTTATGTTTGCCCCACTCTTTTTCTGATATGGGTCTGGTGGTTTGAAATATGCAAAACAAACAAACAAACAGAAAGAAAAGGTATGGATGTGGGACAGTTTTTTGTTCAAAATTAGTTGTGGTTGGGCTCCTACCCCCGTGGCTTCTCGAGACTGGCCTCCCCTGCACACTGCTGGGAGCAAACCCAATCATCTCCAGCGTGCTGTCCTGGTAAATGTTTGAAAAAAGGTGATTTTATTTTTTTAAAGTATTTTTTTTAACCACACAAGGGAAGCCCAGCTGAAGTCCCTGGGGCTGGATGGCTGAAGAAGGTTGCAGGGTGCTACCTCCGGCCCCAGAAGCTGCACCAACAGTGGCCACAGAAGGTAAGGCCAGACAGGAACCCACAGCCGCATGTGCAGCAGAGGGTTTGCTGGAACTCCCCACACTGCTCTGCGCATCCCACTGGCCCATCCTCGGACACGCCAGGTCCCCAAAGCCCTTTATGCAAAGGAAGGGGGGAAACCTCCACCTTCACCAGAACGTTGTCCAGCAGCCTCGTGTTTCGATGCACCGACCTGGCACCTTCCTCGCAGCCAGCTGGAGCAGCAAGAGCGCAGAGCCACCGGCGGAAGCGATGGCCAGAAGGATTAGCTCGGCCCTGCAAAGGTAATTTGGTTTTTCCCTCGATGCCGCGTGGCGACAGCCCCAGTGGTTTGAAACCAGTGGTTTGGATCCAAAAGTTTACACTTGTATGGCCATGAAACCGAGTCAATCGGCCCGGGTCCCGGCTGATGAACGGTTTGATTCACTCCTGCATATTGTGACCTTCCTGTTCTTGTTCCAGGGTTCCTTTCGGTTCGGTTTTGGGGTTTGTTTCCCACCCTACACCCCCCCGCCCCCCATCAGATTTCAGTACCCTGCTTCTGTGCAAGTTGCTTTCAGTGCTTCTGTTAATTAATGAGACTGAACGTTTTTAAATAAATTAGGGGTTTTTTTAAGCACTTTTTTCTGAGAATAAGCCTAATGCAAGTTCTGGAACCTCTTTGAAAAACACAAATTGCAGATAAAAAAAAAATCCCACCCTCGACTCTTAACCCAGTTCCAAGCGTAATCCGTACTAGCGCCTGGAAAGGCCGAGATTCTGGAAAAGGTGTAAATAGTGTGACATGTTCAGTGCATGGTTGTTTGAACAGGGCTTGGTAATTGTAAAAAAAAAAAAAAAAAAAAAAAAAAGAAAAAAAAAACAAAAAAAAAAAAAAGGCTGTATTTCCCCTCCCCTCCCACAGACCTTAGAGCTGTGCCTTTTCTATGCAATATTACAGACATATACATCTGAAACCAGATTGCTGTATTCACATGTAGGTATGGGCTGTAATCGAAAAACAAACCACAATTGGACAAATGTACATGGAAACGAGCAGTCTTACTTTTGTAGTTTTATATTATACAATAAACGATTAAAGTAAAACCCGGCTTCGGTCTTTGCCTCTGTGAAAGGACAGAGAGGGGAGGTGGCAGAGGGGCAGGATGGGGTTGTGCCTGTGGGAGGTGGCAGGGGACAGGGACGGTGGAGGGGGAGGGACAGCCTGCTCTCACCCCAAGTCACGGAACAGAGAAACGTCACCTTGTGCGTGGGGGTCTCTTCGCGGCGTCAGGCTCCCGTGCCTCGCACTGAGAGGTGCCTGTGGGGCCGTGTCCTGGCACCCCTTGTGCCAAGGGATGCTGGGCGCTGCTGCGGGCGCCTGGCCGGGAGCAGAACGTGTCCTGTTTGGGTACACACGAGGCACTATCCCTTCCGGCATTAAATCCCCGCAGGGAGCATCCGACGCCGCACTCCACTACCTCACGGCTGGGGCCCTCTGCCCGCCAGGCCACTGCTGGTTACGTTCAGGCCAGCTGGGATCTCGCCCCAGTCTTTGGCTCGAGCCTTTTGTGGCAACGAAGCGGCGAGGGCGGCCCAGGCGTGCCATTGGGGCTGGCCCCGGCTGCGGTGCGCAGCAAATGAGTCACCCCCCTTCCCCCCTCCCCAGAGCACGCTTCGCCCGGCCTCGTACACCCACGGAAACATGGCTGCTCCATTTTGGATTTACAGCAAACCCAAAACCAGGCAGAAAAGCGGCGGGTTTCCCCGTCCCGACATACCGCACATAACATCTCAGCTGCGGCGAGCTGGCTCGTGTTACCAGCGCGGCCGCCAGCAGCGGGGCGCGGGGCCCTGCGCGCCAGCTGCCGCGCGGGGACAAATGGCTGCGGGGACACGGGCCGCACAAAGAAAGGAGAAGTAGAAGAATTAAAGCCGGCCTGGGGATTGAATTTCTGTCTGCTCAGCAGGCGCTGCGCTCAAAGGGGCGAAACGCACCCCAGGCCGCGGTGTGACCGCTTTCCCCGCGTCTCTGCTCCCTGCCCGGGCACAACGGTGCGCGCCCTGCACAGGCAGTGACAGCTGTTAGTGCATCAACCCGATGCGGGACCCGTGGAGGTGCTACCGCTGTACTCCCTGCTGGGGTTTTGTTGCTTCCCCCCGCCCCCCCACTGAAGAGCTGGGTTTCTCAGTTGTGACCAAAAGCTGCCTCCAGCCCCGAGGCTATAGACAGAGCCCTGCATACCCATTTCCGTACCCCACCCACTCCAGACCCCCCAGCTCAGCAAGGCCAAACCATTGCTCCAGGCCCTTAAAATGGGTTATCTCTGTGGGAGGGAGTGAGCTGCATGCCCCACCAAGTGTCTGCTAGAGGGAGGTCCCTGGCAGCTGCCAGGCATCTGTCCGAGCTCGCCTCACGGAGGGTCAGGAGAAGGTGGGTTTGGGGTTCAGCACAGGCACTGAGCAGCAACGCGTGAGGCTCAGGGCCGAGGGGTCTCAGTGACGCCACGCCAGAGAACAGCACTTACCTTGTTTCTCAGGGTGACAGGAGTCTGGGGTGCCCTCAGTGCTGTCCGGCTGTCCCACCCTCTGAGACGCATTTGCTGATGTGCCCTGGGGTTGGGGTCCCCAGCCACCCCAGCACAGAGCAGCAGTTTCTTGCTGGCAGCGATGGCCCAGAGCTGGCCCAGGTCTGTGTTCAGCTCTGCTGCTGTGTCACCACGAGCTAACGCAGCCACTCCACAGCTGACACCAGCTACCCACGCTCCTCTCTGGGCCCAAAACGTTGGAATTGCGGCCAGGCAGTCACCAGTTTCCACAATCCGTGCTCAAGTACGTGCTGAGTGGGCAGAAGCACATGCAAAGGCAGCACTGAGGCACGGAGGGGATGGCAAAAGGCTCCCTGGTCCCAGCACACCCCTGGTGCCTTTGCCCAGGGGGGCTCTTGCCCAGAGGGATAAGGCTCCAGGCCTGCAGGGATGCACATCGCTCCCCTTGCTGGCAGTGGGAGCCAGCCCTGCCCCTTGTCCTGCCCCCACAGCAGAGCTGCTTCCCAGCCAGTGTGCAGCTCCTGCTCCCCTGGGAAACCACAGAGGGGACAAGCCAGTGGGGGGGCGGGGGGGTGGGGAAGAGGGAGGGGAAATCCCTCCAGTCACAGGCAATGCTTCACAGAGCTGCTCTGAACCACTTCTGACCCATCAATGCAGACAGGGCCATAGGGATGCGAGTGCTGTGGCTGAGCTGTGCAAGAGGCTGCTTTTTCTCCATGTTCCCCCCTGCCCCTTTCCTCTGGGCTCCTTTGCCTCTGCTCCTGCTGAGCCTGTGGTCCCACTTGCCTTCAGCGCTGGTGGCTGCAGGATCCTCGCTCTGCCTGGTCCCTGCATGCATCATCTGCCTCCTCTACAGGCAGCTTCCTCCTTCCACCGCTCCTCTCCCTTTTGAAGCAACTGCCTTAGCAACTGGCAGCGGGCCAGCAAGATCATGGGTTTTTGCTCCCACCCCCTCTCCTCCAAATAATGAGCTGGCCGGGGAGGGGGAAGGAGCTGCAAGACCTTGCATGCTGTGGTGGCAGGGGCCAGCATCCCTCGGACCCCTACAGCCCATGGCCATGGGCTGGGCACCCTGGCGACTTCCAAAATTCATACTTGGGGACTGATGCTCCAGGTACACCAAGTGCTCTGGGGTCATGGGAAGGGAGGTTTCTTTCCAGCCCTGCTTCCCTCTCCCTTTTCCAACCGCTGTGTTCCCAAAAGCCAGCCAATTCTCCCACCCCAGAGCTAGAGCATCTGCCAGTAGAAGGCACATCACGGGGGCACAGAAGAAACAGGTTTCCAATTGCCCATTTTGGCAAGGATTTCCTTCCATTCTTCTGGCCCTGCCGTACCCACCTCACGCTACTCTCCCCGGACAATTTCCTCCCCCATTTCCTCTCCTTTTCACCCTATTCACTAGGTTTCCTCCCCCTCCCCTGTTCCTCCCCTTGCTTTCTCTCCCTTGCACAGCTTGGCCTCCAGCCCTCACTGCTTGCTGCCTTCATGTCTCCCTTCCTGGTGTGAGCAGGAATGAGGGATTTGTGCTTGGGCCAAGCTCTGCATTTATTGTGGGGCGGAGGGGGAAACAGCCACAACCCCCTGAATGTTTGCTAAAGGACAATACTCGGGCAGGGTACATCAGCCCCCCTGTCCCAGCTCACACGGGGAAGAGACAAGAGGGGCTGCTCTGGAGTTTACAGCACCGCTGGCGATCCTACAGCAGAGTGAATGCGGCCGGCCAGCTCCTGCTGCCTGCTCCCACCTGCCAAGGGGGCTGCACTGGGGTAGGAGGCACTGAAGGACAACCCTACCCTTCCCTCCACTCCTCATCACCTGCCCCCAGCTTTTTCCTGCCTCAGGCCTGCCAGGGGCTGGCAGGGTCGCAGCCAAGGTGGCACCTTACTTGAAGCAAAGGTTTCCTTCCAAAATCCCTCTGCTTCGTCTTGAGATGGTCTGCATCTTTGCCCCTGCCCTGTTTGGTGGGAGAGCTTGCTGAAAAAGCTCTGACAAATTAAGAGGAGGGGGAAGCCTCAGTGGGAAAAATCAGGAGTGGAATTTCAGCCACAAACCTGGGGCCGGCAGAGTCCCAACACTTTCAGAAGCCGTGGCAGCATTTTCAAGTGAGGCCAGGCAGCTGGCTCGGAACACGAACACAAGGGGTTGTGGATTTCACAGCAGCCCTTGGTGAGCACAGTCTGTGGTAGGCCAGGAGCAGGGCAGGAAAAGGCCTGGGGGGCTGCCAGGAGGGGGCTGCCCTCTGCAGTGACGTCGGGTTGTGCCGCTAACAGCCGCATGGGCCGATGCCCAGCCGGTGGGGATGGCACGGACCCCGCATCAGCTTTCACACCTCCTGCCACCAGCAAATGCAAAGAAGCTGCTTCTGCTGCTCTGAGTGGGACGGGGGTCACATCAGCACCTTGTGGCTCCCCCAGATAGAGAGGACAGACCCGATACTGGCCCCATTTGGTGCTGAGGAGCACCTTTTCTCAATTGGGACACAACCTGTCCTGTAACTCCCATTTTTAAAGCAGGAGCTCACCTGGTGTGAGTGCATCAGAACATCTTACTTCCCTCCAGACGATGTGTGGGCACCTCTGCGAATCTGCCCGCAAGAGAAGGATTCTGGCAGCTCCCCTGAGGCTTCAGCTACCCCGAGGTGTAGGGGAGTCAGCAAGCTGAGCTGCTGGCTTTCACTGAATGACAGCAAGAGTGGGGTCAGGCTGCAGGCCGTGCTCCTTCCCAGGAAGGAACACGTACAAATACAGGCAGCAGTGATACCCAAAAACTAAAGTGGGGGTGGGGGTCAGCCCAGCCCAGCACTCATCCAGCTTCAGCAGTGAGACTTCACCCCAGCTGTAGGGCTTCCAGCAGGGGGAGGGAGGATGGGGGTTGGAAGTCAGGACAGGAGCAGCCCAACTCCATGATCTCAAAAGCTGTTGAGAGTTACCTGCAGATCCAAGTGGCCTCCACCAGCAGCAGCTGCTGGTCTGGCTCCTGCCTTCTGGCACCATCCAAGAGGAGAAAGCAAAGCTCAGTAGCTGTGGGCACAGACCCGAGCTGGCTGTGCTCCAGCAGTGTCATGGTGCCTCAGACCAGCTTCTCCCGCTGATGAACCTCAGGAGCACACTGACTCCCAGCTGCCTTAACCCAGGGAGGGGAAACTGGGTTTTGCTGCCCTGGGTGCTGGGTCACTCACACTTTGCAAAGGGAAAGGGCTGCAGGATGCCATGGCCAGGGGAGCCAGGGAAGGGCTGAGCTTCCAGTCTGCTCCCTGACATCTCAGATGCGGGGCACAGCTCTGGTAGCAGCAATACTGGCAGTGAAGCCACCCTGTTTGGGTGACCCCCTCTCCTTCACCCTGCACACCCCCTTCCCCCCCCCCCCGCCACTTGGCAGAGACAGAGAAGGCAGTTCTTGGAGGAGGTGGTGATTTGAATTCCGTCCCCCCAGTGCACTACCTAGCCATACCAGCCTCCCTGCTACAAACCTCATTGCGGGTGTGTGTGTGTGTGTCCCATCTAAATAAATAACCCTTGATGCACCAGGGAGAAAAACCCCACCAACCAGCCAATCACCAAATCACCTCTGCTGCTCAACCCAGGCTATTGAAAAGCTTTGATTGATGGGTCAGGGATCACCAGGGCACACAGAATTGCTGGCGGAAAGGACTCTGATGATGATCTGCGCATCCTCAGCGCCTGACGAGGCAGCGCCTGGTGCATGGAGGGGCCTGGCAGCAGCCAGACAAGGCGACAGCTACCTGTAAAAGGCTGCAGGCTGCTGACAGACGCTGCGGGAACAAAGCAAGGGCTGAAACGCAGCCAGTGACTCATCTGCCACGGAACAGCTCAACCAGTTTAAAATCCCACACCCGAAAGCAGAGACAACCTGGGACTATGATGGAGCAGAAAGGGAGAGAAACGTGCCGGGCAGGAGGGACGGCTCTCCAACGTGGCCCTGGGCAGGGGCTCGGATAGGTGGCGAGCCCCAGCTTGCTCCCTCCTGCCAGAAACTCTTCCTCCTGCCTCCCCTCCTACGCCCCATGCTCCTGTCCCAACCTTCCTCCCGGCACGGAGCTGCTCCCTCCAGACAGAGGCTGGCACCCTGGGATCAAAACCTAGAAAACAGGTCCCTGTGGGTAGCAGAGGCACAGAGGGTGAAGTGAACGGGACCAGGGAAGCAGAAGGGCTCCAAGGCCACAGGACTCGCTGAACTGAAACATCCTCAGAAAGGATGGAAGAAGAACCGACCTGTCCAAGGGGCCGCTCTCAGCGGGTAGTGAATCTGCTTGGCTCATGCCTCAACCCGAGCTGGGGTCAGTGCTCACCAAAGGCGAGGATAATGAAATATTACATAAATCAAAGAATACCCTTGTCCAGTTCATCCCAGCCTAGCCGGCTGCCTTCCTGGCCCTGCTCCCCAGGTTCAGAGCAGCACAGTGGGTCCAGCTTGCCTACTGCCCGCATCCAGGCAAACCTGGCTTTATGCATCATGGCTGGGAGCTGAAACACACCCCAGCTGGCTGCAAGGTCTCAGTGGGACAACGGCACCGGGGAAGAACTGCAACCCTCATGAGAAATACTCAACACACTGAGCCCATTTCCTTGTGTCCTTCTGTGTGCTGACGGCCTTCACCCAAGGGGCATTTTAGGCTGCCCGGGGGTTCTGGAGTCTCCTTCTCTGGAAATATTTAAGACCCGTCTGGACGCCAACCTGTGCAACCTGTCCTAGGGAATCTGCTTTGGCAAAGGGGTTGGACAATGCTGTGAATCTGTGAATCAAGATTTAAGCTTAGATTGAGGTTTAAGCTGAATGGCAGGAACGAACCTATTTAGCGTGACTCCCTTCTCTCCAGCAGACATGGGATCCGGGACCAACAATTTCTGGTTGCCACCCTGTTAGGCATTAATCTAAGCTTTTTTCCATCGGTTTTGGTAAAATTTGGCAATTTGTCCCTGTTGTTCCATTGTACCCCAGACTCCCACAGACAACTACACAGGGAAAAAGTGTTAAAACAACCCGCTTTAAATAAATAGCTTTGTGGTTACATATAATCCCTCCCCCAGAGCAACCATGGGAAAGGCACACTTTAAATGCACTTTTTTGGACTGTGCTTAACGCCAAAATCAGGAACTCTCACCTTTCCTTCATTACTGTGCTCCTCTATTTGAAGTACAGCCACCCCTAAAGCTGAGCTTGACTTCACCGCATTAAAACAGCTCCTAATGCAATGCCTTCTCCTGACTCAACACAGCCAGAGAGGTTAACGTGCACCTTCTGTGTTAAAACAGGTCCTGTGACTGTCTGTTGTCCAAAGTAATGCCTTTGGCCAAGGTAATGCCTTCCACGCAGTGAGAATCATGCTAGAAACCTATTTTGTAAAGCGCTGCCTCCTTGCTAACCCAAGAGACACAAAACAGGTGCTTACTCATGGTTTACTATCTCACGCAGCCCTGAGAAGCACCATAATTTACCAAGATAGCAATGGAGGGCTTAGCGGCAGCTGCGCTACATAAACAGTCACCGGGGCGCTGTGAAGTTCCTATTGCAGCACGGCGTATAAAGCTGGGTGAATAACTGATTGTCTCGGTTCGCTGGCAATCCTGGAAAGAAAAAAAAAAAGAGAGAAAAAAAAAAAAAAGGAAAAAAAGAAGAAAAAAAAGGTTAATAAATAAATAAAATTTATTCATTCGGGGTCGACCGAAACAAATGTTTCACTTGGACTCTTCAGCCCGGTACAAAAAGTGAGCTCCGAAGGTCACTCAAAATGAAAAGTTGCTTCAAGGGGAGAAACCTCAGAGTCTTTCATCTGGAAAATGCTGAAACAAAATAGTTTGGGGGTTCTGTTCCCCCTTTTCTCTCCAGGAAAAGAGTTGGGCAAATCAAACCTGCTCATAAAATGTTTTTGTTTTGCCAAAATTGTTTTCCCCCATCCCCCCAAGACTTTATCCAGCAGAACCAATCCACACCCCTAACAACTTGAGTGGAGCCGGTATCAATCCTGATGAAATACCAGCTTGTTCCTTAAAGAAAAGAAGCCTGAGCCGCTACACAAACACCCCGAAACTGAAACCCAGAAGAAGAAAGTAAGCTAAAAGCCACTAAGCTTTCCTTGGCTCGGCAGGAGAATCTTATTAAGTCCCTGAATCGTACAGCCACAGATTTGGGACGCTGTAAAAATTAAATTAGTCTTAGTTCTTATTAGCGAGGTAAGAAAGGAACCAGGAGATTACGATACGGCAACCGCTCTTGGGAGCCAATTTTTCGGCGTGTCTCTGGCTTTCTCCCGCTGTCCCACAATCAGTGGGCATTCTCGCCCCTCTCGTGAGGGCGGCGTTGGATTTTTATCTTGGGGTGCAGGTTTCTGGCTTTCCAGAGGGACTGGGGCAGTTCTGGGATTTAACCCCACGCCACGGGGTTAACTGTCCCATTTCAGGTCCCCATTCGGTTCGTTTGTGTCTCCACTTGTTCGTGCTCTGTGGTTGCATCGACCTACGCAGCAGGCAGAGACCCAGGGCAGCACGGAGTTAAATCCCTGGGATGCAGAAGAGAAGGTATCAGTCCCGTATGTGCTTCCAGAAATCGGGATGGCCTCACATTCGCCCCCTTGCCTTCTTCTGTTTTGCCTTTTGCTGAGTTTAATACAGACTGTTCAATGGCTCTGATGCCTCAAACAGGGATGCGGGCCAGGACAGGAGCTGTGCCCTTCCTGTGAGCCCAGAGAAATAGATGGGATTTACCTAGATTCATCCATATTTTAATTTGGAATATGATAGCTTCACGTGCCAGGGAAGAAATGGGAGCAAGGAGATGCTTCTGCATTTTTAAGTTAAGCCAGGTTTTAGCACAGCCTGCCTTGGTAATTCGCAGCTTCCAGGCATCCCACTGCTCCCCTCAGCAGAAAAGGTAGAAAGCAACGAGCAGGTATTCCAAACATCACACCCAAGGTTGGTTTTAGAACAGTAGAGAACAAAATAAATGGTGGTTTTCCTATTCCATAAACACAGAAGGATGAACAGCAACTGTTTGCTGGGAATTGTTTTAAAGGCTCACAATGGGAAGTGGCTTTGGACCCAGAGAAATCTTGGGGGGAAAACAAAAAGAATTAGCAGGACCTGGACCACCTCAAATCCCAAGTGCCCCATGAACACGTAGCCTTCAAAGACCAACTCCAGAGCAGTATTAAACAAGCCAGTACCTCCATTTATCTTGAGTCCATATGAACACAGGTGTCTGTACATAACACTACAGGCAGGTTTTATTAATTTATTTATTATTATTATTATTATTATTAAATAGCACTCTTGATCCCTAAACAGACAGCTGTTGGCACTACAGCGGGGGTGGAGGCGAGCAGCTGGGCAGCACAGCATCTCTGGTCTAGGAGTCTATGGTGTTTCCAGCATGCAAAGGGCTGTCCCACTCATCCATCAGCCCCCTGGGAAACACCACCTGTATCAGGGAGAAATGGGACATCTCTGAGCTTGCTCCGAATGGAAGAAGCTAGAGATCCCTCCCAGTGGGATACTGCTTGTATCCCTGTGCACTCAGGGAAGCCCAGGGGAGCTCTGGCAGCACATAGGTCCAGCTACCACCACTTCAGACAAAGACAACAGGACCTTACCCATTCCCCCTCCAGTTCACAGCACCCCACACAACACCCAGGTGGCTTGTGAGCTAAAGGAAAGCAGAAAAAGCTTAGCTCTGCGTGTGGAGCTGTGGTTCCTGCACTCCTTGGGACCAGGAGCTGCTCAACACCAGGAGGTGAAACCCACAGGACATGTGATGTGGTGCCCCTGGTTTTCCTTTCAGCAGAGAGGAAAGGGCAGAGGTTTGGTAAGCACCCCAAACTCCATTTCAACATCAAAGGTGAGTGTTGCCCCCGTGCTGCAAAACCCTGAGCAGCACACTCATGAGACACGTCTCTGCTGGAACCTGGCACTGATCTAAAGAGCATCCAGTAGCTCATGGAATACTCCTGATGGCACCAAATGTCACATTTATCTCCCTCCATGCAGCTGTCACTGCATGTGTATAACCATGTATCACTCTATATAACCCTTATATAGAATCAGCTCCCAACAACACAGAATCACAAGGTTGGAAAAGACCTTTAAGAACATCAAGTCCAACTGTTCCCGTCCTATGCTAAACCATATCCCTAAGTACCTCATCTACCCTTTTTAAACACGCCCAGGGAAGGTGACTCAACCCCCTCCCTGGGCAGCCTGTTCCAGGACCTGACAACTCTTTCAGTAAAAATTTTTTTCCTAATGTCTAATCTGAACCTGCCCTGGCACAGCTTCGTGCCATTTCCCCTTGTCCCATCTCCTGTCCCCTGGGTGAAGAGACCATTGCTCACCTCTCTACAGCCTCCCTTTGGGTAATTGTAGGGGGTGATAAGGTACCCCCTCAGCCTACTCTTCTCCAGGCTGAACAACCCAGCTCCTTCAGCAGCTCCTCGTATGATTCGCTCTCCAAAAAACAAACCCAGACAAGGAAAAGGGCCTGGGCAGCAGAAGTTACACAAAGAAAAGCAAATGGAAAATCCTTGTTTGGACACTTTTGAAGAGCTTTCTAGAGAAGCTAACCCTGACTTTACCTGCCTCTTCTCTGATGAAGAAGAAAATCATGCTGTGACCGCGGCATCTCCCTTGACCCTGGCAGTTGAGCCAGCTCTCCTCATGGGGAAAGGGGACCTGGAATTTGTGAGCTGTGCTGCTGCAACAGCAACTGCAATGGAGCCTTTTCTTCCCCCTCTCAAGTTCATTTCCCACATGCAGGTTTGTTTTTCAAGGCCTACGTCTGTCTTGTTCTCCTCTTTTTCTGGTGGCAGCTCTATTTTTGGGGAGCCTGTGGCAGCGGTGGGGTCTGCAGCACTCCGACAGGCAGGAGAAGAAAAGCATGCTGGGTTGAAAGTAGAGCACGGACTCCCTTGTGATCCTGCCAGCGTTCCCTCGGTCGCCTCTACCTGTTTGGGTTGCTGAGAAGAAACTAGAGCCCATTATCAGGCCTGCCTCTTTGTCAGGTGTTCCTTTGATGTAAATACAACTGCGATCAAATGCGCTGATGGCAGCAAACAGCCAGGGAGTAACAAACACGCCAGCGGCACAGTGACCTGCGGGGATCAGAGCAACCCGGGCCCTACACAAACCGGGAAGATTAAATGCAAACGAACTAAGAAGTCTGGGGACAAGTACCCAGGGAGACAGGAATCAGCAACGCAGACAGAAAATAAGAGAAAAAAGGCAGAGCAGAGATTGGACAGACCCTACAAGTGCATAAATCAGTCTTCCCTCACCTCCCAGTGCTTCGGCTTTATCCTAATGCTTCTGCTCCAAGGAAGTCAGCACTAGGCCCATCGCAGGGAAGCTGGCTGAGAGAGACCCTTAGTGCAGCTTCTCACCCTGTTGTCACTGCAGAACCAACGCGGCCCTTACAAAGCTAAAAAACCCCAGTATCTCCCCTTTCCCTGCCCTCTTTCTTTTTAAAAACCAGTGGAGTTCCTTGCAATCAGAACCACCCTGTTCATCTCAGCATCTGCACCTTCCCAGAAAGCCTACCTGGTGCAGGCGGCACCACTGATATTTGTCTTCTAGCAGCATTAACTTTCCCAGACATGGAAGATTGGGAAGCTTTACAGGGACAGAAATCATGTGCACATGTATAGCGTGACATGCACCTGCAGCCCAGGTGGCCAACTGCATCCTGGGCTGCATCAAAAAGTGTGGCCAGCAGATCGAGAGAGGGGATTCTGCCCCTCTGCTCTGGAGAGACCCCCCTGGAGTGCTGTGTCCAGCTTTGGAGACCACTGTGTAACACTGCTGTCTCCCCTGTCACTTGTAAGCCAGGGCAGCGACATCGCGTTCACACTTACACAACCAGAATGAGTTCTCAGCCCCACTGACAAGGAACTGAGTAAGATCCAGACACCAGCGAGGCAGATTTCCATGTGCAAGGCCTCATATTTGCTAATGAGACTTGAGCTGCGATCTTCCCTGCTCCTATCCCTGAGATCAAAACACATGTCAGACAGCAGAAAACTCAGGAGCAGCTTGACAGCCAGTCCCGAACTAGCTCCCTGAGCGCAGCAGTGCCAGGAGGCTGGGCAGTGCTGAGCCTCACCAGCGCTAGTCAGGGCTGAGCCTAAGCATGCATCAGGCTAGCTCGGGTCGGACTGTATTCTCCTGGGGGCTCAGCATCTTTTCCAGCATATCTAAATGACACAATACAACGCAGCGTGCGACATGCCAGCTCAGCGGAGCCACAATCCATGCACAGCTTACAGGAAGAACTGGAAGGGGAGCAGCGCATGGTTTGGAAGGCGAAGGCAAACATCACCTTCCTTGCCAGGGCTGAGGGAAGACCTGCAAATCCTGCAGAAATCGCTCAGCGAGCTTCAGGTATGCACTGTGCCTGTATGCAGCAGTACTAATTAGCACTGCAGTGCTAACGGCATCCGAGGGGCCGACCCCCATCCAACTTGTTTTCTTAAAACCCGCTTGGCTCAGGGCTTTAACCTGAGCAGGGCTCAACTGAAAAAATCCAGATGTCCTTCCTACATCCACTCCCAACCTTGGGGGAAGGTGGCTTTCACGACAGGATGGGAATTCAAGCACACACGCTCCAACATTCCAGTAGTTTCCTGAGGCAGGCTAACCTTGACAGTGCCAATATGGTCCTTCATGCACTGCAGGAATGAAATGCTGGCAAGAGGAGCCTGTGCCAGCTGCAATGGTCCTACAAGCTGGAAAGGATCAAACTCCCTACCTCTTTGGTCCAGGGCTGGGGAGAATTGGCTCAGGCCGCCTCCTGAATGAAAGAGCAGCTTTCCTGATGCCTGAGCTCATGCTGCCAGCCTGCTAAGGAGCTGCATTGATTTGAAACCTAAAGGACAGCTGTTTGTTCCTCCCTTTCCACCCTGCTTCTTCCTCCCCAGCCAACAGAGGAGGAAAGTTGCCAGAACAGACTTTAGGTGGACAACGATAGAGAGAAAGGGAGAACACCCCTTCAAAATGGAAAAGGGGGAAAGTTGTACCCTTAGGAGCACAAAACAGCCCAACAACTGGTCATTTCGCCATTGTCAGAGGGCAGCAGCTCAGACCAGGAAAAAGTGGAGCAACCTGCAATAGTCCCAACAGCTGCAAAACACCCGTCACCAGCTGCGTGTTGATTCTCAACTCACTTCAGCATTAACTAAGTGACAAAAGGCTTTAGTGCTGTGAATGAAAACACAGCCCCTGCACTGGGGTAAATAACACAGCCATAAAACCCCCACCCCTCGTGGCAGCAGAATTCACGTGCAAACAGGTTGCAGGTCCAAGCTGCTGAGCTCAGGACAAAACATTTGATGAGACTCGGAGCTGGGGAGGGAGAGGAAAGGCAGGATTTGAAGTGGGGTGCATGTGTGTGTGTTGGATGCTTCATGTCTGCTTTCAGTTTGTTTCCAGAACAGCCACGCTAAGGCTCCCTGCAGTTTAAAAGCCAAAATGCAATCAGAAAAGGCCTTCCAGACCCTGAGCCAGCCCTTGTGTTTTCGAAAGAGCCTGTCAGATTATTTTCCACTCTGCTCTGAACTCCTGAGGAAGCTGCTCCTGGACTCTTCTCCAAGGAGCTGAAGGGAAGAGATCCAGCAAAACTTGTGTCTTCTATAGCCTCCTTGGACTGTGAAGCATAAAGGAGTAAAAAATAAAAGCAGAGGTCCAACTACTTGTGGAGTGTCTGCACATGGCCGCCAGCGTTCACCCAAGCAGTCTCCTCACACCCTTCTCCCCAGCTGAAAAAGACCTGAAAAACCAGCTCCAACCACAGGAAAACTGAAAATTCAGTCAGTATCACAGCTCCACAGACCTGAGTGACAGCCCAATGAGACACCAGAACAGACACGAGATACAAGGGTGTGTGGTCATGGCAGAATTGGTTCTGTCTTCTACACAACCCACTGTACTTCTAACTACGTAGCTGCTCAACGACTCCAGAAAACCACACTGGGATAAGCTGTGTGGCAGGAGCAGCAGGACTATGCTCTGTTTCCCTGAGTCGCTGTGGCCAAGGCTATGCCAAGCAACAGGGCAGGCCCTGACTGACAAGCTCTTTTGGATATTTATATGGAGAGGCTGCAGAGAACATTTAGAATTATCACATGCTGGAGAAGCCAATTTTTCTGTTTCTTTACTACTGGAGCTGGAGGCTGGTGCAGAGGCACAAGGTGTTGTGACAGTGCTGCCAACAGCAGTTGGCATGGGATGGGAGGGCTGGTTCTCCCCAGGATACAACATAGGGCTCCAAAAGGCTTTTACCCCTCTCTCTGCAGAGCCAGGCCAGCTCTTGCACAGCACAGCTCACTAGGATGGAACTGAACACCACGGAGGTCCTCAGGGTCTATATGTCAGCGAGGTTTGCAGTGCTCCCTGTTGCAAAGGGCCACAACTACCTGAGGAATGCCAGACAAGTCCTTGTCCCCCAAGGCAGCCGAAGGCCAGACTAAGGTCTGCTTGGAAGAACTTGCTTTCCTCCCCTTCTGAAGACCAGCTGAGTGAGACAAGACTTTCTGCCATCTATAAGGGCAGTCTTGAAATCCACACATCGCTTCAGCAAGCAGCCCTCGCTGGAGCTCTTTGCTGTCTGAGGGAAGCAGACACCCAAGTGTTCTATCATTTCAAGATTTAAAAACAATTGAGGCATTTCATTAGGAAAGCAGAGACAAAGGCACAGACAAGGCTGCTGAGCTGAAACTGCCCTTCTGCTTCCCTTCCCTCCCCATTTAATAACATGGGAAGCAAGGAAAACACTATGACAACAATCCCAGTAGGAAACCTACTTGTATTCTGAGGGGATTTGATTGCCAGACCTGGCATCAACCACGCAGATGCTTGCGGCACAGGACTTTGCACACATGTGTACCAATAAACCCCCAATGGTCCAGCTCTAACGAGCAAGGATCAGTCACAACAGCTGATCCACCGGCATTACTACAGGTCTAGCAGGTCGGCTGCCAATGGCACCTTGGTCACACATGCAGTGAGGACGCAGGTGGAAGGCCAGCAGAGAACCTTCAAGCACACAGGCCAGGAGGGGCAACTTCATTTTGATGCCTCAGTTCAGTTTACTGCACACATGGGTACATACTCTAAATGTATAAAACCATGCCAGAAGGATCATTAAGCACATGGAAACCCCTGTTAAAGAGATCGTTAAGTCTGCTTAAGCAAACATTCAAAAGTATCTGTGATACCTTACTTAGTCTTCAGTTGTTCTGTTTTCCACGGGACCATAGTCTTTTAGTACAATGAGTATTTTTTGCCCCTTCATGTTCTGCCAGTAGTATCAAGCCTTATTTAAGGCAAAAAATCCAATTCCCATACAGAATATAGTATTAGGAACCTCCGCAGGTATGTACCATAGTGTTGAGTAGGCTCCTGACAAAAATCTGTGCATCTGCAGAGGAAAATTCAGAGTCCCTAAAGCAAGAACATGACTTTCCTCAGTGTCCATATAATAAATCCAGACATAAGACAGTGAGCATTCCCCTACCCTTTGAGACGTGTGCGATACTTGTAAGCTGAGTCCTTCTTGGATGTCGCTGACAAACAGCGCTGATCCCCGCAACCTTGTGGTAATGCAGGGATAATGACATATATTACAAGTTTAAGACCAGGTTGACAAGATGAAAACAAGAGCTCCAGCAGCTCATGCACCTGACTCCTGGTGTCGCAGAGCCCCCATTATATATCAAACAAGCAAAGCTCCTAACTGCTTAAGCTGTGTCCCAGAGCAGTTAGGCTTTCTGCACATCCCAATCAGGTGACTCATGTTGGGCACCAAATGACACAAACACACCAGTGACCTCCGGCAAAAAACCCCACCACAGCTAGCTGCTCCTAGCCAGGAGAGCATCACACTCCACCGTGCCTTCTCGGCAGTTTCCACACAAGGCTGTCCTTTCTCTCTGGCTGTATGAAGCAGGGATGCTACTGAGAAGAGTTGCACCACACTATGCCGATTCAGAGAATGATTACTTAGTCCTTGCTTAGGTGTCATCCTATCTTCACCCAGTCCAGGACTTGTCCTGGACTTGTCCTGGACTGGGTGAAGATAGGATGACACTTAAGCAAGGACTGACACATTGCAGATGCACAACAGGACTGCAGCTGCAGTTCCAAATCACAGCACTGGAGCTGAGCTGGCGAGGATTTGATTTGCTGAGGATTTAAAAAAAAAAAAGGTCTTCTAACATCTGGACTTGCATCAACACTAAAACATGCACCAGCAGCTGCATTTACACCTCGTACCACGGCAGTCCAGCTCTCTACCAAAAATAACTGATAGCAATAGCAGGCTGTCGCGACGCACGCAACTTGCACTCACCCAGTGGGGTCTGACACATTTTCTCTGCAGTACAGTAACACCAGGACAGACTGGGGTCTCTGAGGCTCAGTCCCAGATCTTGGAGAAAAGCAGCCACAGGCACTGTGTGTGTGCGCCTGTAATCCATCCCTGACTTTCTCTCCACTCCAAATGCCCCTGCTCCTCATGCTGGTATCCCACTTTCTCCACCACCTGCTCTTCCTATAGCTATCCCAGCTGCCCACACTGAGTCCTCCTTCGCCTTCCTATTTACCCTACTCAGTTTCTCCTGAGCTCTAGCTTTGTATTTTCTTCTCCCAGCTCCTCCTTACCCTCTGAATTTGAATGGGTTGTTTCTGCCCACGTCCTTTCACACTCCAGATTCACCAAAGAGAACAGACCAGGCTGTTTGCTGCTTCAGGGTCTGTGCTCTTCAGAGAGACCACATTAGGAAAAAACTTCTCTGCTTTTGTAGCGGATGCTCCTAGCAGGTGCTGTGCCATTATTAGATGATATATGCTTCTATAAATTTCTTTCAAGTGTATTTTGCAACTGTTCTGTATTTTCAGACTTCTCTGAAGTTATAATTACACAGAGGTGCAGAACTGGCGCCAAGAAGTTGCACCCAGATGTAAGTGGTCAGGCCAAAGATGACTGATCAGTCTTACACACCCTGAACTAAGCCTCCCTCACACCCCATCAGTACTCTGCACCCCATCAGTATCTCACACTAGATTGCCCAAGCAGTGGTGGTCCTGCAGTCCAACACCAAAACTTTCCACATGCCAATTTCACTACCAGGTAGAATTCTGCACAACAATCCAATGTGATGAAGGATTAAGGTCAGGACATGCTAATTGCATCTGAGGGCATCCACATACATTCTTTGTTAGGCTTTACTTTTGGCATCTCAAAATGAGTCTGTCAAGCTAACGATACTCTGAGAAGCTCTTAATGTTTCAAGTGCTGTGGGAAGTACGGTGCTGCTAACACCTGCTGCAGGTGGTAACGCTCCTGGTAAGTCAGTGCTGAACTGGCCAGAGTCAGAGCGCAATCTTTTTGGATAATACAAGCACAATCCAGCTCCTCTTAGCAGTCATTCAGGGGCCTGCGGCTTGCTTCACAGTAGGAGCTTTGGACTTTGCTTCATGGCCACGTTCCAACTCAGGCAACTGCATCTGAACTCAGTGTTCTCTGCTGCTTCTGCTGGATGAGCACATGAGTGCCTCACAATTAAATGACACCAGTTCTTGAGCAAATGTGATACACGTTGACATGTCTGATGACAATGCGCAGCAACACGTATGTGCAGAAAGCATCGATTACCACCCTGGCCACAAACCTACTGGCAAGATTACACTGGGTAAGGTACGCCCTGTTGATGGAACAGCAGGGAAGGACAACCCCAGAAACTTTCTGTACAAGAACAAGGCTGCTTGTACAAGACAGGAGGATAGAGGTAGAGGATCCCTTCTGTCCATCCCATGGTTGACAAGAAGCTTGAGCTAGGAGACATAAAAGCAACACTGCAGTTTAAGGCAAGCAGCATCTGCCTCAAAAGGCTGAATTTAGATGGAAGAGTCATGCATCTTTCAGCGCTGTGAACGTCTGTGGGATGCAGTTGTTTTTTGCTGTGGGGTTTTTTTTTTTTTGGTTGTTTTTTTTTTTGAGGGCAGAAAGAACATAACCCCCCTAAATACACTCTAGGTAGTAGCAGGTTTCACCAAGTTTCAGTTTGGTACATCAGTCACAATAGAAATCTCCTTTCCTCCCTGCCATTTCTTGCCCCTCCCCCAATCTACAGCAGGCCACCAGTACTGCACTTGGAGCCTGGAAAACAAATGGGCAGCTGCCTCTAGAGGCAATTGTGAGGAGACTAAAGATCAACTTGCAGCTGGCACTTCCAACCCCCACCTCTCCTTAATACTTCAGTCCACTTTCTGCCAGACAAGGATCATGAGTCAGCTCCCAAACACATTCGCCTTGAACAATGGCTATAGCTCTCTGCTGCAGCTATATGGCTACACTGGCTCCAAGGGACACGCCACGGCTATGACAACAAAAGGGCTGATTTTAACCTACAGCAGCCCAACACCAGAACAGAATGATATAATATGCAGGCACTAAAGAATACTACACTGACCCTGTGAGATCAGTAATGATAATTTTGACGTGAAACAGGCATTAAGTCAGCACTG
Source organism: Hypotaenidia okinawae (assembly GCA_027925045.1). NCBI lineage: Eukaryota > Metazoa > Chordata > Aves > Gruiformes > Rallidae > Hypotaenidia > Hypotaenidia okinawae. Next base: position 13,498,968 of record BSDF01000003.1, on the reverse strand, counting down.
TAAAGGAAATCTGCAGAAGAAGCAAATAGAAGTGGTTTGGGGACGCAAGGTAAAGCAGATGGCCTTTGCATAAATCTTTTCAGCTACAAGGGGCAGTTTAATGCTGCAGCACTGTACACTGAAGCACTAATTGGAGGGCAAAGGAGTCAGTTTAGCCTTTACAAACTAGCTTTATCATCAGCGCAGGAGCTGCTCCCTCAGTTCTGAGTGGCCACCACTCACTGAAGCTGCTAGGTTCCCAAAGGTGGAACTCTAGCACTCATCTCTTGAGGACATTTCAAGATGACTCCTTAGAAAGAAAAAAACTTCCTTTAGTAAGGACATTTCAGCTTACCAGCTGATGACACCAAACTCCAACTTTAACTTCTCTGACCCAAGTGCTGCGAGATGATAAAGAGTTCCTAGAAGGGTTCAGCAAATGCACTGGCAATTTCTCAGAAGTAGATGTTAAGCGATGAACTGGTGGCGACTAGGGAGCACTTAAAGAACCACACACGGTAAAGGCGGGCAAGTCTATGCCTATGCAAAGCTTATCAGCCCCTAGAGCATTGCCTTACCTGCAGACAGTCCACTGATACCCCCAAAGAGATGTTGCTGAAAGAGCTACAGTGCAAGTTAACATGCTAGGAAACTTAAGTGGATGCGATGTTTAACATTTTTATTTCTAGCTGAGAAACAGGCAAACTCAGGTGTCCTTTCTCACCTCACCAGAAATTGTGTTCCTTACAGCTGAGTATTGTCAATTACTTTGAAGTCTCTAACCCAAAATACTCTCATGCCTTGAGACACATCGCCCTACAAGCCAGAAGAGAAGCTGGAAACAGAAATAAGACCACATCACAACATGTTCAAAGAGAGACACACCAATTACAGAGGAGTCTGCTTTTCCTTCTGCAGGTCCCTGACAGGTGTGTTTTGTGGGACTGCGCAGCAGGAATGAGAAGGTTCTACTGTTACGCAGCACATCGATTTGACCATCAAAAGAAAGGTGAATAACGTATATGCTCTGTATAAAAAGATAGCAGACTATATATATATGTATCTTTTAAATTATTTTATTTTGTGTAAGCTAAAAGGAAATTTACACACTTAAATCTCAAAAGACCTTGGGCATGCACATTGACCTTTTTAGAGGTTCTTCTACATAGCTCTCTTTTTTCCATAGGAATTTCCCCAGACATTTACAACCCGTAGTTTTTTACTGTATATACAGCCTAAAACCATAGCAATCTATGATTATGTCATTTTACACTGTGCAAAAAAATCAAACAGGAATAGTGGTACAACAGAACATTAAAAAAATCTTAAACAGGTAAATTTCATTGTAAGACATTCATATAGTTTTGGTCCTTCTTTTCCAAATCAAACTGATTAAAAGCAGACAATCTTCTAATGACACCCCCCCCCAAAAAAGAAAAATCAAGTGTTTAGACAGTGATCCATAACTGGAACAAGTAGTTATTGACAGCATACCTTTCAAAAGGCTATATAGTGACAGAACCATACTATTCAAGTTTAAGAACATAAAATTTGATAAGCCAACCAATCAAACAGGGGAGGGGATGGAGGAGAAAAGGAAAAAACCCCCACATCTCAAGCTTGCTAAAACACAAAAGAAATTACTAGGTTTTAAAGAAACAACAATAACTGAAAACCCGCAAAGGGACAATGTAACCTCTTGGGGTTTTGCCAGCAACACATATTTTAGTATACGCAGGAAAGAAAAAGATGCTCAATGCAATCTGAAAAAATTTAAGGGGGACTTCACAGATTGTGAAGACTGAAGTTTTCATTACATGTTTCTAGGATTTTTTTTTTTTAAACTTTTTCAAGTTTTGTAAGAAGGACACCACCAGTGTATTTCACAAAGACATAAATGTATACACCCCAGCACAACAAAAAGAATAGATCTTCAAAAAGATTTACCCCCAATTATTTACATTTTTCTCTAATATAAATTTAGGATTCCAGTATGTAAATAAATATACATTACTATGTATACCTTTCTAGTGCTGCTTACCAACAAATCATCTGAACTTTATTTTTTTTAATTAAAGCAAGATTGCTTTTTACGACCCACAGAGGGAAGAAAAAAATAAAATCAATAGAATATGTCCAATTCACATCACTTTAGTCTACCTTTTCTTGGCAGCTTGTTGAAGGTGTTAATGTGGCTGGGAACATCAACACCTTGGCATGCATGAAAGTTAAGTCAGGAAGGCTAGAAATCACCTTGGCAGCCTCTTCACTAAGATGTTCTTCCTTTTTAGGCTTCCTGTTGAGAAGAAAAGAACAAAGTGCATTAATCTAGTACCTGATATCCCTTGGATCTCTGAAAGAACCACTGATTGAAGCAATGTTCTCACAGTTTGTCTCCCATTGACAGGCACTTCTGTAAGCTACTTGAAGGTAGTCTGATGTTATAATATCTACCTGCCTACCAACAAAATGTTAACATAGGAAGTCAGCAAATTGTTCCTGAATATTGTTACAAAAAGGAGGGGAAAAAAAGATTTCCTATTCATATGTTAATTTTAATATATTTATCTTTTTTGTCAGATTCCAGCACGCCATTCTGGGACTACTTACTGGAAGCAACCATGCCCATATTCTAGAGATAAGACAATAGGATGATTAGTTCTAAACCACCTAAATCCAGTATAACATTTCAAAATAAAATGGAAAAAAATAATCTTGAAAGGACACTAAGAAATTCCTAATTTACTTCCTAATATTTTTGAAAGAAAAGAAGGTACTCATGTTGTGTTTCCAACAGGAACATACTCAGATTAGACATCCTATCACTCTACTTGGTAACCCACAAACCCTTTTTACCCCCAGGGCTCAGGAGCAGCAGCAAAAGGTGCTCACAACTTGGAGCTGCTCACTTTGAAGTGCAGTAGTAAGCGTACCAGTAATGATCCATACAGCAGTTTGGGAATCACTAGAGTTTACTTTGCCTTTTGCATTATTCAGAGAATTACTGAGTGCAAATAGAGAGAGAGGCCTGAATCCCATGTCTGCCGCTTGGTTCTTGCTCCCATGCAAGAAACGCACATTTCCTACGTACAGCGAAGCTTGGCCCAGCCTGCTACAGAAGAACATGCTGTACAGGTGCCTGGGTTATCTGTGAAGATGCTGCCTATCACTCTTTTCCATCAAAAATTATTCCAGTTCCAAAAAAGGCACCTGCTACACCCTGTAACAACATCATCTGCCCCACCTTTGGAGCAAAAAGCTGAGACAAAAGACCTGAACCAAACTGCCTTTCCCTAGAACACTTCAGAAATCTCCTTTCTCTATCTTGCATTAGCCATAAAGCTTAAACTGACCCCAGGAGAGGGCGATCACCACTCTGATCACAGAGCAGTGTGTACTTTTATTTTCTTTTCTCAGCAGCCATCAGGATTGTTTCCTGAGCTGCTCAGAGATCAGAGGAAAGCAAGAGGCTATGTGTTTGCTTCAGCAGCAGCCTCACAATGTCTTAGCTAGGAGGAGAAAAAAAGATCCAAGTCAAACTCATCCTTGACATCACTGATCATTGTGTTGACACTGTACTATCACTTTTGTTTGCTACTTGAGATCTCCACTTGATGAAAGATCTCTAGATGAGGCAGCCTAGATACTAAATCCGAATTTCCTTCACTAGAATAGCAGTTTTTTCTTTTCTCTGCTGCAGTGGAATTTCATGAGCCACTGACTAGGCAGATTACCAAATTCTGGAAGATAAACAAAGCTGTGTTCTGGTTTTACTGAAGGAAGAAGCAGAGAGCCAGTACGTGCCTCTTTCTCCAACTTCAGTCACCTCTGTTTGCACTGGAAGGACTATCTCTGAGCTGTTGAAATGTGGTTGTCACCCACCACTGCGTTATCAGTATCTGGTGCCACTATTAGTAATGACTTACCACAAGCCTCTTAAAGGTACAAACTCCTGGTGATCAAGGACTTACAGCTAACAAAGGAGCGTTTGACAGGACGCTGAAGGAAGAGGCCTGACTCAGATCTGCATTAAAAGGAGTTCCTGTAATTGTTAATCCGGCACCGAGATGGAGCTCACACACTCCTTGCTATTTATATGCCTCTTCCTCCTCTGCTCAACTGTGGTATGCTAAGAAAGGCACTGATGGGTCCCAGAGGCAGCACTACACTTTATTTGGTGAACATGCAGAGGACCTTTATCACAGGACGGTGCTATGGGCCTTGCTGTACTACCTGGTCTCCACAACACCACTGTGGAACAAGCACACCAGTGAGCAGAGCGACTGAACGCTTCCCTCCTGGCTGGAGGCCCTGTGCAGTAATTTATCTGCTTAATGTGCTCTGTAAAAAGCAGCTATAAAAGAAGGACACCCTAATGCACAGAGCAAATGCTATTTAACTATGACCAAGTTACAGCTATAGATACAACCACATGGTAACGAGGCTCAAAATATTGATTTGAATCATCTCAGTACAGAGAGGGATGAGATGGTCTCAATGGAGAGGGGCAAGTTCCTCCAGAAGACAATAAAACTGGACACTGCAGATATCCTTTCTAGGTAACAGCACCTTTGGTAGCCAGTATCACCAGGGCAAACCCTACAGAGTTACTAGCTTCTCTTGAAAGACAAAGTAGCATCATCACTGCAGACTGTTTTTACCCTTAAAAATTACCAAACTGCCTAACAACTCCATGTCAGGTGTGGTAATTCCTGTCACCACTTTTGTTCCCACTGTCAAGAAGCTCTTTTGCTAAACCCTGGGGGAGGTGAGGGAGGGTATTGCAGAGCTACTTACACACTTCATTTCTGGCTACCCTGGCTTACAGAACAGCCACCTGAGTAAGTGGATTGTCAGTGGCAGCTGTACTAACCCTGTCTGCTTGGGAACCAGATCTTTTCTTAACTAAACACTGAAGGACCCAGCCAAGGCTCAGAAGAGGGTCTCTGTCTATTCAGGTATTAAAGTTACCTTGTATAGAGCACTTTGCCCCCACCCATCTCTTATGTTGGGTTACAGCTGCTCCCAGGACAGAGGGGATGCCCTTACCAAAGCCAATAACAACAAGTCCCTCTACCAGTTGGTATGATGTTTCCTTTTTAAAAACATGTTAAGACTAAGCTACAGTAAATTAGCCAGACCAATGGACATGAAAGCTGTTGGAAGAGAATTTAGCAAGAAATAGGGAATGCTTTGCCAATGTGTCACTCACACCTCACTCCTCTGTTCTGCATTCCAACCTCTTCCTGCAACGTTCAGTCTTTCGTGATTTGGGTTGTTCGCAAAAGTATTTCCAGTTTAAAAGAATGTTTGGGCCATTCCTTGGAAAGGCATCAGTGCTCTGCTTTCCTTCAAAAAGGCAGCAGATAAACATTTGATCTCTGCCAATTCTGGAAGTGGGCAAGGCCATGGAGTCTCTCTCAGTGGAATGCTACACTGGATCCCTGACCTTCAACACTTAACTGCTGACACCAAGCCTTGAGGCTCAAGTTTTGTGTGTGTGTGTGTGGGGGGAGTGTTTCTCCTCCTCTCCCAAAATTTTCCTTCTGAGAAACTGATTTTCCAGCTTCAAGAGATCAGTTTGTCAGCAAAAGATGGGGGTATTGCAGACAAAAGCAACTCTGCACATTGAATTTTCATGCTAAGCTTTACCCTGAAGATCAGAAGAGTTACAGATGTGGGATAGCCTTAGCACAGCTGATGTTGCCAAAGTGGTGTTAAGCCACTGGCCACATTTCCCCTGATCAGTTATCATCAATGTCCCTTTCCAAGCTGGTATGACATGAATGTCATCCTTCTTGAGCTGGCTGTATCCAGCCACTCCTATTATAAAATTTTTTTAAAAATTCAAGAGAAAACCACTTTTAATAGAAAAAGCAAACATATTGCAACATATTAGGCATCCTTCTGAGATAAGAGCTCCTTCTATCTCAAGATTTCTAGTTTGAAAAACACAAATAGACTGCTTTTCTTTCAGAAAACATGAAATCAGGAAAGTGAAAACAACACTTGCAATTTAAAAATTCAGAGTTGACAAAAATTTACAAAATGTACAGCTAAACCAGCTAATCCCTGTGTGTGTCTGAACTCAGCTGCCAAGTCTCAGGTCCCCAGCCTCTCTACAGCACAGTTCTAGAACCTCTTCCTATCCATAAGCAATGCTCACAAGAATAGGGTAAGAACTTTGACATCTGGATAAAGAGCTTTAACAGAGCAAGTAAAAGCTTTCAAGTGCACCGTGAAAGCACTGGGGAAAACCCCCAAGTCCCTCATATCAAACCCACAACAATACAGAAAAATGAAGAACATTAAGTTAAGCAAAGCAGACTTCCCTGTTTCTTTGTAAAGGAAAAGTAAGTGAAGATATCTTAAAGCAAGGAAGTAGGTACAGATGCATGAGTGGAGATAAAGTTATTAATAATACATTTGGAGTTTGTAAGTCCTGCTGTGAATGCATCATTGCTTTTAAATTTAGACTTAAATATACCTGGACACAGACTACATTACAAAAACAATTTCAACCATAACCATGTTTTCTAATTAGTGAAAGTCAAACTTCCCCACTAATGGATGTTCATATACGCACTGCATGAATACAAAAATAGGCAATCCAAAAGCAGACACAGAAATCAGCACTGAAGTGTGGAGTTCCCTCTACCGGTTCTCCCTTGAAATTTCATGGCTTGTTGGTCCCTTTTTTTTCCCCAGTCCGTGCTCACTGCGAATCGTTTTCACTCGCAGGATAGTGGCAGGGAAACTCGCAAGACAGCTTTCCCAGTGAGAAAGCGTGCTGTGGAAGAGCTCCTGAGAACTACAGGCTTAGTCACGTAAAGACAGCCAGCTGTGTCCAGTTTCAAAACACTATCTTTGCCCCAACTATTTAACTGTGCCTCCTCTCCAAGCGCCGTGCTGCATGGAAACACATCTATCTAGTTTTAGAGGGCTGAATAAATCCTAAAGCTCACTCCTGAGTGCTGTTATGTCATCTGCTAGTTGCAAAGCAACTAATATTTGTTTTATGTGGAGGCACATGCTTCCTCAACGATAGAAATATTTTTATTTGGTAAGCATCACTCAGTGATGCTTTAATGGGTACAGACACTAATTACATGTTAAGACAGCCCAGGATCCTACTGCTAAGATACATATTCAAACAATAAATCCAAGGAATACAGGCTTGGAAGTGGAAAGATCATTCTGTACCCATTTAACAAGCCAGACTTCAAGGACATCTGACACCTAAAGCCTTTATATAGCTTTTACTGATAAAAAAAGTACAGAACTTCACATGTGATCCATGAAGCAGAAAAGACATCCTTAAAACAACTACAAGCTTGTACCTTAACTTTCAACAGCAAAATTTATCTGATGTTTTGTCACTGAAATTTTGACAGGTGCTAGAAATATATAGGGGAAGGGATAAACATGATCACAATTATTAGTCAGTTTTATGTTACTTGGGGAACATTATGTATCTATAAATTACACAGTGGAGTGAGGAGAGTCACTGAACTGCGTGGTTCAGTGTACCCTTCCAGCTTTAGGAATAAGTGCTGTTCTTCAGGAAGTTGCTCCCTCCAGTTCAGTCTTTAGCTCTGGCTTTTCAACTTGCATCATCTTTCAGCTCATAAACTGTTTCCCATCTTGTTTTAGAGTTCCACAATAATTTGATATATGAGCTACAGTACCATGAATTTCATATTTAATTATTAAATTTAAAAGTCTTCTGATCATTCAAGAACTTCTGACCTACAACAGCACACACATTCACTCCTCTCATTTCATGTCACCCTTTGGAAAAGAATTTTAAAAAACCACAAAGAATATTTACCTTGTGGATGTGCTTGCCTTCTCCACTGTGGACATGAGTCTTGCAAACGCATCAGTCACTCTGTTGCTTGCATTAGAAGTTTCCAGTTTTGAGGTTGTCAATTCGTACAACTCAGGATCCACACCTTACAGTATAAAACAATAATCAGTGATGGTTGGAGGCGAGTATAGCCATCATTAGCCACAGACCAACTTGCTAGAGACTATTTTCTGTAAACATCTGAGTCATTCATAATTTCAAGATATGTGAAAAGAACACAACAAAACACATCTGTGTTTCTGAAACATTGTCCTCTCCCCACCATTTTTCAGTAGCTTTTATAGCTGTACTACAAAACACACACACACTGGATCAAGTCTGGCATACAAGGTCTCAGTCTAGGACTAAACAAAACAAATTTGATTTACTTTTAAGATTGAAACACCTGTAAAAATGTCAGCTGAGTCAAAATGGATTCCTTCAGTTACTTCAACTCAACTGTGAAGAACGCTGCACGTTAGCAGGGATGAACTCTTTCACAAGAGATTACACACACTACTGGTGTGCCTTAGAGGCCACTTGGTATCTTGCATTTCACAAGAGGTAGTGTTAAAAATTTAAGTGATGAAAAGAAGCTTTTATGGTACATAAAAGTGGAATGGCATTCAAAGCAAGTTACATACTAATATGCGTAATGCTACCAAAATTTGCAGTCTATGCTCCCCTTCCCTCTCTGGAGTATTGATAGCATTGGGTATCTGGACCTTTCAGCCTTGATTTCCTAGATTCAGCCATCTGAGGTCAGAGGCTACATTCTGACATCACACACATTGCAAGTGGATTTCAAATTTTAATTAGAGGTCATTCTGAAAACAGTGCGAACAATTTTAACCTGCATCCAAAAAATTACACCTGTTTGGGTGAAAAGCTACTTGTTTAATACCAAACATCACATCTCTGTAGGAAGTAACCCTACAGTTTTCAAATATTATAAAGGTTTTCTTAAAAAAATCCAGGAATTAGAGTTGTAAAAATAAATCAGGAGGAAAGACTGTTAAGGTGGCTCAGAAGCTTTTTGAACTGGTGATATTCCTCTAGTTACAGTTTCAGCTACTTTAGGGTTCACTGGTTTAATCAACATGTTCATATGTGCCATCCACAAGTAGAAGTGCTTTATCAAAACGAGTGTCGAGCTTTTGTGCAGAAGCATCGTGGTTCAGACAAAACAAGCCTTACACCAGCGCCAGCTGGCTGGGACAGTGGAGAAGCATTTCATACTACTGCAGAACAAACACTGCAAATACTTGATGGTCCCAGGTAGCTACCCCACATAAAACTAGGCTTTATAAACTGATGTGCTGATGATTTTACGCAATTAATTTCCCTGGATAAAGACACTTGTAGAAGTACTCCTGAAATACCAGGAGATTACTAAATTAGAAAAAAAAATGCCTTTTCCACCCAGTAATTACAGTACTACATGAGCAGATGAGGAGGCTAATAATCCTCATGCCTGCTCTGCACAAACTCTCCCCAAGTCAAGTGTCTCAACTATTCATCACTTCTGCGTGTGTGAAGTACACTTTCACTGTTAGGAAACTAAGCTGACCAGAAAGTAAATTAAGAGAATCATCTGGTTAAGCTGCAGCAGCTGTACTCTATTTAATACGGGTTAATTAGAAATTAGTTCTCCTTTCAACCTAGATTTAAAGTTTGGACTTCCAAAGTTAATTTCATCCAGTTTCATGCCAAACATCAAAATTCCTATTGTCCTGAGACCAGTATACCAAGACTTTAAGTATTGTCAGATGTTTACAGAACTTGGAAATAGGAAAGAGCCCAGCTATTCCCTTAAGATATCCACTTTCAAACAGGGAGAAGAGACTAGAAAAAGACTTTGACTTGCAGAAGCCTGTGAAATCCCATTAAGGTACAACTTGTAAGACTAATTGAAACAAAGAGTCAGTCCTTTGACATGCAACTCTGCAACAAATGTTAAATGCAACCTTGTAAGTTACATCACTCAGATATTCACATTTATGGTCCTGAATTAATTTTCATTGTAGCACGATGTCACTGCTCAATTTACCATTCTTTAGGCACCTCTTACTCAGCTACATTTACACTAAAGTATCAACATGAAAAATAAAATACTAAATCCATGGGAACATACTGGAAATGAGTAATTCCCTGTTCATGACATAGAAAGCAAATTTTAATAAAAAGTGATTTTGGCTACTGATGAAGTCAGACTGAGAAGAACACAGCATAGATTCACAGTAACTGAAATTAAGGTCTTCAGAGAAAGAACAAACTTCTATGACCGATAAAAGTTTCTTCTTTAAGCCAAAACACCTAACAATTTGTCTTTCAATTAATTTAGTAGTTGTTAAGAGTTGCATATTCTTCTTTTTATTCAAATAATCAGGGAATATTTAAGGAAAGCACTGCAAAACCTTAATGAGATATTGAAGGAAAGTTAGCCAACCAAACCCCACACAAAGCTCCTAAACACACACGCAAACACACGAGCTGCAAGCCAAGAAACAAATGACTTTCCCAGAAACAAGTCAGGAGGAAAGAAAACCCAAAACAAAACAAAAAGGCACTGTAGGGCATACCAGGGAAGGTGGTAATACCTGTAACTCGATGAAATGACAACAACAACATAAAAAATGCAGTAAATAGCTAACAGAGTATGCCTCCAGTAATTGCTTCAAGTGTGCCTGCCATCAGGGCTCAAGAAGGTACCCGACTGCACGAGCAGTACATCTACCGGGTACTGACGACTTCTCGTCGGTAAGACTTGCACAGCCTTACAGGAGGATCCGTGCCTCGAGTTTGCTACTATCACTTCCACGACAAACCCACCACCTTTCACCTGATAACAACGTTTCTCAAGGGCAGAACAAAAATACGTTTGGAATGAGACATCGTAAAGTTGCCTTCGATGAGTAGATTGCAAAACTAAAAAACCCAGGGTTTTTTTTTTTTTTAAATTTAAGCACTTTTAAATGTGGGAAAACACCAAGCCTCTTAAACATGATTTAAAAAAAAACTAAAATCACTAAGAAGAAAAAAACCCACATTCTTCCTATGAAGAAAGTGATTATCATGGCTTCAGGCACTGTACTGAAAGAATCTTTGACTTATCTACTTAATCTATGCACTGGGATAAATCCCAAAAATATTGCCTTAAGTTCCTGCAGAAATTAATTCAAAGTGTAGGTTTTCACAAGCTCGTGCAAAATATTCAATCATGTCAAAACTACACCATAAATTCAGTTACTTTTGTGTAGATCCAGGCCGGGAAGTTGGTGGCCCAGCCTATGGCAGGGGGATTGGAACTCTATGATCCTGGGGGTCCCTTCCAACCCAGACCATTCTATGATTATTCAAAGGGGAGAGTGGTGTTTTCATCTCCTTTTACAGGAGTAAGTTCTGGATAAAGTGCTTTGCTTTTATAACTAACATTCATGAATTTCTGATGCCCCACAAACATGCAACTAACCTTACTTTCTATTATGAATATTGTTAAAACACTTTTTTCACTTTCTTTTATTAATATTAGCAGTTCATACAGAGAAAATTGTACCACCTCCTGGTAGCAAGAAAACACCAGCTGGGCATGTGATACATTAAGCACCGTAACTTTATGTTCACACATAACTTCCAAGGAACACCATAATCCTGTAATTTGGAGACGCTCACTCAGAATAGAGAGCAAGCTTTATTTTTCAGGAGTTGCCACATCTACAGCATTTCTCCATTTTTTTCTTACATGCTCAGAAAAGTTAACTTCCAAAAAATCTCTCATTTGAAACAAGTGTTTTAACATCATGTTTGCGAGAGCGTAAGAGCCATTCATTCCTTCAGCAGGCGACAAGTAGAGCTGACAGTACCTTTTAAATACTTGCACTCGATACAAAACATCAGAAAACAGAACACAGATTAAAGGAAAAAGAAATGCAGTAGAAAGACATTTTAGAGAAAGGCAACGTAAAATTTCTCCTTGTTTATAGGAAAGTCAAGTGATGTGCTCATGCTTTTAGTAAGTCGTTATAAATATTACAGTTGTGGTTTTAACACTCTGCTGACCTGGGATTGTGGTGGTGCTGCTAGAGCTACTGTCATCCACGGGCCCAAAGAAATCAAGGTTCAGAAGAGTGGAACCTCCACTAGCTTGAAATTCAGTGACCGTGTTGGTAGGCAGCCATATAGAAGGTAAGCCAAGGGAGGGGTTTATGTGTAAAAAGGGGTAAGACACACACTTGAACATGCAAGTTATAATTAGTACTCAGTACGCAATTTAAAAATTGACATGAAAACAATGCTTACAGTATTAGTTTGTACCTTCTAAAATGTTAACAACTTAATTCAGTGCACATTTCCTCATGTACAATGCAGCAAGGAAATCAACACTAGTAACTTTAAAATAGATATATTTATTTCAATCTAAAAATGAAAGAGAACCAGCACGACCCAGAGAGAAAGATGTGATCAGTTAAAGGGAAACAATATATAGGTCAATTGATAGAATATAGCAGGCTTTTTCTCCCCTCACTGAAACTGAAAGCCATTCTGTCATCGGGAAGACTTAGCAGATCCCCAAAGAGCAAAGAACAAAAAAACCAAGATGCTTTAGAGTTTTGTTTGGCAGCTTTAAGCTATTAATTATTATTTTAAAGCAGCGTGAACACAGCATAACAAATGCCACTCTCATATCCAGTTCCTTACTGGTAAGTTATACTGTTCCCCTTTAGTACTAAAGCAGAAATCAAACCAAGATACATTTTAAAGAAGTTTGTTAAAAAGAAAGCATGATGATTGACTGAAGTAATAAGACACCAGACAACAGCAAAAGGGTCCATCCAGGCTTTCCTTCAGCACCATGATATTGCTATACAAACTCTTAACATCCCACATGCTCCGAAACAAACACTGTGAGGCAACACCAGTGCAGTAAGAGGTGCGGTTTGTTTCAGCCTGCTTTCGAACAACTTGTGTGTTGTGAATTAATTGCTTTTAGCAGGCTCCTTGTAAAGGTATCTGTTTCTTTACAGGTTTCTAGTGTGTCAAACAAGTTCCAGAAACTTGTTTTACTTCCCTCGCACGCACTTATATTTCTGAGTCTGGAGGCAGTGGCACAACTCACTTTGCTATTAAAACAGACATAGGTGAAGGGTCTTATGTGTTAACTATACACATTTACAGATACAAATAAGTTTGCAGCTACCTCTTTAAATTATTAGCTGTAATTTGCACTTTGAGTGTCAGCAAAAGTGATAACAGATGAAGTCACATTTTTAAAATATAAAATTATCTGTAAGTCTGAAAACTTTCAGCTCAAGTGTATTATTTGCAAAGAGTTTGTGGTTAAAATGTTGTGCTTTGAAGTAGCCACTATACACAAGTCTGTCATTCAAAGGATGTCTGAAGAGATAGTTTATTGGTGAAAAATACTTTTAAGTAGTAAAACTTGTCAATGCTCATTTGTTCAGAGTCTCATTATAATTAGCAGTTATGTATATTATGAAGTGTTAATATCGCCACTGTGTTATTAGCATATGGCAGGAACCTAAAATAATACTCAACTTAGTATTTTCCAGACTACATGGTACTTCACTTAGGGGCACAGTTAATCAGAAAGAAAGCCTGAATTTCCAAAGTTAGGAGTAAGAAATAAATATTTTTTATATATATATCTTTTTTTTATATATATGTGTGTGTGTATATATATTAAAAAAAATAATCAGCAGATAGATGTTTGTCTGAACTTTGTAGCTTTCTTATCTCTAGCTCTGGTGCTAGAGGCTCTACGGAGAGACGTACCATCTAAAGGGTTAGTAAGGCCACTGCTACTCCAGTCAAACTGGACAGGTGGTAGAGATTCCTAGAGTTGAAAAGTCAGAAATCAGATTTTACAGTCAGTTCAGGTTATAACAATGCAAAGCAGTTCAAACAACAGATTCTTTAGCATCTAAATACTAAAAAGACAACTAAACAAGCAAGCCCCAAATTTCAGGAGGTGTGTATTTTCATAATATGCACTAAAAATTAAAAATAGATTTGTTCTACCACAGGAAGTCTCATTAAATTCTGAACAGTACAGATTATTTAACTGCTAACTCAAGTAGGATTTGCAAAGTAACTAAAACATACGAATGGGATAAAAAAACCCTTAAGGCACAGTTGAAAGTTAAACTACTGTTACTTTCATGGAAGATGAGACATTTTGCATAAAAAGTTACATACACACAATTATACATTTATTAGTGAAAGCTGCCTGTACATCCATGCTTTGTCCTGACCAGATATAAAATCAGTTATTTACCATCAAATACCCCATAATTCTTTCAGCTTGTTTTGCTTCCGAGAGAAATAATCCCTACCTGTGAGGGATTAACTATCAACACCCTTTCAACTCCACCCCCTTTACAAACAAAAATAAATCCTGTGACTTCTTGTCCTGTAAGAATTAACCCATTCGTAACAATGCCTGAACAAGAGGAGTGTGGAAACATTGACTCCTCCCCAAGGGAGCGCATCCTTGCCTCTTCCTTCCCTCTTACTAAGTCTTTTGAGCATACACAGGTAACCAAGGAAGCAGCAGGGACCATGCTTTACAGAGCAAATGTGTTTGGGTGCAGTGTAACTTGCAAGTGCTGCCCTCCTGCATTCTCAGGACACAAAACCCACAGGACAGTATCAGAAATGTCTGAAGTAAGTTGATCTTTCTATTTCTGAGAGTTACATTTCTGCTCTCTCCCCAGTGAGATAAACTACCAAGTAGACCTGGGGAAGGATGTGCCTTTAACTTCTAACAGGACAATCAGACTTGGGGAAGGATGTGCCTTTAACTTCTAACAGGACAATCAGACTTTGTGAAGAAAAGCAAAGCAGTGGAAGTTCTCTACAGTATTATTAAAATGCTTTTGTCTCTTCCAGTGGCTGAGACATAACTTCTCTTTGTTTTTGTAGAAAGTCAGAGTTGGGATTTATTATTATTTTTAAAACTTTCTAATATCCAACACTAAAAAACATCTGCAGATTCACAAATCAAGACTGTAGCTATGTGAGCTAGCTTTGTGCAACTAAGCCAATGGATGGGTTTTTTGCCAGGTGATAGATGTTTATAGAAAGAAAAATGAAGGGAGCTGGAGATTTCTCTAAGTGCCTTGCCTAGAAAAATCTTTCCCACCTAATGACTTGGAAATATTTCCATCACTGAGCACAACTAAGACAGTACTCTCCATCGAGCTTAAGGAGCTGACGCCACACTTTTTACTTTACACTGGTAATGAAGTTACTGGTGTTGAAATGATTTGCATAGAAACATGTTAGCAGTCTGGAAGCTACACCTGATGAAGTAGTGATAACTATCACCAATAGCTTGTTTAAAAAGTCACACCTAAAAGATGTTAATGTTAAAAGGGGATTGGATTTAAAAAAAAAATAAATTAAAAAGCAGTTGAGTATGACAATATACTGTCTTTCTGCCCTGAGGAAAATGAGCTCAAATTGAAACAAAGTAGCTTCCTACCATCTCTCACTGAGGAAAACACCCACTACAGTTGTGTCAAAAGACTGAGTCAGGGCTGATGAGTGTGACAGAACTGCAGAGAAAAGGTAGTACCAATGGCTGGCTGAGCTTTTCCCATTAATGACTAGATTCTCAAGTTTGCCACAGAGATGATAAAGGATGTGATGTATTCTCCCTAAGATGGGGGGTGTGTAGGGGAATCTGACTCCCAACCAGTAAGAGTATACTAAGGATATTGGTTTGCTCTGCAGAACGAGACCATTCTGCTGAATTCTACTGCTTGCAAAAGAAGTGGAGGGCAAGTAAAGCAGACCCCATCTCTACAGGGCACTGGCAAGCCCAGGTCTATACAACTGCAAGCAAACTGAAAGGGAAGTGCAGAGGCAAAAGCCAATTCAACACAAAGCAAAGGTTTTGCTTCTAGAGGCCTCTGCCCTGTGAGAAGTAACTACACCAGGGCACCCAAACACAGCACTGACACCTCAGACAATGGGAACATGCCAAGCAGAGGGGAATATAATGTTTTGTCTTTCAGAGATCAGCGGGTTGCTAGACTAGGGCATTTACAGCCACTATTTTAATAACATGCTTTAAGGAAAATCCCACAGAATCTTGAGAATTGGAGCAAGCTGCTCTGGCTCCTCCTTCCATCTCCAATTACAGGACATGGTAAGAAAATGAAGTAGTATACTCAGCTGTCAGAGCGCTACTCAGAACGTTCAGAAAGTGAGAAACACGAAACTAAGATGCCTGCTGGTTTGCCTGCATCATGTGTCACTTATCAAAGTGAGAGATGTTTTCACACAGTAATTTTAGAATGGTATTACGTAAGAGCTTTTATAATCCAAAGGAGTAAAATGTAAACGTTTGTCTCTGTGCCAATAATTACCCAAGGAAAATTAAACAAAGAAAGAAAAAAGTATTTTGCTGTCTTAAAGCTGGGGGGAAAATAGAAGGGCTTGCAATACAAATACAGTGTTGATATTTAGAGGGTTCCCACAAATAAGCATCATAAACATTTCAGAAAGAGGTTTACAAGGAAGTAATTAATATGTTTTATTGTGTGCATTCAATGGCAACATTACAACAGTACTGAAAACGCTTCCTCCCAGGCAGCACCTTTAAGAGACTCACATCTGACAGACTAACAAGTTCTGTAGTATCTTTTACCTGCAAATCTTTCTCTTACTCTGTCAAAGCTACGTATCTTCTTGGATCTTTCTCCTATGTATAACTGGAGAGCAGTTCCATGATGGAACCGTTGGCTGGTGGCCAATAATATGGTCATTTGCATCTGTCATTGTTAGAAGTCCTGATGGTCCCTTATGTAATTAAATGTGTTTTTAAAGACTGTCACCCCATGGGGTTTAATTAAGGCTCAGTCCCTAATAGCCAGCAAGTGTAAGATACATATTTTTATTATAACTGATCCCTAATTCAGTGAATTGCATGCATGCAGGTGTGCTGTAATGGGCACCTGCAGTAAAGAATTACCAGTAACTTTCTTCTAGAAAGCTTTGCATAACTGTAGATTTCTATTCCAATATAAAACATAATAAGCAAAACCAGGAGGGTAACAAAATATATCCTGTATGCTAGGACAAAGTTACCACAGGATTCTAAAAATGAAATGGTCCCAAATAGAAAGAGGAGGATGCTTTGAAGCAATACCTAAGGAGCAGAAACATCTAGATTACTTTTTGCAAGAAAGCCAAAGAGAAGCCAATAAACTTTAAAACAACATTAAACCAGAGAACAGCATCGAATCAAGATATTAAATTAAGGCAGTGACCTTTTTAATAAGCACTGGAATATATTTTAATTGCACTGGCTGAAGACTTGGCCATGGTGTAAAGCAAGCTAAGAAAATGTTCTAAGAGGGGTACCTATCTCATGTTTTAAAATCAAAGTTCGTCTATTTGAGCAGCTATTCTCTTACACATGATGTGCCTTGATAAAGCCTTTTACTTCAGGCCTGTGAAGTCTTTGAGACACCATGTTTAAAGGCAACAACAATCAGGGGATTATTTCATATTCTGTTTACTGCCTTACACTTATGGCACAGAGGAGGAGAGAAATAAAGCCCCCAACTGTCAAGACAAACAGACCTAAGAAGAATTTAGACACTACCTTCAAATGTAAAACAGAACACGTCTAAAAAAGGTATCTTTATACAATAAAAGATAGACCAGGCAGTAAGTTAGCTTGAGACACCAAAATTTTGAAAGTTTTGTCCTTACAGCTTAAATTGCTCAGATAGAAATTTGTCCACTGTGTTTCTGAAGCCTAACCAACTCAGAAAGATCCTCTGCAGGGAAGGAGGCCAAAGCATACAGAATTTAAAAGATAACTAGGAAAAATTATTGCATCTCATTTGGTGCTTTTTGCCCTCTCATTCTTTTGCTTACTAATGCTCTCTATGTTAAAACTCTGCATGCTTTCCTCCATTTGCCTACAGCCAAAAAAACCTAAGGAGACACTTCTGTGGGTTTTTTTTTTTGCTTTTTTACAAATGTTCTTTCCACTCCCACTTACGCATCAGAGTGTTTATTTCAAAATCTTATTCCCCTAGCAGGAAGTCGTACACACACAGACACTGATGTGTATACAAGTCCCATAAACACCAGGCTTTCAAAGGAGAATTCTCCTTTCCTTAAGCAGAGCATAGGACTCTTAACCAGAACCTCTCTTGTCAAGAAGAAAGCCAATATGCTGAAGTTCCTGAATACAGGTGTGACCAATCATCACTGCCATCTGAAAATGGAGTAATTTAGAATTAAATGTTTACCAAAATTTGGCACATCTTCTCAACATCATTGCAGTCTGGAATATTTACAAGAGGCAGTCCGCATAATGTGAAGTGAAGCTGGATTTTCTTCAAAAGCAAACAGAAGACACCAAACACTAACAGACAGTGAGGCCAAGAAAGAAACAAGGTCTCTAAGGTGGAGAATTGTTCATTCATGCCCTGAAACTTTCTGAATGTCACTTCGCCATGGCCTCTTAAGCGTTCCAAGTGCTTAGAGCTCCCACTCAGATCTTCCTTCTTGTAGCTCTGTAGGCCCTGTTTAGTGCATGGGTTGTCCCCTCTGTAAGAAAGTACTTGGAATGCTGCAGAGAGCCACTGATTTTTTCCTATTTTAATCAAATACAGAAGTCACATGAGTGATTCCTTCAGCTCAGGCTGGCTGCAATAATCATTATCACTACCTTTGCTGCTGCCCAGGTCAGCAGCTCCACTTTAGTATTTGTGAGAAGTGGCATAGGAAGCATCACCAAATGTGTAGATTACTATACAAAACCACCTCAGCTCTGAGCCCACAGACATATGCTATGCCACAATTGAAAAAACAGTTCTCCTCTGGGACTAGCACAGCAGAGGTAGAACTCTGCACTACGGCAGAGCAAAGAGTGCAAGGAAACAACTATAATCAGTAGTCCCTGGTGTTAAGGTCTGTCACAAGGATTGTGGAATGTCTTCCATCAGAAGTCACAAGCAGAGCACGTTAACTGAAAGTGCTGGGCAGATTAAACAAGACATGCACTAAGGAAGGACACAGCTGGCACTGAATTTATGCCAAATACCACTGTAGCAACACTGAAAATGAAACATCTCTGCATGTCCCATGAGCTAGTTACCATCCACACACAATGCAACATGCATGGCATTTAAGTGGTTTTCTAACATCATAATGTCAAAACCACTACCACCAAAACAGTATTGTAATTGAATTCAAAAGCTCATTCTTAAATTCCTCTGACCTCATTTTCTATCAGACTCCTACAATAAGCTTCAGAAAAAGCAAAGATGAAAAATATTAGCTAGAGGAAGGACAACTGTAAAATTCCATCTAAAATTTGTGGAAGTAACTGTCCACCCTCTTGGAGCAGGTTGTTGTATAGCAGGAAATACCCATCAGGACTTTTAAATGATGACCACCAACCACCACAGTCTTATCACAGGGACTCCCCTCCAGCCACACATGAAAAGTAGATCCAAGAGAAGCACTTCAATCTGACACAAGGAGAACCTGCCCTTGACATACAGGTCTCTTTGAACACACCATGTAGATATTTTAAGTATGAAGGAACACACCATATAGATATTTTAAGTATGAAGGAAGAGGTGAGGCACCTCATTATTTCCCTCACTCTCTCTTTTCCTTTCCTTCCCCTTATCTCTCTGTTTTTTTACCTGGAACTGATCAGATGTACACGTGTTCATCTCTGGTGATACAGGTGGTGTCTGTCCTATTGAAGCTATTTTTTCTGCTGCAGATATTGGTTTCAAAGGTTCCTTCGTAGGCTCTAACATACCCTATATAAAAGAAATAATTTTGAAAGTCACATACACACAGAAACACACACACTTATATATATTCCAAGAACTGCAGATGAAAAAAGAAAAAGAAACCACACTACTAGGTAATAGCAGCCTCAACTAGGGGCTCGGGGGTAAGCATACATGTCTGGGACACTTTCAGTGAGGGGGACACAGAAGGACATGGGGCAGGGGAGAGAATTATCTTGGATCCTTACACCCAAGAAACATTTTAGAGCAAGTAACTGAAACCCAAGTACTTAGCTGAAGCTTGCTTTCAACTTTCAATATTGTAATTTAAGTTGGGGGAAGGTAAGGTAATGCCTTCTCCTCCCAACTGTCTGTAGACTATTCCGGAAATATCAAGTGGCCCATCAGAAAGGTACAAGGTGTATTAATTCCATTTCAAAATACAAGTAATTCAGAAGAAACAAGTCAAATTATCAGTTTGCAGAGTGTTACCAAGATCAATAATTACTGACATGGAAATAAATGCATTAAAAAGCATTAAGATTTTAAGCAAACTGTTTGACGCTGAACAGTACTATGAAAAAATATCTTAAATCTCTGGTGGTCCTGAACGAAGTTGAGGGTGAGAACAATTTACAGAAAGACCAAAGTTTTCACTGAGACACTAAAACCACCTCAGACCGACGAGGTATGAGAAAAAAACCACCAAATCAAATCATGGGATTTCCAACTTGCATATTATTTTAAAATAATTTCAGGAAGTCAGGCACTAAGGTCAGCTGTCCCACAGATGTTTCTACACCATGCTAAAGAGGCTTAGAATTTAACCACCAGTTAAATCAATTCTTTTGGGCAGTAGAGAAACACATAAAGCCGTGTGGCAACAGCAAGCAGAAAGACACTTTACTCCTACCACCATCTGTATCCAACTTATTGTGTGTGAAAGTATTTTAAAAGTGTAGCAGATAATTAATAGAATCATAGAATGTTTCAGGTTGGAAGGGACCTCAAAGCCCATCTAGTTCCAGCCCCCTGCCATGGTCAGGGACACCCTCACTAGACCAGGTTGCCCAAAGCCCCATCCAGCCTGGTCTTAAATGTCTCCAAGGATGGGGCTTCCACAACCTCTCTGGGCAGCCTGTGCCAGGGCCCCACCACCCTCACAGTAATGAATTTCTTCTAACGCTTAACCTAAACCTCCCTTCTTTCAGCTTGAAACCATTGCTCCTTGTCCTATCACTACACTCCTAGGTGAACAGTCACTCTCCTAGTTTCCTGTAGGACCCCTTTAAGCATTGGTACACTGCAATTAGGTCACCCCGGAGCCTTCTCTTCTCCAGGCTGTACAAGCCCAACTCTCTCAGCCTGTCTTTATAGGAGAGGTGCTCCAGCCCCTTGATCACCTTTCCCAGCAAGGTGAGGTGGAAGATATAACTGCCCATGTTGCATATGTAGTCTTGCTCAGAAATGTGTTAGAGAAGAAAAGAGCAATTGCTATGAATTGTTCACTCTCTCTGTATCATAATACCACGCTTATATCAGAAGTATTACAGAAGTGCATGAGCTGACCTTGATGTATCAGAAAACAAAAGCTCTAGAAACTGACTGTATAAAATTATAAAATATAAAATTAACCTACACTCTATAAAAATTAGCCTACAGATTAAGTTAGCTTAATATATACAAAAGACAACTGTAATCCTTCTATATTCCATTTGTGAATGACAATATAAAAAGCATATGTTATATGTGTGTATATATGTTTCCAGAAAGAAAACCCAACAAAACCCAGATATACTTGTTCTGTTCAGACCACTAAAAATGCCAAACTTCATCTTCTGAATGTTTTTGCTACTACAGACACTGCACAGAGTCTGGAATGCCAGAGCATTGGCATAAGGGAAACAGTTGATTTTACTGCACTAGGTTACTTGAGTTTTCTTCCAGACATCTAACTTACACTTGCTAATTTTATCTAACACTTGCAGCAACAACAGTGTTGGATAATACAATGCTTCTTGTATGCATAAATATGATTATTCTATATATTATGCATTTTATATATATATATATATATATATATATATATATATATATATATATATATATAATGTGGGTCCTTTATTAAAATGCCAATAACACTGCAAAGCATTACCATGCACATCTCTTGAGCTAGGGACACTCAGATGCAATCAAGTAATTAAACAGCCCATCAGAGAAACAGTTGCACAAAGAGCAATGTTTGAGAGCACAGAGAAAGCTTCCTACACACTTTTAATGGAATACAATAACTATCTGGTCCTTTCTCATTTTTGACAACTATTTAACCATCTAGTTTGTTGTGTCAAGTTTTAGTAGGCTTTTTTATATCTATACCTCTTATTTAATAGTTAAAATTCAAGAACAGCAGCTTTTTATTGCTGCATACATATTACTTCAATCGTTTTTTAGAACCTGTCTCAAACTGAGCATGGACTAGCTAGCCCACCTTAACAGACAGACAGCTTGCTTTGTGAAAACAGTCACTACTTTCCTCATTTGAAGTAAAGTATCTGCACACATAATGAAACTGTGTATTTCATTACTCTTTTCTAGCATTTCAAGTGATGCCTAAGCCACAAATGTACTTACAAAAATACCTTTCAGCATTGTCAGAGCTTAACGTTGTTTAATATATTTCATTATATAACATTGTTGGAACTATAACAAAAAAGAACCCTAAAAAAGCTTACCAGTCCTGCTGCATACATGGGTACTATAACAGGCTGTTTCTTGTTGCCTGTAAAGAGCTGATAAAACAACAACAAAAAAAATAATCATATTAGGGAGTTTCTGTGTTAGTGATAATATTTTTTTCAACATTATGTAACTTGTATAAGAATAATACCAGGTAATAAATACTATGCTAAACGTAATGCAAATTTAAAAACTAATGCAACTTAATATTAATAGGGCTTATAAAAAGTTGAGCTGTCAGATGGTCCATCATGGAAAGTCACATTTACTGCATCTATGCCATTAAGAGACAAGCATTCATTCAAAGACTTCCACCTGATTCTACACTTGGAGCAGCTCCACTATTTAGAAAGCAAGTTTTATTGACAGACTCACAATATTTCTTGTGTCGATTCCCAAGGAGCACAAAAGCTTTTTGTTGCTGTGGGAGCCACCCCACTGGTATCTCAGTCCATATGCATCATGGATATCCTGCAGCTCTGTCCACACGTCCATCAGTTCCCTATACAACACAGCATAAATCAAGTTATCAACAGGATTAACAGCTTAGCAGCCTTGAATATTTATTCTAGCTTTTAATGCAAGTGACTTCTTATAGGTTCCAATTAAACTTATGCCCAAGCAAAGCACCCAGGGGAACTAAAAACTGCACAGTGTTCTCAGAACTATTATAGTTCAGACTTATTATTGGAAAATTACGTCCACAGCAGGCAGGACAAGGCCTACTTAGACTTCATCATCACACGAATAAATACAGCAATTTATATCAAGTGTAACTAATAATGCATTCTGACTAACTTAGAGACATCACCTAAAAGAAGATGATATGCTGCTGACAAAGTTGAAATGCTAAGTGAAATACTCCTGGTACACGTAGTCACCAAAAACAAGCGTTCTGCTAGATAGCTAATTTTTACTCAACAGCTTTTCAAAATGCTTGAAGCAAGCAGCTCACTCTGAATTACTGCTATAGGTTTTAAGTTCCCAAAGACGACATGTTTCTACGCCATTTGCAGTTTGTGGCACTGTGGCTTCTTACCGAGTATTTGTTAAGGTCTCCTCAGTTGTCACCTGCTTTTCACCCGCCTCCAACAAACGACTCAAGGAACTTATTTCTTCTTCAATTTCAAGAACAGGTATAGAAGGAAAACAGGCTTCAAATATTCGTTCCAGACGACTTAACAACGTTGTCTGTATCAAAGAGAAAAGCATTTACATCATTTTGTTAACCACTTTAAAATTATGTTAAGATGGAATACATCATTGCTAAAGTTCCACTTACCACAAGGTCCCTAACTGTCTTAAGCACGGAACAGAGGCTGCTAGCTACTGAGAAACATTAAGAAATTCGCACAGAACAGTTCAGAGTAGTTCTCAGAGTCATTCTTTATGATAAATTAGCAGAATTGATGTGCAATGAATATAGAGCTATGTTTACTTAAAATGCATTAAACACTCCAATTTATACATGTGTGTGCTGAGTGTTTTTTCCAGCAAGCTTGGTATTCAACGTTATCAGAAATACAACCCGAAAATAGCATTGCTACTGACTTCAATCCAAACTTGGGACAAAACATGGATTCAGGAGACAGCTTCCCTTCTTGTAGAATGCAGGCAGTTAAAGGTCTCACACAAAAGCCTGAGGTGCAACATGCTCATGGTATTGATAGTAAATTTGAAACCAGTAAGGAAAAACTATTTATTGACCAAAGACTGTATGCTTCCTAAAAACATGTTAGCATGAGTCAAAAGTACGAAAATTATAGTCCCCAGCATCATTTGTTACTGTTCACATGATAGTCAGGTATCATGCAGATGGGCCAAGACTAAGGCATTTAAACACACTGTTTCTCAAAAAGTATTTATAAGGTTTTCTGTACTTTTCCAGACCAAAAAAAAAAATGAAGAATTACTTAATACCTTAATTTCTTCCCTAAAACTTATTTGTGTGTGCTTTTACATATTAAAGTCTGTTTAGTTTAAATAAAAGAATTCTTTTCCCCCAAGCAATTTCCCTTTCCTCCCATTCACGGTTCAAACAGTTGATGCTGAATGCTGTGATCCTGCAGGGATTAAAAGCCAACCTTGGCAGTGTTTCTATCCTAATTTACCAACTTTAAAAATGCCCAGTAAGTTTTATTTCAGCTGCATAAGAAGCCAGCTAGATAGCAGCATGGTTTGCATAACCACAAACTTTGTGTACATTACTCTTGTCCAACCTTCTTTCTGCTACCTTACACTATAAACTCAAACCAAGAGTATGCACATACAAATGCTCAGAAGTTTTGTGGGGTGACCATGGATCTATTTACCCTGGGTTTGAGAGACGGGGCAGGATTTCCTGCTTGTCACAGTAGTTGTAACTGTGTTGTGATGCTGCTGTCACTTCTCCTTGGGAGAAATGAAACTTCAGCATCTAAGACAGGCAAGGTTAAGTTTCATAACACAGCACAGGTCTCCTGCGTTTCTCTCCACCAGTGCCACCACCACTGCTGCTGGGTAGGATAAGGTCTCAACTATATAAACAACATATATTGGTACTAATGGTTTCCAGGCATTTTCATTCCACAGCATGCACCGGAGAATGCTCCAACTCTTGTCACCTGGATCTTGGAAGATTGATTTAATATTAAAACAAAACAACCCTCAAATAACCCAACACACCAAGAAAACAAACAGAAAACTCCCCCCATCCCCTTTGTTTTGGGCAAGCATAGTATGTTTCTTCTCTTTTTTTTATCTATCTCACAGTAGTATTTCCATATAGGCATAGAACTTTAATTTTATTATAGGTCTATGAACTGTCTCAGACTTCATATGTACTAATGACAGGAACATATTTTTCCCCCCAGTTCAAACCATTAAGAACAGGTAACTGGAAATCTCTTATAAGTTATTAAAAAGTACCAGTTGCAAGGCAAGCTCATAAAAACAAAATTAAAGATGTTTAAAAAAATGTACTTGTTTTCAACAGTAGGATTCAAATCTTTTGCTAGGAGAAAGGCTCATAAGCCTGGCACAAAAGCAGCACTGCTAGCTTTCTAGGCTGCATTTCCTCAGCAGCCACGTTTCCAAAGCTCTACTGCACTGCACCCAGGGCAGCATCCAGCTTTGCTACTGGGGAAATTGAAAATAAACCGAGTAGGCGAAAATCCCAATCCCACAAGCATCCCACGGCGTGTGCTGGTATGGCTATGCCAGCAGAGCCCTCCTGTGGAGATGCAGCATATTCCAGCAGCAACGTCGGAATTTACAAACATCAACCCCAGAGGCTGTGCATTACAATCAAGAGAGCAGAGAGGAAACACCACATTTGTCAGGATATCGTGATTCTGCACTGCAATCAGGAGGATGAGTTGGGAACAGGAACCAAGTCTGCTCAGTCTATTTTCCCTATTTAAGTGCTAGCTTCAAAAGGCAGGAAAGTGAATTTCCTTAGAACGTCAGCTCTGCAGTTCTGCTACGTAGCCATGAAAGAAATGCCTCAAAGGGACAGCCACCGGGTTCAGTTATTTGTCAAGTGTAACAATAAAAACATCAAAATCATTATACTATCAAAGGAATTGAAGTATGGATCATACTTTACTCACACTTTTTTCTTCTCTTCATTACCTTATTGGTGTATTTTGACCATAATGAGTCATGTTCTACAGTATATAGTATATAGTTTTCCTCTTAATCATCTCTTCATACCAAATCATTCTGGCCATACAGTAAGGTATGACACTTGTAGGCTGTTTCACATTTGTCGACCAGAACTAAGATATTAACCCGCATTTTAAGAAGTAAAACTAAACAGTATTCCAGATTCTAGCCTAGCATTTAGGCTAGAATACATACAACAGCGTATAAAAGCATGATCTACTTGAGTTTTAAAACTTAACTTTGCCTACAACATATCACTTGCCCTTATCTTACATGAGGAAGTGATGCTTACTTCATTTCTGTGATACACCAGGAGTACATGCTACCAGGGAAGAGGCAGATGAAAGGCACTGTATGGAGAAGGCAGCACGTTTCTTGAAAAGGATCAGCATTTCAGAATATGCTAGTGCCTAAGAATATGCTTGCTTAAGTAATGAATTAACAGAAGGCCTATAAGACTCAAGCAGCATAGCAGTCAGCACCCAGTTTCAAATTTGATCTTAACAGTGCCAAAATTTCAGGAACATTTTAATTATAGCAGTCTTTACACTTCCTTTCCTCTTTTCTGAATTTCCAGAAATGCTTAGCCCTTATTTTATAGGATAGAGAAGAATGGTTTCCATAGCAAACCAGAGGAATTAATTCTATATGTGCAAACGGACAGCAGGATGAGCATGCAAACACACCTCTCCCAGGCTGTGGCAATGTCCTTAATGGAAGCAGGTAAACTTGTTCTTCTAATTGGTAATGAAATCCTGTGGTCACAGGCCCCAGGTATAAAGGGGATTACCAAGAGCTTGAAATTAGTGTAAATGGACATTTTCTACAAACCTCAATGTAGTGTTTGCATAAACAAGACTGTAAGAAAACAGTCATATACAGTAGCATTGTGTCTTTCAGCATGAAACACTCTAGAAAAAAAGTCAGAAAACAAGAACTTTTCTCCTCTTTTCATGCCGTTGAAACATTTGATATCCAAGTGCTCTCCACTACCATTTGAGAAGAGCAATTCTTAAAGGCACTGACTAAAGACGTGAACAAAGGCTATGGCTGCCATTCTAAAAATCAACTGTGATTCTCCAAACACTGACAAACCCAAAAGCCCCACAGTTTCTGTGACTGCACAGAAGTTTTTGGTAGGCACTTTAAGATATGTGGTAAGCACCACCACCTGAAACAATCAAAATATCACAGATGTAACAGACTTTCAAAGGAGAGTTATCACTCTCATTCATACCACAGGATCAGAATCCATCTCCTTGACAGTTAAACAGGGAACAAGATCCAGCTCTCAGAGATGAATGGCCAAAGTTTGGCCTCGGTGTACAGCATGTGTTTTTTTCTTCTCCACCACAAGACTATAAAAAAAGAAGTCAATGAAATCCTTCAACAGAGCAAAACTCCTGTGGCTACCCAGCACACCAAATCCTCCCAGCAACCTCCACATGAAGCTGCCTCCAGCATGCTGCCTTTCTTCAGAGCTACGAAAAGACACTAAAATTTGTCATAAAGACAACTTACCGGCACAGGATGCCCAAAGAGATTGTGGAAGCCCCATCCCTGGAGGCGTTTAAGGCCAGGTTGGATGGGGCTTTGGGCAGCCTGGGCTAGTGAGGGTGTCCCTGCCCACGGCAGAGGACTGGAACTAGATTATTTTTGAGGTCCCTTCCAACCCAAAGCATTTTATGATACCTGGGACACACTACCGAAACAGTTGATATGAACTGCAGTTTTCACCATATAAGGGCTCTAACACTCCTTTGGGTGAAGTTGCAGGGAACCCTGTGTACAAGGGGGGAAAAAACCCATTAAAAACCCAAACAAAACCAGTGATCTTGCTTCTCTCCACAGTCTCCATCACACATAAGTTGCAGAGAAGACACAAGAGCTTGTCCAGTGAACTTCTTGCACTGGAAACTAAAAGATGCTCTTGGAAGAAACAGCACTCAAAGTCTGAGCTGTTTGCACCTATTAAACACAAACCTGACAACCTAAGAACAAATGAAACCAGTGTAATAGTTAAATTATTGAGAATATTTCAATATTCAAGTCTTACATGATTAAAAAAAGATTGGAGACAAATGAGCATATGAAGGATCGAAGATGAGAAATGTGTAATTTATGAAAGGAATAAAGTTGGTATGACATGTTCGGCCCCCAGTTAGAATTCAGAAGTCAAGAGAAGGCTCTCAAAAAAAACCAGCTGAACAAAGCTCAGGAGCCAGAAGTCAAGAAAATAAGCTGACCAGCCTGAGAAATTGTATTTATTTTAAATCCCCAACCCACTGCTCTGGAAAGTGCCTAACCTAGGTATTTGGCCATGTTAAAATAAAGCAGAGGTTAAAAAGAAATTCCCTTTGCTGGATTTTCTAACAACCAAACCGTATTTTCCAGCAACACTTTTGCCTCCAGAGAGCTAAACCACCACATACTCCTACTACTCCTACACCTTTAGCATGTGTGGGACTTTGGGGGTGGTGTTTTGGGTGGGTTTAATTATTTATCATCGCCCCCTTTTTTTTTGGTCTTTAAGAGCTAAACTACATGACCACGCAGTTAACACAGGAGAGCTGAGAAACTCATTTCAATGGATGCAACTCACCATGGGAAGACACCAATCAACTTCTGTGGGTCTCAAAATCTTCTGGGCTCAAGCATTAAACAAAGCTGAACACTTCACTAAACTCACTTAAACAAATCACTAAGTTCCTAGTTAAATAGGGGCATTTTTTTCTTTGGAAAGGGTAACAGACTGGTTAAATGAAGAATCAGTTTGCCTTCCACACAGAAACGATTTAGTTCTGATGTGCAGACTCTGCTTAGCGGACAGGAGCTTCCCAAAAAGTTCTCTAAGAAGATATGAGCGTAGCAAAGCGTACAAAGAACCTTAGTTTAACTTCTCATGATCCAAATGTGATGACTTCTCCACCTGCCTTGAAAAGCAGCTGAATCTAAAATGGGGCCTTGAGTTTCTTAGAGGTAGATAAGTTAACCGTTCAATTTTTATTACCACGGATAATTTACTGTGGACACACTGGTCCCAAACTGAGATCTACAAGGCAGCAAGAGGATGCTATTTAGTTATACAGTCAAGCATAATGCCACAAGAGCTAAAAGCCCTCACAGATGAGAAATAAAAATAAATAATTTAACGAGTTAAGAAGGCAGTGATAGCTCTAGATATATCCCGGAATAGTAACTATAAAGGTCTTGGGCTTAACTGCAAAGAAAACTTGAAAATTTAGTGGTGCAAAAAGGGAAAACAAGACTTCTCAGATCTTTCTACTGCTTGAAGAATAAGTTATAAGCAGCAGGGAAGCTCAGTGTAAAAATGCAAAGGTCTGTTCCTCCCTCCTCCTTGCTGTAAGGCTTGGACATTTATTCTCCCTTCTTGAAAGATGTATCAAAACTTGCACCTTCCATTCACACAAAGTGAAGTGTAGCAGTTATTTTATTTACTGTGTACAACTTACTTCCCACTTCAGTTGGTCACGTTGTTATTATCTTGTGGTGTTGTACTAACTTGTCAGCTAGGCTCTGAGAGGAAGTATAATCGACAAACTTACATGTACAAAATGGAAAATAATTTTTTTCTGTGACATTTAAACAGAAATGTTAAAACAACCCTTGCTCATAAATCACTGTCTTTCACAAGGTCCCCATAGCCAGCCTGTTCTGAAATACAGCTATTACGGGCTACTCTTAACGGTCTGGTTTCTACTGTTATTCAGCTGCACAGACTTAGGAACTGTGTTAGGGACTTAAACAACCAACTAAAAACCAAACAACAAAAAAACTCTTTACAGACAGACAAATATATATATATATATATATATATATATATGACTGGAGGCCTGTGACTAGCGGTGTTCCCCAGGGCTCAGTGTTGGGTCCAGTCCTGTTTAGTATCTTCATCGACAACCTTGATGAGGGAATAGCATCCACCCTCAGCAAGTGCCGATGATACAAAGCTGGGAGGAGTGGCTGACACACAGGAACACTGTGCTGCCATTCAGTGAGACCTGGACAGGCTGGAGAGCTGGGCAGGGAGAAACCTAATGAAGTTCAACAAAAGCAAGTGTAAAGTCTTGCACCTGGGAAGGAATAACTGTTCGTATCAGTACAGGCTGGGGGATGACCTGCTGGAGAAGAGCTCTGTGGAGAAGGACCTGGGGGTCCTGGCACATGACAGGTTGGCCATGAGTCAGCAGTGTGCCCTGGTGGCTAAGAGAGCCAATGGGATCCTGGGGTGCATCAGGAGGAGTGTGGTCAGCAGGTCAAAGGAGGTGATCCTCGCCCTCTACTCTGCCCTGGTCAGGCCCCACCTGGAGTATTGTGTCCAGTTCTGGGCTCCCTAGGATAAAAAAGACAGGGATCTCCTGGAGAGAGTCCAGAGAAGGGCTACGAAGATAATTAAGGGCCTGGAGCATCTCCCCTGTGAGGAAAGGCTGAGTGAGCTGGGACTGTTCAGCCTTGAGAAAAGAAGACTAAGGGGTGACCTTATTAATGTTTATAAATACCTTAAGTATGGATAGCAGGGGGAAATGGCCAGCCCCTTTTCAGTGTCTGTGGAGACAGGACAAGGGGCAATGGCTGCAAGTTGGAGCACAGGAAGTTCCACACCAACATGCAGAAGAACTTTTACCCAGTGAGGGTGACAGAGCCCTGGGACAGGCTGCCCAGGGGGTGGTGGAGTCTCCTTCTCTGGAGATATTTAAGACCCATCTGGACACCTCCCTGTGCAATATGAGCTAGGGAGCTGCTTTGGCAGGGGGTTGGACCCGATGATCTCTCGAGGTCCCTTCCAACCCCTACGATTCTGTGATTTACACTGCAAGTTGTCACCCAACTGTCTGAACTTAATTTAGCCAACACTATCTTAATTTACCTTGGTGATCTGGGAGCCTGAAGTCTTTACAGTCACGATTACCTTTTTTTTTTTTCCAAGGGGATGACTTCGTTCACTGCCCAAGACACTCTTCAGTGACAGCAATCCAGGGTTTCATTGTCTTCATGCATACTTGTGGCTTAGTAACTGTACATCACCCACACTGTCTGATTAATCTGATGAGACAGAGCTTGCACACGCAGGCTCTATAATAAAGCAGAGGATCTTAAAAACCACTTTAGGACCATTCAGGTTTCCCCTTCCTCCCTTTCTGGGATTTGTTAGCTTTCAGCTAAATCAGGTAAGAGTTTTGGCCTTCCAAACCAGCCACTACTCATCTTGTCCTTTTCTGGAGATGCCTATGCTCCTCAAACGCAGCTATGCACAGCCGTATTACCCACCCACATCATTACCATAGACAATAACTGCTCTTGCGCTTTGCTGCCTGAGCCCTATATATATTCTTTCAGCACAATACAGTAGAGTAACACCCTCAGCTGACTAACATTCAACACTCATGGAAAAAGCTGTCCTACAAGCCTCATATTTCTTAAAAGCATACCTTAGTAGCATGCTGTGTGATCACATAAAGGGGATTAATACATATGGTACAGCACAGGTTCACCCAAAACTTGTTACACCAACTAGCTCACCCACCTCTACATCCTGAATCAGTTTTAACGAACACAAAGGCACATCTATACTAATGCAAACCTGCAGCTAATATTGAAACCAGCTATTACATCTTTTTCAGCTGAAGACAGTCATTAAATGATTAAGGTATACAGTAGTATTAATATGGGTTCAGATACTTTATCTGTGTCCATAAGCCTTTGAAACTGGAACCATTTTAAGGGGTGACATTCTTTCAGTGGCTTTAATTGAATACCATATACCACCTCCTTTTTCTTCTCCCCTCCACGCAGCATAACTGAACAGAAGAGGTGAGCACATTACAAATCCTACATTGCAGATTGTGTGCAGGATTCACAGCGCTGAAGACCAAAAGCAAAGGAGAAGAGACACAGTGTCGCAAAAATTACCTTATATAGTAACCTTTTTCCCCCTTATTTTCTTCTTTTATATTCTGTATTTTGCTAAAAAGAATGGATTAATAATTTAAATTCAAGCAAAGTCCAATTTCTAATTAAATGTTATACCAAATTCACAATCTCTAAAACTGTTTGCCTGGCATATAACTTATGACCGAGACCACATTCAGAAAGCACAAAATCTTGTTGTCACCCACACACCTAACTAAGGAAGCAAAGGAAAATACAGAGACCATTGGCAAGGGAGCTTGAGCTACTGGCAAACAGCTTTCCTTTTATGCTACATTCTGGATAGATGGAAATTGCTGTATATATCATGTCCACATTTAAACAGTAATGTTGCTGGCTAAGCATACAAAAGCAGAAAGCTGAAAAGCAAAGGATCACATTAGGGTCATACTGTTTACACACCATTCAAAATTATTTCACTACCCTACTGCAGCGACTCTCTCAGCCTCAACATCACAGCTCAAGTGTATACAGTATCCTGTAAGTGATCCGAGTTCACTTTTAGCCTAAGCTGAGGTCTCAGTTTTCACATCCATCTCAAGTGTCTAACAAACACAGACTATTTCTCTCTGGCACAGCCTGCTCTCTTTACGTTGCTACAGCAAGTGCTTTTTATATCTGCCAGCAATACATCGATGCAAGTGATCTACTCCTCCCTATCCTTCTTTGGTGAGGGTAATTAAAAAAATAAACCCACAAGTTTGTTCCCCTACCTCTGCCCCTAGCTTTATTTTGCATGACAGTGTTTCTGTTCTTGCATCAAACAGCTCCAGAACTCAACTTTAATACATGGGAAAGAGAAGATCAGCAAATATTTTGAAACATTGTATTTTGTGGTTTGGCCTTGGTGACACCCTCCTCTTAAATGAAAGTAAGGAAGCCAATCACAATCCAAGTTTAATTTTGGTAAGTTTCTGCCTGCTGCCTCATGGTGACTCAACTAATCTCAAGTTTTGGACTGCAGTTTACTAAACTGGAGCTCAATGGATTAAAAAGCACAATTACCACTTAAGATTAAAACAAAGCTTTTTTTAAAGAAATACAAGTTTTCAGTAGATCCTTCCAAATCTTGAAGTTTTGAAAACGTGTAACTATTGTTTTAAGAGTTAATGGGTGGAGGAAATAGTAGCAACTAAAAGTCATTGCAAGGCAAAGGAAACAGTTGCAACAGAGAAAACATACCCAGGTCAACTTCCTCTACAGCTTATTTGTGTAAGACACTCTCCAAGTCCTACTTCCTCGCTGGCAGGGGAGGCAGAACATCTCACAGCCAAACAGCCACAACTGGCTGTGGTACAAAGAGAAGGAAACTTAAGTCTTAAAACTTGCTTTAAAATCTAACCAAACTACTGTGTGACTTCATGATCGATCACTGAAGAACTTTCACTGCAACTTGGCTTTAATCTTTCATTAAGGCAGACTAGGGGGGAATAGTTACAGAACCTCTGAAGGTCCTGCTTTTATAAACATCTACATTCAGAAGAGTTTTCTACAGAAACTCCATCATAAAATTATGGAAAAGTTTGAATAAAAATAAGTGTTTGAAACCTTCAGACTATCCTTTAATATCAGGATTAATTAGAAAAATGGATCATTTACTGGAATCACCTCCCCACCCTGTTTCTTTGTAAAACTCTGGATGGTCTTTCAAGTGGCCACAGAACCAATTTAAATTAATTGCAGCAATGACCTTGGTACTCTCCAATTTTGATGGGTGAATTACCTACAGAAGAGGTAACAATATATTTGTGCTTTCAGCTTGTGAAAGAGACCCACATTCAGGTGATGATGAGCAAGTGTTTGTATAGGCACAGAAATCCACCTGCAGGTTCACTTGTGAGCCGCCTTCCGGCTTGTGAAGCCACTCTGAAATCTGGTGTTACTCACTGCACAAAACAGCAAGAAGAAAGCATCAGGAGCTGAGGCTCACACCTTTTAACACAAGAGATCAGCCCCAAAAGCTCCATTCTACTTGCTGATGCTTGCAAAACTCTGGCTGGCACAACCTTCTTCTGAAAAGCCATTACACTGTCACCAGTAGGAAACGATAGACGCAGACTGTCACCAAGCTCGTGCAAAATCCTGGAAGAAAGGACTTACCTCATTTCCTTTGACTGCCAGAGGGGAGCCAAAGTTTTTGGACACATATTACTGCTGGTGTTGCTGCATGCTCTGAAAGGACAGAGCATACTCTAAACTACTCAGTTGGGATGACAATTAAAAAGCAGCATTGAAAATAATTTAAACTCAAATTGTAGTTCTGTATTTTGTAAAAGTACTATCAAAGACTTAGAAAAAAATATCTAAGTGTGAACAGGCACAGATCTCAAAGACGATCAGTGAAAAGACTTAGGAAGGAACTGATACATATTTAGCAACTACAGTTGAAAAAGTAGGGTGCAGGAATAAGAAATAAATTAATCTATTCCACCTTCCCCAAAATTCCTAATTTAAAATAGTAGCAGCTTTAAGAAATTATCAGACCCATATTTTTGATGTTGCTATGACACTCCCACAATTAATGTGTGACAGACTTTTTTTAAAGTAACTTTTAAATAGTTAACTTCCCACAAGTTGGAATATCAGGGACAGACCTCCACAGGTCATATTTTATCATGTTTTCTAAGCAAGTGCAACTACGTACATACCAAGTCATCACTTTTAATCTGATTCTGAAACATAAGAGAACGGTGATGGAAAGTTTGAGGAACCAGTAATCTCAGCTCCCAGTCACATCACTATTTTACAAAAAGGCAACATCAGAGTGACCCCCCAAAAGGCAGCAAACTATGAAACAAAGGAAAAACTATCACAGACTCTGAAATGTTTATGATGGTTTATTCCTTTAATCAGTCTAGGCAAATGACCACATATAATTGTCAAAGCAGCATACCCTGCTCATTTTTCTGCAGGAAGTAACAGCACAAAAGATATAAGATGGAAACACAGCATACTATTTCATACCGGCCTATCTCACCCACTAAATTAAATCTCTCCCACAAGACAAACAAGGACTATTCAAACAGTTGTTTGAAGAAGCAGGAACCAGGAATAGCTTTGTGCACAAGAGCAGAACAAGACTGAACAAAGTCAACGACACCCTTACCTGAACTGAAGGTGCTGGCTCTTGAGATTGCTTACTGGTAGTTCCTTTGAAAGATGCTAAAGCAAAACTA
This sequence comes from Hypotaenidia okinawae, assembly GCA_027925045.1. Lineage (NCBI taxonomy): Eukaryota > Metazoa > Chordata > Aves > Gruiformes > Rallidae > Hypotaenidia > Hypotaenidia okinawae. Next base: position 13,463,839 of record BSDF01000003.1, on the reverse strand, counting down.
TCAGTCTGGTGTAATACTGGACCATCAATCCTGGCAGATGCATCTGTCCTATGTGACTGCCAGGTCTCTTTTCTGTGATGAGATTCACCAGCTCGCTCATCTCCAAAGGCAGCCCAAGAACAGCTGTCTTTTTGTTCATCTTCAAAAGCATTCCAGTCTGTGGCCTGGTTACAACCTGCCGAACTGAAGTCCGCGAAGTCGTCAGAGTCCTGAAAAGCACCACTCTCATCTTCAGGTTTTGGCACAGAATCAAAGTCTCCAAATTTACCATTCTCACCACTGTTTACCTCAGTAATATGCTGGAAGTCTAAGCCAGAAGTTTTACTAGTAGTATCGCATTCTAGAGTGTCAGCAGTCTGATTTAGTTCAGCTTGATCCAACCTTGCTGGCTGCTGAGAAACAGTACTTGTGTCCCTGAATTCACCAAATCCATCATTAGGTTCACTAATATGTGTGGTCTGTTCAGAAGTTCCTTCTAAATCTAGAGCATTTACCGATTCTTGAGCATTAACAAAGGTGGGAGATGCACTGCTGACCGAACCAAAATCACCAAAGTCATCATCATGTGCATCACTGCAAGCTACAACTTCAGTACTACTTCCACCATTCTTAAGATCTTCAGAATCAGCAAATTTCTCTCCTGCGAGATCACTACTTAGGCTGTGGATTTTATCAACCTTGATGTCCTCTGTTCCCAGAGAGTCATCAGGCCTAGTAAAATCTTTGCCATTCTCTGTGCTGTGTTGTCTTCTCCCGTTGTGTTCTCCATTTTCAGTAGTGCATATTGAACTTCCAGTTTTTTGAGACGTACTAGAAACTGCAAAGTCATCATCTTCCAGTGCTGAGGGACCCTGCTCACATCTAATTTCTGAAATGCAAACCTCTTCTTCAATACAAGTTACTCTGTTTATTCTGTTGTTCTCCTGAATGCTCAGAGAGTCTCTTTCATTAAGAACACTGCATATTGTAGGTTCTGTTCTGTCCAAACAGACTGTTTTTTTGTTTGAGAATGTAGCAAAATCTGCAAAGTCTTCACCTGAGCTAGGCATTGAGTTCAAATTTTGCTCAGTGCTATGGGCACTAACAGTTTTCAGTCCCTTTGAGTCATCAATACTGTCTAGATCCTCCGTTCCCTGAGGATTTACAGGGTCCAATGCTGCAAATCCATTTGTTAGAATCTCTAGACATGGAAGTTTCTCACCATTACAAGCATCTATTTGCTCATCCTGGCTCTCATCTCTTCTAACAACATGAGAAGAAAAACCTTCTGATTTCCCAGTGTTGTCTCTTTGTTCTCCTCTTTTATTTCCATCTTCTAAAGCAGTACCCGAAGTTCTAAACTTAGATTTTTCTTTGCTGGTACTAGTAGCTGACATATCAGAAAGTTCCTTACTAAGAGTGGGAAGCTCTGCAATGCAGTCTTTATCTTTAACATTTTTAACAGATGTGAAAGTTGCAATGCTAGCTACATTGTCAGAATAATCATGAAGTGGGATGAAGTGATTGGTGGGTATAAACTCCTCCTTTGGATGACTGTAGTCAGGCGTATCAAAATCAGCAAAAGCAACATCAGCAGTGCTTACACCAGAAAATCCTCCAAATTCTCCAAATTCATCGTCGTCGTCATCATCAGCTCCATTGTCTAGTGGTGGAGGGGATGAAGAGTACATTCGAATAATATCTGGTTCCATTGTTTAGTTCCACTTCAAAGTTAATGTATTTCTATAAAAGGGAAAAAGAATATATTAGAATCTGGCTAACTTTTGTCTGTTTTGAAATGTTTATTGTCTCACAGTTTTAGAAGTGCATGTATAGATTGATATCCATATTAGATATGAGAAAGGCACACTCTCACAACCCATTTTCTGACCAATTCTCTTGCTTTAGATGTCACAGAGCAACTACGAGTCAAGTCCCTTGTAAACTACTTACTCCATGATCACATCCTCACACTCTGCCGAAACTCCAGACCATGAAACACATTTGTTGTGAGCCACTGCACAACACAACTAAATTGAGTTCTAACTCATCAGTTCTCTACTTCAAATTCACCAGCAAATTTAGAAAACAGCCAGTGACCCTAGTCCTTCTCTTCCCACGCTCTTCAGTGCGCTCAGCTGACGATGCAATGGACACTGAGACACCTGATGGACTATGCTGCAACAGTACTTACGGCACCTTCAGACTGTAGCTCCAAAAACTTTTCCTTAAGCTTTGAAACAGTGAAGAAATGGAGGAAGGAACTGCTGTTCTAATCACTACCTACGATCTGCTGCTCTCCAGTTTCAGTTTCTTTCCGCCAACTCACTGGTATGGGTCAGGTCTCCCCATTCCTGGGATTGCCTAACTGCAAGGACACATGCACCATCTCCACAGCTGCTGCCACCAGCCTGCCTGTGTCATACAAACTGCCAGCTGGGATGGCACTATAAGCACCAGCAAAGCCTAGAGCAAAACACACTTCTCCATCAAAAGCTTACTCTCAAAAGCAGAGCGAAGCAAGATTACCCATGAAATATTTAAACACCAATCACTAAACCAGAGGGGATGGGGGAAAAAGAAAGTGTTCCCATGGCCTACATAGAAACAGATTAAGGACTCTTTTCCATCCCAGCTTGCCTTGTTACAGTAATGGTTTGCAATGTTAAGATATTTTCTTTCCTAAAGCATGATCTAGATTTCTTTTTTTAAAAAGTTGTGTGTAATTAATGAAGCAACAACTACTACTATTTATAGATTCACAATGGTATACATCACTTCACGAGGTCATACCTCACAGCCCTTACAGTGAGAGCTACAACCAACTTCTTTCCATTTCAAGTGACACTTGTCATGAATAAATTTTAACATACGGAACACTGCATACAGAAGACTGGAAACAGCCTTTGTGTATTAGCAAATATTAGAATTTCTAACCACCAGAATAAGCACAAAATCTACAACATTAGTTCCAAAAACCCAGACAGAATGCAATCCTTAACTCCAACATCTTTAGCAAATAACTTTGTACATGCATCTAAACAACAGCACACAAAGGGCATAACAAGAAGAAACAAAAGCTCTGTGCTCCTTCAAGCACAGCACACCACAGCGTTTGAGCCAAACAACTCTTGGCATTTGCCAGGAAAGTCTGGTATCTTTAAGGTAACTAGCTACATTTTTTTAAAGTGTATTTTTTTCAGTTATAAAAGAACATCATGCTTATCTGATGAAACCAGGAAGCAATTTGCAACATTACATGCAAACTGAAGATGACTGCAAAGGAATTTTGTTTAGAATGAAGAATAAGTTGTCAACAAGCACCCACGTAGGCTTACTCAGCACCAGCTGCTCGACAAGGTATTTGAGAGTGGAGCTTCACTCTTACCTCACAGGCCTCATCTCTCAAGAGCACTCTCCCTTTTACATCAAGGTCTAGCAATTGCTGTTTCATGTCATACACAAACATACAGATCCTTTCCAAGATGTCTGTAGAGCACAAGTTGCCACTGAGATTACTCCAACCTATTTACTTCCCAAGCTTCTGGGTTTTCAATCCACTAAATGCGACACTAGAATTTCTTCTTTGTAACTACCAGAGCAGCCTTCCCTTCCTTATATCCAAGTTTCCAAGGTGTACTGCAGTCAACCATCAACACAAAGATTAAACACCCAGCATGTCCAGACTACAATTGCTTTCTGAATGTTTTGGTGCAGAGGAAGATCCATATGTTAGACACAGAGATATGCTCTGGTAGGTGGAAGTGCTGGTTCTTTTGTAGGAAAAGAGAAAAAGATCTGTTAGGCAGATATTAGTATGTATTAGCTGTGCTCATCTCAAGGCACTTAACTCTGGGATAGCGCTATTTGAAGCTGTCAGGGAGTCGGTTTACACAGGGAATGGCACGGTGTCTGGAATTGGTGACTCCTAGGTCATGAATCAGTAGTAACAAATGGCATTAATGAGATAGGACAGAGAAAATGGCATCAATCAGGATGGACTCAATCCTCCTCCTCTCTACCATCTAGAAAGGAAAAGGGAAAGGACTTCTTGGGTTTTTTTCCTTTTTAATTAAATAGAGTGAGTTTATTTGGTTGTAAAAAACCATCCCTTGTAACTAAATTTAGAGTTCACAAGTCTCCAGATGAACCTCAGTAGACAGTAGCATAAATTTATTATTAACCCCTCTGGAATTTAACCAGAGTTGTCACACCTATTTGGAAAATTCACTTGACACTATGTATATCATCTTACCCCAGATGACAAAAGCTGAAGAGACTGTAAAGGCAAGAAACTATTTCTTGAAACAAACAAAAAACCCTCAATAATATTTCAACGACAGCACTGACTGGATATAAGCCTTCATCATCCCAGAAGAAAAAGGAGCTTGAACAGAAAAAATAAAATGGCTGGAAAGACAGAAGGTGGAAGTCAGAATCCTATAAAAAAAGCACACCTAATCTGCTTCTGGGAAATAATACTGGAAGGTGGAGCTCCTTGATGGAGATGAAGTACTATGTCTGAAACCACTACAACCCCAACAGTAATTTTACCACATGATTACATGTTGTATTCTTTTAGGCAGAGATGTACAAGCCCTCTAAAGTACATCTCTAAAGCCATTTAGAAAGCAAGTATTTTAAAACAGAGGACAGTACTACATCATGTTGGCTTACACTGAAAAGAGAGTCATATAACTAAAACCCTCAAAAAATTGAAGCAGAAACCAAATTCAAATCCCTAAATATTTCCATTATTCTCAAACAGGCGTTCCATGAAATATTACATGCTTAAGGAAGTGCTGGCACAAGTTAAATCTAGGAAGTTAACACATTTGTTTATGAAACCAAGATATCTGAAGTCGACAAGACCCAGTCCTGAAGCTTTCCATGCACTCACTATGCATAATAAAAACCAGGTTTAACACAAAATATCATACTACATATAAATAATTCCAAATGGACATTGATGAGATTTTTTTTTCTTTTGAAACAGTTTTAGAATAATCAAGTCACATAATTATATGCAAGTAAAAAGGAGATTAAATCTAGGCAGATCATCCCTCCCAACCTTAATTTCATTGATGAGCAGCCACAAGAAGGTGAGGAAAAGGCTGAAGACAGAGATTTGTTTTCAACTGGTCAATATATACACTTACAATCCTGTACATAGAGAATGACTTTATAGTTCTGCTGGTTCGGTAATAAACCAAATCCACGTTGTACTCCTGCAGCCAGAAGTTTTCTAAAACCTTGGAAAGTACTTTGATCAGCTGCAACTCTTGCCTAAGAACCACTACCACCTCCTCTGTGGCCTACGTAGATAGCCATAGTTTCATGGACAGGAATTAGATGCAGGATGATGCTAATAAGCCTACTAATTTATGCATTACATAGACCAATATTACTTAAACTAAATAACAAAACTGCAATCATCACAACTCAGACTAAGCAACAAAGCCTAACTAAAAAGTTTGTGGGGTTGTTCTTTTTACCGTATCAAACCCTAACACTTTGAATCAGTGGCCTTGAAAAAAAAAAGTGTGAACTCTTCCATTAAAGAGAAAATTTGCCTGTATGTTTCACCAGAAGTATGCATGCTTGGATTTATTCTTAAACCTCCTCAGATTTATAGGCTCGTATAGGTTGGTTTTCAGTTGAGTTACTTGAAATACCACATTCAGTTCTGCATTAGTAACTGCTCCATCACTTGACATCAGATCTTATGCAAGAATGCCAACAGAAATTCATTCTAAACCTGCACAAGACACACTTCCATATATTATCCACCATAACAACTCTGCACATATTTTTTGTTGACCATTTACTGTATTATCTTGACCTTAGCTAAAAATAAATCGCAATAGAATTGAGAAAATCCTTAGGGGCAATGATGACCTCAAACATCCAGAACACCCCAAGATGCAGCATTCAGAAAAAAATGAGTAACATGAGAGCAGTAAGCATCACAAAAGGAATTTACCTACAAGAGCCCTTTAACATGAAAAAAAGTGAGACAAAGGACAATAGTAGGGACAAGCAAAGGATAACTATAATGTGAAGAAGCTGCATGGGGCCGGGGGAGGGGGTAAGGGTGTGTGTGTGTGTGAAGCAGTCTAACATGTAGATCTCTGACCATCTAAAAATTTTATCTCCTGCAATATGTCAGAAAAAAAATTTCCTTTGAATTTTCATTTCAAAATGCTTTTAAAACACCACAGGGATCTTTGCACAGCAGCAGTCCAGTAGCACAGTATTTTGCTCCAGATACATTCCAGTAATAGGTGCCAAAACAGGGTCTGCAAGGAATATTAATTGTGCCTTTAAAAATCTGATGGTAGGTTTGATAGTCTACTACACGTTTAATCAGTTTAACCTGTAAGGACCAACTGCATAATCAATTGTGTGGACTTGTGTATTTTTTTTAAATGGTAGCTATTTCCAATGATGTGACAGCTGGATCATAACAGGCAGAGTTAAAGATCTCCAAAATGTGTGAATTTGTACTGTATACAAGTGTAAGGTTGTTAGGCTAATGCAGTTTAATTGTTATTTACTGAGTATGATATTCTTGTGTTATACGTGAAACAGAAGGAAAAAAGTCATACCAGTATTCCCCCTCCCCTGGACTGACTAATTAGTGATAATTTTGGGCATAATCCCAATTCTCCTTGCAATATAAAAACCAGCACGGGAATTTTTATCTTTAATGTAGTTTTCTTCAGAAAGAATTTAATTAGGGTCCTCCTCTTCAACTTTCAAAAGCGCTCCACCTGCCAACCATAAACTGTTGAACCAAATTCATTATCGTCCACTGGAACATTAACATGGTGAAAACCCACTGGTCCCACAAAACAACTCTGTTCATTCATCTATTTAGTTAATCCCTCCTTTGTCTGGCACCTCAAAAAGGGGCTAAGAGCTGGAACAGTGGCTTCATCCTTTGTAGTATTTTATCATCAACTCATACATGTTCTTGGTCATGACATTAGGCTATATAATTTTGTGATACTGAAATGGCATTTCCAGCAAATTACCCAAAACGTGATTTAACTCAGGGTAGAACTGGAACAAATCTATGACTGATACACAGTTTATTTATCCTTCCTCTAGTTTCGAGGGAATTGGCTCCCAAATTTAAAAGTCAGCTATGAAGTGAACATGCATTTACCTGTTCATTTAAGCATTCCTGAAAGCATATGCCTTTTAAAAAAGTGGAAAATACTGATTTTTCAGAATGCTACATTCTGCTTTGAGGAAGATTCCACTTGCACAGAATACAGCAGTTATTGCCATGATGTTTAACAACCCAGGCTGCTTGCAGCAGCCTGGACAACTTGAAGTGAAAAATCTGAAAGAGTTTAAGTCTTCATATTTAGACTGGATTATTTTATCCACAAGCACAGATTTATGTTGACACGCATCAGTAAGTTTTTATATGTGATAGTTTATAATATTAGACTGATGATGGATTTTTCACCAATTCCTTGTGGCATGTAGTTGGCCCAATATTTTCAAAAAGAAACCCTATTAAAAAATTGTGCTCTTTCAGATGCTGTTATCTGCAAACAAATTGCTTTAAAAACAAAACCAAAATAAAAATACTCAGCTAGCATGCGAAAACACAAATTAACTTTCTTGCTCCCATGTACTTCCTTAGAGTCATACTTTGATATTCATTATGAAGGAATTTCACTCACAGTATCACAAATACAAGACCACCATTAATGTTGTGCTATAAATGTAAATTACCAGTACTCTTAAAGCACATAATGACATTTTACTTTAAAGGAAAAAAGCTTTAACAGTCACTGCTGGTTAACTTGGTCAGATTCAACTCCCCTACTGCAGGCTCTTGGCATAAACCTTTCTCTAAGGCCACAAAGCGTTTAAGAATGTCCCTCAGGGTAATTTGAAAGGAAGAGAGAAAACAGAAATCAGTAATACTGGAAAGATGAGAGTAGTAGGTGACCGTAAGTTTTGAGAGGGCAGGAACTCAGGAAGACAAAATGCATACCCTTTTCTTATCTCAAGCCACCAACTAGGTTTCTAAAACATTTACTATCAAACCAGGGTGACTTATTATTTGCCTGCAGCAAACTGGGAACAATACCTGCTTTCCTCATACATGGATCACATCCTCCTTCATTACCTTTTTGTGGAATAATAGTAACAGTGTAACAAAAACACGGCAAAGAACAACCCAATTACAAGGCACAAAAGCAGGTATAAATAGCTCCTCCTCTGTTTATCTTCTAAAGCAAAAAAATAGCATGCTTGGCTCTTACATAAGACCTAAAAAACTGGGAGGCCACAAACAAAGAGTATCTCTAAAGAAATACTTGAGGCGTGTAAATTCAAAAGAACCACCGTCTTGTGGAGCAGAATGTTCCCTTTACAGTAAAAGGAACATTAGCAAACCAAGGGAAGGCCTCTCTGCTGTGGATTATTCCGAAAGCCAAGAAGCTGAGTTAAGCAAGCCATCTCTTAAAGCCTGGAGAAAACACAATAATCAGAAATGGCATGATCAACATCTTCATGACAGAAACAAGAATGTTACTGAAATGCCCTACAGTAAAAGCCTTGCAATGGCAAGGATTTGGATTCAAGTCATTAGCTGCCAGCACTGATCTTTCCATGAACACTTAACTCTAACTGCAAGGGAATTCCTCAAGCAGATCCCCAAAATACTGCAGTAAGGGTCAGATTTAGATTTCTCATTCCAGCAAAATGTTGGCTTCCAGAAGGAAAAGCTGTCAGCTTCTGCTATAACTTCATCTTTTCACAGTCTTAAGAACAATTGAAAAAGCATTCACAGTCTTTCTGCATCTGAGAATTTATTTCTAGAAGGGCCATTGTAAACAAGAAGAGTTTGTTAAAACAGCACTGCTACAATCCAAAGCCGCTCCAGATAGAGTGTCACTGTCCAGGCTGCAGTCAATATGTTCTTAAATTGCTTTAATAAGTTTACTTGTATTTTTGCAGTGAGTTACCAGCAAACAAAAATACAGCAGGAAAACATTTACTTCATAAAGCCTCCAGGAAATCAATGTTTTCGATTTTGAATCTAATGCTGTTACAGCCAGAAGGTCCATTACCCAAAGCAGGAGTTTCAGAGCACTTTTTTTTTCCCACTTGGACATACAAGTTGAGGAAAACAATGTTGTCCAGTTCCAATAATGCCAATGTATCTACGCCTTATCTCTCATTTGGAATTAATCAATATCACTGTATATTATTGCGGTTTCTACAAACACTGAATATGCCAGACACCTTCTATTAGAAAGCACTGTAGGCAAAATGAACATTGAAGTAACAGAACTCCTGAGACTGCCATGGGGATTCAGGCACTTATCTCAGGCAGCTCATTCTTCCTGTCCTCTGCAATCCAGCCTATACAAAGCTCAACCCTCTTTGACAGTGCTCCTCTTCCCTCTCATCAGTGTGAAATTTAAACAGATCTGGGATATAGATGTCTTCCTTTAAATCTTCCTTGCTAAATCATATACAGAAGCAATCAAACACTCTTTCACTGGTTGTTTCTCCCCATTTAATTTAGGTTTAGCTGTAGAAACAGAGGAATATTTGAAAAATATGAATTCTAAAATGTTGCGTACTTCATGGAACCCTTTTTTAACCAAGAATAGCACTGCTCCCTCAAAACCAGAAGAATATTTTCTAAAGTTACTATAAGCAATAAATGTACTGTTTCAACTCAAAATCACTGACAGCTGCAGAAAAAATATAGCCTGTATCTAAATCTGTAAACAGTGGTGACAATGCTGTAAGAACAAGCGTGGTTTTAATTCATATAGGCAAATACATCTGGCTGGGAAAGTCAGTCAGGTTTAAAAGCTGTCTCTGTGGGAACACAATATTTGTGTCCAATGTACAGCACACATCCACAGAGTGTGTGAAGACAGATGTCATAAGTAACACATAACTGGGATGTTTTCACTCTCAGCATTTCTTAAATTCCTTTTAAAACAGCATTCAACACCGAGGAAATTTATTTCTGGGTGTTACCCTGAAACATGTTAGCTGGGAACCTGCTCTAAATTAAGATGAAAAAGATGATGGATTAGGAAGTATTAGAACTAGACTGCCTAAGGTCAACTGTTCTCACATTTATTTACAGAGCAGTATGTTCTCCACCGCATGTAAACCCTTCAAACTTCATACAGACCACAGATTACAACTGCCCAAAGGTTCATTCTTGTACAACAGGTTCTCCCACAACTTGTCAGAGAAAACAGCCACACAGAGGGAAGGACCAGAGGTCCTGTTTCCATTACTGCATACTTTTACTTGTTTTTAAGGGAACAGGTATTTTGTTCTCTGCTTGTTGAACAAGTAGGTGAGGGAAAAAAAAACCCAGCAAAACCCCCCAACCCTGACCAAAGTCAGTTAAACACACACAGCAAGAACAGACATACATTATTTGTAATTTATGCCACCTATTACATACTCTTGTACTAAAAAAACACACAGGAGGAACACCTAAGGAATAAAATCTATTTTTCATCACTTTTCAACAGACATATGAACTTGAGGTTTCACATTTCCTTACTCTGGTACCTACTTTCAAACGTACTGAAGACAAGATTTCCTGGTTCTTCCAAACCAGGGCTCTTGGATTTGAGAAACCCAAATTATTTGCCTTACAGAAGCAGACTCATTACATCACCTTGCAACTGGTGATACAGAAACACTCCTTGCAGTATTAATCCAAAACTGTAATTGGTAAAGGCTTTAAGTAGGGAAGAAAGTCTTCTGTCAGTTTTCAAACGAGGCACACTGCAAGGTTCTTTTCTCTGTAACAGCTGGTTCAGCAGTGTGTTTTCTGCACAATGGCAAAATAAAATTAACAGAAACAATTTCTGAAACCTAGCAATGAGTAGGATCTAAGACACTTCTCTTAAGAGGACTATCTAGAAAAGTTACAAGTGTTTTGAATCCCCACGAAAGGGTTAGCATGTCATTGCACTTGAAACATTCACAGAGATGCAGTTTAAGCTGTCAAACAGTACAACAGCTGAAAAAAGAAACAAACATTTTGTTGAAAAAGATAATGAATATCTGAAAGAAGATTCTGACACTGAGCATAGAGAAAACAACTAGATCCAGCATCAATTTCTTTACCGCTGGGTTTCCAACTGATACCACAACATATCTGCAAGGAGAGGTTTATGAATATTTCAAGAGGAAAGGGCAAAGAGTTGACAGAAGTCCATCTAAACCACTCTATTATTTCCACTCTGAAAGACAAGTCTTTTCAAAGTACTGAAAGTTTCAGAATACTATTTTATGTAAATTGGGTGTTAAAATGCTTGTGTTAACTCACATACTAAAGAAATTTTCAAGTATAAAGTCACACACTGCCATCCTCAACAGAAATACGTAACAAACATGATTCGCTGTGTACAACTCAGAATTTCACAGACTATTAAATCCTTTACTAAACAAAACCATAATCTGAGCAAAATTAAAATACAAATAATTAAAAAAACCCAGCACAAACTGATTCATTGAAGCTGATAATACTTCAACTGCTTACTTATAAACAAATTAAGGAAGTACAAAGAAGAGGTCATACTTTCACATGACCTTAGAAGGTCATACAATGCATACTTTATGCAAGCATCATGCAAAATGGAAACACTGTAGCAAAATCAGCTTTTCTGAAGTCTCTCCACAGTTAATTCATAGTTTAAGTTTAAATTCTCATATCCCCAAATTTATGCTATTCATTTTCACAGATACAATAGGAATATTTAAAAAACCACCAACAAACACCCCCTCAAACTAAGCAACCCCACGGCAGCCACAGGTACTTCACCTCTTTCCCCCCAGCTCTCCCAGTTAACATTATATTCCTCCAGGTACAGCTCCCACTTCAGGAAGATGAACCACTACATACACCTCAGCTGGACAAGCATGCATACAAACTTCTGTGCATGCTGATAACACAACCTAACGCTTTTATGCTTAAAGTAGGCTAATTGGTTTCCCCCGTCTAGTTCATAAATCTAGAGAATAAAACAAGGAGGAAGTACTTTTAACTTCACTCAACCTGGAAGGACCAGCCCAGTTAAAGACCAGCATCCATCAAACTCACTTTACAATGAGCTCAGAAGCTGAAGAAGTCGGTTCTAATGGAACACGTCATACTGTAAACATTGCATGAAAACAAAACTTATACAGCCAACACAGCACAGCTCTTGTCAGCGACGCTTCTTCTACTCACTCCCTTTACAAATAGATATTTGCTTTAAAAGGAAGCATCAAACTTCTGAGGGTTTCATTTCATGTGCTGAAGATGGAAGAAAGGGACTGTCACAATCAAGATGCCAACTTACTGATGCTGTGAAGGAATCCCTTAGCTCAAGGAACTGCCTTCTCTTAAGAAGAGTTATTTTGGTTCATCAGGCAGCCACTTCTAATAGCAAACCGAAGTGTCAGGAACTAAGAAGCACTTCAGCAATTACATACCATTTCAGAATGGCAATACTTCTAAATAAAATAAAATAAACTCATAACTCCGCTTCAGCATGTCATCCTCTGATGCGTTTAGCAACTGACATGCTTTATGTCCCTTAAAAATGAAAAAAAAAAAAGCTTATCAGAAAAGAGCAAGCACACAGGGCAGCTGAACTTGTACCACGCCGCGGAGCCCTCTCTTCCAGCTGCGGCCCTGCGGAACCCCACAGAAACGCGGGCACTGGCCGCGGGCCGGCTGCCACCCCGCCCGGAGCCGCTATGGGAAACCGCCCGCTGCGAGGAGAGGCATAACGCCGCTCGACCCCCGGGGCCCGCCGCCGAAGGACAAAGCCGCCCGGCTCTGAGGCCGGCCGCGCCGCGGCCCGTCCCTTCGCTCCAGCCGCAACGGGACGAGCCGAAGGACCGGCGCCTCAGCCAGGGGGAAAGCGGCGGGGCTTCATCCCCCTGCCCAGCCTTCCTGCCTGGCAGGGCGGACCGGCCCCGCCGCCCTCCCCCGAGGATAGAGGGGGAAGGTCGGAGAGCGCGATGTCCTGACAGGCCCTGTCCGCTGCAGGCCCCCCAGGTGAAACCCCGAGGGGTCCCCGCTCGCCACGGCGCGGCAGGGGGTGCCCTACCCCGGCAAGGCCCGGAGGAAGCGAGCTGCCCCCTCCTCGGCCGTAGCGGCGGCACCGTCGCTTACCTGCGGGCTGCGCGGGGCGCGGCGGAGCCCGGGTGGGCATGGCGGCGGGCAGGGTGAGGGGGGAAAGGGGAGAAGGGACGCGGCCGGTTATCTGGGGCCTCCCGCAGCAACCGCCATCGAGGGGGAACCCATGTCACGGCGACAGGAACCGCGTCGCTGCAGCCCAGCCCCGGCCCGGCCCCCTCCCGGCGGCCACCGCCTCCTGCCCCACCACCGCCCACTTGGCTTCCCGGCAGGCACCGCGTCACCGCCCCCGGAGTCACGTCACTTCCAGGAGCGGCCAGCGGGGCGGCACATAAATAAATAAATAAACAAACGAGCTACTAATGCCGTTGTGGCGATATTTACCTCCCCCCGCCGGGTAAGGGAGACCGCATGGCCTCCATCTTAAGTGCTGGCAAACCGTCTGCGCTGTGGTATGGCGGCCATCTTGGATGAGTTGATGCCGCGATCGCCATATTGAGCTCGGGAGGAAGAGGGCAGCGCCGGGCTGCGGTAATTTCCGCGCCCTGCCGTAGGCAATACGAGGTGTTTTTATTGCATTTTTTTATTATTATTTTTAATTTCGCCGAATGGGTACTCTGCTAGTTGCGCTAGGTGGAGCCCTGCGCTGGGGCTACCTGCGCTTCATCCAGGGATGGTGTCAGGGAGCTCCTGCGGGCGGCCTGGGCGGTGGCAGCGTGTGCCCCCGCAGAGGCACTGACATAATAGACCAATCCAAACCAGAAATGGGGTGTCGGGGCCGACCGCCTCCTCGCAGCTGGCCGGCGACCCGGAGAGCCAGTGGGAGGAGGTGGCAGAAGGGCTGCGCTCCGCGGAGGGAGCAGCGCCGTGGTACCGGGAGCTCCGGGGAGCTTCCCCGCCGCGAGCACGGTGGTGCCAGTGCCCGTGCTGTGAGAGGGTCTCGCTTCCAAGTCCTGAGGGTTAGGCTATCATTTCTGCATCGCAAATTATTCACTGCAAAGTTTCACCCCTTCGAAGTTTAGGGGGAAAGTAGCCTGATCCCATACTATGATCAGAGGATCTCTGAGCTGGAAAAGACCTTTGTGATCATCGAGTCCAACCATATCTATCCTTTACTAAACCGTATCCCTGAGCACCTCATCTACCCGTCTTTTAAATATATCCAGGGTCAGTGACTCAACCCTCTCCCTGGGCAGCCTGTGCCAGTGCCTGATAACCCTCCTTTCAGTGAAGAACTTTTTCCTCATGTCTAATCTGAACCTTCCCTGGTGCAGCTTGAGGCCGTTCCCCCTCATCCTGTCACCTGTTGCTTGGGTGAAGAGACCAACCCCCACTTCTCTACGGCTATAAGATTCCCCCTCTGCCTCCGCCAGGCTGAACAACCCAGTTCCCCCAGCTGCTCTTTGTAAGGTTTGCTCTCCAGCCCCTTCACCAGCCTGGTTGCTCTTCTCAAGACACGCTCCAGGACCTTGGTGTCTTTCTTACTGTGAGGGGCCCAAACCGGAGCACAGTACTCAAGGTGCAGCCTTGCCAGTGCCGTGTACAGGGGCAAATCACCTGCCTGGACTTGCTGGCCACACAGTTTCTGACACATGCCAAGATGTCATTAGCCTTCCTGGCCACCTGGGCACACTACTGGCTCATATTCAGTCTGCAGTCAATCAACACCCCCAGGTCCTTCTCCACTGGGCAGCTTTCTGGCCACTCTTGTCCAAGCCTGTAGCACTCCACAGGGTTGCTATGTGCTGCAGCCCTGTTTCCAAACCCACCTCTGGAACAGGATGCCATAGCACTGACCCCTTTCTGTGTCTTCTTGTGACCAGGGGATAGGTTCCTTCAGCTTCAGAGTCTGAAGACCAGACCACTCAGTCCTGGTGGAGTCCCTGAGAGCCTTGTTGCATCATGGTGAAACCTCCTTTCCAAAGCACCAGGGTCAGCTGGAGTGACCACCCTCAAAGAGCGACTGGGTATGAACTTGTTTCTGGAGAAAGAGATTCATACATACCTACACTTCATATGGGAGGTGTGTACATAGGCTAGTTGTAAAGCCCAACATCAGTCACACCAGGCTTCAGTTGAACCAACTTTTTATGGTTTTGCTTGTTGCGTGTGCAAGTTCTGTAAAGAGGAGTAGAAACACTGTCAAAAAGGTGTCCAGGGAAATACTCTTCTTTTTTAAAAAAATAATTTTAATATATTTTAAAAACATATATCTTATTTGCCTTTCTTCCTAAGTAGTACAAGTAGACAGTGATTTGACCTCATAGGTGAAAGAACATTGACAGCAAAACCACTAACTGAAGTAATGAGAAATAACAATGCATGCATGCTTCTGTTTTTCAGATACTTTTACTTTTTTGTTTTCTGATAGCTATTTACACTATTCTGCTGAATATTGCCAGAACTACCAGCACATTAGGTCTTTGAAAATGCGTAACGTGGTTTTAAACAATGCGCAAAGCCTGCCATTCATCCTTTGACATCAGTGAACTAAATGCTGTACAGCAGTTACAACATGCTGGCAAATTACAATAATAAAATAGTGATCAAAGTGTAATATTAAAGTTTTGTTCCCACAGGGGCTTTACCATATATTTAAACACACAATAGTTTGGCTGTGGAAGGTATAAAATAAAGCTATTCGTAGAACTTTTCATGTTTGGTACAGGTTTGTGGGATAAACATGCCTCGAATGCATTTAAGAGTATCTGCGCATTTAGTAAGCAGTGTAAAGCCTTTGTGAAGCATAGGGAAATTATATTGTCAGTACAATGTCTCTTTTATGTTAGGGATCCTGTTAAAGTAGCTGGAGATCAATCAGAGGTGACTATTAATGAGGCTGCGTGAGTATTGCATTTTGTGGCCTAGTGGCTCTTTGGTTTTATTTTGTTTTGTGTTTCTTTTCCCTGGTTTAGCACCAGGGATGTGGTGTAAAGCTTGCACTGGCTTGGCAGAACAGAAGTAGTAAGTGATGAGGGAGCTGGAAGGTAGGGCAATTTAGCAGTCAAAGATCTTTGATTGTTTTCAGTACAACAAAACAGTCAACATTGTGTTTTACAAACTGTAAGGGTGAGGAGAAGAATCTGTAAAAGCAACAAACAAACTAGATAGTTTCTTCCCGTGTCTGACTAGGCATTAGGTTCCAGGAGCCCAAACTAGCCTTCAGCGTGTCATGTTAGTCCATGAAGAATTGTTTCCCGTTCTAGCTGAGTTTAGCTGATGGTCATTGGCCATCAGTGTTGCCATCATCTGTGTGGCAACATTATAAATAATATAATTAGAGGATGTCATTTAATAACAGCTTCTTTTGTACAGTTGATGCCTCAATGATTTGAATAAAGATACTGCCCACAAACTCCCCAGATCACAACTTGAATCTGAGCACCCTAAAAAAACCCGTAAAGCCCTTCTGTGGAAAAGACCAAAGCCATGAGAATAGCCATGTACCGCAGGAAGAGAGACAGAAAGATCAACAGTGTCAGTAATTAGGTCCTAGAATAGAAGGAAATTTGTTAAGTAGAATTCCCAGGTAATCTGAGGAACTGACTCATATCCTAAGCTACAAAGAAAGGGAGAAAATCCCTCCAAATAGTCCTTGGTAGTGTGGCCAGAGGGAAACTTCCTTCTTGGTGGTATTCAGTAGTCTCTAGAACCTGAAGCTTTCAACAGTTTGCCGATGTGAGTTTGTAAAATTCATTGAACTTGAATGCAGGATCAGATGAGAGGTAAGAGTTCCACATTAAAAAAAAAATAAATAAAGTGAAGGTGATCTTCACTTAGGCATAGTGTGACTGATTGACAAGATGTGTGGGATTTCTTTAGTCATTCCTGCGTAAGCTTTGCTTGTGGAAAGAGATTACATTTGCTTACGAAGGCAGACTGAGTCATTATAATAGCATTAGCCATATTATGTATTTGTTGTGTGAAATGGAATCCATGGGTTGCGACACTAATCTCAAGGTTGTATTTTAAACAGATGAAAGTTTTCTTTACAGAATCCCATGGACTGTAAACAATACTTGCTATTTGGAGTGCTCTATCCACTTGCAAATAGATAGTGACTTTTATGGGGTTTTGGGGGCTTTTTTAAGTGCCTGTTTCCAAGTAGTATGTTTTCTTACAGCATGGTGAAAAAAACCTAACACGTTGTGATGTAGAGATATCCACCTCAACGCCAAGCTCCTCTGCGTAGTGCAGCAGAGGTTTTAAGTCAAGCGGGACTGGCCTCGGTAGCTCCGAGGTCCAGCCTCGACTGGCTGGGTGCAGCACTGCACCTTCAGCAGCCGTGGCTGCCGAGTCCGCAAGTGTCAGGAGAGGGCGCAGCCTTCCTAGGAGTCCGACATGGCAAAATCACAGCCAGGCGCGTCAAGCTGGGGAGAAAGGCTCTCTCCTAAAAACTCGCATGGTCTGGAGGCTTAAACACTCCTCTCGGGTTGGGAATTGAGGATGTTATGTTCTAGATCCATGTCCTTCATAAAACTTAGTCGTAATTATCAAGAAAACTGATTATTTATACTGAAACAACTTAGCTTTTTATTACTCGTTTTGGAGTTTACAATGTGGTTCCTGAATATAACTTTTAGTTATACTATAAACTGTACCATATATTGTATAGTGTAATAAAGGGTATCTTTTGAAAGATGTTGAATTGCTAGCAGCAGGGAGTTTCTTTCTATTTTTCTTTTTATTCTTTCAACTTTTTAATTTATTTATTTATTGTTTAAAGATATGTACAGTACAACCTGGCTCCTGGCAGTGCAAGCTTTTTCTGCCTCCCCCACTCAGTGTATGAGGAAGAAACCCGCTGTAATCAATGATGAGGAAAATCTTCAGGCTTCAGGTAGTTTGCTTCCCTCTCTTCTGGGTCTGGCAATGCTACTGAACAGAAACTAGATAGTCTGATTCCTGAGAAACTCTGGTTTTTCTTTTTTCTTTTTCTCTTTTAATTCACAGCTGAGTTGGCCATTTGAAGATTTGAAGCTATCCATAGAACAAATTTTAAACGGTCTTTGGTCCTGTTAGATGGGTTCATTTCACTAATGCCAAAAGCTTTCATTTGTGCTATTGTCTGTGCAATGCTGCTTTAATTTTTCCTGGGGAAATGAAATATTTGAAAAAATCAAGCAAATTGAAAACAGGAAACCAAACCATTGCAATTTATTTTCACAGAATGTTTTGACTTCTCCCCATCCTGACATGAAACAGAATTGGCACATTTCTCTGAAGTGTTTTTAATTCAGTAAAACTGTGTTTATCTTCTACCATTATAGCTGAAATAACCCCCCTACCACATTATCCAGCGGAAAGAGCTTGTCTGACTGAATTTACCCATCAGCTTCGAGCTTTACATGAAAAGGGCTTGTGGCTGTGGTTTCATAAGGTGGGCATTATCAAAGCTGGCTGAAGGAACAATACGTGCTTTCCACTGGCTGCTGCATGGGCAGCTGTTAGTAAAAGAAAAACTGTGCGGTTACTGTTAGTTAACTTCAAACAAGGCTGAGCAGAGAACAAACTGTTACTCAACTCCTCTGCTGATCTCTCCTTTGGCATTGAAATGTGGTAAAATACATCTATGATGCTTGGTTTTTTGAGCATTGGTTGGTGCCCTGACCTTCATCCAGAAGCAGCACAGGCTGCCTGGCTTTTCCACAGGGCACTGCAGAGCTCTTGTCTGCATAAAGAGTTGAGGATCCCCGTTCCCCACAGTTCTAAAAGTGTCTGAATTAATTCCTTCTCCATGTGGTCTTCACATGGCTCTCCACTGACAGTGAAAGGAGCCTGTCTTCCCCATGCTAGGTGTTGCCCATTATGATAACCCCTATGTGGTGGCCCCTGCTTCCTCTCAAATCTATTCAGAGGCACTGAAGTACTCTTCTGAACTTCTCAAATGGCCATGTCTTCTGCTGCTTCCTTTAGCATAGACCTCTGGGCATGCAGAATGACCGGGCACTGGTTTCTCTTGTCTTGGGAACCTGACAAAGGTGTCTTATTTTTTTCCTAGCCCTGCAAGAAGTGTCTCTGTCTGTTCTCCTTGCAGTGGCCTAACATACAAAACCTTGTAACACATTTTAGATGCAAGGTATAAATCTGCTGTTTGGAATACAAGTTTGTTACCGTTTTAATCAAATGTCCCTTTCTATCATTGCTGGAGTCGTAGTTAGGAAAGCTAGAAGGCTCTACCAGCAGCCCATTCTCTTGTGATACGCAAGCCACTACAATTCCCAAAAAGGTCATTAATCCTAAATGGGTTAACGACAAAGAACCCTGTGTAGCTACAGAAAACAGATTAAATGGTAGCTATTTTGTGTGGGTCTTAGAATCTATCTCCTACATCTGAAGGGGATGCAGATTCTCTGATTTTTAGCTTGGACTTACTTGGACAAGGATAGGGTGGCTGATGCTCAACAGTGTTGGGAGGGCTCCTTGTTTTTTTGTTTGTTTGTTTGTTTGTTTTTCTTCTAAGGAACTCATTTCTGAGACTCAACCACTTTTGCAGCTGATTTGGAGCCTGTAATGAACATGCAGGCTCACATTCTTCCCGTATGAGGGTTACCCAGTGGATTAATCAGCTCATGAACATAAAAACAGCACAGTTTTTTCCTGCGATGGCCTAGACCACATCCTCATAGGTTAATGACTTCACTATGGCAATACTATGCATCCACCTGGCCTCAACATATTTTTATATGTAACTCATCAGCAGCATGTTACAAAATATATCTTAGTGTTTGTCCATGTTAATGACAGCAAGACTTGTCAGAAGAGGTAATAAACAAACCAATGTAGCTGGCAAAGGCAGGCAAGCTGTTGGCAGTACTGTGTTCAGGAGTGAAGGAGCTATCATAAACTTTAAGAGGTGAGAGGGCTGAAAACGATCTGACTTTGGCTGTAATTTAACTGTGTTACTCAGGCAAGCTGAGAGAAAAAACCAGCTGACAAACCAGCAAGCTATGGACAGCCAAAGTGATGTACAGGCAACACGTACTATTTCCTTCCAGGTGTGACAATACTTCCTTCTTCTAAAAGATGGTATCGTGTGAGTACCTCAACTGTCAGCAGGAAAACAAGATTTCTAGCTCTCTCAGTAGCAGAGCAAAGCTTTCCAGTGTGACTAATTGGTTTGCTTTGGTTGGGGTTTTTTCCAATACAGTCTCTAAATACAGAAAGCCAGTAAGAAAAGAAATCAAAACTATGAATTTAAAGACAATCCCCTGCCTTTAGGCAGTCTGGCTTGTGAGTTTTGTACATTTGAGATGAAAAGTGCTGCAAGTGGTTGAAGACCATTATTCTAATGATCTGGTTTATTTATTGGTCTAAAGTGAGTTGATTTCCATAGCCATCCACCCTTGTGCATCAGCTCCTCTCTGTGATTACACCTGGTAGGAAATTCTAAGGTATAAACTACTAACTCTGTGTATGCAATGGGCACTATTACAGCAGTCTCTAGCTTACCAAGCTGTTCAGGATAGTAAGATACGTGCCTGTAACCTCTGGTAATATCTGTTTTAAGGCTTTAAAAATTTATTTATTACTGAGGCATTTCAGAGGGTTTTGTGGCTTTTTTTGGTTTTCTCTTTGTTTGGTCTTGAGGTTTACCAATACCGAAATTTACCTCTATGGCTGTTTTTATGTTTATATACATACCAAATATATAAAAGATGACCCTGCAGTATCCTGTCCATTTCAATATCATGTTCATTTCACATCTATGTGTTAAGGTAGTAAAATTCAGGTGTCTTATTTAGATGTTTTGGACACATTTTTCTCATAAACCCATGTTGTGTGACCGCCAGCAATACATATCAATAAAATAGTTTGAGATTTTTCTCCCAAAGATAGTCAGTGCTCCTTACAGTGAAAGGCAACATGCCCATTAAATGTAAGTGGAAGTAGGATTCAGTTCCAGACTTGAAAATGCTAATGGCTGAGGCTTTTCCAGGGTTAATGACAACTTCTGTCTCAAATGCAACTGCAAGGAAAGTGGGTACTTTTGCAGATATTTGTCAAAATCCTATTGTCTTTCAGACTTATATCTGATGCCTGTTTTCAGTAGCACATATGTCAGTTTTATCCTCTGTCATATTTTTCTGCAGTGGGTTTGCTTTCTTGATCTATATTCATTGAGATGCAAAGCATCTGTGATGTAGGCACATAGCAAGGGTAGATGTCAGAAAACTGGGATTGCTTTCTATAAAGCTTTTGTACAAGAAATATGTGAGATTGGCCATATCTGGTCCTCAGTTACCTGACAGGGCTGTTGTCATAGGTAAATTGCAAACAACCTGACAGAATCCAGAGAGAAAATACCATGCTCAAATAGCCAAAAGGTTTTTGAATGCTAACAGAAGTACTGTCTGCCCCAGCTGCCCTGGAGTCCTGCATGCCGTGGCCTTTGGCTGCAGGATAAGACCCTCAAGACAGAAGGGTCTGTTGGTCTCCATCTGGTCTCCTGCTGTTGTCTCTCAATCGGAAAGAAGTGAGACTGAGCCCCTGACATTTGTACCAAGAACAGGCAGAATGTGGGAAGGAGCAGATGGAAGGGAGTGTGGAGAGCTGGTCAGGGAGGGCAACAGAAGGATGACAAAGACAAGCACAGAGTCAGCAGGGAAGATGAGGTCCAGCCGCCACCCCTTCAATATCCAGTCAGAGATCTGTTGAGAGCAGCCTAAGGAACCAGCTCCGTTGCCACAAGGAGAGCTAGGAAAGATGAGATTAGGTAAATCCAAGTGCCTGAGAAATCTGTTTAAATTCACCAGGCTCTAATTAGAAACCCTCTCTCTAAATCGTGGCTACCTGAGTTTCAGTGCTGGGAAAGGGTGCTGTGAGCCAGCTCCTTGGTTCTTGTACACAGATCTGATCCCAGCAGGCTGATGGGATATCACTGATGTGCTCTGCAGGAGCCTGTGCCAGGGAGCACTTCCCCTTGCTGATCCCTGCATATCCCTGTACAGTGCAGCCCGTCTCATTTCAAGGGAGATAACATGCATCTTAGCAGTGAGCTTCAGCACCCCACCTCTAACCTCACTCAACTCAAGGATTGTGCACTGGGGGTGAATTTAGCTCACAGTTTTCAGTTTTTAACCACTGAACTGAAAAAAAATGTTAATAGTCACAACAAACCTACCAGTTCATAGGGTCTAGTGCTTGTTGCAGGGAGCCCCACTTCCTACCATAGCTGAGATGTGGCTATTTTCAGAGCACCCGCTTGGGTTCTGTACCCTGACCTGGCCAAAGAGTGATCTGAGGTCAAATCTAGGTGTCAAGGAATTCTCATACCCCTGTTCTTCCCCTGACACAGTGGAGTGAGTTGAAAACACAACTCCAAAGAGCACCAAAAGCTCAAAAACCCATCTTCCCAACACAGGCTGATTGCTGGATGTTTCAAAAGAGCAACTTTGTCTTGATTTCCCTGCATTTATGGAATTGTTTATAATTTAGACGGCGGGGTATTTGCTCTTTGCTAGGTCAGATGTCAGTCAGCAGTTTGGTGGATTTAAATGGAAGACTGATGGTGACTTACCATCAGTTTACATGGAAATGGCATTGGGCCAGTTGCCCAGTTGTGGAATGTTACATGAGTAGAGCAGATATAACTATTTCCAAATTTGGCCACAATCCATATTTTATCCATATTTATCCATATTTTGCTGCAAAAGGGCTTGTCTCCTTCAGCAAGAAATCCCTTGGGCAGAGAGCATACCCTCTGTAACTCACTGTTCACCCCATACTGGGAGGAGTTTCCAACAAATTCCCCTCTGTGGAGGAGCCAAGATGTATGACCCTTGGTAGCGAAGCAGCTATCTCCGAAAATCAGACCTCTGTCTCCTTGGCAGCCTCTCTTACTTAGCAAATGTTACAGCTTATGAGATCATTCACAGTTCTCTGAGAAGCAACTAATTCTTGATACAAAACCTGTTGGCAATAGCCTGGATTTTTCGAGGAGCAGGCTCCTGTGCGTATCATTAAGTGGAGCAGGAGGAAGTTGCAGGAGCACTGTAGAGATCTCTCACCAGTCAGGTGCTTGTTCTGCTTTTTCAAAGAGATGGTGGGATGTGAACCAGCTTTTGTTCAAAAATAATGTAGGCATTTTAGCACACGACTGCCCCCACCTCACACATCCGCTCGTACCTTCTGGTACTATTTAGATTTGTTCTGATGGAACTTGACTGATATCAGATGGCCCTTTGCAGAGTTGCTTCAGGGATGAGTAAGATTTAGCCTGAACCTGCTGCAGAAGCTGTTGCAAACTGACCTATTCTTCTCTTGCTTGTAACCAGCCAGTCGGGGTGGATGGTGTATCCACTTCATGCAGAGCCATGAGTCTTCTGGTCTTTTTTTTCCACGTATTAATTTCTTCTGATGCAGTTTGACAGCAGGTTACACTGAAAAGATTTTTCCACTCTGCAGTTCTGTACCATCAGGACATGCTTAAATTATCCTACGGGCTGCGCCTGCAGAGAGGCCCTTGTTACTTACACGTCTCTGGGTTTGGCTGGCAGTTTATTCGTCCTTGCTTGATAGGCCATTTCTCTGGAGAGTTCCCCTTTCTCAAGTTGACAGACGAGACGTGTAGGCAGACAGAGCTACAGCTCTGAGCTACCTAAAAAACCCAACAACCCAGGGTGATAACCCTCTGCAAAGCATGACAAAGAGTCACTGAGTGCTCAGGTTTGCCTTGGGGCTGGTTTGCTTTTGCAGAGCTGGACCAGTTTCTCCTAAGTCAGATTCTGTTATATGAAAGCTACTGTGGTGCCTTTAATTCAACTCCAGAGCGAATCAGATAGGTTCCCTTCCCCTTCACAATTATCACCTTGTTATTGCTCTGTTTGTTATGGTGTTTTCTGGTAGCATCTCACAGCTGCAAGCACGCCCCAGGGCCCAGTGCGTAACTGCCCAAGATATGTTTTTCTCTCATGATTGCATAGGAGTCATTGCTGCATTATAAACTTATCTTTACAGCTTCTCAAGGATCCTTGCCTGTGGGAAAGCTTCATGTGTGAAAGCATCAGACCTGGCTTTTTGAGGGATAGGCTGGGCCTTACACCCTGAGCTGAAGGTCAAAGGTTTCTCTGCTCTGGGGCTGATAGGAAGGGGCAGTTAGCAGTACGTCAGAGCTGTGTTGAGCTATGTTGGACCCCGGTATAATGCTGGCCCTGGGTAAGGCTCTGTAGCAGCCTCTAAAGTTTCCCTTGGAAGTAATAATTTGGTTAAAGTAAATACGATAGTGAATGGGTAAATCCCGGGAAGAACAGAAAATAATCTCTGTAGTTGTGGCAGCTGTTGCTAGCATGTGGAAGTCACACAGTGTTCGTGTGAGCTTCTGGACACTGGTTTTATTCCTGTGAGTCTTTTTGGCTGATTTAGCACCTTGATGTTGAATTCACCCATTTCACATCCCAGGAAGCAAACATCACCACCACAGGACTTTCTCCGGTGCACAAAGGTCCTGTTTGCATTTCACATTGCGCTGGTAAAAGAGAATCGCTGTTTTACCAAGGCAGTGGTTGCTAGACAAGAGGAGCCTCCTAAGAGATTCTAGGTGATAAGTTGCTCTGTTGGCAGAATGCAGTGAGCTGCAGTAGTATCTACTTAACACACTCACACACACACACACACACACGTAGGCTTTGGGCTCATTGGTGTTAAAAGCAATTTGAAAGTCAAGAATAAAGCTGTGTGTGACTGCCTGAATGTATTTACACTTTTCTTGCAAAGGATAATATTAAAGAAAGTGGTGGCTGCTTTTTTGGTGACTAATACTGTTTGTCTACATGAAGATTGTTTTCTCTGAGGCTTTTGTGCATGGACTTTTAGAGCGAATGGATTGCTCCTGTACAAAATTCCTTCAGAGGATACTGCAGAGGAGCCAGCTGCATTCAAAACCTGAAAGACTGTGTCCCAGTCCTCCTTTGACATCTCCTGCTTTGACTTCCATTATCTTTAAATGACATCCGTATCGCTGTCGCTCTGCCAGAGTAGAACCATCCTTGCCTAGATCTTTGCCCATGTAAGGTTTAGTATAGTCCTAACCTGGTTAGGATTCTGAGGGGTTTCCCCTCATTTCCTTGGGATGTGTTAACATGGATTATCCTGATACAATGAGTATAAAGTAGGCAGAAGTTAAAAAAGAAAAAACAGGCTCTGAAACTCGAAGCTCCAAAGGCCTAACTATCTTGAACTCCAGTAACAATACAAAATGCTTGTAAATGCAAAGTCTTGTATCTCTGAAGCCTTCAGGTCTAAAAAAACAGATGAGCATATCATCGTCCCTCTGTTTTGCAGTCTGTCAGAGCCTTTAGCCCGAAATCTTCACTGAGTCTTTCAGCAGACCAAGTAAACAAGGAGTTTGAAGTGAGTAACAACACATTGGGACTCCTGAGTTTAGCTAAGACTGCATATAAAAATAATATTGTCTCAGAAAATGGAAAGCCTGTGTCCTGTATCTGCTGAGCAAGGGCTTTCATGCCTGTGTTTTTTTCCTGTGTGCTGGCAGATTCACAAAACGGGATGCATTCTGACTGTGACTAAACAAGCAGCTGGAGGCCTGTTATCTCTGTGCGGAGCCACAGGCCTCTTCCCTGTCTGTTTTCAAGCGCTCTGCCCATTCCCCTTCCCTTCCTTTGTAGGGGCCGCAATGGGAGAGTGGGCACATCAGTAGACTACATCATAGTGTTGGTGCTGCTGCAGCTGAGCTCAACAAATTGTTTTCTGTCCCATCCCCCCAGAGGTGGTCACTTAATAATTAATAGCTGGTATTTATACCTTTCGGTAAAGCACTCTGAAACACCTGTCAGGCTGACATGGACCTTGTGTAGCCCATGATCATTCATCATCTCTGGCATTCAGCCATTTTGGAGTGATAAAATTTAAGCTATGCACAAAACTGGCAAGTCAAAACAGCTCAGGTCAGATTTGTTTGCTCCTTGGCATCAGTAGAGTGCCAGCATTGTTTCCTCTATGGTGAGGAACTTTTTCCTGAGGTCTAATCTGAACCTGCCCTGGTGCAGCTTGAAGCCATTCCCCCTTGTCCATTCACCTGTCACTTGGCTGAAGAGACCAACACCCAGTGCTGTTTGCAAGGAAACCCATCAGCCAAGAGCTCCTTTGCAGCTTGGGTTCTGAGAAGGTGCTGTTCTGTGTCTTCCTTGACATGCTGGTGCTGAACTGTTAAAAAAGGACAGGGATAGAAAAATTCCCCTGTTCACTCTAAGCGGAACAATAAACCTGCTCTGTCGAAATAGAGTTCTGCTGTATCTGGTTTTACTTTTGATGAAAGAGGAGGTATGCAGTGTTTTCCTATTGCCACCTCTTGCTGGCAATGCAAGACCTGCTTGAAAGGTGCTGCAAGTTCATAACCAATAATTAACTTTGGGTCTGGCTAATAGGAAACTCTGCTCTCAGCAATATGGAAAGTTATTAAACATAAATAAAGGTCACATGTTTATAGAACCCTTTCCACACAATTTAGCATTTCTAGTTAATAGAGTATTATGTTTCTTACTTGTATGTAAGATGCTGAAGAGGGATGTTGTGCAGGTGCTGCCCTAAGTGTCTTAGCTCCTTCCAGGGCTTTTTATTCAGATCTCTTTCCAAGCCTGGCAGGACAGATGAAGCCCTCTGGAAGCAGAATTGCAAGTGTCTTCTTTGTTGTGAGTGATGCATAACCTTCTGCCTTCAGCACTGAAAGCCTTTGCTGTTTTTCACTTTCTTAGGGTGCTAGTTTCCTTCCTATTAGCAGGTGCTTAAGGAAACATCTGGAGTCACCTATCCGTGGCCTGTTGTTTCCAGGTCTCTCTCTTTTTTTAAAAACAAACTTTAAACATAGGGTGTGTATGTGTGTGGAGGGGAGATCAGGCATCTGCATTTGTGTGTGTGGTAGAAGGTGAGCATCCTCAAGGTCCCTTTATAATGGTTGGAGCTAAGGCTTCTAGAAGACCATTCAGGGCATCAGAACTGTCTCTGCTAAATCATGCTCTGGAGAAGTGTGTCTCTTTTTTCCACTGCCTATATAGGGAACCCCCAGAGACCAGACTGTATTATCACAGCTGAAATTAGATGCTGCAGAAGGTGGCATGAATACCCCTGCAGTTTCAGCTACTACTCACCCACTAAAAGGCTTCCAGTTTTCCCATTCATGTAGCCACTCTGCTGGCTTAAGCAAAAAAAAGTTGCCTTTGCTGAAAATTGTGTGTTAGGCATCAGTCTTTATTGCACCAAATAGCTCCTTTAAATCCTCACCTGAGGAAGCTGTTGACACACGTTCGAGTCACTCTACCGCTTTCTCCCAATGAATGTGTGTGTAATTGCATTTGTGTATACTAGTTACATGTTGCTGTGGAAGTTTTGGCATGCTGATATATATATCTGCATGCCAACCATCACAGCCTGTGGCTTCATGGCCGTATATGGAAGTTCACCTTTGAAGGTGTCCAGAATTTTCCTTTGGATCTGTTTGAGGTCTACACTAAGCAGCTTAGGAGAGGGCAAGTGGAGCTGCTACATGCCTGAGATGGGTGGCAGTCTCTAGCAGTGAAAATTGTGGCTTCCTGTTTGAAACCTGGCTCATATCACCTTGAATACCGTGAAGGACTTATCCTGCCATGCCCTCTCCAGAACAAGATGTTCCCTTGTGGAGCGGTATGCTCTGAGAGGCCAGATCTGCCTAGTCCCTTGTAGCACTGCAGGTAGAAAAAGATGGCTTGCACATCAAGAAAGCCACAAAAATATATCTGGAGGCTGGCCAGAGGCAGGTGGAAAGAGGCTGAGGAGATGGATGTCCCTTCAGTTTGGTGCTGTGGTTATGTAGAATCAGTGTCTAAAATCCCATGTGGGGAAAGAATGACCTGGAGGGAATCATTGCCTTCAGTTAAGTGCAGGGCTCCTGGGGGCCAGGTGCAGGAAAGCTTGAAAGTACCCATTTCAGCATAATTAGAGGCTTTTCTGAAATGAAGCTTCATATGCAAAGTCTGTACACTTGGATTTTGTGTTGTGCTACACCCCCTGGAGTAGGCCTTTATCTTAGACTCCCTGAGGATGTTGGGCAATATACCACCACCCACAATTTACTTGGGCTGTGGCGACTGTTCATTCTTACAGAGTGGATTGAAGCCATGTGCTAAAATGTTTTAGAGAAGTTTCCAATCTGGTATTTGGTCATCAGGCTGAAAAGGGCTGGGTTCCTTGAAGAAGGTGATAATATAACATGATGAAAGTGTATTGAAAACTAAATGACATTGAAAAGGTAGTTTAGGGTCTTCTCTTGATTGGTAAAAGTGCATATAATGAGACAGAAAATGGGTGCACTGAAGGCAGACAGAGGAATTTTCTTTGCATGGAATATATTACCATCCGTGAAAAATATCAGCATACATAAACATAATGGGATGCTGAAAAAGATTAGGCATCCCTTGTGCTGTCCTCTGAAACACATTTCACTTAGCACAGTCAAAGACTGAACTATTTGGACTGACAATTTTATCAAGTGTAATAGTTGCCATGTTCCTGTGGTGGTCTGTGTTCAGTTTATTTACATGTTGAATAGAGCAGTGGACTACCAGAAGATGTCTGGCATCCCCACACCTACCTGAAATGACTGCTGAGTCCTTCAAGTGTGCATTAGTTTATTCTACAAGTGAGCCCCCCTCTGCTCTACTTAGAGACACCTTGGTTGACTTCTAGTGGAAAGGTTCAGACCTTGATAGGTCCTGCACAACTCCTGTCTAAACCCACCCACTGACAGGATGATTAACCCAGCTGATATTATTCCCAGAGAGTGTGAAACAGCTTCTTCTGCTTTATGAGACATATAAATGCTTTACAAGGCATCTAAGTTCCTGGCAGATGCTGCTGCACATCTGCGCTGCACAGACAGCTGTTTACCTCCCCACCGACCTTGCTTACAGGCAACCCAGCCCTACCAACTGTGTGCCCACATCTGTAAAGTTTTGTCACTGGTAATAAGCCTTGCACATCTGAAATCTTGAGTTTTAGCGAGCCAGGGACCTCTGCACCATGCTCCCTCTCCTGCTGTATAGGCACCCTAAACAGTGCCCGCTGGCAGCTGAGATCCAGGACTGAGCCCTTGAAGGATGTCTATAGATGGCCATCAGTACTCTTTACCGGTACAGAGATGTAATTTCATGTGTTATGGGCCAAAGTAAGGCAGGAGAGATGCAGGGACACTGACTTGCAAGTCATATCTTTATCCTGAAAAGTGAGCTTCTGCTTTTTAATGTCCCCCCTTTTCACAGTGGCCAACATGAGCCACACAGCTCTGAGAGGACACTCTTGGAGGTAAAAACACTGTGCTTGTCAGTTGTTGAGCTGCTGAGCTGCTCGTTCCTCCTATCCTAAACAGTGAAATGTTTGCTAGCTCTGTCCAAGAATTCATCCACTGGCATTTTAATATGCATGCATCTGATCATCCAATTGCTACAATTACACCGTGGGAATCTTGTTTCTAAAAATACACCAATCTCTGCTGCTCTCCAGCACTAGCATGAGATAATCATGTTTCCTAGTTGCAAGTGGCACACAAGATGAAGGTAATCAATACAGCTGGCAATACATAAAGGCAACAGCAATTTTAATTACAGCTGATTGCCCCTTCACTTAAAACCACCATCTTCTAGCCTGCGTTATCGCAGCTCCAGCTGTATGATGCATCAAAACAATCGTGTGCTTCCCTTTGCTAAATAGAATCCTGTTATTTAGCCTGAGAGTCTCTTTTGAACAGATCAAAGAGGTTAGGTCTATTATAGGAACCTTAAACCAGATCATACTCCAGCAGGTGCCCAGTTGCTGTCAATCAGTGTATGTCACCCAGCATGAAAGACATCTACCTGTCTGCATTGCTCAGGACATGGTTGCTGTGTTTTGTCTGGGGACACGTGTGTGCACATCACCTTCTGAATTCAAGGTGCAGCAAACAACTCCCTGCTCAGAAACCTGATCTTCCATGTTCCAGCTTCTCTTCTAAATTATTTAAATTGCAGGTGAAAGCCCTGTGAGACAGTGGAGGCTGCAAAAAAATCCACAGAACGCCATTAAATTTTGATGCTTTTAAAAAATCATATTTTGGAATGATTTTGCATTACAAATAGCTCCTCTGATCCCAGAGGAGCTACTTTAGTGTATGGCATTACTCAAACTTACCATCGTATATTCAGGCCCAAAATAACACATCTGCCTGGTGAGCACAGAAGGGGGCTTGGGAGCTGTAGCCAAAAGTCACAGGGATGAGACATTCAGTGTGCGCAAATCAGTACATTCCAAATGATGGCAGTGACTGCTGAGACACTCTTGCTACATCTCTGTTCTTCCCTGTCCCTGCCCACAGAATAACAGCAGCAAGCCTAGAGATGGCAAGGAGTGTTCGGGAATCAACACGAATTGTGAAGTCTGTCGGTGCTCTGAAGTTCTCTGGTGGGTGGCACTGAATACAGTACACCTTGGTCCATGTCTCGAGATGACATACAAAGATGTGAAGCCACAGGAGATTTCCCCTGGCTGTGAGGTTTCCTGCAACAGTTCTGTCTTGTGGACAGGACCTTCTACCCCTGAGAAAAGGCAGCGGGAATGGATGTGGAAGCTCTGTTCTGCACCCACGCAGTAATCCAGACCTGCTCACAGATTTTCCCCTCACAGTCTGTTTTGTGGCCACTGTAGCTCATTGTATCTTTATTCCAAAAAACAAGGTGTAAAAAGGAGTCCCACTATCATTGTTGGAGCCTTTGTACTTTTAAATGAAATTATTTTGGTTTTCTCTGGAGATTGTAGTGAATCTTGCTTTCCCCAGCATTTTTCTTCTACCTAGAGCCATTCTCTGTCCTTAGTTCTGGTCTGTATCTCCTCTCCACAGTGATCATCGTTCCCATTGAACGGAAAGTTTCTTAGAGAGCAGCCAGGAAAGAATCCTCTTTGCCTCTTCCCATGCAGTGCTGGAGCTGCTACTGTAGCTTGTCAGACATCACAATTCTGTCAGCACTGGCTTTTCTCCCATCACAAGGGTTTTCGGAGCCAGGCGAAGGCAGAGCCACAGAGCAGACTCGGAAACCTCCAACATCTCCATCAGTGCTTGGTGACAGGCTGCTGCACATTGCAGCACAGAGCCCTGCCTCTCTGCTCCATGGAAGCAACACCAGCCCGTAGCCTCTGGGCACTGAGGGAGCGTGGATCTTTGCTCTCAGTACCAGATTGCTGAGTACTAAAATGTTCCTCTTTGCTGCTGAAACTTACTGTTCAGCTTCACTGAAGTTTTTCTAATTGACCGGACTTTTGTTCCTACCTTTCAGGGTGGTGAGGAAGCCCCGTTGTGCAAATCAGGAGTCAGCACAGCTCTGTTTCACTGTTGCTTCTGACTGCTGAGGGAGACTTGCAGGTCTCCTTCATTCAGCTGGGAAGACAGATGCTGTCAAGGTCTTTCACAAAATGATCCCCCACCGCCCCCAGCATCATAGCCCTGGTCTAGCAAGGCGCCGGTGTGGAAACTGAAGCCTCAGAACCTGAACAGGATGAGAAACGTGTAGCCTTTGGAGAATGCTGGAGCTGACATGATGTTTCAGAGCCAGCCTCTATTCTTAGAAGAGTGGTGAAAGTCATAATTTAAAAATAAGATCCAGTGCAGTGCTAGCAAAGAGTCATATTTGTGGTATTCCTGTGAGTAAATCCCTCAAGATGAATTGGCTTGGTTTCAAGCTCAGAAGCACTCCAGCAAACTAAAGCCCAGGCGTGAGGTGCGTGCAGTGCTGATCTGAAGGGGAGAGAAGTACACATGGCGCTTGCCCTGTCAGGTGTTCTTGGTGGAGTGGGTGGCCCCTTCCCTTCCTGCCCCCCAGAACTCATCCCTGTAGCTTACTCAGTATTGCAGGTCAAATCAGAGCTTATCAAGGGCCTCTGCAGCAGTTGACCAGCGCAAGTGGTGAAATTTGACATATTTCCCCCTTTTGACACCCCCTCCCACAGGCACACATTTAGGTGTGCTGCTGTTGTGCTGTCTGGTGGGGACTAGCTGCTGCTGTTCTACCATTCACAGCCATCTCGGGCTTGCATCTAGGTCGCCTGAGGCTGTGTTGTAGCTCAGAATCTCTCGCTGTCTTCACAGGCTCCCTTCTAGGGTCATGTGTTGTAAATAGAGGGACAATTTCAGACTGGCTTTGAGCAAGGATGGCCATAGATCCATGCTTCTGGGCTAAAGCTCAACGAATTCAGGGTGGGGGGGCATCTCCTTGAGGGTTGGACTTGATCTCTGGAGGTGCCTTCCAACCCCTACAATTCTGTGATCTGATTCACACTGATTTTATCAGGAGGAAAAAGAACTAGCTGTATTCAGATCCTGATCACCTGCTGCTTCGTTGCTGTTTGGATTTTGAGGTTTCCCTCAGAAATCTCACTCATTTTTTTACAGCCATAATTTGATGTAGGGCATAATCCTTTCCCATTTGGGTCAAGCAATTTTACCAGTAGCTTTAGGTTAAAGAAGCTGAGACCTTAGAGTTTCCTCTTGCTCTTAAGTCAATGTGAACTTTAGTTATGATCATGCCAACAAGTGAAACACTGGATCTCATAAGAACATGCCCGTCTCTCAAGCTGATCTGGTGGTTTTACTCACCACATAACCCTCACCCATGAATCCAGCTCTACCACAGTGCAGTCCAGCGCCCATGAGTTAACACTGCTGCTGGGTGGATTTACCCTGTGCAGAAGATCAGAAACGTGTGTCCAAGTCGTACCTATTACCTCCTGGGGTTTACGCTGCCCAGTGATATCTCTCACAGAGTGGTGAGGCGCTGGAACAGGCTGCCCAGAGAGGCAGTGGATGCCTCATCCCTGGAGGTGTTCAAGGCCAGGTTGGATGGCGCCCTGGGCAACCTTGTGTAGATCCAGGCCTGGAGGCTGGTGGCCCTGCCTGTGGCAGGGGGTTGGAACTCTGATCCTTGGGGTCTCTTCCAACCCAGACCATTCTATGATTCTAAGAGTAAGCAAGCTATTCTTTCCTGCAGTGAAGTTATTTAACTGTTCTGTATAGTGCATTTAAACTGTAAAGGAGTTTTACACAAGCTGCTACCAAAGCTGCACATCTCATTCTAAAGTTTCATGCTACAGTTTTATGAGGGAAAGGGTTAGCTATGTCTGCAAAACAGCCAGGACATAAAAGAAGCCAGAAGTTAAAGAAGTCAAGAGGGTGTGTAAGGAGCATTAATAATTCAGATACAAGACAGAACAACCCAGTGAAGATTTCACATTTTATTGTTATTAAATTTCATGATGAAATTGGCACAACACATAAAAATAGATCTGTGGTGAACGAAACACATTATTATTATTATTGCCCGGTCGTTTCATGCACACCTTCACGTTCTCAAATCAGAAGGTAATGAATGTAAGACATTTCATCGGCTAATTGCGAAACCGGTGGTACTGCAGCAGAGAGGCTGAGCTTTCTGTTGACTCTATCAAATGGATAATACAGACAGAAATAGTCCTCTATTCATACTTAAAAATAAACTCAGTTTTAGAGTACGCCCCAGCTGAAAATAACTGGAGAGGGAGAGCTAGAAATACCCCTTTTCTTATGGACCTATTTCCATGAAAGTCACAGGGATTTTTGCCGTGGATTTTAAAAGCAGCAGGATGTAGTTATTTGTTGACAGACAGATGGGGAGGCCTAGCAACAGAAGCTAGGGAGGACCTGTGGCAAAGGATGAGTTTGTTATTTTGATCTTGCACATGCTGCTGAATCTCCTTGTTGTAGTAATTGTGTGTGTTCTTAACAGCAGTGATTGCTGGGAGGAGCTGGGAGGGTGTATCAAAGCCAGATAAAGCGTCTGCAGCTCTTTTTTCTCCCTGTTTGGGTTGGCCTTGGTTCTAACCCCACACACCAATCATTGCAAAGTGACTTTTACCTGGATGCTCTCTGATCCACGTGAGAAAATCGGAACAGTGCCTACGATTACCAAAACATCTCACCAGGCCACTAACTGTTCCTAGCCTTGTGCAGCTTTTCTTCCTAGCTTCTGTGCTTATCACAGTGAGCATTTAGGGCTGCCTCAGCCCGACTCCTGCTCCTCACACTGTCCTATCAGTTCCAGGGGTGCTGGGAGGTTGCTCAGAGCTGCCACTGACTGGCTTCGCAGAATGGAGATTCTGCAGTTTTCTGTGAGGAAAGGTCACTGTCACTAGCCTCAGCGCAGAAAGCAGTGACAGAGATTCCGGTGGGGAGCACTTGTGGATGGGAGGCAAGGTCAGCCCTACCTACATTGAGATATACTGCTTGAAATGTCTGTGGGGAAAACAATACCTTAGCTACATGGCTACTCCTAAATTTTCCTGTTATTTATTTAGGAGCCTCTTTTAGAGAAGGCAAGTAGGAACTTGAATACATTCAGGCCTTCCGAACTTGTAAGCAGCACTGGGTTTCTGCTGCGTGTGCTGGCATAAGGTTGCAGAAGGCAGCAGCTAATGTAGCAAGGGCCTGTCCCGGGGAAACTGTCACACATCTCCGCAGCCTGTGCTCTTGGCTGGCTCGGAAGCACCCGCTACCTCCCTCTCAACTCATGCGCTGTTAGGGCTGCAGCACGCCATGCTACCCCAACCCTACTACCAAGCTTCAGAGCACTGTGGCTACTCTCTTCTTGGTTCCTCTCCCCGCTGAATTGTTTTAAATCCCGGTGCTGCTGCCTTTACGTTAAAATCTCAGAGCTTCAGTCTCAGCCTCACAGCGGGAGAGTGACAGGGGTGGAAAGCTGGCACAGCAGAATGGTGAATCAGGCTCTCCCTTTGGTTTTCAGGCTGTTTACTCAAAACAGCCCTTGAGAAAGATGCTATGCCTCAAGCAGATGTCACATTCAACCGGTTTAGCAATATTACGCCTATTTCTTCTCAAGCTAGTCAAGGAGGGGAGGGAGAATATAATATATGTTAGTGCAAGTTCACATAGACAACATATGAATATTTAGTACAAAATGTTCTTTGAAAGGTGGGGCAAACATTTCTAATTGTGACACAAAAAGAAGGTATTTTGTAACATTTTTAACAACTTGGCTGTGAAAAAGCATTTATGTGAAATATGTTTAGACACAGAGTACCTCACATGACACTGAAGTATTTCAAGGCTTTTTCTGAGTAGGCAATAACCTCTTTTTTTCTTTTTTTTTAAAATTAATTTAATTAAATCAGCTTTATCACAGCCAATTCCAAACATAACTAAACAATTTGGTTGTGGGTTTTTTTTTGGTTGGCTTTTTTGCTTCTTCCTCTTTGGAAAAAATAAAGCTATGCTAAGTCGAGTGATTCCACTCCACATGGGTTTTGCCCATTCAAGGCTTCTTTCACTTCAGAATTAATTTCCTCATTCAGAAGAAACCACGGAAATATTCAGACATTCATTTCTAGCAGAAGATATCAAAAGTTGGTTCACACACTCACTTAGTCCTGAAGAATGGCAGGAAGATCACAGACTACTTGTCCCTACTGAAAAACATTTTGAAAACCTTGGCCCAAATTGGAAACAGCCTTAGTTCATACCTAGTAGGGCTTATATCCAAACCAAAGATCTGAAAAATGCCTGAATTGAGGAGCCCAAAAACCTCAGGTATAAATTTTGCACCACAGTCTCCTCCCATCTTAAACATTTGGTTTTGGCTTGAAGTCCAACTGAACGAAACATTTAAGGCCAGAGTTTTCTCTGACTTACACTGCACATGAAAGCGTTCAGCAGCTGCTTCTGAACACAATCAGGCAATGTAAGCCAAGGTGTGGAACAGCCCTTGGTTACACAGACACCGTGCTGCTTCTGCCTGCTGTAGCCTGGTACTGCCCAAGAGCAAAAGGAAAATCAAACGGCTTCCAAACTGAGGTTAGACAAGTAGATGTGGAAGCCTTCACTGTGACTTTCTGCCCTTTCCCGAGCTCTCAGCCAAACCACAACCCATCAGAAGCGGGGTCGCAGCCCTTCTTGCCTTGAAGCCTGGCTCAGAAACCGCATCAGGGCAGAACTGGGTGGTGGGTGCCACAGCTGTTGGAGTCATGCAAAGGCAAACCCAGAATCAGGTTCAAAGAAAAGCATTTTCCTGAGGCAGAAACCTACCAGAGCAGGAAGAAATGGGAGTGCCCAGGCAGTGGGTGGGAGCAGAGGTAAGGCGGTATCACTGGGCCCTTGCTCCTGCACAGTGGTGCTCCCAGGTGTAGGCACAGGACAGCAAAAATCTGAGAGCTCTGCTAACCTACCAGGAAGCTCGAGCGACTGACAATTCGTGTCAGCCAAATTGCTTTGTTCTGGGATACATAAAGGCGTGGAGGGGAAATCTCTACTGGTGTGCTGTCAGGGAGATCCCTTTTGGTTTTGTGCTACTATAGGGTGCTACTTACTCTCTCCAGCCTCCTACTGCTGGCCCATTGGACTAGCAGGACAGCCTCAGGCAATAGCACTGCACCAACAAACCTGGCTTTATCTGTCTAATGAGAGAAACCACTGGGCAGGGAGGGTGCTAAATATCTCTCCAAAAAGAATTTGTCTCCTGCCTGCAACTTCTTTGGAACCACAGAGAATTTCGGAGCTGGAGAAAAACCCAAACACCTCATGTAGAAGCACCTTTCCCTTGGATTTTTATTATCATCATCACTTTTAAGAATATATTTTGTACCGAAACACTGTCAGCATTCTTTATACAATGGAAAATGACACAGTCATCATGTATCATGTAAAAGAGTAAAAACAGAGCAAGACAGGAACATTTCATATCAAGATTCAATCTGGAATACAAATAGAATCTGATGTACAACTCAAAAAGCCACACACCAGATAAAAAGATCATCTGGAAAACAGGTTCTCTCTTAATTTGGAAAAGGAAGGAAAAGTCGGGGAATGTCAATGTTAAGGCTAAAAATTCCATTTTCAACTTGTCATTTATAGGTGGCAGCCTGATTCTTGTCTGCAGTAGCAGCAACACCCCTCCTGGCTTTACAGAGAGATTTGCGCTTGCATGAAACAAGAATCAGGCTTCTATGCTCGGAGGACTCTGATTGACCTCAGCAGGCTTTGGACTAGAGCCACAGTTGGAATTTCAGCTTGCAGTCTAAGGCTTCTTAACTGCAGGCCAAATTAGCGCAAAATGAGGCTTTGCAACTGGCATTCTACCCTTAACTTTGGATATTCCAGTTCTGGTCGCTTTAAACCACAGCTTTATTGCAGGTTTAACAGAGTTCTGTTTGTGAGAGTCTTCTCTCTCCCTCTTTTTTTTTTTAAATACTGTGCTACAAAGGATATTTTTGTATTCTGTGTCTTCAGAAGTCCCTATATTACATGTTTTCAAAATTGCCTAAATATATGTTTGTATCATGATTACGGCTACTCAGAAAGACCTGCTACAGTCTATTGTGAGCAGCCAAGGAAAAAAGTGTATTAAGTCCTAAAGAAGTCAAGAAAAGTGGCTGTGTTCATTTATAGTGTAGCGCAATGACTGTGTTTATACAGCTATACCTACTATTTAAAAAGCTACTTGAAAAGTTATTATTCATGTGCAGTAGCTGATTTTCAAGCATTAATAACTTGGCTGTCTAGACAAGTTTTAATTGTCATATCAAAGGCCGAATATGTTCTCAAACAAGTGCAAAAGATCTCCCATATCCCTTGGAAAGAGGCTGGTTCTCCTTCTGAACTAAGAGACCGCCCAATTTAACTTTTTCTCAGGTTATGAAAGCACAGTTAAACCTACAAATTTGCTGTTTAAGTTTGTAAAACGGATCGACTTTAACTCTGACCTATCCTGTGCAGCAAAGTTAGTAAACCCTGAAAAACAGTTTCAAGTGAATATGCAAAGAGCTCCCCCCACCCCCACAGACTACCGTGCCCACATTTTCCCAGGGCCTAGAGGGCTCCATCATTAAAAGGTAACTAAATGTTCGATAGGAAACATGATTTTTCAAGAGTGATATGTAAAGTTTACCCAAAGAGCCTAAGACATTTTGTACATTCAAAATGTTTACACTTTGCTGTTCTTAACCATCAGTAAGATTGTTCATTTTTACTAATAATACATACAATGAGTATAAATAAATAAACTACAGATAAGCTTTAAAAATTGTATTAACAATACATTGTGCAAAAACTCGTAACGATCTACATTCTATGCAAATACCCTGACTAAAATATACAGGCTGTGTCCTCACACCCTCAATTCAGTTTTTGCACAGTCCTTGGGCCAAATCAGCAGCTAGGAGCAATCAGCAAAATTCCACTGCAAGCCACGAGGGAACGCTGATTTACACCAGCAGAAGAGCCGGCCCCCAGGCATGTGCAAAAATCCCATAGAAATCAGTGGGAATTGTGCTTGACTTAAGGACTAGACAGTTTGATTGTCCCCCATTGAAGTGAGTGGCAGTTCTGCCATTGATTTCCATGGAACCAGGCTCAGGCCCTGGGGTAAGGACATCAGCACATGGCCCTATGTTGTGCTACACTACTCCACTTCAGTGCAGAAACAATATTTGCAAAAGAAAAACGTTGTTGTTGTTGTTGTTGTTGTTGCTGTTCAGTAACCAGTTTTAGCATTGTGTTTCAGAAATTGCCTTTCTGTGAGATTTGAAACAAGACTGCAAGTCTTTGCGAATCCATTCCAATTTGATTATCCAGCACAGGTGGGCTATTTTGATCCAAGAAAAAATGGCTCAGTGTGTATTAACCAACAGTGTTCTTCATTAGGATAAACAACAGCCCGGTTCATCGGCACAGGAGTGAAGAACTGCATGCGGAAAAGGAACCGGGCAGCCTTCCTACCATAGCTGTGTCCAGAGCCGGCTGTCACTTCTCCAAACGGATGATGGCACCTGAGCCGGTTTGGAATCTGCAGTCCTAGCATGCTCAGCCAAGTTTTGTAAGCTGAAGATCTCCATTTATCTTTATTGTGTCAATTGCTGACAGTGTTTCAATACGGTGGTAAAAATCAAAGAGTTGATGTCCATCCACAAATATTCTAAAACGGGGATGCTCGCAAAGTATCTCAACCTGTAAAAATAAAATGATGAAGCACATTGTTCACAGTGTAACTGGGAAGTTATTTCACAGAATACAAGGAGCACTCCATTAGCCTTTCAGTAGTAGCCATTCAGCTATTTACAAGCCATGTAGCAGCCAGGGCTGAGACCAGTTTGCCCCCGCAACACCAGTTACACCGTGATGGATCTGCTCTTACTTCACAGGGACACCAATCCAATCTCACGCTGTTGTGGCAGGAAGGACTCTGGAACCCACTGGCATCTGGGAGGTTTTGCCTCTTGGAATAATGCCACAAACAGGCTCAAACTGCCAATTACAGGGGGAAGAAATTGTATCTCCAACTCAAGTCTTGCATTCCTTGCTAGAGAATTTATTTTTTTTTGCTGCAGAATGAGGGGGCAGCTCCCTCTGCAATGCTTTCCAGGCTTCCCTTAATTTAGAGGAAGGGAGTGAACACAAGAGGAGGGATAGGCTTGCCCTACCCTCCTACACATAATCGCACAGTAGTCACAAAACTAAAAGGCCTTTGCTACCGTGGCTGCAGACAGCCCAGGACTCCCTGTTGGACTACACTCCATACTGGGGCCGCAGTGAGGGACACGTGGCACAGGATGGCTGCAGTTCAGCTAGACAGTTCGCACGAAGCACAAACAGGACCAGGGAGGGACAGCTCAACCCTCCTCCTACAGCCCTGCAAAAAGGCTCTGGAAAAGCAACAGAGCCTGGAGCTGAGCAAGCTCGGAGAGGCTGGGAGATTCCTGATTTTAGGAGTGGCTTGAGAGGGTGCCCTGTAGTTACGCGTTGCGGAGCTGCCCCAGCAGGAAGCGGGGATATGAAGGAACAGAACATGCTCTTCTCATACAGGTCTTTGGAGACCTCCAGCTCCAGACAGGCTAAGAAGAAAATCTGCAGGGAAGCCACATGTAAATCCTGTGTCATTTCAAGAGGCTGGTAGTCTGGAGTGCTGCTTCCAGGCACCTGACTCTGCTGCTATGACAGCGTATAAAATTGGGAACAGGGCCAGCAATAAAATGAGTAAGCCAAAACCCAACTGACTTAGGGCACATTGCACCATGAGAAGTGGCAGCAGGCAGTGCAGGAGAAGTTAAGCTCCTGGGGACCTGGTAGCACACCACATAACAGGGCAGCACCCGTGCTGCCGCATAGCTCCTGTGTCACTGTGGCAGGTGCATCCAGCCTTAGGCCTTCTTATGTAAAAGATATGGTTAGCCTCAACACTGCTTACGATCCAATTTTTCAGATCACCCTGGGCCACACCAGAACAGTAATTGGACTGGATCACAAGTAATTGGCAAGAATGATTAACAGTCTAATTTATTCACTGAGAGGGAGACCACCAAAGGCATAAAGTCACTTGGGAGCCTAAATTCCATTTGTGCATTTGAGGGGAAAAAGAGGAGGAAAAAAAGAAAAAGCACAACTCCCTTTCTACAGTATCTCATGCCAAATGTGCAATGTTGCTGTCCTCTATTGTCCACTGTCTGTGGGACAGCTACAAAACATGCTCTGGGTAATTCATCTGGCTTGTCCGAGGGCTTGGCCACCACCCTCTGCAGCAGGTAGTGTAATGCAGCCAGAGCGGACCAAACCTCCCAGCTCTTTCAAGTGAACTTCCCACACGCACTGAGGGTGTTACCACTTCTGATGGGAGAGCTCGTAGAAGCAAGTAGAGCGCAAACAATTTGAGGCGAAACCACTCATAAACACCCTCTGAGAGCCCAAGCATCTGGGGAGACGGTGGGCTTTTGGAGTTGGGGGAGATTATCTTGGGGGCAAGAAGGATTAGGAGAGTTTGGCAGCTGGTCAGAGCATTGGCATTTAG
Source organism: Hypotaenidia okinawae (assembly GCA_027925045.1). NCBI lineage: Eukaryota > Metazoa > Chordata > Aves > Gruiformes > Rallidae > Hypotaenidia > Hypotaenidia okinawae. The sequence continues at coordinate 13,422,880 of BSDF01000003.1, read as the reverse complement.
CAGAGGGGCCAGTGAGGTTTCATAAGAGGGGCGGGGAGGAGGAAGAGGGTTTTTCTGGGTCAGCCTCACGGAGAAGGCATACAGCCTTTTTCCCTCGATGTAGCGAAGCTGCTGAGAGAAGTGGCCCTCTGCAGCTGCATACTTTGTTAGTCCTGATTTGCAAAGACATCTTCACATAACCATAAACACTACAGATGGGAATCTGCTTCTAGGTCAATCCAGTCCATCCCTTACACCACCGCATTTCCACGTACACCATTTTCAAGTGACTACAGACTGCAATTTGACAGGAGATTTAATCCCAAGGTTCAGAAAAGAATACCACTATCGCTTAGCTGTTTAATCTGCTAACGTGAAGGGCTACGGTCAACCTCAGCGTAACATCCCTGGAGACAAAGGATGAACAAGATCCCTATTAGCTGCATTAAACTGCAAACACTATATCCATTAAAAAAACCATCAAAACATACAGCAGTCCCACAGAGTATTTACATTCTCCAGTAATAACTTGTAATGCACTAATAACATAGAGGTACTTTTTAATTTCTAGCTATAAAACTAAGCTCAGGAAGTGCAATTCATCACACAGTATTACTACCTCTGACTTGTCATAGCACCCCGGTGAGGTGTTCACAGCCCCATCTGAACCATTGGCAGTTGCATGCAACAGCAGGATCTCTGCACAACTTCTGATGGATACAAACAATCCGGCAACCGGTGTCTCAACTAGAGAAGTGTGGGCTACACTGCAATTCCACGAAAGGCAAGTCGGGTTCTGCTGTGAGCACTGATCATATTACACTTTATCAGATACGTATGGCGCATGCCACTGTCATCCTGGTACTCACCCTAAAAGGCTGGTCCGGTATAAACGGAAAGTAAGGAATAGACGATTGCTCTTCCCCCCATTCTCCAGCTACACATGAGTTTCTGACAAATTGTCTGTCTGTAAACACGGCTTTCAGTTCAATAGCTACATCTGCAGGAGGATCTTCCGACTCCCCACAAGTCAGACTGATGCCAAAGCTGCAACACAAACAGAATGGCTCTCCTTCAGCCAGACACAAGCAAATAAACTCCAAATGCCGACGGTCTCATTTCTCGGCTTATTAAAGCCACTGACATTATAGCGGCATAGGGGGGTGACAGCTCAGATCATTCGGGGAATACCTTGAAAGCTCAGCAGGGGCAAGGACATGGTTACAGCATATATATAGGTGCGCACTGTGCATATATGTGGGCATATGTATATATATATATATGCTCTGTATGCTCATTTACTCCCAACTGAAACGTTGGGAAACAGGATCCCTTAAAGAAATGCCCCCTCTATGGGTCAAAGGAGAAATCAGCACGCTATATTTAAAATGATAAAAATAATCCCTTTCCAGAAAGGAGGGATCCATGTGTACGTGTGTCTGTGTGTGTGCGGCTCCCCCACCTCGCACCCTCCCCAGCGCCCCCGGGGCAGGCAGCCCTGCCCGGGTGTTACCTCTCGGGGTTGAGGTCCACTATGCCCATAACTAAGATCTTCTTTCCCGGCCTCATTCCTCCTTTGATGTGCCCACAGAAGGGGACGATCTGGAAAGGACAGGGGGAGGGTGGCCAGGGTCAACTCGGCATCAGCGGCGTCCGCCGTTGTGCAGCGGTGGGTAAAGGGGTTAAAAAACCACACACAAACAAAAACCTCTCCCCCCACCACAATCCCACAAAAACCAAAGAAAGGTGGTTTACCAGGCGAGGGAAGTACACATCAGCTTGCACCGGGGATCCCAGGGAGTTGTTTAAATGCCCGTCCTCTATTTTCTGCAGGTAAAAAGGAGGGAGCTGAAGCTGGGGCAGGCGGAGCCCCTCTCGGCCGCCTACCCACCGGCTTTGCAGGTACCTGCCGTGGGGGGCCTAACCTGCTCTGCCATGCCATACCCTGCCCGCCCTCCTCATCCCCGTCCCGGAGCCCCGGGAAAGGAGCAAGCGGCACTCACCAGCGCGTCCCGCTCAGCCACGGTCCCCGCCATCTTGTGGAAGCGGCGGCGGCGGCGCTGGGTACGGAGTGGAGGGGGACCGACGGGGGCGGGGGGAGAGGAAGGCTGGGAGGGAGGACTGTGTGTCAGCCCCGGCGGCTGAGGGGCAGCAACGGAGCAGCGGCGGAGCCGGTGCAGAAGTAGGATGGCGAGGAGGAGGAGTAGGAGGAGGAAGAGGTGGAGGAGGAGGGGAGGTGGCCGGCTCTGCCTCGCCCGGCGGGGAGCCCAGCCCCTGGCCTGGGGGGGAACCGGGCAGGGCGGGGGCTGCTGCCGTTTCCTCTGCTCCGCAACCTGCCCCGCGGCGGGACCCGGCTGGAAGGGCCGCGGGGCCCGACCCTGAGCGGGGAGCCCGCGGTGCGGCGGCCCTGGCGGTGCCCCACCCCGCGGCCCCGCTGCGCCGGGGTGGCTGGAGCAGGGGAGGGAGAGGTGCCAGTGGGTCCGGGTTAGGCCCTGGCAGGGCCGCCCCGGCCTGTGGAGGCCTATGGCCCCCTCACCTGAGGCCCGCAGGTGATCCGTGCTTGGAGAGAGGCCGCAAGAGCCCTGAGGTGAAGAGACGGCTCAGCCCCCCCAAAATGAGCCGTAACCCCGCTGCCCTCCGTGCCCATGACAGGGCCCTTCGATGGTATCGAGTCCCGAGTGGCTGCTTTGGTGGGGCACATCTCTGTACGGAGGGTGGCATGGCTTGTTGCATGGGTGGCTGTGGAGCATGCTGCTGGGCAACCTGCAGCCTCTCAGCTGGGCCAGGCAGCAGCAGCTCCTTTGAAATCCTCCCTGCCAGCCTCCTAATGAGACGTGGTAATTGCATAAGTCGGTGTCTGTAGTTATGCAACGGTGGTGGTGTCTGCTGGTGTCCGGCTCTGCTGAGAGCTTGGCAAAGCTCCGACCGAGGTCACCAGCCCTGCTCGCAGCCACCATGCAACGCCTGGAATCCCTCGCCATTACCACAGCAGGGGTGACTGGTCCTGACAAGCATGCCGTAATGATGAGGTTAGGGTCCTGGAGGGGGAAATTGAGGAAGCCTTCCTTCTTGCTTCCTCGCCACTGGGATTTGGTGGCATGAACCTCCCTTTAGAAATGTGACATGGTGGCTGGGCTTGCCCAGCTTTCTGTGGGACCTTGCATGGGTTGCTTGGCTTTTAGTGCCTGTCACCTGCGTGTTGGGCTGGGTTGGATAATGTCACTGTCCTTCCTCCTCTGAGCGCTGTGAGGATTAATTACTCACATTGAGTGGAGTGGAAGAAGCGAAGTCACTGCAATATTTAGGGTTTCAGTATGACGATGCATGTCTGTTGGGAAATGCTTGCAATCAGTAGGCGATGTCATTTGAGAAACCAAGAGCTATGGAGAGCAAGTACAGATTGTGCAAGTGTTTAGACGCCCTTTTTCAGTAGTGACCACTAATTTGGGGATATTGTCATCTCTGGATGACCAGCTGGAGATCGTTTGTAGAAGCTTATGTTTGTGCGTATAGCTCTGCTGGAAGTCATGTACAGAAGCCATGACATGAAGGAAGGGGTATCCCTGTGTCCCAAGTCTTGGTATGGCAAAACCACCAGACTGTTTTCTTCATGCTGAAACACTGGGTGTCAGCCATCACCATGTGGCAAAGCATCTTCCTGAAATACTGCCATGAGATTGAATTTGTAAACAGTGCAGCAACATGAAACCATTGCAGGTTAGAAACACTTGGCTTTTGAGTGATGAGTTGAGTGTGTTCTCTAGTTCACCACAAAGAGGAACTGGAGTTGTCTTGATGGTTTTGCCAGCTTCTGTGTGCTGCTCACTTCTTCCCTCGCCAATGCCAGCCTAAGAGATACCAGAAATCGCCCTAAGCTTTTTATTTTTATTTAGTGGTGCAGTGTTACATGATGCCCAAAGAGCTTTTTTCGGAACAGGTTGTCTTCTCTGCTGTACAGCGAGTCACTTTATTGGATAAGATTGAGTTTATTGGACAGAAAATCAGGCCAGCCAGTCCTTTATGCCAAAGCATGAATTCTTGTGATGAGAGAGGTCATCATTATGTCTTTGTTTTGTAGCTGGTTTTCATTGAACTTTTGCATTTCAAAATAATTAAATAGCAGGACTTGGTGATTTGGCTAGCTGCTTTGCCTTGTGTTTGTCTTCTTTTTTTTTTTTTTTTTTTTGTTTTCCAAAAACTAGAATAAATGCAACATTTGTTTTGCTGGCCAAGGAAAAAATGACTGGAACAACCTTGAGAATGAACTTATGAATAAAAACTGTATCATGTTTTTCAGGCACCAGTGGTCTGTGCCTTTCTGTTTCTATGCCATGTTTTCCTCTCACCCCATAACAGCCCAGGAGGACGTTGAAGATCCTGTTTGCACCACAAACAGAGTGAGGCGGCCAGAGCAGGAGCTTTGCCTGTGTACTGCTGACCTGCCTGTGTGATGGCTGCTCCTGTGGTCTCTCCTAGGGAGGGGTTCTCCAGCAAAAGAGCTTGTTCTCCACCAGTGGTCAGCACTTTGCCTCCCACCCCTGGAGGACCTTCCTTCCCAGCAGGTTCCTCTCTGCAAAGTGCTGTCAGGTGAGCACTGCCACCTAAGCTCCTACACTTGTACTTCTTGAAAGGAGAGAGGTCTGAGGCAAATCTGTTCCCTCACCCATGTAGTTCTTGTCAAATCACCTGCAGAGAGTGGGCCCTGTTAAGTGTTTGTACCACCGTTCTTGACAGGGAAGCTCTTGAGGTTTCATGCTTGAGGGCCTGAGCTTGCAGACCTCATGGTAGTAGCTGGCACAACACAATGAACACTTGTGCTTCACTGAAATCACGCTGAGGTGCACGTTACTGAACTTGACTGGTTGACCATGTACAAAAAAATTTGTGGATGGGTATCCTCTTCTGTTTCTGGGTTTGTTACAGCCCTTGGTGCAGTGGGCAGCCTGAGACTCTTTAAATACTAAGAATTGTATGAAGATTAAAAAGAAATGGCATGATGTGAACATCGTTTAGGAGCAGTTAATGACATGCCCAGCCACCAAAGCCATTGCCGAGAACTGGCAAACCCAGAACTTCATCTTAATCCCAGCACCTTCTATCTTGCAGCCACTCCCTCTGATGACTTAAAAAGGTGTATCTAATTCTTAGCTGGCCTTCACCGGAAAGGAATGCAGCGCGATCGCAATTTTGGTGTGGTGTAATTACCCTGCCTTTCTTGCCCCATTACCATTGACATGGCTCTCCTCACGCCTGGGTTTATAGGCTGACTTGTACAACCTCTCTGGTTTGTTTTGCTTTTTTAATGACATCGGTGAGAAGTCGGGAGGTGTTTGCTGGTTTCGTGGAAGCTTCCTTTGGTTTCTGGGTGGCAAGGCACTGAAGTCCTGGTTTTTGTAAGCCTGGGAAAAAGCTGAGTGTATGATAAACAAGAACATCTGTGAATAAGTTTGATTCAGTGGTTGGAGCCATGCATGTAATAGTTCAGAGGAGTTCCTCCTTTTCAAAATTACTGCAGTAAAACTGCAGTAAAACTGCAGTGCTGATAATTATTTGGGTTGGGTGGTTTTCTTGACCTTTGTAGCTGTGCTGCTGCAAATCCTCAGGTAAAGGTCTGGGAGACCATGCCTGACCTTGCATGAATTTGTGCTGGGCAGGTGACCGAGGGCAGGGTTTGAGCGAGGATAGTGCTGACGATGTGTTCCAAGGGGCTGGAGAGCAGGGTGGGAAATGTCCTTCTTGCCCTCTTGCCCTGTGGCTTCAAAGTGTCCTGAGGCTGGATTCCCCTGGCACCTCGTGCCGAGTCTAAAGTGCAGAGTGCCACGTACCTGCAGAAACATTCGTGAGCCTGCCCTCCCACACTCACCGTGGTAAAGACAAGTGACAGTTACCTGTAGGACACTGCGGGGAGGGTGTTTAGCATGCTGGTGCGCTATCACAGGTTAGCGTTGTCACATCTTCATGGGTAGAGGAGGGAATCCAGGGCTAGGAGCAGCACCGTGTTTATTTGGTGTGGCTTCCTTGCTGCTTGTTGCCCCCTGAATTATTCTGATCTGAGTTTTGCCCTTAGGGCTTCAGGCTCTAGGTGTGCATGAATCCAGTGAAGTCACTTTCCTGGGGTTCTCGGTACCAAAGATTGTGTAAACTGGTGTTTCAGGAGATGGTCCTGGTGAGTGACTCACTTGGTCGCACACAGAGCTGCTGCACACCTGGTGCCGAGCATGTGTGTATCAGAGGTGTTTGTCCTGCAGGTTGTTTGCTGGAGTCTGCACCAGGAACCGAGGGTTTGTACATACAGGCATGTCAGATAAGGCGTTAGTGGCTGGTTGAAGGCTGTTCAGCTTTCAGGATCTTTCAGCTCTTCCAGTCCCTTCCATGGAAAACTGATGCCCAAAGGCATGGGGCAGGTAAAAGTAATACCTGCAAGGCTGTGGCAGGAGCTGCAGGCATCTGCAGGAGGCAGACTCTATTTTAATGACTTGGAGGCTGGTCTTTCTGGATGTGTCCTGTCTGGGGCTATTTTAATATTATCATTATTGTATCCCAACAGTTTTATCATGAATCTCATAATGTTGGCTCTTTTTTCTTTCAGATTAGGTTTGGAGGTCCTTGTCCTTCTGCAAGTACCCATTTTTTATTTTATTCAGGAATTAATTTTTGCCAAAGAGGTATTTTCTATCCTTTTATTAAAGAGGCAAATTCTTGCAATTTGAGAATGTGGGTACTTCCCTAAGAACCGAAATTCAGCAGGAAATAAAAAGAAAGTTTTTTACATATGTATGTATATTTATTTATTAATTATTAAATATTGTGATTTTTCAGGACAACCTTATGAATTTAATGATGGGGATTCATGACTGAGATGCCTCCTGCCTGTGTACATCTACCAGAAGATGTGGAATAAGACTGCAAAATGGCTTTTACCCATAAGCATTGGCATGTCAAAAAGACTTCTCATGTACATTTTAACTTATTAGTGACTGCCCTTCATCATTTCTATCCCTGTACCCTAACAAGAGGTTCCCTTCCCATTTGAGAAACAGAAAAGAGGCACTTGTAATAGTCAGTACTGTGTCCCTGGGAGACCGGCACACAGAGGATGAGATTGACTGCTGATGCCCCAGGCATCAGCACAGGGAATCCAGGGAAAGCAATGCACGGCCTTGATGAGGCACAGTGCTTCAGGGACCTCTTTGCTAAGCAGGAGGCAAAACCACATAGCTATTGATTGGAAACCTTGGCCACTGTTACCCTGTTAAAATGCTGGCAGCAAAGTGAAGACGATGGCTGTTGAACACTATCAGGCAGGGCAGAGCACAGGACTAAACAATGGAACAGTTCCATGTGCAGTTCCCTGTGGGCAAAAGGACTTCTTGTATACTCACACCTCAAGACTTCTCTCTGTTGCTGCCTTGTAAAACTCTGCTGTCCTGCAGGAGGAAGGGGCATCAATGGTGGGAATATTCTGCAGAGCTGCCAGAGGCACAGTGCTTCGAGAGCTGCAGGAGGCCCTGGACTGCAGCACAGACATCGAGCTGGGAAGGCAGCCTGGCTGTCCTCTTGAAGATGAGCGCCTCTGATCTGCTGCTGGAGGAGCTCCTGGCTGGCCTGGAGTATTCAAAGGCTCACCTGAAGACCTGAGCCTTTTACGACTTCTTCTGAAGCATCCCCACCAAGCTGCTTGTCAACAGCCTTTATGAGGACTGGATGGTCACCATGCAGGGTACCAGCAAGGAGGAGAAGATGACAGAGCTGGAAGTGTAGGTGTGGGCAGAAGCTTGCCCATTGAGCAGGTCCCCTGAACACTGGCTGAGAGCATAGGGAGAGCTGCACAACACAGGAAGCTGCTGGCTGCCACCTGCCTTGGGCAAGGCTGGGAGACAGCTGCGGGCAACATCTGTGTTAAGAACCTCTTGTTTCTGTGCCCTCAGGGTGGCTGAGAAGTTGCCTGCAGCCAATGTCCTCTTTCTGAAGCAGCTGCTCTCCCTCCTCTGGCACATCTGCCACAATGCAGGCACCAGCACGATGAGCCCCAGCAACCTGGCCATCTGCATTGGGCCAAACCTGCTGAGCCCACCACACAAGGACCTGCTTCCACTGGAGGCCATGCAGGAGGTGACTGAGAAGGTACACTGAATCAAGCTGCTGGCTGTGGCCTTCCTTAGCCCATCAGAGCTTGGTTGCTCAGAGGTCCCTGGCTGCCTTCTGCCTGGATCAAGGGTCAAGAGTGGGAAAGGCTGCTTGTCCATCCCATTTTCATGAAGCTGGCTTGAGAGCAAGGCGTTGATGTGTGCAGATGTTCCTGGTGGAGCATTGCTTCTGGCAGGGCTGGGCATTCAGTGCGGTCTCCTGGCCTGTCTTTGGCCACTACCTCTTGGGGCATGAGTGCTTTGCTCCGCAAGATGAGCTGAAGAAGCCTGCAGACAGAACACCTGAGAGCTGAACACAGAAGTGGTGCAGGGCTTCAGATGGGTTTTGCTTGAATTTCCCAAAAGTCACTTTGTTGCACATGCTTTTTCTTTTGAGATCCACCTTCAGAAGAGCAAACTGTCTCTGCACTCACAGCAGAGCCTGAGCATCAGGCAGCAGCCTTGCCATGTGTCCTCAGAGAAGCCCTTTGTTCTCCAGCAGAGCCTTCAGAAGACCCCAGTTCATTCAGCACATCTGCACAGGCAGGGAACGAGGCCATTCCCAAGAAGAAACAGAGATGGAAACTGCTCTGGGTGGCTGATCAAGCCAGGGTTTTGCTGCCAGTGCACATTGTTTCCAGGTGCTGTGTTCTCACTGAGGGCTCGCTGCAGTCTGAACTTGTCTCCCCATCTGGATGAGGTATCCTCTATCAGTGACACTGCTCTGACAGGTCAGCTGTTTAGAGCAAAGCAGTTTATTGTGGAAGCACGCTTTGTCACAGCTTAGAAGATGGGAGAGAACAGGAATATTGTAACAGTGAACAGTGGGGCAGACAACTACATGCTGCCCTACAGTTTCTAAGCATCACACTTTGCCACCTGTTGTTTCAGAATTGCTCTCTCTCTCCCCTAGTTCTCTTTGAAAGAGAAGGCTAATCCAAATGGCTGGGTGTTGGGGGTTTTCTCAGGGTGGTTCATTGATTTCAGTTTTTAATAATGAAGAAGAATAACCAAAAGGAAAAAAATGCACGACAATGTGTTATCTAGTTTTTAAAGTAGCGAGAACACACCTGCGTGGCACAGCACACTGCATCTGTGGGCATCAAAGTGTCTCACAGAGGTCATAATCCTCATTTCAAAGATGAGGAAGCAGAAGTGCTGAGAGGGAAAGTGGCTTAGCAGGTGGCCAAGCGGGGTGAGAGTCTCCTGAGCCTGTACTGCAGGCGGTGATGAGGGAGCCGAGGAGAACAAACCTGTCCTCACCTGATGAGAACAGCCTGGGTCCCAAGTCCAGTGAAGGCACAAGGACACTGCGGGAAGGGCAGGAAATCGTGCTGCAAGCCATGGAGCCCACGAGCCTTGGTTTCCTCCAGGTTTGTGTCTGAAGGGTAATCTGGGGATTGTCTGATGTTGGCCTTTGGTGGTGCAATCACGGGGGGTCACTGTGACACTAAAGACCCTGGTAGAGTCTGACTCCCCAACTTTATTGTCTGTTTTCCCAAAACTTTTGGGTACTTGAGAATTTTTGAGCCCTTCTGTCAAGTGTGATCACTGTGAGCCAGTGGAGTCACGAAGAACACGTCCTTCGTGCACACGCAGGTATGTCCGTCCTAGCGCTGCAATATGGGGGTACCTTATCCTGCAGAACTACGCAGGCATCATTTTAATATTCCAGATCTGTGTTTTTGAACTCTTTCTCTCTGTAACGGAGTTCCAAAAGGGGATAAAGGGTGGTACAGCAAGGATGTTAATGGTGTTGATTCAGTCTTGTTTAATCTTAGGGGAGAACGCTTCCGGAGGTGAGACACAAAATTGGACTTGCAGCTCTGTAGCTCCATCCTCTCTGAGCCCTGAGAGACTCGCTATGAAGTGAGACTCATCCAGGTTATTCATTTGATGATTAACTTGAGTGAGAAGACTTTTTAATACCTGCAGCCATGCTGCCTTGGGTCATGGTCCTGTCTTATCTCTTTACCTAGAGAGGGAAAGGCTGAATGGGAATTTTGGAGTGAAATTCTGAAGTAGTAATTGGCAAGCTTTTTTGGCATGTGAACTCTGAAAATACTTGAGGGGGTGTTCAGCCTCCTTGACGGTAAATTGAAACCTACTGGAAATAGGTTGGTCTTCTTAGCTTTAACTGACTCATTAAAGGTAGGCCATGGATGCCACGGGTCTGTTGGCCAAAAGTTGAAAACAACTGCTTTGAAGAACACCTCTGGCATTTTAGGAGTGCTTCTGTGGCTCAGGAGAGATCTTTCTGAGGATTGGAACACAAAGTCTATAGAGTTACATGGTATGGTGTGGCCATGAGGTAATCAAAGATCTCAGAGTGCTTTTCACGAAGGGATTTTCCTCTGAAAGGTAGATGCAATTTGGGAGATTGTCACTCTCTATTGTTGGAAGCAGAAAAATCAGTAGGAGCCAGGACCCGAGACCCTGCTCTGGTTGTGCATCTGTGAACAGGTCTCTATGGGCTCACCCCTTGTGCCTGCCTGTGTGCAGGGTGCTGGGGCATCCTGTCCTCAGGAGGTCAGCTCTTGGCTCAGGAAACAGTGTCCACCTTTGTCACAAGCTGCGCAACACAAGCAGTGGTTTCTCTTTGTGGTACCTGCTTTGAAATGGCTTGCAGCATAAACTCCTCATTCACTGGACATCCCTGTCTGCCTTCTCAGGTGAGAGTTACAGAAGGTGGGTAGCAGGGAGAAGTTGTCTGGCTTTGACACTCACCCTCTTTAACCTTCACCTCTTTTTTTCTTGATGAAGACCATGTTACCCATCAATTAAAAAGACACAGTGTTGTTCTTAGGCCACAGGAGGGTTGTGAGAGTTTTAATAAGAAACTCTTCTAGATCATCAAGTGAAATGTGCCATTTAAATGCAGATTAATGCTACTAGAAAGCCTGCAGGTCCTTTGCCTTGAGTGACTCTTCCGTGGTGTCTGCCAGCAGACCCGAATACATTTAACGCTCAGATTACAAATCTCAGATGTAATATATCAACTCAACAGACTTTTGTTCTTTATGTTTTAAATATTATAGTGCATTGTATCATGCAGCCTATGGTAATACTGTTTAGCATCTCTGTTATTAGAGCATGTCTTCATGCTTCTGTTGTTACAGGTACCAGAGGCGTTGTTTATGGGCAGACCTCAAAGACCTAGTAGTATTTCAGTTTTCCAGATAGGAAAACCAAGGCCCATTTTCCAAGCAAAACTCTCAACCAGTGGTGAAGAAACTGGGTCTCCTACTTCTCACATGCTTTCTCTCCAAGCACTGAGTAACTATGCTTTCAGAAGCACTGAAGACTCTAAATTACAGGACCTCAACACAGAGCTTGTAAGTGAAAGTAAGTTTGCTGAACAGAGTATTTTCTCCCTCCGCATGCTGTGAGTGGCACTTCCACTGGGAGCTGCAGCAGGTGGGATCCTCATGTGTCTGGGTACTTTGGTGAGATGATTTGTCTGGAGGGGAAAGCCTTCACCTGTTAGCAATGGCTTCTGTTCTACTCACTGGATATTGAAAGTTTTACATCCCTGGGTGTTTCACTAATACCCCCCTCTCAATAATGAGCTTTTTCACTCGTTACCAATATGTTCCTTGGCTTGGAAAAGCTTTGCAGGTTGTTTCCCAAAAGAGTTATTTTGAGAACATACTGAAATGGTGGTAGAGATGCGTTACCTGAAGATCCTTCTTCCCACCCTACCAGGAGAATATCTTTACTGCTGGGCTAGGTGGTCATGGTCCTCCGTCTTTTCTGTTTCATGCTGACTAGTGGTCTGATACCAAGATAAGCCAAGAAATACTTACCTTCCTCCAGCCAATGTGGCTGATTTGAAAGGTGGTGCTGGCTTGATCTGTTTGAAGATGGCAATTCTGTGTCTGCCTTGCCTTTGGTGACTGTCCTGGTCTCTTTGGTTGATGCACTAAACCTTGGTGTGGTAATGTGAGAGGTAAAGCAAGGAACAATTATTTTTTTGTGTGTGTTCACTTACCAGTTGGATTCAAAATCCACCTCAAGGAGGAAGGGACACATTTATTTACCTTATTGGCCATTTGAGGTGTTAATTGCAATTCCCCAGCAATTATGGCACCTCCTATTGGAAGTCTGGGCATTTCACTGCAGGAGCCAGGCACTTGGAAGGGAGGTGGTTGCTACTACCATACCTAAACCCTTTGTCAGTCTGGGGCCGCAACACCCAAGGTGAGTCATTGTTATTGATGGAGAAGCTGCCTTGTTTGTCCTCTGAATAAATAAAGCAGATTTTCCAGCTGTTTCCTCCTCCAAGTCTCTCCCAGCTCCTTCCAACTTCCCCACATCAATCCCTTTTCTTAATCTTCCCATCTTTTCTCTGTGGCTTCCTTCTGCAGTTTCAGCTCTGGCGGGCAATTCCCAGGCCTTCCCAAGAGATGAGGGTTTTCCAAGGGCAACCTAAATATCCTGAACGGTTGCCTATACAACCCTTTTCCCTGAAGTGTCTGTGTCAAAAAAGTGATGTTTTTGCCTTGTGTTGCAATGATCGTGTTTAATTGTTAGTTAAATATCAAGGTCACCAGCCACTCCTATGCCTAACAAAGCCCTATGCCTTTTAAACGACCAGTGCTGGAGGGCAGGGACATTTACTGACCAAACCACCTGCAGAAGAGTTGATCTTTCGGCTTGCCCTTCAAAGCCAAGTTTGCCACTTTTTCCCAGAACCCTTGACCTGAATAGCAAGCCAGTGTCCTGCTAGGGTGGCTGCTCCCGAGCTGCTGTGTTTCCTGCCCCTTGTTTCAGGGCACTGATTTTGGCATCCTTATGAAAAACAATTCAGTCAATCCATTGGGTCTTCCCCAAAGCAGAAACATAGCACAATGGCACACCCCAAAACCCATTTTGAAATCAGTTCAATAGTAAAATGGACAGACCCTGCAGGCTCTCTGGGTCGATATATATAATAACAGTGGTGCTGTATGATGCTTTTATTCCCTCAGAGCAGCTGAAACACATTGATTTGTGCCAGGGAATAGCTGGGTACATTTTTTAATGTATAAATCTACTTCCTAACCTGGCAGGCTTCATGGCACAAAAGTGTCAGCTAGTTACCACTGCTCATTTCTTCTGTGTGTGCTGACAGGGATATGTGTCTAGTCCTCTTTGCTGACAGCACAGCTCCTTGAGAAGTGCCTTTTGTGGAAGAGCTTTACTCAAGGAGCAAATGACAATTTCGTGCTATTCAGATATTGAAGTCTTTGCCTAGCAGAGGTGCATGTGGTAATTCTAGCATAAAAATCTCTGTGTTTGCATGGTTCTGGGAATCAGTATAAATTATGCCAGCAAGAACATGTTTTTTGTTTATAAATTGGAAAGCTGGTACTGTAATTGAATATAATAAACCAAATAAGCCTGGCAGTACTTTTTTGATTCACAGGCCACCCAACTGAAGTGTATCCTCGCCATCACCATATTGAGAAGGGCAACTGTAAAGGGCCAAGCAAGTTGGTGTCAGACTCGTCCCACTGCCTTCAACTGTTCAACTCCAGCACCAGCAGTTTGATACTGGAGACTCCATAGAAGGGATTATAGGGCAGGATGAGCAGTGGTCTCGAATAATCTGTTTCTACCCACTGAGACCTAAGGGAGCCCTTTAGATCTGTCACTTACAGTGAAAATAATCCAGTATTGGCTAGATAAACCCTGCATTTGACCCCTGAGACCATCAGTAGGTCTCCAGACTGCCAGTCTCACCTCCTACTCACCTGGGCACAGTGCCCACTGCAGGTATACGGCACCAGTCCCTGCTCAGCCTGTCTTAATTAAAAACAGCTTTATTATCTGATAGGTACTGACAGAATAAAACCTGCAACACAGAAGGCTTCTGCCTGGAGGATGTTTACCTGTAAACAGATGGCAAGCAGAAAATATGCCAGGAGAGCTCTGCTTTGGAAGAGTTCTGATTCCTTTCCCTTTCAGATGGAGCATCACTCCTGGTTGGTGCAGTCTCCAGTTATGGTAGAGTTCCGGGATGTTAAGGGGAAAACGTGAAGCCAAGGGAGGAAAAAAGACCCGACCAATTGTTGTTCACCAGTGGGGATTTTATTTCAGCCCGTCCCTTGCCCTCTGCCTGTCACACTGCACCTGTACGTCATGTAGGAGAGCACGGAGGTGTAGCATCCGCACAGGCAGGGGAAAGGGTGGGGGACCGCACGTACTCAGCTTAATTTTACAGACTCAAAACAGATTTCTCCAGCTGACCTCATGACTGGTACCAGGTTGGCGGTGATGTCAGCAATGGAGGTGGCAATTAAACCCTTGGCATTCCAGCCGGAGGCACAGTCATGTCCTGCTTCATCTGAAGCAGAGCTGGCCTGACGTAGCAGAAGCCCTACGTAACCAGCCCAGATTTTCGTTTTTCAGAGCCACCGTTTCAGAAGAACTACATGCACGGGGTTCTTACCTGGCCCCTGTTCTTTGCTGTTCGTACCTGGCCAACGAGCACACTTCTGTCCCCTGCTCTCACACACGTCAGGGAACGAGGAGGGTTCCTCCAGCTAACTACACAGGATGTTCGTGTGCATTCCCTCTCTGCTTTCTAGTGGGGTAGCCAAGGTTTGCACTGACATGAGATGCTTTTTCCTACTGCTCATCTCCCACCTCAGCCTTCGTGTTTCAGAGGCATTTTGGCACAGTGCGCCGCTGTCGGCCAGCGATTCCAGTAGCAGCCTCTGCCTGAAATGTTTTTATGGCCATATGTTAGTCCATCTCTATTATTGCACAAGCTTTTCCTTCTCCCCTCCTCGGCTTTGGGCACATCACAAGGTGTGAGCTCTTTTCAGAGATCCTTTACTCTTCTTTCAACACGTGGCACAGCCCTGAATAAACAGTTATTGGGGGAAGACTTAATGCAAAAGACTTGGTGTGTTTCTGCTGCCTTATTCTGGCTGGCACAGGGGCAGTATTACAATAGCAATAGTCCCCTCTCTATGCACTCAGGTATTCCTGCAGTAGCTTGGTGTGTGCAGCCTGTGGTTGTTTTTGGTGGGTTGAACCACGCGGCTGCACCCACCAACCCCGGATGCGTTCACTGCCTATCCTGCGAGCCCGCTGTTCTCATAGACACGCTCGCTCTGTGTTTTTTCCTGGGAAATAAGAGGCTTAAAGCTGATAGGCATTTTCAGAATAATGCTTAAACCTGTGGGATAATTAAGGTCAAATGCTTTAATTCATCAGTTCCCTTTTTGGGTAAAACTATTCGCTCAACCAGAGTAAGGATAATAGATGACTCCCCGTGAGTTCATTGGCTGTTAATCTAGGGTGTAAAGTAAAACAAACACATCATAAAACTTCTGCCCTGTTTCTTCCCACCTATTCTTTAGATCATTCATCTATTTTGGAAAGCTTTTTATTTCAAGACTTTAAGACCATTGACTAGGCATGAGGAGCAAGTATGTTATGCACATGGAGGAGACTGAGGTCTTTGTATGATGCAGGGGTGGGAAAGGCAAGGGGCTGGCATCCTTGGTGAGGAATGGAGTGACTTAAGGAGTAGTAAGCTGGAGGGTGGATGCATGCGTGGTTTGGGGATCACTGCCCAAGCTGAAAGCACTTTTGCAGATATTTTCCTGTAATTATGTGTTTAAACCCAGTTAAATACCTGCACGAATGCAAACCTAGTGTCACCTACACACGTGCTGCTGTGCTTCGCTGAGTCAAAGCCCGCACAGTGAGGTGGGTTGTGGCAAGAGGGTTTCTGGGCTATAGGCTTACGTTGACTGAGGCCAGCAGTTCAGAGCTGGAGTATTCTGTAGGAACTTAGCTACGAATGTCTAAGTCTTTTGGTGAAATCTCCCATTAACATCTTTAATCTTATTATCTCAAGCCTTTTATCTTCAGATTTTCTTGTCTGCTTGTTTGTTTTCTTTACATTTGTTTACATATACCAAACTGAAAGTTTTTCTGGAAATGCTGGTATGGCTTTTAACCAGAAGAATGACTCACTGAGAATAATTAATTCAAAAATCTTGGCATCTCTTTTCCTTGTAATCTGGGCCTGGATATTCTGTGATTTTCTTGGAAGGTTTTTCCCCCTGAATGTGCATGTTGACACTCACACCCACACAGGCTCACACACATTTGCAAATGCAGACACTTCCCTCTTCTTTTGGAGCTTTTAAGTTCTGGAGCAGCACATCTGACCTGTACAATTAAACCTTTCACAGATTCACAGAATGGCAGGGGTTGGAAGGGATGTCTGGAGATCATCTAGTCCAACCCCCTGCTAAAGTACGACCACCTAGAGCAGGTTGTACAGGATCATGTGCAGGTGGGTTTTGTGTCTCCAGAGAAGGAGATTCCACCACCTCTCTGGGCAGCCTGTCCCAGTGCTCCATCACCTTCATGGTGAAGTTTTTCCTCATGTTGAAATGGAACTTCCTGTGTTCCAGTTTGTGTCTGTCACCCCTTGTCTTGTCACTGGGCACCACTGAGAAGAATCTGGCCCCATCCTCTTGACACCCACCCTTTAGGTATTTCTAAGTGCTGATGAGGTCCCCTCTCTGTCTCTTCCACACTTAACAGCCCCAGTTCTTCCAGCCTTTCCTCACAGGGGAGATGCTCCTGTCCCCTCATCATCCTTGTAGCCCTCCACTGGGCTCTCTCCAGTAGTTCATCTTTTTTGAACCGGGGAGCCCAGAACTGCACACAGTACAGGCCGAGCACCTTTGAGGAGATATATCTTTTTTTTTCCCCCTTGTTCTGAAAAAGGTTATTTATGAGGTGCCAGGATACCCCTAGCTTAGGTCTTTTCACTGTTATTTCAGAAGCTACAAGATATCATTATTATTTGAGGAGGGCCACGAAGATGATTAAAGAGCTGGAGCACCTCCCCTACGAAGAGAGGCTGAGGGAGCTGGGCTTGTTCAGCCTAGAGAAGAGAAGGCTGTGGGGGGACCTCATTGCAGCCTTCCAGTACCTGAAGGGAGCAGAGAAACAGGAGGGGAATCAACTTTTTAAAAGGGCAGACAATGGCAGGACAAGGGGGAATGGATTAAAGCTGGAGGAGGTGAGGTTTAAATTAGATAGGGGGAAGTTCTCCATAGAGAGAGTGATGAGGTGCTGGAACAGGCTGCCCAGAGAGGTGGTGGATGCCCCATCCCTGGGGGTGTTCAAGGCCAGGTAGGATGGGGCCCTGGGCAACCTTGTGTAGATCCAGGCCTGGAGGTTGGTGGCCCTGCCTGTGGCAGGGGGTTGGAACTCTATGATCCTTGGGGTCCCCTCCAACCCAGACCATTCTATGATTCTATGATTATGGTGCTCTTAATCACCAGCACAGCATGACAATAAAACCTAGTTGCTTTGCAATACTGGCAGCTCCCTTGGGACCTGTGTGAGTAGGCTGTGGGTGAGTTGGGTTTAGCCAAATAGATGTGATGTAGGGAGCCCACAGCAGAATACTGTCTCTCTGTAATTACGTTCCTGGTTTTTCTGCCTTGTCTATGAAACAGTCACTGGAACAGGACAACTTGTATAAATTCAGGGAGGGCCAAGATTATTATAACTAACTATAACAACACTTGGCTCTTTGAGGGCTTTTATCCAGATGTCTCCAAGCCCTTGCTCTTCATGAAGAGAGATAAATATAATGATCACAGTTATAACGTGGGGAAGACTGAGGCTTAATTAACTACGCATGGATATACAGCAAATCAGCAGGAGAGATGGGAACGGAAACCAGTTTTTCTGACTCCCAGTTGTGCCCTAGTTACTGGATCCTGGTGCCATCTCCATCAGGTAACAATTGGAGTGGGATAAACAAGATAAAGCATCCTAATAGGGCAAAGCTGAGGGTGGCCCCAAGAGTCCCCATGAAACCCTGTGGGCAACAGGAATACACCTATGGTCTGGTGTTTAGTCAACCTGGACCCATGGCATCAGGAACATGAACGTTGTATGTGTGAGAGACCAGTTTGTTCATTATAGTTTTGTCCTCATAATAATCCTGAAGTCTGCTCATGGGAAAGGATTCCTTGTTCCTGGAAGCCAAGCCACACACCTAGAAGAGGAGGCTGTACTAAGAGGTGTAGAGATGAGATAAGCCAGGCACTGATTCCTCAAAGGCAGTGCTTACCCATTGTTCTAAAAGGCTGATGATGGCAGAGATGGATAGCCCTAAAGTGTTCTGAATAAATAGTCCCAAAGCAGAGGAAGGGATCTCTCACCCCTCGTGCTGACTCCAGGACAGGTATATTCAAACTCTCTGTTTCCTCAGTGCCTAGAGAGATGTGTCCTCCCTATGCCCCACCAGCTATCATAACAGTTGAGGTGCCCGTGGCATCTCCACAGACTCCCTGAAGGTCTCTCCACCCATCTGATTTACTCCTTTTATTTTTTTCTACAGCTATGGTAGAAGGTGTCTCAGCAAACAAGGCGAATTCATTGCTGCACAAGTGGCACCCCTCTCCTGTTTGGGGTCAAAATGTCACCTCAGGCTTTTGCAATAGCTCTGACTCTTCTCCCTGTGGCACAAGGCGTGTGTCTGCAGCCATTTCACTAACTCCAGGAAGCAAACAGAGTTTAAAAACAGGGAATGGGATTTTTCTAGCATTAACTGATCACTTATTACATTGCAACAGGGAGACTTTCAAAACAGGACGGTATTTCTAGCCCAGGCTGAACCGGCATGCCTTAGCACAGCCAGCGGGTAGCGTGCTGCTCACACCTGCTTCCACACTGTGGAAGTAGGTACAGCCATGGCACGGGGTGACTTAGCATCTGCTCAGCGTACTATGGGACGATGTAGTTATCATTTTTAACCCACTAAAGCTTAAGGGCAAGTGAAGTGAGGATGGGGCTCCAGCCAGGCACTGTGCCATAGGAGGAACCCCCTCCTGCCCCAAAGGCTTCCACAGGAGACACGTGGGATGGGTAGAGGGAGTAGCAGGAGCATGATTCTGTGAGGGCAGGAAATACACAGGTGCTGCTGTACAGGCAACCACAAAATTATAGAAAATAAGCTCCTTGTTCCAGTGGTAGCCTGATCCATGACACAGCTACCTTCAGAAGAGACATGTCAAGAGAGGAGCTCCAGGATGTCCAATAAAAAGTGTTTATTTGGAGGGGGAGCACCTGAGGACTGAAGGAAGGTAGAAGCAAACATCTGAATGTGCTGTAAGTGGAGATGGTACCACAGACCCCCTGTACCCTTATTCCGCTGTGCAGATGCCAACAGCTGTCAGAGGAGCCTGGAGTGTAGCACAGGCTTCACTGCCATGGCCAAATCCAGACACTATTCTTGGACACCACCTACTGGCATTTTCCCTATTAACTATTCTCAAAATGAGCAGTTGCAGCGGGTGGCAGCAGCATCCCAAGCCTGGAAGCAGAGACAAACTGCCCCTTCCCAGACCTTTCCAGTGGATGGTGTCCTGCTTGTTTATGGAGAGAGGGAAGGGAAGCCGTCCCGGAACCTTGTGAAAAGCTTTGTTGTGTAAGGGAAGGATTTTTAAGGGGGATCAGGAAAGGGGATGTGGAGGTCAAAAGAAGTGCTGGGGATGGAGGTGAGTGAAAGAAACAAAAAAAAAATTTGTAAAAAGAGGGAGAAAAAGGTCTGCAGCCACTAGCTAGGAATAAACCCAGAGCATTTTATACCCATCTAGTGCCAGCTTGGATAGCCTCTCAAGGGGCAGTGTTTAAGTCCACCATCTTTCTTTTCATCAAGGTTTATGCAGCACTGAGGAAAAAAACTTTATTCATTCTTGATGCAGCATTTTAAATTGGAAACAAAGAGGAAGTATGGCTTATGACTTCTCTGCCTCTTAGCACCAGTACCAAACACTGTAGAGGCAATGCTTGTAATTCCTGACAGTCACAGCAGATGGACAAAAAAGGACCGAAGGACAATGGCAGTCAGTCATCCGCATTTGTGCAGCAGGCAAGGACAATACTCAGTCTCCATAGTGTTACTACACACAATGGGACAAAACCTTCTAGTTTCAATGGCCCCTCACGGAGGACACAATCCTACTCATCATCCTGGTTGTGACCAGGATGGTTGCAGCTGTGAGGTCTCAGCAAAAATACCCCATCAGGCTCCCAACACACCCATGGGTCCTAACTGCTCTGAGCAGGCTCAGCTGGGGCCTCCACCCACACCATCAACACAGCAGCAATGCTTAAGCTCAGCCTTGGGAGGCCTTGCAGGTAGATTGGCCTTTGATTTGTTGCCTGGATGGGCCCTGTGGGATGTGTTGTAGTTTGTCTCTGGTCTTCTTTCATTGACTGTGAGTCCTGGATTTGGTGTGTTCCTTTTTTGTACCTGGGGCTGACAGACCCTGCTACCAGCACCCAGCTCTGCTCAGGTACTGTGGGGCTGGGTCAGTGGGTGATCTGCCTCTGATGGAGTCTCCTTGTTGCCCTTTATGGGGTGGTGCTGCTTTCTGATACAGATAGATGGTTTTGCTACTCTTCTACTTGTTGTCCCATCTTGTAAACCTCTCCTCCAGTATTTTCCAACGAGATTGTCTCCTGATGTATATTTACATGTCTTTTCCTGCTTATACTTGCCTTGAGCTACCTTGTGTAATATTTTCTTCTGAGTGCAGGTCTAAGTTTAAGATCCCAAACTGTTTTATGCTCTCATAAAAAGACAGAGCAGCCTACCATGCCACCATCTGCCCAAAGCCTGTTGAAACTTCTTTTCCCTACCATGGTGATTCTGAATCCATTCACCACCTTGTCCATTAGGTCTCTGTGTACAAACTGGTGTTTGCTTTAAATCATGTGAAGACTCAAGCCCACTGATTTATTTTTTGGTTGTTTTTTACATCAATATTCCTCTTCTGCTTTCAGTGATAGTCTCACAGGTTTTCTTCAAGGGCTGTGGGTGAGGTGGTTTCTCTGAAACATCTCTGTAAAATGTATTTACTGGTAAAATCTTGCTGTCTGTGACTGCCACAAAATAGTAGTTTTGAGCATAAGCTCGCTCCCTATTCTGGATATAAAAATCCCCAGATGTTCTGGCTGTGGGGCTTTAGTTTAGCATCCATCATTCTGGCATGATCTGAGCTCTCTTCCAGGTTTTGGTCTTTTAAGAGACCAGTGACCTTTTGGGTGCAAGTCTGGCTTTCACTGATGGTCAGGAGGGCAGAAATGTAATGGGACTGTTCAGGTGCTCTGTGCCTGGGAGTCTGTGTATCCCAGGATCTGAGCAAGCCACCAGTACCGGCAGAGATGCACCTGGCATCTCTGGATATCCTCCTACTGATGGTCAGGTTGATGTGTAGGTAGGACAGTCTGACTGGTTTTGTTTGGGTTTAGATATTTATTTTGTTTTCTGTTAGCTGGTTTGTAGATGTTGAGGGATAAAAGATGTCTCTGGAAGGTGACATCCAAAGCAAGCTTTGGAAGGGGGTTTTGTTCAGTATGGTGCATATAGGGTGTGAAGTCATAGCATAGTGTCTACTAATGCCAAGAACTTTCTGAAGTGATGGTGACTAGAGATGTCTCTTCCTCCACCAAAACTGAAGTTTTCTTCCTCCAGACGTTTCCAGTTTCTGTTGTAGAGCACACTGCAAAAGGAAGCTTTCACTGCAGTGCCGTGTCACTCAGGGCTCTCCTTTCACTTGAGCCCTGCCGAGCAGAGGGATGTGTTCCTGGAAAACACTCGCAGGTCTCTGGCTCAATAGCTCTGTCTGATTGGGCAAGCTCTCTTTTTATGGTACGTAAAATCAGAGGAGGCTTGCAGCCCAGGCTGGTATGACATGATCCAAGCCATGATGGCCAGTCCTCTTGTCATCCTGAGTGATGGATCCATTTGTTATTGCTTTGCTTTACGGCTCTAACAGGTAGCTTTGAACTGTGCTTGCCGCAAAGGGTGATGGTGGTAGACTGGAAGGAAAACACTGCAGCAGCTGTGGTTCAGACCCACTTACAGTCTTGTGTCAGGTGTGGGCTCTTTCACCTTGCAGAAAAAGCCTTGCTGTTGGTGTTGTCTCCTTTCAGTGTGACCTTCCTAAAGTAGCTTTCATGCGTTCCTCTCTCTCACTGTTTGTGAGGTATCTGAGAAAGTGGTTGGAGCAAGTCTGTCTGTGGTTACTACCAGCCCATGGTTCCCAACACCTGCAGGTAGTTGTTCGAAGTGGAGTTTATGTTTGCTGTTTATACACCAGGGCTCTGCAGGGCCATGTGGTAGACTGGCAGATTATGTAGCCTGTAAATAGTCTGTTTTGTGGCATAACCTCTGTGTGCCTGTAAAACAAAAATGCTAGGTGGGAATGATGCTGTGTAGAGCTGTAAGGCTTGACTCTGTCATTCCCACAGACTATAAAACAAATGGAGTCATGATATGCTGTTGTGGCTTAACCTGTCAGGCAGCTAAAACAAGCACAGAGCCGATCACTTGTTCCCTGCCCCCTCCCCAGTGGGTTGGGGGAGAGAATAAAAAAGGGAAGAGGGGGTAGTAAAACTCATTGGTGGAGCTAAAGAGTTTTTAACAGTACAGAAAAGGAAGATAGCAATAGTAAGGATAAATGAACTGAGTGATGCACAGCACTTCTTGCCACCTGCATCTGATGCTCAGGTAGTTCCTGAGTTGCTTCACCTCCTGGCCAACCCCCAGTTATATATTGAGCATGACGTCGTATGGTATGGAATATCCCTTTGGCCACTTTGGGTCAGCTGTCCTGGCTGTGTCCCCTCCAGCTTCTTGGCCACCCCCTGCCTTCCCCTCAGCAGGGCAGCGTGAGAAGCTGAGAAGTCCTGCTTCTAAACAAAAAAACCCCAAAACCAGTCTATTGCATGACCTTGGGGAAGCTGCAGCATGCTCTGTGAGGATCTAGAGATGCAGGTGTGCCTATATGCATCTTATGACTGCTCAGCAACAGCTAAGACACCCATGTGTTCCCGGCACTGCTCTCGCCCTAAACCCAAACATGGCTGCACCAGCTGCTGGGAAGAAAATGAACTCTATTCCTGCTGAACCCGGGGCATGCACCTAAACTTGTGTGACAGTGAGTTTCTAATGCTGATGAAGAAGGTGTGGGGATTGACTGTCCGTCCGTCCGTGCTTCGCACGATCCGTATTACGGGCCAGTAATGTGCCTCAGACTGTGAGGCTGACAAAGCCCTGTGCTGATGGCATTGGTGAGCTGTAATGAAGAAGAAAAGGATGTTGTCAGTTATCCAGAGAGCTCAGCTGGCTTTCCCAGGCACGAGAGCAAGGTTGCAGTAACGGCGCTACTATGGCTTTGTGGATTTTGGCTGTAGACAAGCCTCAACAGAACCACCAGACCAAAACTGCTAATGCCACAAGTTTCACTAAAAAATAATTAGTAGGAAGGAAGAAAAGGAGGAAGGGCAGGCTCTGCTTTGAAGATTGAGTTGCAAAAAGTATCACAATGATAACCCTGAAGGGTATTTGGACTAAGACAACCTAGATTCTGGTCATCAGTGGAAAATATGGTGAGAGGCTGATGTTGCGGAATTGATGCTGCCTCTCTGGGGTGTGCAGCACTGGCTCTGTCACTGCCTTTTTGTGATGCTCAGTCCTCATCAATCCACTGATACCAGTCTTCAAAAGAAGTGGCTTATCTTGCTGCTGGCCTTTTTGGACACTTGTTCTTTAGATGCTTTCTGATGTTACCTGAGGAAGAAATTCCAGTTTCTCCAAAGAGCAAGGCACCCCAAGTCCAAAAAGAGGTTACCCCAAATCACCACATCCACTGGGAGTGGGTCCTTACCTACAGCTGCAGGAGTAGGCAGGTCTCAAGGCTTGGGAACCTTTGTGGGATGGAAAGAAGCATCTGCAAGAAGCTGCATTTTACTTCCTTGAGGTGTAAAGCCCTTGTCTCTAGCTGGTTTTCTATGGGAATACTATTTTCCGTCTTGAATAAGAAAAAACAGTCTATTGCATGACCCTGGGGAAGCTGCAGCGTACTCTGTGAGGATCTAGAGATGTGGGTGTACCTATATGCATCTTAATATATGCATTTACTGTTGGCAAAATGACAAATTGATTGCAGTTGAGGCTTTCTTCTTCCAGAGCTTCCTTTCTTAATTTCTGACTTCACCAAAATTTGTTCCTTGGTTGCAGTTTTCCCTTGCTGCTGCTGTTTCCCATTGTTTCTTGCTTGCCTTGGGCATAGCTTTTTTCTGAGAAGTTACAGTACAAAAGGCCTCCCTGTCTTTGACTATGTTTAAGAGGAATCTGATGTTTTGTCTTAAGTTTCTGACTGAAATAGCCGTTTATTTTAACGCTTCCATCTTCTGAAAGGCAGCCTCGAAACTGGACTGGAGCCAAATGTGTGCCTTTTTGCCTTTGAAAAGCAGCCAAATATTTCTGCCAAGCTATAGGTCTGTGAGGATCCTTATTTGCATCCTTGTGGGAGAGGAGAGGGTAGAGGCTGACAGCAACAGTGTGTAGAAATCCTATTTTTCCCAAAGGGGATTGGGCAATTGTATGGAACAATGAGACCTGAGACAGGTGAGAGGATGTGCAGGTGAGAGTGAGGGCAAGAGGGTGAATGAAGCTTGTAGGGTAACTTATACGCAAGAGGACTAGTTAGAGGGACTACTGTCCAAAATTTGCACAATATACAGAAACTTTCTGCTTCTGCATTTCTGGAGAGCTTGTAGCCAAGGTTGGTCCCTGCCCTGGTCCACAGGAAGCTAAGAGCATTCGGTTGGTATTAGCTGAGCCAGGGTTCTATGTGGTTAAGACCTGCCTGCTACAGAAATATTAAGATTAGTGTGAATGGAAACACGTGGCTGAAGACAGCAGAAAACCAGCAGATGATGGGTTAAAGGAGCAGCATGTTTGAATCGCTGCTGAGCCACACCACGTGTTGCTTGCAAATGACCAGAGGACAAAGAACAAACTGAAGTCTTGGAGTTACTGTGGCAAGATGACAACAAACAGTACTGAGGCTGTAAAATGCCTAGATAAGGGTAAAACAAACCTGGGTTCTGGAGTCTCCTTCTCTGGAGATGTTCAAGACCTGTCTGGACACCTATCTGTGCAACCTGTCCTAGGGAACCTGCTTTAGCAGGGGGTTGGACTCAATGATGTCTGGAGGCCCCTTCCAACCCCTACAATGCTGTGATTCTGAGGTGCAAGGCAGAGCACGAGGCACAAGACTGTAGTAGCTGCCGCTAAGGGGTGTGAAAGATACATCAACAAAACTGAGGAGCCCAAGAGATGCAGTCAGGCTGTGATGGCATTACCCTGTGTGCAGGGGTGGTCCTGGCCAGCTGGTGGGTACAGGTTTGCACGTGTGAGTGGTGCTGGGAGAGTGCATAGAATCAGAGTGTTGGATTCCTTTCCATGGAAATCACTTTCCCTGTCTGTAAGGCCTTGCAATGAGTGTTGTTCCGCTAATTTCCCCAGTGATGGAACAAAATGTTCCAGTTCTGCTAATGATTCATGTAGGAGGTGATATATATCCATGTGATGGCATTTTATACATACTCCAGTTGCCTTTTAAAAAAAAAAAAAGAAAAAAGATAATTAGATTGCAAAATTACTATGTTATAGGAATATTCATGCCAAAGTCAGGCATGCAACTGCAGCAAATGGAAGTTGTCTGTTTAAGCTTGATGCTTCCCTCTTGTAGGAAGGCTACCACAATCAGAGTGTTTGCTGTGTTTCTCATTTTCCCAATGCTCATAGCAAGATGCTTGTTGCCTAGTTGGGATGCATTGGATGCTGTCAATTATTGGTGACACTATTGCATTTAAGCACATAAAGTGCCACAAAAATGCTATAAAGAAAATCAGGCCACCCAAGCTACGAAGTAGGGTTTCTGCATGAGATGTTCTTACTGACCTAGATGCTGCAGCTATAAAATGAAGGCAGCTCTCTGCTCTCGCAGAACTGGGAAAAGCTTGTGCTCAAACTGGGATCCAGGTGCCTCTTCTTCCTTCCCATCTGCCTCTGGCCATGCTGGGTGGCTTTGCAAAATAGCTGTCTCTGCTTGCTGAGGGCTTACAGGCATCTGTCAGTGCAAGGTACTTGTTTCCTGGGTGCCTTTTGCTCTTTCTCACAGAGCTGTGGGGAGAAAAAAAAATAAATAAATGCTTGTGAAGTGTTCAGGGGTAATAGAGGTGAGGGCAGAGGATAGCTACCCAGGAGGTGAATACGTCTTCTGTATTCTCTGGATCGATACAGATGTGGAAGTGATGCTGACCGAAGCACGGAATGGGTGCTGTGGTTGGTGTGCCACTCACTCCTTCAGTGATGGAGAGGGGTCTGGGGGAGTCCTGTGAGCAGCGGTAGAGCCACATGGTTGAATAAAACAAAAGCTTCCACAAATTCTAACCATATGAATGTGTCCTTGTTCATCCCTGCTTAACTTTGCTATTTTCATCATCTCTTCAGGCACCCTGCGTGAGGGGTGGGTTGTACAGGTGAGTTTCTGGCTTCCTGTAGCTCTACTCTGCCTGCAAGCTCCAGAAACTGCTGCCCGCTGCTGTGCCCCTGGTATGACACTGTCGATGCTGCTTGCCAGACACTACTGCAGGCGCTTGGGCTGCCCTTGAAGAAGGCAAACTTCCCAGTGCTTAACCAGTAAGTGAGAACATCTGGGGAAAACATTTTCTGTTGTTTGTCTCGTGGAGTTCAGCTTAAAGGCAGAACTGCTTTGTTTCTTTCCCTTTTTCTCTCACAAGAGTGGGGCAGGGGTTAGTTTCGACTTAAGTCCTTACAGCAACACCTGTAATGTAGAGTTTGATGAAAAGATTTGGAGATCAGCTAACAAATTTTAGTATGGCAGCTGCCCTAAAGTCTGATGGAAAACAAGTGGACAGTGAATTCCTATTGCTATTCTTGCTCCCTCCAACCTAGGGAGATTTGCCTGCTGCCAAAGGGTGGTCCTATTCTCTTCTCCAACAATAAAAAGCGGATTATTTTCCTTCTTAAAATACCCAAAGGGGATTTCTAACACAGATCCTCTTCACTGTGTGCCCATCCTAGTGTGCCCAGTCAAATCCCATCCATTCTAGCAGCATAGAAAGGCTAATCCCTGGCACTAAAGGCACCCAGATTAACCCACTGCAGGATTAGGGTGCTTGAGCTGTTGTTAAAAGATTATTGTATTTGGTTCTCAACATTTCCTGAACTTGGCCTGAAAATGATTTCCAATGAGGTCACTGATTCCTGAGTGCCAACTTGCTTGGAAAGGCTGGATGATGTTGGTGGGGACGAAAGGGCTCTGGCTGTCTAGTGCAGAGTTGCTGATCTCCTACCTCACTGGGGAGGTGTTCAGGGTAGCTGCGATGGCTGCCTTGCAGTTCAGCATGGGTCAGGGGAAGGAGTTCTTGACCTGACCCAGGTAATGCTGGTGGTTGCATCTGGGACATGAGTTGTGTTGGTGGCTGCGCATCTGTGTTGGACTCACACAGAACAGCTCTTCCCAGTTGGTGTATGTCGCTCATTGCTGAGAGCTGCTCCTTTTCATAGGCAAGTTTATTTTGAGTCACTTGGCTGGAAGTGAAAATAACCACAACCCTGGCACTAGTTTTGTTCAGCTGGTGCCCAGGTAAGAGAAACACCTCTGTCCTAGATGATGTCAGTGTCTTCCTCAGTGAGGAAGGGTGGGCTTTCCTGGTGCTTTGCTTTCTGGAGCTTCCTGCTAATGACAGTGTCTGCAGTTAAGTAGGTGAGCTGCCCGTAGATGAACTCGTCTTAGTTCATCACAGTGAAAAATGAGTTTATTTTGAGGGCAGGGCCTCTGCAGTGGTACCTTTGGGTAAAAAGCAATTGGCTTCCACTTCCTGTGCTGGGACTCAAACTGTCTGTACTCGTAATGTCTTGTTTCAGCTACTAACAGGAGGATTCATGTTTTAAAAAAAAAAAAAATCTTCCCCTTGTCAGCAGGCCATTAATTCCAGAACAAAGTCTGTTCATGCCAGCTCAGCACCTTGTAAATGCTTACACTGCTTTCCAGTGCACAGGGGGGTGAGAGCAGAGCTGTGATCCCACTGCAACCAGTCCTGCCGTCGCGTGTGTGCTGGGTGTTTGAGTGCACTGATGCTGGTGGGACACACCACAGTACCGTGGGGAGTGCTTATGGGGAGGGATGGGCATGGTAGGTCTCTCCTTGAAAAGCAGCCTCTTTTCTATGGGAAATTCTAAGTGAGGCTTAAAGATTTTGGGTAATGCAGGAAGAGAGCGTGTAATATTGCTCTGCTTAGCAGTGGAAAATTGCCACAATGGTAAAATAACCGTTAGGTGGAAGGGGTTTGCCTCTATGATAACCCAAAGGAGTACAAGCCTAATTTAATTCAAAGCAGTTGGCCTTGAAAAGTACTGGATATGGGCTGTGTCCTGGGGTTGGTTCCGGTGACCTCGGTCAGTGTTTTTGACTGTCTTGGTTTCAATGCACATCCTTCTGTGAATGCAGATTGCAGTGTGCTTCCTTTGTCTGCACATACGGACGCTGACAGACATTTCTGAGCTGGAATGTACAGAACGGCATTTGTCGCTCTCATTTGACATTACCACTTTTTTCCCCCTCAACAGGCCAGCAAGGATCATCAACTGAAACTCATGCCAGGCGACCTAAGACAGTGGTGATGCACTAGGAAGGTATGGCCTTTCCCTAAGTGCTTGCTTTGAGTTTGACACTGGTATTTTAGAGCTGTTGCTGTGCTGAGATTTCCCATTCTTTCTAGGCCGTGTAGCCTACCAAAGCAAGAGCTGCTCGGTTTTAACACATCCATCAGCACTAAGTACATTCTTCTGTACTTTACCAAGGTACTTCAGGGGATCTCTGTAGAGCTGCACGATAAAATAGTTTCACATATTTTATTCAAGTCCTGTGTTGCAATTTATTCTGGAAAAAATAACTTTTGAAACCCAGAATATGGGCCTAAAGCTTATGCTTGGCTTACTGTGGTAAGAGGACAAGGCTGCTGCTATGGTGGCATCACTTCCAGTTGTCTCATTGAGGCAATCATGAATTAAGAAGGAGAAACACGGAGCGGCACAGTGTGCGTTGGTTCTCCCAGCTGGCCTGTGTTTCCTGCCTGCAGATCTTGCCCTGGATTTAGATTGGCATGGATCTAACTGATAAGCTGTGCCTAAGAGGCGTGTGTAAGAGTCTGTATTGAGCAAAGAGTTTCAGACCACTTGTTCACTGGATGAAAATGTGTTGATATGGGCTATCTGATGAGTTTTTAATATATATATATACGCATACATATATTTGTATTTATGTGTGTGTATATATATGAATAAAATAAAGGTGGTCATAAGAAAGACATGGTCCAGCTGTGGAAAAAAGTACGCTGTAGACTTTTGTCCTAGGAAAAGAGGCCAGTACAGCGTAAGGAATGATTCCGCTCATATTTCAGCCCATACTTGCTGTAGTGGGGCTTATAAACTTGTAAGTCAGATAAAAGGAGTTTCTGGAAAACTTGTGTACACTTCTGGGGGGATACTTGAAGTGGGGGGGAAAGGGGGAGAGAAGGATGCTCAGGCCTTGGTTTTCTTCAACAAACAGATTCTGTTCTGTTCTCCAACAATAAAAAGCAGGTTATTTTCCTTCTTAAAACACCCAAAGGTATTTTAAAGTATGTGCAGTTCTTGTTTGTGATCAGTATGCAAAACATAATGTATTGCCTGGCTGATAGGAAAGAGTCCTGTGTAAGCCCCTGGTTTCCTCATCAGGATACCTTCCAAGGGTGGACCTCAGACTTACACTGATAAGGTAGGCAATGGCAGTGCTGACTGGATGCCCTGCCCTTCCCTGCAGCTGGCAAGCCCACGTTCATGTCAGCTTTGTACCCCTATCCCAAAGGCCAGGGAAGACCCAGGAGGATTCACTCCCAGCCCTGTGCTGTTGTCTCTGTTGGGTGAGGATAGGTGTTTGCTTCTTCACTGAGTTAGACATGGGGGAGTCTGCAGCAAGCATGGTACACGCTGTCGTTGCATAAGAGAAATGATTGTTTTGATGCTGAAGCACACTTTAATTTGCTATAATAGTTTAAACTTATGGGGAAACAGGCAGAAATATGAAATGAAGAGTGGATGTGGTGAAGCTGCGCTCCTGTAGCAGGCAGAGAGGCAGATGGAGACCGATAGCTAATGTTTCTTGCCCTGCTTCTGTGGGACTGACTGGCTTGCAGGGGTGGGCAGGAGCCTTTCCTATAGACAAAGGACACTTCACTTGTGTAAAGTATAAAACCACAGCATTGCTCTGTGTGTGCTTGCTGTACAAGAGAAGTTCCTCGTAGCTATACAGTGTTTAACACTGCAAAATGCCTGCTGAATGCCCAGTCCTGAGAGGAGCTCAGCTGTCTCCTTTCTGGGGCTGTGGGAAGATCTGTAGCTGCTCACAGGACCCAGACCTTGCAGCGTGTCACGCTCCCAGCTGCTCCAGCCCCAAATCCAGGCTGGTTTCACAGGTACCCCTGGAAGCTCCTCCTTTCCCGCTCAGGAGCGCTGCCCTTGCTATGATTTTGAGATGCAACACGTTGTGCTGGGGCGCTCGGTTTCCCTCCTCGCGGCAGAGATGGGGAAGGATGAAGCGGGCAAGAACCTGAGAACAAGAGCCTGGGAGCAAGAGCCTGGGAGCACGCACACGTTGGCTTTTGTCTGTCAGCAAGTCGGGAGCGTGCGTTGCTCAGGCTGTTATAAAAGTCCCTCATTAAGTAATCACACTTTGCTTGCATAAGTCCTTGTTTTTGGCAGGCTTCAGCCAATTGGAGGCTGTGTCTCACAGAGAGAGAGCATGTCAAACTGCCATGATTATTATTCTTTGTTTTGTTTTTTTTTTTTTTTAAATAACACATGCTTGCTAATCTGCTGAAAGTTTCACAAAATCTCTTTAGATAAGGCTGAGCAGCGGAGACTCCCCAGCGCTGGTGGAAGCTGAACAACAGCTGCTGAGACGCTGCCAGAAAGCCCGTTTGGATCTCTGTGAGTAATATTTCTGCTTCTTCTAAAGGGTGTTTGCAACTGATAACTGCAGGGAGGGAAATACTGCAGACACTTACTGCCAGCAATAAATTAGAGGGAGGCAGGAGGCGAGAAAGTAGTGAAACTATTGACCGGTTTTAAAATAAGTCTTAGGCTTCTGTAAGCAAGTATGGGCTTCTCTGAAGCTGTGTAATCAAGTCTCTTCCAAATATGCTAATAAAAAAAGAAATGATGTGCTAAATTCAATTACAGGATTGTCAGGAGAACATAATTTGGCCTGACAGTGAGATCAAAGGACCATCTAGTCCTGCGTACTGGTTTGGTGTGGCCAAAAGTCGATGTTCAAGGAAAAACTAAAAAATGGGAGAAGTGTATGGTGATGTTTCCTCTCCTACATTTTTCGTGGCTTTCAGAAGTCTGCAAGTCAGTTATAACCCGAGTCAGAAATTATATTTTTTTATTAAAGTGAATTTTTCTTTCGGGAATGTACTAATTCAGTGCATCTAATGAGGACAATGCATTTGGGTTTGGATTTGACTGGCATAAAATCTGATTAAGATTTGATATCTTGAGTTAAATGAGTTCTTCCACATAGGATTTTTTTTTTTTAAAGAGTGTTTTTCTGAAAAGGGAAAAGCTTGCATGGATTTACAGAAACATAATTTCCCCTCCCACTTCAGATATCTGAGCTGTGTCCAGATACTATGAACAAAGCCTGGAATTATAAAACCATCCACTGAAGCGGGAACTGGAATTTTAGTTTGATGCTTGGAACAACTCTGTTATTCCTTCTAATCCCAGGAGGCATCCCAGTGCCACTGTGTGCAAAAGGCAGCTCACATGCAGAGCTGCCAGGAGGAATGAAGCTGTTGCCTGTAGTGTAGACACATGTGTCTACATTTACTCTTACAGGTGGCACAGAACTCCTCCTTAACAGAACAAGTGCTAGACTAGTGGATGTAGCTTGGGAGAGCTCAAGTCACTACATACAGACCTCGGGGGGAAAAAAGTAGTATGTAGACTTTTTTATAATCTTGATATAAAGTACTTGAGACCTGCTATATTAGTTATTATTTCTAGCCAGTTGATGAGGTAACACTGCTGTGGAAAGAAGCTGTTGTTTTGGTGGTGTTACAGGGTGAGAGGCACAGGTGAAAAGGCACTTGGCTGCAAAAGTAATGTTTTCGTGTTTCCTTCCTATGAAGGGCTAAATTCATAGGCCTGCTCGCTTCAGTAAGTGTGCAATAGTGATGTAAAATAAACTGGAATCCCTCCTATATGCTTGCTTGCTTAGAACGCTTTGCAATGCGTCTATAGGCAGACCTGAGCTATGTCTCCTGCACTGTACCGGTAAGGGATGGGTAGTGGCAGAGCAGACTGCTTGCTGGGCACTCTGCAGCTTCCCACTTCAATCCTACCTCTGTGCTTGTGTTTCAGGGCTGTCCAGCAGCCTTCCCAGCTATTTGCAGTGTTTGCTCTCCATCCGAGACTTGCACAGGGGTCTTCAGCCATTGCGGTGCTAGGGGCTGGCTGAGGGAGGGGAGGTGATAAGCCCATCTTAGACATCATGAGACGGGTGTTTCCCCAGATCATTAGGTGACTTTATGGATCCAGAGAGTTTACCGTCTGAAACCACATGAGAGACTATTAAAGATGCTAGTACTAGAAACACTTGAGATGCTGGAAGAATATTCTGGGGTTGTTTAACCTGGAGAAGAGGAGGCTGAGGGGAGACCTTATCACTGCCTACAACTACCTGAAAGGAGGCTGTAGAGAGGTGTATGTTGATATCTTCTCCCAAGTAACTAGAAATAGGATGAGAGGAAATGATCTCAAGTTGTGTCAGGGAAGGTTTAGAGTAGATATTAGAAAAAATTTCCTCACTGAAAAAGTGGTCAGGCATTGGAACAGGCTGCCCAGAGAGATGGTGGAGTCACTATGTTTGGAGGTGTTAAAAAAACATGTAGACGTGGAACTCCAGGATGTGGTTTTGTTGATGTGGTGGTATTGGACAGGTGCTTGGACTTAATGAGCTCAGAGGCTTTTTCCAACCTTAAAGGTTTTGTGATTCTAAGTATCTGCTTGCCCTAGGTTTGGGCTGTTCTCTGGGTTGCTGCTGCTGACTGCTGTCAAGAGGATGTTGGTTCAAAGAAAGGTGCTCCTCACTCATGGAAGGCCTTTCTTAGTTCTCAGGAAAACACAGCAAATAAAAGTAGTTAAAACTGGGGAATTTATCATGTTACTTCTAAAACAGTCTCTGGGATGCTGAACAAACACAGTATGTATTAGGATACCCTAACAGTGTTTCTAATTTGCTGCAGGGTAAAATGGACACTATATACAAGCTGAAGATTTTTGTGATGTTTCTATCTCTGGCTACTTTCACAGTCATGGTGATACTGAACGCTGGAAATGCCACTGGTATATTCAAAGGTAATGCAAGCAAGCTGTCTTTGTTTGGAGAGGTGGGCTTCATGGATTCTGTCATTTAACGATATAAGGTGCCTTGAATGAGAGGCATCTACTTGTCACCCCATTGCTTCTCCAAATACACCTTGATCTGTGACAGATGGATGTAGGTGATGCATTCTCCAGGCGTTACAGCCAGGTGTGTGACCCCTGTCCAGTCACTTAACACTGAAGTAAAAAGGCTTATCCATGGCAAACGTAGATCTATCGGCGTGTGAAAGCCAGTCTTTGCACGTGCTGTCCTCATGTCCCCAGTGTGAGCTGTTAGGGCTGCTGCTGTGGGTTTGCAGAGGGCAGTTGTCTTGAGCACTACCCAGCTGAACTTGTCAGCAATGGACATTGTGCTTCTCTCTGGATTTCATGTGCAACTGGCTTTTCTAGTTCCATATAAGAGAGAAGGTGCTCGGGGTTCCCCATACAGAGACTGATCCCATAATGGGTGTCTACAGGCAAGCAGTGCAGCACATGGCTTGTTTTCACCTAGGACACCCTCTCATTTCCCTCAGATCCACCGAGGTGTGGACAAAGCCCCAAGGAAGATTGCAGAGTGAGGCAAATTGGCAGTCTTTCCCCATCCTTGGTGTGTAGTAACACTTCTGCCTACAATAATATTCTCCATCACAGGTCTGTTCAGGACAACCCCTGGAAACATCTCTGCAAAATATAACACTGACTTCACACCAGCTGGCTGGACTTTCCTCATCTGGAACATCATCTATGCCTGGCAGCTCGCCTGGCTTCTCTACGCCTTGTCAGGGATCTGTCGAAGGTATTTTCCCTGCTTATGGTGTAAATAAGGGACAGTGGCTCTTCCTTTCTGTAGCTCAGCCTCTTAACCCCTTTTCTGGGGTTTCTGGACAGAGTAAATCCACTGCCATTCCTCTTGACTTGACATGCTGAAGCTCTGCTGCCAGAGCATCTTTTAGGTTCAGCTTCCAAAGCTGGGAAGCAGACTGGAGATGTGTATGACCCACTGTAATGTATGGACAGGTTACAAAGCATGTAAAGTGCTTTGAGGTGTGTGTGATTTCCACTGATTCGTGTGAACTGACAGTTACCCAGTAGCTGCATGTACCCACTGCTAGATGCTGAGAATCAGGTTGTGGGGGGGATTAATTATGGAGCTAATGCTTTCAGCTTACTTGCTGCTAGAGACTAGACAGTCAGCATTGTGAAGTCTCTTGGGGTCGTTGAACAGGGTTTGAAGCTTTTCCTGGGGCTATGAGATCAATAACTGTCTCGTTCAGTACTTAATATGCAATATCTGCAATAGTATGCAACATCTTCTGTGGCATAGACGTATGTTGCAGCTCTTCTGTCAAGGGGGACCATGGACTGCTTTAGTTTGAGTCTTGTGTGCCTCCTGTATTGGCATGACATGTAAGAAATCACACAGTTGATGCTGGCCAGCACTGGAGGTTGAAGGAACAAATGAAATATGTGTTTGCACAAGAGCAATCAAGTCCACGTGCGTGTATGACATAACACAAGTATGTACATGCTAACACTGTTATACCATAACCATACCACTGCTGCCAGCAGTGATGATGGCAGCGCTGATCTGTGGTGGTGCAGAGATCAGCCAGAACTTCTGTGCCTCCTGATGGAGGAAAGCCACAGGGACTGTATCTTTGTGTCAGATGCAGAGGAGAAATAGTCTGACTTCAGCTGAAATGTTTAACTCCAACACAGAGTCCCTCTTAGTACGAGGAAAATGAGGCCAGGCAATGGTCAATGCAAGCTTTGTTTGCCTTTCTCCATACCCACTTTTTCCTGGCAGGAATGAACTTGGATGTGTCTACATAAAGCCAGACTTGTTGCCAGTGCCTTTTTATGCAGCGTGGATGCTGAATAATGGCCTCAACGTTGGATGGCTGTTTCTGTGGGACCGAGAGTAAGTCACCTTTTGTCACAGATGCTTCCTGACCCTCATGTTGGGACCGCCCAAACACTTCATTTTGCCCTTTCCTCTATGTGTGAATGCTTAATTGTGCTTGGAAAACTCCGTTGGCGAAAGGCAGCCTTCATAAAAGTTTGGGGCCTTTGCATGATATTTTCATTTTGCCCACAAGATGGATCAGTTATTGAAGGCTAAAGTCTCCTCAAAGCTGCTGTTCTTTTGTGGGGTTCTTTTGAGTTCTCCCCCCCCCCCCAACTCCAAGGTAGGACAAGAGCCATGCCTCTCTCTGTAAATACAGTTAAGCTCCTTCCCTTGGACTGTTTTCATAATCACCGTCACGTGAAAGGCTTACAATGGCACTGCTGTCAAGAGGTGAAGAAATCAGTTGCAGTCAGGAAAATAATAACTTTGTGATTAACAGAGTAAACCAGCAGTATGTCAAAACGAGTTACATGTAGTGATTACCTTTTATTAAAGGCTAATTAACTTAAGTCAGTAAAGGCCAGACATTAAAGCTATGAATTTAGGCATTGTGACATCATTGGAAAAAAAAGTAATGCGTGTGTGCATGCTTGTATTCTTTGTCCTAGATACCTCTTCCCAGCCCTGGTGCTCCTGGCAGCCCTCACTCTTTCCACGTGTGCTGCCCTCTTCATTTCACACAGAGCATTGAGCATCCATTCCTCGTGGTTTGCCAAGGGCCACCAGAAAGCTGAGCTCTGGCTCATCCGCATCCTGGTAAGTGGCATTTGGGAAACTGTGCTGTTGGTAAATACTGAAAACCCCAAACTAAAGATTGCAAGAATGGAAGAGTCAGTGATAGAGATGAGTAAGGGAAGATTTCTGGTTTCTCTTGCTGTGGCTGATAGTGATGAACCAGGTATCTGATTAAAAAATAATAGACATATTTCTCATGTGGGGAAGTGCATGCTGCTCAAGGCTTTGGATGCAGCTGTTTTTCTGAGTTTTGACAAGTTCTGGAAGAAAAGTACTCTTCTGCTGTCTCAGGGTCCTTCTCAGGGTGCACTGACCCTGGAGCAGTCAGAAAATGGGTAGATATGGTGCTTCAAGAGTTGATTTAGAGGTTATGGTGATGTGGCATTGATGGTTGGACTTGATGATCTTGAAGGTCTTTTCCAACCTTGATGATTCTGTGATTTGACATACTGCACAGAGAAAATAAGGAAAACATACTTGTACTCCCTCACTCCTCAATTACCTCCTTGTGCCCCTCTCCTAGCTCAAACCTGTGACCCCCTCAAACCCTTCTTCCCTATCCAGGACACCTCATACTGCAGTTTCACACATGGTTGCTGTGTGTGCTTTAACTGCCTTTAGTTCCTTTTCATGAGCGTTTTTCAGTAAGAAAGTGGGTCAGCTGAGAAAGCACATCCAACGAGCTTGGAGGGGTTTTTGATGCAAAGTCTGCAAAGCTGGGAGGCTCTGCACATACAGGTTCATACCAACCTTGCTAGAAATGTGTCAAATGCACTCTGTTTACACCCTTGAATCCTGAGACCCCAGTATCACACAAAAGGCAGGCAGGAATTGTTTCTTTGTTCACTGCTTGTCATCTCACTACTTGCCTTGTGGTGCTACGTGGCAGGTCCAGAACGGGCTGGCACTATATGCCACATGGACCACCATTGCCACTCTGCTGAACTTCGCCGTTGTGTTGATCTACAAGTGGAATGTGTCCAACGAGACGGCAACAACTGCTTCGCTAAGCATCCTTACTCTCCTCCTAGTCATGTGGTAAGCAACGCCACAGGGTCCCACCAAGCCTGAAAGACCCTCTTCCACCTCTCACAAGCGGCTTGGGACACCTGTCCCATTCATGCACAGCCTGTCCCTATGCCAGGAAAGACTGCACAGGCATCTGTCAGAACGCATGGCAGATGGATGGGGAGCCTGGGCAGAGCTCTTCTTCCCTGACCCTCAGCCATGCCAATAAGCCTGCACTGCCCTAGGTTTGCAGGTGGGGGCTTGATATGGAAAATATATGAAGCATGGCTTTTTTTCCCTAAGTTTACCTTGGATATCCAATTAATTTTTCATTAATTTTTCTGGGTTTTAATAAATTAATAATTTTGGTCTCTGGTCCAAACTGGTCTGCAAAATTCTTTGTCCAGTTCCTTTTTTTTAAATTATTTTTTATTTAAACTTTCTATGGAAAGCAAATGTACAGAAAAAAAATGCTCATTTCATCACTCTTTTTGTCTTCACAGGTTTTATCTAGAAAACTTCTTTCTTGACAAGCATGTCCGGTATACCCTCACAGTCTACCCAGTGGTTATAATAGCTTTAACTGGCAGCGCATGCAAGAACTTCTCACTTTCATCCCCAAGCACAAATGGCATTTTTATAGGTGAGTCTCTGGGACTGCTTACTGCTCCTGTAGAAGGGGAGCAACACTTCCATGTCTTTCCTGCATATTAGGGGCAGAAAGAGAGACTTGTCTCTTGAAAGCTATTACTTATAAGAAGTAGAACCAGGGATTTATTAGAAGGTATTAATTTTGCAATGTAAAAAGTAGAGCAGAAACCATTGCCAATAAGCCTTGGGGCTGGATTCAAACCTCGTGTTTCCTAAAGTTCACTTCCTGGTGCCATATTTGCCCTACAATTCCTCCATCATCCACTTGGATCCTCAGCTGGTGGCTCCATTTGATGCAGAGCACGTTGAAGGAAGGGCTGGCATGAAGGCTGTGGACTTGTGCTTGCTCTCCATCATTTGGGCTATAGAAGCAGCACACAAGTTTCTGACCCAAGGAGGGTCTGTACCTAAATTTCAAAAGGCAAAAGCCTGTGCTTACTCCTCTCCCATGCCCAGCTCAGGCTAGCCTTAACAAGTTTTCCTGGGATTATTTGGTTGCTGCAGGCCACTGTAGCTGAGTTGAGTGCACTCATCCATTGCAAAAGGGCTTAAGATGTCCAAATGCTGCATTGTCCTTATCGGAAGTTTTATGCTGGCGTGAGAGAGACTGAACTATGAACTCCCAACCCTGCTGTTGCAGTTTAAGATGCCTGTTCCCACCATGGGGTCAGCAGAAGGGAGCATGTTCCCACCCTTCAGCCTTCCCACTGCCACATACCAAGCGGCTAAAGCTAATTTCTGGTCTGGCACAGCCATCTCAGCCATTCCAGCACGCGTTTCCCCTTACTGTGAGGGCAGGTGAAGCCTTGTAATGCTTAAAAAGCACCCAGCAGAATTTAGCAGAGCTCTTCTGCCAGGAGTAAGTCTCCTGGTGATGATGGCCACCAGGAATGCCAAGGTATGTGTGATCTCTGACAGACAGCTGTGTTACCAAAGTAGGTGTGTTTCCACCAGCAAAACTTCATTTGCAGTGGCTCAGCTTGTTTGACTGGTAGAACAAGAACATGCTTCTCCAAACCAGTGCATGTTTCTTTAAATAGTCCAACTATTCTTGGACTGTTTTGTTAATGCAGTGCATTTTTATTCCTATGTCCAGAAAGCCTTCCCCTTTAGACGTGCCCTGACCTGGAAGCATCGAGGAGTTTGGATAGCACTTGAACACTGTGAAATACAGATCT
This sequence comes from Hypotaenidia okinawae, assembly GCA_027925045.1. Lineage (NCBI taxonomy): Eukaryota > Metazoa > Chordata > Aves > Gruiformes > Rallidae > Hypotaenidia > Hypotaenidia okinawae. Next base: position 13,383,964 of record BSDF01000003.1, on the reverse strand, counting down.
GATGGGGGCAATGGTTCCTAGGAGGGGGTGCTTTTTCCTCAAATTCCCCTGTACTAGGAGCTGGGGTACAGCAAGAGGCACTGACTTTCATGTGTTAACATGCTTCTGTGGTTTTCTTTCTAGTTGTGCTGCTGGCAATCACTTGTTTGATCTTTGCTGTTCGCCTGGGACTCGTGGCGTGGAGACACTGCAAGAGACCACTGGAAGCAGCAGAGACCTTGGGCTCCTCTGGCATAGTGGCCTGAGACCTCTTGCGTGCTACAGCAGATACTCTGAACCGGGTGGGGGTGGGGAAAGAATTGAGCATCCTGTATCCACTGGTCTTTCCTTCCAGTATTGATGGCCTTCTCTAATTCTTCTCTAGTTATCTCTCTGTCCATTCCAAAAGAGGATGGCTTGTGTCTGCCACCCTGTCCTGCTCCTCTGTTCCTTCCCTGGGAGTTAAAGGGGAGGTAACAGATGCTGCAGCATTAAAGATCTACCTCTGATGCTTGATATCCTGGGGGGAGGAGAAGTGCCTGAATATTTCTGACACAATTGTCAGTCTCCAACCTATTTCACCTTGTAGCTCTAGAAACTGAAGGTGCATTCACTTTTCGGCGTGCAGTGAGGTGTCTGGGTGTCTGTCCTGGTTTTCCCTGACTCTCTCAGTCACTGTGTCAGTGCCTCAGTCTGTGGAGCCACCATAACAGAGGACTTGTCCTGCTCCTGCTCTGCCTGTAAGATGGATGAGATCTGGGTGAGAGTGGGATGGCTTTCCCCGAGCTGTGCGGAGCAAAGTGGTGCACAGTTCATGCTGGCCTGATGCCTCCTGCTAGAGGATGGCCTGTAGCTGCTCTGGTGGGAGGTTAGACATACAGGCAGGGTGCTGCCTGATCTGGGGTGAAGCCTGCTTCGTGGGTTTGGGTGTCCAGGCAAGGTGAACAGTTGAGGCAATGGGGAGCCCTGGAAGGTGTTGCATCCTCCCAAGAGCTTTGCAAACAGCTCCTGAACCAGGGCAGCTGCCCTGCCTTTCCCCAGGACATTAAAGAAAGCCTTTGGGAGCTTTCGTGGTGTCTCTGTCTGATGTCTGCATTGGCCAAATGACTAGAAACTATATCACAGGATGCAATTAATGCAGTGAACAAGCTGGCAAGAGTTGACAGTGCAAATCATGTCTCTCAGAGCCCTTTGAGGTCTCTGAAGAACTCACAGGCACGTAGGTAGGGGTGAACTGTTTTATATCGCTCCTGGCCTCTAAGAAAACTTAAGAGCTATGGCATAAAAGGAGTCTTCTCTTATCAGTAAGTAGGAGATTACTGCTGGGAAAGTGAGAGCGTGTCTCTAGGAAGGCAAGTTGCTGGGCATGTGTTAGGAGACTTGGGCTGGATATAGTAGTCATTGACTGCCTTCCATCAAACTGTCCCGTGGTATTTGTTTAGGATGCTAAAGGGGAGGGGTGACTGGGGAATTGTAAAAAACTCTTGTGAAACTGAAAGGGGAGAGTGCAGTGGGTGAAAGTTACTGTAGGTGTGTACAGAAGGATGTGTAAGGGAGAGAATTAGGTTGAACTTTGCATTTCAAGTGATGTCCCATGAGCTGGCCCCTGCCACTCAGCTGGAAGAAGATTAAGGGTTTGGAGAATAGTAGTGGCACCAGGAAATGAGATGTTTCCCTGCCCATCCATGTACCCAAGAGCCAAGGAGCACCTTGGGTGAGGAGTTATGAGCCCCTTTGTGTGTGCTGCATGAGGCCAGGCACTGCTCTTCACCCAGCTCTTTCCCCTCCTCAAACACCTCTGAGGAGACCCTCAAAGGTCTTTTTTCCCCAGTGATGAGGAGGATGTGCCACAGCAGTGCCCAGTTAATCTTTTGCAGACTTCCCTGGAAAACTGTCGCAAAATGATCAGGCTGAGGTAGCCTCAACCCTAGCCACCCACAAATAAACTCCTGGCCCCACACCCCCTCCAAGCACTGGTTCCCCAGAGCTGGGGCAGGCAGAGCTCAAGCCAGCTTTGGGGAAAGTGCCTTTCCTTGCATGTACAGCAGGAACAGGAGCCCAGAAATACTCTGCCCCTTTTCCTTTTAGCTGGTGATGGGAGAGAAAGATGAAAAACAACTGTAAACCTTCTCTTTCCAGCCTGGAACCTAAAGATAGCCCCAAGGCTATTTTAAAAGGTGCTTTTTTTTTTTTTTTTCCCCTTCCTTCTGAAATACCATATTTTCATTTGTTTTCAAAAACCACTGATACATGGCTTTGCCCACAAGAGACTTTCTTTCATGAAAGCTGCATTTCATGGAGCTGGAAACTTGTCAACGTTTTAGCTAAATAAATAAATCTTTAAAAAATCAGCCCAGCCTTTGTTTCCATGAGAGGTTATAGGATTGGGGTGTTACTGAATTTAAAATTTCTTGGAAAGCTGATGATCTTAAGAACACAAAGCCTGAAAAATGTAATTTTGTTTCTGAAAAGGCCATTGGGGGCTTTGGCAAAGGCTTGTGTGCCTCGTAGCCCAGCCCAGGGACTGGAAGAGGGCTAGAGCTGGCAAATGTGGGTATCGTTTGGTTCTTGAGACACCAGGGACAGCCCTTCCTCTTTTTTATACTAAAAGCTGGGTTTAGACTTATTTTTGCTCTGACAGGGTTTGCTCTGGGGCTTAATGGGGGTGTAAGGGAAAGCAGGGTGATCTCTAAAACACCCTGGTGCTCAATCCAGGGATGCTTGAGGATACACCCTTCCCCCAGCTGGGGCTATGCTCCCTCCTGCTCCATCCAAGGCTGACCAATCAGTTCAGCAATGTTTTCTCCAGAGGGCCCCATCAGCTGGGTTTCATGTCAGTCAGGCTCAGAGACAGTTTATTTCAGTAGAAATTCCTGGGAAAAATTGGATTCAGGAGAGTGTTGCAGAGAAGAAGTTGTGGGTCAGGGGAACTATGTGTTTGAACTGAGGAAGTTAATGTGTTAATTCTAAAGGAATTTTCTTTTTAAGAAGAGGTTATAAGGCCCTGGATCACGCAGCTTTCAGAGAAAAGCATGCCTCCTGTTGAAGACTGGGGCTCAGCTGGCTCTTCCTCAGCTGCCGTGAGAGGGAGGAGATGTTTGGGTCACATCAGGCTTGTCTTTGCCACCTTCTACCAGCAGCATCACGCTCAGGGCAGTATGTGGCAGCCTTGGGGCACCATGTTCCCTTTACGATGCTCTTGGCTATGGAGCTGAGGCAGAGTGCAGGCAGGAGGATCTCCTGCTAGGCTCCCACAAAAACAGAGCACCCAGGCAGAGGAGAAGTGTCATGACCTAATTTGGTTTTGTCTTGATGTTACTCTGAGTGCCGATTATGTTATCTTAAAGTATCTGTGAAAAGGAAGAATGAATAAATAAAATGAAGCCTACTGGAGAGAAGAGGTGTTACATGGTGGTGCAAAGCACCAAAGCAGGATTGCCTTTCATCTGTAATTTTGAGCAATTTTGCAACCCATTGCCTAGCTGCAGCCCAGGGCTGTGAGTGTAGAGGGCGGGGCAGGGGGGGCCGCTGAGGTGTGGGTCCAAGCACTGCTGTTCATGCTGACCCTCACCAGCACACAAACAGCGACAAGAGCCTTGCTGGTACTTTGTGATTTTTTTTTCAAGCCCCATCTCATGGGAGAAGCTTTGGTCTTGGAGAGGGAACACAAGCTTGGCTGGCTCGAAATGTGGCACCCTGGACACTCGTCTCCTGGAGTTGGAGGGCATCTAGCTCTTGTTGGCTGCACCTCCTTTTCCTTATCTGTACTGCAGTGATGAACAGGACAAGCCTCACTGGGGAGATTCTGAAGACCTCCAGATAAAAGCTCCGAGTGCATCCAAGGATGATTAAAGGCAGCGGCAGCCTTTGCTGTGCACACAGACTAAACACACTCAGGCCATTCCGGGCTCTTTGAAAACTGTTAGATGTTCTGAAGTTAAATATTTATTTTATCTATGCTAGAGCTGGGACAGCCCCATGTCAGGAGATTACTTCAGTTCCCTCTCTCAAAGGCATCTCTGCAGAGAGTTACGGGCTTGGGTGGGACTCATGCATGGGTTGAACATGTTGAGAAAAAACCCTGCTGGAGCAGCCCAAGAGCCTGACCCTGCTCCTGGCACATCCAGGACAGCAGCCCATGTGTGTGTTGGCTGTGGGACTGTGAGATGAGCATTCCCTGCTGGAAACTTTTGACTCAAAACCCTTGAATGGACTTGCAGGGATGCTGTGGTTTGATTCTCCTCCTTGGGATGAAAGGGTCTTGAAGACCTTTGCCCAGGCAGCTGATAAAATGTGATGTTTAACTAACTGAGAAGGGGTGCTGGCCCCTCAGCATGGGACAGGTTAGGGAGCGCTGGAGGTGACATTAACTGGTAACTTAGTTTGTCTCAATGTCGCTCTGATAAAAACTTGACCTTGAAAAAAAGGAATTGAGGAAGGGGGGAATTACTGGAAATTATTTAGGTTAAGTGGCCCGTGACATGGATTATTTTCATCCAAGAGAGAAAAAAATGTATGCTTGTGCCTGCAGTTGCTGTTGCTTCCCCTGGTGCCGCTGCATGTTCTGCCATGTATTTTGCAGGACCAGAATAAAGGAATATTTTTTTTGAGATAGCCCCAGGGCTGAGAGGGGGCCAGAGGTATTGAGCAGAGATGTCCAGGAGCTGTACCAGACCAGCACAGCAACCAGAACCTGGCCTTCCCCACCCTAGTGCTTTACCTTAGTCCCATTGGAGATAACATGGAGAAAAGGTCTGCGTGCTGTCATTGCTTTGCCCTGTGGCCCATGCCAAAAATGCATCCTCCTGGAACACCCACTGCATGTCAGGGGACTTTATGCTCCCTGCAAAGATGTTTCTGCTCCATCCTACTACACTTGGCATGTGGAAGTTCCTTCCAGCCACAGCAATGGACTCGGTATGAAAAGTCCCATCAGAAAGAAGCATATCCCAGATGCCTTTAAAGAAGACTAGAAATCATAGGGAGGCAGCCACTGCCTGCCTGATAACATCAGCAGGGGGAAAGCTGTGTGGTCTGTCTCCAGCATGCCCTGATGTCTTCTTATCCTTGTGAACTGGGAGTGCTGAAGGAGAGGAGCGTGATGGGTTTTGCTGGTAAAGATGGTCATCACCATGTAGCCGTCAGCTGGGTCTCCAGGAGTCAGAGCGATGGGCCTGAGGGGTCCTGGTGCTCTGCAAGGCCCTGGAGCAGAAGAGCGGGCTTGTCCCCCTCGCAGGAGGGTCGGGTGGCGTTGTGCTAGGAGCTCAGGGCCAGTGCAGGCACAGCCACGCAGCCCTCCCTGCTTTTGCATGAGATGTGAGCACGCCTTGGGTGTGGGCACCACGTCCCTGCATTTGAATGGCAAAACGAGAAAAGCTGGAAGATGCACAGAGGGCACATGCCAAGCAGCGTGCAGGGGAGCTGTGCTGGTTGCCACTGCTGTCCTCAGAGGCATCGCTGGCTACGGCACTGGCTGTGCCTTCTTCCCCTGCTGCACCATCCCCATCCCAGCCCCTTCCTGCACTGCACTTTCATGCCAGGTGGCAAAATGCTCTTGATGTGGGGGAATTTTTACTAAATTTAATTTATCACCAACTGACACAGACTTCCAACCATTGCTGTGGTAAGGAGAAGAACACATAAGCAATCGTGTACTCAGGTCAACAGTGCTGCGTGAGCCGACCAGGCTAACTGGGTGTCCGTGCTTGGCTTAAGTGGGTGCTCATGCCTGAGCAAAGAGGGTGCTAGGGCATGTGCAGGTTGTGTACTAATGCACCAAATCCTTGAGCACCCATGTGTGAATTAATATTTGGGTACTCATGCATGAAGTAATTGGGTGCTCATGCATAAATTAATTGGGTACTTACTTGTGAACTAATGTTGCACTCCTGCATAAATTAATTGGGTGCTCAAGCATCAACTAATTGGGTTCTCATGCGTGAATTAATTGGGTGCTTATGCATGAACTATTTGAGGGTTTGTGCATAAATTAATTGGGCACTCATGCATAAACTGCTCGAGCACTTGTGCAAGGGTTAATTGCCAGCCACAGGTGAGCACAGCAAACCCTGTGATGTCATGCCTGATATGCCGCTGACCTACAATGGCCAGACTGGCTTAGGGCTACATGTGTCCTCCATCACCTGCTGAGCAGAAAGAGGTGTTACATGAGGCGTTATTGTCTGGTCACTCCTTGATACCCTGCAGGCCCTACACACCAGTGATGCTGTGGCCATTTCTACCCCTGCACAAGAGCCACTCTGCATGCTTCTGACATCTCCTTGGGAGGACACCATCCAATGTGCTTTGGGATACTGTCTTTATGTATCTCTTCATGCTATCACTCACTCAGGCACACCAGCTCTCTGACCTCGAGCACTGGGCTCACCTAACCAAGAGCTGATGGGAAGTGATGGGCATATTGTCCTTGCATGTAACACTAGCCAGAAGAGCGCACCCTACTCAAAAGAGCAGGAAGAAAAGCTGCTGGTGTGGTTTACAAGCATGGGTGGAAAACCAGGAAAAGTTGTGGTTCCTCAGATGAGAACATCTTGTTCAGCCAAATGCAAAGGCAGTCCTTGAGGGCACTCCTGCGGAGACAAGGAGACTGGGCATGACAATAATGCTGGTGCCTGGCTGGGAAAATGGAAAGGAGGCATTTGATAATTATCACAGCGTTACCACAAAGCGTATGCAGGCAGTGTCGTAATGAGGTCAGGACTTCTGCAGCATCTGAGCCTCTTCCTTTTTCTTCCAGCACTGTGTGGAGGAGGGGGAGGAAAACAGTGGCTGAGAGCATTCACCAGTGCAATGCTCCTGCCCATATCCTGGGTTTGGGGAATTTGGCCTCACAGCTGTCACCAGATTGAGGTGTTCCTGACACTGGAGCAGCTCCAGCCCACAGTGGCAGTGGGGACACTGGTGCCAGGCAGCAGCCTCTACCTGACCCTGCACAGAACCAAATCCCACAGTGCCAGCCATCACTGCCTATGGTTTTCTCTGCTCTGCAGAGTGCACTATCAGTTGTGTGTCACCTGCTTATTTAGGGAGGCACTGAAGCAAACAGCCAGCCCCAAAATGCCTATGATACAGCACTGGAGCAGTTTGTGCTGCCCTGGCGACCCATCTCAGATGTCCTGCACTGCTGCCAGCCCTGTTCTCTGTCTGCCAACCTGTCCCTAGGGCTGCCCCCAGCGGCATTAGTCCAGGCAGAGACAGTTGCTTCCTTAGGAACGTGCAGGTCTTAAGCAACCAGGGATTTCAGCCTGGACTTTGGGGTGCATGCTCCAAGCATCACCCCTCAGAGCCTGTGTTAAAATCCTGCAAGGTTTTAATGTGCTGAATACATACTGAGGGTGACTTGCACGTAGACACTTGCTGCAGTCAGTCAAGATGATTTGAAGTGGCATGATGGTGCAGTGAGATGGGGATTTATTCAATATTAATGTTCCCTTATATGTTTCATGTCTGTTAAATGGGATGAAATGAGTATCACAAGGTGTTCTGGGTCTGGCTTACATCAGTCCTTGCTCTATATGAAACCCAAGCACTGGTGAGATGAATCTTAGTCCCACCTAAGATAGCCAGCATTTGAGTTAAAAATCACTTTCCTCCCGCTCACCTGGGGCAACGCAGATGTGTTGGTGGGTCAGCAGGGAGGGGTGCTGCAACACCTTCACAAGCTCAGCCAAGACAGTGGGGCTATCTGGTGTCCAAGGGCAGGGAAATGACCCCCAGCAAGCTTTGGACCTGAGCTGGCATAAAGGAAGGCCACATCAGGAAAGACCTAGAGCATGTCTAGGATGAGACTGACTTGTGGGGTTTCCTGTGACGTTGCCTTTGATGTGTAGAGCAGAGAAGCCCATGGGGAAAAGCAGCTCCTATTCCTCGCCCTCCTCCACTGATGCTGTCTAGATGGTTGGGCCCCTTAGAAGGTGCAAGACTATGCATGAATGGTTCAGATAGCTTCCTCACTGGCCTCAGCAGCCTCCTGAAGGCTGTTTCCTCATTACTCATCTCCTCACACCCCTCTGTAATCCTCTTGATCTTCAAACATCTCTCAAAAGGCAAGTACACTTGGTGTCGGGCAAGACTGGAACAGCTGCCAGTACACTGCCTTACACCGTGTTAGGATGGAGATGATCAGGGAAATTACTCCAACTCAGCTGGTGAAACTGGTTTTCCTTTTTTTTTTCTTTTTCAAGCTTTTCTCTCCTCTGATAGAAAGGCAGCTCTCTTCCTCAAACCTGATGGGATGCCCTGTCTTTCAACACTGATGGATCACAAATCAAAGGAGTACCAGGTCTTCAGCATCTGAAACAGCAGTTGTTCCTTCCAGTTGCTCCAAGCAGCATCTCCAATGGATGTTATTGCTGCTCCTTTGATTGGCTCTGCACCGGATCCCTGGATCTGCTCTGGGTTGGACCTGGTGGCTGGAAAATGCTAGATGAGATCCTAGCATTTGTGATGCTAACCTGTGACTTTGACTGTGATTCCCAAGCCTTGTTTGCCAACTTCTCCTCTGTGTGCCCAGTAAATGATTTTTGAGGAGGTCTGGATGATGCCAAGGCTCACCAAGAATGCATGGAGAGACCCTGATCAACCCAGGAAAAATGAGGGTGCTGTTGCCTCAGGAGAAAGACCTATGTGAAACCTTACAGAAGCAACCTCATGTCCCTGTGACACCAACACCTGTTTAAGATCCAGCTCAAGATGCCTTTAAGGCTGAGACCCAACTATTTTGTTATACTGAAATTATACTAATGAAGGTGAGGAGGGTGTCAGTGCCCAAACCCCCACATCTGAGCAGAGGACTGGCTTTGACCCTCGCAAAGCCAACCTGCTTGCTCAAGGTTTTCCAGTCAGGGTGTGTAGAGCAATAAAGAGCCTCCTGAAAGCTTGTTGAAGGAGATGTCTTACGCTGCATATGCTGAATGTATCCATGGGATGGAGTACAGGCAGTTTCTCTGGGGATTTTGTCCTGCAAAACTGGCTTTCAGGAAAGACTTGTTGTTAGGGAAAGTTTTCTGTTCCCCCCTGAAGTCTCAAACAGGGCAACAAATGCAAAAAAAATATTGGCTTGGTAGTCAAAGGTTTCAAGACAAGAACCACTCCCCCCGCTGCTCCCATTGGCAAAGGAAACAGGAGATGGCAATTAGGTGAGAAACCACATCATTTAATCCTTGAAAATCTGTTTTTTCCTCTGAAGCAGCTCTGTCTCCATGGCTGGGTAGCTCTCCTGCACAGTCAGAAAGCCTCTCCGCTTTCATGCTACACATAAACACACATTTATTCCCTATCAAAGGGTCATAAACACACTTAGAGCCTGTTTATCTGCTGGCTGATGAGCTCCACTTAAGAGTTTAGTTTGCTAAGCTCAAAAGAGGTGTCCTCCCTCTCTGTGTGCTGGGCGGCTCTCGGGGCTGATGCCAGGAGGGTGCTGGAGAGTGTCTGGTGCTTCCCAGGGGCAGAGCCTGTCCTTCAGCCCTCTTAATGCCTCAGCTCTCTGCAGCTCCATGATTTCTGGCTGAAGCATCAGAGGTTGCTTTTTGTTTGATGCGACAACCTGCCCAAGCCCAAGGGGGAAAGGAGGGGGCACAAGCTACCTGGTCCTCTGCTGTGACCAGGACACTTTCGGAAGCAGCTTTCCACAAAGCCTGTGCCCACAGCTGTGGTTGGAGAGGGGTGAAGTGTCCTCCTTCAGTCCTGGTCAGGGTGAGTTTGGACATCCTCTACCAGGACATGATTAGCCCGTGGAAGGTGAAGGAGGACCTTCCAGGCAGGGGACGGGCAGCCTTGCCCTTTTCTCCCTCTGCTTGACCTGCTCTTCCTCTAAGCATTTCCCACTGCGTTTCAGTGCACCCCGAGAAATGGCTGCTTCTCCAGCCCCTGCTGTTCCCGGGCAGGGTGCTTTGTCTCTCCAGACAATCCCCGAAGAGCCCTTTCTCCTCCCAGCTAAGACCCCCCTGACAATGCAGCACGGGGGAAACGCTCTGGCCGCGAAGAGACTTTCAAGGGAGGGTGTAGAGCACCATCTAGTGAAGCTTAGCAAGGAAGCCATCAGCTGCAACACCCTGAGGAGCTGCTCCTCCCTGGAAGCCTGCAGGACAGGGGTAGTGCGAGCTGCGTTCTGCTCGTCCTCTCCCAGAGTCTGCATGGGGAAACTGGTCCCAGCGGCGGAGCGGGTGGGAATCCGATCGGAGTGCAACTGCCTGTGGCTCGTTTTCAAATGGCTTTCTTCTGTCCCCCCTGGAGTGAAAAGCTCAGCTGGGGCTTGTACGCAGAAACTCAGAAGTTCTGATCACCTGTGCAGCAGACGCTGTCCCTTCTGGCTCTGCCACAGCCCTTTGTGAAAGTGTCTGGTGAGGATTTCAGGTGTCCTACTACTTCATGTATTTGGACCTTAACTTGTAGGGGAGATTTTGTTCTATGAGACCCTAAAAGCACTGAAACCCTCTTTCCCAGTGCTCTGTATTTGATGCATGACCTCACTCTACCTGCAACTTTGGCCGGGGCAGCTGGAGAGTCAGCTTCCAACAAAGGCTCTGAGATGCTGCAGACTTGCCTACCTGCCACCTGCAGTTGCTCTAATTAAAACCTTGAGGATGAGTTATCATGTCTTTTTTTAATTATTTTTTTTATGGGCATGTTTGAAGCATCCCATCGCTTTGGGCGGTCTGTGCTGTAATGAAGTTATTAGCAACAAAAGCTTTACAACCACCCTTTATGACAAAGTATCTCAGAGGGTTGTCAAGCAGGTTTATTAGAAAGTGAAAACGCCTTTTGATGCAAGGGCAGCCACAGATGTCTGAGGACAAGCCAGTAACGGTAAATGACTGCCACCACTCCCAGCCAGGAGCAGTCTGGCCGGTGATGACCTGCATCATAGGTTGCTGGCTGGGCCATCTTGCAAGGATGGCAGCACAGCACCACCACCCTGAGGATGAGATTATCCTGGTGTCTGAAACTAGGAGCTTCGTGGTGGGACATGTCTCCCAGTGTCAGACTGCCCTGGATTCCATTGTCCATCTCAACCTTCCTCCCCTGGAGGTGCTGGCCAGCCAGTTGCTTCAGGCATCTCCCGGCTGTAGTCCTGCTGATCTGACCTCAGGACATGGTGTTTGGCCCTAAATCATTCCAACCCTTCAATGGGATCTCCAAGCATGGATTCAGATCTGCACCAATGAAGGCAAGTCACTTCTGACACCCCTCTCCCCAAATCCTGCTTGGCTTAAGCAACCAATTTAAACAACCTTCTTGCAAGCCCAAGTGCTACGTGGCTGCCAGATGCTTCACCTCAAAGGCTCTGCTGTCTCTGGCTGAGCAGAATCACCACAGTACCGGTGCTGTCAGTGCCACAGCCTTCCTAAAGGGCAGACCTGCATCTCCAATGCCCTGCAGCTGTGCTGACAAATTTCAAGGCTGGAGGCAGACGTGGGGACACACTGAGTGTCTGTCCCCACAGACACAGTGGCACAGCTGAAGATCCTCATGTCGGCTCAGAGCAATTTGGAGATGCTCTTAATGCCACCCCATGTGGAGCAGGAGCTCAGGGGAAGGAAGGACTGTACCCTGGGGTCCCATTGCTTCCCTTCCCCGAGGCCATGGTGTAGCCATTTGCTGGCTGTGCAAAACCCTCTAGAGGGAGCACCGATCCCAGACATCCCCGGCCAGGTCCCCACGAGGACACAAAGATGCCGTGTGGGTGTTCGGTGTAGCTTTTGTGGGGTTTTTGTTGTTGGTTGGGTTTTGTTTGGGGGTTTTTAAAGGCTCCGCACTGCCTTAATGGTCTAACCAGCCACCGCTGCAGGACCACTCACCCTCTCTCAACATTACTGCAAGAGCCTGCCTCCCCAAGCGCATCCTCACCCACCTCCTGCATCTCTCTCCTTAGGCCTCACTGGAGGTGGGATGAAGTCTTTTGTGGGGTGGACACTGCCCTTGCTTGGGGAAGACTCCTCCCATGGACGTGTCACTTGCAGAGGGCTGGCACCGTGCTGCCCTGGCCCCAAACCCCAGTTGTGGTTGCAGCATCTTTAGCAAACCACTGAGTCCCCCAGATCCTACCAGACCAAGAGGAGCCGCATGTGTTAGGGGCTCTGCTCACCAGGCTGTTTCTTTATACTGCATTAACAGTGGGCTCCTGAAAGCTAACCTCTGACTGTGAGGAGGTGAAGGAGATATCTCCTGGTGTTAAGGTAATGGGATGTCGCTGAAGATTTCCGGTCCCTGCAGCCCTGAGCACAGCCACAACCTGACCCCTGCAGAGGTCCACCAACTTCATCCCACGTACAACTCTCCCTCTTGCCAACCATGAAGTTGGGTGGCACTCAAATAGCCTGAAAAAAAGATGTTTTTCTTTGCTCACTGGTCACTTAGGTGACCCCTCACACCCAAAGTTTTGCTCTGCTCCACATCCTTTACCTCCTGGGCCCAGCAGCAAACTGCATGGGCTCCTCCACTCTGCTTAACAGTGCATTTTTGCTGGGTTTTCCCCCCCTCGGGGCTTGTTCTACCTTTAATGAACTGCAGTCTGCTACGTGGTGTTATCACATCAGGGAGACCATGGCCATGAAGTAAATCCCATTAAGGCTAAATTGCATTTTCTAAATGTTTATGTTTTTTCCCTTTCCCCTCCCTGTCTTTTGAAGTGAAGCATCCAGGCTCCTCTCTGGAAGGACACGTGTTGCTGTGCAAGCCTTGTCCTGAAGAAAGGCTGAGCCAAATGTCCACCTTGTAAGCATAACCCCTTCTCAGGGCTCCCCTGTAGGCAACATCCCCATGGCCAGAGGAAGAGCAGAGAAGGCTGCAAAGCCCACCCCGTGCCCCCTTAGATGTGATCCTTCCTCATTGCTTATTTGCTTGCAGTAGCCAAGAGATCTGGCTTTCAAAGCTGTCTGCTGTGGTGTGTTTTAGGAAAGGAGGGTGGATGAGGAGTAACCTGCTAGATGTCAAAACTGGGCACTGTGCAATGAGCCCGACACAGTTCAGCTTGCTTGGATTTCTTCCCACCAGCCAGCGTGGGGTAACACACGATGTGAACGCACAGTGGAGCAAATGTGGTCATCATGGCTGTGTGCTCACTGCCACTGAGGATGCTGTTGAAGCTGTTAAATCTTTAAAGCCATTAAATCTTTAATCTTGTGGATCCTTGAAGCTGGTGGTTAGGGTGACCACTCATGCTTGTGGTTAGATTTCCCATAACTGCTCACATGGGAAGCCATGTCCTAAAATGTACTTGTCCACTTTGTGCTAGGACAGAAGGATGGAGGACCCATCTGAGGACCTGTCCCCAGAAAGATGAAGGATCTCCACTGTGTAGGAATGATGCTCAGCATTGAAATGCTAACAAAAGAGGTTGCACATGGCCACGACACACACAGGATGGGGGTGGTAGGGAATGATGCTGCATCAATCAACACGGAAAACTCCAGCAAGCAGAACATGTGATCCTCATCTCATGGCAGGGGGGACTCAGAGCATTTTGGGGCAGTGACCGTCTTTATTGGTATTTATAGCTCTTCACACAGCAGGGCCTTGGGCCATGGCTGGCTATTAAGGAGACCCGTGGTGCTCCTGTACAAGGAGAATGGCTTTGTCTCCTTACAGAAAGGGGCCCTGCAGATCCCAGTGCAGTGGCTGTGTTCCCAGCCCATGCTGACAGCCAGCCTGGAGCAAGTAGGAATGAGCTTCCCACAGTGAGTTGCTGGGAAATGGGGAGGACTGGCCTTTTGTCCCTGCCTGGCAAGCAAAGCACGGTGCATGAAGAAAGATGCTCTGAAAGATGTGTTTCCAACCACTGCCCACCCCTGAGCTGCTCACTCGACCCAGCAATGAGTTGTCATGGACCACTTTAGCCACCATGCAGGAGCGGGTGTGAGGATGGGTGTTGAGCCAAGAGCAATTGCGCGGGGTTTCAGGCAGAAGGTTCTAAGCATTCCCCTATTTAGCAGGGTTGAGACAGGCCTTACAGAGGCTTCTTTAGCTGGCCCTGCTGCTTTGTGCATTGATTTCACCTTTTACCTGGTGGGTGCAAACAGGAGGTCCTGGGGGAGATGATAGATCTGGCGGTATCCTGAGTCAAAAAGCCAGGGCAGAACTCATGTGGGCCTGTATATCATAAAGCCATAGGCACAGACAATATCTTCCCTTAATGTGTGTACCATGGGCTGATTGCACATAGAATGGCAAAAGTCACCTGAGATCTGAAGGCAGCTCTGTGTCCATCCTGCCGCGAGCCATCCTTGGCAATGTCCCACCTTCTCTGCCACCCCTTTGTCCTCCTCCTGCCACTCTGGGCCTCAGGGTCATCCATCCCAGCAGATAACCTGGCATCCCCAAGCCAGCAACTGATGCTGCTCGGTGCCACTGGAGCAGCTGTCCTTACCAGCCACACTCTGCCCATGGTAGCTTCCAGTGAGGCTTGCAATGACTTTTGTACCCATCCTCACGCCTCCCTCATCCTCCTGAGCTACTTAGAACATCAAAGCACTGAAGTCTCCACTCCTTTCTCAGGAAGTCCGGTTTAGCCAGCAGTGAAGGATGTACACCGTGAGAGGAGGCTCACTGCTCACTGTAGGAATAAGTCCCACCAATAGTAACCATATCAGGGTCAAGGCCTGGCTGGATATTCCCTCCTTTCCTGCACAATCCTTTGTTCATTTACAAGTCCTGTGATGTCCCAACACGACATCTGATTTCCATCCAGTTGGACAGTAAACTGACATTTTTCTCACGGTCTCTGTGCTCTTGTGCTTTGGGCCTTTGCCAAGCACTCCACATCTTTAACTTGCCTTTTATTTTTTTTTCCCTTTTTCCCTTTCAGACGGAGTTCTTGTGGTCCTCTTTCCTCCTCCCCCATCCTCCCAGCCTTTAAAGCAAGCAAAACAAAAAGGTCGGCAAGAAGAGCTGAGCTCCTTCCAGAACTCCCCAGGGATGAACCCGCTCCCCTCCTCCATGCCAAGGGGCACCAAGATGCTTTCCCGCAGCCCCAGCGATGGCGGCTGTACAGCACTCTGCCCTAAGAGCGGGAAACATAGCAGCTGGTGCTGATGAAAGGGCCCACTCTCCCTATGCCTCCAATTTTGCTAATGGCTCCACTCCCACTCAGTCACAAATCACTGCCCCAGTCACTTACAGGCATGTAGATACACCGCACGTTATTTCTGCTTCCCAAAATTCTGTGTGACCCCTCTCATTTCAGGAAGCAAGTGGGAATTCCTCTCCCCACGGTGTGAAAGGCAGTGGCGTTTGCTGCTTGCCCACTTCCAGACATCATGGGAAAGCAGAGCAAATGCAACACGCATGCTTGGACTCCCTTCCTTTCCCACAGCCCCCTGCCTTTTTTGCTTTCTGCTTTGGTGAGCAAGGTGGGAAAGGAGAGAGGAGCAGATCTTGGTTTCGCCTTCCCCAAATCTTTCTCCCCAGTACACGGTCCCTTTGACACCTGTCCAACCAGATATGGATATGGCAATGCCAGCAGACATGCTGACCCAGGAAGAAAAGTGGTGGCCCCAGTAACTGAAATACCAAGGCAGTAGAAACTAAAGTCTTGCAGCTTGCCAAAGCCAGCAGAGACCAAGGCAATTTCCCCAAAATAGCCCATGATACCTTAGAAAAGCAAGCAACCACAAGAGCACCCTCCACTCCCAGTAAATGCTGGCATTCAGTAGCACCACAGCTATGCTGTGGTTGGAGAGACAGATTGCAGTGCTATGATAACTTCCTTCTTCTTGGAGACAACCTTGAAACAGAATAAATCTGAAGCTGTGGTGACAAAATCCTTCTGGTTCGACCTGCGCTTGGGCAGGTCCCATGGTCACTTACAGCTACTCCCTTTCATGCCTGATGTGAAGACATCAGAGTGAAGAGGAACCAGCATGAGCATTTGCTGGCTTTCCCCTCTGTCATCTGCCATGCCACTGCATCGCTGTGTCTTATCACTTCAAGCATAATGCAATTATTAAGTACTGCTGGCTGCTACTTGGGTGCCAAATTCATTTAGCCAGTGAAAATTGAGCTTTGTTATTAGCTGCCCCGCTGCTCTCCTTAGTGTTTCTCCAGCCCTGGGCGGGTGAGTCACTCCTGAACCCACAGCTGATGCAGAAGTCAGTAGAAATGACTAAGCACTTCAGGAAATGAGCATTCCAGTTTCTCAGGCGGCAGCTCTGGCTGTATTTACGCACCCCAGCACCCATCTGCCATCACAGTGTTGGGCTAGCAGGGCTGTGTGCCCCCTTCCTCACGTAAAGGCATGTGTGTGGAAATTGGCTGTTGTGCAAAGACTTATTTGGATCCCAGTGAACTTTGTTCCTTCTTGGTTTCCTCTGTAGGAAGCAAAATCCCTCAGGTCAAAAGGGCTCCCTGTTTTACGCAGAGGAAGTCTTATGGCAGCGTAGATACACAGCCTTTGACATCCAGGCCTGGTGGAATTTCTAGGAAAAATGATTGATTTTTAAATTGTGTCATGATTTGAAGCAGCAACAGGAGCTTTTACGTAAGCAGTCAAGTGCTAAAGTTGCCCTCAAGTTCTTATTAAGGGCACCATGAACCTTATCGGTCTGTAATGACTTAGGGCAAAGGCTGCTTACCTCTTTAGGTTGGATGTTTCCTGCTCCTGAAGATGCCTATTTGAAGCCAGAGGATTGCAGACATGTCTGCTCTGTTGCAAAACAGAAATAGTTTTGCTTGATTTTTCTTTTAAAGTGGACTATTTTGTTTCTGGATCCCAGAAGTCGACAGAAATCTGCTAAGACAGCAGCAAGTAGGTTTTGATGGAATTAAAAAGCATATTTTTCTCATCTTCTTAATCAACAAAACCTCTTAAATGTGCTAAATATATGGCCTTTCCTCCTCTCCTTACCCCAAGCTGTGTCTCCATGGCTGGCACAAGTTTTTGGGGGTTTGCCATAGCACCCTTGCCCCAGTCTGTGGCTTGGCCAGTTTAGCTACCACACTGAGTAGGTTGTTCTCGATATTTTCCTTGATTTTAGGCAAAATTGCAAAGGCAGCGGGTTTCATCCTGTCCCTAGGTCTCATCTGCCAAGACCTCCTGGTAGTAGACAGGACTCCTGCGCAAGCCTTTCAGGGGATGTCAAACCTGCACACAATGTTCAAGGAAGAGTTTTTATATATACTCTGGTTGAGCAGTTTTACTTGTTGCTGCGGTGCATGAAATCCCTGTCTTTTGCAAACAAGAGGCCTGAGCTTTATGCAGATATCTGGGCACTTGCACTGAAATTGGTGGGACCTTGGTGCCTACTTGGGCGGTTAGCTCCTGTGCAGCATCTCAAGCCACACCTGTGCCAGTCTGGTGTCCTCTGCTTTTAACACATCCTCAAGAAAATCCTTTGGCTGTGCCCTGTGGAGACTGAAGGGAAGGGCAGAGCTGGTCACACCAATGGAGTGTTGCTTCCCCAGGACGTTAGCACAAGGTGCTGGTACAGCTTTGAGGTGCCAGAGCACTGTGGCTTAATGATGTCTCAGTTTAATTACTGAGATGCTTATAGGGAGAGGAGCCTGTCCCTTCACCTCCTCTGCCTTTTTTCATCCATGTATGAACATTTATGGAGTCTAGACTGGGCTGGGACCCACACACACAGCTTCTCCTTGCTTTTAGTTGTCTGGATGAGTGCTCCGTGACTCACCCCACTCCCTGCATTGAAAGAAACTTTCATCTATTGCTTCCCTCTGTTATACCATCTTCATGTAAAAGAGTTTCTACTGGCTTGCACCAAATCCCTGTTTTGGGGTAGAGCTGTGCTGAGCAGACGCTTGGGGTTAGACAGTGAGATTTGCCCTGCCATAGACAATGGGGAAATAGGGAAACCCTCCCTACTCTCCCTGAGTTTTTTTTTCCCCTCTATCACATCCACACCACATCTTTGTTCCACAAGGGCACCTGGAGGCTGTGCCTGGAGTTTGGTTTGCACCTGAAACAGAACTAATAGCAATAATAAAAATAACAACAACAATAATAATGTAGTAACAGCAACAATAGAAGATGATGAACAAGAGGAGGAAGAGGAGGAGGAGGAGAAAAGAAAGAAAAAGAAAGACAAAAAGAAATAGGCAGACAAGAGAAGGACCTGGAGTGAAATGCCAGAGGAATATGGCACACTAGGATGAAGTTGCATTTTGACCTCGCGCTATTTACACTCCATCATTTTTATTAGCACTCTTGGAAAGAAAGTGGAGTAGAAGTGTAAATCTGAGCCTGAGATACTTTTCAGTAACCAGCTGCTCAGTCTACCTAAAAGCCTGGTTTTCAACAGCTCTCACGTGGATTCTCTGATGCTCAACAGGGGTTGTGCTAGCCTACAACCTTTCCCACAGCAGAACTAACAGTAGGATTTTATTATTTTTTTTTATTTAATAACCACCCACCGCTATCTGTGAAAACCTGTGGACCCATAATAACTACAAACAGGAGTCCTACCCTCTGCTACAGCCTGCTGTAAATTAGGCAGAAGAAATGTCCCACCTTACTGGGGACATCAGGACCATGCCAGTAGGTATGCACCAGGGAGGCTGTAACTCTGAAAAGAAGCATTTGCAAACAAAAATGGAGGCTGAGGCCTATGTTTCCCTGGACTTGAAGTCCTGCAAAACAGTAGGCAGTGAGGTCTCTCCTGAGACAGGTAGAATAAAGGAATCAAAGCCTTTGGGTTTTGGGGGTGGTGGTGGTCTCAGCCAAGATGCTCCTTACAACTTTAAAAATAGGTCCCGTGATGATGGAACACTCTGTTAGGAAATGTCACTCGCCATGTGACACAGCAGATGGAGATTTAAATGATATCATGTAATGATTTTAATGGGTTCAGCTTAAAATGGGACTGGGTGCTAAAAATCAAACCACAGGCACCGTGGAAGGTTATGGCGAGTGCCAGGCTCTCTCTGGCAGAGCCCTGCAAGTGGAGGAAATTCAGCAGTGGGACAGCCATAAAAGCTCAAAGCACATCCCCGAAACACAGTGTGGGACTTTGCATGGAAGACTTCAGAGCTGTCCTGGACAGGATGAGCCCTTGGTGCTGCAAGGGTCTGGCACAGGGACACGTATGGACCTCATCCCTGGAAGGATGATGCAAAGAAGAGGTTAAAAAAAGACTTATTTTTGTTGCAGACAAACCACTAGCAATTGATGATATAGAGGAAAGACATCATCTTCTATTGAGCTTTAAATGAAAGGTAAGATTTGGGGGAAAAAAATAGTTGTTTGTTTCAAGCACAGCTTCAAGGAAGGTAGAAAAACCTTTGATCTCTGGAGCCTCTCTGCAGTGCAGCTCACAGTTTCAGGCATGTGTCTTGTTGGGCGTAGATCTTAATATAGTTATTTTCTTATACACTCCATGCAGGGAGAAAAAAAAGCTTGCCTGCTTCATCTGTAATAACAGCCAAGATTTGATTTGATACGTTTAATTACAGCGGATGGCACAACCGACTCCTTAGTCACTAATAAATGTATGAGGAACACATGAATAAATGAGCTATTACACTAAAAAAAGCCCAGCCTGGAGAAGATAAAAAACCCCCAAGGATGAAAACCTTTCCCGAGGCACTTGTGTGGCACTCGTGACATCGGAGGGACAGCCTCACATCTGCTCACTGCGGGTCACAGCTCACACCGCGGGTTGTGCGAGGCGTGCGGGCTCGGGAGATGATGAAGGCAGGGGGCTGGGAAGCTCAGGAAGGTTTTCTTTGAGAGATGTTGCTCCATCCCTGTCTACCTGTTCTGCAGTTCCTAATGTCATGGCGAGCTGGAGCCTCCCATGAACAAGAGCCCTGAGGCCTCCAAGATCTGGTTTTTAGAGGAGGGACAGTGGGACGGGATATTTTTTCCCAAAAGAGTTTGGGCTCAGTACAACAGCAATAAGCAATACAGTGGTTCTGAGCGCTGTTTTCTCTTCTCCTGAATCTCTGATTTCAAAGCTTTATACCCCCTTCAAACACAGATAGATTGCTTTAAAGATAGAGCAGCATTTCCCTTCTCGGCTAATTAAAGCCCCAAAATCTGTGTTCACTGCGTTAATGCAATAGGCTTGTCTGGTCCTTAGTGTGTGGAGATAACTTCATGTTGCAGTGCTTTGATCATGCCTGGGCATCTCTGCAGCAGCAGTGCCAGCTCCCACTGCACTGGCATGAGTTCATGTGAGGAAAGAGGGTGTCTGGGAAGGGAGAGGATCACTGTCACCCAAAAGGGATCCCCCTTGGTTAAAGGGTGCAGTGGGGGGTGTCCTCCTGCCCTCCTGATGGCTGACCCTGGATGCACGATGGGGATCTGGAGTGAGGCTCTGTGTTGGTAGATGGAGGAGAGGGTAATCCCAGCCAGAGTAGTTCCAACCCAAAGCCACACCATCCCTTCCTACCAATCCATCTGCACTCAATTCCTATGAGCAGCTTCTACTCTGAAACACATGTCCTATCTCCTCCTCCTGCTTCTTCACCAACATGTGAATTTTGGGGGTTGCAGACCCTTGAGAAAAGGGTTCAGAGTGTGTAGCAATGTTTTCCATAACTATATGATGCCAGCTGGGTGGAGAGCACTGATTCTTTTTTATCCAGCAGGGTTGGAAAGTTAAATAGATATGTGGTAGATGGTAGGATAATTTCTTTGACCATGAAGAAGGTGAGCTGTACCTGCCCAAGGGGACATGGAACCCATGGGACCATGGGTCATATGCACAGCTCATATCCTGATGTAGGAGGATGTGATGTGGCTGTAATGGGGAGGAGGAAGAGGGAGGACTGTAGTGAGAAGATCATGTGTTCACAGTGGGATGATAGTATTTCACAAGGCAAATTTAGTGACTTGGGTGGTTGATGCTGCAGGTGGAGTGAACATGGTCCTGTGGTTGGGTTGGTGGCTTACACACCATCCTTTGGTCAACCATCAGCAGGATTAGACCATGGCAGCTGGGTGTTTTGGGCAGTGGGCTTTACTGGGGAGAAGAGGAACATATAGAGGGAGGAGAAGAGAGAGCAAAGTGTTGTGTGGAAAGAAATGGATTGGCATAAATTCAGTGTGACCTGAAGAAGTCACCAGAAATACTGTCCAAGGAAGGCTTGTGATGAGGCAAGAGGCAGAGAACCAACTGCTGCCTGGGGAAGTGCTCCAGAGGAGCTGGCAGCCTTGGGTGAAGCAGGACTTTAGCTTGCCCCTCTGAAAAAATAAATGGCACTGAGTCCTTGCCTTAACTAGCTGTACTGAGACTCCTGATGTCCAGATGGCTGCCCTGGGTTAAAAGAGCAAGTGAGGTTCACGGTCATTTCTCTTTCCTGCTGTTCTTCATGCCTACAACAGAACTGGAAACTGCCATGGTTTCCAGCTCCCAGCAGTTAATTCATCAGGCAGCGTCACTTAATTCATCCGTCATCCGTCGAGGCCTTTCCTCTGCTCCACACCACCTCAACTGCAGCAAGCAGAGGGTGGCTCCCCAGCACCTCCTCCAGCTTTGCCTGCTCCAACCCAATCTGTTTTGCACTGACACAAGAAAAAAGGTTCACAAAGTTGTTTAGAAAGAGTTCCCCTCCCACCCCTGCCAGTTACTTCCAGCTACCCTGAAGCTGTTTGAAGCTGTATGCCACAACCTCCGCATGCTGCCTTTTCCCTGTGCTCCTATTTTTGTTGTCCTTGCTTTCACTCCAGTGACTTATTTCTCCACCCCACTAGTAGGATAAACTACAGCTGCAGTGAACCCTGGCCATTGCACGGGGTGCTAGTGGGAGGAGGCAGCACACATGGCAGCCCCTGCTTCCCACCCAACACCTCCTCATCCAGGCTGCAGCACAGAAAGCCAGGCCCTGAGGCAACAGGGGCAGCAGGGTGGCAACAGCAGCTGCTGTGTTCAAGAAAAGTGAGTCAGTTCTCAGCTGAGATGGAGAATTTGCTCCCCCTGCATGAACGCTTCAGTCAGATATAATAATAAGGATACATTATTAATAGTTATTAATATTATCTTATTATTATAAGAATAACATCACGTTGCCAACTGCATCGCTACCTGTCACCTTGCAGCATCTTGGTGTTGGACCACCCTTCGTGGACCACCTCTGCCGCAGCTGCTGGATCCTGGGAGGTGGTTTTGGGGTGTTCAAGCTAGGAGCTGGCTGTGCCATAAGTGGAGTTGAGATGCTGGAGTTTAGGCACTCCAGTGAAGGTGGTGTGAGTGAGGCATCCAGAAGAAAGCTTCACCCTTGGCTTTCCCTTTGCCTTTGAATGGCAGCGGCAGGGTTTCCACACCCTGTCCCACCATGGTGCCTGAAAACTCAGCAAAAAATGGTAATAAAATCCTTAGTAGCTCATGAGCAACTTGCAGCTCAGGGCTTGGCAAATTCAGGCACAGGTCCAGCAATTCTTGGGGTCCTGCTTGTCTCTCAAGGAGTCTCAGCATCTTGGAGTGGGGAAATGCTGCATAACATGAGGTACCGAAGGGTCTCCTTCCTTCACTGGGGAGTAGGAAAGAACTTAGAAAAAACATACGCCTGATGTCTTTCCTGTAGGCATAAATTCACCAGGCGTTCTGTTTGCTCACTCTTTCTCATGTCCTTTTATTCTGAAGGTTAATAAATATTATATTCTTATCTTCTTTGCCAACTACTCCCCCTCCTTCTTGGGCCTGCACTTAATATCAATAACCTGCTCTAATAAATAATGTAGCATCTGTCCAGGCAGCTGTTTGCTGTCTGATTTTATGTGATGGATGGTAGTGAAAGGGTAGAGCTGAACCTCCTTTCATGCAGAAGAGCTCTGCCATTTTCCTTTGCGAGAGATGCTCCTTTCAGGTATTTATCCTGTGTCAGAGGTATAAGCTGATTGAAGCAATATTTTCCCACCCAATGCATAAGCAGCCGGGATCAGCATGAGGAGAAAGCGAATGGGGCTTAAGGGAATAAAACCTCAGGGATTTAAGTAAATGCCAAAGGTTTAACAAGTGTGTAAGTGCATTCCTGAACCTGGACCTGAGGGAATGATGTTATTGTATTACGCAGCCTTTATGGGATCGCCATGGTCTGGTGGGAGCAGCCAGGCAGCCACCGAGGTTTCCCGGAGCACCGGGCAGTTCCCTTCAACAATAATTGGCTTGGTTTTGCCCCTCAGGACAAAGAAAGCACAAGGAAATCTGCCTTGCAGATGCCTTCACGGCTAGTACTGTCTTGCACATGTTGAAATCCTGGTTTATTTCCCAATACTTCCCTTTTGGTCTGGGGGAAAGGTGACCCTCAACTGCGCCAAAGCAGCTCAAAGCATCTTTTTTGGGCTATAGATGCAGAGATAAAAAGGTGATGCTATGGTAAATGTGTATTTTCATACAGTTTCATATAAATCGCTCTGAGCAAGCAGCAAAGTGTCATATACTGAGTGCACACCTACACACTTGCTGGTACTCAGGAGGGAGGAAGTTATCTGGGCTTGCGGGCTGGAGGAACATGGGACACCCCCCCCACACACACACACACACCGAATGCTTGCACAGGGCTCCTCAAAAACGCCTTACGCCTCCCCTGACATTTGTGCCACAGAGGCACGGCAGCTGCTGTGTTAGAGGCCAGATGAAATGAAAGTTTCAGGAAAAAAAATAAAGTCAGGGTGAAACTCAGTATTCAAGAAATAAAATTGCATGCAGAACAGGGCCATGGCCAGTAGAGAGTTTCCATGCAAAGGGTGAGAAATCCCCAAATAATCAGCGTGCCATTTTGCCTTCTTTTTCATGCCACATGCCTTGTATTGATATTTTCCATAACAAAACAATTTTGAAAAAACCACATTAAAATGAAAACTTAAAAAAATTTAAAACATGTTAAAATATTATAAAATATATTTGCTTTTGGAATTCTCTTTGCCTTTAAAAATTACTTTAATCCTAGTCAAAGATGGGGAAAAGTTGGTTGTCAGGGGTTAAACAACTGGGAAACAGAGTGAAAAAAACTTTGCCTCAAGTTATACACAATTGCCTGATCTGAAACAAAAAAATAAGCTGGGGTGTTTGGGGTTTTTTGCATCAAAAATGTTAAACCAGGACTGAGATGAGGGTTGTGGGTTCTTTCCCCGCAGCACCAGAGGAAGAGGAGGAAGAAGAAATCTCCTGGGGTGTGGTCCTTAGAGACAGAAATGTTGAGGAAAATTGGCTACTCTTTAAGGATGCCTTTCTGAGAGCTCAAGAGCTCTCTGTCCCTCTGAATAAGAAAGTGGGCAGGAGGGGCATGAGACCAGCATGGCTAGGCAAGGACCTGCTGGTCAAACTGAGGGAAAAGAAAGGCAAGTACAAGCTCTGGAAACAAGGGTGTGTGGCCTAGAAAGGGGTGCTGTTTGGAATTGCAGAGGTGGGATCAGGAAAGCCAAGGTGCAGATGGAACTGAACTTGGCGAGGGATGTTAAAAACAAGAAGGGATTTTACAGGTACATTGGCCAGAAGAGACAGGACAAAGTGAGCATACCCCCTTTGGTAAATGAGAAAGGAGAATTGGCTGCAACTGATGTGGAGAAGGCTGAGGTTCTGAATGAGTTCTTTGCCTTGGTCTTCTCTGGCAGCCAAGATCATAATTCTCAAGTCCCAGAACCTTGCATCCCTGGACCTCTAGGTGGGAACTGGGGGAGTAAATCCCCCCACACTGTAAGGGCAGAGCAAGTCCGAGACCACCTCATGAGACTGAATGTCTACAAGTCTATGGGGCCAGATGACATGCATCCCAGGGTCCTGAAGGAGCTGGCTGATGTGGATGCCGAGCTGCTCTCCATCATATTTGAAAAGTCGTGGCTGTCAGGAGAGGTCCCTGGGGACCAGAAAAAAGGTCATGTCACTCCCATTTATAAGAAAGGGAGCAAGGAAGACCCAGGGAACTACAGGCTGGTGAGTCTCACCTCTGTGCCTGCGAAGATCATGGAACAGATCCTCCTGGATGACATGTTGGAGCACATGAGGGATGAGCACGTGATCTGGGACACCAAGAGAAAGTCATGCCTTACCAATCTGGTGACCTTCTATGACGGAGTGACAGCATCAGTAGATAAAGGGAAGGCAACCAATGTCATCTACCTGGACTTGTGCAAGGCCTTTGACACAGTCCCCCACCACATCCTTCTCTCTAAATTGGAGAGATGTGGATTTGATGGATGGACCATCCAGTGGATAAGAAACTGGTTGCCTAAACGTAGACAAAGGGTGGTGGTCAATGGGTCTATGTCCAGGTGGAGGTTGGTGACAAGCAGTGTCCCCCAGGGGTCTGTCTTGGGACCGGTGCTCTTTAACATCTTTATCAATGACACTGATGATGGAATTGAGTGCACCCTCAGCAAGTTTGCAGATGACACCAAGCTGAGTGGTGTGGTTGATGCAATAGAAGGAAAGGAAGCCATCCAGAGACATCTTGACAGGCTGGAAAGGTGGGCCTGGGTGAACCTAATGAGGTTCAACACTGCCAAGTGTCAGGTGTTGCACTTGGGCCGGAAGAATCCCAGACATAGATACAGACTGGGAGAAGAGCTCCTTGAGAGTAGCCCTGCTGAGAAGGACCTGGGTGTCATGGTGGATGAGAAACTTAACATGAGCCAGCAGTGTGCTCTTGCAGCTCAGAAGGCCAGTGGTATCCTGGGCTCCATCAGGAGAGGGGTGGCAGCAGGGACAGGGAGGTGATTGTCCCTCTCTGCTCTGCCCTCGTGAGGCCCCATCTGGAGTCCTGTGTCCAGATCTGGGGCCCCCAATACAAGAAAGATGTAGAACTGTTGGAGAGGGTTCAGAGGAGGCCACGGAGATGATTAGAGGGCTGGAGCACCTCCCCTACAAAGAGAGGCTGAGGGAGCTGGGCTTGTTCAGCCTAGAGAAGAGAAAGCTGCAGGGGGAACTCATTGCAGCCTTCCAGTACCTGAAGGGAGCAGAGAAACAGGAGGGGAATCAACTTTTTGAAAGGGTAGATAATGGCAGGACAAGGGGGAATGGATTAAAGCCAAAGGAGGGAAGGTTTAAATTAGATATTAGGGGAAAGTTTTTTACAGAGAGAATAGTGAGGTGCTGGAACAGGCTGCCCAGAGAAGTGGTGGATGCCTCATCCCTGAAGGTGTTCAAGGCCAGGTTGGATGGGGCCCTGGGCAACCTTGTGTAGAACCAGGCCTGGAGGTTGGTGGCCCTGCTTGTGGCAGGGGGGTTGGAACTCTGTGATCCTTGGGGTGCCTTCCAACCCAGACCATTCTATGATTCTAAGAAGCTTTAAGAATCACAAGTTTTTCTGCAGTCGGGGAGTTTTCATCCAGCCACATGCATCTGCTTTCCAATGCGATAAACTCCAGTGTCTGCAACCTCAACTCAACCCTGATCACTTTTTAAAGTGTTTTACCTGCCGTCCTGTCATGCATCTTTTATTGCAAGAGCTCTTGTAAAACTGTTTTGAAACCTGTCTTGCAGAGTGGGATCCCCAGTTGAGTGGTTCAGGAGTTGCACTTTTTGGCAAGGTGGGGACACATGCTTACGTGCCCTCTGAAATCAATAAGGAACGGCTTCCTGTCCTCTGGAAGAGCTCCTTTGAAGCTGTTTTAGATTCCTCAGCAAGAGTAGGAGAACTGGGAGAGTTGCCTTTGAACACAAGGACAGCCCACAGCCCAACAGATCTATTTAAGGTCTATTAAGATCTAAGAGCAAGTGCAAAGTACATCTTGATCCCCCTCATCCCTAAGGGAAAAGATGAAAATCAATCACACCCCCTCCATGGAGAAATGATGGATAGCATTGAGGAGTCTGAGGGATAACTTGTGAATGTTATCTGGAGCATCTCTTGGGCTATCACAGCTGAGAACAGCCCACTGGCTTGAGCTTTAAAATTGGGTTTGGACTAGCAGCAAGGCCCCCTCAGGACCCACCGGCCCACACAGGGACACAGACATTTTTTTAGGTTCCATCTTTTATTACAGATCTCCTCAATCCTCCCTCAGCAGTTGAGTTTGCTTAAGAGTATTAAGTTTTCCTCTTACACCCTGGTGAGTTATTTGGGTGTTCACAGCATGATTACTTTTTAGCTTCTGATAGCCTCTACTACCGCTTTGCAAGGCCTTCCATGCTTTCTTACACATATCATGCTTTTTTCTGTGATAAATATCTGTTCTGGAAACCTCTGAATCCTTCCTCCAGAGCACTCCTGAGCTATTTGCACTGATGCTACACCACACGTCACCGGCCTCTTCCTCTGGTTATTGTTGGGACTCGCCATGGCTTTGTCAAGCAGGAAATATTTCAGAGTATGAAAATTGTTCCTGAACTTCAGTACACGCTTGAAGCATGTGAATTTTCCTTCTGACTACTTTCCTTAGCCACATCCTCTTGAAAAGCCAGCTAATCCTGTCTTCAGGCAAAGCAACCCCCTCCCACATCCTTTTGCAATGGGAAGCAGATCCCTGCTTGTAGATTTCTCTCTATTACCACCACTGCTCTTCTCGTTAGAGCTGTTTTCTTTAAATACTGGGAAAAAAAGCACTTGAGTTTTGGCTCACCCATCCTAACGCTCAGGTTTCCCCGAGTGTTCATTCCTGGGCAGCAAGAGCCTCTTCTGTGCAGGGCATGGCTGTCACAAGGTACCAGGCAGTCCTCAGGGATCGGCTTTCCTCGATGGAGTCATGGGGAAGGCTTTCAGAAACTGCCCAAAGATCCCATTTTCTTGAAATGGGTGAGTCCAGAGACAAGATGCTGGTGGCATCAGGCAGGAGCACATCCAAACACTCTGCCTTGCAGATATTTTGTAGATGTTGCTGAGATGAGGACATGCAACATGTTGAGCAATTCACATATTGAGGAATGTGTCCCTGGGTATTCACATGGAGCAACCCTGCCATGAAATGTGTGTATGTGATGTGTTTACAGCTTCTGCAAACCATTTTCTGAGCCACAGAAGAAATAATTTTGGGATTCTTTGCACTGAAGGCTACTTCTCCATGGAGATAATTTCACATTCCTGCTGTGCTTTGTGATCCTAGCTTTGAAATAATTCTGGTTTTCAGATGCAGGCCTGGTGTTAGTATCTGCAATACAGAGCAGGTTGATTGTCTCCTAATGGTGCCATCACCAGCTGTACAAACCTGGAGGTTGTACTCCTGGTCATGACAGCAACTGAACGCTGCCCTTTAGTGAAGGGTTTAGCTCATCCTGAGCCCGGAGGGATTAAAGGAATTAGCTGTTGTGTTGTGTTGTAAACCAGACCAACGTGTTCAATATCACACATGGTCCACACGAAGATGCAGACCAAGTCTCAAGGAGTTTCCACCCTGCAGCCCTAACTTTGCTTGGTACTAATGACTACCTGCTGTAATTTGGCCAGCTTGCCCTTCTAGGACACCAGCTTTTGTTAACAAGCCAAGTTTCCAGGTCCCTCAACCTCCAAACCCAAGCAGATCTGGACCAGCGACATCTCTGGGGCAGCAAGACAATTCCTTGTATTTGAAGCCCAGCTGTGACTCAAGCACTATGCACCCCTACCCCAAAACTTCTGCCCTTGGACAGCCAGCAGCAGAGGAGACACTGAAGGTCAGCGTCATTGGGTCATGCTGACAGCGGCTCAGATGTCAAGCCCCTTGGAAGGTGTGTTGGCTATGGACCAGGCTGGAGGACTGGCTCCAGAAAGAAACAGTGTGTGAGCAGTGCAGCCCAACACAGATGGATCCAGCTCCCATCCCCTTCCAGCTTCTTGGCATTGCTTCAATGCCCCTGTGCTTTCAATGAGCAGCCACTTCATGACTCCGGGAGCATCTACGCCAAATCTGCCAAATAAGGGGTTAACTAGCAGGACTAAAGAAATCCAGAGCTGAGCCCGGGGTTGCCAAATCTCTGCATTTGGCTAGAAATGCACAGTGCTTTTCACTAACGTCATGCCCCCATGGAAAATATCACCCAAGATCTGATACCTCAAGCCTCTCTTGTCCCTCTCTCACCTGTCTATGAGGGTTACAGGAGCTCTGAGGCCCAGAAGCAGCTGGTGAAACACAAACAGCGTGACCTAAATTGCAGAGTGTGTGATGCTGAGGCTGTGCTTGCAGATGCAGCACAGTGAGGAGGTGGGAGAAACAGCCAAATAGCCCAGACTAGAAAGCAGACCCATTGCTGATGTGGTCAGTTGTGCAACTCTGGCTGCTGTACAATTTATCCCTGTGCTGGGTGTAAATGGCCAGGTGTCC
The DNA here is from genome assembly GCA_027925045.1 of Hypotaenidia okinawae. Classification (NCBI taxonomy): domain Eukaryota; kingdom Metazoa; phylum Chordata; class Aves; order Gruiformes; family Rallidae; genus Hypotaenidia; species Hypotaenidia okinawae. Next base: position 13,354,839 of record BSDF01000003.1, on the reverse strand, counting down.
TGTGTCCATGCAGGAGCACCCAGGTCACTGATGCATGAGTGCCCTGTGAGTTCGTGCTTTTGCATCCAAAATAATTCATGCCCAAGTGCTCCATTAACTTATGCATGAGCAGCTGAACAACTTACACATGACCACAGAGGTGTTAACAAGTGCTCCAGGACTACAAAGGAGAACCTTTGTAGGCAATGAGTAGCTCCCGATGCTGACCTGAGGAGCTGGAGCAGGAGAGATGAAGTTGGTGACTTGGGAAAGCAGAACTCTGCGAACACATTTGTAATGGGCATTAGAACTCTTGTAATGATCTCAGTTCTGTCCTTCAGGGACAAGTCCTGACATTTGTAATAAGTGGAAGGGGTGAAACTTGCAATGGGTCTATGTTCAGATCACCATGGCCTTCCTGGCTAAGTGTTTTGCAGGAGTAAGGTATGAAGTTTGCAGTAAGTATTGCATGCAGGTTTTTTACAACATTGAACCCTACAGCCTGGTCTGCAGGGATAAGGGCTGAAGCCATCAAAAGTACATTTATTTGGACTTTGATAATGTTGATCCTGATAATCAAGTCCATCGTGCAAGGGGCTGAGCTTGTAAAAGTTTGGGCTGTGATGCTGATAACCCCTGGACTCTGGTTCTTGGGTGCAAGAAGTGAAATTTTAGACAACGTATGCACGTATTTCTCCTGTCTTAATCCCTCTGTCTGGCAGGCCAGGAGGAAGACTGGAGCTTGTAACTGATGTGTATTAAGATTATGATGATGTTGAGAATAGAGATGGTAATGGATTTGTGTTTGAACAGCTTTTAAGGATGAGCTTCAAGGAGAGGAACAAGTTGGGCATGAACTGCAGGGATTACTGCATTCACCCATGGGCACTAATTAGTTCACACGGGTGCACCCAAAAGGTTTGTGCACGATCAACTGGTTAGTGTATGCATGAGCTCCCAATTCATTCATGTATGAGCACCCAGTCAGTGCCTGCACAAGAACCCAGATAATCCATGCCTGGGCAACCAAAGAATACACCCATGACTGCCTGATTAATGTATGCATGAGTACCCTTTCAGTTCATGCATGAGTACGCAAATGACTCATGCATGAGCACCTGATAAGCTCATGCATGGGCACCCAATTAATTTGTGCATGAGTGCCAAATTAATTTATGCATGAACACCCAACTGGTTCATGCTACAGCACCCAAACAGTTCTGTATCCTAGACTGATGAGAAAGTTTGTGTTAACCAACAGTTAAATAAATATAGTCAAAACTCCCAAGTCAAGACTGCTGTACCTGCAACACTACTGAGCCCTGGGGATGTAGCTGCAGTGCAGCATCACATATGTCCTGTTGCTCAGCCATGGAAGTGGCGTAGATAGAGTCAGAGGCAGGTTTTGTCCTGATGCTGGAATCATTGCCTGGCTTGCTGTGTTTAAGGGTCTCCTGCAGTGAGACAGTTGTGGGCAGGATATTTGGGAACATCCTCCTCTTCATGCCTCATTTCCCCTCTAAGCAGCTACCAAGATGAGTTTGGTGGCACATCCCATGGTCTGGATGGCTTTACAAGACTGCTCAGTCCGGACTATGGTGGCAATACGAACTCCAGCTGCAGGCAAAGATGTTCTTTAGGCAACAAGCTCTAGGGGTTTTTAGGAAGCCAACTTTTAATTGCTTTGTGGTTAGCACATCGGTAAGAGATAACCTGTCATTACCCAGCTGCTCAGAAACCAGCCTCTCGGCTGATATCTGAATTTTGGCTACTGTGGTTTTTAATTCAGAGGGGCCAGAGCATCATGACCACGCCTCTGCCCCATGAGTATCATGGGGGTTGGTCAGTTCACCTGGGGCTTTCTGCATGGCACAACACAACACAGGATGCTCCACCAAGGTAGATGTTGGGTCAGATGGCCACTTTCCCTCTCTCCACAGACATGTGGAGGGTGAAACTGTTGGCTTAGGCAAACAGCAACCCACAGCTAACCATCAACATTGGCCTCTATTTACTTGTTTGGGTGTTACTGCAGATGCTGCTTATTTGGTTGTCATTTTTGTTCTGTATTGCATGACCTAGCAAACATAAATAATTGACCATGGCAGAGATGAAATGACAAATAATAACCAGGTAAGTGCAGGCATATTTGCACAAGAAAGAGGCAAAGTAGGTGGTGCAGATGCTGGAGGCATTTAATCAGTTTAGGAGCAAACTCAGCGCAAAGGCCCACTTGTTTCCTTTACTTCAGTGTAGACCTGATCTCAGGTAACTCAGGGAAACCCAGCTTAAACAGCCAAGTGCTTACAGAGCTTTGCAGGACAGATTTCAAAGCTCACCTCCAAAAACCAGCAGCACTCAAAGCAGACATGGACCCTAGAGGCTAAATCCTGCTTCAGGATTTGCCATGGATGCTCCCAGACAGGGAAAACCAGTTTGGTGTGGTTGAGCTTGTGAATATCTCCCTTTGCTGGCGTACCCAGCTCAATGTAGCTCACAGTGTGAAGAAAGGGTTCCTTGATGGGTGCCCTTTGATGGGTACTGAGCTACCCTAAGGTGTCCTCAGCTAGCCATCCCAGCCCGCCCACGGATGCAGTTCCCTTTTCCTAGCATGGTCGTTTTGGGGCTGGTGCTCCAGGGGAAGGCTCACTTACACCTTGGACCTACCTTGCAGACGATGGCTCTGACTTCAAGGGGTGCAAGGAGAATGGAGTGAAAGCTGCACTCCTCATCTGGCTTGAATGATACGTCTCATCTCATGTTTGGGAAAGGATGTGGTATTCCCCTCTCTCACATCTGCTGCCCACCTGGGATTGTTGGAAAAAACCACCTTTTTCTCTCCCCTTTTCTAACCTTTGTTGTAGGAAAAAGATTGTGACTTCAAAGCAAGAAGGGATGGGGAAGCCTAACTGGAGCAAATCTTAAAAAATAAATTAAAAAAAAGCATTTTTCTATTCCCAACGCCTAAACCAAAAGGTTTCATTGTGCTGTTTTTTAAAGTCAGACCACCTCTCTGCTGTCCCAGAGAGATGTGAGCGGGCTGAAAGGGGCAGAACCACCCTTTGCAGTGACTGCCAGGCTCCCAGGTGGAGCGTGGGGAGGCAGCGGGCGGGTGGCTCTGCTTGCAGAGCAAGCTTTGCACGAGTGCCCCGGTATCCGCTGAACACCCCTCCTATAGCTCAGGTCAGGGAGAGCTAGCAAAAACGATTTCTCTTCCCTAAGCCAGATTTGCAACTGCTCTACTCTGGGTTTGCCAAGCACCGTGGCAACGAGGGCTGGCGAGCCTTTCTCCAAACGAAAGCCCCATGGGGCCAGACGAAGCTGAGAAGGGTCCTAAATTAATAAATGCGATAGGCAAAGAAACCCGCACCAGGGCAGTGACTTTAATGGAAATAAACTGCTCGACTTTGCCCTTGAAAGTTTATGGCGTTTAAAACAATTGTAAACATGTCAGTGTACATGGATACGGTTTCTATAGCAGCACAGCAACAGTTAAGGGCTTGCTCCCAAACATACCCCAAAGGAAACTAAAAATAGTGTGTCCGTTGTATCAAAATCTGTATACATATTCGGGAAGACATACAGAAACTAGGAGTTTGAGAGCCCCCATCAGTTTTCCTCATTCCCCACCCTCCCCTACCCCCACCCCCTTCCTTTTTTTCCCTTTTCTGCAGGGGGACTGGGAGGAGGGTGCTGGATTAAGCAGCAGTTTGTGGGGAGGAACGAGCCTGATGCTGGCAGTCCCCTCCTCAATCCTTCCCAGCAGGGAGGATGCCACGTCCTCTCCTCCATGCCCTGGCATAAAGGGACCCGGACAGCCAGCTGTTGAAGAGAAATCCTCCAGTTTTCTCCTGCCTGCCCTGTCCCCATCATTGCCCGGTTGCAAGCAATGCCTGCACGCCCTTGCTGCTCTGCCACTGCCTCTGCCACAGCCTGGAAACCGGCACCAGTGCTGGTTTTTACTGGCAGCACCAAAAGGCTCAGTTACACAGCATACATCATGTACACCACGTACCCCTTCCCACAGCGTGGCAGGGTGCAGTCCTGCCCATCACTGCAGAGGGGTGGCAACTGGGTTGCAGGCTCATTGGCGCTTGGGAATAGATGGAGTTTTCTCTTGCCTTTGACACAGCATTTAAACAAGAACAGGAAGCTGGTTGCTACATGAAGCAGGACCCTGCCAAGGGGGAAAGTGACTCCTTGCTTGGCCACTGCAGCCCAGGGTCCCATGTTCCCTTCTAGGGTGGCTTTTGCCAACCAGTGTGGTCACCAGCTGCATCTGCTCTGCAACTCAAGGTCTCCTTTGAAGCAAAGGGAACTGCGTTCATGTGGTTTTGCAGCAGGAAAAAGGCGGTGTATGGGAAGGAGGGTGTGTGCTCCCCAAGAGGAGCCACTCCTGTGGCTACAAGGGAGGGTCTTGCAGTGACAACATCCTTCTCGATAAGAGTGAAAAAGTCCATTGTGTTCCTAAGAGGCTGTGTGCTGCATGTCACAGCAAAAAACAAGATGCACAACACAGAAGCTGGACAAAATATACAGCAAATACAATACGTCAGAGCCAGCACCAAGAAATTTAACTTGATGCAAAGCGAGATTTCCAAGGGAGAGATAAGCGCTCAAGGCCTGCCATAGACCACCTCTTCCCCAAAGAACAGTTACATTGCCTTTTTTCCACCCACTTTGGCAGTCAAGAAAACACCAACTCTAAAGGTCAAATGAAGTGCAGGAATACTTCAATCCTTCATAGTGGAATCGCCTCACTTCTTCCTTAATTTCTTTTTTTTTTTTAAAGCATCAGTCATCTCATAGAAAAGTACAAAGATGCAATGAGAGTTGAGTGTTCTACAACCCCACAGCAGTTTGTAAATGCAGCATCCCACCAGGCATTCATGACAGCTGGAAGCACAAAAAGCATTCATTATTCACGCCCAATATCTTGACCAGCTCTACTCACATTGATGATCCCACACTCACAACACAAAACCCTTATGCTTTTTATTTATTCTTAATTATAAACAGATGCCTTCCTATGTTTTAAAACAAGCGTTGCACACCATAGCAGCTAATGACTGGCTGGTCCCTGCTAATAAAATCTGCACAAGTGGATTTATTGTGGGCATTAGTTTGCAAAATATTACCTTCATAAAAAAACATTGCAGTGAAAGGCTTCTGGACTGTGGTCAGTATTGGGGGAAATTGCTTCCTATCAGGCTGGGATCATCATCCTTTTCGGCTTTTCAGGGATTATCACTGAGATCCCTCAGATGGAAGTGACAAACTTAACATTGCTGCTGCAACTTTAACTACAAAGCAACAGTACCTCACCTTTCTGTCTTTTTTTTTTCTTTTCGAGAGTTCAAATTCCTCTGCTTTGGCAAGTGAAATCACTGAAAGTTTCGTTTCTGTGTTCCCCCAACCAGTAAAATGGGAATTGCAAACTGAAAGCAGTACATTAAACCATAAGGAAGGCAAAACAGAACAACTGCATCACAGCACCAAATTTCTTTCATGATCTGCCTGGGATTTTGTGATTTTTTGACATTTCACCCTGGTTTAAGGTGAGTTAAGGACCTGGGAAGCAAGGCGTGACTGCAGCAGAACCTCGACAGCTCTCACAGGCTTAAGACAGGGTCCAGCTCTGCTCTCTGGCTCTGCAACCCTGTGCTTTGAGTAGCAGCTGTGGCACCACATGCCTTTCTGCTGTTTGCTTTGCCCCTCTACCTTTTGCATTGCCCTTCCAGCCATCACATCCCCTGCTTTTAGGATGCAACTACCCCAATGTGACCTGAATTTCTGTTTGGGGAGAACAGGTGCTAGTGCAAAAACACACTTTGTCTGAAGCCTGGTTATGGCATCAGCTACACATTTACACCTATATCACTACACATTTATGTGTGTAGTAATGACAACATCCCCAAGCCAGTTGGAAAGACAGTTTCATGGACTGACCTTCTCAGCTTCACCCAGCCCTCACTGCACATCACCTCCTCTCCCTACTTCCTCTTGGTCATTCCCTCCAGCGCCAAAGAGAAAAAGCTCACCCCACCCCAAGACATCCAGAAAGGTCGTGCCCATGCTTGGCCAGGGTTAAACTGCAGTTTTGGCTTTGGTCTTGCATTCCCAGCCACCTCCATGCAGGCTATGCCAGAGGAGAGCCCAGACACACTGTCTCCCAGCTGATTTTACTCATGAGTTATTTAAAGCAGACATAGATAGCTCTGAAGTCGAGGCAGCTGAGCGCAGCCGCCAGTGGCTAATGAAGGTGAATGTCAGGAGTCATCATCGAAGTGATTAGTATAATTAAACTGAACTGTGAAATGCCAGCATGAGCAGCAGAGAAGACCCTCTGATGGGAGGTTTGCTTTGCTGGATTGAAAACTAGGTCCTTCTTTTGAGTTTCCTGATCCGCTACCTATGCATGGGCTGGTTTTTCTTTGCATCAGCTCTCTTGTCCTAATGCAGTAAGTGAGTGCTGCCTGCACCTTGGCAGCTGCTTGTGGACAAGCTGCTTTGTTTGGGGTTTTTTTTTTTGGTGGTCTCAGTTCCCAGAGCTCTAAAACGTGGATGAAAATATTTAGCTGCCTACCTGACGAGGCTGATGTGCAGATTAATTAATATTTCTCAAGTGCCTTGAAAATTGCCAAGTATTATTGCTACATAACAACTGTTGCTACGTAGGGAAAAATTCTTGCTGCGGGATTCAGGCGTGGACACTGCACCTCTATTTCCTGGCCTCATGGAGGTCAAAGCCTGGCTTTGCTAGCAGCACATCAGCCAAAAAGATCCTTTTGGCCTCTCTGATTGTGCTCCTTCTGCAGCTTTCTGTATTCCCTTTGGTACATCAGGTGGCACAGGACCATGCTTTTAAAGGCATCTGCACGTCCCATCCTGAAGGAACCCAAGCAGGGCCTGGGCGGCAGCTGGTCTCGACCTGGCTGGCCCGTAGAGGAGCACAGCTCACTCGTGCTGGGATTTGCCAGGCTGCTGACATTGGGCAGCCCTGGAGCGAGCCCATCTTCCCCAGGCAATTAGCCATACCCAGAAACAGTGTCTACACCCAGCCCCAAAAACTGCTTGGCTCCTGCCATGGAGGCAGTGAAGCAAGGGTGGACCTGCCGAGCTCTGCAGGCTGTGATACCACACCTTAGTATCTGAGTGACTCATGAGGCACTCAGCAAGCTGACGGTTTCATTCCTCTTCCCCTTTCCGCCCAACTGGGGTATGAGGTTGTTTTAAAATCCCATTTTCCTGCTGGGAAATCCTTGTTTCCCATGGCTGTGAGCCTCAGCTTGGTAGGGCATTGTGTTGGTTGCTCCTGCTGAGAAGCATTGGTATCGCTGGCACAAAGGAAGCTCGTGAGCTTGGGTTACACTAGTGACTCTCAGACAGTCATCAAGCCTCAGAGATAACATACATATTAATAAATTAAGTGTGTCCCAGGTGGTTTTCTGGTCCTGAGGTCAGCTGGCAACATAATACCACTGTCAAAGTCTCCTGCAGCCCCAGACAAGGTGGCCCTGTCTAAATTAACCTCTCTGAGTAGTTCCCAGCTCACATGATTTTCTAACCATGCCTGAGCAATGCCTGACTTCATTGGCCTGGGTCAAAAAGACGCTGAGGCCCTGGCATGGGTTATTTTGTTGTTGCAGACACAACCAATGTGTTTTAGGGGCCATTTAGCGGCCATTCTGTGATGGAATCCCATCAAAGACCACCAGTGGTGGGTAGAGGAACCTTCCTCAGCATCAGGTGGGAACTGATAGAGTTGACAGAGCCCAGGCTGGTGGGCAGACAGGGCTGAGCATTTGCTGGGAAGGTAGGATGCTGGCTCCTGTTAGTGAGTCTGTGCTTTCACAGCTCTGATTCATTCTGGGTTGCAGCAAGCTGCTATAACCCAAGCCTGCAAACACCATCCTGAGACACGGTGTTCTTCATTGTCTGGATAAGATTCAGAGCAAGGCTTTTTCCTCGTCAGTATCACAGCAATTTACTTCAGGTGAGCCCAAGTAAAGCTGAGGGGTTGCAGCAAGGGAGTTTTCTCAGGTGAAAGGATACAACCACGTCAAATGAAGTTCAGTAACGGTAAATGCAAATTAAAGTGCAAGAGCAGGAAATGTTTTGATCTTTTAGATTAAAGCAACAGTATTTGGTATCAACTGCATCAGTCCAGGAATGAAACATGTTGACTCAGAATCCAGCAGTGCCCCTAAAAGGAACCCCAAACCAGTGGTAGGATCCAGAAGCAGACCCCAAGGAAGGGGCAAACACAACAGGCACTGACTGACCTACAGAAGAAAGGACAAGAGCTGCTGCTGGCCCTGTCCCACAGGACCCTTCAGACAAGCAGAGAAAATGAGGGATTGGAAAGTGTTTAGGAGAAAAACTCATTGCCCAGGGCCTTTGTAACTGGTAAGAGCTTTTCATTTCTTTTCCCAAACACATTACCCACATCTCTGGTGGTGTTTGAGCCTCTGTTTGAGTAATGCTGGAGATAACCAGAGGAGACCTAGTGGATCCTGTCCCAGCTGAGCCACTGACAGTCTTGCTGTAGGCATCTCACCACCCTCAAAATGGGTGGAAGGGTTGAAGGTGGCAAAGCCAAACTCGTCCCGGTGGGACTATAATCAGGTCCTGGTTGCAAACCCTGCTTGAGCAATGATTAAACAAACCTTGTTTTGACAGAGACCATGGTGGCCTCCTTCCCTTTAGCTTCTTCCTTGGACTGCAAGCCTTCAGTCAGCCAGAAGACACCATGTTAATCATATATTTTGAGTGGGAAAGCCAAGGAAAGAGTACTTTGTTACCACGCAGCCAGCTCATGTGGCTTAAATCATAGCTGCAACAGGCTTTCTGGTGTTTGAGTTCCCAGGCAGAAAGCACAAGATTTTTTCCATAACATGTGGAGAGGGGGGAAGGAATTAAAAAAGAAAGGGCTGTGGCTGCCTCTATTGAATGCAAACAAAAATATAGAGATGTGTGGTTTTGTGTGTTTTCATAGGATTCAAGGACTGAAAAACTGCTTTGTTGCTTCCACTAACCTGGGGTTAGACAGCACGGACTTGGACCTGATGTGAACCAGTGCCTAAGCAGTAAATTGGCAAGGGAAGCAGTGGGGCGGTGATATACATTGGCCAGAGATCTGTCCCCGTGGTGCCACAGGTCTGCTGTGTGCAGTGGGTGCTGCTGCTCTCCAAGGAGGGAACACGAGGGGAGGCGGAATCATCTGGATGGAAGATGGGTGCTGTAGGTGTCACCACAGCTTGCCAGTCCTTTTAAAATATGTCTTAGGTACCATTTCAGCACATCCATCATTCAGGCTCCTGTGCTGACAATATTCTGAGCCAAACCACTTCATTGTTCTCTGCCTCAGTTTCCTTATGTGTAAAAGGGGATGTGGACATCACCAACAAAGTGGACCCATCTCATGGGCACTGGGAGCATGCACAAGCTGATGTTTGTGTACTGATCTTCTTACTACATCAACCTCCAGACTGATACACCAGCTCTAACGAGCAACACGTGGTGTTTTCATTACGCCTAATTATATCTTTAAATATGCCTCACTAAAGTAACACCTGTCTCCTCCATTTTGCTGTCTGTGTCGTGGGTTGGGTGAGGGGGAGATGCTACCACGTCCTCCTCTCTGAGAAAATGCATGGGGCTGGTGTCCTTCCAGCTGACAGCTTAGGAGATCACGCTTTAGAGAAGAACAAAAGAAAATAGATGGGGGAAAATAAAAGATAATTGAAAAATAAAAATTAAAACAAGGCTCATTTTGGGAGTGGGTGTCTGGAAAAGCTGAGATCTCTGTTTGCATGGGAGGACTGCTGGGAGGCTGAGCAGCAGCTGAGCACCTTGTCCCATCTAAGCCACCCATGAGATGCTCCTGAGGTACTGCTGTTGGAAGGCTGACGGTGCCTGGCAAGGTGCAGTTGGTGGGGAGTTCAACATAAACCCTGGACCAACTTTCCCTCTAGACCCACGTGCAAGGAAAAACAATGAGAAACCACAGCAGAGCCCACAGGATGTAATCCCACCCTCAGCAGAGGGACAGAGGGAAGCTTCCTGTGCTGCTTTACCTCCTCTTTCTCAGTTGTCTTCAAAGGGAGGTGCTCTGGAAGGACTGCAGGTTTTGCCTGTCATCTTTCATTAATGTACATCAGCAGGGCTGATACAGTGTCCTTTCAGGGAGATGACTGCGATGCAACAGCCAGCAGCATCCTCACTGAACACCGTTCTGGTACAACAGCTCCATCCCTCCCTCCTCTCTACTGTTATGAAGTGCCCCTTGATCTTACATCTCTGCAAATACGCTTTGAGAGGGTAGATGTTTGCTTATTAACTTAAAGCAAATTACATTTCTAAGAACTGGTGGAAGAACATAATTTAATCGCTGCACACGATTGGCCTGATTGATTGAGAATGATTGCACAGCCACCCTGTTACTCTGCCTAAGCACGGCACAGGTGCAAGTACACGTTCCCTCTGCCAGGACTGGAACAGGAGGGACCTGCTGCCAGGCATGGAGTGGTTCATTTTTTCTACCATCATGATCTGATGTTGTGTTTTTACCGGACCAAAGGCTGAGTCTGTAACAACCAGAGGAATTAGCATACTCTTTTTGAAGCACACAAAATCTGATGATGGAGGCAATGGCCGTGCTCTAGGTTATAGCATCATGTCTTCTGTCGACATGCTCCAACCTCCTGTCAGCCACACTAAATATTAATTTCTTTAACCCTTCAAAGAAGGAACTCTGCATTGACTTGTAATCTCAAATATTTTCACGTGACTGAAGTCTGACTAATGACTTAATCACAGCTTGTGGCACTGAGCTGCAGTGATTACTCATGCAGACACACACACACACACACACGCCCATCGTGGCACCAGCAGCCATCCAGCACCCTGCCACCACACTCAGTCCCAGCAGCCAGTCCCGGGTGAAGTTTCTTAGGGTATAGGCTTGAACTGCTCCAAATCTTTGGGCTGGGTGTGAAAGGTGAGGCTAATCTCCATTTCTCACCCTGGGGTGACAGCTGGCTTAGAGAGGTGTGAGGACATCCCCTGGGTACACAGATTCACCCCCAGGAATGACGGGGAGGCCTCTTGGAGGTTTTGGGAAGGACTCCAGCAGGTTGAACTTCGCAGCCTAGGTCTAGAAGACGATCTGTCCAAGGCCAGGAGATGCACTGGCGCTGGGGGAGGTGGGAAGGCTTGTTGGACCAGACACACACTTTTGGGAACACAGGATGTTTAGCAGCATGGCCATAAGGCCAGCCAAGCCACCCTGTCTCGGGGTCATTTTATTTAATACTGTAGACAGGAACAGTGCAGTATGGATGGGCTGTTGCTGCTGGGGTCACCCACAGTTTAGAGGAGCACAGAAACCTGGCCAAGATCCTTCAGTGTTTCTTTGTCATTGCAGAGAGATCACAGGACCATACATGCTCTGATAGGAACATTAGAGGGGACCATGTGTCATTTTAATTTGCATCTGACTCAGAAAGCCTGTGCAACACAAGCAATGGAACAGTATGTGGCTGTCAGAAAACAGAAAATAGTTGTTTAAATATCAAAGATGATTTCAGAACTCCACTTTGCTATGTGGCAGCTCCAAGTTTAAATGCCAGGAGGGAAAAAAGTGGTCTGAAACGTGATGGATCAGCAGAGATGATGCTCAACCTACCTTCCCTCTCTTTTCCAACCAATTATCCACGGTGCTGGATCATTTCAGGCCAGCTTGGCTCCCTGAAAAAGACAAAATCCTTTATGTTTCAGCTCCCTGCTGTCTCACCACAGGGTGGTACAACCTTACAGGACATGGGAACATGGTGGGATCACAGGGAAAACCAGCCCTCGGGCTTGCTGCCGGCAGGTAGCTGAGTTCCGAAGTCCAGTCTTCCGCACCAGCTTGTCACAGAGGACTGTGAGCCTCCTGTGGCAGTTGCTCTTTTTCCATAGCAAGGGACGTGTTAAGTGTAAGTAAATACCAAAAGCAGACACCAGACTTAGCTGTTTCCTCTTTTTTCTTCTTTTTTTAAGTGGGGAAAGAAAAACTTTCTGAAAATTATTTCCCCTAGAAGAGGAATGCTTCATAACGCTGATTTGTCTCTCAAGGTTCCTCTGAACTCTACTGGAGAAAGAAATGAACTCTGAGGCAGGATGGAGAGCCGAAAGAGAACTGCAAGCGGGGCTGAGCCAGCGGGTTGCGCGAAGGGTAAACGCTTGTGTGGGTTTAAGAAGGGATCAGACCAGTTTGTGAAACAGAAGTCCACCAAAAGCTATTCATCATGAAGGTGCTAATTTAGAGTTAAGTAAAAGAGGATCAGTGAAGGGGCTCAAGCCTTGGTCCTGCTGTGGATGCTGCTGTGGATGCCCGGGACAGGGCAGGTTCAGCTCTGGCATCACTGGTGCCTGGGTAGCAGGGACAAGACTGCAGCAGGGATGCTGGGATACTGGAAATCCCTTGTTGATGCCTTGGCTGCTGCAGAAGGGTGGCATGGCTAGGCAAAGTCAGGAAAGAGCCTCCCAAGGGTCAAAGTGACAAACCCATCAGCTACTACAGGAAAGCACAGGGAGTCAGAGCAGCCTGGAGCAGCTCTTGGAAACCCAAAAGGGCCCCATTCAATAAAACAAAGGGACAATTTCCTGTGTCAGGTTCACCTTGCCCATTGCTATAGGCAAGGCGAACCCCCACTCCATACCACAAATGTCAAGCTCATCTTCACCCTCTCCTCACAGGCTTTCTTTAGCATCCTCCACAGGTGCTTCTGTCAGCTGTACCTAATTCCTATATGGCTTAGTAAAGTGAGCACGGGACGGAAGCATAAGGTCTCCTGAACCCTAGCCCCAGTACGCCCCAGGCATAATATTCACCTGCCCGTGCCTCAGTTTCCCCTAGTAAATTGGATAATAATGAGACCTATTAATACTGTCTTGTTACATCACATGTGTGGCAAGTGATTCATTACACGCAATGCACCCAGCAGCATACAGGTGTCAGGCAGCACTGAGCTCATCCTGGTGTGATGCCTCTTCCATGATCATGGTGGCTTTCTGCCTATCTCTCACCTTCTTCCCCATCTCCTGTCCCCCTACTTTTGCTCCCTCTCCTGGGGATGGAAGTGCCTGGTCCCTAGGAGGAGAGACGTGGCGTCTTCCCAGATGTGACTCAGCAGGCTTTTGGTGCTGAGGCTCATGCCAGGAGCTTCTCCACCCACACCCCTGGGCTGCCATCACCCTCCACCCATATCCCACGTGCCCGTACACGTGCTCCTTACTCCCTTGTGACCAGGTCCCGTGGGAAGTGACATCAGCAGATATAGGGAGATGTGGGGTACTCTCCTGCTTGAGGACAAGTGTATGGCTTGCCCCGTAGCAAAGGATTAGGGGATGCTGGTATCTGTAGCTCAGCAAAGCGGGGATTAAAGGTTGCCTCGATCAGAGGGCTATAAATACCTAGGTTGGAAATAAAGCAGAGATAATAGGCCACTGAGCGCAGAGAACAAAGTTACAGCAAATCCAAAGGTAAACCAATAAACGTTCAGCAGGGAGCTCACTTTTAGCACTGGGCTTTGTTTGCAGCAGTCACCAAACGGGGTGGATTTACCATCAGGGCTGGTTTTATCTCAGGTGTTGAAGCTTCTTTGAGAGAGGCAGAAGCTGGTTTTGGGATGTCCCGGGTTATGTGCCAGGGGTCATAAGGGATGATCACTATGACCCTTTCGTTTTTATAATCTGGGAACTGCAGGTTATATCTCTTAATCTCTCTTTAAAAATCCCAGGGCCAGTCAAACTCAGGTTAATGACTAGTAGAGCTGTGCTGACATAGCCCAGCATCACTCATTATTTCTAACCCTTGTTAATTCTTCAGCAGCTCTCAAGTGTGATAGCAGTGACGGCATCTTGGTGTGATGGCAGTGATGGAATCTTCATTTGCTTGTGTGTCATGCTGGGGCAGGACCATGTTGTTTTCCGAGTGATGTGGTTGAAAAAGTTCTGGTTCTCCTTAAAAATGTGTTTGTTTCTTTCTATATACAAGAAAATAAAAATAAAATTAGCTTGAGGGCCACATCCAGACTGTGATTTCCCTTAAGTCATAGGTAACATATGACAAAATCAGTTAGTGTAGTCTTTCTTTCCATTGCTAGAAGGAGCTTTCAACTGAAATAGTATTTCAAGGTAGTTTTTCATGACCATATTTTGTCCAAGCAAACACTTCTGGAGAACTAGTATAACAGTAGCTGCAGCACTGCCAGAGCAGCCTGTGATATAGAGTGATCTTTCTTTCTTGCTTGAAATACATTTTTATATACTTATTTAAGTACCTGCGCACACATGGCAAGACATACCTGGACAGGATCAGCACAGCACACCACATGTTATGAAATGAGGCTAAAATTCCACAACACAGCACTGGGTGTGAGCCCGAGTGGGATCTGGCTTTCACACCGGGCAGCAGCTGCTCTGTTCAGGTCATAGGCAGTTCTGTGCCCGGGTAACAACTTTTGAGCATCACCCCTGAGTGCTAGTGAGTGGGTTTCTAATTCCACTGTCTTTTATATTGCTACTAAAAACTAGGGAGGCTCTGTTTTGCAGGGATGTAGAGGGTTGCTTCTGCAGAAATGTTCCTGTAGCAAATTTTTTGAAGCATTTTGTCGTATCTGTAAGGGATCTGTCAGCTGAAACATCCTTACTTCAAGTTCTCCAAGCAAGGCAAGACTCCTAAGCTTTAAAAGCATGTGTGACTGCGGTTGCTGGTGCTGGATACAAGCCAGCGCGAATTGCTGCCCCGCCATCTATCCCCAGTATGTCACCCCAGCACTGGACAGTGAGCACCCAAGAAGAGTACCAAGATTCATAGATGAGCACAGATGTTTGGACAGACAACTTTTACAGGGGGAGGGAAAGTGCTGGCAGTGTCCCTGTCCCAGGGGCATGCTGCAGCCCCAGTCCACTGCCCCAGCAGGACCTGGGTCCCAGCACGGCCGAGCCACACTTGGGGGATGGAGGCCTTGCTTGAGCTGGGCTCGTGGCAGGAGCCTCGCCATGAATGGTGGCACCCCACTGTAGAAGTGGTGTGTGCATACATATGTGCACGTCTTACATATGCACCCCTGCATATTGACATGCAAGTGTGTATCTGTATGGACACTGACACGTATGTGCATATAACTGTGCGCATACACACGCATGTACACACATGTGCACGCACAATGGGAACCGATACAGATCTGCACACATACAGGCGTGTGCATGTACACACCGCACCCCCGGCACGCAACAGACACGGCCGGGCTGCCCACGGCTGGGGTGAGGCGGCGGCACTACAAGTCCCGTCATGCCGCGGGGCGGGGCTACGTAACGCACGACGCCCCGCCCTCGCCGGTGGGGTGCGCGAGCGCGCGGTGGCCGGCGACCCAGAGGGCGGGCGGCGCGGTGAGGCGAGGCGAGGTGCGTCTCGGTGAGAGGGTGGTGGAGCCCGTGCCCATCGGGTCGTTCTCTCTGGCTGCTTCTTGGTAGTTCCCGCTACCGCTGCTGTTTTCTGGCTCGTCGCTTCGCAGTGCCGATCCGCTGGAGCTCGTAGGGGGCGGGGGAGTAAGCGTTGCGGAGGTTCCTTCCCCTCTCACCCAGCCGGGGCTGTCCCCGTCGTGCGGCTCTGAGGAGACGGGGGCGAAGGCTGTGGCTGCCCCTTCCCTTCCTCCCCGCTGCTCTCGGTCTCTCCCCGCCGCCTCGAGAAATTGCCGCCGTGGGGTGCCTCTTCCGTCTGCATCCTTTCTCCCTGGGGTGAGTATCGCGCCTGTCGCGACAGAGCTCCATCCGCGCGCCCTGTATCGTGAGAGAGAAGGCGAGCTGGGGGCCTGCCCGGGGGCTGCCCGCTTCCTCGGGCTGCTTCCTCTCCTTTCCCCCTCTTCCCCCGCCGCCCTGCGCGCTTTGTGCTGCGCCTCCGCAGGGCTGCCTTTTTGTTGGTGCTTTTAAAATAATTTTTTATTGTTTTTTTTTTTCTCTCTCTCTCTGGGGGTTTGAGGAGTTTGTTATTTTTTATTTCCCTTTTGTTAATTTTTCTTGTTGTGGGGTTTTTCTTTTTACCTTCCCACCCGGAGTTGGCCGAGCCCCTCTCCGGGGCTGGATGTGCTGGGGAAGCTCTTTGTCATGGAGCGGCTGCCGAGCCGCCTGCCCTGGCGAAAAACAGCACTTCGAAAAAAAAAAAGAAATAGAGGGGGAAACCACCCCCAACCCCCACCAAAACACTTTGACATGTGGACTCCGAGGTTTGGTTGGATTCGTGACGGGGGGAAGGGGTTGGCGATGGTCTTGTTATTTTTATTTTCCGGGAGGAAAGCGTCCCCCTGAAGTCCGGGCTCCATTTATCGCAGCCCCCTGTGCGGAGCGTTGAATGGGAGCAGCACGCAGGCGGGGGGAAACAAAACAAAGGGGAATACTGTTTAGCTGTTGTTAACCTGCAAGATCTTGGTGGGAAAGCTTGTGTCTCTTCTTTCCCTCTTACCTTCCCTCTAGCCCTTCCAAATTTGATGGTGTTTTACTCTGGAAAAATCCAGATAGTCGGTGGATAAGTGGTGTCTTTTTAACGTTAAGCTTCTTGGGGGAATTACAAGGTTTCTCTCTCGTACCCTCAACCTTGGCTCTTTTGTGAGCAGCCTGTGACCCAGCACAACTTTCGTCGGGCTTTTCTTTTCACTTTTTTCTTTTTTTCCTTCTCCACGTAGTTAAATAATGCGGTTTCAGGAAGAGCTAATAGCAGGGGGACATTTCTGCATGGAGAGGGTTTTTTAAAGGGAGGGAAGAGGAGGAGCAGTTCTGTTCTCAGCTGAATAATTTTGGCCTCTTAAATGGGATTTTTTTTTTTTAAAGCAATTATTACGTTTGTATACTGAAAGCTCGTCCGTCCCCCCCTTTGTTTCTGTTTTAACTGCTCCCTCAAAACCTGCGGCCACTTCACCACTGCAAAATGCAGCTTCTAGAATACATGCAAGAAAAAAGCAGTCTAGCTGTAATGCTTGTGTTTCTGGCCAACCGTTTGTTTTTTTGCTGGAACACTTCTGCCTTGAAAACACGCTAATCGGCAAGTGAAATCACAAAGCGTTTCAGCTAGGCAGAGCTGGTGGTTCTGCATCCGAAGGATGATGGATTATTATTTTTTTTCCCATTTTCAGTGTGCGTGGGGGGACGGGGGAAGAGCTGGGGGGGGAAAGGCTATTTCCGGTTTCTGCTCAACGGCTTTTAATTATTTATTTATTTATTTATTTTAACAAAGAGGCAGCCGGGTGACCTGTTGATGATAAGTCTTCTGTTGTTTTTTAACGCCGAAAGGCGCTGCTAGGTTAGTGGAGATGAAAGTTTCAGCCGAACAGGCCGCGTGTGTTGTCCTGTGGCCCGTGTGGCTTTGTCATGTTTAAGGCTGATGATCTTGGAGTGAGTAATGTAGTGCCAAAGTTCAGGCGCCTGCATGGGACCCTTCCCCCTCTCCTAACATCCCCCCCCCCGCCTCACCTCCTCTTCAGAAAAAAGCAAGTAATCGTAGTTTGAAAATTAGACCCTTTTAGCGCTGCGTAAGACAAGTGCCTTAACTCCTTTTGAAGTCACATGAATGGCCAGGCAGGAAGCTTTAGGAATGTGTTTGAGTCGTATATAGGCACCTACCGAGTACCTTAAGCTTTAACATCTCCTGTTTCAAATGAATTCAACTTGTAGGAGTGCCTCTGTTATGCTGAGTACAGTCTTGTGAAGTGTGCCTAATGAATGTTTCCGTTGTTACTAAACAGTGAAATGTTATTTCCTAATACAGCCGGTCACTGTGCTAGTGTACGTCTGGGAAATTAAATTTTTGAGTAACTAGTAATATTTCAGCTAAAGCAGAACTTGAGTAAGTAGAAGTATAAAGTCTGCCACAACTGTTTGTCTTTTGGTGTCAATACTGGTTTCTATTAGGAAGCTAGGCATGGAAAAGTGGGGTCCTTTCACTTCAGGATATATAGCTAGCAACTCTGCATTTGTAGATGCATAATAGAGCATCATCTGCTTGGATCTAGTGGCATTTAAAACTCTTATTCATTTCGAAGGATTTAATTACAAATATATTTTGATATAAAATGGCTCTCAGACAGAAGCTCTGGAATACAGGAAAGCAGAAAACCCAAAGCTGTTTGTAGATGCTAATCCATGGCCTGAGCCAAAAAAAGAAAGAATGAGGATGTTTCATGAGAAATCGAAGTCACCTTTAAGTGCATACTTATCAGTGAAATCACATGGTTGATTAGGAATTCCTGCAGGATGCCGATAATTGGAGGTACTTGTTGCTAGCTGGTCACTACGCACCTTGCTGAGTAGATTGTAAAAGTTTTGACTGTAGGTGGCATCAAGAGGAAAATGTCCAGCTCTTTTTGCTTTGCAGACATGTGCTCCTTAATCTCCAGATTCACGGGCCTGCTGACAAACTGTCAAAGGAAGTGACAGCAAAGAGATGGTGTAGGAAGTAGGTCGAGCACTGCAAAATACTGCTGAGAGTGTTTCGGTGGAAAAAAAGTTAATGTGTTTCCATCTGAGCTAGTTCTTTTTTCCTTTCAATCTACTAGTTAACATGATGCACCAGTAAATCTCACGCTCCTGCTGTAGTACCCCACTTCTACTGAAATTAATACTGCATCCCCAGTCAGGCCCAGTTAGTCCACCTGAACTGAAAGATTCACGGAGAAGGTAAAATAACACTTTAGTTCTGATCCCATGAGATGCAAATAGTGTTTGTTGGGCAAAACTGAAGTGGCTTTCTGTCTTCAGGAGGCTGCAGGCAGCTTTTGGGATGGATTTCCCTCTCCCTGTGCTGCTGTAGGCTCTTCAGTGGGCTGCTGGGGGTAGACTGGACAATAGGGTAGCATTGTGGTGTTCTTTGTGGCCTTAATGTTTTGCAGTGGATGTGGCAATTGATAGTCACAAACGATTGTAAGTGTTTCTTATTTAAAACGTTTGAATTGATGTATCCAAAAACTTGCCTTTGAAGTTAAAAAAGAAAAACAAAGTTCTTTGGCATGCTAGGAATCATTCTTAAACTATGAAAAAGCAAGCTCTACCCTAGTGCTACTTTCTCCTAGAAGCAATAAAAATAGTGACGACAACTTCATTTGCAGAAAAATTACAGCCTTGCACAGGGAATATGTTCTTTCCTGAGTGTGATGTATTTACATTGATGTGAAAAGGAGATCTTGCTTGAAGTAAGAAGAGGTTCTTTGTGGGAGTAAGTGCATGACTTGTGGGCTACCTAGGTGATTGCTGTGCCATAGACTACTTTTGCTGACCTGTGCCATGTGATTTGGCGCATGAAATGTTGTGCGTTGCTCAAAATGACCTTTCTGGAATAACCCTGTAGTCATGAATGGGTATAAAATAGTTGCCTGGAAACTACAGGCTCTACAGGAAAAGTCTGTTGTCCTCTGCTGGCGCCTTGTGTTCAGAGTAGATGGACATCAATACTGCTCTTGCTCCAGCAGTGTCTCCTGGTTGGCATACTGGGTGTCAATGCTGTGAAGGTGCTGTTTTAGGATGTGGGCTCAGGGGTGAACTTGATCAGCAGCAGCTTTGATTCAGGCTGAACGCAGTGCCTGCGTTGAAGTGTTTGTTTAAAAGATTGATGGTAACGTCTGGTCTCGGCCATGCAGGAGTACAATTCGGTTCATGAATTGGTAATAAAAGTTAATCTGCTGACCTTGTTTCTTAATCCATGCTGCTAAATTAAATCATAGTGTCTTGACTGCCACCCATGGATACATACTTTTATAAATGCTGAAATTTGGGCTCATATCTCATGTACTCAAGAGCAGAATGGATATTGAACCTTGCAGTGCATTTCTGGCTGCAGTTTCAGGATCAGGAGTGTCCTGTAATTTCACCCTTTTAACTGAAGTTATATGTCAGTTGTCAGAATAGGAGCAGTCAAAACCTCTTAGTCTGGTCAATAATTATATTCACGTTGGGAAGGGGATTCATTCAATTCACACTCACACTACAGCACTTTCCTTATATATCATAGATATATAGACTCGATATATGTGATATTATGCTGGCTCAAAATGCTCTTGATCTCCTTTGATGGTTACACAGCTATGTCAGCCAGATGTTTTTCTGTGCCGACCCTGTTTGTAGCAGATTAATTGCATAAATGTGGTTTTAGAAGGGACAAAAGAGTTCCTTTTGGAAGAAGTTTTCTTAATAGTATAGGGATACTTATGCTGGAGTGCTGGTCTGACTCTGTTAGGGTGGGTATGCATGTGTTGGGGGAGCAATTGCACCATCTAATTGATAGAAGTTAATCAAAGTCCCAGATGTAGGAAAGCTTTTGCTGATAGAGCGCTTTTGTCAGCCTGTTAGTTTACATATTCTGTGTTCAGGGAGATAAGCATGGTGATTTTTGGCAAAAAGCTTTTGTTCGCTAAAAGCCACATTTCCATTTGGGGGTCTGTAGTGTTTCCTACATTGGCTGAGGCTTTGCTTTGTAGACAAGTAGTGCAGCACAGAAATGAATAGCAAGGAAGGTAGGAAGAAGCTGATGTTAATGAAATAGACTTAAAGCAGAGGGAATTACAGAATGTATTTTTTATTATTGTTAGGATAGTGGGTGATATGGGTAGCCAATACAGAATGTAGTGTTGTGGACTGATTGTGGTGTTGATTGAATGGGATATATCAAAAAAAGGTTTTGTAGATTTTTTTTTTTGTAAGATAGGGAATTGGAGCAAGTTGGTTGAGTAAGGTTCTTCAGGGGATAGTTTATTAGAGCTAGGACTTGAAAAGATGGGGAAAAAAACCCAAACCCCCAAAAACTGATAAACCAGAAAACCCTACCAAGCCAAAATTGTCTTTAAGTAGACCACCATCAATGGATTTTTGCTTCCACTGCCAATTGATTCATCTGCCTGGGTATACTTAGCTGCTTGTATTTCAAATATGCAGTGCTTCTGCAACTATACAACACTTTGGGCTTCAGTTCAGAAACTAAAAATACTCTTTCCTGAGCTGGGATACCCATGTTCCTTGCTTTGTGGGCCAGTTCGGTGTTGTGGTTTAACCCCAGCCAGCCATGAAGCACCACACAGCTGCTTGCTCACTCCCCCCGCAATGGGGGAGAGGATCAAAAAAAGTACAAGTGAGAACTCATGGCTTGAGATGAAGGCAGGTTAATAAGTAAAGCAAAAGCTGCACACGCAAGCAAAGCAAAATGAGGAATTCATTCCCCACTTCCCATGGGCAGGCAGGTGTTCAGCCATCCACAGGGCAGCAGAGCTCCATCATGCATAATGATTACTTGAGGAGACAGATAAAATTACTCTGAATGTCCCCCTCTTACTCCTCCTTCCCCCAGCTTTATTATATGCTGAGCATGACATCATAGAGTGTGGGATATCCCTTTGGTCAGTTGGGGTCAGCTGTCCTGGCTTTGTGCCCTCGCAGCTCCTTGTGGGCCCCCAGCCTACTTGCTGGTGGGGTGGGGTGAGAAGCAGAAAAAAGCCTTGACACTGTAGACACCACAACTACCTAGCAACAACTAAAAACATCACTGTGTGAGCAATGTTATTCTTGTACTAAATCCAAACTACAGCACTGTACCAGGTACTAGAAAGAAAATTAAGTTGGTCTATCCCAAAACCAACACGGTGGCTGATAGAGATCAAATTGGAAGGGGCTGATTTGTTTTCTGTTAAGATTTACCACTGGCATCAGTGGAGCTCAAGGCCTGCCAGAGTTTCTCGAGGCATAGTGAGAGCAAACTAGCAGTCTGAGGAGAGCATCTCACCCTATCTTGCTTGCCTCTTTAGAGCTCCTGCTTAATGGTCTGATGGTTTGTCCGTACAGAGTGACATTTAACTGGAGCGAGTTCAAAGTACTTTCAACTGAAAAGTAGCAGCTGTTGAAGTAGTTTCTTCCTCCCCTTCTGCCAGCTTCTCCTCTAGGATGGTAACCCCTTGAGCTGGGTCAATGATACAAATATCTTAATTGTTCTATGCATCAGGGCAGCCAAGCTGGCATCTCTGGGCTAAACCTAGCTTGAAATATTTCTGTCCAGCTGGCCAACTCTGCCCAAGAAGTGACCAACATTGGATGGGGCAGCACATGAAGCACCTAGGTGGAATCATGAGCTTTAGGTATGGGAACTAGTGTGCCTTTGTAGCCTGCACATACTGTCCCATTAACCATCAAGACCACTTGGATGTTGTAAGACAACGTTAAATTAGTGGCAAGATTAGCCTTAGGGTTTCATGTGTTTGTAGTTCCTTTTCTTCTGGTACAATCAGGCCTCTCTGGCTACAGATCTGCCCTGAAGTGTCTGCTTTCCCTGCCCTTAGTTCCTTTTGCTTGTAATGGTTGAGCAGTATTAAGTAGTAAAGACTTGATTTAAAATTGTACAAACTTGAATGCTTCATCTGCATTTTCTTTGTCCTAAGACAAATTATTTGTTAAATAAGAGGTCCCTGAAGAATTCCTGCTAAGAAACTCAAGGACTGTCTTAAGTGTTACTGAGAGTTTTGTCTGATGCTACCTTATATCCTTTCTGCTTAGCTGAAGCAGTTGTAGTTCAGTACAGTACGTTTATGAGCATAAATACTACCTTAATCCTGGTTTAACTCAAGGTTCAACTGGCAAAGTAAGCAATGGTTCTTTTGTCATATTGTGTAGCTGAACTAGTAAGAGATTGGAGGGAAAAACTTAAAATGCATCACACATGGATGCTTTCTATAATTTGCTTCTTTTTAGAGAGCTTGTTGACCATTTTCTCCTTTAATGCACCTCATGGGATAAACTGCTAATTCTAAAAATATGTCAGTTCTGCCATTTCCCGCTAATATATTTTTTTCATTGTTTGGCTTGGTTTGCTTTTTCCCTCAGTCACTTTAAATAATCCAAGGAATGCTCAACCGGGATGGAAATAAATGGATGTAAGTATTCGTATTGCTGCATTTAGATTGCTGCTGTACTTCAAGGCTAGTCCAAGATGGCTTTGAACTTCTGTTCCACAGTGGCAGAGAGTACAAGGGCTTCAACCCTTAGCTAATGTTGCAGGTAGGCTATCTGGCTCCAAGCGTTCTGCTTTGAATTTTAAGAAAGAAAATGTAACATAAGGATATAAAAATCTGATAGAAACTGGGAGCCTTCCACATGTGTAGTAAAGCAGCATTGTTGACTGTTCATGTATGGGAAATACGAGTTAGGGATTGTGTTCAGTCAATACAGTTGCCATCTTCATGATCAGACCTTGATGGTAATTCAGTTTCATATTTGGGAATGCCCCTTTCAGACCTGCATAAAAAGTGGTGTGATGCCTTCAGGTGACAGGAGTTTGTTGCCTGCCTGTGTGCAGCATCCTAGGGGATCCTCTTCCTTAAACTTGGCATGCTCTAGTATAATCTGTCTCTTGTGCTTGAGTTGCAGGTGGCCCAATCTTGGTCCTAGGACACAACCTAAGCTTGAAAGGCCAACACAGGCAAGGTGGTAAACTTGGGCTGGAGAGGAGAGATGTTGCTTACTGTATACTTGTTAATGATTTGGTATGCTCAAATGAATTATTCTTTTGTCCTCCTGCTTTAAAAGAATAAATTAAAACAACATGCAAAGACCATCTCTATTTTTACCCAGAAAATGTTTCCAGCTTGTTCTCACATTGGATATAGGTTCTGTTTAACTGGCACTATAATACTAAAATATTCTTAACGTCAATAGTGATGATTAGAAGTTAAATAGAGGGGAGATGATGACAGTCAAGCTGTAAAAGCAGTTGTGGTAACACCTAACTTTTAACACCTGCTATTTGTGTGTTAGGGGATATTTGTTTAATGCACCTTCAGCAAAGATCTGGGAGAGATCCAGCTCAAATTTCCTGAAATTTAAGGGGGCAATCAGTAAAAACTCCTTTTGGACAGGGAGATCTAAATGTTTTCTTTTTTTTTTTTTGGTGATAGGTAGTTTGAGAACCAGAAGACCCAAAAATAGTCTCTCTTTTTCTTTTTATCATGTGACAGTCTTTAGGCAGATTTGTCATGGTAGTGCTGACTCTTTAGGTAAGGACTGCTCTCTGCCTCAGTCTGCAGTCCCTGCATGTATTTTTTATATATACATTTATATATAACCATATATATTTATATAACTGTGCACTTCATACACTGGCATTAGCAGACCAAATTTAAGACGAATTATACTGTGATGCATATTAGTCTGAAGACAGTTGATCACTCCTTGTGCTTAGATAACATTCACAGCCAAGTCATCTCATCTTGATTCCTGTATTAGGTGGATCCACTATACTGTACCTTTGTTCTTCAATTTTTTTTCTTTTTAAATAAGGTAATTACTATGCTGCTGTACATCAATTGTTTTAGCTTTCACTGGGTGCTGTATGTGGTGGATGTGACATACCATTCTAGTAGAATTTTCCTTTTTGGGGGGAAAAGTGGCGCCTGTTTCTGTAATGGTTTTTTGCAATGGTTAAGGTTTCTGTAAATTACTAAAGGTTGTTGCAGAGGGCTGGAGTGAGGGTCACTGTGGTGAGGGTCATGGGGTGGTTTTGGGTTTTTTGGTTTGTTTTCTTTTTTTTTAAAGGAGTGATGCATTATTCTGTTGAGGAGGTCAGCCACCTGCTGAAGTTGAGGAACTCAAACATGCAAACAGATAAATGCACGAGTAGCTTTTATTTTCATCCTTTTACTGTTTTCTTGCACGTGTAAGTGTTTTACAGTCAGCGCTGTGGCTGGTTGAGCAGGTCGTTGCACCTCTCACTGCTGGCTGAAGAAGGCCAGGATGCTGTAGTAAAATGTGGGGGTTTATAAGTCTCTTATAAGCTGCTTGTAACTTCAAAACCAGTTGCTATAATGTGTCTATATTGGCCTAGATGTTCTTTACTGAAATAACTATTACTATTTCACTGTTCCATGATATGCATAGTTAGCAAAGGAAGCTCCTACCTCTAGAGGGAAAGTGTTAGGAGCATTTTTTCTCACAGTCTCACTTGGTAACTTTGGGGAGGAGCTCAAGTTGGCAGTGTGTAAACAGGAACAGAGATTAGGAACCCGATTCAAAAGATGTGCAAAGAGTTAAGCTTTACCTTCAAGCCCAGAGGAACCAGTTGCTGAAGAGCTTATTTGTTGTGTAGCAAGTGATGCAGTAAGCGTGTGTAGCAAGTGTCTGGTGTCTTTCAGTCTCTTAGAGTCCACAATTGCAAGTAATGTAGGCATGCTGCTATTATTTTATAGCTATTAATGAGGAGGATTAACAGTCAGATTTATCTGGCTGTTGCATATGTCACAAGCTCAGTCATTGAGAAATAGCAGTTTTAAGGATCTAGCTAGTGCTTGGCTTATGTGTAGACTGAGATGGCATAAGATGTTTCTTGCCTTGCTCTGGGCAGATGTCAAGTGTAGCGTTGCCTGTTTTCTTAACTCTTGCTCTCCAGTTTCCCAAGGCAGGGCTGGGGCTGTAGTCCCTCTGTACCAGGACCTTGTATTGGCCTTACAGGAGGGGTGTGTTCCCTCCTGAATCCCCAGGAGATGCGGTGACAGATGTGTAAACCCTCCCACATATAATAGCAGAATGCGTAACAAAGCCAGAATTGTGCTCTACTCTCCTGTCCAAGTAGGAGTTCAGCACATGGAAGCTGGCAGGGAGGGGAACCTCCTATGCTGGTGTGATGGATGATGTCTCAAAAGCCCCAGATGGGTGTTAGGCTTGTCCTCCCCCTTTTTTTTTTCCCCTTCCTTGTTTTAGTAAAGGTAAGGAACCTGCAGGTGTGTTGATGCTTAATTTGCTAATATTTGGGGGCTGCTACAGAAATGTGAATTAGTATTCAGTTACTGATGAAATCCTGCTCTGCTCTGAGGCAGCTAAACTAATGAACTACCAGCAAATGTGAAGGTGGGTGAAAAAACTGATAGTGTACTGTGAGTTCCCCCTGAGTTCATGGTTCTTATGTCTTCTGCTTCCACTGCAATGGGTGTTTAGTAGTGTCAGTGTGACCGAGGACGAAGTACAGAGCTTACCTGAGGCACAAACCTGATGCTAAGGAGGAAGGCACAACAGTTTGGAATATGGGGCCCTGTAACATTTGTTTGTAACCTTTGTCACAAGTGGAACAGATTATAAAATGACAGATACTGATGCTGTGCCAGTTGGCATATGCTCAATTCAGTATTGCAGAAAGCACACCAATTAGATTTAATACAAATGTTCCTCAGGAAGATCACCTTGATTTAATTTTTTTCAGATTCATAAAGTAGAAATGGTCTGAGGCGCTCTGTTTGTTCTTTAAAGACTAAGTGCTATATTTCTAGCTCTTGGCTGTCCACAAGTACTTCATGTTCCATTGGGCTTATGCCAAATTTAATGTACTGTGTGTACTGAAAGCATCAAAACCAGACTTACTTTTATTTTAGATTCTACAGCTACCATTATTGATTTTTCTTAGAGCTGTTCCATCCAATCTGCTATCGTTTTAATTTCTTTTCCCTGCAGGAATTTGGGGAAGGATCTTAATGGTCTTTATTTGTGTGGCTAGGGACTGTTTATGTGAGTGTCAGCTGTAGATCAGACATCTCTGCAGTGGCAAAATTCAGCATTTATAGAAGCTAAATCAGCACACTGCTTTATTTGTGAACTTCTGTCTTTATTACTGACTGGTATGTTGTGACTATGAATAGTGTTATAAACAGAGTCCATCAACTGTCTTTCAAGAAATGAATTTTATAAAACTCCAAGATGGGAATGGACTGTTACAATGAGCTAAACATACCAAAAATTGTGACCTTTCATTTTGTAGTGCTTGTATGCTGTATGAATAGAAATCTGCTTGTGAGACCTTGGACTCTGAAGAAACAAAAAAGGGAAGAGGTACAGGAGAGGAACAGCACAAGTGAGAGTTAACGAAAGGTAGACAAAGAGGGGAAGGAAATAACTGAGGGAGAGAATAGGGTATAGGGCAAAACAGCCAACCAACATGGGCTAGAGCATTCATTATGCTACAGTTATCAGGTCTGCTGATCCCTGCCTGACAGCTGTGTCTTCTGCCCTCAAATTTTGGCTGTTCATCTCTTATTTTCAACCCTCAGGGCCAAGTAGCTCTGCATAACCATGGCTTCTGGCCAGGTGGCTCATAACCCTCAAAGTGGAACAGGATTCCCTTCCATTGTGCTGGTGTGAAAGAGGATGGCACTTGGTGGAGCCTGTTTTTTTTCCTCCACCTCTTTTACTCCTGCTGAGCCTCCTTTTATTAAATGACAAGCTGTTTTGGTTTCTGCTTTGCAACTTTACCCTCTGCTAGTGTTGCTAAAGTTGCTCAGCTCAACAAAGATGTGGCATTTAAAAGAGGAAGAGAGGTGTCCCTTCATACAGAGAGACTTAAAATCCCAAGAAACTCTACACTCCCCATTAATAGTCATTACTGTAATTGAAGTATGTGGAAATTCCTAGTTAATCTTCATTGTGAGCTTAAGCATGGCACTCAGTTGTTTTTATTGAAGGATTTAGTGTGGTTTTAAGTCTAAGTTCAGTTGTCCAGTCCTCAGCCATAGTTCAAACTTTGTCTTAAGGATGGTGATTAGTCTTTGGAAGCAGCACTTAAACTATGACTATCTTCAGATACTCCTACAGTCTCCAGAGACTGTTTTCTGTCCTCCGCCTGTCTTCTACCTGCACCTTCGCACATGTGCTTGAGTCTTTGTTGGGGCCTGTTTAGTTTCTGCACTTCACCTTTGCCAAGCAGTGCTAGAAGATGCTTCCCCAGCATGCCACCAACTCACCAATTTGGAAAAATTACTGGTAGAAGAGTTGCTGCAACTGGACCCTAAGCTGTGTTAGTGTTAGCGTACCCCAAGTTTTATTGTAATAACTGACAGTAGAAGTAACGTACATTAATGTTAGCAGACACACTACCTCACTCTCACCTTCCCAAAGTGTTTTGGTAATTTTTATCTTGGTGTCATTCCTCATAAGGAAGAACTGGTGCTACATCAAGCTACAGAGCTGAGTAGACTAATGGTGCTTGGCTTCCTCTTGTCTCCTGAGGTGTCCCAAGTCCTAGGCCCCCAAGTATAGCAAAAACTGTAATAGAAAAACTGTACTATGGAGAAACGTATGTGAAATGAATAATAAAATGTTGTTGCAAGTGTGCTTTTGTAACTGAGAGTTCGAAATTTTTGGTTTATTGCTGTTATTTGGCTTGTTTTCAACCTTCATTTTCAAACATCCTTCATTTAAGCTTAGTATTAACTCAGTATGCATGCTAATAAGATTATTGCTGTACTAAGCTGCCTTTTACTGATGAATGTAGCTTTTGTTACCTCAAGGAACAAAATAAGTTTAATAGAAGAGTGAGCATAAAGAAAACAAAATTAGCTCCAAAGTTAAGAATAGGAGTAGTTATGTTCTGTTGTTTTTCAAGATTAAGCACAGCTTTTTAAGTAGTGCTCAGCAGCAAACTGTTTCCTGCTATCTCACTATTAGTTAATCCATGCATCTAAATATATGTAATTTTGCTCTTTCTGGAGATGGACACAAAGGTCTACTAGGTGAAAGGTGGTCACCCCTCTCTGTTCCTGTCTATGTTCAGTTGCACATGTGGAACATAGTAGATGCAACTGAGAAATGGATTAGTGGGTGAAACTGCAGAACAGTTGTGCGAAACCCTTCTGTCATCTAAATGCAGGGCAGCAGGCAGGACCGCTGCTTTCACAAGCAGTAGTATTTTATGCTGCCTTAACACTATTTAACCACAGAATGTGCTTCTGCTCTATGTTAGTGGTAGCACAGGCATTCCTGCAGGTTGTGAGAATAGGTGATATAGTTCTCTGATGCAGTGCCTCTGTCTTTGCATGCAGATCTCATGACTCTGCACTAGTGGCCAGGCTTGTCAGTGAATAGAAGAATTTATTTTGGAAGGGAACTCTGGACATACCTGGTCCAGCTCCCCCTACTCATTGCAGTTTGAAGTTAAAGCCAGCTCTTTCATCCCTTTATTTTGCCTGGTCTTGAATAGCATACAGCCAGTGTGGCTGCTGACAATACTTGTCTAATGCCTACCTACAACTGTCAATCTTTTTGTAAGCATAAAACTTAAACTTACCGAGTATAATTCCAAAAGATCATCTTACATTTTAGTAAATACTGAGTGTGCTGAAACCCACAAACTGGTAACTGAATTTCTTGAATAATTTTGAACTGAGTATTTGAGTTGCTCTGCGCTAGGGATAGTGATTGGGCACAAGAGTAGGTTCTGTGTTCAAAGGCGTGTTACTTGGGCTTTTCTCAAAATGCATTTATTCTGGTAGATGCTGAGCCAACATTGATAAAGCTCAATGAAATAATTCTTTACAGTGGCTGTGAGCAACAGGTAGACTTCCCACCTCTGCCTCTCCCAGCTGACAGTTCTCAATTGGTGATGCTAGCCTTTGGTGCTAATGTGGATGGGGCTTAACCATATGGTCTCACTCTCACTTTCTCTCACAGTGTTGAAAAGTGTTGTCCTGTCTGCACTAGCAGCTAACTGATCTGAACCCATTGTTGACAGCCACCATCATCAACAGGTCATTTTCCCTCTGCGAGCGTGGCTTTTGATTATGTATCGTAAATCCAAGTGGAAGCACGGTTACAATCTCGCAGTTCTTGGACACGGTGAGTTTACTTCTACACAGTTGCTGTAAGCGAGCAAACGTTTCTACTTGTATCTGAACTTCCTTATACAGAAAATTTGAAGGGAAAATTCTGTAATGCTACTAGAGTTCCCTCAAAATAGACTTTTTATTTACCTCTTTAAGATTGAGCTTAGCTGCAAGAGATACAAGCATAGAGCAATACACACTATTAGTATTGTCTTGCTGTTACTGAAATGGTGTTGTTCTCTAAACACTGTCTTGGTTTTTTGGTTTGGTTTTTTTTTTTAAGTTAAAGTAGAGACAGGATACTTTAAATTGTTCATTGTACACCATCTCTCAACAACAACTACCCTGGCTTTATAATACCACACATGATGATATCAGAGATGGCTGCTGCACTCTACCAAATTGTACTTTCACATGTCCTGATATTTGATTTCTACTGCAGATTGTTGGCAAAGGCTCTGTGCTGGTATAACATTACTGCCCGCTGAGAGCAGCATCTTCTCCCTCTCGTGTCCCTGGACCGTGCACACACATACTCCCCATGTCCTGATCTGAATTGTGGAGCTCTGCACCCTTTTCTGCTCTAGACCTGCTGACTAGAGTTTGTCTATGAGCTGACTTTTCCCACTAACCCAAGAGAAATTAATCTAATAGGAGGTGTTTTCTCAGAGGTTCAGTGACCTGTCTTAAGTTTTGTCATTAGACTGACTACATACACTTATGTGGTAGGCCTGAAATTCTTGCATACCTTTTTGAGTGTATCTGTGGCTCACTCTTTTTCCATAGCCCTTTGGTTTGAGGACAGCAGCTGCCACCTCTTCTCACTATTGCTTGCACCAGAGGAACAATAATGTGGTGAGAAAATCAGCTTTTCCTTGCTAGGACCAGTTTTCATACCAAGCTAATGCCAGTGAAATTGAGAGTATAACCTCAAGTAAAATATGTGATTAATAGGGAGAAGACTTTTGGCATATGACTTCGAAAATGTTTACAGTTTTATTTTACATCTTGGGGAACTTGGAGTAAATAGGCATGAGATGCTAATCATGATGATGTTTTTCATATCAGTACTTCAATGCCTGTTACTTTGTTTAAACTACCAAATTCCTAAAACTGGTTATGATCAGTCAGTATTGATGGTTAACAGCCCAAAACATATGAAGTATGGAACACTCCATTATTTTTCATGTGAGTTTAGACGTGAATTCCTGCTGCATATTTCTTTTAGTTTCTGATCAGCTGTATGTTCCAATGT
The DNA here is from genome assembly GCA_027925045.1 of Hypotaenidia okinawae. NCBI lineage: Eukaryota > Metazoa > Chordata > Aves > Gruiformes > Rallidae > Hypotaenidia > Hypotaenidia okinawae. Next base: position 13,323,957 of record BSDF01000003.1, on the reverse strand, counting down.
GCCTCTGGATTTTCTGTCAAATTTCTGTAAGTGAGCTCTTATTTCAGAATTACTTAACTCTGCCAGTGTGTTTCAAGGTGAAGCTCAACAGGTAGAAAGTATAGCGTGGTCTAGAGCTTTAGTAGTAGGGTGGTAGTTAGAACTTTGTTGTTGCAACTCAGGAGTGTCATTTGTTCAGGAGAAGTTTCTGCCTAATGAAATAGGGTGGGGGTTAGAAAGGACGTAGCAAGTTCAAGTACTTGTACGTAAACTAAAATACTTCCAATGAACTCTTAAGTGTTATTCCTTAAGAGTTGTGGAAGACAGTTGGAGCTGTTGACCTGAGAAGCTGGGAGGTAGCTGGCATTGAGTGCTTAGTCTCTTCAGACAAACCATGCACAACTCTAGTATTCTAACTGACATTAAGCATTGTCTCTGATGGCACTTTAATTATTCTGAGTGTCTGGAGCTTATCCAAAATCAAAGTGGTGAATTAAATTACACATCCAGTCCAGATCTGCTCTGGTAGAGTCTTGCTTAGGTAGGCTGATGGTGATCTTGCTTATGTTGGTTAATTAAGTTGACTTCAGTGCAGTTGAATCCTTACTTGCACCTGCATAATTGGGCTCAGGTATCAGGTTTGGTGAGGTGACCTGGTAGATGAACAAACTCAGAATTTGGACTTTAGTTTATTTTCCTTGCTAAGTATGCTTTTACTTTTTTTTTTTCCACTGTACGCCTAGAAACAAAGGCCTGCTGCTCAAGACAATTGATCATCTGTTAAACAGATGAGTGACAATCCTCAGTTTTATTTTTGTGAAATACTGTGAAGGCTTAATATAATAAAATAAAGAAGTCAGTCTGTTGCTATATTACTGTGCCAGGAAATAATCCTTCCTCCCCGACCGGTTCCTTAGCTGTTCCAGCCATGCTATGATGTAGTTTTATTTTGTTTTAACAATGGCTTTATTTAGACTAATAATGGTTTTGCTACACTTTGAAAAGACATTTAAGGAAGAGGATCTTGTTGCAGTATTCCAATCAGGGCTAAACTTACAGGCTGCAAGTATTTTTGTTTGGTTTGGGGTTTTTTTTGTTGTTTTGGGTTGTTTTGGTTTTTTTTTTAATTTAGAGATTCTTTATTTGTACCACAGTAAAAAACATCTTTGGAGCTCACTGAGTTTGCAAGCAGTTATTTGAAAGGCCAAAGTCTTCTGTACACTGGAGCTGTTTAAGAGTTCCCTGTGTGTTTCTGGTCGGAAAGACTTTCCACGTTGCTTCCAATTAACATTAAAGCTTTTCTAGTGATCTTTGATTTCAGTTGGCTGCCACTTCACTGAGTTTCGACTGTAATATTTCAGTGCCCCTTCATGTTAGGACTTCTGTTATCTTTGCCTAACTTTTGTATTCTGGTTCTTTATTTTTACAGATGAAGACAAATCTTGCAGCTTTAGTATATGTTTTGGAGATGGGGATTGCAGCCTTTTTATTTTTATCCAATTTTTAGGTTTTAGGTAGACTACTGTACAAAAAATTACGGAATAAGCACCATGGTATAACTTTGGGAAACACAGATATTTTAAAAGTTCTAAGTAACATGTGAAAATGTTGTGGTGGAAATCACATTTACTGTAATTGTATTAACCTTTTCATTTTGCTGAATGATGGAGGATGACCTGAAAAGACAGGTCTAGATATAAACAGAATCCCAGTAATTCATAAACCCTTGCATTTTGGCTGATGTTTATACCCTTCCCTTAAGCAACTTCTTATCTCTAATATGAGATAGTTACCAAAGCCTTGTTATAATTTTCATCATATTTGAAATCTATAGCTGTATGTCTGATGTTACCAATGCAGTTCTTCCCCACCATGTTAAATTATACTTTCAAAGTGGAAAGCTTAGGCTTTAAAGTCAAGACTTTGTTTACAGGGTAGGGTTTTTTTTTGTATTTGTCTGTTTTCATTGTTGTTTAAATTTTTCTCCTATTAAAGTGCCTTCTAAGAAGGATGAGAGCCTCAGTAAGCTTGGAAATTGTTAATAAAGAAAAATGCTTCACCTTAGAAACTAGTAAAGTGAGTGCAGCTGATAACTTCTCCTGGTGTTGGTTTGGTAATGTTCTATAATGTTGATAGCATTTCAGAGTTGTTTAGTGCAACTGACCTCACATCCTTTTTTCCTAGCAGTCCTGTTTACAGGCAAGGAATAAGTAATACACAAAAGAGGCTAGAGGAGGGAGAGCTTGTGACGGTACTGTATTTATTTGTATCATTCAGGGTTTATTTTGGGGACATGTAATTCTCACACTTCCATCAGTGAAATGCTGAAAGTACGGAATGACTTCAGAGTTTAAAAGTTTAAAGTACAGCAGTGGCTGTGAAGCTGGTGTTGAAGTGAGACTGAGCATGTTGGAAATTTGCTTTTGAAATACTGAATAAAATGCCTGTCACTGAGTCATGTTGAGGCAATACGTGCTGCTAAGGCAGTAACTTGTGTGTTAGTTGTTTCAGCTTATCGCTCAGGCAAACTCATAGCTCTTGTCCTGCTTGCCTGATACTTCATAAACTCATTCTGGTTGTTCAGTGTCAAAATTGGCTATGCTGACTTTGCCATACAGGTAGTTCTTTAGCTTGCTCAGTTTGTCTGTTGTATAGTTAATTACTTGAATGGACTTCCTTAAATGTTTTCATTAATTCGAATTTGCATAGGTCCAGGAGTTTGAATGTGGTCAGACATCTGTGCTGAGTCTGTGTAGTCACTTGTTAATGTGTACCAACTTGCCTGCGACTGTTCATACCCTCTGCAGCTCTCTACTGGCATTCTGCTCCACAGAGGGATGATGTGAGACATCCCTGAGCAGGAGGGTAACTAATAACAAGTAGTGCATTGAATGTGAGCAGAACTTATACAGACCTTTATGGGTGCGTGTGAGTGAGGCAGCCCTGTGCTCAGTGCGAGCATCTGTTAGTAATTGAAGAAACGTTCATAAACAATGTCAGCCCTGAGAGAGCCAGTCTACCCTTAAAACTTGCAAAGATTACTTCTGAAGAGCCAGATTTCTTGTAATGAATCAGTTTGCCCTCAATGGCTGACTAAAAAAGGGCAAGTGAAACAGCTTCTGCATACTATATTATTACTGTTAACTTTGCTATACTAGAAAAACAAGAGTTAAGGTTTCCGTGGTATGCAGACATGCACTTGAAGATACCCAAACAGTAGTTAGTTTGTAAGCCTGTATGTGTAGCTGAGTGCACACTGTGGCTTAAAGTGGAGGCTTCTCAACCTCCTTCTCAAGATTCAGAAGGGAAGAAGTCTGTATTGTATTATCGACTCACTTCAGTTAATAAATAACTGCATGCTGTAAATCATGTTAAATTGATTTCAGAAGTGTGTGAAATATGACTGTGTTCTGCGTTGTCTGGTACTGTTTAAAAATTACTTAGTTGTGGTGCTGTCAAAACTATGACTATATAATCTTTTTGGTATACTCACCTAATGGTGTTTCCTATTTCCTGAATGGAAAAAAGGTTTTTTTGAGACAAAATGAGTAATTCTTTCCTGCTTAAAGCTTGCCTCTTAACGCATACAGGTACAAAGTGCAAAGCCAAGGTAATTGCAGGTTTTAAGATACTCTTGCATTTATCTTTGTGTGTCAGAGAAATGGCTGAAAAGGGAGAGAGAGATAGGTTTTCTTTCATGCTTGTGTTAACTCACATCTAGCCCGATCTGTAACTGCTCAGCTACGCTTGATTTTTAGGCTACCTCAGGTAACTTTGAAATATGAGCTGGTATCTACAGAGAACCAGAATTCTAGCCAGGATACAGCTTTAAGCATGTGTGTTTTTCAGAAGAAATCGTTGAGCTATTTTGCTTGAAAACATTACATGGCAAACAAGTAAGCTTGACCTAGATGATGAGAAATACTTTGAATTTGTGTCCCCAAACCTCAGTTTTAGGAATCTTATTTCTAGGCCAGATCTTGGAAGGTCTGCATTCAGGCAGAATTTTGAGTTGGGTGATGTGGCATAATGTCATTGGAAAAGCAAGGGCAGTCCATGAAAGCTACCAGCTGAACATTTTAATGCTGTTGTCTAGCAATGGGTGCAGACTTGGACTCCTGCTGAAGAAGTGCTCTGCCACAAATGAGTGTGACTAGCCCTGTACTCTGACAATTTAAAATTACGTTTGTCTTCATACGCTAGAATTTTCTCTGTTTTTTCTGTCCTTGGTGACATACTCTAAGAGAACAGAAAGCAAGAGAGATTCTGGGGAGCACGGTTATTTAAAAACAAACATGCCACTATCTTGATAGAAAAATACCTGCTTGTATTTTTCAAAAATGTATTTTGTGTGACTCACTAGCTTCATAATACTTTTCCATCAAAAGTTCCTCTGGTTGTACATGAAGACTCTACTAACTTGAAGTTAGATGTTATGCAGTATATTCAGCTAGATGCCTTCTCTTATTTGAACGTAATTTTTTTTCTGGATATATAGCACATTGAAAGCTTGAAACTAGTGACAGCTTGAAAGCTTCCAACTGTAAGTCAAATGTTAAACACAACAATTTCCTTAGCTTTTAATTAAAACTGGACCATATGGTCAGACCAGAGTCCCTTGGGTCACTACAGAAGTAGTACAGCTCCATCTCCATGGCTGAGATATTCAGTCCTTAGCATTTTTTTGTTGAGAATATAGTTGGCATTATTGTGCCAAATATAATAATGTCAAGAGCCAAGAGCACCTGCCTGCTCTCTTATTGTACCTGTAAACAAGAAACTGGATTCCTGTCTCAACCAAGGAGCAAAATTTAGGGACAGAGGCCTAGCATTGACAACTTGTTGAAAATTACCTTTTTGTTGTTACGTGTTAGTGCCCACACAGAGATAAAGGAAGTGCAACTGTCTGTTTATTTTTATAAGCAACAAACCTCTTATCCAAATTGGATTAGAAGTGTAGGAAGTAAAGTATTGCTCCTCTCTGGGATGCTGAATGATGCATTGCCCATGGGACTATGAAGGAAGGAAAAAGATATAATCGAATAGCATGGAATTTTTGTTCTCTGAGCCAGTAACAAACAGGTACGGGATCTAACATGAGGGGGTGGAGGACATATTTGAACTTTGTCCTGTTTGAATTGCTGGCTGTGGGAGGTGATTGATTAACAGGGAAACTTCAGTGTGTGCAAAAAGTTAGTTTTGTGTTTATGTATGAATACAAGTTGTATTCACATAAAAGCTGTTTAACCTTATGTTAAAAGCTGTCTCTTAATTAGTATTTTTCAGTATACCTCCATTAGAAACCTATTGCATATGTAAAATATTTCTTACTCTCTTGGGTTGTTGCCTAAAGTAACCTTTGCCCTGTCCTTGGGCTCATATGACACTATTTAAAATACTCCTAAGAAGACATGCTTGAATTATCAGAAATACAGGAAACTGAGGTGCTGAAGCATGTATGGGGCTATAATGTATCCGACCAGGGCACTATAAAAACCTGACACTTGACTTGCAGAGAGTAGGCAGAGCTCTGACAGCTATCCAGAGGTATGTAGGTTATATGTTTTCATATGTAAATACTAGGGGTGATATGTTTAGAAAGGGTCAGGTTTTGTAGCTTACATAAAGATTGTCCCAAGTTTGAAGCGAGGAGGAGGGAGGAACAGAGTAAGATGGTACTCTGAACTAGCAGTGACTTACAGAATACTCCAATATGAGCTACAAGCTGGGGCATTCACATGCGGAGGTGAGGAGAAGAGTGTAGAGGTCATCCAGCACTTCTTTTTACTGGAATTGCAGACAAACTACAGTCAAAATGGTGAGTATCAAACTGTAGTGAGGAATTTATGATAAAGCAGAAGGAAACTATTTGACAGACTTGGCTTTTGCACTTCAGAACCTCATAGTGAAAAGGTATTTGCCTTATTTTAAGACATCTATTTGTGTGATGTGGGATTTGAAAAGAAACTATGCAGAAAGCTTTTAAACTTGGTCACTTAAGATTTTTTCCCCCTAGAATGTGAGTGAGGAGCCAGCTGAATTTTTATATCTGAATACTTTTTTCTGTCCTTTTTTGCTAGTTTATGCAATGTTTTCCATCACTGAAAGTGAGGTAAAGATGTGTTAATTTTCTCTGAAGAAGTCAGTTCATGGTCAAACAATCTAGCTTTGTGGGAATGAAAGCTTTCAGGTAATGCAGGTTTAGCTAGTTCAGCGAGAAGGTAGCTTGAAAGTTTTGCAAGCAGGGAAACTGTCTTGGAAATGAAGTCAAATTGGGCCTCCCTTTATTTATGGGAAACCACAATACCTGAAGTTCAGTCAGTCTGAATTCTGCTGTTCAAAGGGTGCAGAACAACAGCTAAAAAGTTTTTTGAGGAAGTGCTTGTGCATAACCTAGGTTAATTGAACTTGCAGATACGGTATTTGGCTGGCAGAGTTACCAAGATCTAGAAGTTATCCTGGAGAATTTAAAAAACCTAAGCATATAGCCTCCAACCCAACAAAAACACACTACTCCCCCACCCCCAAACAAAAAAAAACCCAACAAACTTTCACAATAGTTGTTTCCAGTAGCTGGGAAACTCAAGTTTACGGTCTTGGAAAGAAGGCTGGTGCAGCTACATCTGTGTGTTTGATTTAGCAGATGGCTTACATCAGTTTGACCTGTTGGGGAACAAATGCTCTTTCCTCCAAATGATGCCTTACCTGTCATCTTTTTGGTCTTGGATTTTTAGGAATTCAGCATGTCTGATGCTTCAGGCTATTCTTGATCAGCTGGGTGAAGGACCATCTAAAGAGCAGCTCCATTCTTAAATGTCTTGTCTTGGGCAGTGATTGCTGTGAACAGAGTTCTGTGGTGTCAGTGCTGAACTGCTTACTGGGGACACACTTCTCTTCTGAAGCTTGCTGTAAAGTGCAGGGTATGCTGTGGGTCTCACTCTTTCCAGTGTTTAATTAGCCCAAACAATCTTTTGATGTGGCTACAACAAGCTCTCTGCAGTAATTTGTGCCAATGGTTATATTTTAAACAAATGTTGAATCAAACAGTCATAGGAAGGTTGTGAACACAAATGAAGCTTCAGACTGGTCTGAAAGACTGCTTGTCATCTGCAGTTCTCCAGCATTTGGTATGTCTTTACTATTTCCTGAGGGAATGCACATCTTCAGAGGCCATTTCATAAGCTACTAGTCTCTTGCAGTAATAGCTCAAGATCTGGGAAGTCAACTCCTGCTGTGAGCAGGAGGTTGGACTAAATGACCTCCTGAATTAGCCTGTGATTCTGTGAAGGTCCTTACAGGGAAAGGAATTGACTCAGCTTCTTGGAAACACCAAAGCCAGGAGTTGTGTTGTTCTGTAGGTATTTCTTTATTTCTTTCTGAAATTCTATCAGCTTATAGTAAGGTTAAGTATGAAATATGTTCTCAGGCTAAGGATCAGGAATCTTACATGTGCTTTTCTTAATGGGCCCTCTCCTCATAGGAAGTTGCAAGCACTGAGTTATTTCAGTGCTAAAAAGCCCCATGTGCCTACTAAAGCCAGAAGCCAGAGGGACAGCTAGTTTTCAGTCTGCAGTATGGGATATGCATTGATGGTAACACACTGTCCTGGAGGAGAAGGGCTTCCCTGGTGTACATAAAGACCAGGCACGCAGAGATCTAAGGGTGGAAGGGGACTTCATAGGAAATGTTTGTTTGGTCTGTGTGATGGTGAAGGATGACTTATGTCACCGGAAATGGCTCTACAGCGTTATGATTTGTTGCCTCTGTAACTAGGCTACTGCAGCTTTGGTGACAGATTGCTCCACAGTTGTCTGAGGATTACCATGGTTGTTGGATGACAGGAATTTCAGAGTTGGCAAATCCCTTTGAAGGAGAATTTGCTGTGCCTTAAGAACTTGAGATTCTTCTTGGATCTCTTCTACTCAGCAGTCCTGCAAATCTAATTAGCCTCTCCCACCCCTTTCAGAAGTGGTCAGTGTGGAAGAGTTCATAAAGTGCCATCTATCTTTCATGTTGCATCAACTTGAGATGCAGCAAGTAGTTCTCTGAAAGCTGTAGCTGTAACAATGGACCTTTGTTTGCTGGGCCCTTACAAGAATTTTCTTCTTGCCATAAGGCTCCACACAGTAGTGCAGGGGATTAGGTCATTTCCTTCCCTCCTCTTCCTGCAGATTATTTGATTAACATTTCTATTGTATACGCTAATTAGCATGTTCTTGGCTTCAGGCTGCTTCCCCCTACCCTCCCCATAATCTCCTTAAAACACTGTAGTATGACTTTATTAACTGTATAACATGGGAACTCCTTGCACAGAGATTGCTTGTGACATAACACAATGAGAGACTAATGGGGCTGGCAAATAGGTAATCTTCCTTTCTTCTTCCCCCCATGCAGGTGGGGTTAGACTTCTGGCAACCCCCTAACAGCATGCACACTTCCCAATGCACTATTTGTCTCTTTCTGAGTATCACTGGCTTTGATTAAAGTTCAGCCACTGACTTTGTGGAAAGCAGAGTTATGGTGGTGTATAGTGTGTGTTCAACCTTTGGTACTGAGTGTGCATACTTTCCCTCTGGACCATTAGAGATGCTATTCTATGTTTTTTTCTCTCTCTTCTCAGTGTTCTCTTCGGATTCCTTTCCTCTTTACTCTGTGTGTGGCAATTTCAAGCGCTTACCCTGTGTGGGGGTATTTATTCTGATCCATGCCTGTTGTGTTAAATTATGAACAGAGGCACATTTAAAATGTCTGTCTTGAAATTTAACAGTAATATCCTGATCAGGTTAGATCTAGGATGGAGTGTTTGCCACTGAGGCTTCTTGGCTGTCTGCACGCTAGGGGACATAGCATCACTCTTTGCCAGTATCTGCAAGGCTGTCTTTTTAACTGATAGAGCTAGACATTCATTCCTTTTCAAAGCTCATTTTGAATGTCATGTGAAATCACGTAATTATGTCAAACTGTACAGCATCTGCTCGTGAGTCAGATAGAAGAACATGACGATACAGCCCTTTATTTCTTTAACAACTTCAGGGAAAGAACCTCCCCTGCAATTAAGCATCACTTCATGAAATTAGCAGTGATATCTTGGGCTACAGATTTCATTGTTTGAGTCTGGCATGGTCGGCAGCATCCCTGCTCCAGGGAAAGTCAGATAGTTTGCCTAGCGACAGCTCACTTGAGGCGTTTGCTTCCAGTCCTCAAGACAGAGCATGGTTCTTGTGTGGAGTGGAAATCATTAAACCCTCTTTTTAATAAAAGTGGGGACAGTGTTGACACAAGAACAGATGTGAGTAAACACAGGCAGGGAAGCAGTGTTTTGAGCTCTGTAAGGTGAGGTTAGAGGCGTTCAGGTAGGCGAAATAAACCCCTAGAGGCCCAGCTTTAAGATGGGGCATGAATAGCTATGTAAAGGGGATTATGTGGTGCCTGATAGCAGGAGGTTGAGCTCCAGAGTACTCTGGGTCACTGTAGGTGGGATGCAGAGATAAGAACTGTTACCTGCAACTGGCTGGGTTGGGCAGTAGAAGGTGTATCCACATGCAGTTGCTCCCTCTGTTACTTCTTATGTACATGCAGCGTAAAGTAATCCACAGGTTTATTTACCTGGACTCCTGACAGTGGCATCTACTTAAGGAGAGAATAAAGGTGTTGTAGAAGCAAATTAGTGCGAAGTTCTGCTTTTCAGACTGAATACTTGTGGTTTAACCCCTGCCAGTAACAGAGTGCGGTGTAGCTGCTCACTCACTCCCACCACACCCATGGGATGGGGAGGAGAATGGGGGAGTATAAAACACAACCTGGTGGGTTGAGATAAAGGCAATTTAATAGAATGAGAAAGGAATATAATAAGAATATATAAAATAACTGATGCACCAATGCAACTGCTTACCACCTATGGAAAAAGAAATGTGATGCCCAGTCTGTTTCTGAGCAGCAATCCTGCCTCCCAGCTAGCTTTTCCTGGGTCATGCTGAGTATGATTTTGTTTAGTTGGAAAGATGCCTTAGACTGGTCTGGGTCAGCTTTCCTGGCTGTGCTTTCCCAGCTTCTTGTGCACCTGGCAGGGCATGGGAAGCTGAAAAGTCCTTGACTTGGTGTAGACACTGTAGCTACCCAGCAACAACTGAAATCAAGGTATTATCAACGTTATTTTTGTGCTAAATTCAAAATGCAGCACTGTATCAGCTACTAGAAAGAAAATTAACTCTATCCCAGCCAAAACCAGGACAACCCTTTGATAGAGTGTGATTCAAGTGTTATGGTGTGTGAGAAAAGTAATGCAACCTGGAAGTAGTCATACTGATGTAGTTTACCACTACTGTTAAGTACTTGAATACAGAGGACCTTTTTCACTCTTGTTGCCATGTTTGTGGGTTAAGTGATACTAATACAGTCCTGATGGTGGTGTGTTGTTGTAAACAGCAGCAGCAAAAAAACCCCTGAACAAATCCTGGAAACCTGTGATTAAAAAGTATGAAGGCTTCTGACCTTGTATAGGCCAGGATGAAGTATAAAATACTTTAAGGTGATAGGGGAGATGAGATTGGGCAACTGTTCCATCACAGTGAATGGTGCTAGTACCAGTGAAAAAGCTAGGTTTGTGCACCAGTAGAGTGAGGCCTCTGATTTCTGGCAGGTAGGGAAGCTCAACTTTTGTCTCAGGATGTGGCTTGATGAGTTGTGGCTTTACTGATGAGGTTGAGAAGGTTCCTATCCCCTCGCTTGCATTTACAGAATAAACCCACAAGCAGATTAAAGGTGTCTTGGAGCCTACGTACAGTTTTATTATTCAGAATATTAAATGGCAAGGTTTTCTGCAGCTGAGATTTCAGGTAGGTGACCAGTTCCTGTAACAGGACTTACTTAGGAAAGTCTGGCTGTGGAGTACAGGTCACAGAGAAAACAGACAGGCATTCACCCTGTTCTTGGCAGTGAAGCTGACTTACACGCAGTTGCAACTTATGCTGCGTTTACCGCATTATGAACAAAAAGCTTGGTTGACTGTGCTTTAGCTCTGAGTGCTGCCGGGTAACGTCGCTGCCTTTCTTTGGTCCTACTTGTATGTCTGCAGGGCCATGCCATGAGCTGAACTAGGAGAGAGATACAGCTGAAAAACAACTGAGTGGGCAAACCAACTTGTAAAAATATGGACAGGGCAGGGAAAACAGTCTGTAAAGTGGTGCTTCCAAAATTGAGGTGGCAAGCCAAGGAAGGAGCAGCAGGAGCCATAGTCACCTCTAGAACTTGGAGACGCCAAATGTCAGCCTGAGTACATGTTGCTTGAGCCAGGGTTATGTGCACCACCTTGGTCCACTACAGCTGCAATGTAAAACAATGTCAAGGTTAAGCTCTTGTGTCGTATCACATTTGCAGCAGCCCTGAAGTATCTGCATGATCAATTCTAAGAGGTGGTGACTTGGAAACTGCGTTAACTTCATCACTGTTTTATGGCTCAGACATTTAAATGATCCCACCCCCTTGCTTGATGCAGTCATTCTGATGTTAGTGGAATAAGAAATAAGCTCAGAACCTGGTCTGACACGTGCAGATTTGCTTCTCTGATCATGCATCCTACTGGAACGAGCTGTTGTAGCATCGTTGGCCATGGGAATCCAGTGCACACAGGTGGTGTCTGCCAGCATGTTGTGCGTCCAGTTCTGTAGCATTAGTGAAAACGGGGGTAGCAATGCCTGAAGAGCTTCTGCTGGTTTAATGCTCACTGTATTAAGAAACCACTTTTTGTGTGGGAGGTGAGGAAAGCTAGCTGGGCTAATAAGTGATGATTAAAAAGAAAAAAGGAAAGAAGGTATAGCATGCATGGGTACAGTTATGTAAGAGAAGCGGAGAAGGAAATAGATCAGCATTTCTCCAAGAACCTCATCCATAGAGTTGCCAGGGAATTGGGCTGCAGGATCATTCTCAGCACACCCTCCGCTTCCTCTTTTCCTTTTTGGGGCCAGAGATGGATGAATTTATTCAGTGGCAAGCAGGATGCAGGCTCTGACACCAGCCAATGGTGTGTGGCGTGGTGGTGTTTACCTAGCTTACGCAAGGCAGAGCCAGCCCCTCTTTAGTCAGAAGGCACTACCCACGGTTTAAGTAAAAGCACACGGAGCAGAGGCACTCAGTCTGGCAGTTGCTGGAGGATTAAAGGAGTTGGTGGATTTCGGCTGGTTTTAAACCAGATTGAAGGGGGTGTGTGTTTTCTTCTTTACTGCGCAGAAATACTGAGAGGAGAAAAAGATACTGGTAAGTGGTCTGTGTGCTGTTTCTTTTACCTTCTAGTGTTGTATTGTTTCAGTCTGCTGAAAGCCTCAGCTGCAGTGTTTGTGAGGAGCTGAAAGTTTAGTGATGTGGTCAAAAGGAAATCTGAGAACAGGCAGTGTGTCTGTGGGCTGCCCTTCCACCTAAAATAGGAAAAGACAGTCAAAGTGCATAGTATAATAAATGCTTCTTGTTCGTAAGACGTGTCAGTCGCTACTCGTTTAGAATGAGTCTAGAGCGAGATGCCTTGAAACTGTCAGCATTACCTAACAAAGTCGTACCAAGGGGAATTTCTCAGAGCTGTTAAAGATTAATGTTGTCAAAACAAAAAAAAGGCTTTAAGTATAACTGTAACCCCTGTTTTTGGAAGATGATACAGTATGCTATGTGGAAAGGCTTTAAAAACACATCTATTTAGCTCGTATGTCAGTACATCAGCTGACTCCTCAGGAAGTCAGAGGTTCACGAAAAGCAAAATGGTAATGTTCAGATCTGTAGGACAAGAAGGCATTGTGGCTTCTGCAGACACAGGGTCCTCAGCTGGGTGTTCTATAGAGTTCAGGTGCCTCAGTGGATCTCTCAGGGCTCAGTCATGAAAGCATAAAAAGCTCCATCTATTTGCCTAACGGCCTTTTAAAATTAAAATGCTTCTGCTTTGGCATAAACTCTTAGTCTGTATATAGAAGGTGAGCTTCTGCCATCGACTTGAAATGAAAGTCGGGACTGCTTATTTTTAACATAATACTGCGTAATTTGTCTGAAGGCAGTAAGGAGGATAATTTTAAAGGGTCCTGACTGCAGAGTTCTCTGTATCAAAACCGTGCTTTGGCCATATTTTACCAGTATTGTGCAGAGTTATTTGCTGTTCTGCTTACACGCCCTGAAGATAGAAATCGGCAGTGCTGTGGCTAATGACCACCTACTGTTCTTCTTTCAGCATGCCTCGGTCCTATTGTTCAATGGCTTCATACATTACAGGCGCATAGATACAGTCTTCACTTGATAATCTGAGTATGAAATCAAAATTACCTTTTATTAACAAAGCTGTTTCTAGTAACGGACCAAGTGCAGCCAAAAGCTCATGTAGAAAGCTGCAAATTAATCTTAGGTAGCTCATGTGAATAACTTTCATGGGTAGCAGCTACAACCTGTAGCATTTGGCCCACGTGCTGCAGAGGCAGTCAGGCGAAGAGCTTTGCCTCGTGCGAGGTTGTGTGCTTCATCACCGGTATATCCGAAAGCTGACGTGGAGGACATGCGTGGTAAGGGGGTGTACACCGTATATATGTGTAGCAGTTCAACTGGTGAAGAAATTTTCTCGGCTAATTAAGGTTATAGATAATATTGCAGTGACAGCTTTAAAATAGACACCTTGTGCTAAAAGACAAATGTTTTCAGCTTCCCACACGCAGTCTGAATTACATCATTTGTAACCTGTAGGAGGCTATCGTGGTTTCCTCAGGGGAGGATCAGCTGTTACTTTTTGTAACTGAAAAAAATGCTGGATTCTTTTTTTTTTTTCCCCCCAGGGGAATATTTTCAGAATTTTAATTTTGTTAGTCTGTCAGAGTAGATTGTTAGCAGTTACATAAATCTTCCGGGTTTAATATGCTTGGCCACGTCCTCATCCCATCGATGACAGTTCAGAATAACAGGACTGAAGTTACCATCAGAGGCTCTTTGAAATCAGGCCCCTGTACTTAGATGGGTTTTTCCTGTCTTTGGAACAGTAACGCTATTTTGGAGTACTGTCTTAAGGTACGTGTTTTCATATATGGGCCTACAATAGAAGTCTTGTTCTAAAACACTTGCCTTGTTCATTGAACAAGGATGCTTGTCCTCACAGTGCTATTCCTGACTTTGTGAAAATCGCAGAGAACTGCTCAGACTTGTTTCTGAGACTGAAACAGGGCTTGAAGCAGGACACTGGATGCCATCCCAACTAAAACTGCTGTTTCCTAGAGTGGAAAAAGTTAGCTGTAGCCGTGGTGTAAAGCAATAGATTTGCTCTATGTATCAAGTTAAGGCTCCTTTGAAAGTGTCCGCAAAGTGTCTCCCTCTCACTGTGACTCTTGCTTCCAGGATGACCAGCCTAATAATGGCAGATGTCCATGGTGAAAAAGATGCTTTCATTCTGCTCATGAGAATTAAAACCCTCTCTATTGAGATTTTCCAGATGTTCTGAAGGCACAGCCAGCAATAGCTGTTTGCATTGTTTTCTGTTTGTATTATGTACCCTGCGCAGGAGAAGCCACTGCTTGCTGGTTTCAGAGCTTGGCCTCCTCTTACTTTCATTGCTTTCATATCCTAAGACACTCTTGTGTGTATGGTGGATGACTAAGCTTGTTCAGGGGCTGTGAAAGAAAAGGCGAATGGTATAGCCAAATGAGAAAGAAAAACCCATACAAAAGCAAAACTCTGGGCTGATTTTCCACACTCACGTGGCCTTTATTTTATTTATTCTGTAGTGCTGAAAAACTCCCCCTAGGAAGGAGAAAATTAGTATCCTTCCTTCAAAAGGTAAAGCAGGACTACTGATCTAAAGCAACAATGCAATTTAATACGTTAACAGCTGTGTATTACCTTTCCTGTGCATTTGTAGTGAAGGATGCAAGCTGTAAATGGAATCTAGTTAATCTTGAAAGTGAAATATAAAACCTGTGGAGCTTGAAGACCCAGGTATGTGTGTGAAGGAAATGTGAGCTGGTTTTTAATGGGAAGTTGGGGAAAGTGCGAAAACTCTGGTGGATAAACACACTCTTTGGCATGTTCTTCCACCCAGGTGATCACTTCAGTAAACACTATTTTAATAAAAGCTTCCAAAAAGATTGTTAGGCAAAACAGTTAAAGGAGAATAACTTTCTAGTGGTGATTCAACTGTCGTGTAGAAGAAAGTGATTACTCAATCTTTGTCTCCTCTTTCAACAACGGTGATGCAAGGAGCTGATTCTGTATTGCTCCCACCAGCGTACATCAGCAGTAACATCGCTGGTATTGTTTGTGGAATCTGGCAACTTGGACTTGATGGGGACTTGTCATCAAACAAGAAGGTAGCCTGCTGGGAGTTACTTCAGGGTTTTTTACATCATCTTATTTATTGCTTCTTTCTACTTCTGCGCTTGCAGATGCCTTCATCTTGACATGCTGGTATTCTACACAGATCCTTTGTGTCTCTCCATGACTTTAACTTTGTTCTGATCCTTTAAATCTGGAAACTAAGATTTTGCCTTTGAAGATGTGGCTGTAGAAGAGAATATGCACCACAGACATGCTGTGTGTACATTCGAAGTTTAGTTTCTGATCTTGCTGACACAAAATTACCTAGTGGAGATTGATAGGAGCAGTAAGGAGCTTAAATATGTAAATGGATTTTGGTAAACTTGGGTCCTACTTGTGTTTAGTCAGGTAACTGCACAGTTCAGTGCGAACTCTTTGTTTGAAGAGTAGTACAGGATTATGCATCCAAACACAGCTCCAGATGTAACATGTAAATCTGGAGGGGGAGGATAAAATTCTGCTGCTTCAGAAATGGGGTTGATCAGAATTTATGTTTTAGCTGATCAAAAGTGCACTTAAGGTGAACATTTCAGTTCGTTGAAAAAAAAATCATGATGTGTTGGATTCCTAAAATGAATTCTGCTCCTAAAATAATTTAGGTTGTCAAGTGGTCCAGTCCAGTCCCCCAGCTCAAAGTGGGACTGGAGAGACTCAGATCGGGTTGTTCAGGGTCACATGGAGTTTGAGTTTGGACTGTCTTCCAAGAACAGAGGTCCCACAGCTTCTCTGGATTACTTTTTTCCCTAATAGCTAGTCAGGGTTTTCTGTGTTGTAGCTTCTTTGTTGCTTCTTGTCCTGTCACTGCATACCTGTGAGAAGAAATAGATTATATTTTTTCCCCACATACTCCAATTTGACACAAAATTGCTGAGGGAAGAGCTGGATATGAGAATTGCGAGGGTAGCAAATAGAGAACTACAAATAACAAATTGTATAAAAACGTCTGTAGACAAGCTGCCCTGTGCTTTGTTTTTAGAAGCCAAAAAATCCAAATCCTAGAATATGTGGATAGAGAACGTTAAAAAGACTGTATTATAAACATGGAAACATTTCCAGCTTTGCAGCTGAATCAGCATATTTTAATTTTAATATACTAATTGACAGAGGACTTCTTTTTATACTGAGAAAGTAGGGTTTTTTTAATGCAGTATTTTAGAAAAGGGCTAGTCTGGCACCAGCTACAGTTGCTTGCAGCCTATAATGCTGGCTCTGTGTTTAGAAAATGATGGTAATTTATTACAAAGAGACTTTTATTCTTGTATTTTTAGCTCACAGCCGAGTGTTTAATGAATCTCTGCTTGAGCTCATTGAATTTATGTTCTCCCTTCCCCCTGCCCCATTTTAACTGTTAAGGTACCGCTATTCTCGCTGCTGTTCCACAAGCTGTACTGGGTCTCCTAAACAGCGAATTTAGGAGGTGCTGTACCTCGCTGCAAACAAGATCTGAAGACTTTCTGTAGAAACCACCAAAGGCTAATCCTGTTTGTAGTCCTGTAATGAGCAAAGGCAGCTGAACGAGGATGGCTGGTAAGCTAAAGCATAGTTCAAAGGCAACCAAAATTTATTATATCTCTGGGTCCCCCACTGAAAATGGCATGTTCCGTGAATGTGGGCAAACTCTTAAACTCTTTTATCTACTCTGAAGCAGGATTTACTAGGTCGTCTTGGAGAATATTCTGCCTCCAGACATGGAGACTAGTGTTTGAATGTGACAGGAGAGACTGCAAGGATACAGCTCTTCCTTCTGCTTGAATGTAATCATAAATCTGGCTTGTTTTCTGCCATAGCGATCTTTGCCTTCTGTGACTCAAGTGAATATTGAACAAGCAAGCTTGTAAGAAGCTGGATTTACATTCCTAGAACAAATTCAAAATACCCTTTCAGTTTAGATGTCATCTCTTTCCAATCCCTCAAAGCAATTGCACGTGATGGTATTGTGCAAGTTACCTTCCACGAGCTTCCTCCCTGCTCCAGAGGAACCAATGTTATGAATAAAATGTATTACTTTTTCATGAGGGTTTTTTTCCCATCCCAGTTTCCTATTTTTGAGACTAAATGTTGCTATCTGGTACCCACCGTGTTTTTATGCTAACTGCAAAAGAGAGTTGTGCTTACCTCTGGAGCAATCAAGTAATACCTTTCCAAACCTGCTTTCTCTGCATGCATGCTCCTTTACTCATGCAATCTTACTCATGCAAGGACTGGGCACAGGTTAGGGGTTTTCAGGCTTTGCTCTCTTCTCAGTAGCAGAAACACACATCTTGACTTGAAAAAATTGCTGCTAACAGTTCTGTGATTTTTTTTTTTTGGGTGGATGTTGGATGGGGTGGGATCTTGTAAGTAGCACCTCAGTCCTCATCAATAATGCAGGGTCTTGGAGCAGTATAGATCAGCGTGTTGTTCAGAGCTGACTCCAACAAAGCTCGCTCCACCAGAGGCTGGAGATACAGTTGAAAAATTAATGGTCGTGGCAGAAAGCTAGCTTGCACATGTTTTGCTCACTCAGTGAGTTGCTTAGCTGTATACTGGCACTACAGGGCCAAGCTGGCTTTTTAATATAAAAGCTTTAGGAAAGGCTAACTAATTCTCTTGTATTCTAGGAATAAAAACTGGACAGGTTATTCTATAAGAGCTTGTTTTATAAATTAGTGGATCTTTCATTTTAGGAAGGGAGCATTCCCTCCTGTAACTTTTTAAATGCTTTATCCAGGCTTAAATGATCTGTAAGCCTCCAGTGGGAGAATACCTAAGTTTTATTGACAGATAGCAAATTTGACTTGGACTAGTCTTTGGGACCTCATTGGAAGAAAGTAATGTTTGTTATTTCTGGAAATGAAATGAGTCTTTTGGTTACGATGCATCAGGCAGATCATACTTGGGTGAGAAGTAGCATGTGGTGGTGTGCTGACTTTGGTTTTTTTAGGAGTACTGAATTTTGCATGGGCTTGAGTTGAAGTTAACTTGGAGGTATTAGTTGTGGAAGTGATATGTGCAGCTAATAAAGGCTCTGAGATGCATTTAAAAAAAAAAAGTTCAAACATTCCAAGCCATGCTTCTGAAAACATGTGAGCAAGCTCTTTCAGTGATGATAGCTCTCTGTTCCTATCTCTTGAACCCAACCGTAAGTCAAATAAGAAATGTCCACACTATCATGTGTGCTGGTCCCAAAATAAACTTTGTGGGATTTGAATGGGAAACAACAATGGGAAAATGTATTAAGGGGGAGCTGAGGATGAGATGTTGGATGCTTTTCTTTGTATTAAGAGTTTCTAGTTAACATCTTCCATTGCTTAAGTCTGTCACTTGGAACCATTGGTTCCATTTGTAGTTTCTGCTTCCTTTTCTTTTAAGAGTAGGTTAGTGACCACCTGCTCAGGAAACTTTAGAATCTCCTTTCACTGTTCATGTGCAATTACTTTTAATGAGACTCAGAAGCTGTCTCTGTGACCAGGAGATGTATTTTTTTAGCTTTCGATGAAATCGTTCTCTTGGGTGAACAGAGGAGAATGTTATGCCAAAACTTTTCTTACACTAATGGCAAAAGTTAAAGTTATTTTTACTACTTAAAAATGTTGATTTTATTAAAGGACAACCATTAGGTATCCTAGGGAAGCAGTGTGAAGCATTGCATGTGAAATGCAATGGCTAAAATGAAATTAATTGTGTGGAGAGGACTGAAGTGCAGGGGAGAGATTGCAGATACCAGTGTTCAAGTAGAAATAAGATAATCATCATTTGTGGAGGAGATTAAAACATTATGAGCTGCTTTTAGAAGACAATATATAAGCAACTCTAATGCAAGAAGACTATAAAATAAAACAAAAACTGCTAAAGTTGATAGCAGAAATACTTCATAGTGAGTTTGTTTATATCCAGGTATCTGTATACAGAGAAATACTTGATCTGTACTCATGCAAGTTGAAATACTTCAGAAAGATGTGGCTGGAGAGCCAAGCGCTGTTAAACACTAAGAGCTAGATAGTTTAGTAACCCTGCAGTGTCTTCAAAGGCACTTGTTTTCAGAGAGTGGCTGGTGTGGAGCTCTGAGTTGGGGTTGTGATGCTAGGATCTAGGATGACTCCAGATGGCCATAGCAAACATGTACACTGAATACAGTTAATGTTGTGGGGCTTTGTTTATCAAATAGGACAACCTCCACTTGGATGTGTTAGGACTACTAGTATGAGGACCAGGATTAAAATCTTCATCTTGAAACTGTAATGGTAAAGTTTGGGTCTCACCTAAAACAGAAAAGATCCTTGCCATCCCTTTTAACTTGCTGCTACCTGTGGGTCAGCAACCTAGAAATGCTTTGGCACAAACTATACTGCTCTGGGGTCTCCTGCGCTGTTGTTGCTGTTCCTTTGGGGACCACTGGATTAGTGTAAGGCACTTTCTGCCCCAGCTGAACGAAGGATACCCTGAGGCTTGAACCAGGATAGCTGCTGAGTGAAAACACACACTGCTTCCTGTGCAACGAAAGTACATTGGTCTAACTGTCACTTAACAAGATGCAGACGCTTTGCAGTGGTGTTGTGCAGATCAGGTTTGTTCCTGTGCACTCACACATCTAGTTAATGGGTCAGGATACTGTTGTGATAGTTACATGTGTGTTAACCACAAAGTCTCCAGTTACCTGATTGTTTCAAGCACCATGAAATCCACAGTACCCAAACTTGAGACCAAAGGAAGAAGGGATTTGGAAAATGAGAAATGAAAAAGAAGGGTTTCAGTTTAGCCTCATGGTCGTTGTGCAAATATCACAGCAAATGTTTGTAGGAGAGTAAGATGTCCTTGAGTGTATTTCTGTGAAGCACTCCCAAGTATGCGTGTGAGAGAGCATGAAGGAGCATACTAAATTTTCAGAGAGTAGTGTGAGCTGAGTGCAGGTGGGGATCAACATATCTGTGCTGAATAAGAAATTGATAGATTGAAAAGAGATGTTGAAGGCCAGACTTCTGCATGAAGGAGCAGTGGGGACAAAGAGTGGGTAAAAATCAGGTCAGTAAAGGGATTTTTGTATCAGCTTCTGAATGTGAGTAGGGTGTCAAGCACTGCCATATACTTTTCTCTGTTGTTAGGATATAAGATGGGGGTAGATAAAATCTTGATGTTGATTTTTTTTTTTTGCTAAAATCAGCAGTCTAGTTGAGGTAGAAGAAAATGGAGATAAAGCTGTAGTCATGATCAAAGTTGACAGGGTTCAAGAATTATTATGTGGGCCAAAAGGTATATTTGCACAGAAAGCAGAATGTTAACCATCAGTATTTAAAAAGCATAATAGCTTTTTGAATTGGTATAAGAACTTCCCTGGAAGGGACTGAGGAAATTAGTACTTATTTCTGTGAAACCTCAAATGGGCTAGCATCAGGCTCCATTCTTCATCAAGCAAGTGCTCTGTTGGGTAGGTAGGAAGGTCAGAGGTGGGTTGAATAGGTCAGAGGTGCCAGGAAATGTTATTAGCGAGAAGCTGTAGAAAATATTAAACTGTTCCTTATAGCTGAAGAATGGACAAAAAAATGCACTTCAAGAGACAGTTCTCATCAAGAGCAAAGTGAAATTCCCTCAGGAAGTCTCCTTCAAACAGCTGTTTGTATTGCTTCTTTGTTGGGTTAAGCATGAGATCACATTGCACTCTCCACACCTGTATGGTAGACTTGATATCAAATTATTGTACAACTCCCATTTGCAAATCCAGAAATGTCTTGGAAAGCTCTGAATTGGATATTTTCCATGGAAAACTTGTACCTCTGTAGCTAATGGACTGGTCTTGTGTTTTTTTTTTCTTCAAATTTAATGCCCATCTGACTCTCCTTGATAGTTGAACCTAATATAGTAAATAAAGCCGTTTACCATTCATACTAAAAACTAGCATGAAGGAAAACAATGGGGGATGTTTTAGTCAAGGCCATACTGGAATTTTCTAGATTCATTTGTGTGTATTTGGCATCTTGTAGTTCTTCCAGGCAATTCAACCTTAGTTGATGTGGTATTTATACACATTTAAAAAATTATTTCAGGCTAAACCACACAATACAGAAAACAGATACTGTACCTACCGTATCAGATAGGGGTGCAGGTTTATGTCATTCATGAACTTGAAGTATTTTCTCTTACACTTTATTTAATCTTTTGTTTTTACAGGAAATAATGAAACAAGTGTACCACAACTCTTGATCAGAGACCTGAAATTTGAGAAGTCATTAGCTAAGCTCATGTTTTCTCCTGATCAAGAAAATCATCCATCAAAGGCACCAGTAAAATATGGTGAATTGATTGTATTAGGGTAAGTGTTCATGTCTTGAGTGGGAGTGAGAATGCAGTTCGAATTTCAGGGCACACCATGCAGGTCCCACAACGTACCACTTACACTGCAAAAGGAGCTCATCTAGTGAGTGTGCAACTGATCAGCTTTCCTTTGGTAGCTGGTGTCATGGAAGGGGAGGAATGGAGTTTTTGAGTGGCAACCGGGTGTAGTTGGAACATTGTGCTGCAGTATGCTTATGCTGTTTGTATGCTTGCAGTGTGCTTACATGACTGTGGAGGTTAGGATCTAAACGCTTGGGTAGATAGATGTAAGTTGAATTTTCAGCTGTTGTGTTCTTAACAGGTAAGTGTTTTGTGATAAAGGCAGCCAATTTGTGAAGGGGTTTCCATTCCAGGTTGGGCTGAGACAGATGACTAATGTGGTATTGTGGAAAGGGAGGGCCTCTAGGTCTTTAAGTACAATAAAAGGAGTTTTATAAGAACATAGTAGCTGCCTATAATATCCAAGTGCAAACTGATTTTAATAAAGCAAGTTTGCCAGCTGGCCTGCTCATGTTGACATGTTCAAGGTGAGAGTCTGAGGGTTTTCTAATGGATTAAATTGGAGTCTTGGAGGGCAGGATATCGATTTATTATGGGTTTGCATTTCAAACAAAATTCTCTTAAAAACTGGCACTCTGCCAGAGTTGGCAAACATTTATAATTTCCCATTTATAGTGTGAACACATCTTTTAGAGATAAAGCTACAGAGAGGCATGAAACCTTACTTGTTTTCATGTTTGGGATCCAAGTCTTTTTCACTTGTCAGTAGTAGCCTTGAAATGAACATGGGTAGCATTCCTTGCTCAACAAGCTTTCTGTGTATGTGCTGTAGTTCTGTAGGCACATTTCAAAATTGTGTGTGTCAGTTCTCATTTAAATGTGTTTAATTGGAAATCTGTAATTACTAATACCAAGCTCATTAAGAAGAATTTGTGCTTAGACTCTTCTTGGTCTGTATCTCATGGAAAGTTAAGTAATGCAGGAAGATGGACTTTGTTCTTTTCTCTGTGCTTTTTGGTAGGTACAATGGGTCTCTCCCAAATGGAGATAGAGGAAGAAGAAAAAGTAGGTTTGCTTTATTTAAAAGGGCCAAGGCAAATGGGGTGAAACCTAGCACTGTGCATATTGCCTGTACCCCTCAAGCAGCAAAGGTAAGATTGCTTTGTCTAGTTATGTCCTCTTTCTCCTGGTGTGCTCTCTTAAGAGTTCAGTGAAGTCAGTGCTGTTATGCTGAGGTGAAATGATGTAAAAAGCATGAAGTTTTGGCTGTGAAAATGGTTCATGTTTATCCCAGATTTTTTGTTACCTGTCAGGAAACCATTCAGCAAAACAAATATGGTGTCCACAAAGAAAAATGTTTATTTTTGAAACATGAATGTTCTGGGGACAGGCTAACTGTGTAAAACCATTTCTGTTTGGTTTTCCTCCCAAACTCATTACCAATGTCAGTTCAAGCCTTCCTGGCTTTGCACTCAGTCATGCTTTAGGGCTACCTTTGCTTGAGGTGAAGGTGACTTTGAAACGGACCTTTGCCAAAGCCCTGTGTGCATTTGCTGCTCAGCACAATGGGTGGGAGTTCCCTAGGGATTGAGACAGGTGAGTTTTGCAGGGTGCTTCTTTTATGGCCTGAAAGTTCTGTGTTCCCATTAAGAAGCAGTAAAGGAAGGTCCTGAAGTTGGACTGTATTTCATGTCAAAACTATCAGGTTATACTGAAGGTATTACTGTGAAATACTTGCGTGTTGTGGCGAGTCAAGCATATGTGTGCTGATCTTCAGTAAGCAGTGGAGCGTGTCTACTGAAGAGAGTGGAATTTGAGAATGCTCAGTGGTTGTTTAGAAAAGATCTCTTAGTGTTGAGATCAGGCCCTTGAACAAAAGTAGTGTCAAGTGTTTGACTCTCTAAATACCTTGATGTTTGGGAATACTGATCCCTAAGCTCAGGGAATGACATAAAATATTCCAAAATCAAAAGCATATTGCTAACCAAAGTTATTGGAATAGAGTTGCATCTGTAGGAAATCTGGGAAAATAACTTTTTTTTGTTATTTATGGTCATCAAGTCAGTGCTAATTAGAAGCACTTGAATGACAGTATTTCTTCAGTTTTCCTAGGAGGTAGTTACAGAAATAAAATCTGGACTAACAACTGAAACCCATATTACTTCTGCAAACACGGAATTGCTTCTGCCCTGTTTACCACCACTGCTTGTTACATGGTTTTGCTTATGTATCTTACTAATTATCACTGATTTTTAGTATGGAGTGGGATTCTGTCCTTAGAGTCCCTAAGTTTGTCCTCAGTTGCTGTTGAAGTTCAGGCTGAGGCAGCCACCAAGGTGTTATATTCAGTTTAAGCCTTTGCACTCAGTCATTTTGTTCTTCAGTGTCAAGGCTTTAGCATGACTAATAGTGTGCCTTCATTATGTATATTTTGTTGCAGTGTGTGGTAAAGAGACCAGTTTGGTCTGTTGCTGAATCAATCCTGCAGCTCTAATGCTTGGGACTGGGTTTTTTTTCTGCAGTGTAACTAGAGGTGTGTCACCGACAGCCATCTGCCTCAATGCATTAGTTGAGCAGTGTAAGAGCCTGGTTATATATACACTGCCTGTTCTGCTGATGTGTTCAGTAGGGATACTGTTGGCTGGTTCAGTAACACTTGGTATTTTTTCTGTAGGCCATAAGTAATAAGGACCAACACAGCATATCTTACACTTTGTCTCGGGCCCAGACAGTAGTAGTTGAATATACCCATGACAGCAACACAGATATGTTCCAGGTATGTGAAGTGAATGTGATTCATTAATGTATTCCTGCTTTTGGTACTTTCTAACATGTCATCCTCTCAACAGGCTTTTTCCCTCAGACCCAAAAATTTGCTCTTTACTGTTCAGAGGTGTTTAATTCTGTTTGTTGCCAAAGCCACGACATGAACAAGGCTGTATATCTGTACATCTCTTTTAGGCTTGGTCAGAGGTGAAAGTTGTTTTTTTGTGACTAATGCACAGGATTATGGCTTTGCCTTTGATTGCCAGTCTGCAAGTTGTGTAACCTGTCTCCTGGTCCCTCCTTGCAAAACACAGAATAAATTGCACGGTTCTCTTTAGGGACTTGGAACTTTGCTTCTAGCATTTATGAAGGGATTTAGTATCAGCTGCTTGGAGATGGCATAGAAGAAATACAACGTGAAAACACAGGAAAGCCTTCGACACAACTGATAAGAAAAGCACCCCTGACTCCTTTAAGCAAACCCAGAAATAAGTCTAAAGGGCTGTGCACTGAGGAGAGAGGAGGCCCAATTCTGATGCTCTGAACTGTCAGCACAACTTTGCTGCAGTTCCTGTATGTATGAAAAGGAACCACAAACACATTTGCAGCTGCGATGTGCGCTCATAATTGTTTCCTGTTTTTCTCAAAAGGAGAGGTTTTACTTTGGGGTTTTTTTGGGTGCTTTGTGCCTTCTGATTCCTGGACTGATCTTGCGTTCATTTTTGTTGTTGTTGCTAATTTATGGCAAGGAGTTTTGCTGTCACAGCATTTAGCTGTGACGCCACTGCAGGACCTGAGGAGGTGGGAGGTGTTGGTAAGGGGTGGAGGAAGCTGTGATGCAGCTGCGAATACCTTCAACAGAGCAGAAGGGCTGCAGTGAATGTAACCACAGCACAAGCTATTGTTTGTGTAAGTGTTCTCTCTTCAGGCGTGCTGCGGCATGTACGCTGCTCTGAAATGGCCAGTGGCAACCTGTGTGTTCTGATGGGTTACCCTGCCGAAGAAGCAATAGGAAAAGACCTTCTAACAAAGCAGTTCTGGTCTTGTGAAAGCTCTCCATCCAGCCTTCACCAAAATGCACCTCACTTCAGGCTTTTGGGTCTCCAGCCCAGCAGTTAATAAATCTTAATATAACCAGCTATTTCTTGTGAGAGCTCTAGAAGTGAGAGAGAGGAGGAGGTGGTGTGTTAGTGGTCTTTAAACCTGCCTAAGTGGATGTTTGGGAGAGGGATATAACTTTTTTCCTGCTGTGGAAGGAAGAGGACAAAGTTAACTGGAAAAGCAGTGAAACCCCAGGTCTATCAGACCTTGTAGCATTGTGTGGGACTGCAAAACTTACTCTTCATGCAACCAGGAAAGAAGGCCCAGCTGCTGGAAAAATTGGTTGTAGTCAGATGTTGCATTCCTGTTGTGTTCTGTGCATGTTAATGTCACCCCTCCCCGCCACAAACATCTTGTACCTGGTCTTTTCCAACATATTTGCTGCTTCTCAGTGCCTCACCAGAGCTAGAGAATCAGCTCTCACAGTCTTAATTTTCCTACACCTACACCTCCAACTAGTCTGACAAAGTTCAGGGCATGCAAAGTGACTGAATACTGCTGTTGTTCCATCTACCTGCTGTTTCCTAGCTGGTTTGGTGCTGCTGCAGCTGGTCTAACTGACCTGAGAGTGACCTTTCCGATAAATTCCCATTGAAGGCCTTCTCATCTCAGAATTGACTTCATGACATCATTTTATTTCTCTTTCATTCAGTTGGCTGTGCTCAAGCTTTGAGAACAACTTTGATCACATGGAGGTGGAATAACTCATTGATTCAGATTAGCCTTTAGAAACCTAAGTTTAGATTGGTGGAAGGGAATACTTCAACCTGGAATGTAAATTTTTTCTTATCTGATCGCTTCTCATGTTGAGTTGGAACATTCCTGGACCCAAAGGCAAACTTCTAAACAGTTGGATTTGGTTTTTAAATCCCTTTCCAGATTGGTCGGTCAACGGAGAGTCCTATAGACTTTGTCGTGACAGATACAGTTCCTGGAAGTCAGAGTAACTCAGATACGCAGTCTGTGCAGAGCACTATATCAAGGTTTGCCTGCAGAATCATCTGTGAACGTAACCCTCCTTTTACAGCAAGAATATATGCTGCGGGATTTGACTCTTCAAAAAACATCTTTCTTGGGGTAAGGGAACTATTTGTGTTTGCCTCAGAGCTCAGTGCAGGCAGGCTTATTTCTGAACTAATCTGTAGCTCCACTTCAGCCAAATTAAAGTTTTCATTGATGTAATTTCTCTTAGGAGAAAGCTGCAAAGTGGAAGACATCGGATGGGCAAATGGATGGCCTGACCACAAATGGAGTTCTTGTTATGCATCCCCGTAATGGCTTTACAGAAGACTCCAAGCCAGGGGTGTGGAGGGAGATATCTGTGTGTGGGAATGTGTTCAGCCTCCGTGAAACCAGATCAGCTCAGCAGAGGGGAAAAATGGTAAGAGTAGTGACCGATCTTTCATGCAGCATGTTGAAAGTGGGTACGGCTGCAAGTGGGGCAGCTCAGGCATAAACGCCAGGCTGGAATCTCCCTCATTCAGTGTGAATGTCACCTCTAATGACCTACGCTGATGTGAAGGTGTGTGTCCTGCTCAACCTAAATAGAGAGGTAGAGAATCTGTCTGCAAACTAGTACTTCATTGAGATCTATACTGCTCTCCTGAATTGAGTTGTCAGTCTGCTGTGCTCTCCTGCAACCCATCATGGTCATGCGCGGACTTTAAGTGTTTTCCTGAATCTCCCTCTTGAGTTTATGCTTTTAAGGTTTCCCCACTTGTTGGGGAAAATAAAAAATAGTTTTACTGACATGTGCTTATATACCTGGATATCTGTTTCCACCTCGGTGTCCTGAGTTTTCTTCTTGTTTCCAAAACATTGAGAGTTAAACCAGATGATCTCCAGAGGTCCCTTCCACCCCCTACCATTCTGTGATTCTGTGATGTTTCCAGGAGGTGATTGGTTTGGGTGTGACTTGGGATCTTGCAGCAATAAGAAATGCTGCATAAACACTTGATTCAGGAATGCTGATGGCTGACTTTTTCTGGAGGAGAGGAAAGCCAGACGTAAGAGTGTTTGAAGTAGAGAGTCTAAAATGTGGTGGAGGACTAAACAAGACTTGCCATGTCCCATTCCCGCTGGATGCGTTTCCAGGTAGCATAGCTGGGAGTGGTATAAGGATGGAGTTGAGAGAAGTTGTTAAGGCTGGAGAGGAGGTTTTCAACCTTAATTTTTTTATGTGCACATCAGTCTCTTAAGAAGTTTGGTGGTTGTTTTTCTTAAATAGAGATAAGATGACACTGGGCTCTGTATGGGTATCTTGCGTAGGACAGTCAATAACTGCTTGAAAACTTATGTCTGCATCTTGCAGGCAGATCTGTATTATGGAAGTGCCTTATGTTACTCTTTGTTTAACATGAGGTGACTCCTCTCTCTTGTTATCCATCACAAGGTTGAGAATGAAACGAACCAGCTCCAGGATGGCTCTCTCATTGACCTGTGTGGAGCAACGCTGCTGTGGCGTACTGCAGAAGGGCTTTCTCGCACTCCCACTGTCAAGCACCTGGAGGCTCTAAGACAGGAAATAAATGCAGCAAGGCCCCAGTGTCCGGTGGGGTTTAACACCTTGGCATTCCCCAGCATGAAGAGAAAAGATGTTGTAGACGAAAAGCAGCCGTGGGTGTATCTGAACTGTGGCCACGTCCACGGCTATCACAACTGGGGAAACAAAGAGGAGAGAGACGGCAAGGATCGCGAGTGTCCCATGTGCCGCTCTGTCGGCCCCTATGTGCCTCTCTGGCTTGGATGTGAAGCGGGATTTTATGTGGATGCAGGACCTCCAACTCACGCGTTCAGCCCGTGTGGACACGTGTGCTCAGAAAAGACAACTGCATATTGGTCTCAAATTCCTCTTCCTCATGGTACTCACACTTTTCACGCAGCCTGTCCGTTCTGCGCGCATCAGCTGGCTGGTGAGCAAGGTTACATCAGACTCATTTTCCAAGGCCCTCTTGACTAACACACGTGTTAACTGAGGACTGCAGTAAACTGATAAGCTAAGCGATTCTGATTTTTAAACCAACTGTTTTTCATATTCTCTGGGCTTTGCTGGTTTGCATTAAGATGAAGAATTTTTAGTTTTTTGTTACAACAGCTAAATCCCTCTCTGTTGTCTGGAAATGGAAGGGGGCTGGGGGGAGAACTCCTCCTTTTTTTCTTTTTTTTTAGGTAAGAACTATTTCTGAAGAGTTGAAGGAAGTGTTGTAGAGTGAACTTCGATGCCTTCTGTTTTAATGGTTTTGAATTACATGCCCACAGTGTTTGGAAGTTGTATTGTTTCGTTTTTGTATATGGAGGGTAAATAGTTCGGAGAACATTAGTTTACAGCTTGGATGCAAACATTGTAAAATATAACATGTATATTAACTCTTTTCTATTTATCTTTATTATTGAAAAAATACGTAGAATGTATAGAGAGTAGCATGGTCGTAGTGTGTTCATCCAGCAGTTGGATGTGTAGAATAGTTCTGGATGGAGGAGGACACGAGATGGAAATGGTAGAAAAATCTTTTTTAATCTAAAATACTGAGTTCTTAGAATAGTTAAAATGCTTTTTAAACAAAGCTAATGCAAACTATGATGGCATAAAGGTGTGCTTTAACCATGTTGAAAGGTAGCTGAGAAGGACTTCTTAAAATGTCTTTTTGGTAGGACTGTACTCAAGATCTGGTTGCGAGGAGAATATTTACCAGACTCTTTGAATATGCAACTTAGTCTAGATTAAGGATTTTTTCTCCCTTCATGCTAACATGTCTCTTTATTTAGCATTAGTGACATTTGTGATGAGGGTTTTTCCAATGTTAAAACATCAACAAACCTGAGAAAAGAGGCTCATTTTGTTCTTTGCTGATTGGGGTGGGAGGTGAAGGGAGAGGCAGATGTGCCCGGCACACGCAGGGAGCACTTTGTGTATCTGCTGCGGTCCCAGCTCGTGCTGGGGCCCATCGGTCGCATGTTCTGCCTCTCATCTGGCGTGTGGTTGTCACCGGCTGTGTTGTACCTTGCCACGAGGTGCAAGTGTTCACCTGGGCTACAGAGGGAACAAAGTTGAAGCCTTCTACCCCAGGGGTGCATCCCTGTGCCCGTTACAAGGCTGAGCGACGCGTCCCTGTTCAGCTTGACACAATCTGCAGCCTGTTAAGGGAGAGCTTGAGCTGGGGCTGGACCAGACTGGTAGTTCTTGCTGTGGGATGCTTGTGCAAGGTCTGCTCACTGTGGTGGGCTCTATGTGGTAGTCTCTCTTGATGCTCTCCCCTCCTTATCCTTCCTTTCCCTTCTGTATCCACCAGAAAAGGCCAGTGCACTACATCCAGCTTTGCTGCTAACCCACCGTGCTTCATGGCAAACACACAACCTGACCTTTTTAAGATTGAGTTGAGATTTTTTTTGGCCAGCTTCATACTTTTTTCCCCCTGAAATAAGTACTGTATAATTGACAGTAGCAAACTTCTGTACTTTATAGCATATACTGTACTTTATCTTTTCCTTTTGAAGCTGTTCTGAAATTTTCTTTGTTTAAAGAGAGACCTATCTTGCTTAGATGTCATGAATTATTTACTTTGACTGTCAATTGTTTCTCCATTTTAAAAAAGAAATTATATATATTGTTTGGTTCACTCAGGAAATGCATGTGTCAGGAAACCTGTATTATAAGTTCAGTTAGCTGTCATGTACAAGTAACTGCTGTTACTCCCTTTCTACAGAAATATAACTGATTTTGACATTTTCCAGGTTATATGCATTAAGTAATGGAACTTATGCAGCAAGAAACCCCTGTATTGTAGTTGTTCTAATCATTTTATTCAAACTATATTATACTGTAGTTTAATTTTTATTTGCAAATTAATTTATTCAAACTACGTGAGTAAACAGTTTTCAAAAACAGCAATTCTGGGATTGTCACTTGCTTTGTTTCCAGGGGATGGGGGAAGGTGGCTTCTGCTGTCGTGTGGCGCGTTTGGCACGTGTGGAGTAACATCACAAAAAGGAAGTAGCATGGAGAAGTTTGCATGTTACCCCAGTCGTGGATTTGAATGGCGCCTTTCAGATGTGACCTTTAATGTGTGTTATGTTTAAGCCCACATTAACAAAGGTGAGGTTTTTGTTCAGAAGGCATGGTTACATGCTCTCTTTGCTGAGGAAGCTAGAAGTAACAAAATCTAAGCAAAAACTTTAACCAACTGGCTGGACTCAAAGTACCAAAAGCTCTTGATTCCATCTTCCACAGAGTCAGATTGACACTTGTGGAAGTTTCCATACTATAAAAAAGACAGGGTTCTTCTGGAGAGAGTCCAGCGTAGGGCTACAAAGACGATTAAAGGTCCGGAGCATCTCCCCTGCAAGGAAAGGCTGAATGAACTGGGGCTGTTCAGCCTTGAGAAAAGAAGACTGAGAGAGGATCTGATCAATGTTTATAAATATCTCAAGTGTGGGACACGGGGAAATAGCCAGCCTCTTTTCAATGCTCTCTGGAGACAGGAGAAGGGGCAATGGCCCCCAGTTGTAGCACAGGAAGTTCCGCACCAACATGTGGAAGAACTTTTTCACAGTGAGGGTGACAGAGCTCTGGAATAGGCTGCCCAGGACGGGCATCTCCTTCTCTGGAGATATTCAGGACCCATCTGGATGCCTATCTGTGAGATCTGTCCTAGGGAACCTGCTTTGGCAGGGGTGTGGACTCTGTGATCTCTCGAGGTCCCTCCAGTCCTGATCTCATCAGTTCCAGGGGTGTGAAAAATAAGACAAGGACATGATGAAAGTTAGAAAGCAGCATGAGTGATAGATGAGTTGTGAGAACAGATTGAGAGCTGGGTGGGAGCAGACACACGGAAGGTGCTGTACTTGCCCTGTGTTGGAGGCACAGCTGGATGCCAGCATGGAGCTGATGGTGCAGTTGGGTACGTGCATTTGGGTCTGACTGTGGAGGGGAGGAGGAGAGGTTTGTGCCTAACCCACAGCCATTGTTCAGCCTCCGCCACGTTAGGATGATACATCATGCTTTCATTATATTTCTGTACCCTTGCTCCCACCCCCTAAAAACAAACACTGTGGCAGGTGTAGTTACAGCAGAACTGGCTGTTCCTCTGGGTAGCGTTATGCCAAGATAACCTGCCCTGTGTTCTCTGCTCCTTGTGCACTTTCCTTGACCCGAGCTGGGCTTGTTAATGCCATTTTAAATAGGGAGAATGGGCATTCAAATGCCCGAGACACAGGAATCCCGCTGTCAAAACCAGGGCAGTGGTGCTTGCCCTGTGTTGTTTGAGGAACAATTCCCTTACAACGTGCAAGCTGACTAAAAGCAGTGGCTCTGATTGCGGTTCCCTGTTCGGGTTCCCCCGGGCTTCTGCTCTTTAATAAACAATTTAAACAGCAGGTCTTGTGCTCCATAAACCGTAAAATGAGTGTCACGTTAGAAGTGAAATGATCCCTTTGACTCAACCAGCTGACTGAAGTGCTCCGAACTGGAAGTCCTTTGCTTCTGAAAAAGTTTGGGAGCTGGGAGAAGTGCAAAAGGTTGCGCTGCTGGCTTTGAGGCGATCACAGCTCTTGCGTGCAGCCAAAATCAGAGCCTCCTACCTGCAGGAACCAGCCCCAAAGGAGATCTCTGGCCTCAGCCTGCTTTCAAAGTGTGTTCAAATGGAAGAGAGGCGCCGGTGATGCAACCAGCAGATGGGACAGGGCTGTTCCCTGGCAGAGCTCCACAGGTCTGCGGGACTGATGAGGGAACACGTGTGGGACATGAGGTAAGCGCAGGCCTTTTTCTAGCCATAAAGATTTGTGAAGATCTGCAGAAGTGCAACTGGAAATGGGCAAGTAGCTTTCTGCAGTTTCCTTGTGTGTCGCTGCTGTGTTCCACACAGCTCTGTGTGGTGTGCAATGCAGGTGATTTAATGATCTAATTTGCTTTTCATCCACAGGAAATTGCATGGACTTAACAGGGGTAAAAGGCTGTAGCTTGGCACAGCAGCTGCGGTGGTTTGTTTCTTTTTCCTAAAGCAGAAGTGGGGCAGCTCCTGGTGTGCTGACTCACAGCATGGCGGGAACATGTTGACAGGGAGGTTGCTGGGGGCTTTCCCGGGGAAGGTGGTGGGAAACCCAGCAGCAAGGCTCTGTTCTCTTTGCTGACTCAGCTGTTGGGTTCAAGCAATAACATGGACGTGTGGTGCAGCTCTGAGACATGTGGTGCAGGCTGGGCATGAGGTCTTCTAACTCTTCTGAGCCAGGCTTTTTACACCCACAAGAGTAACACTGGTATCCTGAAAGGTTTAAGGACACAATGAAGTCACCCTGGCAGTCTTGTGCTTAGAGGTGCTCTGCAAATCCCATAATGGCCCTGCGGTGGCACAGTGGATCTCCTTCAGGAGAGACACTTTCCAGGCCCCATTCTAAAAATACGTTTCCGGTTTTGCAATGTAAAGCTGTCGTGATGACTGCAGCTACCTACCTGCACGCTGCCTCCCAGCCTGAATTAGGTCTGGCTGCTGTTGAATTAGAACCAATTTCCTGGTCTTAGTCTTGGCTTGTGCAATTCCTGCTTCCTTTTCTATAAAAATATCGGCAAAGCTTGTGTTAAAAATAGACAACTCGTCTATTTTTAATTGTAGTGCTCGGCTGTAACATAAGGGCTGTGATCATCCTGGAAATGGAGCTTTTAAGGCTCTTCTCATGGCTACGGGAGATCACTTGTACGTGCACTGTTGTGCATCCCAGGGAAAAAGGTCTGGGAAGGCATCTGGGGAGCTACAATGCTTCCTGTGACTTGTGTCAGAGGCTCTCTGGCAAGCGTGGCCTCTGTGCAGGTAGCAGCAGCCTGCCCCTTCCCAGGTGCTGCTTCCAGGGTAGCAGCAAGAGCTCAGGACCCTGTCAGGCTTGCAGTGAACATTGAGCATTGCTCTGCCCAACCTGCTTCAGCTGTGGTATCCCATGGTAACGTACCCGTGATGCAAGCTGAGCTGGGGAAACACTGGTGCGTGTGCTATTTATTGTACAAGCAACAGCCAGCTGCTGGTTGTTGGTCTGGTCCTGTCCCCCTCCTGAAAGCAAAAGGGTGGCAGATTTAAACAGCATGGGTAAAAGTGCTTTTACTCCCCACAGTCCAAGCTGCCCCTGTGAGAGGAGCCATCCCAGACTCAGCCTCGGGGATGCAGCAAGGCCCACAGCTGGACTGGTGGCTTCAGACGTGCCTGTGCATCAGCGCGGCAGTAGGGAACAGTGTTAGCCGCAAGTCCCCGTGCCTGAATCCGTACACTCCTGCAAGCTGCTGCCCACCCTCTTCCTCCTTCCAGCCCTGGCAGACCCTGTCCTTCCCACAGCTGCAGTGAGCAGGCAACCTTGCAGAAGGAGGCTCTGTTGGCCGTGCCTGGCACTAGCTTGTGTGGGGTCAGGTTAGGCAGCGACTGGGGGGGACATCCCCCGAGGCTGAGCTGGAGGACGGATGAGGAACTGGAGGCAAAGGACCAGTTCTGGCAGTCAGAAGCTCCCTGCCTGTGCCCTGCCACTCTTCCCTTCGCTGCTAGCATGGCCAGCTCTCCATGGGTGTCCTACTGCTCCTCTTGCAGGGCTGGCAGCACCAAGACGCCACTGTTTCCTGGCCGTGCTGGTGAAGGATGCATTTGTGGAAGCAGCGAAGGCACCAGCAATACTCTGTTCCGCCCTCCCTGCGGAGGGCCCGGTGCTGCCACACAGAGGGTGAGGACATCTCTCCTCCTCAGTGTGGGCGCGAATGACCTTACTCATCAACTAGAGAAGCACTTTCCTGCTGGCAGAAGCAACTCCTTTGTAATTTGGCAATGCCTGCAATATCGTGATGTTTTTATTTCGAGTGCTTTGGCTGATTTAGTGTCACTAAATGGCTCTGGGGCAGGAGTGAATTATTAATCTGCTGAGCTCCTCTACTCTGTCTAGGTGCGTAATAACAGCACTGTACTGGGAGATCTGCTGCCTTCCCGAAACACGATGAGGGTTGGTTCCTTTGCAGTTATAACTTATGCCAGGATTGTCTATTTTTTCCTCTTTCTAGTGGAAAAGTCTCATTAAAAGGCTTCCCTTGTGCAGCACGTGACGGACTCCTGAGGATTCCCCCTGAGCCACAACAGGGTAGATGGGGAACGATGGCTCACACTTTCAGGCAGTAGATGGAAGTACAGTGCTCACTTAAATCACAAGGGGTAGGGGGCAAAAGCTCCCTTTACCTGTATTCTTTACTGATAACTCCTACAATCACCCTGCTTGCTGATATATAGCTTGTTGTCTTTGTCCTTTTATTTTTCTGCTTCAAACCACACCCTCCCTGCCCTCCCCCCCAAAAAAAAAAAAAAAAAAAGAAATTAAACCCTTCTGTCTCTTCAGTTGTTTCATCTGTCAGTTTCTCAGTCACCTTTGCTGTGGTTATGGTTATTTTTTTTAAGTGTTCCTATGGAAATATGTGACTTTTAATGGCATGTTGGCTGGACTCAGGCCTTGCAAAATGTGTTTCTCTTCAGCCTCAACAGTGTTTCCCTTCAGTGTCTCCAAAGAAATGCTGGGAAACTGGTCAAAGATAAGGGAAAGAGCGGTGGCTTTCTTGGGAAACAGCCCATGATGACGCTTGTGGTAAGCCCAGCCTTCCACCTCTGGGTTGAGAGGACCCACTTCTTTCCCTGGGTTGTGCTCAGATCCCCATCCTACACCTGCCAAGTTGTTAGTACATCCACCTTACAAATGGGGGGACCTATGGGTGCTATTCCCTTCAGCTGTTGCAATTTAGGAGCTGAACGAGCACAGAGCCTTTAGTACTTCCATACTCTCTTCTCTCCAAAATAGTATTTTTAGCTGATCCCAGAAGATTTGAAACAAAACAAACGCATGCAGTGCTATTCTGAACTTGCCTGGATGCAAAGCTGAAGCCTTCAGCTTGCTGTCATGCGCTGTAGGAAAGGAGTTGACTCAACTCGTCCTTTCCAAAAAACCCATGATTTTTTTTTTTTTCTGTTGTGTGGGAGGAGGAGAGAATTAGTTATTCAGTGGAATGAGGACAATTAAAAGCAAATGCAGCTTCCAGAGATGCCATCAGCTGTTCTGTTGGCCCTGAGCAACAGGGACGCAACCTGGCTTTTTAATTGGTGTCTTTTTTTTTTTTTCTTCTTCTCTCTGGTCTGTGCTTCCCATTGGCAGGGCAGCTGATACTTTCTAAAGTCTCTGTAGGGCTGAGATCCAGTCATGCCCACTTTCATTTTGCCCAGACAGCGACCACAAATGTGACCTTAGAGGGGACAAAAAGCTCCAAACTGCTGTGGATTGCAGAGGTCATGGTCTTACTTGCCTGGTGTTGCCCTGTGATGGGGGATGTGTCTGCAGGTCCCACCTCGGGATGAACCTGTGGTGCCTTCCCTGCTGGAGGGATAGATGTTTGAGGTGGGTCACAGGGATGCAGGATGCTGCCTCTTCCCCACAGGCTGTGGTCACAGCAGCTAGCTGGGCAAAGCTGATGCCAGGCTCTGCAGAGCAAAGCTGCCGGGGCCACAGTTTATTTGATTAGCTGGCTTCCCTTCTGTGGAGGAGCTAAATCAATCAGGTCTTTTAAATGCCACGTAACAGCACGGATATTTAATGCTTTTTCACTTGTTTGCGTTAAAAGTTGGTTCAGAGCAGCTTTCCTGAGAGGCAGGATCAGCGATACCGAAGATCTGGGTTCCGTCATCGCGCTGGGTTTTTTGGGTGTTACTCAGCAGTTCTGCCAGCGTCACTCTCTATCGCTTGGAAATCTCACTCCGCCTGTTCTCAAGCAGGAGAAGCAGAAGGTGTGTGCAAGCTCCTTTGGGCGTCCATGAATCAGGGCTCATGTCACACTCCTTGGCAGCTCCTGGCAAATGCCTGCCAGGGAAAGCCATCGCCAGAGCTGGGGCAAGTGTCTTTGCAAAGGGGGGCAGCAGGCGATTGACTAGAGGCTCTGCCAGCACCCTGCTCTTAAAACGCTGTTGCCAAAGGCAGGGTATTGATACAGCAGAGTGTTTTTTTGTAGTGCAGAGATCTAGAACTAGTGTTCCATGAGACAGCATAAATGTATTTATAGACCCTGTGTGTCTGCATTTTGCTATGTTTTTCTCTTCACAGCCTAATGGTTAATAAAGACAGGCTGTATTTATGTCTCCGCAGCAAAAATGATGTTGAATGGTGTCACGCAAGAGGCTTAGGCCCTGCTGACCCTTAACAAGCTTTCAAGACTGTTATTGAGGGGCTAATTCTCAACTACAGGAGTATAAAGGAGGGATGTCAGAGGTTGGTTTCCCCGGGACACAGCAGCAGAATGGAAGAGCAGCTGCAGGAGGCCCCAGGGTGGAGGTATTTAACCCACCTTTGCTCCTGGTACTTAAAAACATTAGCAATGCATCCAGCGTATTCTGAGTAGCAGCAGTTTCTAAAGGACTTTCCTCAGCCCAGCCTTCCTGGCTGATCCTTACATCCTGTATGCATACAGTCAGCAATTGCCTTCTGGTTGCTTCCAGACCCTGAGCAGCAGCGTCAGGTCCGGGCACCTCCCGGGCAACTCTGTCCTGGCAGAGCCTGCACTGGCGAGCTTTCAGCTAACACACTGACCGCAGGCTTTTCTGGTAGTGCAGTGCCGATCTTTTAATCATAACGTTGCTCTGTACTTAGTCAGGCGTCTTGCAAAACTCCATTACGACTGCCTTTTGGCTGCCAAACGTGTCATCTCAAAGGAGAAAAGCCGGTTTGCCAGATAGATGTGAGTTTTCCTTCCAAAAGAAACATGTTCGTTGGCATGATGTTACTGTCCTTTGCATGTGGACTCTGATCAGCTTTCTCTTCATTTTGCTTAGTACAGATGTCAGCTGAGCGAGTGTAGTTCTGGCTCCCCTTTGAGTACCGCATCGTGGGGGCTCTGGAATTTCCCTACTATTTCAAGGGGGAAAAAAACCAATGAGTTCCCAGATTGGATCAAACATTTTTTTTTAACGAGTTTTCACAGAATCAAAGAATGCTTTGGGTTGGAAAGAGCCTCAGATCGTTTAGTTACACCCCCTGCCATGGGCAGGGACACCCTCACTAGACCAGGTTGCCCAAAGCCACATCTAACCTGGCTTTGAATGCTTCCAGGGAGGGGGCTTCCACACCCTCTCTGGGCAACCTTTTAAATGCAAGCTTCTTTGTGACAGCTGATTTTAAAATGTATTGTTCATAATGTAGCTGTGAATTCATGGAAGGTCCTCTCATGCATTAGCCAGCTCTACCCAAATCCTGCTGGTGGACATTCATCTCACCCTTTCAAAAATCTGGAGATTCACGGAGACTCCACAACCTCTCCAAACAGTTCCTTGGTTCAACTATCCTCCTAGTGAGAAACTGCTCCTCACCGTGACCTTGACCCCCCCAGAAGGAAAGTTTTAACACATGACTTCTTGTTACTGCCACCACAACTCAGAGAGAGGCAATAGGGTTTTATTCTCCCTCCTCCTAGCAGCCTTTTACATATGTGAAGACTGTTAGGGTGTTTCTTCCCAGCCTTTTCTTCTCTAAGCTGAAGCAGTCGTTTTCATCTTTCTTCACAGTTTGTACTTACCGAACTGCTGGGATTCTTACTTCTGTTTCCCAGGCTCTGTCTTCAGCTTTGCCACGTCTTCCCCAAGACCTTCCACAGGCTGAGTGAAGTGAGAAGGTCCCTGCCCTGTCCTATGTACTGTACATCCCTTCAAAGCCTCTTACTCACCTCCTTCAGTGGACACAAATCTATCCTGATGGTTCTGTTGCCATACGTTTCTGCCCACTGAGAAGCATTTCAGTTTTGGGTGCGTGAGCCCCAAATCCTGAGCAGTTCAGATCTTCTACAGAGTCCTGTCAGGTTTTAACTGCCAGTGAGGAGGGTGGGTTATCCACACCAAAACAACCCTCCACAAGCAAATATTAGTGCTGCTGGCAGCGTCACTGGGAGAGGGGCTCTGGACCCCTAGGATGAAATACAGCAACTTCTACCCTGAAAAACATGATGGAGAGGCTCCCTCCATGCCGCAGGTTTCCATGCTTCTCCCAGAGCATTCCCAATTCCCTGCTCTCTGGGGTACTGACCCAACACAGACCAACGATCTTACACAGCCAGGCTATGCCGATCTTCCCTGTGATTGGCCCCTGTACTTGGCATTGGTGAGGCTGCACCTGAGTATTGTGCTCAGTTTTGGGCCCCTCACTGTAAGAAAGACATCGAGGCCCTGGAGTGTGTCCAGAGAAGGGCAACCAGGCTGGGGAAGGGGCTGGAGAGCAAACCTTAAGAGGAGCAGCTGAGGGAACTGGGGTTCTTCAGCCTGGAGAAGAGGAGGCTGAGGGGGTCTTATCATCACCTATAATTACCTGAAAAGAGGTTGTAGAGAGCTGGGGGTTGTTCTCTTCACCCAAGTGACAGGACAAGGGGGAATGGTCTCAAGCTGCACCAGGGCAGGTTCAGATTAGACATGAGGAATAAGTTCTTCACTGAAAGGGTTATCAGGCACTGGCACAGGCTGCCCAGGAAGGGGGTTGAGTCACCAACCCTGGATGTATTTAAAAGACAGGTAGATGAGGTGCTCGAGGAGTGGAGGACAGGTAGGGTTGGACTCGATGATCTCAAAGGTCTTTTCCAACCTAGTGATTCTTTGAAACCAACTCATCAATGAACAAACCTCAAATTCATCACCTCCCACTCTAATAAGGTAAACTGAAGAGCAAGTTGAGACCAAAGATGTGTACCTACCGTTTGGGTCGCTGGGGGTTGTTTTTTGTTTGAGCAAAAGACCTTGTATTCTAAGCGCTTGTGCAGAGTTTGGGAATAAAACAGTTACAAAAGGTGTGGCTGCTACCAGTGGACCGCTTGCTTTCCCCTCTGTAACACTGACTGAACCCATCCAACAAGTGGACCTGGGGGAAAAAAAAGAAGAGGAAGGGTGCCTAACAAGCCTTAAACCTCTGATATTCAATTTATTAAAATTTAATGATGAGGTATTAATAATGAATGCAACCAGGAAGAAGGGAGAACTGCAGTGTAATGGCCTCAAGATTTTGAGTTAGCCAGATTTCTCAACAGAGCTGGGAAAGAAGAGGGCATCTTTCAAAAGGATGAAAAGATTCCTGTGAGGGACAGATGTAAGCTGCAGTCTGGAACAGTCTCTGCGGGATGTGTAGATTGGTTGGGGGAAGAGTATTTTAAGTGTTTCTTTCATTAAAAGCTGAGCTGGGGGTGAGTGGAAGCCACATCTTGCAAGGAAAAGACAATCACAAATACCAAGACCTTGAGTATAACCTAGGGAATTGGGGTCATTTCCTTGCTGGTGCTGATTTCCTGTGTGAAATTAACTCTTTCTGCCATTCCCTGCAGCACACACACAGGAAATACAGCCTCCTGCCCCCTCGGATGGATTTTGGGAGCCAATGTTCCCATGGCGGTACTTGTCAGGGACACCCCAAACCATGTGATGGATGTTATA
Organism: Hypotaenidia okinawae; assembly: GCA_027925045.1. NCBI lineage: Eukaryota > Metazoa > Chordata > Aves > Gruiformes > Rallidae > Hypotaenidia > Hypotaenidia okinawae. Next base: position 13,284,031 of record BSDF01000003.1, on the reverse strand, counting down.
CACCTGGAGTATAAGCAACTTGCCTGTGTTCCTCATAGTAACATTGTCTAGACTGTTTCCTTTGGTGGCTGTGTGAGCCAGCGCGATGCAAGTGAAGATACAGCACGTCAGTGACTTCCCTTTCCTAGCTGCCAGGCCAGCTGCACTATCAAAGCAAGAAATGGCGTTGGTTAGGCACGACGTGTTTTTGTAATCCCACAGCGGTTACTTTAGGATCACGTGGAGTTCTTAAGATTAATTAGTACTGTATTTGGATGTCCCCTTAGATAGCAATAATAGGTTCTCTGGCCCTGTGGGACCCCTCCCATCCCCAGAGTTTAGAAAGTTGTTCACTGACAGCCATTTGATTAGTTTCTTGAAGGCTCCAGAGTAAATTCTATTCAGCCCTGCTGACTCTGAATTTGTCTCATCTCTCTTAACTATTGTTTAAGCTGTTCTTTCCCTCATCTGGCCTGTATTTCCTCCCTGTGGTTGTTAGTACGAAATGTGTTAATAAGCATCTGGATGTCATTACCATATTTTGTGAGAACAGAAGTAGAATAAAAAGTAGAAATTGAAGGCAGAGGATATGTATAAATAAATCATTCTGTGTTCTTTTGTGTATGCATCAGGAGCAGCTTCCCAGAAGAAGACATCTTTTCACCTCTCTTTGTGCTTTTAAAAACACACTGCTGTCACTGATTAATACCAATCAGGTAGGTATAAAAACAGGCCAGGCAAGGGAGTGGCCACGTGGTAGCAAGAAGCGCTTCCATGAGATCTAGAGGGCGTTGGAAAGAGCTTGGTGTGCCTATGGTCATCTCAAAAAACCCCTGTTCCCATAAGCGTTCCTGTTCTGCCTTTGCGAACAAGAAATAAAAATAGGCAGGACAGAAGCATCCTGATCACTTTTCTCCTTGCTTTTCAGGGCTGAAAAGCAAATGCTGAGCATATCTGAGGCTCTTTTGAACAGCCCACAGCAGATGAAGTAATTCGAGGCCTCACCCACACCGCAGTTTATCCCGCCAGCTGCTGTAGGCCATGTAACAGAGGTGCTTTTTAACACGGCACAGACATCTCATTAAATCAAGCGCTGGAAAACGTCCCTTTGGTTTTGACACACTACCCACGAAGTATGATGTACTTCCTGTTACACGGTGTTGTCAAGGCAAAGAAGTGAATTACAGTGGATTTTTAATTACTTTGATCCTGAACATCCTAGAATGAATAAAGAGGTGGTGCAAGAGCTGAGCAGACCTCTGGTGGGGGAGCAGGGCCCTGCAAATGCAAGGAGGTGATTTTGGCCTTGCTTCTGTCTCCTCCTTCTTCAGCGCAGTTGCTCAGTTCCTACCGAGGCTGCCTTCAGGCAGTCACTAGGAGACCAGAAAAGACGTCCAGGTAGGCCTCATTTTTGGAAATTTGGGGGAAGGCTGCCATCTGCTGTAGTACAGAGCAGTTGCTGGAAATAAATCTGACCTAAATCAAACCGTATCAAACCGTATCAGTCACGCTGAAGCTGAGGTTAGCTTAAGAAGCTGTGATTAGCTCAGGAGCAAAGTGAGACAAGTGAAGACAAACTGTGTGCTCTAAAGGCACATGGGCATTTTCCACAGGGATCACTCTCCCAACAACAGCTATCCCTACAAAACCACGCCCCCGGAGGGAAAGAACCATCCTCGTGGTCTGTGCCTCCTGGTATGTCCTGATGAGGTCAGAGATGGGCAGAGGGGGAACTGAGGCAGTGACGCAGGTAAGCACTGGGGATGCTGTGCCGCTTCCCTGATGGAATCTAGGTGCCCACAATAACTTGCACACCAAGGTGCGTGTTTTTCCTCTCAGTAGTACGTGCGTGAGACCTCAGATAGCAACCAGCTAGCTTGGCTGCTTCTGCATTACTTGGTTGGGATTCCTGGGACTGTACTGGTGGACTTTGCATGCCAGAGCACAGCAAAGTTTAAAAACATCTTTAACTCAGGGCCTTTATCTCTGATCTTTAAAATAGTATCTGTACTGAGCCCTTTAGTAAAACTAGAATCAAATCCTTATCTCTGGAAGTCCCTAAGATCCTAGACTTGCTTACTTGGTACCTTCTTTAGACATCAGCAATGTGGTCTGCTCTTTCTGATCTTTTTTCTCACTCCACGTCATCACTTGCTTTCAAACTGCACATTTTGACTCACAAGCAGTCTCTGAAACAAGAGCTTTTAGTTCGCCTGAGTAAAGGCAGACTGAGAGGCCAGAAAGAATTGTTCTAAATAAGAGAGTTTGCATGGGAAAAAGTGGGAATAAAGGACAGGAGCTCCTGACACCTCACTTGATTTGTAAAAAAGATTTACTGCTTCTGGCAACTTCTGTGGATGCATGTTCCTGGAGACCTTTGAGTCAAACACCTCCCCTCTCACATGCTCACATGAAAAAGATGTAGCTTTTAAAATATCCATGTTGTGTGTTTTCTGCCTGCTTGTAGGCACAGGTCCATGCCTCTGCCAGACAGTGCCTAATACACTAAACCCCAGTAACATCAAAACATTTCACTGGGATACCAGGATGCTTGGGGACAGTGAGGTCTGGGAAGGAAAACAATTAATTTTGGACAGTGTTTTGTTAGAGCAGCCGGAGGTCTAACATCAAATACTGCTGGGGAGATGGTCAGATCAACATGACAGGTACTCCAGCCTATATGGTGGAAGCAGATAGACAGATGCCAGTAAAAGAGAGGTAAATGTCTGTCAGCAGTGCAAAGGTGTGGGTCAGACCAGTGAGAACACCCAGGGGGAGATGGAGACAAAAAAAAGAGAGAGAGAGAGGAACTTGCGAAGTATCTCAAAGAGCAGCAGGATTACAGAAAGAGTCTACAGCTGCAAAAGGAGAAGTCTCGTCTGTGCCTAGCAAAGCTGGAGGGCTTGATAAGGCATCTTAAGCCCTGTGGATGATGTAAGTAAACACTATAGATGAATTCCATATGCATCAGGCACACTTGGTCTTTACAGAGTGATTCCTTGTTGCCAAACAGGAGAATCTCCTGTAGTGGTTTTCAATAACTTCTCGTTATTTAAAAGGAAAGCCCTGCTTGAGTCCATGGATGATGATACTGGAATTACCACTGCTCAGACCAGACTGTTTCCCATGACACTTCCCTGAAAGCATCCCACTAGAATCCCTCCTTTTGTAATGTCGGGGTGGCAGTGGCTGAATTCAAAGGGAGCGCTGCACATAACAAAGCTAGCCTGGAAAGCTGACATAAAAAAAAAGCCAGAGCCCCTGATGACTCAGGTATTAACGTACTCCACTTCATCAGAATAAGCTGCCATCTGATAAAACGTGCTCACTCCAGACACAGAAGCAAGAGCTTTTAATTTTCTGCAGCTTCTTTATTGGAGGCTGACAGTGCTGAGAAGAAACTGGGTTAAATGCAGATACATCTGCAGCATGTCTAACATGCTGAGGAATGACTTAGAGCCAGGAGAAGCTCTGCTTCCATTGCATACATGGAGGAATAAAAGCTGTATTGCGTAGAAGCTATGGGAGAGATCTGGCATCCCTGTTTTATGGGCTGTCCTTGTGTTTGACAATGTCTTGAAGAAACTGTCCTAAACAGAGCCACGGACCTCCACTACCCTGATCCAGCCACTTTTCCTGCTTGTAGGCCCCGTCTGTGCACTCTGGTGTGCCGGAGTGGCATTCTCATCCTCACCCACACTCATGAGTGGTGGTTCTTTCCCATCTCTGAAGAAGAATGTGGGTATTGTCCTCCAGGGTTGGACCAGGCACCATCCTGCTCTGTATCTTGCCTCTAGTGAGGACACAGCATGGCAGGTGGTAGCATGTAGAGCGCAGAGGTGGGCCAGTTGTCTCCCTTCTCTACATACATGGGTCTGATCCTGAGCTCTAATAGTAAGCATTTGCTTGGCATAAAAAATAATGTTTGAAATTGTTGTCAGTGTTCATTCTGAAAGCCACTAATGTGGCCCTATAAAACTGCCATCCCATTCTGTGGTTTTCCGAGCTCCTGCCTTGAAAGGTTTCTTGTGGCACTGAGCACCACGCTCCACTTACACAAGTCATGGAAATGGTTTCCTCGCTATTGGCATGAAAAGTTCAGTCTTGATATCCCTTCACATCACTAAAGACAAGGAGAGCAGAAAACTCCCCATCTGCTTTCTCTGCAGTGTTCATTATTTTACATGTCCTTTCACAACCCTTGCTTCCTTCAAGGAGAGCTTTGCCTTGGTGTTTAGTCATTCCTATCATTGTTTAACGCTGCTCTTTTAGAGGCATTACCCACTACACTCAGAGTTCCTGGGGGAACCTCTAATTACATTTAATCATTATTTTCCCTTCTATCCCTTATGGATCCCGTTGCCTTGTCTGCTTTTCACTGGTAGTACAAGCTAGGCAGAAGTTTTCTGTGAGAGTTTAAGAAAGCTGGCAGTACTGGGGCCCTGCAAGCACGGACCCTCTGAAACACTACAGCATCCCAAGAAAGGAGCCCAGATATTATGAGAGATAAACCAGCTTTTACAATAGTTGGCTACTAGTTCTGCCACCGAGCAGTAATACGCATTTCCTTACTTATTATTGTCTCTTGCACTCTCTCGTATCTGGGAAAACATCGAGCTACTTTGTTCTTTTTATTGTTTATTTTCTACATCACAAAACCCACTGTTTCCCCCGTTTCTTTTCCAGGAAGACTTCGCAGAAGACTCCTGAACCAGAATGAGCGTAGGAAAAAACCCTGCCATATTTCTGTTGTTTTTCAAGAATGCCATTTTAACTCACATATCTGAAAAAAGTATCGGTAGAAACTTTTTCCTGGCTAAAACTCCTGGGAATAGGGCTTGTTTGCCTTGGAGACTCTTTGTAGGACTATGTCCCACATGCTCAGGAATGAGGATGTTTGTCATTTTCTATCACCAGGGCACTCTTAACGCACTGGCAGCACTGAGTCACGTTCTCCCGCAGAGCCAACGTGGCCTGTCACAGTCAGTAGGAAGCAGAGATAACTCAAATACTACAGTCAGAAGATTTACTGTCAAAGCATCCTTTACAGACCTAAGTTGTACTTAAAGAGGTAGACTGACAACACATCAAGTGAACTATGGTTGACTGAGTCACAACTTCCTCACTAAACTCTGCTGGTAAAGAAAAGGCCATACTTACCTGCAGAGGACTGTCATAAGTATGAGAACTCAGACAACCAGCCACACTGCATGCCCTGAGGAAGCTGGTTATGGTTTTAACCACCCTTTCTTCTCAAAGTCACAAGAAACCACCCACTGAGTATCCTGATACCTGGGGGCAAGGAGATATCTTGGGTTGGAGTGGCATCCTTACTGCCATTGTAGTGTTTAGCCAAAAGATGACAGCCAAAAAAGCAAGCAGCAGGAGGCAACTGCATGTCCATCACCCTTTCCTTCTGGTCCATAAGTATTAGGCAGCATTAGTTTATTCTTCCCAAGGGAGAACAGAGGACTTTGCTGTTAATAGAAAATGCAGCAGAACAGTAACAACATTTCATTCAGAGATAACAACAATGAAGCGTAAGGTAAAAAAATCAAACAATTCAGGTAGAAAATAAAACAATTTGTTACTTTCCCCACATAAGAACAAGAGTCCCTTCATGACAACTGAAAAATATTAAAAGCCATGGAAGGGCACCTGGCTAAATGGTCACTTTGGGGGTATTGTGAGTTTGAAGGTACCTCTGGTGAAATGCAGACCTGAGGCTTTCAGCCAGGTCAGGACTTCCTGGGCAAATGTTGACTGAGGGGTAGGTCCAGTCACACTGCATGAGTGATGCAAGATTTCTTTTTAAAGCTGCTCTAAGCAACCAACAGAGATTAATCTGCAGGACATCCTCTCTAGCTAGGGTGCAGATGCTTCAGTATCTGAGGTCCTCACCAGATGAGCACTGAGGTCAATCCTGCAGATCAGGTCTTGGCTCTGGCCCAGTCTGCAGACCAGAAACAGACACATTGCAGTGGTAAGTATCTTAGTCCATGACACATCCAAGGCAGGCATAGAAAATGGTATCCATGCTGCAGCACTCACCATCAGCTTCAGGCTGACCCCTAAGGCTAGGGAGGAGAAACTTGGTTTACCACTGAGGCTGTGGGAAGGGCTTTCCCTTCACAAACTGCAGCTGTAGGTAATAACCACCTCTGCTGGGGATTCCCTTTCTTTTTGCCTTTCCCCTCCCTTCGCACCTGCCTCTTTGCCAGTGGAAAGTGGTTATAGAGGTACTCCAGGGTCCCTTTCCAGAACCCAAACTACTGAAAGCAAACAGCAAATATGCTTTGGGCAAACCCAAACTTTCCATCTCACTTTTGAGTGCTTATGGGAGGCACAGGACCACCCTTGGCCAGCTGTGAGCAATAAGCAAGGCAGGAATGCCATCCTCAACCCATATGGCTGAGGGCATTCATCGGAGCCAACAGCAATACAGCAATACGTAGCAGAAGGGCAGTGGAGGACAGGGCTAACGTGGCCTCTGTCCCTCCCACAGCCTCTCTGATTTAAGTGACATTTTCCACGCGGATACATTCTGCAGGCTCAGTCTTTCTGCACTCTGCATCTCTATACAGCCAACAGTTTTACGTTATGCTCATGGCCTCTCACTTCATTGCAGCTGTGTCACGTTTTGGGTATTAGAAGACAGATAGATTCTGATTAATGTGATCTCCAAGAAAAAAAAAACCAAACCAAAAAAGCAAAAACTACCAGCAACTCACCACATTTTCCCCATGAGAGGCATGTGTGCCTGCAGTGTGAACACAGCTGAGCCTGTTTGGGACAAAGAGATTTCTGCCAGGTGGGAGAAAAGATGTTATGAAAATATTGTGAGTGATGTTTGCAGGTTGCTGGAGGGAAATTCCTATTGGCTTCCTATCAAGCATTTAATATTTAACATATTTTTTTTACTGCTTTTGCTGTTCCAGTTTCTAATAAAGCCTGTCTGAGCCATGCTGTGCTGATAATTATTCCAGCACCTCAGAAAGCCAAGGATGGTATTTTGAAGCATGAGAAGGTACAACTTTATTTTCTAAAGAACATCTAGGGAAGATTTGATGGATGTGAAGAGAGCACAGCAGTGGTGGTAATGACTTCACTGATGTTGAAGTCAACATTTATGAAGTAATAACATTAAGCTAGTATTTCTTCCTGATATGCTACATTTTCTGCTCTTTAAGCTCATTGTATAAAGCAGTTACATCTTGCAGGGTAAGACAGGAGATCAGATTTCATTGCACCTTCACATGCAAAGCAGTAAATGGTGCTATTTCAACCTCAGTTGGTGTCTCCTGGACTGTCACACATACATGAGAGGCAATCAGCAAGCCAGGCTGAGTAGCCGGTACTTCAATCCCCGTAGGAGTACATTAAGCTGTCCTTTCAATAAACTTTGCAATGAAAACTTTGGTGCTGCTTGAGTTGTGAGCCACAAAAACACTATAAAAACTACCAGGAATATTCTGATGCAAAAAACCCTTGGGATCCACAGCAACAGTTTTCACTTACCAGTTGTGGCTTGAGGACGTTAACCTGAATCAAAAATAGCACCATCACCAAAAACAACCTAACCTCTACTTTCTGTGCTAGGTGTGAAATGCTTGCTTCCAAACTGGGCTGAATTTTTTTCATGGTACTGTAAATAAAAGGGAGTCAAAAGTGACCTCTGTGCCCTCAATAAATTGGGATGTTGCAAAACTAGGACTGCTGATATGTGGGCTGGGGCTGTGATTATCTCAGGGAAGGGTCCTGAACTGATCTCCACCATGTTCATAGAGTTCCATGTGGACTGTGGAACATGAGCTTGCTTGGCTTCGTAGCATGAGGCCAGCTGGGATTGCAGATAGGAAAGTGAGAGGGGAGTAATTGCAAAGTAGGCATCTTGAGATCCTTATTTGTGCTCCACACCATTACTCAGTATTTCACAATCCCACGTCTGGGGACCCCTGGCTGCATCCAGATGTGCAGTGGCCTGAGAAAGCGAAATTAAACAGTGAAAGCAGGAAAACTGCAGCCGCAAATTTCCATTGGCCTCTGAGGGTAAATGCTAATTAAATCCTCCCAGCTGCTTCTTTTACACTTTACTTTCTGCAGTGTCTTAAGGTCTGCAGAGCTGCTGGGAGGAATGAAATGGGATGCTGCAAGCACAATATTGCAGCCTCCCCAAGACAGGTCTGGAACAGAACAAATAATGTCCTTAAAGCAGCACTGTGTGGCAAATAAAGTGTCTCCACAAGTCTCATGTTATTTTCTTCCTGCTATTTATCTTATGTGTGTATGTATGTATGTCTTCTGCATCTATAACTTGTTCCTTCTCTCACAGAAAGCCCAGCCTGCTGCCCAGGCTGGCACAGGGTTGTAATGGGTGTCAGCAGCTTTCTGTTGCCTTAAGTGCATGTGACAAGAAAAGCTGAAGTCAGGAGCCTGCTACCAGACAGAGGAGCATCCCCAGCCAATGGGTCAACAAAGGGCAGTCAGATGTGTCTTTCAAGGAAGCTGCTGCTGAAAGAAACCCTGTGACTCCCAGGCACCCAATCCCGGCAACAGCCATTTGGGATTTAAGTGTCTGGAATCTGCAAAACAAATGGGATCCAATGAAGGTTTGTCAATCATGACGAATAAAGAGCAAAAGAGTCATCTTCAGCCCGGCTGGGTAGGCACAGAAATGAGTTAGCAAGCTGCGAGATGAAGTGTGAACCTATGCATTTCCAGGCATTTACATGGCCTGTACCCACGTGCTCACGTGCCTCTGCTCATTAACCCAAATGGAATTACCACTATTAATTAATCAGCCTCCCTGTATTTTGGTAGCTTTTGTTCACTGCCACAGGTCTATGGCCAAGAATTTAAGTGTCTTTAAGGCACCATTGGCTGTTACTGCTTTGTTGACACCTAACATGTCCGTCTATCGCAGCACCTTTTGTGGCCTGAGGAAGAATTACAGCTTCAAATGTGTCAGAATCAAGTTACCAGCTAGAGGACTGCTGTGTATGGTGTCTCTGAGCGTGACTGTGGCCACCTGGCACTGTTTCCCCGCTGCTGTGCAGCAGCCATGACCGAAACCCATGCAGGAGAAGTTACAGAGCCCACCTGGTGCAGCTCCCATCACTGCTCACTGCCAGGTCAGAGGGAAGCCATGAGGCCTCCATGGCAGTGAGGAGACCCTGCTGTACCCCACCAAGGGTCCTGCTGGGATGCATCTGTGTGACTGTGCACTCCAGCATTGTAGCACCTCAGCAGTAGGCAGTTGTGGGGACTCCTGCACCCTGGGATGGTGATGCTGCAGCAATGAGGCACTGGTTGGGGCTCTAAGATGGCAGTGCCTTGGCCTTGGGGCACTGGTGGGGCCTCTTAAAAGGCAGCGCTGTCTCTGAGACACTTGTGGGGACCCTCGAGCTGCTGTGCCATAGTGTGCTCTCGGAGCCTCTCGACCACCGGGATGGTGGTGCTGTAACTGTCGGGGACTTGCAGGACCTCGCCAATAGCAGCACCTCGGCCTTGGGGTACTGTGGAGCGTCTCCCCCGGGGAATAACGGTGGGTACTGCGGGTCACCGCTCCCCAACCCCGCCGCCTGGGGCGGGGCGGGACGGTAGCACCTCCGCACCGCGGCCATTCCGTAAGCGAGACCAGCGCTGTTCCCGAGGGGACGGAACCGCAACCCCCGGCACGCCCGGGCAGGGGCAGCCCCTTCCGCCGTCTGCAGTGCGGCTCCTCCCCCGGGTGCCGGGGAGAGGCGGCGCCTCGGCCCCTCCTGCCGCCGCCGTCGCTACTGCCGCCGCCCGGGCCGCTTCCTGCGCCGCGCTGCCCTGCCTTGCGCGGGGGGAAAGCGACGTGTCGCGGCGGAGGCGCCGGCGCCGCGCTAGGCCGCGCCGCCCGCCCGGCGCCGCAGGTAGGCAGCGGGGAGTTACCGGGTCGGCCGGGCCGGGCTGCGCGCCACTAGGCCGCCGGCGCAGGTGCCTCCCCGCCTCCGCCCGCGGCCGGGGGGTATCCTGGAGAGCGGCCGGGAAAGTTGAATTTTCCCGGGTGTTCTTTGTCTTCTGCGGCCCGGGGCCCTCCGCGGGGCGAGGGCTGCGGGTGGCCGGGGGCCGTATGGGGAGATGGGAAGGTGTGAGGGAAGGGGAGGCTGCTTCGATGCGCCGGGTGTGCCGCCCGGTTCTCCCCCGTTTCTGCAGATGCACGTTTTGTATTTCCATGGTGACCCCCCGGCGGGAGGCAGACGGAGACTGAATTCGGTGCCAGTCCCTAGAAGGGAGGTGTTGAGTGTGTGGAAGTGTCTGCGCTAAGCCAGGCTTTCCTGGGCTGCCCTGGGCAGGGCCATCGTGGCCCTCTCTCATGTGGGCTCTTTCCAGCAGGTCACCGACGTGCGTCCCTGGGCTCTGAGACTGGGTGGTTTTCTGGATGATGTGACGAGGAGAGATATGACGACGGCTTCCTTGAGATATTCCTGGCGTGTTCTCGCTAAGGTATGGTCAGCTCCACATGAGGCAATGCTGTGCTCGTTGGGCATGGCTTTTATAAGCAGTTGGTGCCAGCACAGGGAAGTAATGATTGGGGCAAGGATTTGGCACATGACACCCCTGTTGATGGCAACTGGGGTGGTTTGCGATGTGGATAGTTAAAGGATTTATTGGTTCCAAAAATGGTGTAGGATTGGGATGTCTTATGGGTTTATAGATGATCCTAAAGTTATGTGTGTAGACAGGCATCTGTTTCTTACCTTCCCTTACTGTAATTTTTCAAACACAGTATGTTCTGTTGAGAGAAATACCCATTCATGTTTATAAAATACTTCGTGCACTTTCAACAACAACAACAACAAAAACGTTTCTTTCTCTTTGCCTGTCCAGTTTTGACCCTAATATTTTATTGATTCTCCATTTCTTCTGTTTTTCTTATATTTTAGAGGTACTTAGGATTTCTGTTACATGCTATCAAGTGATCTCAAATGTACGAAGGACTTCTTTTAAAGTGCATAAAAATACTTAACTTCGTTACAGATTTGCCTCTGTGGTTTTGAGACTTCTGAAGTGCAGGTGTTATGTGGACTTCACTGTCTTCCCTCTATCTGATAGAGTCATGAGCAAGAAGTTCAGTGGACTTCTGCGCAGCTGTGGCCCTGTGCAATCACAGCTGCTTTCCAGCCCTGTGAAAAAATGCTCTTACTAAAAAACCTGACTGCAGTATGTTAATTGTTGTAGTGGCTGCAGTAATTGCTACTTTAGCCTGAGAGCCAGGGTGACTCTTTCCCAAATTGTAATATAGACAAAAGCTATAGTTCCCTTGAAATCCTCTGGGCATAGGATGGTGCTTCTGTTGGGTAGGAAAACAATGCTTAAAATGAACTAATTGACAGGAGATCTATGGCTGTCTAAGCAAAACCCACTGTGCATCGTGTGAGCAACCTCACCAGTGAGGTCTGAAGGCTGCATGCTGAGCAGCAGCATTATCTCTCCCATCCTGTTAGCCAGTGATAGGATGTATCCTAGATGTCCTTGTGTCTTAAATACTTTCTCTGTAGTAGGAATCTGGTGCGTATGTGGAGGAATTTTGCTTTCCCACTGACAGCACAAACTTCATGGGTGGAGAAGGGGATGTAGATTTCCAAAGTTGAACAGTTACATTGTTTGCCTGAGAAGTGTCAGGAGCCACTAGAGACAGTGAAGAAAGCAGACCACAGACTTGCTCTTTGGCAGTTTGAATGGGAAGAAGTTGGGAAATGGAATCATGTAGGTATCATTTCTTCTTTTGGGGCAGGAGCCACTTCTGCTTTCTTCCTTCAGGCTTTTGGGGAAATGAGGAGCTGCAAGTTTCTCAAGAAGTGTGAAGGGCTGTGAACATCTTGTCATCCTTCCAGTTGAGAGGCTCAGTTTCCACTCCTTTCCCCCCTATTTTTTTTTCCTTTTACACATTATTTTGTTTAGTTCTTGTCTTACTTGATGAATATAGCAGAAGGAGTGAGCAATCATGAATAGGTGTTCTACTTAGATTTCTGAGGCCTCATATGTTTAAGTGCAAATAACTATTTACCATCATATCTAAGATTTGTCTTGTCTTCCTCCTGTTTTTAATGCTTTGCACCCACCTCCCCTAAGTGCTGGGTTCAAAAAAAACCAAACCAGCTGAGTATTCTTTTCAAAAGGTAAAGAATCCTTAATGCATTTCCCTCATACTCAAAAATGGCAGATCCATTTACTGATCAAACATTCCAAAATACTCATCTTTGGGTAGAGGAAAAAGCTAGCATATTTCAGCTACTAATCTGGTTCTTAGAAAAAGAAGCCACTTTGGATGTGGGGGTGTGCATGTTTAAGGTTATTAGAGTTGGAGTAGCATATCTGGTGCTTTGTAAGTGCGTGTGCTGGTGCATATGCTGGTGCCTGTCAGTTTTACACAGTTACTGTCAGCAGTGGTCTAAGACCTTACTTTTAGAGTAAATGTAGCATAACTGTACAGTGTTTTTCACATTTATAGAAATAACTTGCTCTTCTTGTAAATGGAAGCTGTTTGAGAGATGGAAAGGAAGTGATGTGGTTAGAGGGGATCCATTTGGTTTGATCTTCTGTTGGGCAGGTAGTAATACTGCAAGAAGTATTAACACACACAGGTGGCATGCTCTGGTGCTCACCAAGATGAAGTTTGGATAGTCTTGTTTGCTGAGTACTTGCCCTGCAGAGTGACATACTGCCTTCTGATAGTGGACTGGCATCCTTTGTCAAGCCTGCTTGATAGGACTTGCTGTGAGATACGTTGTACCTTCTTTTGGGTAATCCCTGGTCTCAGCCTTTTACATAATGTCAAAACTATTCACTATTTTTATTTGTCTCTTTCATAGCTACCTACAGTTGTTCAGGGCATTGGTAAGGCTTCAGAATGACAATTCTCATGAAAATTCACGTTTTTTAGAGAATTAGTTGCAGGTTAACAAATTGAGCCTGACCCTGCTGAAGGTAGCAAGTGGAGAGCCTGCCCAGGGAAACTAGCTGTTGACACAAATTACTGTCAGCTTCTGTCAAACTCCTGTTGTAAAGTTGGTGCCTTAGTGTTAACAATTTTTGCTCTGGCTGGCGCAGTCGTTCTGCCTTTCCTCAAAGCATCACTGCTCTGTGGTCCTTGCCTTGTTAGCTGGAGTGCCTGCCAGGGCTCCTTGCTCTTTGTTCAGCTGCATGCACCTCTGGAGCCATGCGAGATGCTCATATTTCACCATGTTCCTAGGGGATAGCGCACACTGTAACGCTGGTGCCTGAAAAACAAAGGGAGTTCAAAGAGATTTCACTCTCATCTTGTGTGAGAGCGTGGGCAACTAACCACAAGGCCTTTTCTTCTCTGATACACATTTTTACTGCTTTGTTAATGGCTTCTGAATGATTCTACCACCCCTGGCATGGAAGAACTTGATGCATAATGACCCAAATAGCTGTAGGAAGGCCTGTTCCTCCAGCACAGAAGCTGCCTTCCGATTTCAGATTAGCGTTGATCATTGGGAAGTTAGGTTTCTGGATGAGAGGAAGCGCATTTAGTACGTTGGCACAAATCACAGATGTTTCATTTAATTGTTTTATCCAGTACCTAAATAAAAGTGAAGTATTACTTTTAAGATACTTTGTCTGTAGGGGGATAAATTGCTTTGCAGTTTTTGACAAAATAAATAATGCATGCCTGCATTCATTCAAATAACAATATGTTGTTCGGTGATGGGGCTTTTTGGGGTAATCTTTTTCAGATTATTTTATTCCCTTATTAAAGCTCAAGAAAGAAACCAGTACAGAATATAATAACAGGAAAATCAGATGCTGTTTTACCCTCACCTTGTAGCTGACCCACAGCGCTTTGCAGTGGGGGTGCAGCTGCCCTGTTCTTTCTTTGTAGTCAAGTTACTTTTTTCTTTGTCTGTTTCCCTGTGTCAGGATAGAATTTTGAGATGGCATTATGAAATACGATATAAGGGGAGGGTTGTGACTCTTTAAGCTGTTCAAGTGCTCTTGCTTTTCACAGTCCCCATTATGCAGTTTGGGGAGAAAGTAGTACAGTCTGGCTGGACTCAGTGCTGTCCAAGGAATTACAGAATATGCTGGATTGTAACAGCACATGTGGCTGAGCAGGGCTGATGAGAAGCACAGATAGCTCATACATAGCTTCCTTGTCATGGTGCTTCATCCCAGCGAGGCTAATCTGGGTGGTCTTTACTCATGCCTTTGCAGAGAAGGTACACCCTCAGTGTGGGGACATGAGATTTGGGATGCTATTAGAAGTCGTGCAGAATGCACTGCAATATGTGTGCAGTAATGAATGCAAATATACATATACATATATATATATATATAAAAAAGGCTTTCAGAAAGGCCGGGCTGACACAGACTTCTCTCCCAAGTTGTGTAAGGATTTTTGGTGTTGGAGTGTGCACCAAGTGTAGATGGCTTGCCATGGGGGAAAATCACAACTGTCCTCCAACTCTAGCTTCATCATCCCCCTGACAACCATCTGCTTCCTACCCTAAAACCCCGGGGTGGAAATAGGTGTTCAGAAAGAGCTTGAGTGAGCGGAACAGCTTCCGCAGCTGCAACCTCATTCTCTGAAACTGCTGAAACATTTCTGCTGAAAGCTAACCTCCTTGGCTCCCCCACTGAAAGAGTGATGTCTGTCTTGGGGCACAGGGGCAGGCCTGGAAATGTCAGCACAAGGAATTAACTGGTTGAAAGAAATGGAAAGGTTGTGTTAGTCCAGGCTGGGTCGCATCATCTTACAAAGGTGGTATGTGCTTTGCTTATACCACAGTTTCCTTGTCACAGGGTTAAATCTTGCTGATTTATCAGAAGGAGCTGTATAATAATAGAGTGGGAAACCTAAACTTTTGGGGACAGAGTAAATATATCAGACCAGTAGCAGGCATGTAGTTGGCTGTTGAGGTCCTGGAAGGAATCCTTTGTGCATTTTTCTCTTTTGATTGTTTCAGGCATCCTTTTTCTTACTAATTACCTCTGGTATTTGTTGCTTCTAGAAATGGTGAAATACTTTGCTTTAGCGTAATTGGTGGGTGGCTTCTGTTGGTTTTCTAGTCCAGTTGATCTTGGGTAACCAGAACAGTATTTTAAAATGTCTTGATTTTACACTCTTTCTGCCAGCCAAAGACATGACAAGCAGGAGGGACTTTAGCATGCTGTTTGTGTTCATGGGGAAACTTCTCCTTGCTTTACTTTGGGGATACAGAGTGTGCCTCTTAAAGTACCAGGTGTGGCTCATGATGGACGTTGTGGAATACTTGAAGGAGAACTTGCTTGGTGCTGTATGGTCAGGTGGAAGCCCTGAGCTCGTTTCCATGGGTGCTTGGTGTCTCTTGAAAAACAGATGACACTGTTTTTGAGTCCAAAATCAAGGTTGGAGAAGAGATTCTATGAATTGTGTGAAGGGCTGGAGCTAATAAGCTACTATATTTGTGGGTCCCTCTTGTAGTACCAGCTAACTTAACAAGACTGTTTGTTGAAGTTGAAAGTATTACTGGTAGGTTGTAGATTTATTTTTCCCCTGTTAGGGAGAGCACAGAGAAAGGAGAAACATGGGTTTCTTTAGTGTATAAATTGAGATTTATTTCAGACACCTTGCAAGGATTGTGATGGCTTCATAAATTCCAATTGTGTTGCTAATACAGATTACAAATTTAGAAACCAAAGTGTGTGCACATGAAAATTCTGAGGAAAAAAATAATTAACTACTGTAAAGCTGCTACCTTAAGTAGGAAATGGAAAATGGGTTGATAACACTGTTGGAAAACTGCCAGAAATGAGGAAGTACGAAGTTAATATCCATGAGTAGGCAAGGCTTATTTCGCACCTTCTCTAATAGTGTGTTTGTATATAGATAATACTGGATGTTTTAGTAGTGAAGAATTGCTCTCTGAAAAACAAAGAGTGCATATAGTGCTCAGAACATGGAAAGGCAGTTTCTGAAGAACTTTTGTGCAAGTGCTGGTACTTACAAAACCAGGCACATGCTCAAGATTTGTAACCATCCTGTGCAATGACTTCTGAGTAATACACTTTGTTGTTTGTTGTGCTGCTCTTCTAACTGCTGAAGCTTTGGGTGTGAAACTCAAGGGTCAGAGAGTAGTCATCACAGAAGTACCTTCTTAAAATAAATGTGGTTAATGCATTACTGACTGCACAGGTCTACTTTGCTGACTAGACGGTCTCCAGGCATGGGGTTATTACATTTGTCATCACAGGCATTTTATTCTGTGCTGTATGTTGTTGTACAACTGTGACCTGTCAGAGTTGCCAAGCATGTTTTTGAACAAGGATTCTTTTTTTTTTTTTTAAAGAGGAACTGTAAGATTGTCAAATATGAAATATTAATCTTTGTGTGTCCAGCTGGTAAGAATCCCGCACAGGCAGATCATGAAAGCTGTTTTCATTGTTGTGGTGGTTGGGGTTTTTTTTAATGATTTTTTTTTTTTTTTTTTTAAATGTTGAACTTGGGTGATACAAAGTCATTACAGTGACAGTGTAATTTAATGTAATTTTTTAACCTAAGGAAATGAATGCAGTGTGTACAAAGTAGATGTAATGTATTGAAGGCACGTTGCACATACAGCTGTAATCCTGCATTTCTGTCATTACTCTCGTATCTAACCCCTAAAGTTTTTTTTGTTGTGCTAGTTTAATACACATTGCTTGACAAAATGCGAGTAAATTATAGTGATTACTAGGGAGAACCGAGTTAATCTAACCCAGTTTTAATTGTATGTAATTTAAATATTGATGCCATTAAGTTACACAGTTGCATATTCTCGTTGCTGCACATATGCTCTCCTAAATAGGAGGCTCAGGGGACTCACCATTTCATAATTCATTCTGCACAGCTGATTCACAAGGCTGGTTATAGACTCTGTTTTAGTAGCTTAGCATGAGAACTTACTTTTCTGCTGGTGAATGACTAAAGCTTTTTTTCAGTTTTGAGCAAGGTTAATGTCCACCAAAGGGCTCGGGTGTAGGGTAGGATTTATGTCTTCATATGGTCTTGTCACATACTCTCTTGTAATTCAGACTTAATTCAGGTCGTGTCTGGTTTTCTCTCTCTGAAGCTAAGGACTGCAGTTTGAGGAATGCCTGGTTTTGGGCAGTAGAGATGGGTTTATTCCTCTGCAAATGTGGCTGCTCATTGAGGTTAATTATCCATAAGGCCCTGACTTATGATGCTACTGGAATAGCTGTTAACTATGAATAATTTAGTACGGTGTCATATTGCATGCCACTTAAGAAGGCCTCTGCATGTGAATCTTTGTCTCTTGCTGAAATCCACTCAGTAATATCAAGGTTACTGCTTGCATTTGATATTTTATTCTATTCTACTCTCTTCATTCTATTTTAAGATTTGTCAGTGTTGCAAAGACAATGTGAATGCTTCATGTTAATAAGTAATTAAAATAGCTGTGCAGAGTAGGTATAGTTTGTTTTTTAAAAGCTAAAGTCTTTTAAATTTTAAGTCTCGGACTGGCATAATGCAGTTAGCATTTTCTCCACTGAGATTTACGTAGTTGAGACAATTCACAACTTGGAACATACTTTCAGGCAATACTTCATTATGGGGAAAGGAGAGAGGCTTAATGAAAGTCTTGCTAGCAAGAGTACAAGATTTCAGTGCTTTCTACAAATTGCCTTAGATGCTTATACCTCTGGCTAGAGCAGACTGCGTCTCATATTACAGAGGCTCTTTCAGGAGAAAATCTGCAAATGCAGAACTTTGAAGCAGTTCCAAGTGCAGATAAATTTACTGTATGCCTTCAGGAGGCTTGATTGTTATAACTTAGCATTCTTAAAAAAACACATTCAGTGCTAAAATGAGAGCGTTTTGTCATTATCATAAACTAGATTTTGCACAAAAACACCCCAAAATATTAGAGAAGAGCTTTGTGAAGGAAGAAGTTGCTTTGGAAATGTCAAGGGAAGAACATAATATGAACGTGCAACATAAATAGTAGAGAAAAGTTTTCTTTGAGGCTCTTTGGGGAGAGAGACTGATGCTTTATTGTATTTAAGGAAGGTCTGTTAGATGTCTGAAATGGTTTTCTCCCATTTTGACTCTTCCTGCTTTCCATTAGTGCCCACATTCTCTATCTCAACTTTTAAGTTTTTCTGGTATGAGAAAGAAGGGGATCTTCTCCCAAGACATCCTAGGAGACAATCAAAAAGGGTTCTGTTGGTCTGCTTTCACCCCTTTGAAAGGTCGCTTCTGAAAGTGACAGTGGAAGCACGTTATCCTCCTTGTCTTGTGGTGCTGTCAGGTGGAAAGGGAGAGGCAAGGGAACATCAGGAATAGTGCCCAATGGACAGAGTGTGTTTGTAAGTCATTATGGGCCCATTCATTGGGATGCTCTGTTACAGTTCTGTCTATCTTGTCTTTACAATTGTTTTGTAGGACACTTCCAACCTCTTTTAGAAAGTAGAACTCTTTTTTTTTTCTTCTTCTTTTGTTTTTTTTCCATTTTTCCAAATGAGAGTTGCTGTAATATACATGATGCTGTTAGAAGTTGACAGGGTGACGTGCAGTCATCCCTTGGCGCCTGCTTCAGCAATTGAGGATAAAACACCCCTTTTATTTTTTGTGTTCCTTCAGGGTAGTAAGTAATGTAGGTGCTCCTTAAGAGTTGGTAGTTAAATGCTAAGATCTTGCTTGGTGTGTTTATTTCTCCTTAAAGATGAGGATTCAGGTTGGTCTCTTTGAATGAGCACTCTCTGAGCAGTACATTATGGGGATGTTTTAATAAACCCTTAAACCTCTAATAGTTCTGCAGTTTACTGCTGACTCAGCTGATACTTTGGAAACGTAGCTTTGTGTACAGATGGAAAGAATTCATTGTGGTGTTAAGCCCTGGTGTAAAATTTTTAAGGCTTTTCAAATTGGGAGCTTAAAATTCAACAGAAAATTAGTGGGACTTTCCTTACTGCAGAGCTTTTTGATCTGTTTTAATTGTCTTCTCTCTGCAAATGCTTTTTTTTTTTTTTTTTCCTTGAATAAACTGCAGTTTACTAGGCAGCCATGAAAAGTTGAATTGTCAATTTTCCTGATTCAGGTGATAAAAGATGTGTGTGTTCTGTGCACAACATTTGCTCGTGCTCTTCTGGTATGATCATCAGATTCTGATTTGTCTTAGATCGGATGATTTCAGTTACCATAAATCATTAATGACATGTGGGCAGCTGTTGCTGGGCTTGTCTGAATCATGAACAACGTAGGTTGCAGACCTCCTCCTTTGGAAAACCCAGTACTCATCCTGATGCTGGAGCCCTAACATTAAGGCAGCGTACCAGTTTTCAGGCTCCCAATCCTGCCATAAGCCTATCATGCAGATGGGGTAGTTTTTCTGACTGTTGTCTTGCTGCTATTAGTTGCTGGTCTATGTAGCACTTCTTTGAAGATTGAGATCACAGAATGATAGGGGTTGGAAGGGACCTTGAAAGATCATGTAGTCCAACCACACCACCAGAGTGGGATCGCCTAGATGAGGTCACGCAAGACCATGTCCAAGTGGGGTTTGAATGTCTCCAGAGAAGGAGACTCCACAGCCTCTCTGGGCAGTCTGTTCCAGTGCTCCGTCACCCTCACAGTGAAAAAGTTTTTCCTTATGTTCACATGGAACTTCCTATGCTCCAGCTTGCACCCCTTTCCCTTTGCCCTATTGCTGGCCATCACTGAGAAGAGCCTGGCTCCATCCTCCTGACACTCACTCTTTGCATATTTATAGGCATTGATGAGGTCGCTCCCCAGTCTCTTTTTCCAAGCTGGAGAGACCCAGCTCCCTCAGCCTTTCCTCATAAGGAAGGTGTTCCACTCCCTCAGGCATCTTGGTGGCCCTGTGCTGGACTCTTTCAAGTAGCTCCCTGTCCTTCTTGAACTGAGGGGCCCAGAACTGGACACAAAATTCCAGGTGCGGTCTCACCAGGGCAGAGTAGAGGGGGAGAAGGACCTCTCTTGACCTACTAACCACACCCCTCCTAATACACCCCAGGATGCCACTGGCCTTCTTGGTCACAAGGGCACATTGCTGGCTCAGGGTCACCCGGCTGAGAGATCATTTGTCTCTCTTGCCTTGCCTTGCCTGGGCTATTGTGGGGGTTGTGGTGTGCAGCCCCCAGCACAGTAGAAGCGCCATGTGGATCAGACACAAGAGGTGATGTGCTCCCTGCAGTCACTGAGGATAGCAGGTAGGTAGGAGGGCAGAGGAGGTGAAAGGCTCTACCTTTGTCCACCCAAGCTTCCTGGTATCTCTGGGGAAGTTCTGCTCTGAATATGTGCTCTATGGCTGCAGTACTTACTGCAATAGAAAGGAAGAAGTGCCTGAAAGCTTTCTTTTTTCTTCAGACATACAGTTTTATTGGTGCTGTGTGCAAGAGCAAGCTATCCCCCAAGCCTAGAGGTGTGGGAGGAAACAGACTATGAAGTTACATCCTCCATCTTATTTTTGTGTTAAAATATGTCCCTGTTGCTGGTGGTAATGTGTCAGTTACAGTTGCAGTTAAAAAATACTATGTAGGTGATGGGGTGTCATTGTTTAGATACAGCCAGTAACCCCAACTTTATTAAAGCTTTGGTATTTGCTGTTTCTTGTTTAGCTTTTATCAAGTGGTGATTTTATGCAATGGCATCAAGCCACAGTTCTTCACCAGTGCCTCAGTCAAACAGCAGCGATGCTTTCCTTAAAAAGGAGATGGATGCCACAAAACGCTTTCGACCGGTGCAGTCGCTGCCTGATGTGTGTCCCAAGGAGCCTACAGGTAATGTCAGTGTGCGAGGAGTGAAAATGCAGGTACACCTGTTAATCCATTTACAATTGTTCAGTCAGATTTTCTCATATACTGGGTGTAGTGTACTAAGCTGTAGTCTTATTTCAGAGGGTGCTGTGATTCAGCTTTATACCACCCAGTGTCTCTTTGGAGCCATGGCAGAAACTTCCTATCTGCAGCTTGATTTTTAGATGCCTGCATTATAGATGGGATCTTGCATGGAAGATTTCATGTTATAGTTATGATCCACACTACATGCAAGAAGAGGGTATAGTCGGTCACAGACCTGTCCGGTGTGCCTGGAGTCTGGCTGCATTACTTCTGTGAAACACCCCGACCCTCTTGCAAGGGGAAACAGCAGAGAAGAACCTGTCTCTAGCACTGTCATAAGTATCCAGTGCTATCATAAAACCAGGTTTTGGTCACAGTTATAGCTGCTGTGGTACGCTAAAGCTTAGCTTATAAAAAAGAGTAGGAGGGGTAGGATCTTAGGAATTCTAAAACATAAAGGTAATGAGTTTCACCTGTCATTCTGATCAAGTTCAGGTTATTAAAAATACATTTGTAGTTGGAATTTTTTTCAATAAATGGAAACTAATGCTGAGCTAAACATATTGAATGAGTGTAAATACACCACTGTGCACAGAACTTGAGTTGGTTCATCTGATGGAAGAAATGCAAGTTAAAGTGTTGCAGAAGGAGAATATCACGCATGTTTTCTATAGATAACTGTTTCACTGTGAAATTGTGGAAACATGGTTTGGTTAAGAAAGACATTTTAGCAAAAATACTACTTTCAGTTTCTCACCTTAACAAACTGTCTTGTCTTTTGTGCTGCAGGCGATCCCAGTAATTTATGTGACAGCCCATCTCTCGTTGTGGATCAGCACAGATGGACTATTTATCATTCCAAAGTCAATCTCCCAGCAGCACTAAATGATCCTAGGTTAGCAAAAAGGGAATCTGATTTCTTTACAAAAACATGGGGAGTGGACTTTGTGGACACTGAAGTCACACCTTCATTCTACCTCCCACAGATCACCAAGGAAGATTTTGCATTATACCAACAGGAAATCACTCCGGTAAGAACCCAAAATTAGATGCACATAGTACTAGGGGCCAGAAAGAGATTGGAGATCCTTCTTCTAATTAGAGATTGTTCCAGTTAGTAGACAGCTGATGATTAATTTGTTCTTCAGTGCTTGTTGACTCTTCGTTAGACATTTCTTCTTTTGTAACCTCACTATTCATAGTAGAGAAAACACTGTCTAAATTCTCTCTAGGCAATTTAATATTTTGTTTAATTTGTTTTTCTGAATACTGAGCTGTGTGCCAGGTCTTATAGTTCATGTTTATTCTTCCTGATTATGAATCTTTTTTCTGTAAGGGTTGTTTAGTGATTGGGCTCTGCAGTACCACGTGGCACTTTCAGACCTTTGGATCAAATACAAAACCTGACTATGTGCTGCAAAGATTGGAGATATATTTGAAGTGTCTCTAATGTAAACATTTATACATTAAGTCCTTAAACTATAAATAGGCCTATTATCTTGATGATTTCTTTTGTAACAGGAAGGTTTAAGCTACATCTAAGGACACCAGGACCAGTAGGAGACTTCTACAAACTCTTATAAAACAGGTGTCAGTAAGTATGTAGTAGTATTTTAAAATTTTTGTCACTGAAAGAAGATGTAGAAGTCTCCCACTGTTTTCTGCTTCCTTGGTTTGTAATTTTCTTATTTTTTCACTGGTAGAGAATTAGCTGCAGGAAGTGCTGCTAGTTTTGAATCATAGCTAAAGTACGTGTTGTGTTTTAACCCTGGCTGGTACCTCAGCAGCATGCAGCTGCTCACTCACCCCTTCCCCACTGTGTAATGGAAAAAAACCTCATGGGTTGAGATAAAGACAGTTTAATAGGATAATAAGGGAATAATATGATATGTTATGATGTAATATAATGTGATGTGTAAATGCAATTGCTCACCACCTGAGGAGGGGAAAAAAAATCCCAATGCCCAGTTTCTTTCTGAGCAGTGATCCTGCTTCCTGGCTGGCTTCCTCAGTTGTATACTGACCGTGATGTTGTATGGCAGGGAAAAGCCCTTTGGCCAGTCTGTGCCAGCTTTCCTGGCTGTGCTCTCCCAGCTTCTTGTGCACCTAGTAGGGCATGGAAAGCTGAAAAGTCCTTGGCTTAGTGTAGACACTACAACTACCTAGCAACAATTGAAAATATCAGGAAGTTACCAATCTTATTCTCATATTAATCCAAAACACAGCACTATACCAGCTACTAGACAGGAAATGAACTTTGTCCCAGCCAAAACCATGACAGTATGTGAAGTAGCTGAACTATTTTGCTGGTAGTTCACACATTCAACATTTAAACCATGTAAGAGCTCACCCACTAGCATATAATGAAATGAATGAGGGTTGTGGGAAGAGGGAACTGACCCATGATGTAGCTTCTAGCAGATGTCTGGCTCACATTGGTGTCCTCTAGAATTGTAATTTCACACCATGCTGGCTTCTGGTGTTTACACCTCTAAATAAAATTTGAAGCTCAGCACCACGAAACAAGATGTGTGGTTTCAGCAAGGTGCTCATTAATAAGATACAGAAGCAATATCTACTTCAATTTAATTTAGCAATATAAAAGCATTTATTGTGTGTTAGTGTGATTTCTGGATTAGAGAATAAATGTTTGGATATGTAATTGCTTTACTGTTGTATCTCATCATGTAGAGAGGTTATTACTCCTCTTCAATAACTTCTGTGTTCTTTTTCTCATGAGATGTAAAGGTACTGAACACATTGACCAAAAACTTCAACCTGTGGTTCCATTTACCTGGACAAACATAATCTGAGTTTAAGAGAAAGACAGTAGTATTGTGAACTTGTCAGAGTTATTTGCTGTAACGCAGTGTGTGACACTGAAAATGTTCTGAATGTTCTGTTTCAAAGAAAAAAAAATCCTTGTAAAGCCTCAGAGTAATTCTTTAATATATTTTCTTTTTAACAGAGAGAGAAGGTTCATGAAAGATGCAAGAATATTTATACTCCTAAAGATACCTTCGACAGGACTCTATTACACACCCACGGTACAGTCAAAGCCTTCCTTTAGTTGTTAAGTAATTTCTTTAATGAATACATACTCCTCATCTCTCTTATGTGCTTGAGGCCAAAAAATAGTTGCTGGTGAACAATAATTGACAACCCAGACATGGTATTTGTGACCACTGCTGATGCTTTATATTGTGGTACCTGCTCTTAAAGTTTTCCTTGGCATGTTTGCATTCATGGCAGGTGATTGTGTCCCTGGGAGTTTTTTCTTTAAATTACTTTTATTTAAGATCTATTGAAACTGTTGCATCAAATTTCTAGTGTCTGTTGATTTTGCAGTGAAGAGTGTCAGTACTGAGCCATTCATGTGTCTCTGCCGTGAGGATGACAGAATGGCTGAGGTGGGAAATAACATCTCAAGATGGTGTAGTCTAACCCACCTATGGATGATCACCCGTGGGAAGAAAGTGTCTAGTTGAGTTTTGAGTTTACCCACAGATGGAGATTACACCCCTTCCCTGGGAAACCTGTTTCAGTGTTTGACAATCCTCACAGTAACAATGCTTACTTATGTTCAGATGGAATTTTCCCCCTCTTGTTCTGTCACTGGGCACCACCAAGAAGTGCCTGCTCTCTCTTTTACAACCTCTCATCAAATATTTAAAAACACTGTTAAGATTCTTCCCCCAAGCTTTTCCAAGCTAAACAGCCTCATCTCTCTCAGAAATGCCCTGGTCTTTTAATCATCTTTGTGGTCTTTCACTGGACTCTCTTGAGTAGGTCTAGGTCTGTCTTACACCTGGGAGTTCAGAACTGGGCCTACTGCTTCAGGTGTCTCACCACTGGAGAGGGTGGATCACCTTGCCACACTTCATTCTCTCTCTGGTGCAGCCCAGGATGCTCTGCCACAAGAGTGCTCTGCTGGCTTGTGGTCAGTTTGTTGTCTGCCAGAAGCCTGGGTCCCTCTCAGCAGAGATGCCTTCCAGCTGCTAGACCCTTAGTGTGTACTGGTGCCGGGGGTTCTTCCTCTCCAGGAGCAGGACTTTGCCTTTTCCTGTGTTGAACTTCA
Organism: Hypotaenidia okinawae; assembly: GCA_027925045.1. Lineage (NCBI taxonomy): Eukaryota > Metazoa > Chordata > Aves > Gruiformes > Rallidae > Hypotaenidia > Hypotaenidia okinawae. The sequence goes on along the minus strand of BSDF01000003.1, from coordinate 13,259,139 downwards.
CAAAGTTCCACTCTAGCCAGTTCTCTGCTTAGTATTTCCCTGATTGCTGTTAGCAAAGACTACGTGGCACCTTTTATTTTTTTGTGTCTGCAGCTGTAGCAAGGCTGGATTTCAAGATTTTAAGGAAGTAGTTTAGCTAATTTGAATCTGGACAAGGGAAGGTGAGGGGCGAAACAAAAAGCATGCATAACCTGGAGCAAGCTTTGAATGTTTAATCTATTTTCTCAGAGATTTTAGTATAAAATAGTTCATTTGCCAATTGCTGTTTGATCTGTCTTGTCTGCATCAATGTCTACAGGTAATGCAGCAAGAAGCATTCTAGTAATTTACTCATTTTGATCAGATTCTTTAACTCGGCTTTCTTTCTCTTTTTTCCATTCAAAAGGAAACACTTCTGTGGGGTTTCTCTATGCTTGATGTTATTTTGGAATAGCTGTTCCTGAGTGTCTCTGTGTTGTGTACTGCAAAATAGAAGTTCCTTCAGGGTTAGCTTAATCTGTTTTGAAAGAGTCTTCTGTTTTTAAAAAGAGAAAATCACTTTGTCAGCAAAGTAACTGGGAACTTTCCTAGTGGAAACATCATCTGTTAAAATGAAACTCTCTATTTTCTATAGTTTCTTTTGTTAGTGTTGTCTGTATTCCTCTAACTCCAGCCCACAGGACTTGGCCTTTCACTTCTGTAAGAGTCAATGTGTACAAAACTGAGGACAAACAGGATGATTCCTAGGTTGCCTTTTGTATTCTAATGCAAATAAAGTAAGGAACAAATAAAGAACCAGATAGGTGGGAGAAGGGTGGGGGTTAATGCTGATGTAGTACTTACCATGTTTGTGAGGGATGAGTAGACTGTCCAGCTGAGGTTTGGGCTCATTGCTTTTGAATTCCTCACCTTTTTTGGCCTCCAGTGTGCCCCTTCTTCTGAGTAGGAGAGGAAAAGGGGATTTTGGCTGAACCTCAGAAGTCTGAACTTTTCTTAAGTTCTGCAGGGGTGCACAACTCTAATAGTCCACCCTCTGCAGTTGTCGAGTCAGCTTTCTACAGGGGAAGGGCTAATTCTGTGCTACTTGCTTGGTGTGCTTGTGGGGGTGTTTAAAAAATGGGTGGGTGAGGTGCTCCAGGAGATGGTTTAGTGGTTATGGTGGTGTACAGCTAACTATTGCTTTTGCTTTCAAAGCAGCCAAGTGCAAGCACCTTTGAATGCTCTGAGCATGAGACCTAAACTACAAAAAGCATCAGAGTATTTCAAAGAATCAGAATGCTTCAGGTTAGAAGGGACTTCAGGAGGTCCTTACTGCAACTGTTGTCTCAAAACCAGTTCAGCTGTGAGGCCTGGGCAAGCTGTTCAGGGCTTTATACAGTTGAGCCTTGAAAACCTCCAAGCAGGGAGAGTATCAGCCTCTCTGTGCAGCCTCTCCAATGCTTGATTGTCCTTATGGTGAAAAAAGTATTTCCTTGTGTTCAGTCAGAATGTTTCATTTTAATTTATGACCACTGTTCCCAGTCCACCTACCCTGTTCAATCCCAGTGAGGAGCTTGGCACCATTGTCTTGAAAACTTCCTCATAGAGTTTAATAATGTTGAAGGTAATTGTTTTCCATTGTTTGCTTATGAATGACTGCCTTGTACTTTGTTTAATTTTAGATAAATCCAGGACAGATCTGGAACAAGTACCTAAGGTATGGTTCCTTTGCATTCAAAGGTTTTATAAGGAGTTCTCATGTGTAGTCTTGAGTATATGGATGTACTTTCTGCTTTGTAAAAATACTGTCCAAGCTGGTGACTTGAGCTGATTCTCAAGAGGATCTGCAGTGCTCAGAATTAAAAAACACTAATAGCAATATGCTTTTACTTTATTTATTAGTTTTTGTTGTTGTTGTTTTGGCTTTGATTTTTATTTTACTTGAAGTAGAATAAAATTGCCGTTATCTTTCATCTTTAATAGTTAAAACCTCAGAGCTGGGAAAAGTTAACCACTCTGTTCTAGGAGGAAAGGGAGGCTGAAGAGTTTGATAGAAGCTTGAATATTGTACAACTTAGCATTAGGTTTAATTCCATGAATCCTTCAGCAAAGTCCTCTTGCATATACACTTGTAGCGTGTATGGTGTGGGTTTTTTGTGGCAGGTTGACAAAAGACACAACTCCACATTCCATTTCTGTCTGAGTAATTTTTTCTAGACACATTAAGAAGTCAGAGTGTTAATGTGGGTCAGCATCTCTGTGCTAGTTGTGTGTACTGTTATTTGAATAGCTGTCACTGCAATGTTTGAAGTCCTGGAAACGAGGGTGCTTGAGTGGGGTGTGATGCTATAGTCTATGTTGAACCTTTTAAAATTACACTTTGTAAATACAGGGAGAAGGGTGCTACTTTTTGCCTGGAGGCTCAAGGTTTGTACTGGTTTTGTGAAATAAAATTATGTTATCAGAGAAAATGTAATAACTAAGACGTGTAGTTAATGTCACAGTTACTGACTCTGAGACCAGTGTGTTTCTGCATTGTGCTGAAGGAGGTCGGCCTGAGGCACTGTTCCCTCCCAGGAGATGCTTGCTGCACCCTGACAGCTGGCTGGATCTTCAGCCTGGTAGAAGTGATGGCCCCAGAATGAGCATATAGGCAGTAGGATGCCCCTGGTATTAAAGAACATTTGCTTTGGTCCTTTGGAGGGACCCATCTGCAGTTTAATGCTGCCTTTGTTTTCGTACTCAGGATGTTTTGGGTTCTTAATAACATACGTAATTTTGGAGCTGTGCCTTCCCCTTTTAAAAGATGGGGCATTGTCAGATCACACATGCTTTTAAAGTGTAAAGTAAATTGCTTATGAGATCTGGAATAAATTAATTTGCCTAGTTGAATGAAAATTTAGCTTTTAAAAATAAAAAATAAGGTCCCTGTTCATTTCATGACCCAGGAGGTATGTTTAATGGGGGAGGAAAATGTATGGATGAGGGAGGTGCATTTATTTCTTTTGTTTTTCTGTTTCAGATTTTTATGAAACCAGATTTTGCCTTGGAAGATTCCTTAACATTTAATGCAGTTTTACCATGGTCTCATTTTAGTACTGCTGGTGGAAAAGGAAATCGGGATGCAGCTTCCTCCAAGTTACTTCAAGAAAAGGTACAACTGTGATACAAGATGGTACTCATCACAGCTGTTACTACAAAGAAACTCCATTGCTGCTGTTCTGTACTCTGTTGAGACATCACTGTTGTGGACTTTGTTTTCTCTCATTTTACATCAGGCTGCAGATTGTTAGTAAACAATGCAAAAAAACATCTTACTGAAAGAGAACTATTTTCTCCCTACAAAATCAATCCACCTCTCAAGTTTGGATATGGTACAACTGGGTCTTCATAAAAACTTACCGAGAACTTCAGAAACGTGATGCTCTTCATTAAGGAGGAAGAGTATTCCATGAGAGGGGAAATCTAGAGAGGTGGTACAGTGTCTGTTAAGAGTATTGCTTTCTCACATCTTGGAAAAACTCCAGTTTCAAGGCACTGTGGTTTCTGTGCTAAAAGAAACACTGAATCCTAAGGTTTTGTATGCCAGGAGCTCCCTCTTACCTTTTGTTGTCATGTCATCTGCACTGATTCATTTTTGCATATCACAAAGGACTTGAATGCATTGGAAAGCCTGAAAGCAGAGCTGTTTCTTTCCTGTTGGAAACAGAAGTCTTTACTTTTGGATTTTTTTTCATCTTTTTTTTGTTTGTTTTGTGGTCATGGTGTAGAAAATCCCATAATGAATCATTTTTATGGTACAAATAGCCATAAAATACTTACAGAAAATCTACTTAATTTTTTAGTCTGATTTCTAACTTGGATTTTCTCTCCTATTAAACATACTAAAGCTTCTTGTAACTAGGTAATGGGAGAGGAGAAAAAAAAACAAAAAAGTGAGGTGCTTTAAAAAAAAATAACATGAGATCATCTGGAAGATATTCCGGATTTCCAGGAGTTAGTGTTCCTCACTTTCCCTGTGCTGGAGGCTAACTTGATCTTTCATTGGGTTGTCCTCAACACCTAAAGTTGGAGGAATACCTCTTTGGAGTTTTTTGTGGTAGTTACTGTCTGAAGATGAAAAAGCAGCACCTGACATGTGCTTTAAACTCATGAAGTGTGCCTGGCAGCAGCAGAATGGACAGGTAACATGAACTTTGAGTGAAGGAGCCCCAAGCCCTCTCTGATGCAGTGGAGTTAACTTTGAGTATCTGTGAGCCCTGCCTCTTTGGAGAGGTGATACAAATCCCTAAATAGTATAAAGGAGTTCAGATGCCTCCAAAGCCATATGCCTGACAAATTACTGCACTGCTTCATATTACTGAAATGGGCCCAGGTTTTCAGTTTTACTCTTGAAAAGCTCTGAACTTCATGAGGTTTACACTTACCACCTGCAAATAGGCACCCTGCTGCCACAATTATTGTTAGCTCCAGGCATAATTTTTCAACGGGATTTTGAAAGCCCTGCCTTAAGCACACATACTTGGGTTATTACTGCTTTTGGACTGCTGCTGATCTACTTGCTCAAGTAATTTCCCCCAAACATATTTCTCTTCCTTACCTCCTTCCATGTTTTGCCCTACATTGGGACTGTAAGCTCTTGGAGACAGGTACTATCACTTGGTTCTGTTTGTTCTACCTTGCTTAGCGTAGTGAAGGGACCTGGGGCACCTGGTTGGTACAATCACATATATAAATGATCACAATAAGCCTTTCTCTGCTCCCCATGTCAGAGTCTGTCTCAGCTTTTCCTGTGGGCTAGGGGTGTCACAGCTGTTTGGTGGAGGATGCTTTTAATTAAATGTATTACAAAAAAGATGGGTTTGCATACTGTCTGAATCCCCAGTGTTAAATACAGGCGGGGGAAAATTACTATAAGAAGGAAATAGTCTCCAACTGATGTTCTTTCCATCTCTGGATGGGCTTTTGAAATTCAGCAAGAGGTTTGAGTTCTTGCCACCTCTTAGAACCAGGTCATCTGAGTATTAGCATTCAGATGAGCATCCTAATGCCTCAGTCCTTTGAGTTTGCATATTCAGCATAAGCCAGAGCAAAGAGCTTTTACAGCTCAAATAATCAGGCCAAACCAGTGGTCTGGTAACTGTTTGACATAGAATGTGAAATTCAAATTCTCTAACATACTCAGGCATACTCTCTGGGAATCCCAGAGTGCCCCTGCACATGAAATACACTTAATAGGAACTCCAGCTGGTTGGCAAAGAACAACTGCAGCCAGCGGTATGCAGTGGAGTTTTCTTAAAAAATGATGCTGCAGCCTTTTAAATGAACAGAGCGATTCCAAAGCCAGGTCATCAAGTATAGTCGGGCGGCATCTTTAGCAGCTTCAGTCACCCAAAGTACATAGTGTACTTGCATGTGTATACTGTTCTTACTTGCAAACCAGTATCCAGAGCTGTCTCTTGGTTAATGGCCATATTCTAACAGTGCAAGTGTGCAACTGTGAGCTACAAAAGCTAGGGTATTCTAAAATTAGTCTCTTTCTACCTTGTAGTTTCCAAGCAGGAGACACATTGTCAGCCTTCCCAGAGATTTTGAGCTCATTTAAAAACAAATGATCAAATCACAATGAGTAGTGATTTACTTGCTAATCTGGAAAAGGGTATTAATTTTTTATTAGCAGAATTTCCTTACAATGCAATAAGACAAATACCCTGCAAGTGTATTTGCATGGTGATAAACTTGCCAAGTCACAACAACACTATTCATTTTTGTTCCTCCCTTCTCTTTCTAGCTGAGCCATTATCTGGACATTGTGGAAGTCAATATTGCTCATCAGATTTCTCTGCGCTCAGAAGCATTTTTTCATGCAATGACCTCTCAGCATGAGTTACAGGACTACCTCAGGAAAACCTCCCAGGCTGTAAAATTACTTAGAGAGAAAATCTCCAAAATTGATAAAGTAATGTGTGAAGGATCGCTTCGAGTTTTAAGACTGTCACTCACCAGAAATAACTGTGTGAAAGCATACAATAAACTGAAGCTAATGGCTACTGTACACCAAACACAGCCCACAGTACAGTTGCTGCTATCCACTTCTGAGTTTGTTGGAGCTTTGGACTTAATAGCAACGACGCAGGAGGTGTTACAGCAAGAGCTACAAGGCATTCACAGTTTTCGGTAGGTAACCATCTAGAAAGTTAATAAAGCACGTGTAGAGCTAGAATGTGTCGAGCACATTAGGTTGGCTGAAGGGGTTTGTTGTTTTACCTTTGTTTGCTTGTTCTTAGAGGGCAAAGTACAAGAGATAGAAAATGTAAGTGTGGCATAAGCAGTGTGATGAATGCATGTGTCAGATAATTATTTAATTTTTTTTTAGAGGAGGGTGGACTTTTAACATCTAAATGCTTTGTGCTCCATTCTTGTCTACCTATAAAACTAGGAGCACAGAGATGAAAGCTAAGCAGTGGCTGGACCTTCATCTTGCAGGGCTTGTAGCCCACAGTTCAGGTCAGCCTCCAGCCTGACAGCTGGTCAGATGGGACATGTTTAGCAGTATCTGCTCTTGTGGAGAACTGTATAGTGACAGGGGTTGCTTCCACTTGTTCTAACCAACTGAGACGTACAGTTCTGTGAGCTGCTGAAATCAGAAAGAGAAGCAGCAGTGGACAGGTGCTGCCAAAGCTGCTGTTGCCACTATTTTTTCACTACTATTACTATTTTTTTAAAATAAGCTATCATAAAGGATAAAATTGGTGTCTGTAAAGCTGCCACGGTGGTACGATGTTAGCGGAAGGAGTGTATTTTAGATCAGCTCTGAGACTTGCATCAGCCAGTTTAGGAGCTATTTTACTTAGTTTTGTAAGTTGATGCTGGGAAAGGGGATGGTTCTGTCTGGAGGTTGTGGTTCCTGCAAGCTGGTGGTTCCCAGCTTGCATAAAAACCATCGTTGTTGCTCAATAACTGTAACGTGAATGTTAAGAACTTTAGATAGTTATTGCTCTTGTTCATCTGTTCTGATGAGCTCCCCTTATAACACCCATGGTTTGGAAAAAGACTCAAATTTTATCACACAATTACAGACTGGTTTGTATTGGGAGGGACCTCAAAGATCATCTAGTCCCACCCCTATGCCGTGGGCTGGGAAACCCACTGGTCCGGGTTGCCCAAAGCTCCATCCAGCCTGGTCTTGAACACTGCCAGGGAGGGAACAGCCACAGCTTCTCTGGGCAGCCTGTGCCAGGGCCTCACCAGCCTCACAGGGAACAGATTTGTTCCTTATATCTAATGTAAACCTTCCAGATTTAATCCCATTACCCCGTGTCCCATTGCTATAGTCCCTCTCCAGCTTTCCTGTAGGTCCCTTTAGGTACTGGAAGGCTGCTGTAAGACCTCCCTGGAGCCTTCTCTTCTCCAGGCTGAACAAGCCCAACTCTCTCAGCCTGTCTTTGTAGGAGAGGTGCTCCAGCCCTCTGATCATCTTCATGGCCCTCCTCTGGACTTGCTCCAACAGCTCAGTATCTTTCTTGTACTGGGCACTCTAGGGCTGGATACAGTACTGCAGATGGGGTCTCACCAGAGCACAGTAGAGGGGCAGAATCACCTCCCTTGGCCTACTGATCGCGCTGGTTTTGTTGCAGCCTGGGACGCAGTTGGCTTTCTGGCCTACAAGTGCGTGTTGCTGAGTCATGTTGAGCTTATCTTCACCAACTCCCACACTTCTTCTCAGGGCTACTCTCAGTCAATTCTTTGCCTAACCTGTAGCTGCCCTTGGGATTGCACTGACCCCCGTGTTGGACCTTGCTCTTGGCCTTGTTTAATTCACCTCTTAAGCCTGTCAGGGTCCCTCTGGACAGCATCCCTTCCCTCCAGTGTGCTGACTGCACCACACAGCTTGGTGTTGTCAGCAAACTTGTTGAGGGTGCACCTCACTCTTTGACCACAGCTCTTTGAGTGTGACCATCCATCCACCTTTTCATGTAGAGAAGATCTCAGAAAAAGTCTTTACAACTATACTTATATGTATATATGTAGTTTCTTTTTTAGAAAGAGCTAATAAAGCGTAGCAAGGAAAGCTGTTAGAGGTTTTCTTTTAACTTAGATGGTGAATCCTGGAACACCTTAGGGCAGTTTTCTTTCCTACTTACAGTTCCTACTCTCAGCTGCTTGGTTATGGTGCACAGCCCCTGACTGAGTCACTTCTGTGTTTACCTTGCTGATAGTGAGTGTACTTTACAACCCTGTGACCACGTCAGTCAGAATGAGTTGTGTTTTGCAGTCAAGTAACCTGCGTGCTACGTCAGCAGGGAGTGCAGTTCTGTGGTCATTCTCCTTGGTATACGTGATGTCCAAAGTCTGTACCAGTATTTTAAAATTACTCTCGGATGTGGAATATATTTGCAGGTAAACAAATACTCATCTTGTTTGTAGCAAGTAATTTCTTTGAATAATCACAGAATCACAAGGTTGGAAAAGACCTTTAAGATCATCAAGTCCAACTGTTCCCATCCTATGCTAAACCACATCCCTAAGTACCTGATCTACCCTTTTTTAAACACATCCAGGGAAGGTGACTCAACCCCCTCCCTGGGCAGCCTGTTCCAGGCCCTGACAACTCTTTCAGTAAAAAATTTTCTCCTGACATCTAATCTGAACCTGCCCTGGCACAGCTTCCTGCCACTTCCCCTTGTCCCATCACCTGCCCCCTGGCTGAAGAGACCATTGCCCACCTCTCTACAGCCTCCCTTCAGGTAGTTGTAGGCTGTGATAAGGTCTCCCCTCAGCCTCCTCTTCTCCAGGCTAAACATCCCCAGCTCCCTCAGCTGCTCTTCATGTGATTTGCCCTCCAGCCTCTTCACCAGCCTGGCTGCCCTTCTCTGGACTCGTTCAAGGACCTCAATGTCCTCCTTATGGTGAGGAGCCCAGAACTGGACACAGCACATGCTTAGTTTGTTGCTTTGCCAGAATTAAAAATAGAGATATGAGTGATAAAAAAGTGATTTAAATGCAACCTAAACCATTACCCCCACCAGAGATGCAAGTGCAGTTGAGAAGCCCAGCTCAATTCTTCCCACATCTCAAAGTGGCCTCTGTGTAGCCTGCCTGGAGAAATAATGTGCGGTGGAAAGAGGGAGATCTTGATGAAACTTCTCAGTAGAATGTTTTGTTTCTAAATGTAAACAAAATGAAACAAAATCTGAATTGATGGCATACAGAAATAGAGAGAAATACCAATGTTCTTGTTCTGAGCAAGAATGCTGCGATTGTCAAGTGAGTTAAATACATGATTTATTTAATAAGAGATTAACTGCTAAATTAGTATCTCATTTTTTCTAAATAATTAGTATCTCACTGTAAAAAAACAAACAAAAAAGACAAACTTGTTGCTTTTGTGTTGTGGGTGACAGCTTGTAGAGTTTGCTCTTGAACAGATCACTGTACATTGAGTCATATCACAGAACCATTCAATACAAAGCAGTAAAAAAAGCTCAGATCATCCATACACCAAATGTTTTGTCTCATTATGCTGTATGCAGGAAAACACTTAATTTTATTCTAGTTATTGTATGAAATGAAAGCACCTTAAGGTACTGTGAAGTAATAAAATGGTATCTTTAATTTAGGTTAATATCTTCAGTGATTAAATGTAACACCTGTATGATTCTCACTTGCTGCTACTATAGGATAAGTTGCAAGTCTGTACTGCCAGTTTTTATGTTGCTTTCACAGCCCTTGTTGGGGTCATGGGACATCCAATTTTTTTTAAACTTTTTTTTTTTTTTTGCACAAGTGTGCTGGAAACCACACTTTCATACTTTTTTTAAAAAATCTATATATACAGTAGAACACAGGTAGTTGGAAAGATAGTACTCATCAGGGCATTTAAAAAGAATTTTCACCCTACACTCAACATTTTACATAAGGGAATTGTAGTATTCAGTCACTGAAAGGACCTGATGTGTGACTGATACATCTTAAGAGAGATTGTTGCCAAGGTGTTTTGGGGGAGTATGAATTAAGCTTTGACTTACTCCTGTGAGTTTCAGGATGCAGGGATTTTTGTTGTTGTTGTTAGGGGCTAGAGCATCTTGGGCAAAGCGATAGCAAAAAAGTGCATAGGGGCAAAGTGCTGGGAACTCTTGTTGGAGGTTTCCATACCTGAGGTTTAAGGGGGTAGGTTACGTCCTGTTTCAGTGTAGTTAAGCATAGCTACAGAAACAGTTTACCGAAGAGCATCTTTGTGCTGACCAAAGTTCAGAGCCTTGCATAGTGTTAGTCCTGCAGTAAGCTCTGCAAATGATAATCCTAAATTTTGTCTGTTGAATTTGCTTTGAAATGACCATGATGGATGTTTTTCTGCGGGCCAGTTTTGCTTTGATTAAATTCTCATTTGAAATGTATCTGCTTTGTCTGTTCCAGCCAATTCCTGACCAACAATTTCAAAAGCAGACACATACCTGATCATCTTTAAAAAAAATAATCCACTCAGGTCCAGTAAGATTAATTTGTTTCAGCTCAGTGCTGGCCATGTGGGGTTCTGCAAGGAGAAGCTACCCTGGTTGGCATCCTGCTTCCTCACACCCTGGTGCTGACTTTGTCCTACGCAGGCTGAGGCCAGATCCTGTGGGCTTTGCATTGGTACAGCAGTGCTCCTATAAGGGTGTCCTAAAATATTTTTTGCCACTCTAGACAAGCCAATGGTCCAGCTACACCAGCACTGAATTAAAGCCAGGTTCACCATCCCCATTTTGTGTCCAGGTTTATCTAAAATATCACGGCTCCTCTTAGTTCTCATTGGCAAAGTGTTGATTTTCTTCTTTTTTTTTTTTTTTTTAAAGTCAGATTTTTGCAGATAGTTGGTGCTGTTGGTGAAACCTGGAGTGCCTGGCATCTCTGAAATTCCCACTTCTAATTTTACACTGCTATAAGTTTCTCTAGCTGCACAACTTTGCAAGACTGATTGACATTTCTGACATAAGAAGTTCCCTGTGTGGCATCAGTCTGCAAAGTATAGTTTAAAATCTGCAATACACAGAAAAAATGTTTTTAATTGGAACAGCATAAAAATGGCAAATTTGAAAACTCTTTGGTGTTCTGGGAAAGCCATCAGGTCATGTAAGCTATTACTGTGTCTCAGTCATGCAAATTAAAACCGTGATCACATGACAAGCTCAAGTGTTTGAAGTGGAAGAACTTGGGGACTGATGAGCTGAGGGACTGGATGGGTGAAAGACTGTTCCTTTTTAACACCTCTCTGCTGACAGGCGCTGAGTATTCTTGGGTCTGGTTCACTTCATTGGGAAGTAAGTTACTCAGCACCTTCCAAAAAAATAAAGAAATCAAAAGCCCTGCATCCAATTTTTACCTTCCAGCAATATTGAAGTCCATGTGTTTTGCTGCAAGGTGACAGTGCCTCTGAAAAGTACATGGTTTCAGCTGCTCTGAGAAGCAAAAGATGTAAGCCTGCCATTAAACCAGCACTGATTGCATGGAAATTACTTACTGGGTGGTTATTTTCTTCAGCTGTGAACTAATGATTCATTTTCAGGTTGATTATTTAGCTGACATCTCAATGGCTGTTTTTCTTAGGCATCTTGGCTCCCAGCTTTGTGAACTGGAAAAGCTGATAGATAAAATGATGATTGCAGAGTTTTCAACTTACGCTCGCAATGATTTAAATAGACCCCTAGAAGATGATTGCCAAATTCTAGAAGAGGTATGTCTGTTATTGAAATAAACTGTCTGATGAATACGTTTGCATTTTTAACATACTTAATTAACACCAACTAATTCACTCAGGTCCTTAGTAGCAACATGATAATTTTATACTATTTCTCTTCTCATCCAAACCCACCCCCCTGGCTTTTTTTTTCTTTTTTTTGGTGCTTGGTAAAATGAAATAATTGTAGCTAAACTCATGGAACTGCAATCCAGCCCCCTACTCTATGTTTTTCAAAATAATCAGTTTTTTCTCTGATTAAATGTATACTGAATTAACTTCCATGAACCTCAATGTGTGAGTGGGATAGAGCAGGGGCTGTCATATCTACGTGGCTGTAAAAATTCAGTTTTGCAGTGAAAGCTAATAGATGCATGTTCTCATTCTGTCTCCCTATGCATTTATGGGTGTTTATTTCAAGCATATGGCTGTCCTGAATACATGCTTCATTTGCAGTATATCTACCTCATTGCTTTGAAGATTGTAAACTTCTGAAGATTAAGCTGTTGAGATTTGTTTCCTAGGCAGGAAGAGATTTTTCTGGATTTTACCTGTGCTATTCTTCAGTAATTGCTACACTTCTTGTTTCATCCATGGGTTCCATGGGACACAAGAATGGCAGTGGCACTAGAATGGTCCCATTTGTAGATGGCCCCATTTGTAAATGGCCCTGTAGATTCTTCCCACTTTGGTGCTGGAATGTGATGGATTCTCACTTGTGCTGTTCAGTGTCATTCTTGTTTGGGGTAAAGAAGCTCGCTGATCTGTGTTTTTAAGCACAAGTGCATGAGCACAACTGAGGAATGAAAAGGCTGGGAGGAAGGAACTGTGTTGGCAGGTGTTGCCACAGGGAACTCTGTACGCTTCAAGTGTGGCACTAGTCCCAGGGCGCTGGACTGATCTAAATACTACTGTTTCTTTTCCTCACCTTGATTTTTTTTTTTAGTGTGTTTTATTTTTCATTTTTTACTTTCTTGATAGGAGAGACTTGTATCACTAGTATTTGGACTTTTAAAACAAAGAAAGCTAAATTTTTATGAAATATATGGAGATGAAATGATAATTACTGCGAAGAACATCATTAAACAGGTAAGCCAAACTTCTAATATATCTGATTAGGTTGTCTCAACTCCTCACAAATTATTTTTTAATTAAGAATAATTTTGATGAAATATTTGGTGGCTGATGCTCTCTCATTTAGAGCAGCAGAGCTTGCAGACACCTAAGAACTTCCTGAAGCGCAGAGGTCTGTTTGCAGAAAAAGACCTGGAAGGAGTAGGTAGCATAAGTACAGCAGATCACAGCTTTCCATGTATAATTACCATTGTTCTGAGTCCCCTGATTTTAGCTTAGTTTCTCATAATAAATGGCTTTCCTGAATAGCATAGTTGTGTCATAACACTCTTTCAAAAAAAAAAACAAACAACCCAACAAAACCACATGAAAAGTGCTCCTGCTGCCTCAGCCCTCCAACGCCCCCAAGCTCTTGCTGTAAATACATTAAAAAAACCCAACCTTGCCATTTGTGAAACAATTGAGTTCTCAACAAATGCTAGAGAAAACATTGCCTATCTGAATGTTGGCACAGACCGTAGGCGCATAGTAAAAAGTTGGAAAACATCTTTGCCTCTTTGTGAGAGCAAGCTGAAGTAGTGAAGAAGGTAGAAGTAGTGTTGGCCCATAAAAATTGCTAAAAAATTAATCCTTGTCCACCTTGGCTGCTGCTGTTTGCTATTTAGAGTGTATCTTTTCAAAACAAAAATCTTTGTAGATAAAGCCAGCTGAAACCAACAAAGGAAGAAAGTTTAGATTACTTCTTTGGGGAAAAATGCATGGAGTACTTTGGACAGTAAGACAAAACTTGGAGGGTGTGCTTGTTACTTTCACTTGTCCTGTTTGTTTGCACACATATGTGAGAATATTGTGCAAGGGGTTTTTTTTCTCCCCTAAAGATAGTGTGATTATTTCAGGACTCATGTTTTGATGTGTTATGAGCCACCTCTGATTTGTATCTCAAAGGCAGGGAGATAGTCAGGTGGTGGGTTTGCCAGCAGTTGAAGATGTTATTTCCTGCCCTCATAGTATAGAATGGTGTTCCCAGCAGTGTTGTGAACCAGAAAGGGAACCCATTATTATCATTAGGATTTTCTTTTAAGCCAGATTGGCTCCCCTAGTCCATGTCATATTGCAGCCCCATGGTTCTGTTGATGTGGTGGTGCAGGGTGTGGGAGAGAGCACAACTTTCTGGTCATGCTGTATTACTGTAAACTTGGAAAAGCAAGTGCATACAGCTGTGTGCAGCTGCTCTGGGCCTTCACATAAGGTGTAACAATAAAACTAACTTAAAAACATGAATGAATAACACCAGGATAAAACTGTTCACCTGCCCATCAGTTCCCACTGGTTTTTCACTTGCCTGTTGGCAGTCCTGAGGTGACAATTTTCCTTTAAATTGTACACTTAGTTGGATAATAGGCAAGTAGTGCTCCCAGTTCTGCTGCTCATTCTTGATCATAAAGTTCTTTTCTCGTTCTGCTGGGGATAGTTGTCTTTATGTTGGATTCTTCAGGTATCTCCTTGGTTCAGTAATAGACAAAGTTTTATCAACTTCCAATATAAGTTTCTACTGAATAGGGAAAACAAGATCAGAGTATTCCTGTGTGGTTTGTGCAGCATGTTTGCATGGTGGCCTATTTTCTCAACTCTTAGGGATATTTTTCCTTAATAAGAGAAACTGTTTCCTTCCCATGTGTCAAATGTGCTTCCTGTTGAAATGCATTGCTGGGCTGTTTTGGTCAGGGCTCTGTTAGCTGCCAGGCAGGTGAAGGAGCAGAGGTTTGTAAGCACTGAACACGTTGCGTAGAACAAGGCCTGCCTTTAAGAAGCTTCTGTTCCACACACATTTAGTCAAAGCACAGGTAAAATCCATGTAGCTTGAGATGGCAGCCATCAGTCACCATTTGCATTGTACCTTCTCACTTCAAGGCAAGATGAGTTTGTGCACTCAGTTGATCAGGTTATTGATTGGCATTTGAGAGAAACGCCGCCCTCCAATTCAGTGGAACCGGAGGCGTTTTGTACCTAGGACTTAGAAGTAATGCGAAAAGAGATCAGCGGGCCAATTGCCTTAACACAACAGATTCATTTGGAATGAAAATTGATGGTTCTGGAGACCTGAAGAAGCTGGCCAGGTTTCTATGTACCAGTTGAAGAACAATTCTCCTTTGAGAAAAGGCAACAGGATAGCAATAAAGATGTGGAGAAATGTAGGGACAGAAGCAGACAGTGTCCTGGAGGTAAAGAGGAGGACAGACAGACAGCAAATATCATGTCTGTTAGGAGGGCAGTTGAAACTGGGCTTGCCTTGGCAGTTGAAATTACAGGACTGTATGTGTGTGCTTCTCTGCTGCAGTTCCTTCCAGGTTAGGTTAGTTCCCAAGTCCTGTATTTAAAACTGAAAAGGGATGTCAACCAACATTTTCCAAAGCCAGTTGCTTCTATTCTGAAGTCCCTGACCCCAGAAACATTTTTGAAATGCTGCTTAGCATCCATGCTCAGAAAAGCAGGTCCTTTTGGGATGGAGTCAGTGTGCCCTCCAGAGCTTAGTACACAGTTGGAAATATTTGATCATCTGTATTTTGCAAATAGATGTTTTGGGGGGTTGGCTTTGGAAGTTTCTTTTGGGTTTTTCAGTAGTTTGGTTTTAGAGAAACAAGTTGTTAAATGATGCAAATATGTCTTTCCTTTATTATTTTACTTTTCATTATTTAACTTGAGGATTATTGTGTATGTTGTGAAACTCAGCAGCAGGTAGAAGGAAGCTAAGATCTTTTTTTGTTTTGTTTTTCCCCTTTAAATTTGACAGTGTGTGGTTAATACGGTATCGCAGATAGAAGAAATAGATACAGAAGTGGTTGTTAAGTAAGTATACAGCCAGATTATTTTTTTGGTGGTGGGTGGGGATAGGACATGGATGCTTTTTAGCATAGATAAATGCACCCTTCTAATTTGTGCTTAAATTTCCCTATAATTAACAATTGTCCTTCTCCTTTACCTTAAGCCTCTGCTTCTGTCTGCCTCTGAGGATACTGTATATTCCCCCTCTCATTCAAATTCTAATGTTACCTTAAATCAAACTTACCTTTCAGACAAACACTAAACTTGAGTGCACCTCATTGCATGGAGCAAAACCTACTGTATTTAGCCATATGTCTCTTAACTACTCGAAGGCATTCCCTGGGGTCCTCATCTGGGGTTTTGCATTAAACCATGTCAGTAGTTTCAGTACCTCCTGCAGGAATGAGAATAGGAGCTACTCAAGGCGGGGATCAGACAGCTTCAAGCCCAAGAAACATGTCTGCAGGAACCTCACAAAGCCCAGCAAAGAGGGGCTTGGAAGGAGCAACCTCATGTAGGAGGAAAGGCAGGAGCTGATTGGCTTCAGAGTAGCTTTGCAGGGCAGGTCCTGGGGTTTGCTGGTGGAGAACTGATTGGCCATGAACCAGCAGTGTGTCCTTACAGCTGCAGCCTGTTCTATGTCAGTAGAGCCAGCAGTTGAAGGAAGAAGAAAGACATCAAGTTCCTGCAGAAGCCACCGGGGGCCGAAGCATAGAGTGAAGGAGAAGCAGGCGAGGGAGCTGGGTCCTCCTCCAGCCTGGGGAAGGGAAAATTCAGGGGAGAACTGCCCACAGCTACCACATAAGAGCTGTAGACAGAGCCAGGCTCCTCTTGGAGGTTTGTGGGGGAAGAATGAGGGGCGTCAGGTACAGTATAACTGGTGAGAAATGCTAGTTGAAACTTAAAAACACATTTTCCCTGTGAAGATAGTCTAACCCTGGAACAGGGGCCCAGAGAAGCTGTGGGATCACTGTCGTGGGACGTGGTCATGGCTTGACTAGGCAGAGTCCAGAGCAACCCAGTTTAATTGGACCTGTGTTGAGCAGGGGTTGGACAAGGCACTCTAGAGGTCCCAGCTCCAGAGGCTCCTGCCAGCTTCTGTTTTTATGTAGGTCTGTAATCTGTTTGGCGCAGTAAAGAGTTACCCTGGGATAATAAAACCAGAGCAGTCAGAGGCAGAATCTACATGGGATTCATAGCCAGATTGGGAAAAGACTGGGCAGAGGGTAATTTTTAAACACTAGATTTGGTCACTGTTCTCCGGTGTTTGCTATCTGGCTATTGGGTCCTATCTGTGTATTACAGAGTTTAACTTTTGTTCTATTGATGACTTTTCTGCCCTTTGCCACAAACAGCTGACTTGCACTTTAATAGCAGAATTGGTCTCACTGCAATGCAACAAAATAATAACACAGCTTTTGTAACATTGGCAAAATGTTGGTTTGGGTTTTTTTGTTAACTTTTTCCCCACATGATTTGTGAAAATGTTATTAACCCCCCTACTTATCCCAGGGAAAAGAACATTATGCCCTAGAAGAAACTAAATGTGAGGCTTTCATTTTTTTCAATGATTTATTTTTATATACCTCCTTCCCCATTTCACTTACATATGTTGTGTTGATCGTGACTGTTGTTCAGGTGATGCCTGTTGTTCTGCCAGATAAAAGTCTGTGCAGCCTTCCTTATATTTACAATTCCATTTAAAGCATGTTTTTTTTTTCTTTATGTGCCGGTAGGCATGATGGCCAGTAAACATTTGCTGTTTACTGAACACTGCTCTTTTTTTAGGCTTGCAGACCAGATGAGGATGATGAATTTTCCTCAGTGGTTTGATTTACTGAAGAATATTTTTTCTAAGTTTACCATCTTCCTCAAGAGAATAAAGGTAAGACATTGGTTTACCAAGAGCATTGCATAGTTCAGCCATGAAATGGACTGAAGTTAGTTTCCATTTGAAGTCTGAAGGTGTTGGGTTTGCTTGTAGAGTTCAAACTTCAGATGGAAAGAAGGGTATGTGAATATTGGCATCCAGGCGAAAATGATTAGTGCTAACAAAGAGAGCAGTGGGAAGGAGAACAGCACCTCTTGTTGCATGATTACATCCATTTCAGGCTGTTAGGGATTAGGACAGAACTTTTGTATGTGTTAGATTGCTCCTAATGAGGTTTCTTTCACCATTCTCAGAAGTGTCTGGTATTAGTTACCTCAGACAGATGGATCTGCTTCCCAATGCTAATTACACAATAGAAAATAAAGCCAGGATTTAGTTTCATTCTGTGGGTAAAATAAAATCTCTTTCTAGGGCAAGCTCGTGGCACAGGGTTTTGGGGTTTTTTTGTAATAAAAGTTATATTTGATTCTAGGCAACGTTAAATACTATCCGTAGCGTGGTTTTCTTGGTTCTAGACAAGAACCAAAAAACCAGAGACCTGGAGGACACCTTACAAAAGAACTCTGCTAAAGACAGTACGGTGGATACAGAAGTGGCTTACCTCACACATGAAGGCATGTTCATAAGCGATGCGTTCGGCGAAGGGGATCTCCCACCTGTAGCAGCTGACACTACCTCTCAAAGAAACACTTCCCCAAACAGTGAGCCCTGTAGCAGCGATTCGGTGTCTGAACCAGAGTGCACTACTGATTCCTCATCCAGCAAAGAGCAAACATCCTCTTCTGTCACTCCAGGGGGAGTAGAGATGATGTAAGTAAATGCACTGCCTGTCTCCACTTTGTGGTGTGTCAGAAACAAGGTGTTAGGTGCAGGCAGCTGGTTTTGATCACACAGCACAAAAATTACTTTGAAGGAGCTTGCTTTTCTAGTCAAGTGCACTGACTCTCCACCATCACCTCTAGAGACTGCCATCAGACCACACTGTCTCCAGCTCAGCTTTATTTTGTTTATTTGCCTTGTTTTCACCTCTGTATGTAGTTTTACAGGGACTGATCATGTCACTTCTTGCAGAAAAGGGTCCCTTCTCCATCTGTTTTGCTGGGGAGCAGGAGAGATGCAAGTCTAGCCTACATGAAAGGCAGATTGTGTCATGCCCTTAGCTGGCAGAGGTATCTCCGTTTCCTGTTCGTGTTCCCCATGGCTATTTTTTTCTGTTTGTTTGGGTTTTTTTTTTTAAGCTGGCTTCATGGAACACACCTTGACACATTCTAGAGAAAAATCTGCTGTTCACTGTCAACTATTTGACCTGCATGGTTAAATAAATCCATCTTGGTGTGTTGGTAACTCAGGCATTGCGGCCATGTGGTGCTTTACACCCCAGAGTTGTAACCTTTTTGGCAGCCTCTATGCATACCTTTATTATGGCTGAAAGTCAGGGCTAACTTTTTAAAACAACCAGGCCCAGTGGGTGGGAGACTCAGGCATGAGCCAGTTGAAAAGCCAGCATGTCTGGGTACAGAGTTCTGTGAAACAAAATGGACATACCACTCGTTACCCTGCGTGAAGATGGAAGGTAGCAAGTGGCTTGCTCAGACTAGCTGAGTCTTACTCAAGAGTCTGTACTTGTGTGCTTAAGCAGCTGTCAGTTTTGATAGAGACCTTCCCCCTCAAATTACAACGCTGGCTGAAGGAGATAAATTTAAAATAAATACACTGCATAAAGCAAATCTAGGCCTCAATGTCCAAACATTTGTCATACTCTGGATGAGAAATGTAATGTGAAGAGGAGCCCAGGGTGAGGAGCAAGGGAGGAGTTAGAGTGGTTGGATCCCAACTGGTCTTGAACACTTTGCTGAGTTATTGAAAATATACCACCCAGCTAGAGCTCTTGAGCAAGTTATTTCTGAGGCTGGTTGTGTAACTTTGTTCTAAAATGAGCTTGCTTCACCCCTTTTGTGAATTTCCTTCCACCTCTGTGCTCTGTTTGGAGCAGGCTAATAAAACTAGGCAGTTAGGACAGTGTTAGCCCAGTTGCTGCTCTCTGGTGTCCTGGGTATTCTCTCTCTTCTCATACTGCCAGCCTCTGGAGCAGCCACAACGGGCCAAAAGTTTATCTTAACTAATTACATGAATGGCAGAGATATGCTACAAAACACCCTCAAAACAGCAGACAAATCATAAAAGGTTATTTAAAAAGCACCAACTTAAGAACCTGAAGTCTAAACAGCTAATAGAATGACAGCCTGTAGATTAGGGTGGTGGGGTGTGTAGGGTGTTTATTTTAGGTCTCGTATCTGGATTGGAGGAAAAAGCTGTGTTTTATGTGTCATGCTTGTGATGCTCAAGTGTTACAGGACCTGGGTAAACTTCAGCTTGGTGAGTGATAATGGTATTTGTTGATTAGCAGTGGCTATATTGTGTATTCTCTTAGGCCATTAATAGCAATTAGAACAAAGCAATTTAAAACAAAGTATAAGGATCTGCAGTTAAGCGTTTCCTTGTTACAGGGGGTGACATGACATTGACAGCAGCTTAGAAAATCCCATCTGTACAAAGTGACTTTGGTTATTAACTGACTGTCTGCATCTGACAGTTGCTGCAAGGCTCTTTCCTCCCTCAACCGAATTTTTTTTGCTGGTTTTTTTTTTTTTTTTTCCTGTAAATTGATGCTCATCCAAGTGGTTCTGTCATTTGTAGGATCGGTGATGACATGAAGCTGACTGACCTGGAACTGGTCAGGCTGGCAAACAATATTCAAGAGTTGCTTTATAATGCCTCTGATATCTGCCATGACCGTTCAGTCAAGTTCCTCATGGCAAGAGCAAAGGTAAGGAGCTTGGGTCAAGCTGCTGCTGGTGTCTAATCCTTAATGAGAATGTACTTGAAGTTACTAGCTTAACGAGGGAGAGTAGCATTCTGGATTGAAATTAAGTAACTGTTCCTGCTGCCATAGGTGGTTGCTAATTAATGCCCAAAGCGCACAAGCATTAACATATCACAGCATTGTAAGGCAATGTGTGCTTCTGCTACTTTTACCCCCTTTTTTTGGTGCTTTTAAATCTTCTGACTTGCTGTCTCTGAATGTCCATGCCAAGAATATGTATCTCTGACAAGGTAGCTGCTTGCATTGCACTCTGTTTTCTTTCCCAAGTAAGGTTGAATAACGTGCCTCAGATGTGCTGACTAGTTACTTCTTTACATCTCTGAATTTTTGTGGTGTTACATCTCTCTACAACGGTTTTCTTTGCACATAGGATGGCTTCCTAGAGAAGCTGAATTCCAACGAGTTTGTTGCTCTGTCTCGCTTGATGGAAGGCTTTATCTTAGATACTGAGCAGATCTGCGGCAGGAAGAGTATGTCCTTGCGAGGAGCGCTTCAGAGTCAAGCCAATAGATTTGTGAATAGATTCCACGAGGAGAGGAAGACAAAACTAAGGTAACTGGGTAGAAGGTCTTTGTGTTCTTATATGAGTAATTTTGTCAATCATATGCCTGGCAAACATAATCTTTTCTTGCCTAGAACACTAGTAAGCCAGTTATATGTAAGAGCAATACTGTGTTAAAGCCCTGTTATTTTCAGTTGGTTTAGACTTTCACTGTTTTCATTACTTAATTTCTTCTAACTAGACTGTTAGAATCCCATGCATACCTGAATAGGGACAGTAATAGCTACAGGACTGACATTGCAGGGCAGAATTGCTCTGTCTCAGGGATTAAGTTAACTTCAGGATAATTCACTTCCAACTATTTTTTAAAAGCAAACAATGAAAAATTCCACCCTAAAACCAACCCAAAAAACCTCCAACAAAACCAACAACTATTAAAATATAAAACCAAAACACTTGGGAAACAACCTTTCCATTAACATATGTCTAGTGTTTTTTGCTTTCACCCATCAAAAGCTCTTAAAATTGCTTCACATTACTTCATGAAGTGGCAACGATCTCCTAAGGATCTTTATTGTCTACTGTAGTCTTTTGTCCACTGTGATGGAGATCTCACAATTTGTTCCTCTAGGCCCACCAGATGTTTTTCTACTTTGCTACTGCCAGTTGTTGGGTTCCTCTTTTTATAATGAAGATGAAGAACATAACATTATGGGCTGCTAGCTTTTTTTCAATTACCATAGTTTTGATTCCACAGCAGTACAGGCAGGAGAGGTGTGAAGACAAGGTATTTCATGTTCTCAGCCTCCTCTCTTTTGTGTTCAAAACTAGCCTTCTCTTGGACAATGAGCGCTGGAAGCAAGCTGAAGTTCCTGCCGAGTTTCAGGATCTTGTCGATTCAGTGTCAGATGGCAGAATTTCTCTCCCTGAAAAAAAACCAGCAGGTGTGTATCTTGCAGTCTTATTGTTAACTACATTTACTATCAGCAAATGCTGCTGTTGAATTTGATGGACATATTTTGACATCAGTCTTTCTCTGTGTTTGCTCGCTGTCTTCTGGGGGGATCAGAAGGAAGCTAATACCCTTTTTTTCCTCCCATCCCTCATTTTCTTCTGTTACCAGTGTTGAAGCTTCTTGTGCTGACTTTAAAAGATTATTTATTTTTTGAAAACCCATTTAAGTGTTAGCCACAGGGAGGGAGCTACTTTATTATACAAGTATTTTTTATACAAGTATCCCCAGTGTAGAGTTTTACAGTCTTTGCATGAATTCAGTCTTTCCCTAAAACACATCCCTCAAGCGTTACAAGGGACCAAGTAGTGTGTGCGTGTGCTCAGCCCCCTTGTTTTAAACAAAGCTTTCTCCTTCCCACTATACTTCATCTGCTGGTTGCTCAAATGAAAGGCAACATGCCATGTGGCTGCTCATGGAAAGTGAAAACTTATGTATGTTCAATTATTTACCTTGCCACAGAAACCTTATTTGACCTCAGAAGTCACTTTTTCCCCTCCTTGTGCCCTATTTCCCTGTGTGCAAAATGGGAATGCATAATGCATTCTTACCTTGTGAGCATTCTCATCCGGTACTGCAGAGATGAATATGTGTGAACAGCTAGAACGGGAAGAAGTCATACATAGAGGGGAAAGAAAATGGCAGTAGATGAGAAGGAAGACAGTATGATAATGTCATGATGGAGAACCCCTGACCCACCCCTCAAAAAAAGGGATATAGCAGCGACAGAGGGCATGTTAGGTGGTAATCACTCCAGTTACAAAATACAGCACCAAAACATGCTTATCGACCGTTGCTCTTAAAACAAGCTTTCACGGTTTCCTTCAAGAAGGAATAAAACTGGTGGCATCAAATTGAGCATGAAAAACTGTGTCAGTAAGACTTTCTACTAGGAAGCCTGAGGAGGAAATGATGTGAAGTTAGAATACTAATAGAGTGAATCACTTGGGAATATATAGGAGAAAGCCTAGTGACTTTGCTGCTGCTTCTTTTGTTAACCTGTTTGGTAACCTGAAGTCTATAATGATTGTGGAACTTTGGAGCATTTTTGATGTAAATTCCCAGCAGATAATAAAGTAGCTTTACAGGTTGTAATAATTATGATGTGTGACCAGCTATGTAACACATACTGTAAAAGAGAGCAGTGCCTTAGAGGTTGATTGTGGGGTTTTTTAAGCCTTAGCAAGTGAACACTAGATTTTTAGAAACTAGTGTGTTTTGTGCTTGTTTTTAGTTCAACTGATCCCTTTTCCTTTCTTGCTAAAACGTCTAGCTACTGAAGAAAGAAAGCCAACTGAATTCCTTATTGTTGAAGGACAAAAATATGCAACAGTTGGGTAAGATGCACACTTTTCTATTAGCTGTGGGTTAGTTGGCAAGAACTTTTGAGTGGAACTCTGATGAATACTAACAACTTCAGCAATCTCATGTGAATAAAAAAACTCCTCTCCTTCCACAGACTAGTTTGTTTTTAGTTCCCAAACGGTTACAAAACATGGCAAACTCTTTTGCACATTAAAAAGCTGTTTCCTCTCTGAATGGCTAGGCTGAAATCGATGGTTTCATTTGAATATGGTTTTTTCCAATTATTTCATGAAAACAGAGACATGGAAATATAGATTTGTCATCAAAGCACACTTGTTATTTCTTCAAGTATAGGTTATCTCTTGTCAAATTATCTGAGTCCGCTACTGAGTGATTGCTTATCTTATTGAGGATAAGAAATAAGATATGGGCTGTCTCAGAAGCTGCATATGCTATTTCTTGGTATCCTGATTGCTTTGGATCAGAAAGTAGTTTTTAAAGCTGGTTATATCAAAGACATTTAAAAATATGTAACGCTCACGTACTTCTTTCATTTAAAAGCATGCTGTGTTTCCAAAGGCTGCGAGGCTTAAGCATTAAATATACATGAGAGTGTTCTTGAGGAAGGAGGAGTGAGGCCTGGAGAACTCCCTCCCCAGAGTCCTAACATCAATTTAGCCCAAACTTAAAAGTTCTGATTTACATAATGCCTTTGACCAGCTGTCAAAGTTGCTTCATGGTGATGCGTCATTGTTCAGTTAGAAACAGAAGCTGGTGTCTCAGAACTTCTGTGCCAGCCAATTAGTATCACGGAGCATTCCAGGTTGAGTGGAGGCATTTCAGCAGGCTTTAAAGGATAAGAGTCTAGTCTAGTTGGAGGCCAGTAGCTAGTGGTGATCCCAAGGATCAGGACTTGGTCTGGTCTTACTCGACATCGGTGAACTGGACAAGGGGACAGAGTCTACCTTCAGCAAATTTGCTGGTGGTACAAACCTGGGAGAAGTGGCCGATACACCAGAACGCTGTGCTGCCATTCAGTGAGATCTTGATAAGACTAGAGAGTTGGGCAGAGAGGAACCAAATGAAGTTCTATAAGGGCAAGTGTAGAGTCCTGCTCTTAGGGATGGATAACCTCAGGCACCAGTACAGGTTAGGGCTTGACCTGCTGGGAAGCAGCACTGTGGAGAAGGACCTGGGAGTCCTGATGGACAGGCTAACCATGAAGCAGCAGTGTGCCCTCATGGCCAAGAAGGCCAGTGGTACCTGGGGTGCATTGGTAAGAACATGGCCAGCAGGTTGAAGGAAGTTCTCCTCCCCATCTTCTCTGCCCTGATGAGTCCATATCTGGAGTATTGTGTGCAGTTCTGGGCTCCCCAGTTCAAGAAAGACAGGGAACTACTGCAGAGAGCCCAGTGGAGGGCTACAAAGGTGACTTGAGCATCTCTTGTGTGAAGAAAAGCTGAGAGAGCTGGGGCTGTTTAGCCTGGAGAAGAGGAGGCTGAGAGGGGACCTCATCAACACTTAGAAACATCTAAAAGGGATGGGGCCAAATTCTTCTCAGTGGTGCCCAGTGACAGGCACAAACTGGAACACGGGAAGTTCCATCTCAACACGAGGAAAAACTTCACTACAGAAGTGAGACAGCACTGGGACAGGCTGCCCAGAGAGGTGGTGGAGTCTCCTCTGGAGACATTCAAAACCTGCCTGGATGTGTTCCTGTACAATCTGCTCTAGGTGATCTGCTTTAGCAGGGGCTTGGACTGGATGATCTCCAGAGGTTCCTTCCAACCCCTGCTGTTCTGTGATAAAGTTTACTTAATAGATGATGTGTTTGGTAATCCATCTCTGCCCATTTGTACTTGTTATATGTAGCTCTGTGAAATAATTTTCAGCTTCATGTTGATGCAAATATTTTTTGTAGTTCTACACACTTCTGCATCCAGTTACATTATATTTACTCAAATAAAATCATTCCCCCCAAAAGCCAAGATGTTCCCCCAAAATTCTCCATGTATTTTTTTCAGTTGATTATTTATCATCTTTCTGCACTGTACTGCCTAAAGAAAGAGGCATTATTTTTTCAACTGTTGGAATATTTGGTGTGAACGTTTGATCTTGCCTTACTTTTCTTGCTTCCTGTGTATTTGAGTTCCAAGGGCGGTACTGGCTCTTTGTGGAACCTTCCTAATTCCATCCAGTAGTTCCCAAAATCTCCAGTTCCCCCTCAATTCAGAGGAAATTACAGGTGTTGAATGTCTTGAGTATTTGGTGCTGCTTTTTCACAGCTGCCCTCTGTCTTTCTGACTCCGTAGCAGATTTGTTACATGCCTTCAGTGGTGGCTGTTGTCCACATTCTGTGGATTTTTGTGCTTGCTCAGAGTTGGCCAGAATTACACAGCAGTATATGAAAGAAGCTTTGGAATTTTTGTCCCCTGCCAGTATCTGCGTGGAGACTTCTGCAGTAGCTTTTTGGAGATTAAAAAGTTACACCAATAAACGAGATATTTTTACTGGTATGCTAAATACTTTTTCTACACTCCACCCCATGGAATGGGCATTCTTTAAAACTGTCTTTATGTATCTTTTGTGTTTTGCTTCTGCTCCAGATGGGTTGGTGAGACTGTTTAATGCTGTAATCTGTAGCCTTAGGTAGATTTCTTTCCATCAATGTGACTGACCTGTGTTGGATTTTTTTTTTCCAATGTCTTCCATGCACTGAGGTGACACATTTGGCTGTTTCTTCTCTTGTAGGACAGTATTGCTATTAATAAGAATAATCCTTGAGTACTGCCAGTGTGTGGATAACATTCCTTCCATCACGACTGACATGCTTACCCGCCTGTCTGATCTACTGAAGGTACGACTCCAAATGTACTGTCTGTGCTGGTCAGGACTGTTCAGGGCAGAGAATGCATCTTGCTCTCTGTAATGTGCTTTTATGATTTCATATAAAGGAGATAAATTGTCTAGAGATGATTTGGCTTGTTCCTGTGCCATAAGGTAACCTTCTAAGCTAAGGGCATTAAAGATGCGTTTTGTTGTGTGAATTAACTTCAGGAAGGCTGTGTTTCCTCTTGTTCAACCTGGAATGTTGGAAATCCCATCTAGTAGTGGTTGTTAGAGCTGCCTGTCCTTCAGGCTGGCTGTAGGATTAATGCTGATGGAGAAAAAGCAATTTGATCCCAGGTGCCACAGAGATATATCTGTATTCAGGAAGGAAACAAGTCCCTTGGTTTTTACAAGTCAGCGGAAGTACAGTCAGTAGAAGCATGAAAAATACTGTGGGATGTAGCTTCTGTTGTAAAATCTAACAATGATGAAAGACCAGGACCTTTTTGTCATTTATTTCTCAGACAAGAGGAAAGCTGGTAAAGCACAGACACTGCTAGGCAATATGAGTAATCAGATATAGAAGGAGCACAGGAATGCATGTGTAAACTGTCATATATAGGCTTCAAAGCCTAAAAATTAATTTATTTCAAGGTTTTCACTTGTGTCTTTGCCCACAAAGGTTATGTCAGGTTTAAGGGTTCTTAACATAGGCATAATTGATAAAAGATGAATAGATTCTACTCTCCAAAACTATATTTTGCATGTGGGGGAGGAGAAATACACCCAGAAGTAATCATTCAGATTCATCCACAAACCACCTCCTTAGAAAGCATTATTCAGGAGAAATCGGTCAGTCCAGGGCTGGGGACATCCCTCTGCACCTCTTGTTCTCCAGCTGCTGCTTCACTCAAGTCTTGCAGCACCTTTTTGCAGGCAGACAGAATAGCAGCAGATGCCACAAACTTAGACAGATGTACATCTTTGCATTACTTCTCTCTCCTGACCATATCTTGTTCTAGCTCTGATGTCTGTGTTTTGTTCCTTGGTAATTAAATCTGTGCAGTTTAATGATTCTATTTCCTGTCAACAATGTGCCATCAGTTGGAAGGATGACCAGAACAGCTAGCAAAAACAAAAGCTCATTTATTACACTTTGGACAAAATAAGAGCCACTCAAGGTATCCTTGCAGCTCACTATGCTTTTTGTTTGACAGCTGTCAGGGTTAACATGCTTCAAAGGTAGCAAGAGCTAGTCTTTACTGTGATAGCAACAGCTGCAAAGTGTTCCCAGGTAATGGAATTCCAGGCTGTTTAGGACTGTGGAGTGAAATGACGCCCTTGTATGGACAAAAAGATGGCCATAATTACTGGAGCTGTTTGGTGCAGACGAGAGAAGGCTTGCAGCCTTGGTGCCAGAACACAGTAATGCTTTCCTCCAAGCAGTCACAAGGAGGGGGTATTGCTCTTTTGATGTTTCACACGCACTGCTTCCTCTCTGCTTTGTCTGCAACAGGCTGATCAGGAGCTGAGTAATATTCATAAAAGGCAGGGGCAGAGTATGAGTGTCTGTCATCCTTTGTAGAGCCTGTTTTTAATCGTCTGCCAGGCAGTCAGTGAGTTGGCGCTAGCCTGAGCTTAATACCTCAGAGCAGCTTAGGCTGTGTAGGACTTATCTGTCTCTGGCTCTGTGGATCTACTTCTGAAGTCCACCAGGAGGCATAAGGAAAGGTCTTGCTTTTCAGGAGGAGGAGATGGCAGGAATGTCAGACAGTTTCAGATCCGACTTCTGTCTGAGAGCAGAGTAGATTATGTCTCTCACAGATCTGGGGGCACATTTAGCTCAGGTTCAGTTGTGGCAGTAGGTCTGGGTTGCTTTTCTGGCCCTGGACACACCACTCTGGCAGCCCAGACTGTGTGCCATATCCATGGCATATCCATTCTGGCATATCCATGGCACACAGACTGTGTGCCATGTCCATGGCATATCCACACTTGAGGTTTGTGACTGCAGGCACTTGCCAGAAAAATTGTTTCCTGTTTTTACTTGAGGGGAAGGTGTGATATTTGGGGTTTTTTCTTGCATTATCATGAAGCAAAACCTGTGAAGGGTGACTGTGACCCCCAAAAGAGAGGAGCTGTAAGGTGAGGGAACCCTCTGTGATGCAGATGCAGTTGGCAGGGCAACTTTGTCACAGTTCCTTGTGAACCTTTCTTTGGGTGCCTGAGAACCAGGGCCAGCTCGCTGTTGGCTTTGTCTCCCAATGACAGGACAGTTCTGTTCAAACGTGCGCCCTGAGGCTTCTGCTTTCCATTTGGAGCTGGAATTGGGGAAAGCAACAAGGGCTCTTCCATCTCTGCTGCGTTACCTGAGCCACTCTGGGATATTTTGCGTCTCAAGCTGAGTGGTGGAGCAGAATTCCAAAAGAAGCCAGTGTCTGCGAACAGAAACTGTCTTGCTGTCCAGAGACCTTTGTGGCCTGCATGCATTTGACTATAATCTCTTTCTCCTGGAGCTAAGTTAGGAAAGCCAAGTCCTGAGTCATCCATTCACCCGAGTTCTTACAGAACTGTTTTTTGACGTGGCTTAACACCTTCTGTGTTCTTAATCTTCGTGTTTTGTAGTGTTTCATAACACTGGTGATTGTAGTGAGGTGGGGGTTGGTCTCTTCTCCCTGGTATCTAGTGACAGGACAAGGGGAGACGGTCTGAAGTTGCATCAGGGGAAGTTTAGGTTGGATATTAGGAAAAACTTCTTTACTGAAAGGGTTGTCAGATATTGGAACAGGATGCCCAGGGAGGTGGTTGAGTCACCATCTCTGGAGGTGTTTAAAAGAAGAGTAGATATTGTACTTGGTGACATGGTCTAGTGTGGACCTGGTAGGGCTGGATAGATGGTTGAACTTGATGACCTTGAAGGTCTTTTCCAACTGAAACCATTCTATGAACAGATTCAGCCACCTCAGCAGCAGTGAGTTTCAGCGCTTTTCAAGTTGTCTTTAACATCAGCAGTGGGGAAGGTCTAGAGCCAGAGCAGAAACTTGTTCTTTTGATATTTTCCATTCTGATACTACACTGGTCTCCTCTTCTTGGCAAAGCTAGTGTGATTTGCCCTTCATTCCACCCAAAGCCCCAGTTTGAGAGGTATGTTTTACAGATTTCTGGTACAGAGCTGTTCTTGTGCACGGCTTTCGAAGGCTGAACAGGTCTCATTTGCTACTTTACCTTCACACTGACAGAAGCCTCACCCTGACGTCTCACAGAAAAGCAGAAATTAGCTCCTGGATTGAAATCACTGAGTAGCTAACTGTGTTTTTAATAGCTGTGTTTCTGCCTCCCTTTGCTGAAAAGCTGCCTTGAGTGCTTTATCATAAGCAGAGTTAAAAACCGCTGTGGGCCAGTGACTCCTGAGAGCGGTGAAAAAGCTGATGTTGTACTAGTTAAGTCGTGGGCTCCTGTAGCAAGGGGTTTGCAAAACCCTAATGCTGGCTTCATTCATTTTGCAATAATCTGTTTGATCTTACAGAATTCTGCTGATGGTATCTCTGACCTGCGGTTGTGTGCAGCTGCTAAAAGAGCAGTGTAAATTTTCACTCTCTCTTTTTCACAGTATTTCAACTCTAGAAGTTGCCAACTAGTGCTTGGAGCTGGGGCATTACAAGTTGTTGGTTTGAAAACAATCACTACAAAAAACCTAGGTATGGATTTCCATGTAAAATGTTCAAGAAGCTTCTCCTTTTTTTTTTTTGTTTTCTTTAAAAACAGACCTAAGTGTTTGTGATAAGCTATGTTTGTGTCTCACTGCCATGGATGGAACACAGAAGGTGGTAAGACCCATCAGCTTGCTTTGGTGTTTACCAGATCACTTTAACTGCAAAGCTTCCCTGTGTTCCATGAAGGAAACGCAAGAGCAAATGCTCAGGCTAGCAAGCTCTCTGTGAAAACGTTTTGGCTGTGGGAAGGTGTAGCTGTTCTTTTCGGTGGCGATTGGGCGTGCTTGGGAGCTGCTTAGCGTTCAGCTCTTGAGACTGGGGTTAGGTGGGCAGAGGAATCCAGCCCAGCCTCTGTCTGCCCTGGGTTTCGCTGAGCTGTGCTGTCCCGCCTGCCCCGTGGTTCTGTGTTCTTAAGGCCGTGTCCGCGTGCAGCTCCCGCGGGCTGTAACCGCCTGTCAGCAACGCGGGAAGCCATTTCTGTGGGTGGCTCAGGTCGGATAGCTGGCCTTCATGTGGCTGAACGTCCCAGCGCAGTCAGGTAACGCAGGGCTCAGAGTCTGTGGACTGAATCCAAGCTCTGGTTTGGGCTTTGGAGTTTCTCCTTTTCAGTGTACATCTGTTCAGCTGCATTGCCAGTCCTGAGTTACCTGTGTGGACTGCTTTAGCTGCTCTGAAAAGCTGGGGAGAACTTGGTGCCCATGCTATAGGAAAGTCTGACATGCTACTCAAGACCCTCAGTTTTAAAGTGTCTCCTGAAACTGCAGCCTTTGGTTGATGGGTTGAAGCAAGCATGTGAACGTGCAGTTGCCATGTTTCAGGGTGTCCTGGTTACCAGTCTGCATTTCCCCTTTTTTAAAAAGGGGTAGCTTGAGGAGAGTGGGTTGAGAAGATTCCCCCCAAGGGGCTGTGTGACATAGTGTGGGAGCAGACACGGTTGAGCAGAGAAAAGCTGGGCTGGGTCTTTTCTCCAGAAGGCTTGGCCAGTGGGATGACCACGCTGGCACTGCCATACATCCGGCTGCCAGCTCAGGCCCTGTTGTACCCAGGAGTAGCTCAGTTTTGGGGCTCCTGCTGGCACCACAGGCAGGAGCAGGCTCAGGCTCTGGGCAGCTCAGCACTGGCAGGACAGGGTGTTTATGTCCACCTCCTGCAGGAGAAATACCGACACCTTGAGAATGTGGCTGTCGAGGTTAGGTAGCTGATGAGTCAGGTCTTCTGAGGTCTCTCTGATGTTTGCATGTGCTCAGGGCTCAAAATGTCAAGTAGACACTTAAAGCCTCTTGTAAAATTAGTCCCTTATCCCATATCTTACAGAAACTGGGTGTGAATAGACAGGTACTAGTCTGGTGTCTTCACTGGGTGGGGCTTTCCAGTGGAAACAAGTGCTTACCTCCTTAAAAAAAAAAGCACACCACAACCAGAACCCACATGTTAAATTGTCTTGGGCCTGTAATTGATGTTAAAGGAGAGATAGTTTATACAAAATGACTCTTCCTGTGTAATAATGAAGTTATTTTTCTTTCCCTCTCTTGCTTCTGGATTTGCAGCCCTTTCTTCACGTTGCCTACAGCTAATCGTACACTACATTCCTATTATCAGGGCTCATTTTGAAGCTCGACTGCAGCCGAAGCAGTTTAGCATGCTCAGGCATTTTGACCACATTACAAAGGTAATTCTTTTGGCATTTCCTAATTAAACACAAAGTTCTGCTTTTTAACTGTGCTCCAAAGAATATGAATGCTGTTAGATAGTAAATAAAACTTGCTTTCTTCTGTTACAGGATTATCACGACCACATAGCTGAAATTTCAGCAAAGCTCGTTGCCATAATGGATAGCTTATTTGACAAACTATTATCCAAGGTAATGATTTATGGAAATAATTATACACTCTCTAAATTGCAATTGAAGGGCTCATTGTGTACAGTCTAGGTGTTTCAAACGGAGTCATAAACTTTCCTAATCGGGAATTGTTTGAACTTGTGTATAAATACAAAGCTCTGTACTTGTGAATGTGTTTCATCTTAACGTTTGCCACTTGGGTGTCATTTGCCTTCACCCCCAGCAAAGTAATTGTTTGTTTACTCCTTCACCAGTAACAGAGAGGCTTTAGCAGGCACAGATGCTCTGGTGTTTAGAAAAGGAAGTGATCTCCTACCCTCAGCAGTTTTATCCACTGACAGTTCTTGTCTGCAGTCAGATTGAGCCAGTTCCCGTTTCCTGCTCTTCCCAACAGTGCCTTTTTGGAAGTGGGGAGTGTGTAACTTCCTGCAGCTGAGGGAACAGCAGAAAAAACTGCTGAGGAGGAGGTGGTTTTGGAGGGAAAGGACCAGCCCATCTATTGGGCTGCAGGCCAGAGGGCTAGAGGTCTGTCTGCCCTTAGCCCATCCTGCTGTGTAGCTGTCCTGTGAAATGCTCTGGGTGGATTTTGGGGTTTGGACGCTCTGTTGAACAGGTTCATCTGGGCTGGATCCACTGACTCAGAGAGGTGGGACCTCCTGGGCCCACAGATCCAGTAGCATAAGTACATGAGATTTTAAAGCTTAGTGTTTTGCTTTGAGTCTTACAATCTTAAACACAAACAAACAAACAAACCTCACCAAGCTGTTAAGTGAGAGAAAAAAATCATTCTTTACTGACTGATTTGATTGGGGCAACCTCTTCCTCATGAGAAGCACAGCATCTCCCTGGCAGAGCACAGGCTGGGGACAGGCTGCAGAGAGGCGGCTGTGACAAGCATCATGTCTGTCTTCCTTGCTGCTTCTGTTACTTTGTTTGCTTTATGTTGTGCTTTTTCTTTTCATGTGTGTCTTTTGGCTATCACATGATGTGTTACCTAAACTTAGTGGAGGAAAAAAGCCAACACATTTGAATTAGGATTCCCTAATTAGTCCTGTTGTGTTTTTGCATTTTAAAACACATTTATGCCCTTCTCTCAAGGTCCAAATAGTGGACCTAGCCTAGTTCTATGAAGTAACTGGGCTTTTTGGTCATTCTATCTCTTGAAAATAAAAGATACTAAACTCCTTAGCCAGAACAAACCTGTAACATAGTTGTGTTCTTAATGGTAGTTGCTAAATATCTATCACTTACTGTCCTTCCATCTTCACAGCTCAATCTCCTCTTGTGAGATAGAAGCTGAGGCTGTTCCTGTCTGTTAGAGCTCTTAAATGCTTGAGTGAGAGCACCTGGCTCACGTAAATAGGACCTATGGAGTTCAGGGGAGAAGGAGGCCGTGTATTGATTTGCCTCCCTTCCTAACATACCCCCTAATTTGGCATGTCTTGTTCCTGAAATAATGAACTCTTGGCACTGAAGGCTGTGAAGGAGGTAAAACCAGGAAACTTGTAAACAGGCATGTCAGCACAACTGTGTCAGCGTGTTCTTCGGTTTGTGTAGCTTTGTGAGAGCCCACATGTTTCAGTGCCTTGTGGATAAAGTGGTCACCAGCCCCAAAGATTGGAATGAGCCAGCAAGCAGGCTTCCTAGTGATGTGTGTCCAGGGTGCTTTCAAACCAAGCACTGCACCGTCCAGAAACCTGCAGATCGTTTGGCCCAGTAGATGGGACATTGACCTGGCACTTGGGGTAACATAGGTAAGCTACTTTTACGTTTCCAGGCTCTGCTTCCCTCTGGGAGCTCTGTGGAACAGGAGCTGTCTTCAGGCAGTGCCACTGGGATGAGGCTGTGCACTCAGCCAGGCGTTTCACAGCAGCACGGACAGTTACCGGCACCCATCTCTTTGGCACGGAGATAAAACAGGAATGGGGGCATGAATAGCTATAATTAACGAGTGAAAAAGGCATAGGTTTCAGAAAGGGATAAATGGTCATGGAAAAAAAATCCCATGTGAGTTCTTAGCTTCTCTTGGCACTTGCTGTCTTGTGACTGTTTGGACAGAAGAGCAGTAAATTTTTGTCTGATCCCTTATGGTATTACGTGCTGTTGACCTTAGCTGGAGATAAAAATGGCCAGCAACTTTCAGGGCTGGCGCTCATGTTTCTTTCTGATGCTGTTGCTTCCCTGACCCCCCAACACAATGACAGAGAGTTTGATTTGTGTGTAGTCACGCAGGGACCATCACCACAGCCTGCCAGTTCCCCTTGGCTTTACTCTGGTAAACTCTACTTCATTTGTTGCCTAATTTTTGTGTCTTAAGACAGAGTCCTGGACACTGTGCAGTTGCCCCGTGCAGAGGGCAGGGCTCCTGGAGCAGTACGAGTTACTTTTCTGCTGCTTCCCCTGTTAGAACAGGTCATTGGTTTGGCTTTTCCATGAAGACTTTCTGAAAATTCTCCATTTCTGTTACTTCCCTCTCACACCTAGCCGAGCTTTGTTCTCTTCCACAATTTGGGCAGGCATAAGAGAGAGCATCTCCTCCCATGTGTTTGTAAATATTTGGTCATAATGCTTCAGCTCATCCTCTGAACTGTGCCAGGCTCTGTGGGGAAGTGTCACCCTCCTGAAGGTGACCTGCCAGTGTTTAATCCAGGCCTGTGCTACCTTAGGCTCTCCCAGGAATTGGTGTCACTGTTCCCAGCTCAATTCTGCAGATAGCTTCTGAAATCATGTGGGGACGTAAGAGATTTGTTCCCTCTTGCCAATCTGGTGGCTTCCAGTGTTTTATTTCTTGATCTCAGTCACTGGGAGAAGGGACGCTTTCTGCTTTGATTTCCGATGTGTCTCTGCAACATTTCTGTGGGGTTTTGGTGTTTTGTGGACATTTCTGTTTGATGTTTTGTGGACAATACTGAGTTTTCAGGAGCTTCAGTTTCTTTATGCTTTCCTTTCCTTGTTCCTTCAGAAGACTGGGTGGGTGCATGTGATCACAGAGAAGTAGTTTGCACCCACAAAGTACTGGAGGGGTGTATTTGTTGGCAGTAGCATTGCCTGTCGTCGCTGAAGCATACAGGTCTGCAGGAGTGCACCAGCTCGCTGGCCACACGCCGTGTGGCTGGCAGGGATTATCCTCCCCACATCTGTGATTCATAGCGTACAGGGAACCAACACACAGTAATGAGCAGTTCAGAGAAGCCATTCGGACCCTCGCAGATGAGTAGGTGAAGTTGGGAAACCCTCAGATTTCATAGTCGTTGGAATGTCGCCGCTTCCTTACAAAGGAGGGTTGTGTGATGTCAGTGCTTGGCTGAACCAGATCGTATCCAGTGACCATTTTAATTTGTGATACGCTGAATGAGCCGTGATTCATGACATCATTAACCATGCAAGACCTCAGATGGTTGTTGGGAATTCTGCTCTGTGAACTGTTTTGAGGTGGCAGAAAGGAGTAACTGGTTTTGGTTTTACTTCCAGTATGAAGTGAAAGCTCCTGTTCCTTCAACATGCTTCAGGAATATCTGCAAGCAAATGGCAAAGATGCATGAAGCTATATATGATCTCCTTCCTGAGGAGCAAACTCAGGTGAATGTTATTTTTGAGGTTCACGTAACGTCTCCCACCAACTCAGTAGCAAGAGAGACTTTGGCTTTGTCTTCTGGGAGGGGCAAAAAGCCTTGTTTAGAGCCTTTGTGGAACCCACGTGTTAAAGGGTCGGCAGTGGTCTCGCAGGCAGCTCTGTCGGAACTGCAGTGAGTGTTTGGACTGAGACTTGCAAAACACTGACCGATGCCAGCATTTTGAGCTGCACGTTAGTGTCGAGAGAGGTTAGGAATTGGTGCTGAGATCCTACACAAACAGCAACGCTTTGGGGCTCAGGTACAGCCCATTTAGGGAATTCTGTAACTCTGGTGGCTCCCGAGGTCCCTAAATGTATCACACAGCCAAACTGCACCAGCTGAGCCTCTACTTCGCTGCAGTTACTGCTGCGGCAGTGTTGTAAATCTAAGGGCAGGAAGGTCTGGTCCAGTCACTTGAATACCCCAAGCTGTGGTTTCTCTCTTACACTAAATTAAGCGGTTGCTTTACAGTCTTTGTGTGGTTTCTCATGGAAACATGACTTCAAGTGCTGGTAGTACAGGAAAGAGATTGGTTATCTTCTCGCCTTGATATGGGTTGCTAGATACTTCTGCCAACAGGAAGAGAAATTCATGCTCCGAAGAAATGGCCTTTAGGTGGAACATGTAGCAATAAGCGAGGATGTGAACTGCCCTGTGTGTTCTGTATTGGATGTGGTCAGAAAGATTAGGAAGTTGAAGGACTGGTGGAAGGGGGAAAAAAAATCACATGAATTGCAAAACCAAATCCAGTGGTTAGCGACTTAATGTGCTTGCAGTGTGTTTCCTTGCTGGATGTGGGGACACAAGCAAGGGGATGATTCCTTACTCTGCTTTCTCCTAGATGTTGTTTTTACGAATTAATGCAAGCTACAAACTGCACCTGAAGAGGCAGCTCGCCCACCTAAATGTAGTCAATGATGGAGGACCTCTGAATGGGTACGTCTGGGCACTTGGATTTGGGTTTGGTTATTTACTGGCAATAATAATAAATAGGCTTTGTCTTCTGGAGGAAAGTTGTGTCTGCTGAGTGCAGCCACTCTCTGGGTTGTAGAATGCCCCGTTTGGAGCTTTCTGGAAGTGAAGGCCTTGCACCTTTCCATAGGAACTGGGAGTGTAGTCAGCTTGGTGATAGAATGAGAGATGAGCATCGTCCTGCTGGAAACCTGCTCTAGGTTCCCTCAGTCTGTGGATTGCTTTTCTCTTTCTCCTTTTGTGTGACAGCAGTAGCTGCAGTTTAATTCGCAAGAACTAGTGATTCATGAAGCAGTTTTGAAACGTGGATGATGACTCATGATGCTAGCAAAGCAAACATAGGAAAAAGCAGCATTTCATCTCTGCCATGGGCAGCTTCTGTACGGGAATTGTTTTTACAGCAGAACTAGATTTGAAACAGAGATTATGGCCCTTTCCTGCCCCAGCCCAACCCTCCCGTCACCAAAAGGTCAGTGGTCCCTCTCCTCAGAGGGTGTGGCTGGCCAGGCCTGGTGTGCCACAGGCTGAATCCTGTTGTAAACTGGATTGTCCCCTGGAATGCCAGGCTTCAAAATCCGTCTCAATGACCTGGGGGGGTGTGTTTGCTGTGGAGTAAGGGTGAAGTTCATTTGGCCTACCCACATGCAGGAAAGCAGTGTCTTAGGCTGAAGAAGCCAGAGAGGGAAGTTTATAAATGTTTAAATGTTGCTGGAATGAAGAAGGGGTTTGTTCCTGCCCAATTTATTCTGACTTGTCTTGCTTAAGCTTATCTGCCCTGGCACTCTGTGAGAGTCTATCTGCAACGGTTTTCTGTGCTTGTGGTGTATTCGGAAGATGACAGAGTTGCCCTTGGTGTTACTGAGGTGTTTGGATTAGGAGGGAGGCTGTGGCAGCCCCAGCTGGGAGGAGAGCATGCTCTGTGTGGGGTGGGGGCAGTTTCACGAACAGGGTGCAGTGCTGTCCTCATGCTGCTCCTCCCGCTTCTGTGTGAAGCGTATGGGTGGGTGGCCTAAATGGAGAGTTGTCAGGATGTGGAACAGGCTGCCCAGGGAGGGGGTTGAGTCACTGACCCTGGATGTATTTAAAGGACAGGTAGATGAGGGATGTATTGTAGCAGCTTAATGTAAGCCAACGTTGTGATAATTAATAATCCAAGTCGCAGGGGAATTGGGGGTTTATGTCAAGTTAAACCAGGGATTGCAGCGTGGGAAGAGAAGTTCCAGATGCCCAAGTTCCTCATGGGTTTTCTGACCTGGCTGTCAGATCTCCCTTCCCTGTAACCAGTCCCACACTGAGCAGTAATCATGTCCTGTCAGTCCTGTAAGACAAACCATCGCCGCAGCATCAAGTTTCGAACTGATCTAACTGGGGCATAGTGCCTGACTGTGCACTGGTGTAATTGTGTGCTTGATTGATTGCTGCATCGACAAGCTGGGGAAGAGGGAATCAGTTCGGGCACTAACGGAGTTGTGTGTTTCACTGCAGACTGGTTACTTCTGATGTAGCGTTTTACACTGGAAACCTTCAAGCCCTGAAAGGCCTTAACAACCTAGACCTAAACATGGCTGAAATTTGGGAGCAGAAGAGGTGATAATCCCCTGGGAGCAGTCACTTGGCTCTGACAACAGACCGACTTTCTTCTGAGCAGTGTGATGACTGTGAGGTGAATACTTAAGCCTGGAGTCCAAGAAAGGACACTATTGATAGTCGGGGAAACTAGACTGGGAGCGAGCTGCAGGGAGCGATCTTCTCGGTGTCCTTCGGCAAGAAACAAGTGATCAGCTGTCTGTGCAATGGTCTCTCTTTCATTCTCTCTGGAAACAGACTCAGGTTTCTTTGGACCAAATCCAAAAAAACACATAGCTGTAACACAGCTGTAGTTGTCTAGAATGCTCTGTATATCTTTATATTAAAAAGATGCTTTGCATTTCTTCTAGTGCAATGACCTTCACATGGTGTCCCACCTTATTTAATGATGGTACAATATAAAAACCTTGCAGTTGGAACTCTGTAGAAAATGTTTTTCTCTATGAAACGATGCTGTTCTAAAATTTATTTTTTTACAGAACTTTATATAAATAAATGTCTTTTGATTGCTTGCACGTAGGATTCAGCTTTGTTAGGGAGCAGCCCTGCTTCGGGGGCACTCTCACAGCTGGGCTCTAAGCTGCCAGGTGAAGAGAGGGTTTTCTAACAACCTGTCAGTTCACAGAAGCCGTTCCATACAGGATCAGCAGTAGTGGTGATGATCTAACAGTGGGTGTCTGGCAGGATCTGAAGGTAGCAGAAGGGCTGCTGTAGGGATGGCTTCCTGCAGCTCCCAGCCAAGAGCTGTAAGGTAAGGTCTGGGGGCTCAGGGCCCTGACACAAACCCACATGTAGAGAGGGAGGAAAAAGCCACTGAAACCAGGGCAGGAGGGATTCTCAAGTTTTTAAGGCTGCTGATGTAACGTTGCACCGTTAAGGAAGGCGCAACTGGGATTAACTTATTTCAGAGTTTTTAATACTACCTTTTAAGACTGGATGCTGCCAGTACTAAGTAAAAGTGCCTGTGTATTTCACCTCACACCTCTTCACCTCCCCCTAGTCCGAGTGCCTAACCCTGTGATGATCATGTATGATGACACAGTCTGCAGTGCGCGTGTACCAATGGTTTCCTCAGACAGGCATGCTTATCTGTTAGCATAACAGATGTCACTAATAAAGCTCTAAAATCACTGTTGTTTTTAAAGATCACTTCTTTAATGATACATACCAGTGTTATATACTAAGCTTATAAAATAAAGTCTGCATGTAAATACAAGAGAAACATTAAGAAATCAATAGTGATCAGGACAGCAAGTTCAGTTCCTGTACAAATTTAGAAATGACTCAAGAGGAGATAAATTAACATACATGGCTGTGACAATAGGAACATGAGTGTAGTCAACGTGATCCATTTATTGAAAAAAAGAGGGCAGATCAAGGATTAAGGTATGAACAGGAGATCCAGTCTTAAACAGGATGTGAAAAAGCAAACACCACACGTGGATACTGAGGCATTTTTCTCAAGTAGTCGATTCTTTGGGTGAGTTTGGAACATCAACAATTCCTGCTCTCACACTACAGAAATGGAGGTATTGACAGCCTGACCCCAGGGGTGCAGCAGGGGAGCAACCCCAGCCTGCAGCTCCTGGGGGTAAGAGGGCTACAGCACGGGGTGGGTGTGAGCACATGAAATACAGGGTTTAACAGCCCATTTAGCAGTAGTGAAACTTTTGGTTTTCAACTGTGCCTGCTGCTTACACTTCATCAAGAGTCATGTGAGTAGCTAACCGTGTTGTCCCGTATGTATTGCTTCACAGCTTTACTTCTGCAGTTACCAGCAACTCCAACCTACTCCATGTTAGAGGCAAGCCTCTTAACTTCTTATCAAAGAAGATCTGTCCATCTTACCGCAAGACAAACAGTATTGCACTTCAAGGTTATATTAACTGAGTTACAGAATCTCTTTAAGGACTGAAGCATTACTTACGCACATCCATTGCGCTATGTGTCTGCTTAAAAAGATAAGCAAGAGAAATTAATTTTAAATTAATACTGCAGGGTACTGTGAAGATGTCAAAGCATAGGCCCTCTGTGTACTTAGATTTCTAATGCTTAAAAGGTTCTTCCATCACGACCTGGTTTAGCACAGCAGTCTGCAGAACCGACCGTGCCATTTCATCGACTCAATGGTCCAGGATCCGAAGGTTGCCAGATACGATTTTGTTCTCCAGTAGAGCTCCAGCTGGGATGTCAATTCTGTCACCGTGGTTTGCAATGATGATAACTGTTCCCTGGGTTTGCAGGAGAGGAAAAGCAGCTATTAGAAACTTTCTATTACCTGTTGCCTTGGGATGAGTTGGAGTAGGGCTGGCTGGAGGACCAGGCAGGAGTCAGGTCTACCAGCCAGACCCCAGATGCACTCAGACCTGGTGCTGCATACTTTATTTCTTTCCCCCCACAACAAAGACTTTAAACAAGAACTGCTGGGAATGCTGTAATGCAGGTATCACCGGCTTACAAGCAGAGCTGACACCTTTGAAGCTAGGTGCTTGCTCTAAGCACAGTTCTCGTGCCTGCTTGCTTTTAGATGGAAACCTGCTATCCCCACATCATGGGTATGTCACAGCTAGAAGGCACACACACAGGAGCAGCTGGGGACACAGGCTTGCCATGGGCATGCAGTCTGCTCGTAGCCTAAGCTGGGGCCAGTGCAGGTTGTGCTCCACCCTGCCCCCCTCTGTGTCAGCAGCTAAACTGGCCTAGGCTGTTCACGGACCATTGGCCAGATCCTAAGGAAGAATTTGAGAAGCTCATTTGCTCAGCTGCAATGTTCACTAATCAATTGAGAACCTCAACTGATAAAACTGCCAGTGGCTGTAACGCCAGCCTGTGAGGTGAGGCAGTGCGTGCCTCAGAGCTGAAGGACAAACATGTAAACACAGCCTGGAACAGTCCCAGGTCTATGGTGGTGGTGAGATTCAGGCAAACCTTCGCTCTCAGAAAGCTTATAGAGAAGTTGATATAGCAGTAACACCTCACACTCGTTGTTCATAAGGGTGACTGCTCAGTCTTGACCTTGGCACTCCTGGGCTACTTCCCTGACTCCTGGGAGAGCTTCCATGGACTGTGTCTAAAGGCCCTGACTTGGGCAGGATCTGTTACCAAGGAGCAGTCGTGCTTATGCAGGAGTATCCCACTTACACACTCACCTTTAATGAAACATTCTTCCCAAATGTAACATCACCTGAAACCGTGAGATGATCCAGCTCCAGCATATCTGGAATACTTTCAAACCTCCGCAGGTAATCTTGAACCTTTTGCAGGGAGGAAAGAGTAGAGATAGTTTTAAATCCATCTGTGGCTTGAGACAAGAGTGGGAGCTTCCTGCAAACTCCTTTCAGGGATCTTTCTAGAACCTACATCTGACAAAAGTAAGAGTAGCAACAAGGCGTTGTCATTTCTGTCAGTGATAACTATGAGGAACAGCGAGGGTGGCATCCCACCAAACCCAGGCAAGCCCTGGAGAGCACACACAACTCTGCCGTTTCCTTGGCTGACGGGTAACAGAGCACCCAGCAATGCGTGTGCAGTGTCACACCGCTAAGGAGCTTCTGTTCTAACAGCCCAGCAGTTCTTCACAGTAGAGAGCAAAAGGCAATGCCAGATGGGCAGAGGTACATGAAGTAACCCTCACATTTAAGTTCTTATTGCTATGGAATGTAGCTTTACTCAAAGCAATAAAACCAAAGTGTAATTATAGGAGTTTACCTTTGTGAAAGAACTTCCCAGTTTGACAAGAGGCACTGTCGGGAATTCACGCTTCTCGCTCATCGTTAGAGATCCAGCATTAAGGCTATACAAATTAGACATCACAAGCAAGAGATCTGATGTGGTCTTAACTGGCAGAAAACGACTACGAGGTACGTTTATCCCCAGTGAGTTCTCAAAACTCTTAATAGCAGCACCAACTGCAGTCTCCAGCTGGATAACATTCAAGCCTCCATCCAGAGTCTGGAAGAGAAAACTCACGTCAGCACAACCAGCAGGTAAGGGCACTCAGAACTAGAGATGAGCCTAAGCCAGAGCTCTGTGTTTACCGACAGTCTGGTTCCTTTCTGAAGGCAGCAGTCTATTTAGTCACCCAGACACAAACAGTTCTTTAGAGGCTGTCTCCTCTAAAGCCTTCCTAGCTGATTACCTTTGGGTTAACAATGATCTCCATGTCAATAGCATTCTTCTCTTGCAGCCTTTTAATCGCAGACAGAGCGATCCACAAATTGTTGGTATTGAATATTTTGAATTTGGACACTGACTTGAATTCATCCACGTGTGCTTTTGGGACCTGAGCAATCTCCACCAGCCTCAGCTTGTTTTCATATTGCGTAAGCGTGCCACCCTGCAAGGGTCAAAGACGTTCTAAGTGCGATGCCAGAGACACCCTCCCCTCCCTCCAGAGACGCACCGGTCTGTTGGTATTTAAAGCTCAATCCCAGTGAAAATATCTTGCCTGGTTCTGGCTACCAGGTTACTAATTATAGAACATGTTTAAAGTACAGTCAGAACCCCCAAACGATCATGTTTCAGCTCTCCAAGACAGTTCATTCTTCTAATGAAAGTTGTTGAGAATCTTTTGCAAGTGCTGCTGGCA
Organism: Hypotaenidia okinawae; assembly: GCA_027925045.1. Taxonomy (NCBI): domain Eukaryota; kingdom Metazoa; phylum Chordata; class Aves; order Gruiformes; family Rallidae; genus Hypotaenidia; species Hypotaenidia okinawae. Next base: position 13,216,831 of record BSDF01000003.1, on the reverse strand, counting down.
TCAAAAAGTCACTCTCAGTGGGACTTCATTAGATTACAGAGCAAAATCCAAATTAAATCTAATCTGTTTATGGCACTTCCTGGAGAAACAAACAGCGCTTTGATAACGTGAACTGTACTCCTAAGGGTGCATTTCTGACCAAGCCAGAGCTTGCTTAATGCCTAATGAGTACAGAATAAAAATCATGTTTCCTCCCCATCCTCTTCTTTAAAAGGTCAGAAGCAAAGTAGTTAGGTGACAAATTAGACATACTTGATACGTGCTATAAACATCTGACAGGCTATCAAACCTGGACTTTGTACAAAGTCAAGCAGTTGGGGCAGGAGCAGAGGGGCAGTGCTGCCAGGCTGAGTCATGCAACGTGCACTCTTGACAGCTGCATAGGCTGCTCAGGCAAGCTTTTGGTCAGCAGAGATACAGCTACCGTATCCCACCCCTCAGTGCTCTGCTTTTACCATCCCCAAACTTCTCCCCTGCGTCACAGCGTAGAGAAGGTGTTTTGATCAAGCCCAGGCTTGCCTTGTTCTGCTGTCACCCAGAACCTAGATGCAATTTGTTCCATGAATTAGAACTTCATAAACTTGCTGATTTTGTGCATCTCAAATTAGACCACAGCTGATGTGTTAAACAGTGCCTGAAATAGCTGTAAGAAGATTTAATGTGTGTCTGCATTCGTGCACACAGGAGAGGCAAGGGTGAGATTTCCACCGACAGGCCAGGCACTCAGACTGACTCTCCCTCTTTTACCTTCACATCTGCCCGGGTTTTGTTTGTGACTTCCATGACAAACTCGCAGCGCTTTCCATTGGGTGGGTTCATGAGGTGATTAAGGATGTAAAGGTCCACAGTGGCACCCAAGTTATCTATGTTGGATACAAAAATATATTCCTTCCCCTCCGCAATGAGGTTATCCAGCAGCCCAGAGTTATAGAAACTGGCATAGATATCTCCATGGCCTGGAGGATACCAGCACTCTGTATTCTCTCCTGAGTATGATACATCCTTGGCTATTGGCAGCAGAGTTTCCTTGTTAATTCTGGGATACCTGGGAAGACAGCAGGTTTTGTTAAGTTCTCATGGATGTTGGATGAGCATAAAAAAAGCAAAATAGAGTAGTAAAGGTGCAACTACTTTATTCATGCATCTTCTAAAGCTTTGCTTTCTAGGTTAGCGTAAGGACTCGGCCCTGAGAGACCCATCACCAAGAAGCTGCAGAATGCAATCTCTCATTCAAGAATTTAAAGCCACAGTTCTCCCACCGTGCTGAAACACAGCGTTCCTCAGACACACAGGTTCATAGCATGCAAAGCAAGCCTCTGACATCATCAGCCACTTCAGCACACTTGAGTTTGCTCTTGATAAGGAAGCCACGTTCTGTCTCACTCCAGAGTCCAAAGACCTTAAGGCAAATTCAGGACCCAAGTGGCCAGCATCCAGCACCCTGTTATTCACACTCTTCTCAAAACAGTCACCCCTTCACACCTCTCCCTAATTTTAATACCTTATCTCTGACTCTGCTTTCAGTGTTTGAGAGGCCCAAAACACGAACTGATAGCAGTTACAGAAGATGCTACTGCTACCTCAGCACTGCAAACTAAAAAACCCCACACCCTCTGGGTTATGGAGAGATGGAAGCTCATCCTTCCTTCCACCCCAAGTGGAGAAGTTTCTTTGATACCTGCTTTGATTGAAAGTGTAGATCTTCACACGGCTGTGACTGTACTTCTGCAAGATCTTCTTTGTGTCGTCATCAGTGTTGAAGGAGTTCATGAGAACAAGAGGAACATCAGTGTTGTAGGATTTGTTTAAGTGCTGAGGTGGGAACGAAGCAGTATATTATTAGCATTCACTCTGACACTGGAAATAAATGAGATATTCTACCTGTTGCCACACACATCTCTGCCTAACAGGTAAAGTAGTAAAACAAACTCTAGTAAGCAGTAAAGATACAGCCCAATTATATAATTTATTTACACAGGTTTTGTTTTTAAATCCACATTGAGATTCAGAATTTGAAGAGCATGACACCACCACATTATTTTATGTTTCAGGCTATTGTTGATTGCAAAAGGCATGTTTTTCCCCAAATTACTGAAGTCTGTCAGGCAAGGTTTCAAAACCACCTCTGCACAGTAAGCACTTCTAAGCCTTTTTTGGCATGCTACAAGACGGACAATAGTATTAAGTGTGCATAATTAAATGTCACAATCTTAATTATTTGGGCATCTCTAAAGTGGAGCTGAAATACAAGAGCGTTTCCACGTAGACAGCACAGCTCTGGAACAGGCACACCCAATTTCCTACCCTAACCACCATCTTAGTTATCTGCTGTAAGAGGAATACTCTGCATTAAGAACAGAAGCAAAATGTCCTCTTCTCAAGACCAACAGCTGTTATTTTCTTTCACTTTTCCCTCTTCAGCACAAAACACCAGTCACCACTCCCAGCATGAGCTGCTGTGAATGGACATAAAGAGAGCTCTTACAAAGCTAAAGACTTGCACCTGGAGAGCCAGAAAGAAGCCTGTGAGTTAGCTGTGCCAGGCCAGCTCCACAGCTGGATTACTTGTGTTTCTGGACACAGCCACAACTGCCCGGATTGGTGTGCACAGGCTGAATTACACTTGGACAAAGTTCAGTCATCGACAGCTCTGTCCCTTTTATCCGTGTGTGCTTTCCAAAGCAATTCTCCACCATTTGCACTGTGGCCAGACCTCTTTTCCCTCTCCTTTCCCTTTTGGCAAGCCTCCACTGTGATCTCTCTTAAAGGGTCATACAGGAAAAGTTCAGCGCATCTCAATCACCGGCATAGAAAGAAAAGGCATGTTTTATTCCAAAGCACAACTCAGAAACCCAGCATACACCATGACCATGGCATATAATGCAAAACAAGAACTAGATCCCAACTTTCCCTTACACCAAAAGGGCAAAATCTGAAGAACCGCTTAGTGGGACTCGTCTTCAATTAAGATTGATTTAGTCAGGAAAAACTAATCCGCAAGAATTTCAGCTCCAAGTTAGGTCACAGTGCCTAGATCCCTTCAAGTCTCCAAAACAACTCAAAGACCATCAAAAGTTACCTCAATCTGCTGAACTGTCAGATCCAAGAAGGTGTTCTCATTCCGCACCCCGATAAGGCTTTTTGGGCCCTTACAACCCATGCTCGTGCCCAGGCCGCCATTTAGTTTCACAACCACCAGCTTATTCAAGACAGAAGCAATGTTATCGGGCAGTCCTCTGGCCTTTATCTTCTCATAGGGCTGGATCTGTTCAAAGGAAAAGAAAAAAAAAAATCAGCTGTCATATGTGAAGAGAAATTGCATTTGCTTTCTCCTAAAACCCTGCAAAAGTCAGAATCTGGCAACAACATCCACATTTGTTTATATGATTCGACACTAATGAACACTTGCAGAGTGAGTCTATCCTAACCTGATCTGTTACGATACAAACAACCCCGTTTCCTGCTATAGCCTCTTCTCTCAGAGGCTCTATACACTGCGTGACACCAGTCACTGTCAGCTTCATCAGACAAAACACATCTGTCTGCTCTTCCAGGTAGAGGAAAGTTAGTAAAGGAGAAGTCAGGCCAGTTACACAATCATTGAATATCCTGCGCTGGAAGGGACCCGTAAGGATCATCAAGTCCAACTCCTGGCTCCACACAGGGCCAGACAAGTCAGGGCGTGTGACTGAGTGCATCGTCCAGACGCTTCTCAAACTCAGACAAGCTCGGTGCAGTGACTGCTTCCCTGGGGAGCCTGTTCCAGTGTCCAACCACCCTCTCAGTAAAGAACCTCTTTCTAACATCCAACCTAAACCTCCCCTGTCACAGCTTCATGCCATTCCCTCAGGTTCTATCCCTGGTCACCAGAGAGAGGAGATCGGCACCTGCCCCTTCACTCCCCCTTCATTAGGAAGCCATAGACCATGATGAGGTCTTCCCTCAGCTTCCTCTTCTCCAGGCTGTACAAACCAAAGGACTTCAGCCTCTCCTCATAAGACTCCCCCTCCAGACCCTTCACCATCCTCGTTGCCCTCTTACCATCTTCTTGCCTTGCAGCCAGAGAGGGGGTCTCCTTGGGAGCCACTTAACTCACTTCCCTGGTGAGATGCCCCCCTTCAGCCAGACAGCTGAAGAAGACAGGCCCTACATGCAGGACATAAAACTTTTCTTCCCTGAGCAGCTTAAACTCACAGATTTTTTTTTTTTTTGATACTTTGCAGTGCAGTTTGCCAGAAGCAACATTCTTGGCAAACAGTTGGTTCTTTGACTCAGTCTAAACCGATTTCTATTCCAGCTACTAGTCCAACATAATAATTTATGGCTCACAATAGCATGCTACAAAGTAGAAGAGTTCCTTGTTCTTATCATGGTATTTCAGGATGTATTCATCCAGCTCACATTACACCTTGCAGAAAGTCTTCTACCTTGCTGACAGCTATATCCCACAGGCTTAAGAAACAGAGCATGGGCTGCCATTGGGGCTGGTGATGGAGAGCAACACCAGGCTTGTAAAGACAGTGTGCCTTGCATTAGGCATTGCTTGCCTCCTAATCCGAAGCACCTAAATCAAAGAAACAAAGGTAACAATGCAACGATAAGTATCATGCCAAAACTGTTAGAGCAAAATCAATACAATTATCCTTTAGCCGTGCCCTTCTAGAGGTTTTCTTTTGAAGAAAAGCCTTGATGTTTCAGTGCTGTGTGTACTGTAGCAGCAAGAAAATGATTTTAGTTCTGATAAGGGGTGTGTAAGATCCACAGCTGATCTGCAAAAACAAATACATACAGAGCAGTTTTCAGAATTGTGTTTGCTTTGGGCAAGTCAGGCCTGGGTTCCAATGGAAATTCAGGCTACACTAGAACAGGAGTCGTATTTCTTACCTGGGTGGGGGGCAGAGAGGAAAGTTTGCACAACTCCAGCATTCCAGTTCCCCACAGACTGCAGATTAGAGCAGATCCCTCACATTAGGGAAATTCTGCCTTAGCAGGATCCAGAGAGCTTACAGTATGTATTCAAAGATAAGATCACTCCACAAGTTAAAGCATAATGACTAACTAAGCTCTCATTAATCAAACAGTGGAAGCTGGCCCAGGAGGAACATCAATGCAACTGCTTAAACTCATTCTGCTTCAAAAATTTCCCAGTGCGCACGGTAACTTCACTTGAAAGCGCTGCTCACTCACTAAAGCATTTTTAACTAATATAAAAACTTTAAATATGAGAATAGCACCAGATTCCCTGTTGAAACACTCTCACTGTTGAACATTAAAAGGTATCTATAGTCAATGTTGTGACAACTTTTGGCTCCGTGGGCAGTGTTACTGAGGAACAAGACAAATAATTGTTTTGTGATATATATTTTTGTTTTAGTGGGTACATATCTAAAACAATGAGGCTTGATGAGTAAGCCTAGTCACTGCTTTCTTTTAATGAAACTTTTGAAGCTACATTCTGCACAAGTGCCAGGAACTCTGCTGCACATTTCTGGCAGGTACTGGGAATACAGGCACCTCCAGGCTGTACTTCTGCCAGGAGAAGAGGTAACATCCAGACTAAAACACGACCCTATACTAAGGCTTAACCACCACATTAAAGACAGAAACATTTCTATCTGTGTGCTCATAATGAAGCTCTTGCATTCCTACCTACCCAGTAAGTTCAGACAACTGTACCTCTCCATGTTTCAAAAGCAGTGGAGGTACCCTCTGCCAAAAGCCCCTGAGGCAGTGCATGCAGGTGAAGGGCTTTAGGAGTAATGCAAAGACTATCTGAAGTGTGAAGTTGTTGTCACATTTCAGATGAAAACTGTTGAACTACCACGTCTGTGACTTTAGCTGGAAAGCAGTACCTTCAATACCTAAGATTTTCCTTTTTGTTCCTACTCTTACAAGCTAAATTGCACTTTTTTCACTCCTTCGTCAGGCTAGAAGGTAAGTGTGGAGTCAGGGTTCAGGCAGCAAGCAGTAACACAGGCACAGGCAGCTGCTAGCAGTGAATCTCTCTCACTAAGGAGAACTAACTGCAGAATCCAAGCAGGTGATACTGGCATGCTGCTCCCGTTGAATCCGCAGAGAACACCAGCCACAGAAGGAATCATAGAAGCAGCCCTCTTAGTCACTGACAAGCACACATACCTGTCAGGAAAAGCCGGTGGATCAATAAAGGACATGGGAGAGGAAATCTGACAGGCAAGGCTTTCACCTGAACACTACTGATCTTTGGACAACCAGACCTTTGATCCCTAAAAAGTTACCTACGCCACCACAATTTGATTCACACATTAACTAAGAGAGATTTTTTCAAACAAGGTTTATGGAGGTCCCAGTAGTTTGACAGAGTCTCAGTTTCCACTTTGTATCATAAGATGACAAAATAAAACACAACACTTTGGTAATAATGCATTTCTCAGTGACCCATGTAAAAATTTCAATAAATCAAAATGGATTTCTGCTTCCTTGAACTGAGAATTAAAAACAGTCTCCTTCCTTGTTAGCTAGCTGGTTAAGAACAGCTCTCCAAGATCCCTTTGTTAAAAGGGCCGATAGCTTTAAATGTGTGGCTTAACTGATAACTTTGTAACTTGTTATGGATAATTTATGCAAATTCCTATTACAGACCAGGTATGTTACTGAAAGGTATCTTAGTCGGACCACTTTGCTAGGGAAGCAGTACAGCAAAGCCTGCCCATTCCTGCTTCCCCATGTGAGGGTGTGACAGCATTCATTCTATGCAAAAAGGTTCTTTATCTAGCAATATCAAGAAATTAAACAACTGTTCTAATCACAAACACGTCTTCACAATTAGTCACACAGTGCCTACAGATAAAAGATTATGCCATAATCCAAGACACACATAACTTTGAGAAACACAGGCACAGGGTATGAAGTATTGTGACCAGAAGGAAAATACCCATCCATTTTTGCCTTGATTTTTTTCTGTCCGTGGCCTCCCTCAGATCTGCTGGTTATGATCTCTGGCCAACTGCAGCCTTTTCCCACTCTTCCTTTTGTACCCCAAATCCTGGCACAGCTTCCTGCCTCCAGGTTATAAATTCTGCTCCACTGCATCATCCAAAGATGACAGAAGGTTAAAATAAGGAAGTAAAGAAACAGCTGAGGTTTGATAAGAGGAAAGAAGGTAGAAGATAAGGTGACAGCTAGAAATGAAAGGAGTCTCAGGGCAGGGGGGCAAAAGACCCTACACCAGACCTGAAATAACAGGAAATAAAACACCAAGCAAACTGTCAGTTTTCTAGCCCAGAACTCTGCCACTAGGCTTGGGCATCAGATATTGGAGAAGATAACAGTGATGCCCACTAACACAAATGTCATACCAGTACATCTTATCTAAACATTCCTCTTCACATTTTAAATTTAACAGCAGCATTTTGGAAGTATCTCCACAGCCCTGCTTCAGCAAAGGCTTAAAAGATGCAAAAGCCAGGATAAGCAAAACCAGGAGCAGCCAAACACAGCTTCAGAGCAGTTGGGATGTGCCTGAACCCTGGGCTAAAAGCCCCATCCTGATGCTGCCCAAATGCCTAGCCCTCCTGTACGGAAAGAGCCTGGCAGCAGCTCCCAGAAAGGCTGTGGTGGGATCTGGCCCTACACTGGGTCAGCACCCTGGGGAGCAGGCACCAGCCCTTAGGCCTCTCTGAGGGTAAGGCTCTTAAAAGATTATTTTATGTCTTTTTTTTTAACTTGGGTTTGCGCCTGCAGAGCTGGGAGCTTAGCATCCTGGGAGCTCCACAAAATGAGTTTGTTTGGGTGTTTAGGCAGCAATCTGTTGTTGTGCCTCTTTTTAATGCAGAAGACTCACGCATGAAGTCTGAGCAACCAAGAACATTTTTTAAAGTTTAACTGTACTCAGACTCTCAGTAAAAAACCAGCAGCATCTGCATTAACATGAAGTTGCAGTGTTACACAGGGACGATGGAAAGCATTCGGAGATGTGGAACACGGCAGCCTTGATGCTTCCTGCTCCTTAAGGGGGTGAAGGGAGAACAGAATCATGACCAACCTAGTAACGGTTACGCTATTTCTACAGCGCTTGCACTTCTCCCTCCCCATCAGAAGCGGTGGGAGATGGACAACTGGAAAAGTCAAAATCACAACAGCAGCTTAATAAAGAGGACTAACTGGAAGGTGAGAAACTGGACCTATCCACCCATGAGGTTTGCAGGAAACATTCCTCCCGCTCTTTCCCATTTAGCAATAGTGGGAGCATACATTTCCCTGGGCATTCCCAGATACTGTTCTTCCTCCTCTGCAAGCAGAGCTTGCTGAGTTGTGTTCACACCATCCAAAAATTACTAAGCTACTAATACTTGTCACTTGCATCTATCCTGGTTTCCAACATAGTTCTGCCACGTGCATAAACAACTGTTGAAAGAATACCAGGATGAGGTTACTAAGCTGGGGCAGCCGTAGCAACCTAGATAAACATCGTGTCAAAGCCACTTCCTAAATACTCACATCTACCCATCTCAAAAAGGACTGTTTCAGATTGCCCACACAAGCACTTTATATTACAGAGGAACACTACAGCCCTTCATCAGGAAACTTATGACTGGCAATGGAGTTATTCAGCTAAATTAAGACAGAGAAAGCTTTCAAGTCTGCAGAGCCATTTTATTTATAACTTAGCTGAGAAGCTCCTTTCTTCTAGGAAGTAAGAGAAGCAGAGAACAAGGAGACTAACATTTAGGAAAAAAGAAAAAGAAACAGAACATATACATACAGGGCTTGCCACATACATATGCACTGTGTGAAGATACAAGCATGCTGCTTCAGCTAGAGAAGGCTCCCTTGAAAATAGTAAGGGATGAGAATAAATAAGGACTGTAAGTCAGCTGCTTCAGTTATGAGGAAGTGGGAAAACAGTTTATACATAAAGTACCTTTCCTTAGTTGGACAAAAAGGCCAGATTATGAAGTCTGCTCAAAGGAAGCTCGTATAGCAATCTTCACAACAAACACACACTTTATCACGCGTGTAACTGTGCCCCAAGGGATTGCCAATCAGCTACAGCTGACCTGAAAATATCACTAAACATTGGAGGTTTATGGAGCTTGTCACCAATAAGCCCAAAGTTCCTGCATGGCATGCCCTCCATAAAACAGAAGCAACTGACCTAAGCAAAACGCAGCACAAAGACAGCAGCAACAACAGCTCTAGCAATTAGTTATCAGCAAGCAGTTCTGCAACCAGAGAGAGGCACACACGCTAGACCGGTTGTGCATCAGTGATGCCTTAGCATCCCCAGATGTCTCTGTTCATGCAACAGAGCACATCAGCACGACTGAAATAACACAAGCCAGAGCTAGGGCAGCAGCGCTGTCTGCACCTACCAGAAAGTCATCCATAAAACAGCATCCAACGCACTTTCTGTGTGAAGACTTCAGCACTCCCTAATAACAGGGCTGTATAGCAAATAAGACCACCTCATCTGTTCCCACAGACCGTTGCCTCAGGAGGTCTAGAGCAGGATGGTTGCTGCACTGGCACTCACCAACTGCCACAAACGTTTTTGGACGCTATTAGGAATTAAGCAGGTGCAAGGGAGAGAATATGAAGGTCAGAGAGGTCAGTAACACCTTCAAGCTGAGCTGTAGCAATGGGTTTGCATGTCAAATCTGGTCATCATTGCAGATCAGAGGACAGAACAAGTCAAAAGAAACAGATCAGGACCTTTTTCACTTGAGATTCATTGCTAAGGGGAAGCTCAGGGAGGAGAGAGGAAGGATACACAGATCTGCACTATTCTGGTTTCAACTGGAAGCTGCACCATTTTCACCAATTATGTCAAGCTCTTACAAAGAAAATTTAGACCTTAAGCGCTCACTACCTTGCAATAGCTATGACTGCTCTAGAGAAGTAAGACACACTCTATAGCTCGAGATAAAATGATTTTCATGCAGAACTCAAAGTCCTTCGCATTTCATGCATCCCCTTCCTTTTCTTTTACCCTTCCTTTCCATTACAAAGACAACTCCACACAAGAAAATCCTTTAGCAATCTCCTAGATGCTCTGCAAGGATCTTTGATATAAGCAGGTTTGCAGACTGTTAATATGCAAAAATCAAACAGCACTGGAGTTTTTTGATCTAGCGCAATCCCTCTCTTATTCCAAATGCATATCCGTTCAGGAATACCATCTGTTCAGAGTTAGTTTATTCTATCCACAGTTCATTTATTCTGCCGGATTTTTAAAAGGAAATGTGCAGAATAAATGAGAGGGGCAGGACATGGATATGGCATTCCAGTGTCGCAGGATGCGTCTGAACAAACTAAAAAAGGTAAGAGATCCTGAAGGTTACCAGCATGGATTTGTTCAGAGAGGCAGGGACAGCTGATACAGTGCACAGGGTCATGAATGTAGACCTGACAGCGTGCACTGGGAGGAATTAACAAACACGCACACGTCGTCTCACTTCTTATCTAAGGACTGTTGCCCAAACTACTAAGCACTTTTCTTACTCTGCATCTACACCGATCCTTACCATCCCCCTACCCACAGACCTCCCGAAGGTCAATACTGGAATAAGTTACGGATCAGGGAAGCTACATGCTGTCAACATGAGATTGCTCTTGAAAAAAGCCACCACACAGTGCTGCTGTTTCATAGGTGACATACATAAGAAGCCCCTAGAACTTTTCAGAAACAGAAGTGTGCGAAAAGCAGACTCGTGCTGTGTTTCGTCAACATCAGAGGCTGTGTTCAGGCTGGGCAGCCACCTTGAAAAACTACCATTCTTCTCATTAACAAAGAGATTATAAACACTGATTTTAATTTACTGAAGGTATATCAGAAAATTTAATGAACACTTGCCAGCCAGCAGTATCCTCAGAGATTTACACTCACTTTGTGAGAGTAAAGTGACTAGATCCTCACTCCCTGCCACTACTTCCCACCTGCCCTGAGGTCAGCACCACTCTGCATTAGACTGTAGAGGGATTTAAAACATTTATGTTTGAGCTTTAGCTGGGTGGGATGAGAGTTGCACTGGCTACTTTCAGACGCCATCTGAACATCCAAAAAAAATAATTTCAGCTTTCAAGTCTCACTACGTTCTTCCTGCACCACTCAACACAGCTCTCCAAAGAGAAGAAAGTCTGCAACTCAGTTCAGGGCCAGACTGCCTCAAAATCTTCTGGTTTTGCTGAAGTGCCAACTACCCCTAAGCCTTCACCATCATGCCTGAAACTAGCTTATGTAGAACGTTCAGAGCAAAATCCTGGTGAAACAAACTGTTCCATCCCTCTGTCAAGGATTTAGTTCATTGGATGTTGCATCAGCTACAATGCAAAATTTGTAACTCAGCCTCGCTAAACACTTCAGCTTCTTTTGGCATAGGCATTGGAAATGACAGCTTGGCAATGAAGCCCTGCGTCTTTAATTCAGGGAACAACAAACATCAAGAATTCAGATTCAAGCAGGATCCTTGCAGTATCGAGACTGCCGGATGCCAGCACCATCACCTAGCATTGCAGCCATGTGTAGGCACTAACACACAGAACTACCTCATCGCTTGCGAGTGTATACACATGCAAAAGAAATACCCCACAGTAATAAAAATCACCTCTTGCTCTAAGAGTTTGGAACAGTAGACTTGACAAGTAAGTGCTGATGGGGAAATATTTCAGGAACAAAAATGGGCTGGAATGACATGGCTTACGGATGCATGACTAGAGTGTTACTCATTTGAGACATGTCTCAAAACTGTGGTTTGGGATTTTTCAAAGATGATGTATCTTGCTCCTTTTGGTTTTTCAGACAATGTCACAAGTGATTTTCAGAACAGTTACATGAGGCAGCGCCGGGAGTTTGACTAACAGATTTCAGAAGCATACTCCTACTGCAAGAAGGTTTGGAAGTTTGTCAGAGACAGCTAAAATGAGTATCAGGGCTGTCATCATGGGTGGACAGGAAAGGAATACACCCATATTAGTCAATACGTACTTGCAGAACAAGGAAAAGGGACAGTTTCAGAAATAGCACCAAGTGAACCCTTAAAACCTGTCTCCAGAGTCAAATATTAGGAAAACATTTTGCTTTTCAGTAAGAGCACGACATCCATTCTTTTCCTTCATGGTATAGTTCACTGAGATGACAACTTGAGCTGCAGACAAGAATCCCACTACCAGGGAAACAAACCCTCTAATTGCCATGCTCCTTTCACACTCACATCTTTGGATGCTCTCTCTACAGCCTAGCTGAGGTTTTGCATTGCTGTTCTGAGGTTAACATGATCACTGCAGTTTCCTCAGAGGTCTCCCAGCAGGACTTTGCTATTGCTTCCAACTCAAACAGATCACTGCAATCTACATCAACAGGATTAAATTACACTTGCCATGTCCACATTCTTTACCTCGTCTCCTTGTGAACCAGCACTCTAAATAATATTGTTAGTGTCTTCAAAGAAGAAAGTAATGGGTCCTAACTATGCCAGCTATCATTGTAAGACTTTGGACACATAGAAGCAAAGCATCTGTAAGGAAAAAACAAGTCAGAAGTTTACCAATATGGCGTGAAATGGGTTCAATCTTCTGTTATCATGGTCCAGAGCTTACAGTTTGTTTGCCTATCGGTATTAGTTGTTACACTGAAAACACGAAGGTCAGAGATGAAATCTCCCATTGCAGAGAAAAACAGAGGAATACTACAAGACAATAATTTCTGTTTCTCTGTACTGATGACAGGAGCTTTTACAGGCCAGTAAATGCTTCAGGAAAGAACAGAAAACTACATTCAAAGAACAAGTACAAGGGATAACACATTAGAGGACACATGGAAGCCTGATCAGAAAGTCTGCTCCTCCATAGCACAGTCCCATGGCATTGGGCAAAAGCCTGAAAGACCTTTCCCACCTAACCTCAAACTCAGGAGTACCTCATGTAAAACAGAAAATTAAAAGCCAAAGCCTATAAATGCAATAAACTATTCATGAACTTTTGGCTGTGGTTTGTTGGGTTTTTTCCTTAGTAGCTAAAAGCTCTGGCTCGAAATTTCATCTGCTTTTACTTTTTTATATACGTACACACGTATATGTCTGCCTGTATATATACACACACGCGCGCACCTACGTGCCCAAGAAGATACTACAAGCTTTACTAGGTATCAGCTGAAGATTACACTTGCCAGAATTCTCAGTGCTTTGGACTGAACAAGCAGCCAACCAGTTCTGTACAGTGATTGCAGACAGTCACACTGGGAAGAGTAGGTCATTGCTTTCTGGGCTGTGACACTCACAGAGCAAGGTTCTCAAAAGCAGCAGAGCACCCTGCCACCTCTTAAAACAGAGGTGTCTGATCAGGCAGCTATGCAAGATTACCAAGTTTCCAAACAAGTCTCGTGTGTATCATCCTCTGTGCTGTTCTAACAAGACCGGGAAGAGAGCACACTAGTTGAGCTGTTTCTTCTCGTAGCTACATAAACTCAGAGTCAAACAAAAGCACTCAAGAGGAAGTCTGCATGTATTTCCAGATGGATACTTGTCCTAAAGAATTCTTTAGTCTAAAGCCCTTCTAACATCATCACTCCACCCCTTCTAAAAGCTCCTACTGTTCTTACCTACACTAGCTACACTGGTAATTCTGAAATTCTGATCTTGAATAAATCCAATTTTGTCTAATAATTCCCCAACTCACCCCCCTTTCCCCCAGCAATGAATAATTTGGGAAAAATGACACTGCAGGTCATCAGAAAAACATTTCATGTAAGATACCTTTCCCTTTCCATGATATGTGCACTACATGACCAACTTAACAAAAAGGTGATGGAGGCAAGATTAATACAAGCAGGGTTTCAGGCAGCTGGGAAAACAAAACTCTTGTGGTCAGGGAAAAAATCTAAAATGAAGAAAATACTCAAAAATTTGAAATTTGTTCTCAGTTTTTAAGAGCACTCAACCCCTCCTGTCAGATCAGGAAGTGTCTAATTATCAGCTTCCCCGAGGAATCCTAGAACAAGATTCTTATTATGAAGTGAAGAAGGAGGTTGGTTTGTGGGTATTTTTCTCCAGCTTTCTTCTGTGACATTTATTAAGTATAATTATTTGATTTGGAGTTTGTGATAGGCAGCAAAATTTTCTCCAAGATCATGCATGCATCTCACATAAGGTGAGGTGACCTAATTTTGCAGGAGTCCCAATAGTTTGAGTTTGATTTTTTTTTTTTTACTTTTTGGTCAAAAGTTGCTATGTATCTGAAGGACATAGCTGAGAATGGACCAGTGCAGACCATAAGGAAGGAGATACTCTTTCTAATCTTGCTCTCCTTCCAGCCCTCCATGACCTTAAGTTAGACCTCTTTCTAACTTTTTTTAAACAGCTTGCCTTGTCTGGAAATCTCCCAACAGCCTACTGCAGCATCTCATTAGGATCCTGTTTGCTACGTGGTCCCAATGCCCTACCAGGTAATTTTCAGTCCTTTGCAGAACTTGAAAGAAAGTGTGCAAAACTTTAAACGTAGACAATAGGTTGGTCTCTCTCCACAAAGCAGCCCATTCATTCACATCAAATTGCTGCCATTTAATCCCAGGCCTTACCTTTACACACAGAGCAGTTAATTCCTTTCCTTGTTGCAACTAGATTTTTACATTTAAAAGAATTAGCGCTCCCCAGTCTCCCCTCCTCTAGACTAAAAGCAAACCCCTCTTCTTCAGCCTTCTAAGTCATGTTATCTAGAACTCCAATTCCTCACCTTGGCCCCTTTCCTGAAGGTAGATTTTTTTTCTCCTCAAAGCAACACTTCATTCAGTGTTCCAGTACAGAAGAGAGAGATACGTAACATGTTTTTGAAGTTGAAAGAAAACACTCAACCTTGGAAAAACCCTAGACTTGCTCTAAAACAGCATCATTCTTCAACACTTTAAAGAGCAGCACCGCATCTCTTCTGGAAGTAACCGGACAGCCTGCCTTTCAGTTGCAAACAGAGCTTCATTGAATCACCACAGAGAGGCTAAGAGAAACCACAAATGCATGAGGATACAGAAGTCCTGCAATATGCCAAGATCACAGCACTGGGAAAAGCAAGAATTCGCAGCACAGCTACACCATTAAGAGTCAGAAGGCAGCCTAGGGCCACAGATGAGTCAATAAAATGAGGTTAGGTTTAACTGGAAGTGTTTATTTCAGTACTAAACAGTGCTGAAGAAAAATATTTAGTGCTTTTTCAGCAGCAGCTCAGTGTCAGGTTATAAGTTGTAACAACATAGCTGACATTAGAAAATTACACTCAAAAACCCCCACAGTCAACTACTTGTTTCAGATTCCTTGCTTTTACTGAGCTGCTGGAGATTACAGAAGTTGCTAGATGAGATATATAACCCAGCCCACTTGCCATATGTCCCTTACAAATTATTTAGCAGAATGGATTGCTGGAAATGGTCTCATCAGAGATGCACAACCTTCTTTCACAGGCAAGAGAGAAAGGGGAAACAACAAGGGGCCTACCTGCTTCCCCTCTAACACAAGACACTGTTTACTCCAGAGAAGGTGCCAAATGGTAAGATGGCATCTGTTCCACTTT
Source organism: Hypotaenidia okinawae (assembly GCA_027925045.1). NCBI lineage: Eukaryota > Metazoa > Chordata > Aves > Gruiformes > Rallidae > Hypotaenidia > Hypotaenidia okinawae. Next base: position 13,201,297 of record BSDF01000003.1, on the reverse strand, counting down.
GTTCCCGTCTCAAAGAACAGCTAACAAAATAACACTGAAGAAGAACTTGACACATCTCTTAAGTAGGACCTGCTGTTCAGGAACACATACAACATATGTCAATAAATAATTATTTTCCAGTTAGAGCCCAAAGCGTTGTCCTATGTGATTTTACAGAAGCAGGGTTGTTGTATCCATTCTGTGGGTGACTGTATCACTTGCTACAAGTAGCAATCATCGGTTTTACATTTCCCACAGACTGCCACTTCATCACAACTTACAGAATCTTCTGGAGGTCTCTGAATCTTCCCCCAGTCCACAGACGGCCCCTTTTCTTGTAGGAATCTATGAAAGAGCTTCTTAAATCCTTCCAGGTCCTTTTTAGTGTGCTACAAAGAGGAAATGCATTAGTTAATGCTGGTTTTTAATGCGTACCTATTCAACCACAGAAGCATTTCTACAAACATGATGTACATCCTATTCACAAGAGTAATTTTATCAGCACTGAAGTAGAGACATGCTAAAATTTAAGTACAATTCTAGAAGGTACCAAAGCTCATTTCCACTAAAACTCAAGGTACAAAACCAATTTGGATGCCTAAAACACAAGTCTTTAGTCAAAGCCATAACCATTACAATTTGGCCCTATCTTTAGGGCACCAGTTTAAACCTCCCTTTCTATAATCCATTAAAGATTATATAGAACCTTTAATAACTAAAGCTGATTAAACACTTAATAACAACTCTGTCACCCGATTTGTATGGAACTGAAAGTCTCATGCTGGTAATTGTATCTAGGCTACTCTTCCATACTCTTCCTAAAAATAAGAATCACTGTATTTTGTAATTTTTTCCTCCCTCTATAGTATTTCCCTCAATTTCCTACATCTAATTTATCATGCTCTGACTGGCATCCACATCATGCTCCTTACCTCTAGCTCATTTGAAGGTGCAGTCGCAAGTATCTTATCAAGTTCTACTTTCATTGAATACTCCAGCTCTTGTCGAATGACTTCCTGAAACTGTGAAGTGCCAGCTTGAGACATTGCTTTGCTGAGATCTTGAATAAAAATAAAAACAGAAACAAAGGTTAATGGAAAAAGATTAAAACTATCTCAACTAGACTATAAATAGCCTTGAATTTTCTTTTAAAAACTAGTAAACTCACATAATCTAGTCTCATTTTATTACTGTGCTAGCACTCCAGGAATCCAGCATTTTTGTTCCTACTGACTTGGAGAACAGACCTTAAATTTGGGCCACAGAACCACCACCCTTCTCTCAAAACTCAAAAAGTCCCAAAAGGCCAATGATCAAGATGTGTCCACAAATCCACAGCAGTACACTTTCTTGACAGACAGCCAAAGAATCCCTCTGCATCAACATACTTTAACAAGTAAAAGCATGAAAAAGCTTTTCACTAAAAAAAAAAAAATCATTTATGTAGAACACTGTGACCAAGGGTACCCTTCTGTTCACAGAAGAAAATAAAAACATACGCTTTAATTATTTATACAGTGCACTTTCACACAATCTTCAGTTTGTTCCAGTGCCTATCCCTTACTTTCTCTTACGAGTATTTTCACACTACAGCATGCATTTCAGTTACTAAGCAACCTAGAAAATTAGTCTGTCTATCACTTCAGCATTTGTTTTGCTTTTGAAAGCGATAAGCTCCATAAACGTGAAAAAGAGTAAATACACAAACGGTCTATATAGTAAAGTCCATATCACAGAATGAAACGGGAGATAACGTGACTATTTTCCAACAGAAAGCATTTGAAGCAAGTGCATTCTCAAAAGACATTCTGAGTATGTTCTCTAAAGACCTCAGTTAATTTAATTTCTGCCAAATCCCTTGAGTAATCACTTCTCTGTGTCACAGAGAGGGATGTATTGCCAAATATAGCCAGATTTTAGAAACACCCTGAATACTAGTGCAGAAAGGGACAGGAGGAAACTTTGCAAGTGAACAGAGTGATACTGCCAGAATACATCGTAGGAAGATGGACCTGCGTTTACAGTTTACTTCTTTAGAACATGCATTAAAAGGCTATACTAATGACAGCATCCAAGCAAGACAGAGGCAGCTCATTTTAATACAATTTTGATTTTATTTTTTTAAGCAAAGTATTCTACAGCCTCAGTGACAGTGTCTAATCCTTGCTTTGAAGCCCACAGAAGCCATTTTCCTGACTGTACTGTTTTGCAGGTAGGGGAGGAAAGAGACAGACAAGTGCTGCAGTGCACATACTGTGTGTGGTGCAACACAGGGGACACGCCAGCTCAAGATGAGAAGTACAGTGCACGATAGGTTCTTTTTTCTTCTTCTTCTTTTTCCTTTTTTTTAACCAAATGCTTCATTTAGTAGTAAAAGCAGGTAACAGCTGAAAGCCTGTTAGGCATATCTTTCCAGGCCAAATATGTAAAAACACGGACAGCTCTTCATTAGGAAGCACCTCCTCCTCCAGAGGAACGAGGAAGTCTATACCAGATTAATACTTCATACCAAACTCTCCACAAGTACTGCCTTTTCCTTCACACATTTTGGGCTGCTGCATACTGAAACACTGTTTAAACTTCTAGAGAAACAACTGCTAGAAGGTACTTTCATGTGTTTGTAATCCTCCCTGCAACATGTTGTAAAACAGCAACAGCAGCGGCCATTTCTCACAGTTCATCAGCCTGTAAAACATGTGAAACTGCCACTATGATGCAACACATCTCAGAAGAAACTCTGCAAATGTCAAGTATTGAGAGTCTGTCCTTTGTACTGTTAAACACACCAAGGCTAAGTGAGGCAGAGCCAGTGACAGAAGCTATCCCAGGCTGCTGTGGAGGTAGGAAAATCTTCTTCACTTATATTAGCCAAGAGATTTGTATCTATCTACCAGATTAACACCACAAACAAATCAAAAGAAAAAGGCATCATAAAAGCAAACGCATGATAACATCCAAGCTGCCTTTTTTTTAATAATACCATAAATTCTTCACAACTTTACAAGCAAATACCAAACGTGTTTGATCAGCAATGGAAGGAAAGCCAACCTATTGCTTCTCCCAAATGCCAGGCGCCAAGCACGCAGAGCTGCCAGCTAGATGGGGCATTTCCCACCGACACCAGGCTGCCAAAGCTGCCAGCGTCGGCAGCTGCACCCTTCACTGGTGACAGGCTTTACACTGACCATTTAACTACTACTGCAACCCTTCAGTCCCACCCAGATTCAACACACACAGCTGCTTGGAGAGGGAATTATTAGTGCTATTATTATTATTCTAATAACAACAAGTAGTACATTTTGGGGAAAGGACATGGCTGGAGTCTATGAGAACATGCATTTGCCTGCATATCCTGCACGGGTGAGAATTTGAGTATTGCCACTAAGCAGCCAAGAGAAACAGCAACACAAAGCTTTTCTCCTCTTAATGTGCCATCGCAAGGCAGTCGCTTATAACCATTTATCTTAAGAGATGCCCATCAGGATTTGGACTGGATGGGGATCTACAACACTCTAAAGGCTCTCCAAAGCAAGACCACAAGCACAGCACTGGCACATCCGCTTCAAATGAATGAACTCAGCACGAGCTGCTCCCATGTCACAACCCCTCAGAGTGTTTGAGAAGAAGCTGGAGTTTATGCACCTCAGCCTACCACCAGCAGAAAGACAACTGCAGTCCTTTAGCATCAGCCACTGTGAAATCTAACAGCCTGGGTGAAGGTTTATTTCCCTTTCCACCCAAGCAGCAATGAGGAAACAGAAAGGCCAGTGTAACTGCATATTTGAAAGCAGTTATTTCCTACAGGCAAGTAGAATTTCCTAAGGCTGTAATGAAAAGTAGTTATTGTACCTCTAAAAACCAGATGGGAGGCAGAGGTGCTGGATAATCTAGGAAGATATTTCCAAGGGTTCGTGCAGCCATAAACTCCCAAATGATTTTAAAAAAGAAATGCTTCTTCCAAGCTATTTTGCAACCAACACATCAGATTTCAGCCTAAGCCCACTTTTATGGCATCAATATTCTTGAACACTCGTCTGCATGACGAGAAGGGTGGGATAAGGTAGTGGAAGACTCTTTAGGGATCAGCCCACACAGGAAATTAGGAACAGAAGAGCATGACTAAATCGTTGAGGCTTCAGAAAACACTGGGCTTTGCAAAATGACCACCCGGGATATCTTACTTTAATGGCTTCAGCAGAAAGAGCTCCCTCAAATAGTAGAGAAAGGACAGCTCTTTAATCAAGCTCACACAGTGGTGTCTGACGGGTGGAGAGTTTCACTCAAACCCTCCTGCCCCCACTGTTATTTCTAGCACGCTTTTGTGCTCTGCTCTCACTGCTATCCTGCCCCCCACCCTCGCAGCACGAACTACCGTATGAGACCGAGTATTTGAGGGTTTATCATATATAACTTTATAACTGACATACGAAAAAACAAACCAAGCTAATAACAAAGGAGGTCTTCTTACACCACCAGAAACAAAATAAGGGGCGCACATCCCTAGGAAAACTGTGCAAGGACAGAACAGCAGCAAACCCTTGCTTAGGCATCTGCACACATTTCCTTTCTGCCATCCCTCCTCTTACTCTAAAATAAAGCACCGAACGCATTAGGATTGATCAGTTTTGTTCGCCCAGGCGCGAACTTCACTGCCTTAGCACTCGGTATACAAGGACCCAGCACAATAGCGACAAGTCAGGCAAGAAGTTCCCCCTCTCGTGAAAAAACTGGGAATCTTTTGGTCCGTTATGAATTGCAATTACTTTTGCCATCCAAGGAAATATATGGAAAACCCTACAGCAGAAAACTATTTAGGTGTCCTTGGAGCCTGACTGCATAAAAATCAAGACGGGTGGCCAGTAAGTTACAACATGCAGCTGAACTTTAAGTGCTCTATCCTTGAACTCTGTGCTGAGGGTACAGACTGAATGCCTTAAGTTCCACCAACTCCACTGAAAGTTCAAAGCAATTTTTATCCCTGGTGAGTATAAAAATCTCTTTAAATACTCACACCGTAACGCATGATGCTAATAAATATTACTTTTCTTTTTTGAACTGAGCATACCCACTCAGCCTTTACAAACACTTTTCTTTTCCTACTACTAGCAGCAAAAATTCATCAACATATGTCCGGCTGAAGCATATGTGAAATGAAAGCTAAACGCACTCGCTCTCTCTTTAATGGATGAGCACATTAACCTGAGCTAACTCACAAGTTTGCAACCTATGAAGCTATTCTTGCCAGCTGCACCCACCAAGAGCTTAGGTGTTATTGTCAGACACAGCTGGATTTCTAAGTCTAGCAGCTGACACTCAGGCTAAAAATATCAGTTGACATTGGCAACATGTTTTAGTACTACTGGCCTGATAAAAGAGCACATCAATGGCAGTTACATTTTATAAAAGCTTTTAGGATTCTCAAATCACTGGCCATATTTTTAAAACTGGTCATGATCCTTACGTAGGTTTCACCAGCTTCCAATTTCATAAATAATATCCCATACCTGCAAGATGGCTACCTTCAGCAGTTGGCTGAGTTAAGCCAATTAATTCCACCTAAAAAGAACAATTCAGAACGTATTTTCATAATGTGATTACAATGTATTTCCCAGCAAGACAGAGCTTATCTTGATAACTTTCAGCGGGCTGGTTGAGCAATGTGGCTGTAACACTTCTGAACCCCCTTCAGCTCTCTACGTTTTGTGAGGGTGCCACAGGGCATTTGCAGACAGTCGATGCAGCAAGTGTTGCACAGTCCTAGACACCTACTGGATGAGAGCAACCTCCCAAAGCCTGCAAAGACCCTCCAGTTCCTGCAACATCCAAGTTTGCTCAGCAAAACGACCTACCCATGTTCTTTCCACAGGCAGTGCTACATTTGCTGATAGGCCCGCGTGGATTTACGTTAAGGAAACCTACAGGCACAGATGTCACTGCAAAAAGCACACACGCACCATTAGGAGTATCAGAAAGGAGGTAAACTGCCATAGCAATGCACCAAAGTCCTTTTTCTTCCCGAAATGACCTCTTGTGGGCCGGTTCCCTGTTTTGCAATAAAGGAATCCGAGACTCAGACCACGTACGCTCACTCATGTGGAGAGTAAAGGAGAGTGGCGGAGTCTACGGGGACCAGAAAATGCCAACATACACTCAAGCCTCTGATAAAAAAAAGTGAAGACGTTCGACCTCAGCACTCTTCCTCCCCCAACTTTAACAGACCTCTTAGTGGAGGGAGAAGATCTGCACTTGGAAGATCCCCCTGTATATTCCAGACCCTGCCAGTGCATCCATCGCGGCCAGGAGCCCGCCTGCCGCCGCATCCACCCGGTTTCACCGTGCACTTGTACCGCACGGAAAAGCCACGCACCCACCAAGGTAAGCGAACCGAGCGGAGCAGAAGCGGGGGGAGGCCCCGCTCCCAAATAACGAGTAACACGTTGAGGAAACCCTCACATATGACAATTCGGTCGATGGGGCTGCTGTACCTACTGCTGCCTGCGCTGTACCGGGCTGCTGGAAAGGAGAGAAGGGTAGGGGGGAAGGGGAAGAAAAAAAAACCCCAAAAAGCAGAATCTATGCATGCCCAGCTGAATAGCCAAAAAAAATATTACAAAGCACGCCAGCTTACCTTTCATAAAGGACGACATTTTCGCGCTTTAATAAAATTAGCACTTTGCTCTTACAAATACAGACTCAATTGTTTTGGGGTTTGTTTTTTTTTTTAACCCCGGGGCTGGTGAGGGAGAGGCCGGGAGGGCAGGCTGCCTCCCGCGCCCCCGCTGAGGCTGAGCCGCCGGGCAGCTACGCGACGACAGAGCAGTGAGACGGGAGAGACGGCGGCCCCGCTGGGAGCAGCCCGCCCGTCGCGCTGGCCCCTCAGCCGAGCAGTCCCCTCCCGGGCCGGCGGGCGGGAGGCAAACCCCGAGGAATTTAAATTTCATCAATGAAAGAGGCGGACCCGCCGCGCCCCGGGTTTCGCCACCCCCCAACCCTCCCCTCCTCTCCCCTCCTCTCCGGGCTCAGCCGCCCGCCTCCCCGGGGCTCCCCGCACAGCCCCTCCCCGCTCCCGGACGGGACAGGCCGGCCCGGCGCGGCACGGCCCCCGCTCCTCGTGCTCCGCGCGGCCGTTAGGCCTGAGGGCGGCCCCGCCTCTCCCTCAGGCGGCCGGGAGGGGGAGGGGGGAGGCCGCGAGGGGTCTTCCCGCCGCCCCCTCACACTGCCCCAGGGAAAAGATGGGGGAGAGTGAATGGGGGGGGGGGGGGGGGGGGGCGGCGGTCCCACCGTACCCACCTCGTCGCTGCCGGCACCGCGGGCGGCGGGGGGCGGGGAGGGGCGGGGCGGGGCGGCGGCGCGGAGACCCGCGTGCCGCGCGCGCCCCCGCCCACCTCTTCCTTCCTTTCCTCCCTCCCCCCACCCTTTCCCTCTTCCCTTTCCCCCTTCCCTCCGCCCCGGTGGAGGCGGGGTCTCGCCGCCTTCCCGGCGTGCCTCTCGCGGCGGCGGAAGCGGGCGGGGCAGGAGGGGGGCGGGCGCGCTTTGCTTTGGGGCACCGAGAGCGAGCGCGAGCTGGTAGGGCTGTGATGGCGGCTCGGCTCTCCGGGTAACGGTCCCGCGCAGGGCCAGGGCCTCGGGGATGTCGCGGGGCTGCGTGGGGCGGCGGGCCCCGGGAGCCTGCTCCGTAATTCCGCTTGCAGTTCTCCCCGCAGCTCCGCTGCGGTCCTTCAACCCCGCGGGAGACGCGTGGAAACGGATCGCGGTCGCTGTTCGGGCAGCGCGGAGTCTCCGCGGTAGCGGGTTCCTCGTCTTGTGAATTTAACCGTGGTGCCGGGAGGCCTGTCGCCCCCCCCCCCCGTGCGTAGAGCCGAGAGGTACCGCGCTGCGGCGGGGCCCCTCGGCCGCGGCTTCCCGCTTTCCCTAGCGTTCTCCCCGGTTTTGATTGAACACTGTTCCCAGCAGCGGCCGGGCTCCCCGATTCAACGTGTTGGCACCCGGTTACGGCCGTAAAGCCTGTGCCCCTGCCCACCATTAACACTCCCCGGCAGACCGTGCGTAAGCGGCAGCACCCTGAGTCCGGCGCTGGCAGGGTGCAGCAACCCGAAAGGAATGGGAGTGGAAGTCAGCTCGGGGAAGATGGGCAGCCTTGCACGGGATGGGTAGGGTGGACTTCATCCTTCCTGGCTGCAGGTGCTGAGGCTCAGCCAGGTGCTTGGGGCTCCCTGTGAAGCTGGGGGGAGGGGGGACACCGGCAAGGACATCCCAAGGGTAAAACAGTTCATTTCGGTGTCCCTTCTGGACCTGCCCACCTCTGCTGCTCAACTTTAAAAGAAAACCAAAAATGCAAAGACCTGAAGTGATCCATGAAGTCCATATCCTGACCCTCTTGACCCAGGAGCATCCCTTTGCACCTTGTACTGCCAGGCAGGAGCAGCGGCTCGCTGCATCTGGGAAGAAGCTCCTCTGCCTGGGATCCACGGGCAGGTAGGTCCTGGATTCACTCCAGAACTTAAGCAAAGTCCTGATCCTTCTCTCCAGACATTGATGGGACCTTGCTGTTACCTTAAAAACAAGAGCAACCTCACTCCTGTCCGTGCACTGGTAATTAAAATGCATTGCTTTAAACCCAGTGCTCCATTCCTACAGCTCTGCTGCAATCCCCCATCCAGCACCTGCAAGCCAAAAACACAAGTTAGGTGATCTCCATGTAATACCAGAACAATTCTACAGCTGTTCTTTTAGATGATTACAGACATAACTTATGGTGTAATAGGGGTAACTTTTTATCCCAGTTATGGTAATGCCCATAGCTTTTTATCTGCTTGCAATAAAATTAATTCACGTGACCTGTCTCACTGTGATGGAACCAGCAGGAAAATCTCCTTCCTTCACAGAGTTTTATGGGAGTAAGGGCTGAGCACTGATGGTGTTGGTCAGGTCACCGTGTTACTTAGGATGCAGGTAACAGGAATCAGCCCAGCCAAAAATGTCAATTTTTGGTAAAACTCTAGGTTTTACCTAGAGCTCTTGGTGGTGTCTTTCTAGGGAGGCCCACATAGCATTTATGCTTGACTTGAAACTGCTGTAATATTGTTAAATGTAGTCAAATTATATATTCTGAATTAATTTAACTCACGTCTCATTTCTAAAACTGGCAAAACTGCTTTATTGTATAAGCTCAAGAAAAATACTTGTTCAAGTAAATTCTAGGTACTGGCCCTAAAATCCTTATCTTGCTAAACATATTACAGAACCACACACAAACATTCAATGGATGTCTCTCATCTTCTTCTCTCTTCATCATCTTCTTGAAGAAGATGAAGCTGATAGGGCTGACGGATCTGTCTGTTTGCCCCAGCAATTCATCCTGGTTCCTTTGGTGGGTGACGGCTGAAGGATAGACAGGGGAGAGGCTGTGCAGCACACATCCCTGGCCTTCTTTTAAAACATTTAATTCCCTGTGAGTTAGATTAAAATGCAAGAGAGAGGTTTTCATTGCAGGACACGTGCAAGTTGAGGTGTTCAGCCTCCCAGGGATGCATGGAGAGGAGCAGGCTGGCAGCCCATCTGATGTTTTGGTTTAATGAAGTAGCCCTAGAACTGGCAACAACAGGAAGCCAAAGTTGCCCAAATTAAAAAATAAGCTTTTGATTGCATCATGCTTGATGTCACTGTATCACCCAGGGGGTTCAGCATCTTCCAGGAACATTGGGCTGGACCCTGTCATGAATGTAAGAGTAAGCAGCAACAGGAAAAGGGCACCAGGGCCAAGCTGCCACCTGTTTTTTATGCATCATAAATAAAATTCCTCATATAAAAAAGTAAATAATACAATGACAGTGGTTTCCATTGGTTTCATCACCCAAGAAGCTGATGCCAAAGCAAGATGCTGCCAAAAGAGCTGGTCCCATCCTCCCCTTACTCCAGCCCTTCTCCCCACCCTGCTTTTGGCTGGGATGTTGGCTTTTCAGATGAACTCATTTCTGGCACAGTGAGAATGGGAGGTAAACCAGCCAGCATCATCCCATCATTCCTCTCATTTATTTCTCCCTATGAAGTTTCCCACTGAGGACATTTAAGTTTCCATCCTCCATTTGTTTTTCAGCCACTTCATTTATTGCCAATTAACTCCCTTGAGAGCTGAGCTGGATCTGCGGGTGGAGGAAACCTGGATGTTTACAGGGAAAAAGACACGTCGCCAATGCCAGGGCAATGTGTCCAGGAGGCGCTTGGGAAGCCAAGGTGTGAACATTTTCATTTACTGGCTAGGGAATAATATTAAAAAAACCCATTGTTTTTTGTTCTCCAAGTAATATAAATAGTAATGCAGATGCTTTACGGCTTAAGCTGAAAGGTCATCACACAATGTTGGGAGTTGGAAGGAACCTCGAAAGATCATCTAGTCCAATCTCCCTGCCAGAGCAGGATCACCTAGACTAAATCACACAGGAACACATCCAGGTGGGTTTTGAACGTCTCCAGAGAAGGAGACTCCACAACCTCTCTGGGCAGTCTGTTCCAGTGCTCTGTCACTCTCACAGTAAAAAGGTTTCCTCTTATGGTCACATGGAACTTCCTATGCTCCAGCTTGCACCCCTTTCCCTTTGCCCTATCACTGACCATCACTGAGAAGAGCCTGGCTCTGTCCACCTGGCGTTCACCCTTTACATATTCATAGACATCCCCCAATCTCTTTTTCCAGCTAAAGAGGCCCAGCTCCCTCAGCCTTTCCTCATAAGGAAGGTGTTCCACTCCCTCAATCATCTTGGTGGCCCTGTGCTGGACTCTTTCAAGTAGCTCCCTGTCCTTCTTGAACTGAGGGGCTCAGAACTGGACACAATATTCCAGGTGCAGTCTCACCAGGGCAGAGTAGAGAGATAGGAGAACCTCACTTGACCTACTAACCACACCCCTTCTGATGCACCCCAGAGTGCCACTGGCCTTCTTGGCCATGAGGGCACAGTGCTGGCTCATGGTCATCCTGCTGTTCCTCAGGACCCCCAGGTCCCTCTCACCCACGCTGTTCTCCAACAGGCCAGTCCCCAACCTGTACTGGTACCTGGGGTTGTTCTTCCCCAGATGCAAGACCCTACACTTGCTCTTGTTAAATTTCATAAAACTTCTCACCACCCAGCTCTTCAGCCTGTCCAAGTCTTGCTGAATGGCAGCACAACCCTCTGGTGTGTCAGCCACCCCTCCCAGTTTTGTGTCATCAGCAAACTTGCTGACTGTGCACTCTATTCCCTCATCCAGATCATCAATGAATATATTGAATAGTACTTGTCTCAGTACCGACCCCTGAGGGACTCCACTAGACACAGGCCTCCAGGCCTTCTCTGTCCCATTGATCAAAACTCACTGGCTTCAGCCAGCTCTCAATCCACCTTTCTACTGACCAGACCACACCTCCTCAGTCTGGCCACAAGGATGCTGTGGGAGACGGTGGCAAATGGACCACATCTGATGTCCCAGTTCAGTAAAGCAGCACCCCAAGACCCATCAGGCTGGGTCAGGAGATGTCCCTTCTTCCCAAGAACCCCCCAAGGCCATTTCACAGCAGGGGCTTGAGCCTAATTTGTGGCATAAGGCTAGAGTGGGAACAGCCTGAGGGCTTGTCTCTGCCAGGGGAGAAAGTCCTGGCCACCTGTGTGCATCATTTTATAGGTATGCCCTGCCTCTGAAATGGTCTGCTCCCAGTTTTCTTGCCCCTGTGTCTTGCACTTAGTAAAAGCACTGTTTAATATTCCTGGATTTGTATATGTGTGTATGTAAAATATATATACAGTGAAATATATTCTATATATAATAAGGTTTTCTATATTATACAAATACACAAGTTTTAATATTTGTAAATATCTGCGTGTTTATATATATTTATATGTACTATAAATGTACATTATAGTATATATATAACTATGTACATTAATCCATGGATTTATAGACATACATTATATACTCAGATGAGGTGTCCAGACATCCAGCAACTCTACAGACATCCCCAAGAATGTATATTATATATAGTTACATAATTTTTTTAGAATTTTATATAATATGTAAATATTTAACACAAATGTGGACATTTGATATATGCCAGTATATAATTCCATGCAGCATGATATCATTATAATAATTGTTTAATTGGTTTAGAATCTGGGCTTTCTCAGGAAGAGATGGCGAGCAGCAGGGAAACAGTAAAAACTGAGCTCTCTTTCCCCTTGGTTGGGGTGCGTGGGGCACCACCTGAGCTCTAACACCTCCTGTTTGTCCAGCGAAGGCAAACACCTGGCTGATGGATTCCCCGGTTGCGCTGGGGACTCATTTCCTGTGACCAACGCCCAGTTGCGATATTTCCTAAGGAGAAGAGGCTCATCAGCTAGTGCCATCAGTCCCGCTCCACTTCCCCCTCCGAAGTGCTGCTGCTGCCTGGGGAGCAGGTGAGTTACAGCATTAGGTGTAAACCTGACGTCAGGAACTGCGTAAATAAATGTAACAGCCCAAGCAGTTCTAAGCTTGCAGATTACATCATTACAATATCTCTCTCTTGGGCACTGGTCCATGGTACCCCAGGACCATGATGTGGGGTGCAGAAACATGACACTATATTCTTCTGAAATCGCTCCCAGGTGTTTATAAGGGTACAAAAGTCCATGAGCATAGGGCTGCTCCAGCGTTGAACTAGCTGGGCTTGAGCAGGCGAGCAGGCTGCGGGCGGGCAGACCCATGTATGTGGCACCGAGCATCCCAGGCAAATTATTGAAGTGCTTCAGCTGGTCATTGTGTGGCCTTCTCCTCTTCATTTTAAAAAGTTATTTATTTTTAATTAAAGTAAAGTAAAATAATTTGTTTTTTTCTTAAATCCTATGGGTTTTTCTCTCTTTTACATGCTTAAAGAAGGAAGTGCAGCACACCTTTGGGGAAGAGCTGAAAGCCACTGCATCAGAAACAAGCTCAGTTGCACCTAAAAATCCCCCATTAACAACTTCAGCAGAGACTCCCCAGAGGTTCAGGGCTACAACACTTGTACAAGTGTTTTTGTCCAAGTGTTTTTCTTCCATAGCAACCCAGGAACACAACAGAAGCAGCAAGGTCTCCTGGGCTTTGTGAGGGGTTTGGAGGTTGTGGTGGGAATGGCTAGAGCTGCTCAGGGGTCACAAGGTAATAATGGGGATTATTTTGTCCACAAATAGGCTGGGCAAATGCTCTGGAATAATTCAGTGTATATATTTAACTCCCTCCCTGGTGTGGCCAGGGGGTTAAGGCAGGGTTTCTATACGTCGTGTCCCGTGAGCTGCTTCTACACATACTCAAAGTCTTTCTGCTGGTTTTTCATAGGGACTGAAGCCCTTGGGACAAGCCCTCATGGCAAAGGACAGATGAGTCTTGTCCTTATCACTGCCTGGTCATCACCCTTTCACATTTGCCCCTGGGTTTATTCCCACCGCTGTACTTAAGGGCAAATCAGGTGTCACCTCGCTCCATTGGACACAGCTGCAGAAATTCTTGGCACGGTGCTTTTCCTTTCGGGGCTGGAAGCCAAATGCTGGAGAGATGGGAGGAAAACAGCATTTGCCTTTGCTGGGCTTTGTGAGGTTCCTGCAGACCTGTTTCTTGGGCTTGAAGCTGTCTGATCCCCACCCTGAGTAGCTCCTATTCTCATTCCTGCAGGAGGTACTGAAACTACTGACATGGTTTAATGCAAAACCCCAGATGAGGACCCCAGGGAATGCCTTCGAGTAGTTAAGAGACATATGGCTAAATACAGTAGGTTTTGCTCCATGCAATGAGGTGCACTCAAGTTTAGTGTTTGTCTGAAAGGTAAGTTTGATTTAAGGTAACATTAGAATTTGAATGAGAGGGGGAATATACAGTATCCTCAGAGGCAGACAGAAGCAGAGGCTTAAGGTGAAGGAGAAGGACAATTGTTAATTATAGGGAAATTTAAGCACAAATTAGAACGGTGCATTTATCTATGCTAAAAATGTCCATCTCCTTTCCCCACCCATCACAAAGAAATAATCTGGCTGTATACTTACTTAACAACCACTTCTGTATCTATTTCTTCCACCTGCGACAGCATATTAACCACACACTGTCAAATTCAAAGGGGAAAAAAAGAGAACAAAGCAAGATCTTTGCTTCCTTCTCACTGCTGCCAGGTTTCGTAACACAGAGAGTAATCCTCAAGTTAAATAAGGAAAAGAAATACAGGAAAGAACTACTCACATCGTTTAACAACTTGTTTGTCTAGCAGCCCAAACCTGCACAGCAACCCTGCCCTCCAGGGTACCAGGGACACTGCCCCAGGCTTCTGCTCTACCCTGGCTCTGCACATCTGGCTTCCCACCAAATGTCCCTACCAGAGAGGTGACCTATTTTTTTCCAAATCTCTACTTTTTTTTTAGGGTTTTGAGGGGTTTTTTTTTATGGTTACCCAAGCAGCTGGTTTCTGAGGGAAAATGATGGCTGTGCTCATGTGCTGCAGCACAGTGAAGTTTGTCCCAGAGACGGAGTGGTGCTCTTCAGCCAACTCCTAGTCCTGCAGCGCTGCAAAACCAACCAGAAGACCAACCCCAGTTTGGCCAAGTGACCCCTTTTTTTCCCCTGAAATGCATAAAATAAATCCATTAGCATTATTTTCTTGCAATGGTTGTGCCAAGCCAGTACCTTATTAACAGATCACCCCCTCCTTCCCTTGCACGTGCAGGAACAGATACATCACTGTTGGTGTTAGGAACCACATATCACCCATACTCAAACATAGAATAATTTCTCCAGGGCACCTGATCTTTCAGGGCCCCTCTGGTTCAACTGAAGGAAGCAGTGCTGCCAGGTACCAGGAGATGGAGCTGCCCAAAGGGCCACCGGTGAGATCCAGGTTTATAGGTGCACCATGTCCTCACTGCTGCCTCTGGGGGACGCAGCTGAGAAACCCTGGACCTACTTGGTTTGCTTTGTATTAGTGGGCTGCAGGTTGGGGTGGCAGGGTCAGAGAGATGAAGACATGAGTGAAGCTTGCCGCATCTCAAAACTTCATCAGCAGCATGGGGCTTCCTGACAGCCAAATGCTTCTCCACAGCTGCTTCTCATAGACACAACACATGGTGTAAATACCACCTTCATGAGGTCACACTGCAGTAATCTCACAGCGACAGAATGAGGTATCCTCCCAGACATTTGGCAGGCTCTTGCTGGACCAAAAGTCAGGACAGCCTCAGGCCTGGACCCATGGCTCAATGAGGATGTCCTGCCCCTGAGAGAAGTCTGCAAAGAACATGCAGTCCCTTTGGGTCCCCAGTGCCCCTTTGGGTGCTGTTACTGAAGAAGATGCAGGAGGAAGGCAAGAAATGCCAGCTGCTGACCCATTTCAAGTAACAGCACTGCTGTTCTTGACTTACTGCTTTTGTCTTGCTTTAATTTGTGATCTGTTGGGTTTGGGTGCATTCACTGAAAACAAAGCCTACAATAGAGAGGAGATCACACACTTATTGCTACAAGTGAACATGCTTCTCATCTTTTCCATGTCTTAGAAATTTAGCCAAGTGTCCATTGCCAGGCAAGGTCCCCTGAGCCCCTGGGACACACTCACAAGGACTTTTGTATTGGGACGGTGATTCCTCACAAAGCCTGCCCTTCCTTCTTCCGCATTCTCTGATGGAAATCAGTGCTTTCCATCAGGGAAAGGGAAATCACCCTTTTAGTTCTCCCCTCCTCCACACCAGACTTCCCCACTCTGTTTCCATTGAAACAATCCTGTTTCACAGATTCTCCCTAGAAAGAGTGCTTAGTAAATCCTTTTAATTAAGGCCGTGTTTGACTCCCTTAGTTACAGCAGAACAAAATACTTCAACTGGAACCCCGGCTCAAAGATTTTCTTCATGGCAGTAAACAGTCGTGGAGAAGCCAGACATAAAGTCAGCATGCAATTTATTTCTAGTGCCCAGACCACATATTGCCACCATAATCTTATTTTGGTGGCAGATGTGGAGCCTCAGAGGTATTTTCATGACATGTCACGGCTGCTCAGGCTTTGCTGGTGGGAGCACAAATCATCTCAGAGCACCATCAGCCACTGTCCTTTCCACCCAAGCTCAGGGTGGAGGGGGTTAAAATTTGCCTGTGGTGCTGTTCTTTAAATGTCGCATGATAAATCTGTCGGATGATAAATCTGTCTGTTGATTATCAATCATGTTTACTGTGTTTCAGCCATTTTCAAGGAGATGTTTACCAAAGATGTTTACCCATGCCTTCACTGAGGTCCTGGAGGCTTCCTGAGGGCAATCATGGTCCTTCCTGGTATGCTGTAAGACTTGGCAGCATTGGAGAAAAAGACCACAGAGAGCACCCTCACACCCCTCTTCTCAGATCTGGAGCAGTACAGGCCTCCAGCAAAAATGGCTGAGACCAAGCCACAGTTGCTCTTCAAAACATCTTGAGAAGACATGACGGCACCTCCCCGGAGAAGAGATTTTTCCACTGCTTGATGAGAAATAGTGACGTCGCGGCTTGTGAGTCCCTCCCATGCTTGTCTGGGCTGCCTGCACGCTGGGCAGCAAGGGAGGGAACCATGCCTGTGTGCTATTTTCCGAGCAGCATCAAGTCTGGGAGGGCATCAGCACTGCTGGAGGAGGCTTGGAAGGGAGCAGTACAATATTTTTCCCATTAATCATTTATTGCACAGCAATTTTTTCCTTCAGCAGAAGGGGATGGTCCCAGCACACACGTTTTGGTTTTCCACAGAACTCCCAAGTGATTTGCTGCCTAATGCAGCGTGTGAGTAAGAGGCACTAAAACCCAGCCAGGAGCAGATCAGGTTTGTGCTCCAGTCTGCGTCCTCCTTGGTGATGGAAGCTTTCCTCAGACAAATCTCCCTCATCTGGCAGCAGAAGACTTCTGGCAGCTTGCAGGAAGCATTGTGAACATCCTGTCCAAAGCCATCCACACCTCCATGGCCAAAGTTTGTGAGTGTATGTCCACAAAGAAGTCCTTACAGAGGCTGTATTTGCAGGGGTAGCAAAGAGGGCTGCATCCTGAGGTCCTGGCCAAGGTTCTTAGCCAGCAGTGGAACTGTGCTTTGATTGCAGCTGTGAAGGATGAAACATCACAGTCATAAAGCCAGACCTTTCTTGGAGGATCCTCAAATTTTCAATCCCAATCAAGCTGTTACTGGATAGAATCATACAATCATTTAAGGTCATCGAATCCAACCACTAACCTAGCACTGCCAAGTCTGCCACTAAACCATGTCCCTAAGCACCACCTCTACATGTTTTTTAAATACCTCCAGGGATGGTGACTCAACCACCTCCCTGGGCAGCCTGTTCCAATGATTGACAGCCCTTTCAGTGAAGAATTTTTTCCTAATATCCAGTCTAAACGTCCCCAGTGTAGGCACACAATAAGCCCAAAAGTACTCCTTGCCCCGAAAAGCCCATTGTCAGGGTAAGTGCAATCAGTGATTCAGCACCTCAGAAACAGAGGACAGGATTGGGAACCAGGTTTCTGAATGTGTGACTTCTCCACAACATGGGGTCAGTGAGCAGCTTAAGGGAACAACCTCATGCTGGGCGTCAGAGAGAGACAGAGCTACTAAAGGACAGGAGACCTGGGGTGTCTCCACTGCCTCCAGCTATACTTATTACTGGGACCGTATAATGCAGTGTATTTTGCCCCATCAATAGCTGCTGAAAGCCAACAATATTTTCTGTTCTGCAACTGGATCCTGATCATATGAAAGTGGTTGTTTCAAAGCCTGGCTTACCCCCTCAACCACACCTGATCTGTCCAAGAACACTTTATATTTTTTGCCCTAGTTTCCTGTAGCTATGTGGTGAAGCAGGAACAAGTTTAATCTTCTTCTACATAGTTTTGCCAGATAAATCCAGAAATCAGCAGAAATGTTTGACAGGCACTAAATGTTCTCTGCTTGAGTGAAGAGGCTTTTCCAGGAGTCCAGTTATACTGGTGGAGGACAAACTTTACAAAGTGGGCAGTTTCTTCCTTCTGGGTCCCCAAGCTTTATCTGTAGCTGTGGGAAATGACCTCACATGTGACCAAGACTGGGCTCCAGAGAGACTTCAAGGGGACCACCACATCACAGGCTAGCAAGGAACAGCCAGGAGCGAGAGGCTCTCACTGAATACAAATTGCATGGAGGAGCCAGATCCCACAGCGTTCAGAAAAAAAGCTTGGAAACCGATTCATGGGGAAGGGCAAACTGTGGCATTTGTGGGGTTGCCAGCTGGAAGCCTCAAATAAAGCAAGCAACAAATTGATTTACTGCAATGGTGAACGTGCTGGGCCACTGTGTTAGCAGCGAGGAGGTGATGCTGTTGTCTTTGTCAGACGCATGGATTTGACCTGGTGCTGGGCCAGACAACCAGCTGAAGGTGCTCTATATGGGCTATATGCGTAGTGTGACCATGCTAGCTTGGCCTTCAGCATCTCTTGTCCATGTATCACCACGCTGGGGTTTAAGGCAGGGGTTGCCATTCTGCCCCATCGGGAAGTTCAGGACTGAAACCAGGTGTTTTTTTAAATAAAAGCATTTTTCATTATAAGGGAAATATGCTGATAAAAATAAAGACCGGGAAGCCATATAACCATGCAAGAGGTTTGTCGTGGTTTCACCCCGGCTGTGGGCTGAGATCCACGCAGCTGCCTGCTTCTTAAATTAAAAGAGCAGGGGAAGAGGGAAAAAGGGGGAAACAAGGGAAGGGAAAAGGAAGGGGCAAATAACTCCAAAACCAAGAAACTAAGAGGCCCGTGGGTTGGGATAAGGATAGTTTACTAAGAGAACAGAAAGATAAAATATACCAATGCTAACAGGACTTTAGAGCAAAAGAATATGAAACTCTTGATCCCCAATGCAGTTTCTCCCCGACCCACACAACTCAGGCCGGACCACCCAGAGCTGTCCCAGAACCTGACCGTCCCCCCAAGCAGCACGCGTCCCGCCACCACCCCTCTTCTTCCTCCCCTCAGCCCCCCGTTATCCTGGGCAGGACGTAATTGGCATGGAATACTCTCTTTGGCCCATCTGGGTCACCTGTCCTGGCTTCGCCCCTCCTTTCTCAAGAATAGAGAAATAGAAGAAGCTGAAAAAGTCCTTGACTGTCTGACTGCAACTAAGAACATCAGGGTGTTCTCAGCACTGCTTTCATTTTAACTCCCAAACACAGCATGCCATCAGCTGCTACAAATGAAGTTAACTCTATCCTGACTGAAACCAGGACAAGGTTACACTCGCAGGTGCTGCCTCTCCAGAGGATGTTTCATTTTTGCTTGGTGCTGTTCCTGCCAAGCCTGGAGCTCTGGGGGCTGTTCCACATCCCACTAGCTCTTTGGCCAGTGGCACCTCCTCCCAGCCCAGTGCAGGTGCCAGCTTGTCCTCCTCGCCCTCTGTCTCAGTGGCACTGCACAGGTGGCTCCACTCCAGCAGCTGCATGGTAAGGCCAAACCCTGCCTCCATCTGCGGAGCCACCACCCTACCTTGTGGCAGCCACTGGCTCCCTGCTCATAGGTGGCTCACCCTTTGTTGGCTTTACCCATGTGGGAAGGCAACAGGGTGCTGCAGTCCTCCAGCCTGCAAGGATCCACACACCAGATCCTTTGGAGAGTTCATCCCTGAGGGAGAGAGGTCCCAAAAGCCAGCATAGCAAATCAAGAGCTGGCTAAAGCAACCTGCAGGGCTTCTGGAGCACCACCCAGTCCCTCTTTAAGGGGCCTCCAACAAGGACTCTGCAGAGTAGAGGGTAGGAAGGCTGTACTTTGGAATCTGGACAGGCTGGATTGAGGAGTCAAGGCCAGCTATATGAGGTTCAACAAGGCTCAGTGCCGGGTCCTTCCCTTGGGTCACAACAACCCCACACATCACTACAGGCTTGGGAAAGAGTGGCTGGAAAGCTGCCTGGAGGAGAAGGACCTGGGGGTGTTGATCCTCAGCTGGCTGAACATGAGCCAGCAGTGTGCCCAGGTGGCCAAGGAGGCCAATGGCATCCTGGATTAGGAATAATGTGGCCAGCAGGACTAGGACAATGATCATATCCCTGTACTCAATCAGCTCTGGTGAGGTTGCACCTCACATAGAGTGTTCAGTTTGGGCCCCTCACTACAAGAAGGACATTGAGGTGCTGGAGTGTGTCTAAAGGGCAACAAAGCTGGTGAAGGCTCCAGAGCACATGTTTTATGAGGAGAGGCTGAGACAACTGGGTTTGTTTAGCCCAGAGAAAAGGAGGCTGAGGGGAGACCATATTGCTCTCTTGAAAAGACCAAGCAGTTGAAAAGCAAATGATAGCCATTTATGGGGTCTCAAGCAACACCAGGAGCTATTCAGTCAACAAGAGCTGGCAGAGCAGCTTCCCCTTTAAATTTCATAATCCCCTTTGCCAAGAACTTCCTCCTTTCTCTTGTCAGGTTTTAATTACATTTGCCCAGGATGGACATATTTTCCCTCCCAAGCCAGTTCTCCATGGACCAGCCCAGAGATTGATTCAGACACGCAAGGCCCCTGGATCACCCACTGTGCACCTGCCATCAGGGTTCCCTGGGGAAATCCAGGATCCTCAGCAAAATGGGACCTCACCTGGGGTGCCCCCAAACGGCAACAACAGGTGGCCTCCAGAAACCCCAACTGCTTGGCAATTAGATCTTTTAAAGCTGATTTAGAGACTTCTGGTCTGGCCAGAAGAGAGGTGGATATGGCTTTTGAACATACCGAATGTTTTTTTAATGCCATTAATGAGACCTGGGGAGAGGGTGGCTTTCTTAGCTGCTCAACTCTCCTTTAAAAAAAAAAAAAAAAAAGAAACACAATACAGCTCAGCCTTTCCCAAGATAAAGGAGCTACTTATGTGTGTTACCCTTCACCTTCAAGCTTTGTCTACAGGGATGAGTCATTACTGCAGCTAATTAGAGACTTCAAGCTGATTAGGAGGATTGCAATAAGTGGAGTCACAAAAATCTCTGGGCCTGATACCTCTTAATACAAAAGCCACTTTACACTGACCTGGACTTAAAATACCCAGGGACGATGTAAAGTGCTCTTAGAGCGAATAGGATGAGTCCATCTGCATCTGGAGGGGCCAGCACACAGCGCAGACCGCCAGCATCTGAGGCTGATGGGATACTTAAAGGCTCCATCTGCCCTCAAGTGAGATGAAAATATCTTTCTGGTCAGAGAGAGACAGGTCTTTCACAACAAATTAAAAAAAATATATATTCTGGCAACAACCTGAAGAGTTGACTGATATTGATCCAATAAAAGCAGAACAAAACCTTGCTGAGTCCATTTGTGGGTGCCTCTAGGGGTATCTTAAGACCTTAACAAGTCAGTAAAGCTCCCCTCTGGGTCAATCCTGCAACATTTCCATGGTCTCTCCCCAAACTTCAGGTTTGTTTTAAACTTGATACAAACCTGACCTCAGCTTTTCCATATGAGCGATACAGAGAAAGGAAAAAAGCTTCCTACTCTGATTTAAAATAACTCCAAGTGATTGACACTGACCACAGAACAACTTTTGAACTGAAAGTGCTGGGGAAGCATGATGGTCTCGTGGCCTGGAGGTGACCATTTGGGGACAAGTTGCCAGTGCTTGCTCCAGGCAGGGAAGAACCACCACTGCCCAAAGTGGAGAGCACCCTGTCAGCCCCCAGCTGCTCTGCCCCCAGCACAGGGTCCTCCCAGAAGCCACAGGTCGTGTGTCCCAAGGAGGATGACTGCACAGGCACAGCAATAATCTCAGCAGAGGAAGGAAGTTGCAAAGGGAAGCGTTATCTCTGGGATGAACACAGCTCCAAAAATATGACAATAGTCATGAGACCCATGACCCCACTCACCCAGTATAAGGTTACTGCCATGGTGACATTTGGATTACAGCATCATCTGTCACAGCTTTGAGTCAGCAAATAGGTGCAGCCGAGGGTTTAGGTTTCTCTGCGAGTAAAATAATGCAGGAAGAGTATTTAGCTGTCAAGTTTGCTCCATCCAACCCCAGCAGCTCCCCAAACCTGTGGGACAGAGGGGGAGGAAGGTAGCTTATGGAGCAACACCTCTATTCCCTCTAAGCACCCAAGGTCCTGGGTACGATCATCTGGGTGCAAACGGAAGGTTATGGGGAGAAGCCAAAATACTACAGGTTCCCTCCCACTCACTTCCCAGGGCAGATCAGGACTCTCATCGGAGGCAGCTGCTGTATAAAGGTAACCTGTGATAAGTAAAAGAACGTGAAAATCCAGCCAAACCAGTATGCCCAACTGGTTGGTATCTAGGAGCACAGCTTGACCTTGGCTGTGGAAACCAGGAATTCATCTCCTTCAGCCCAGGCACCCTGTCCTTCCCCAGCACCAGTGCTTCGGGCAAGGGGGAGCGCAGAAGACCTCTGCAGTCACCTTTGCTCCTCAGCAGATGAGAGATCTGAGGAAGGATCTTTCTTCTGCAATGGAGGGTTTTGCTGGGGAACAAGTTGGGGATAACACGGTGGCAACCCCATACTGAGTGGGTTAGTGAAGGGATGGGATCAGCGTGAATCCTTCTGTCAACAAAACTAGAGCTTGGATTGTTGCTGTGGCTCTTTTAGGAGAAATTATGGTTTAAGTAGGATGAAGAACTGAGAAGCAACCTGTCCCTGCATGGGGAAGAGATGCTTGTGTATCAACAAATGCATGTATATATGTATACAAGCATTTTCTGATTGAAAGAAGAATGCATGTGTACATGGTTTGGGATCTCATATGAGAACAGATAAAAAGATGTAAAGGTTTCTTCATGTTCTGAAGCCTTGCTGCTGCCCTCACCTGTCTAATTGTGTGATGCAGAAGAGATGCTGCGTCAGGGTACAGAGGGGCAGAGTGGGGCAAAGGGCTGGCACGGTTGGGGCTCAAAACACTATCTGATCATGTCCTGACAGCAGCTTTTTTGGATTAAAAAAGCACTTCGGCAGACCTTCCTGAGAGCACTTTGGTAGAATGTGATTTCCTACTTTTTCTGACTCTTCCCTCACTTTTCCTTCCAGGACTTTTCTCTGCAGACATCTCTCACTCTTAAACTGCTTTTTTTCCCCAACCATTGTCTTTTGCTGTGATGTTTTTCCTCTCCACATACATTCCCTGTTTCCCCCAGGTAGCTCCATCCTTTTCAGCTGCAACACCTTTCTCTTTTCTCTGGACCAGCTAGGAGGAGGACAGTCCTGAACCCATCCCTTGTCCCAGGTGTGAAAGGAGTGTTTTGGACCATGAGCAACACAGGGGATCCTTCCAGACATGCTGCAGCTTTGCTACAAAGGCTGTCACAAGCAAGACAGACCTCAGCTCAGGAGATCCGCTCCTCTGCTCTATGAGCACCAGCATGCTTGGCTTTCAACACCAGCTCCATTGAATCAACACTGGAGCTGTGGTCTCTGTGTTTGCCACAGCTACAAGTCCTCTGGGAAGTGCAAGGTTTCTGGAAAAAGAAGAAACCCCCTCTTTGTGGCAGCTGCAAGGTCAGAGAAGTGCCAGAGCTTCAAAGTTGACATCTAAATTAAAATCCATGCTTTTCCCACATGTGGGGTGCCCAGAGTGTGATTTGGGGTTCTAAAAGAAGGACCCAGCTGCTCGTTTTTGATCCAGCTCCTTCAAAGCTCAGGAGGCTTTGGATCATTTGGAGACTGCACCAAACCAAAACTGGAGAGATCTAGCAACATGTGAGTTGGTGAGCAGAAAACATGGAAACTGAAGTTAGAACATCAGGGCTGTATCTGCCACTGCTGTAAATCCTGCAGTTCTGCTGTGATTATGACAACAGCATAGGACATGGACCCCCCCATGACTTCATCCCAACATTTTAGAGTGCCCCAACCAGTACTTGGCTGGTGACCTTCCTCCAAGGCAGCTTGGACCCAGTCAGTAAGAGAGTTCAGGCATGTGGGTACAACCTGCTATTTGCCAGTTGGCCCCCAGTGCCAAAACCCATCTCAAATGCTTGTTCCCAGCTTGGTCAGCATGGTTATGGATCTGTATCAAACAAAAGCCTCAAGAAAAAGAGCTACAGAAATATTCCAGCAGCTTCATGTTCCCTAAGTGGAGGAGATGCAGGCTGTCATCCCCCTCACCAAGAAGATGTCTGGAGGGAGAACTGCTCCATCATCCCCATATGGACCCAACATCCCAAGAGAGGGAAATCCAGAGCCTCTACCCCGGCGTCACAGCCTGGTTTTACACTAGTGTGTGCACTGCATAGGTGACCAGGGATATTTCCAAGTGCAAGCTCTTGATCCCATCTATGGGTAAATCATTAGCCCTGGGCAATTTTATCCAAGCCAATCATCAGCCCTGTCCCAAATCATTCCCGAGCACCGCTCTGCAACGGGCAAAGAGGCATCAAAACAGAGTGGGCATGTTGCATGCAGAAAAAGCCTCCTCTCCGTTTGTTGGGGGCACCTAAATAGAGAGGCAGACCTGACCAGCACTGCCGGAGGGAGAGAAATGTGCTTTAATATACCCACCTGCAAGTGCCAAGGTGGAGCAGAAGCATAGTGAGTGCTATCTCTCTGGCTCATTGGCAGGGCTTTAAGGGGAACTGGGTCACACATCCCATACACAACGGGAGCCAGCAGGATGTCAGCAGCCAGGCACTGCAGCACAATGCATCCAAGAAACCCTTTCACCTGGGCTGGGGCCTGGAGCAGCTGTCTGCAGCCCTGTCTATCTGATATTTTTTGGCCAAATAGCTTGTTACTGCAAACGAGGTCATCGCTGAGCTTACATGTGGCTGAGCTTTGTACAACTTCATTTGCTCCCACAGATGCACCAGCACCTGGCTGAGCCACCACAGAGGAGCCAGCATGGAGGAAAACCAAGGGAAATGCTACCCTCAGGAAACCTGTATACAGCGGAGCTGTCACTGTGAACACACACAAATCATAGTAAAACGGCATGGAAAAAATATCTCTGGTTGCTAGGCAAATTAATGTTCCAGCATCAACAGCAAAAATAAATTAGCTGAGGGCACGGACACGGGAGCACAGCCTGTGCGGGGGCACGGGATGCTCAAGAGCTAAATGCTGGACAAGGCAATAACGCTTGGTAAGAAGGGAAGTTAATGCCCCGTTGTTAGAAAAACTGGGCTGAGGAGGAGGGATGCTGGCTGGGAAGGAATTTGGCCGTGCATGGCTCCCATTAAATCTTCCCCATATGTCTTCTGGGGAGAGCTCTGGCTAGCCATTCCTTTCTTCAAGCACACAATAAGGTCACGGCTTGTAATTCCTCGCACACAGCCTTCCGCGTCTTCCAGGCCCATCCTGCGCTCCCATCCTGCTCTCCTGGCACAGACCCTGGCTGTGTCCCCCGTGGCATTTTGAGGCCAAGCTGGCAAGATAGTTAAAAGGCACCTAAAATAGCAGGGGCTATTGAAAAGGCAGCTCTGTGCTGGGAAGCCTGCAGACGGACCTGGGGAAGAGAGGGAAAGGCATGTCACAGTCCCTGCATTGATGGCACCAAGTGCACTTTGCATCACCCACCTCTGTGGAGAGACACAAGGGAGGGTAGCAGAGCTGCTCCTCACCCTGGTCCTGCTGGCTCCAGCAACATTGGTCTTCTGGTGCCTTCAGATGGAGGGGAGAAGCCAATTCTGGGTTTTTTTCCCCCTTAAAATAAATACTTGTTGGACTCTGCAGCATGCTAGGCCTCCAGTGGAATATTTTCAGTGGTTGCGAGTCGTCCTGCTGTTAAATAATACACATGGCAGTAAAACACTACTGCATTTTCTAGTACAGGAGACAGAGCATCTGTTGTCATCAGCCAGCGGTCCCCATCCTCCTTTTTTCATCCAGTTGTCTGTTCCCCAAATGTTCCGCTGGGAGAAGATGCAAAATACACGTCCTTAATTCTTGCCATATATTGTTCCTTGGCATTTAGCAGTTGTCAAGTTTTTGTGAAGTCTTGCTTGAGAAGTGAAAATTAGATGGCCAGTGCTATTCCATTAGAGGCAACTCATTTCCTAACCCTTCTAAGGAGGGTACAAGCAAGCAACTTTATTTACCTCAGCAACTACCACAACTGAACCTGCACCCTGCTGTAAAAGCGAATCCTTTGTAGTTAATTCTGCCCACAAACATTTGCCATCTAAACGTGAACTGGCAGAAGGCAAGGAAGCAATCTGAACACTGAGAGGAATTTTAAAAGAGAGGAATTTAAAAATGCTGTGCTTACAAAACTCTCTGAATTGCATGTTTCCTACCAATAATTCTACTGGGATTTTTTCCTGTTAAATACAGTATTTTTTCTGACTGGCTTGTAAATCCAGTCTATAATGCAGCCCACTGAGAGGTTTGCCACTTCTCCAGGAAATTAGGGGGCTAAGCAAGCCCGGATTTACAGGTACCCACAGGAGAGAGCAAGGGGGACTAGTCCAAATCTGCTCCTCAGAGGGGCATGTCCAGCTTGTTTTAAGGAACCAAGCTGTGCTACCAAGGAGCAGCAACACCCACAGAGGTAAACGAACCCATCTGTGTTGACCCGGGTCCCGGTTCAAAGACAGCGTGTGTGTTTGGATATGCAAGGACAGAACTTGGCCTTCTCTTCTTTTCACACGAAAAATGATTTTATTGTGATAAATGTGGTGATATAAAATCCTGCTGGAGCATGACTCGTGTTTAATTTTCCTAGTTTAACTCAGCAAACCTCAGTCCACAAGGTTCCACGTGACTTTTTTCATGTACAGCATGTACCGAGCCCCCGTCTTTAAGGTGACATTTCAAACCCCCATGGAGGAGGGACAGTTGTCAGGGCTATGATTAAAATAGATCCTTGTTTGTTGGCGTGACTTTTACTTGGCTCTCAGGAAATGCAGCAGCGAGCCCTGCCACCTCTTCCAAAATAAGATCTTCCCCAGACGGATGTGCACATAACAGCCCGATGGATGCTGCCAGCTCTGAATCTGCCCTTGCTTACATCCATCCTGCTTGGCTCACATTGGGCTAGTGACTGCCTGTGACCATGTCTCCGTCATGCAGGCATGAGGACCCACAGGCTGCATGCAGGAATCTCCAGTGGGTTGGCAGAGCTCTTCTACCCACCAAGCAGCAAACAAGATCTCCTGGTACCACCTAAGTCAAAGCACAGTGGGTTTGCCAGACAGCAAATAGCAATAATTCCAGCTCCCAAGGCTGCATTTGCTTGTGGTTACGCAGTTCAGGGGAGGACCACAAGGATCCATAAGAAACGTTGGGGGATGTATGTCCTGTAGCACATCCACCTTTTCACACATCCCCACAGCCCTGGCAGTGAACCCGGTGCTGGCTAAAAATAGGGCTGAGCTGGTGCGGCTGAGCCCACGTAAGCAGCTCTAATGCGACACCCGCTAATCGCCGGCTCCCAGGGAGACAGGCACACGAACTGCCCTACCAGCGTGGGTGTCCAGAGATACTGCTGGAAGGGAAACCCTTGCCTAATGCTACTCTCTCAAACAGAGCAAAAGGGACAGAGGGGGAACAGATGGGGCCACATGCCTAGTTAGACACCAAGACCTTGAAAGGTGCTCACGTGCTTGTAGGGACAAGGGAGAAAAGGCAGGAGGTTTGCAGGGGGAAAAGACAATAAAACTGTCTTGTGACTTTCACCATCTTCTTGGAAAAGCCCCGTAAGAAAAGCCAGCAGCTATTCGCTCAATAAGAGCTGCCCAAACAGCCCAAATCCTCTAAAAGCAACAACCCATGATGCAACTGCTTGTGTCCCATACCACAGAGCAGCTTGTCCCCAGACAGTAAACTTCAAACATGGACTTCATTGACACTTTTCTCTAGATACACCTCACTCTGACTTCAGTAGCCCCCTGATGGGATATGATACTTATCATGACCCGGACCTCATTAGTTGTTCAAGTGCCTCAACTCTCTATTTCATCTCATCATGTGTTCAACAGCTTCCTTGAAAAAGGAACAAGCTCTAAAAATACCCTCTCCTTTCTAACAACACATCTTCCACCTGTTGTCCCCTTCTTCTCTAAATCCTCAAAAGTCAGGCCCAGTCTTTTCGGCCAGGGCACCAGCAGACGAGCCCCGTGATTCAGTAGCACTTCTCTGAAGGTGAGAGCTGACGAGGGCTGGGTGATTGCCAGTGCTGGAAACTGATGCCAGCTCAGCCCCAGCTAATCCACCTTTCCCAGATGGCCATGGATGACTACGTCTGCCCATCACCTGGCAGCCCTGCAGAGTGAAAGGCCAGAAAAATAAATACCAAGCAGCTTAAATATTGCTTTAGCAATACATTGGGTGGTTAGGATGAGTAGGTTTTCTGTTCCTTGTAACCAGGAAAATCCCTGGTTTGTCTTTAAGTCCGGTTCCATATCAAGTGGGGTTATTGCAGGAAAAAAAATGGCTTTTTAAAATGTTTTTTTTTGTGTGTGACAGCAGCTCCTGGGTTGACTCAGTTCATCTTATCAAAGGGAGTTTGAGAAGTTTGAGAAGGTTTCCTCCTTGCTATCAGTGGGGAAGTGCGTGCGAACTGCGAAGGGAGGACCTGCTCCCAGGCTCTGCCTTTGCGTGTGCCAGAGGTCTGGCAACCTCCAGCTGATTAAATATTAACATCTATTGCAGTGCCTCCACTTTGTTCTAGATCCAACACAAGCTCTTTTGCCCAGGAATGTGGTGGTTATGGTAAGCTGAACAACGTGGGAGCTCAGTTGTTATGCACAGTCCTGGTAGTGAATTAAACCTTCAGCTAAGTTGATGTCGTGCTCCCATTTTGAATAGGGTGAATAGCCACATAAATAACAAAACAACATCTAATCTATCCTTCCAGGTCTAATTTAACTCTTTGAGATTGATTCCCATGCTCTTTTTAGTCCCAGTTCTTCTTTTCTGCCTGCTAAGTGACTGCTTGGGGAAAGTTGTTATGTGTCTTTGAATGGAACTCTCCGGGGAGAGACACCCAAACCATTCCTTTCTCCCCAGTTGGCATGTTTTCCCTTGCAGCGCTTATAACGTGCTTTGCCACAGCACCGCTTGCAGTTTTGTGTATAGCAAAGGGGTATCTTGGATTGCCTGTGGAACAGTCACTTCTTAAACAAAGCAAATTTGGGATCGAGTCATAAAAAACAGAGGCGAAAGGGACTCGTGAAAAGGGAGGGCTGTGCATTAGCCCTGATAGATACACAGTCATAGCTACAGCCTTTCCAGCTTCTTTATTTTTCTCTGCTCTGTTGAAAATTGATGATTGCATCAAGAGCTCAAATTTAGTGGCGATTACACAGCTACACAGGGAGGATGTTAAAGGCATTATTGAGAGAGAACAAACAGAATAGGATTGTGCAAATTCACCTCCCAGCCCCATCATATCTTCCATGGCACGGTCAGACAGAGGTGGGTACAGTGTGGATTAATGATTTGCTCCCCCCCCCAGTGTAATAAATCTCAAAAAAACCTATGTTCATGTACAAAAGCCTACACAAATGTGTTCACCCTGGGGAGTCTGGAAGGGAAACAGTAGTTTGTCCAAACAATTTATCTTTATAATATTGATTCTGTCAAAGCAGCATAAATGGGAGAAAAACCTTTAAAGTGCTGCCTCCATTTCGTAGCACAAGCATGCATTTTCAGGAATCATGGTACCCTGGGAGCTGCCTGCTTTCCAGGCTTCAGGCAGGTCAGCTCATAGGCTCACATGAAACTCTTTAAATGACGGTGGCCTGAAAAAATATAGCAACCTTTTGGTTTTGCATACCCAATTGCACAGCAGGATATGAGTCAGGAGAAAAGGTGAGGTACGTCCTGATTGCTCTGAGTTACTCAGGTGTCCAAGGACACAAGCTGTCTTAGAAAAGCACCGGTAGAAAATCATGTGGGAGTAGCATGGACAGCCCGATGCTATTTTCTCCGGCTTGGACTCTTGCCTCTCCTTGTATTGTCTTTTTTGCTGCATGTGGGGGTTCAGCTGAATCTCTAAGTAAGCCACAGCTCCAGGGGTTGCTGCAGGACAACACAATGCATTCACTGCTTGGAGAACTGGCTGGCTGCTCTTCGCCTCCAGTGCCGCCGCACACCCATATGAAATTGGTCATTAGATACGGCCAGCTGACTGTTGAAACTATGCCCAGAAACTGAAGAAATCTCTGTCCCCTGCCTCTCCAGACCCTCCCCTTGAACTGTGCTGGATTCCTGGTAGATTGAGAGAGGGCTCCCACTGCAACATGGTCTTGGTGGGGACAGGAACAGCATGGAGGATGCCTCGCAGACCCCACGTGATTGAACCAAAAAGGTTGGCTCAGCAGCAATGAGAGGAGCATCCTCTTTCATGGAAGTTTTGGAGAATTTCATAATCCCAGCCGCAGCTCTGCACCCAAGGTCATTTCCAAGCACAGGCTCTCCTGCTGCTGCTGCCTCCATCTTGTTTTTTCGCCCGTATGATTCTCCTCAGCTTTTCCTGCAACCTCAGTTGCTGGCTTTTGCCCAGATTCTTTATGGCACTGATAATCAGAGTTGCCTGAGCAACTTTTTTCCTTCTGTCTCTGCTCCCACACTATGACTGCAGCGGGGTAAGATAACTCACCCCACACCCTCCCAGCCACTGTGGCTGCTATCTGTACTCTGCTTTCTTTCCCCAGCTAATCTCATTTGCCTCACCAGGGCCAAAGCAAACACAGCAGAGGTGCTGCAGAGCACAGGCATGTCTCCTGCCACGTGCTCTTGCAGCTGTCTCCTCGAGGCCTTTGCCGGAGCTTGGTGGCCTGCCAGCTTCTTTCCACAACGAGCTGCCTGTCATCTCACACCTGCCCAAGCAGCAGAGTTGGGTTGTAAGATCGATGCCATCCACCCGACATCTTCACACACCAACCTCTTCTCCGTTCTGTTTCCACCTCCCACCAGCACCTTCTGTCCCATCTCATCACCTCGCCTGGAGAAATCCTTACCACTGGAGAAATCCTTACCACAGGGCTAATCCATCCTTCCTTCTCCATTGCCCTAAATCATCTCTATTTCTGCCCCTCTTCCCAGACTCAGTAGCTTTTACTTTATCCCTCAGACCAGTCCAGCTCTTGCCCCGCTCCTCTTGTTTCCAGTTAATCAGCTCCTCCTAAGTTGATGTCACCTCCTCATCCTCCTGGCCAGGTTGTCTTTCTACCAGTGTCACATGTTTCCTTTTTGTGTCCCCTCTCTTTGGGGTTAGGCCACTGCTTTTGTGAGCTTCAGGCTACTGATTCTTTTGACTCATCTACTTGTTTTCCTGTCTCTTGAAGTTCGTACCATTAATTGCTGTTCCTGACTAGCTTCCCTCGCTTCACTTTAAAAAAGTAGGTTAACCTGTGCTGGAGTCAAAACACCTTCTGCTGAGAGAGAAAAAAAAACAGGAAAGCTTTTTTCCCCCTTCTTATTAAGCACACACAAAAAAGATTATTCTCAACTTATTATAAAATGGGGTGTGGGGAGTGGGGAAAGAATAAACCTTTTATTTGAAGTAAACAGAAGATAATGGCACACAATGCAAAAAGTAAAGGTAGGATGTTGAAACCGAAAATGAGGTTGTCTAGACTGTACAGTGTCTACCTACTGGACAAGTAAAACACATCTTCAGATGAATCTCCTGAAATACCTGGGGGAAGATAAAAACTTGTCATCACGAGAAATACTGGGTACTATCAATAGCATGTGATGGACTGAAAATAAGGGTGAGAAGCAGCATTGATTCTGTGCCTGGCCCTGCTTTTATTGAAGTCCATAACCAAATCCCAGTCAAAATCAATAGCAAAAATGCTTGGGAAACCACAAGAAAGCTTTGATCATGTTGCATCTGCATGGCTTTGATTTTCAGTTTGAGGTCACTCAAACTGAGTTTCTTGACCTTTTTCAGTTCAAGCTTCTTAAAAAAAACTATTGAGGAGCCCCTTCGTGCTGTGATACCCCAAATATTTACATTTCCAGAGAAAATAAAAAAAAAAAAAATCAAAAGTAAACTTTGGGTAATCATTTATTACTTTTTTTACTGCTCTTCTGTCTGTTTAACTCTGTGCCTGAGGTGATACATGAATCGATGGCTCTTTTGCAGTCACTTCCTTGACCTTTCCCACCTACTTGTGCAGCCCAGCAAGAGCTGCCCACGTCACATGTAGAGGAGCAACACGTAAGTAGAAGCACTGTGAGTCAGACACACATTTATTTGCTTAGGTATCACTCCCATTGCCAAGAGAAATTTTACCCTGGATAGGTGTGGGCCTCATCACCTCCTTTGTGGACATAGCAGGAACCAGATGGTTCATGATGTGAAGAAAGGCTACAGCGTTTGCAGTCAGTGTCCAGATGTGACAGCCCTTCCCTCACTGACAAAGTATTTGGGGAATTTATGGTTGGGACTTTTGATGAAGATACATAGTGAGATAAAATTTTTAGGCAATATATCTGACACTTTTTTCCCCACAGAACTGAAGCAGTTTTTCCAAGATTATCTGTGTTGACAAATGTGTCAACAAAGCATATTGCTCAAATGCCTCAGGAGGGAGAAATGTCAGCTCCCAGAGTTTTGGTGGTGTCATCAATGACTTGTAACAAAGCAGTCTGGTAGCAACCCTGGAGCTGCAGCAACCCTTCAGCTGTGGGGTACCCCTGTCCTCGCTACAGCCAATATGGGAAGGCAGTTACCTTGTGTATGCCCCTGGCTCCCAACAGTCACTGAACACATAGTCAGCAATTTCCATGCCAAAAGTCAAGATAAGGGTTTCCTCCCCACTTATCACATGGCCAAGGTAATTATTTGGGCTAAAAGACCTGGTTGAAAGACCAAGGACTTTCAGTGTAGGTCACTCTAAGTCATGTCTCAAAGCAGCTAGCTTGTGAGTTTGGGTAGACAGTTCAGGAGTTATTTTTCAGTCGTGTCTTTCCTTCTGTTGATTTCTCTAGTTGGGAAGGAAAAGCAACCAGTGCTGAAGAGCATCAACACTAATCAAACTCTGTATTGCATTTTAGAAGTCATCCTCATTCAGTTAACAGCAGTAAAGTTGAGAGCTGATGCCTTGAAAATTACCTGATAGTGAAGTGTACAAGTGTAGAAATGTAAATGTGGAAACTCCACGCCACCTTTCTTCCCCCAAACACCAAAAAGAAATGAAGTCTCTGGGGTTTTCTTCCATCCAAGGTGTCTCTGTGAACCAAAATGAAGCATCTTTTTTCTGTGCTCAGGTGAAAAGGAAATGAAAAGAAAGGGTAGTTTCACATCACCGTGGTGCTTTTGGTTTTGTGTGTCAAGAACTTTGCAAAGAGCTATTGCTTCTGCTGTCCTCTTTTGCCTGGGAAGGTTTGAGCTGATCAGGAAAATGCCCAGACTCCTGCATATTTTGGGATTAAAGAGAACTTCTCCTAATCTCACCTTGCAGAAATAATCATACAGCAGCAGGAACTGATGATATGCTCAAGACCCATTTGCTGTAATCTCCATGAAGAGCTGAATAGACTCACACTGCCCTTTTACTCTCTGGATGAAAAGACCTGGAACTAGAATGGAAACTTTCTGCACCAAAATGAGCACTTCTTGTGAAGTTGGACAAGAAACATCGTTTCTCTAGATTACTTCTCTGCCTCCACTTGTCAGGCACCCTGAAACAAAGGGGTAGGAGGAATAGGGGACAACAAGGTAAATGGCACTTCTGTTTTCTCCTGCTCTTACTCCAGTTAGGAGTCCAGGGGAGACTGGCAAAGATTTGGTGTTTTACTCTCCAAATGAAAAGGGAACACTATTTCTACTAGAAGCCAAAACCTAAACCTACACTATTTAAAAAACCCAACCAAAACAAAGCACAAAATATCAAGAGGAAGATCTCCATTTGCAGCACTGCAGGACCATGTCTTCTGTGGCTTCCCTCCAAGTCTTCCCCAAGCCTGTGCAGCTGCCCTGTGGGGACACCTCCTGGTTCAAGTGACACCTTTGGTTTGGGTGCTGGTGGCTGGCTTCAGGGAAACAGTGTCTCTTTGTTGCACTATAATCGATGCAAAATATTTAACTGCCACTGTTGTAGCTGGGAGGTGAAATGTGAAATCAATTTTGGAGGTGGAACCTAAAGGAGGTGAGTCTAATCTATAATTTCTTCAAATACCTACTCTTCTCCTAAAGACTTTTTTAGCAGGTAGTGCCCATTTCAGACAAAATCCAAAATGTTGCGTGAGAGATTTGATCTCCCAGAGTATTCACCACTTTTAGTTCAAAAGGAAAAACCAGTGGATTGAGAAAGAAACGGTTGCCCTTTCCTTGTCACTCGTTAGCCTGTCTGGATTCTGCATCCAGTTTTGGTACCCTTGTACAACAGCAGTGTCCATAAACTGGAGAGAGCTCAGAGGAGACCACTAAGATGGTATATGAGGAGAGGCTGAGGGACTGATGCCTGTTCAGCATGGAGAAGAGAAGACTTAAGGGGAACCTAAATGTGGTCTTTGAACACCTACAAGGAAGTTGCTGAGTAGACAGAGCCAGGTTCAGACCAGGGACCTCCCAAGGTCCCTTCCAACATGGGCAATTCTACAGCTACATGGTAAATGGACCCAGTGCTGAATAATAATGCCAGAAACCCATTATTTTAAAATTCCTAAGCTTTAAAACACAAATCTTTGAGAAATGGGCATTTAGACCAGAGAGAATCAAAACTAGACCAGGACATGGGCTCTTCACTGATGGAAACTGAAAATTATGTTAATTACCACAACTGAGGGGAAAATGTTATTTTTGCTTTCTTTTCCCTTTGCTGCATGTGTTTAAAACTCCTTCCCAGCCTGAAGCTATCCCAGCACTCCTTTTGTCCTGCTGGAAGAACAGCCCTCAATATTCTTCCTGCAAAAAACATCCCTCTCTTCAAGGCTTTACAGGAGGCAGCAGTACCTCCAGTACCAGTGATGCGTGTGTGTATAGAGACATTTTTCCTCTCCTGGAGCTGTGCCTGCCATGCATTTGTGATAAAAGCTACTTTCTAATACAAAAGGTCCTGCTCCTAACAGCAGACTCTCACTTCCCTGAGATGGTAGAAGCAACAGGAGCCATGTTCTGCAGTAATGTCCTATCTCTGTAAGATACCTGATAGCAATGGCACAAATGGTTGTTGCTGGCTGGCCATGGGCAGGAGTATGACATAATCGAGATGAAGACCCTTGAAAGACTCACTGTTGTTATGCTGAGTATGAAGAAAATGTTGGGATGGCCTACAGGAAAGAAAACCTGTTTATTTTTAATACTGGATAGAGGTGACATGCTATTCATTTCTGGTGTGCTTGTCATGCTGGCATCCTAGTGGAAACCCCATCTGTCCAAGCTCTCCTCTCTGCTTCCTTAGCATGAGAGACTAATCATCTGGACCTCACGTTGTTTATGAAATGCCTCTCCTCTCTGCAAAAACCCTCTTTAACTGCAAAGCTTTCACATGTATTTTTCTCATGGGCATAATATCGCATGATGAAGCTAGGTGCAGCATGAGGATTCTTACTGGCTTCAGAGAGGACAGACATATCCAAGCACAGGTCTCAGGGGTCTGATGGACTTTGGCCTGAGATGACCTGAAGTGAAGTTTGTGATCATCCAAGGCATTAAGGAAACATGACGCCCATAAACTAAAGTTCTGATGATGGAGACCAGGGTTGTCCACCCACACATCTGTAATAGATCTGATGTTTACATCAAGAGCATCAACACTAGTCAAGGAGGTGGCCTATCCAGGTCACATATGTGTAAAGTCAGCCTTTTCAGGGGAAGTTGCTCTCCCTCTCTCTGCACAGCCTAAAGTTCCTTCTGTTCTTGTTTCTTCCTCAAAGATTTACTTATTTTTATTTTTTAAAAGTTATTTATTTGTAAAAAAACAAGGATTTCTCCATTCTGAGATCTGTCTACCTACCAGAGTCTGATTTTCCCAGATGCATGAGTGGGTAGAATAAAAGATGTTGTCTTTCCCCGCAGATTTTGCTTTGCCTACAGACCTGGACATCAAAATAAAAAAAGTAGAAACTATTTTTGTCATTCTTTACTTTGGCTCTTCTGTGTGTTTGTAATGCATTAATAATTTAAATGTGTGCTTCTACAGCAACACATGCTTCTCATAGCAAGAAAAGCTCAGAAAACACAAAAGCAGGGTGCAACAAGGAATAGCTTCCCTCCTGTCTTTTTGAGCAGCTTGTGACTTTTCTGCTCAATGAAGACAACCTCTAGCAGATTTGCAGTGATGACAAAAGGACAAGGAGCTTGTCTGCACCTTGGGGCTCACCACCTTCCCATATGACCCTTGCTTTTTGCTACTTTCACAGTGGGCATGACAATAGGAGAGATCATCATGTTCAGTGCAAAGTCTAGGTGCCAACACACCCATGTCAGTGTATTCCTGCTGTGGAGAAGGCTGGTGTCTCACCATGGTTTGACTACAGGGTTCCCCACTCCCCAAGCACCCCAGAACTGGAAGTGCTGGCTACCCAACCTCAGTGTACTCTCCTGTTTTCCTCCTGTTTTGTGCCTAGAAACTCTTCAAGAAAAGCCTTCACACAGCCAGTGTGAAGACGTGGAGGTCAACAGTGTCATGCAGCTAGAAACCACATATTTCAAGTCTTCATCTATCTTATCCAACCTGACAGTGCCCTCTCCACTCAAAGCAACTTCCAGCATTTCTAGCTTGTCAAGGTGCTTGCACGACTCCCCTCATGCACATTTGAACGGAGTGACACATGTACCACAGCAGCACAGACACACAGCTGGAAACGACAAGACTTCTTCTCCTACACCTCTCATGTCCTGCAGACCTTTAGAGCCCCTTGCACCCCTGTAAAGTTGCCATAAACTGCCAACAAGCTAAGAAAGCTCCATGGGATTAGCAGAATATATGATTTCTTCTGATCTCTGCTCACCAGCTGAAAGGAGGGAAGCTGAAGAGGGATGGAGGAACAAAAAGAGCAGTTGAAGTCATTCTGCAGAGACAACCTTCTCACATGAGAAAGAGGCACTGAAGAAAGCGGAGGAAATGGGGAAGGACCTGGATCCACCCAAGTGAGTCCCAGAATACCAGCAAGGACCTAGAAGGAGAAATTTGGTCTTTGTTGCCTGAAATAGCTATGCAGGTATACAGTGCAGAAGACAGTGAGGGCCAGAGCCACGTATGCGGTAAGCAGTATAGAAATAGAGCCAGCAGCATGTGTGGGATGACTGATAGACAGACAGCACCCTGCTATTACAGAAAACAAAGCTCTGAGAGCGAGGCCTTGGGAATCCGATGGAGACAAAAAGGGCTGGGGGGCTGGGGAAGGAGAACAAGAAAGCCTTAAAAAAGCCCAAGCAGGGAAGCTGAACGTGTAGACCTCTGCTGCTATTTGCAGGTAAAGAAGAGCTTCTCATTCATTACAAGATACTACAGACCATAAAATAGGGGAAATGTCACCTGCTGCAGCTGTGGTGAACATGTCCCTTCAGACAGCCACAAACCAGCCCCATCAGACAGGGATCATGATGGCGATCTTACTTGGATGCTGCCAAAACTCATCTGTTACACAGAGACACACATACACAGACCTACATGTCTGCTCATGGGCTTACACATCTTACTTTCACCAGGCAACCTCAGCAGCGGTGCTGCTAGGCAGCCCCAGGAGCTGGAGTGGGAGGAAGAAGTGAGCAAGTAATAAATTTTTCAGCGATTGCTGTACATCCAAAACTCTCCAGGTGCTGACAGCTGAGCCTGGGCAGCCCTGGAGGCCTTTGCTGTCTGCCCCACATCCCCTTCAAGGGCAGCCAGCTCCATTTACAGGTCAGCCACTGCAGTTCACTGTCTGTGTTTTAGTGCAGACCTGCCTTCACTGGAAGATCCCACAAATTAAAAGAGTCGGGGGGGAAAGTTGTGAAGTGGCGAAGCTTAATCCACCAGCGTGGCCTAGGTGCTAGCCATGGCCACGAGAGCCATGAGAGTGGCCACTGACACTGAGCATCACTCTACACAGACATCTGGCCCACCTCAGGTTTGTTAACAAACACGATAAGGAGGCTGGGAAGAGCATTGTGGCTTTTAGTATTTTGTTAACAACTTATTTTATTTATGTTGCACTTTTATCATATTTTAGTAGTATTTTATATTTTACCAGGGCATGCTCTGCTCTGTCAGGTGGAACTAGTCATGGCAGGGCTTTGCTGAGACTCTCGATTGCCTTCCCTGGCTCTGAGCAGGCAGACTGGCAGGGGAACAGCAATGATACTGTGCTCCTGCCTCAGTTATCATCCAGCCCCACCATCCCATGTTTTATACCTCATACCTCCATTTCACCCTCACCCGCTCTGCTCAGTATGATGCTGGTCCCCAGGAGATGTATAATGCGGTCCATTTACTTACAGATCAGCTGTCAAAACCTCTGAGACCTTTCAGCATTGGTGTCCCTGTGGCCATGGCAACAGGCTTCCCTAAATTCTGCTGCTGGGCATAAACTGGAAATTCAGATGATTCAACTTCAGTGCTGGGGAGGCCCTGAAACAGGTTTCCTTCTTTTGCTCCACTGTGGGAAAGGAGAACATAAAATAAGGGAGGAAGGGATGACATTTTGTAAACCTCTGGTCATATATGGTAAGATCCAGAGGCAGACATCGGTTCTGCTCTACAGAAGGACAAAGAACTCTGCACAGCACCTCACACAACTGTGGGAGTCTTGGGAAGATATCCACACATGCTGGGCTGGACAGAGAAGGAGAAACAGAAATAGAAACACACATGCTATGACTACACATTTGAGCAAACAGTTGGCCGCTGCCAAGCAAGTTGACAAAGATTTGTTGCATTTTTGCAATAGAAAGCTTGGGCAAAAGTTCAGAGATACTGCTACAGAGCTCTTCCCCTTTCAGGAAACTTGTGGTAATGTGGTAGGATAATACCCTAATTGGGTTTTTTAGGTACTCCTATGGATTTGGTATAGGGAGTACATTAATTTCAGATGGAACCTGCATGGACAACAGATACGGGATCTGCTAAAAACTTTCAGTTGCTCCACCATGCCCTTAAACAGCAGTGCTCAGCCACTGCCAGCCAAGGTGGTTGATTCCCGTTAACACCAGTCCAACTCCACAGGCTGGGAGGCACTGAGGAGCACTAAAGAGAAACCTCATTTATCTCACAGCCAGCTGTTCAACAATGGAACTAGATAGGAGCATGGCTTCTGTGGAGCCTGTTTTAATTATCTATCTGTGCAATGTGTGGATGAATCACCCAGCACTTGCTGAATAAGCCAACTTCATCTCCAGTAGCTTTGCAGAGAGCAATGGGAATGTCTGGCAACCCTCAGCCAGCTCCCCCTGCATCCTCTAGGTATTTCCATTCAGTGACATCAACAAGCCCAAAAATCTTCAGAGATATCACCAAACAGCATGTGGGGTTTTTGTGAAAAGTTATTTCATAGTGAAAATCATTTCTCATCTTGAAGTTTTCACCTGGAAAGCCTACAGAAGTAGTAGCATAGCCACCCTCACTTGTATTTAACTTCTGCAGTTAGGAGAGGAGAAGTTAACAGGACAGGATTATATGTTTTGTGGTTTGCTGAGCTTTCCTGTTCTGCTTGCCTCTCACACCAGTGTCACCTGGTGCATGGCCACCCTGTGTTCTCCAAAGAGTTTTGAAGGAAACTCTGACCATGGTCTTAATTGTACCATTGGTTGGGAATTTCAACCCATGTTGCAAACACCAGCTAACAGAAGCTGAGGGGCGAAGGTGAGGTATCTGGCTGCTGTTGGCCAGGCTGTCTCAGAGCCAGCAGCAGAACTTGTTTCCTGAGTTTATAACTTGATCTCAAGTGCTGTTCCTGCTTGGGAATGAAAGAGAGAGTCACACACAATTACATCTAACACAACGTGTGTCTGGAGTTTACTCTCCATACTAAGGAGACGATTTGTGTTGTCATGGTTTTACCTCAGCTGGCAGCTGAACCCCAAGTAGCCACTCGCTCGTTAACCCCCACTGGGATGGGGAAGAGAATCGGGAGAGTGAAAGAGAGAAAATGCCTGTATTGAGACAAAGCCAGTTTCATAGGTAAAGCAAAAGCTGCACACACAAGCAACACAAACCACTTCCCATGGGCAGGCAGGTGTTCAGCTGTCCCTGGGAAAGCAGGGCTCCATCACGTTCCATCATGTTACTTGGGAAGACAAACAGCATCACTCCAAACACTGCTGCTTACCCTGTCGTTCCTTTTTGCCAAGCTCCTTATAAGCTGAGCATGACGTCATACAGTGCAGAATATCCCTTTGGGTCAGTTGGGGATAGCCATCCTGTCTCTGTCCCCTCCCAGCTCCTTGTGCGACCCCAGCCATCCCACTGGTGGGGTGGTGTGAGAAGCAGAAAAGGCCTTGGCTCTGTGTAAGCACTGCTCAGCAATAACAAAACCATCTCTACATAACAAAAACATCTCTATAGTATCACCACTGCTTCCAGCACAAGTCCAAAACAGAGCCCCATACCAGCTACTATGAAGAAAATTAACTCTACCTCAGCTGAAACCAGAACACATGTAGACATGTCATAGAATTGGAATCATAGAATATACTGAGTTGGGAGGGACCCATAAGGATCATTGAGTCCTCCATTGGGTAGAGACA
This sequence comes from Hypotaenidia okinawae, assembly GCA_027925045.1. NCBI lineage: Eukaryota > Metazoa > Chordata > Aves > Gruiformes > Rallidae > Hypotaenidia > Hypotaenidia okinawae. Next base: position 13,160,785 of record BSDF01000003.1, on the reverse strand, counting down.
GGTACCATCCCTGGTGGCGATGAGAGCTGTCCGATACCTTCCCTCTCCTATCCAAGATTTTCCAGGGCCCTCAGACTTGTAACTGCAGTACTAGAAGAAGATTTGTCTGTTTTCCCCTGATCAATATTTAAATTCTCCAGGCTCACAGGTTGAGGGGAAAAAAAAAAAATCCTCCCCGTGCAACTCCCTCTCTACGAGCTCCATCTGGAGGCACAAACAAAGCTTGCATTGTAGAAGCATTTATTGCTCTGTCTGTTTATTGATCTATTCGTTCAGGCTTTAAGGCTGTCTTGGCACTGAAAAACAGTAATGCCAAAAAGCATTGATGCCACTGTGGGTGCAGAAAGCTATCTCTGCCGCTATCTGCCCCGCTAAGCAGAGCCAGAAGCGCTACTTACCATTCTGCTCAAGGATCTGAGATAAAAATACTTCCCTTGACAGCATCCTGGGATAAATGCCAGCATCACAGATTAGTCTTATAGTAAAATCCCATCAGGGATACATGGACTGCCCTCTTCCAATGGAGGAGCTATGTAGAACAATCCTGGTGTGGTCAAGGTGAAGAAAGCCTCACCTAGTAACTAGGTGCAGAGGGAAAGAGCGATGCCAGAGCAGAGGAGAACAGGACATGAAGCCTCTCCAAGGTCGCCCTTTCTCCAAAGATTTCCTGCTTAGGAACAACCCGCACAAAGACGCACACACCTTGGAGATGTGCTTCCCAGTCTTTGACTCCACTGGTGAGACAGACACCCCAGGAAGCTGCAATTGCTCCTCCACCTACAGACATCCTGGATAAAACCGCCTTGGCATTGAACAGGCTTCACGTGCACCATGACTGTTTGGCCAGTGATGGTCCAGGGAGAGTGATAGAAAAAGAGATTTGGGAAAGGACTTCCTGATAAGGAATAAAAAAATTTGATTAATTATTCCAAAAGCTGGATGTGATACCCTGCCAGCGAAGCACCAGAGTGATATTCAGTGCACCCAGGGAGCTCCGAAGGCAGATGTCATCTTGCCTGATGACATCTATGCAGCATGAGTACAGGACATTGCCAAATCTATTTTTTCCTCCACTAACTGATAATAAGCCCATGCTGGAAGCTCTTGTCAAATCAAGCTGCTGCTCTTGAACTCTGAGTCTGCAAACAGCTGGGCAGGGACATGTCTGTGAATTTAAACTATTTTAGGAAACAATCTGCCCTTTTTAGGTCATGAAATGCATGAAAGGCCCAATGGCAAAATTTGGAAGAGGTAAAATCCTACCTTGAATTCATCCAATCCTGCCTTCCTTATCTTTCCCTAGCATGTTGCAATTACGTTGTGTAACCAGGAGCAGCACCTCTCTCCCTGGCTACCTGACCCTTGTTCAATGCCACCTGCAAGCTGTCCCCTGCTGACCTCCTCCCCCTCCTCATGGGACTCGGCTTTCTGCTTGGTGGTACAGCTGGTTGCTGCTGGGGTCGTGCGGGAGCTGCCAGCACTTTGTACAGCAGCAGAGCGGTTATCAGTCCAAAGATGTGTTACTTCCTGGGACCTCAAGTACTCTGGAACAAGTGTATATCCATGAGACGAGCACCTTCCAATGGATAAAGTAGGAACTTTGCAGACTTTCACCTTTTGCTTCCAACTGAACTGTCTTCCCTGGGTTTTAGTCCCAGGAGACCTCTGTGTTTTCAGTCAATCTAACATGTGCTGCTCTTACAGCAAGATCGAGGATGAAGGAGTAATGGGCATTGCCAACGCACATCTCCATGTCCCTGTGGGATACATGCATGACACAGCCATGACTGTCATGACTTACAACTACTTTGGAGTCAAGTTCCTTTTTAATTTATTATTTTTTTAAGCTTTGAAAACAGAGAGATCTTCAAGGGGTTAATTCTCTCCTACAACCTCTTCTCCGAGGACTAAACTTCATTCTTTCCCACCTTCCTTGGCTGAGTCCCTCTGAGTTTATCTTCAGGGAGCTTCTTCAAGAAGAACCAACCTTCGAGAAAGTGTTGATTTTTCTCCAGAACTGGAGGTCTGACTGGGAATTATCACCATGTGCCCATGACCATGGAGCTGAGGAAGTGGCACATCCTCTGTTTAAAATCCTGCAGAACAGCAAAGCTTACCACTGGGGCTTGTGTTCAAGTCCACTGGTGTAAGCAGCTCACGCTGTGCTCTCCTCAGTTGGGCATCCTCACATAGAAAAAGTGCATCTGTTGTCAGCTCAGCGTGCAGAAGAGATCTAGCTAAAAATACTCATCACTCTTTCCTTCAAGCAGAAAGCCCAAATGTTGTCATTTTTTCCCCTTCCTAGGAGCATGCAAGTGCAATGGTATGGCCAGACCTTCCTATTGCCACCATGTCAGCCTGAATGCCACTGCCAGCAGGAGACGCCTTGCTGGACTTGCCATTTGAGATGGCATTTACTGTGGCACTAAAACCTTGCAGCTTGCTGTTTGTCCTGAAAAACATCCCCTCCTGTTGCTTGTAACACCAGTTTCTTATACCACCAGTTTTCAGCCAGACTATTAAGTCTCTATCAGTGGGCTTTCAGTAGGAGTTCAAATCGTTCCTGAAATAACTCCCATTCTGGCTTATTAGTGGCTTCCCAAATCTTCCATCTCAAGCTTTTAAAGGTTTCTGTTCCTACTGGCTTAGGAAATAATCGTATATGCATTGTTTTTTATTAGGATCATGTCAGACAAGGTGTATTGTTGATCTCAGTTCAAAATAACTCAAACCTCCTGTGTTTGTTCAACACTCGCGAATGAGGAAGCAGAACTCGGTATTTTCATGTAATCAGTGAAAATTTCTCAACAGAGGGGTATGCTGGATCTCTGGGAAGCACAACTCAGGGGCTTCACCCCTGAGATGTGGTTAAAAAAGGCCGAAGTTTAGCAAACTGAAATTTGTATTTTTTCAGCCTTTCGGCTTAGCTTCAGTATTTTACCTTTGCACACGTACGTGCACGCTGCCACCGGAGCTGAATATGGTGCTGAAGGATGCCAGGGATGCTCAGTGAAGCCAACCTAAGCTGGGCTGGAATTACTGGCTCAGGTATGTCCTTGCTCCAGTACTGCTGACAACAAATGAAAGCTCACCTTCATCCCAAGTATTACTAGTTGTCTGTTACTATAAACTCTTGCGAGGTCGGTTTGTGCAGATAAATGATAGCCATGGAGGTCTAGGCTTGTAAGGACCAGCCTTGTAGGGACAGCCAAGTGTCAGACAGGTTTTCCATCATAGTGGGATCGGGGTAGCAGAGTGTGGGCACATACAGATGCACACACTGTATGTATTAGTGTCATCTGCCCAGAAGGCAGAGGTCCCTCTTCCCTCTACCAAGTTGCTCTGTCCCAGCTTTGCTCTTCAACTGCAGTATGGGGGGAAAAGAGAGGGAGTGGGTACCGTGGGAGCCAGATAGCCTGAGTTTGGGGCTTTCGGCCATGGGGAAAAACAGGGTCATTATGCTATGAAGTCAACATGACTGACATGGCCTGACTGGCCACAGATATGTTCCTGAAATGTATTTCATCAGGAGACTACGAATGCTCAGAACATCAAGTACAGGTTGGCTTTGGTTTGCAGAGCTTTCACTGATTCCAGGAACAAATCCCTCCCGGCAGTACAATGGCTATGTGTTTTGAGAGAGCAGGCAAAGGTGTCTGTCCGTGCAAAACCTTTGTAAAATTTATCTACATTGGTGATTTTGATTAGCAGACTCAAAAAAGAAAGCATCTGTGCAATTAACTTTTTTGGATAATAAATTAATATGCTACAGATTCTGTAAAACCAAGGCAACGGGGTTTTTTTTGGCCAAGCTGAAGACTGCATCCCTATCTATTAATTTCTCTATTTACCTGCAGTTACTGTAATTTATTTTAAGCAGCTGCCTGCTCAGTGTCTGTTCTGATACAACAGTATTTGTCACACTCCTCTACAAAGCTGTCACTTAAGAAGTTGTTGGAATTAAAAAAACCAAACCAACCCAAAACTTGGTATTTGAACACAAACTATCTGAATTTTCACTTGCAAATAGTTCTATTTATGTAAGTTCCTCTTTCATTACAACTGAGCAGCTGTAGTTATCCTCTAGGATTTGCTATTTGGAATTCAGAATGTCTACAAATGTAAAAAAATCCTCAAGCCACAGGAAATAAGGGGGGAAAAGGAAGAAAAATAAATAATCCTGAACAACTCGTCCAGTACAACTTTCCTCTGTGCTGTAAATCTGGCCCTTTGAAAGCACACTGCATTAAGTTTGCTTGCCAGAGTTCTCCTACCTTCCCTTGCGCAAAGTGCGATTCAAATCCTATTAATTTGATATGACATGATGGGTTATAAATACACCCTGGGTGCAAAACTGTGGTGAGCATCAGCATCATGTTGATTTAGGTTCATTTTTAAGAGCTAGAGCTTTCAGCTTCACCTGCAGTCACTGTAAAAAATAGCAGGAATAGCTGCAGTGGGAGAACAATGTGAGACAAACTTGGAATCAATCTTCTGTTCATTCGGGGAAAAGCTTTATTTCTTCTCACCCTCATAAGAATTCTTGCTGGGACAGGAAAACTGTCAAGAAAGCAGAGAGATCAGCTCAGCAGCCTGCCTTCTACAGCTTTCACTGGCACGAATGCAGGATTTGGGATCCACGTTTTCCAGGTGCTCCATGACAAAGCACACCAGTCACACTGAAGTTTCCAGTCTTCCCTGAGAGCCTTTCTGCCGACACATCTAGAAACCTACCAGAAGCTGATCAGCTTTGATTTAAACAATTCAAATTGTTTCTCAAAGGATGCTTCTATGTCCTGTACTCACCGGGGAGATGCTGATCTCATGTTTGTTCTCTAAGGAAGTAATCATTGAGTAAAAAGTGGACATGACATTCCTTCCTGCACAGAGAGCACGTACTGAAAACAGGCTGACCACTAACTCAAGAGTTACTTTTGATACTTTGGTATTTTAAGTTGTTTAGAAGATGCAGTTGGTGTGAATAGACTCATCAGTGCCTTTGTAGGTCAGAAGTCACTCACTTCAAACATTGGCTCGAGACAGGGCTGACCTGTAACTGGCCACTCAGGGCCAGGTCCAAGGATGGAGCTTCCACAACCTCTCTGTTTGCTTCAGAGACTGACGACCCTTACATTTGGTAAATCTGTTTCTGGTGTTCCAGCTTTTGTCTGTTGCCTCTTGAGCTTCCACTGTGTGACACTGAGCCCAGCTCTGCTTTCTCTGTGCCCTCCTATGAGGTAGTCACTGACAAATAGGACATCATGTCCTCCAGCCCACAAACACTCAAAAAATAAAATAATCACAAATAGAAGCATCTCAGTGAAGAGCAAAGTACTTAATAATTGGAGTAGCAATGTGCAAGCTTCCTCTTGTAGTAGAAAACTAACAGTCTAGAAGGCAGAAGGAAAAGTGGATGGCTACTCTTTCTACTTTCATGTGCACATTTTCATATGCCAGCAACCAAGAGCAAAGCCCCCTGCAAAACCACCGCAGGCTGTACAAAGTATAGCTAGTCACAGCAGGAAGGCATCTCCCAGAAATATAAAGACTGGAGAAAGCAGAACAATTCAGAGACATGAATGCAAAGAATATCCACCACTTGCTAGGAGTAGCGGTGTAGTAGTTAAGCATGCAGTCAATGAGCAGATGAGAGATTTCCTCTTCAATTGCTTCATGTAAGTCTGGAGGAAACACAAACAGTGCTTGCAACTCACAACATGAGAGGAATCAAATGTAGACTCAAGTGTTAACTCAAGGAGTTAAACATATCATGAGATAGTCTATCAAGTACTGAGGTTAATTACACAATCGTTCAGATACACCAAGTGTTTTAAGCATCACTTCACGAGTGAGTTGTCTCCTGGAGAAGGATGCTTAAAAACAAACACCAAACCCCCCTGAAAAGCCAGATCTTCGAGATTTGTTTTGTTCAAAGCTTCTACCCTACATTGTGATACTTCTGTACATATGGTGCAAAATGCACTGCACAGCAGCAGGATTTATCCTATCTTATTCATGGCTTTCAGGCACATATTTGTACTCTTTACTTAGCCCGTAGCCTTCTTAAACAGAGTAGGAGCACACACTGTAGCTATCTCTTGTAACATTCACTGTACAACACATTAAGATAAACTGTAGCATGGTAATTACTGGAATGAATTCCTTCAAGCCCCAGGATTGTAGTGTGATGAGATTTTTGTGTGGAGCACCAGAAGGCAGCCATCATGTTGGCAGCTTTCCTTAACCTCCCCAATCTCTTAAGAAGTTCCCAAACTGTTGTAAAAAGACAGATGTATGAAATTTTCTTCTAATCATTTCTCCATGGCTGAACTCCAAGAAGTTCAGAGAAATGAGGAGAAAAAAAACCAATCACAAGCCAAGAAAAAAGACAACCTACCTAGTTTTTGTCTATTCCTAAGACTGCAAAAGCTCTCTTGGAAGAGCTGCTTCATAAACATTCAGGGCATTCTCTTACTCTGCCCTTCTCCAGCTGGCCTGTACTGCAGGAATTTAGTGCATCACTCTCACTGTACTCAATAGCTACAGTAACATCACTACAGCTGACTTATTTTAAGGATATGCTTATCAAGGTTTGATGATTTGTTTTAGAGTCAAGCTGATAAATCCTCAAAGAAACTGTTAATTTGCTTAAAATTCAATTTAAGCTTCTTTTTTTGTCAAAGCAGTTCTACTTTTTGAACCCTCATTTAATGGCAACCAACCATACAAGGGAAATGAGATGGTTCCAGTTATGACAAACCCAAGATTTACTTTAGTATAAGGTAGAAACATATTGGAACAGGGCAGACAGTAACTTAGCACTGACATTGTTTTTGAGAAATCCTGTTATCAAGAGAGTTTGCACTCTGTGATCGGGGTGGGAAAGATTTAAGGTGTTTAGAAAACAAATGGCAGGTAGTATGTCTAAGACATTCCCAGAACAAACATCCTAGTCTAAGTCCTTTAAGACTACATAAGGAGGGTTACTACAGTAGTAGCAGCCAAAGCAGGAATCTAGAAGAGAGTTACAGCAACATTCACCTGCGCATTTGCAAAGGAATAATTACAGTAATTTATTTGAAATAGCTTCCTGAAGAGGTTGTAGACTGCACTAGGAAAATTCCCCAGCAAGTTACGAACTTCACTTGGTCTTAACGAAGTGAGTCCTCATCTCCTGGGACAAGAGGCTTTGAAGCTACAATCAAATTAGTACCGAGCTACAGTACGAACACTGCTTTTGAACTGTAGCGCTGGAGTACAGATCTGCCTTCAGGCTTTGCTGTCTGATGGTGCCATAAATCAGCTCTTCCTGGGAAAGACCAATGAAGTGCTAGTCATCAATAAAGCTTCTTGGAACGAGTTTCCATCAGTGTTTTAAAATAGGCCTTCAGGGTTTTTGGTGTTGTGCTATCCAATGATGCCATCGACATAACAGAGACATGCAAATAAAGACATACAACAGACTACTCTTAGTCATTAGGTGATTAAGCATCTTTTAATATTCTATTGACAAACACTGTAAGCGTAACCAGAGTGAACAGTAAACACTTGGAAGTCTGTCCAGGCTTGAGTCAATGAACTACTGGTTCAAGGAGAACTACTGGCATTCTAGTTTCATTTTCAGTTGAGCCATAGGATGCTGAAGTGATCATGGCCTAAGATGGGGTTCCGATAGTGCCAAATTCTAATCAAAACTCAGATTGTGCGTTAGAAGCCAAGGCCGAGGCAAAAAATTACTCTGTATCATACATCAAAAGCAACTAGTATTGAACAAAGTTTGGTCAACAAACTAGCTTTACTTCTTTAACATCTTTGTCCTAGTGACTCAATAGGCACAACAGTACCAGTAAGCATATGAACTTTAAAATGCACAATTGCCACAGACAGTTGACTTGAATACAGTAATAGTGTTTGGTAGCAGACTTAAAGACGACTTTTAGATTCTTCCACTCTTAAATGATGTTTTATTTCCTTATCACCTAGTCATGCACTGGAGAGGAATTCCACAGCAGTCTCCTTCTCTTCAGTTAACTCCTTAGCAGTCAGATCCATCTTCTCACGAGAAAAATCATTAATGGGAAGACCCTCAACAAACTTCCAAGTCTTGTCCTGTTCAAAAAACAAACAAAAAAAAGACCCTCTGTATAAGAACAAGCTTCTAAGATTCAGTTTCCTTTACAATCAAGCAGTTTGCAGCCTTAAAAGACACATCAGGTAGAAGTGAATTTTGTTTCCAGATAAAGAGTACAACTAGCACCACCTCATCACATCAGATTCTACTTGCCTGTCAGTACCTATTTGACAACTACTACAAAATGGTTAACAATGGTCCCCTCTGTGAAAAACTGCTAACATCCCCACATCCCAGCAACTGCAGTCCTTTGCTAGAAGCACTGCCATAAATGAGCTCACACGGCAGTTTAGCTAGGTCTTGCAGAAGATACTTGGATATAAAAAGGTCTAGTTACCTTGATCACAACAGGGAATGAATATAACAAGTCTTCAGGAACACCATAAGAATTGCCATCAGAAATTACTCCCATGGAAACAAACTCTCCCTGAAAACAGAAAAGTAAGGGATAAATATTTGTTCTGCTGCTAGAAGCAAGCAAAATTTTAACCTCCAATATACTGCAAAACCTGTGACACACTGTTGCAGGAAAAAAAAAAGTGACACTTGAGGTCAAAGACAGTGGCATGTAATCAAAGCATCACACAAATGAGCACTTGACTCAAGAGCAACATCTTACCGCTGGAGTGCCAAACCAAATGTCCCTCACATGATCACAGATAGCCTTGGCAGCTGACATCGCACTGGACAGCTTCCTAGCCTTAATCACGGCTGCTCCGCGTTGCTGAACAGTCTGCAATTAAGAAAAACCCCTGAATTGTAAAGGAACAGAATCATGGCTTGGTCTAAATACTGTTAGTAAACACCATGCAAAAAGACTGCCTTATAAACACCATTTAATTTCATCGGTCTAGATACAGTTCTGTCACCAAATAAAACCTAGCATACAATCCAGAAATACAATTTAGAAGAGTTTTCCATGACAAGAACATAATGGAATATTTCAGAGACTGGCTCATTTATTTGGTCCCTCTCTACAGTCCCCAGTCCACTGTAACTTCTCTCATACCAACCAGATGTTTCAAGCTTTTGATCAGCACGTATGCAACAGGCATCTCAGTGTAGTACTGGGAGTTAATTTATTTTTTTGCTGAATACCAACGTGAACTACTTGCTGGTCTCAATCCTGCAATATGCAATGCATAAAATACCTGAAGATAGTTGAACCTACCTCCCTATACTCAGGTTTACATTTAGAAATTTTGTACTTAATTGCACTTCTTAGAATTTGAATAGCTTCTTAAACTTTTTTTTTTTGGGTCTCTTTTCTTTCCCTTTCAAAAAGTTTTGGTAAGGCTCTATAGACTAACCGGTCTAGAAAGCAAGAATTAGGAAATCTCCTTATCTTAGGCAAAGCATTGTATCGTAGACCAGCATTACAATGTACCTAGAAAGCCAAACCAGTACCCTGCCTTGGCCATGTAAGATAGCAGCAGGACCAAGGTCAAGGACAGGCTTCTGCTTTCACTCTGGCTCATGAACTTTGGTTGCCAGCATACAATCATTTATCCCGTAGCAACAAGCGTGAACTGGAATAAGCTGTATCCAAAGCCAAGACAGGACAGAGCACAGACGTATGACAGAACACACCCACAGTCCCAAACTAAATGTGCTTTGGCTAGGATACAGCACCTGGCTGTCACCATGCCAGTAACTCTGCAATACCAAGCAAAGTACAGCTACTTGGAGCCTTGTTCATCGGGGGCTTTAGTAATCCTGTTTTGCTTTATGTTGCATTTAGGTAGCCTGTGCTTCTGATCAATTGATACTTTAATTTGTTTTACTATATTTATATTTCTAAATTTTTCAGATTACTTTTCAGAAATGCTGCTGCTGAGGCCATGGATTTAGATTTGGAAAGTGCGTGTGTGCACATGTATGTGCATACACAGGGAGGGCTGCTGGGCTTCTTTTGGTGGGCAGGGAACAGCAAACAGAAGATCATCCTATTTCATCTAGAAAGCTCAAAAAAGTCACCACAGTGAACTGTCAGCGGTGCTCGTGTGCCAGATGTTGCACCTCACCCCAGATCAAAAAATTTTATGATCCCTTTCAGCACTCCAAATGGCTTTTTCTGGTAGTATTTACACACGTTTCATAACGCCTTACATTTTTCAAAAGCAATTAACTGATAAAGACAAGCTATCTGAAGATGACCTGTTCTAGTGAAATAGAAAGAGTTGCTTCACTCGGTCATTTCCATAGTTTCCAATTACAGGTGGTCTCTTTAGGTCAGGAGAAAGCAGAAGCACAGTATGACCAGTTTAAAAAAAACAAACAACAGGCTCTTACCAGGATAAAGTCTCCCTTCAGCCAGCTGTCATCTTTTATAGCTTCATAAACTCCAACTTCCTTTCCTTTCACATTTACTTTTGCATGGTTAACATCTGGATACTGAGTGGAGGAGTGGTTGCCCCAGATGATGACATTCTTCACATCATTAGCAGTCACACCAAGTTTCAGAGCAATCTAATTGGAAATTAAAGACAACCACTGTATTAACTCCAGCTTCTCAATTCACAGGCTTCTTTGAAAGCATTGTACTGTCTGTATTTAGCAGATACAACAGCAAGCATTCTACTTTGAACAGGCCCTTTGTACCTGAGATTTGGCTCTGTTGTGATCCAAACGAGTTAAGCAGCTGAAGTTTTCCTTTGGTATGGATGGGGCTGACTTAGATGCAATCAGGCAGTTAGTATTTGCTGGATTCCCAACTACCACAACCTAAAAACGACAGAGGGGAAGGGGAATGTAGAAAAGATGAAGAAGCTGCTTCTGCAGAAGAAGCTCACTCACATGAAATGCACAACTTTGCCTTCAAAGAAACAATAAAAAAAGTTATGTTTTCTAAATCTCTTGCTTGTTTTCAACAGGATTATTTTTCAAAGTGCATTTGTTCATGGTCACTGTGTCTTTTATAACTGCACAGAAACTTATTTTCTAGCTTGGTATATTCTTTATAAAATTCGACATTCAAACGCGAAAGAAAGTAAGTTGGCTTCAAATCCTACGCTACCAGATACAGGGAAAGCACGATGCACACACACGTTAGCCCACAATGAATTCACCATCACCTTTTAAACAGTTGTTGGACTGGCTGCCACTGATTTATATAATTGCTTTATAATTAAGAAAGCCAGAACAGTTACTTATCTCAATGTTCATAGGCAGTCAGAAGTAAAATACTGCCTGAACTTAGATCAATTTATTACTAAGGAAAACTGATTTTATTCATCCTTCATCTACTAACGTGCCTCAAATGATTAACGTCAAGTTCCATATACTCAATCACACAAGCTAATCTGCAAACCTCTCTTTGTATTTCCTCTTTTGAAAGTGAGTTCAGTAAATTTTCCATTACTCTGCAATAGTTATATTGATAGTTTCTATTCCAACTGTATAAAGAAGCAAACAAGTCTTTAGAAGCAGTAGGAAGTTCATCAGCAGAGGAAGTAGACATTAAAAAGTCAGTTACAAAGCACAGTTGGTGTCTGGGTCTGAGATTAAGAGCAGTAGGAGAGCAGCCACATGATCCCATTAACTGTGCTGAAGGAATCTGAGAGAGAACAATTAAAAGCTTCCAATGCTCCAAAGACCCAGATGCAAACAACCTAAAGAAAGCCTATTTTTTTGTGCAGCTGTAATTCCATATCGATACTGAAGTTCAGGGTCATTATGATAAAGCCACAGATGGATATGAAGTAGGCAGCTGCATGTAGATAATTTCGTTCTCTCCAAGAGGAGAGATAATGAGAAGACTGCTTTTTCTTATATATATAGGGTTTTGGTGGGTTTTTTTAAGAATTGCTGGTAACCAGTTCAGAGTACATGTGGATTACAGCAATGTAATTTAAGACTTACCTTTTTCTCCAAACAAATTAAGGTCTAAATCATCTGCCTACTTAACATACATCTAACCTTGACTGTGGTGTATTTTCCAGGGCTTAAGGAAAGGAATGCTTGCAATGAATAGGCTACTGTTTGCACAATATCATTCTACAATGATTTAGAGCTCTATATAACTCAATGAGTTAACTGTTTAAATTCAGCTTCTGTATTCACCTTAACAGTCTTTTTGGCATACTTGTCCAAGGCTGCACCCTGAGACTTGAAAATTTTCACATTGGCTTTGAGTAAATCCTTCCTCTCCATTCCCTCTTTCCTTGGCATGGAGCCAACCAGAATTGCAATGTCAAGGTCTTTGAATGCAACTTCCTCCTTGTCTGTTGGAATGACCTCTGAAAAAATGAGAGAGGAAGGGAAAAAACAACAGTTAGATAAATACTCATGGCAAAGTGTTAACAGGAATGTTATTTAGTTCATAAATAGTATATAGTCTGAGCTGACACCACCACCTCACCCTTCCAAAAAGACATGTACAGTCATTTGGCCCTAACTTCACAGATTAGAAACTCTTTCCTGGCAAGTATTTATATGCAAATATTTATCAAAAGCCTCAGAATGATTTCTCCTCTGTTTTCACAATTTGTATGTCAAAAGATACCTTCCACATGGCGCTCTCAGAACATAAATACCTACGCATACCTGTGTGCAGTATTCATATTACATACATGCTGTTCATCACTTCTACAAAAAAAAATTCTTAGTGGCAAGTATTTATACAAATTAAGCTTTACTCTCCCTTTAACAATGCAAACTGAAGAAAGTTTTATTCGTACCAAAGTTAGTAGCTACATTTTTTTTTAAGTACTGTAATAATTGCAGTATTATCTATTGGCTCCCTTACTTTTGCTTGGTCAGATTTATCAGAACTTGTGTACATTTCTTGAGGGATTTTTCAACTTGTGCCTTTATGCAGAAGCTATTTCTAAAGCCTGGGTTTTTTTTAAATTTGTGAAGACATGTAAATGTAGATAAAGATTCAATGTTATTTTACCACCAGACCAGAATACAATGGATAAATGCACAAGTATCAGACAACTTGTGCATGCTGGCAATTTAGGATTAGAAAATAGAAACCAAAACCCAGGTATCTGCGTTCTCAATTGCTTACAGAAAACTAATTTGATGACATTCTTCCTAGATTACAGCTGAAATTAAATAAAATTATCTTCCACAAAATATAAACCCAAGAAAGGATTGTCTAGTTTTTTGTTTCTGATTAGTGTCCTGCCAGCTACAGGCACTCATAAATGCAACAGCTCTAATAGAACATCTTGTAAGTAAAAGAAAAATTTCTTTTGGCTACCTCTCAGCAGCGGTAGAGCACAGTCTTGCAGCTCCATCACCACCCCTTCCAATACAGTCATCATGGGGCTGATATCCAGCAGCACAAGAACAAGAGGCTGTAAAGAAACAAATGGTTTAGTGCAAGTTGCAGGTAATCTGTTTTGAAAATGTTTTTGTCTTATGTGCTAGAAACTGCTATCTTGTCCAAGACCAAAAATCCATTTACAGAAGACTGAAAATCTTCAATATGACCAACAACTGGGACCTTGTACAATATGGCAGGACTCTGTTTGAAGAATAGATTATTGCATGTTGGTAAATCATTCTGAGTCTCAACAGAAAACAAGTTCAGACATTAGCTTATTCATTACTGTGCAGCAGAGACAACTGATAATTCAGTGCAAGAGTTACCTGATCCTTGCCAAAGACATCTCCCTTGGCAATGCTGTAGAGGAGCGAGTAAGCAATCTGCCCAGCAGCTCCGGTCACCAGGACTCTGATAGGTTCACCCTGCAAGAAAGTTGCAGAGACTTATCCACAGTTACACAGCCCAGGATAACACCATGTGAGAGCAGTAAAAATTAACTAGAGAAATAAGTTTATGATTATTTAACCTGGATGAAAGCACATGCCTAAATATGGATCAGGGCCAGGTCCTGGGATCACGCTTCTCTTCTGCTAGAATCACCAGCAATTTCTCTGCTGCCTTTTACAGAAACAGATGACACTTGCAAAAACATCCTTAAGAATTTGGAAAAGCTTCCAAAATGCCAGGAATGACAATCCGTTCAAAAAAGTTTGTATTCTTTTTAACAATGCTGCCTTTTTAGCATAAGGTGTTACAACACCATTGGATTACCCATTTATACTTCAAACTTACCACAGAAGTTTTACAAGCTGTGACACTTCACCAGTTTTCAGATTCTTTGAATTTCCAGGGCTGTTTCCACTGAGCATTTTGAAGACTTACTTGCAACCAGACTTAGTGAATGCCAGAAACCAAGGAATCTACTGCCTCACTAAACTGTTACACAGCAATTTAACAAATCCAAAGACAAAAGCTACATTATGGACAAATACAGACACATTTGCAATACAACCAGCCATTGTCAAACTGACCCAAAACTCCAAAAGGCTGGGAAAAGACTGCCAACACACTGCAGCATTGCAAATGGTGTTTGGGGAGGGGGAAAGGGATGGGGGAAGCAGGATGCCTTATCCTATAGCAAAAGTCATTTTTGTTAGGCAGAACCAGGGCTTGGGGAACTCCAGAGGTTATCTGATGTTGAAAAGGTAAAACGAGCCAAAGCATATTCCTAGCTCAGTACTGTGTAAGTCTGGCTTTTGCATATCCCTTTTTCCCCTAGAGGGTATAGGGTTGTGGCATTGTGCTAGGACAGAAACAAGCAGACTCCAACCAGCCTGCTGGAATCCCATGCCCACTTTTTCAAATAATTAAAAGATGGTAATTTGAATTATGGACAACACATCTTCCACATTCAATTATGCCTGAAGTAATTTAATTGCATACTGGGTTACACTAGGGAAAGCGTAGCCTGCAGAGCAAAGGCAGGCATTTAGCTTAATGCTGGTGGTTGCAGAGGCCATTTTGGGGAAACTGAGTTTTAAATGGACACTGAAAAACTGAAGGGAAACATCACTGAGATAGCTGAGGCCCGGAGTTCATATCCTGTAAGATGAATCTGAGAGAGCTGGGCAGTCTAGAGAAGTATAGGACAAGAGGTGATCTAACAGAAGCCAACTACTACTTTGAGGAAGGTTACAAAGATAACACTGCCAAACACTTCTCAGCAGCAGCACATGGCAGAACACAGGACAGCAGCTACAAATTAAGATAAAAATTTGTGATTAGGGTGGCATTGCTGCACTGGGTACCCAGAGAACCTAGACAACCTTCGCCCTTGGCAGTTTTCAGGACACAGATGACCTGATTTAGCAGGGGGAAGAGCCTTGCTTTCAGGCTGGATTGGACAACCTCCAGACTACAAGTAAGAAGGAAGTCAGACTGGATGACCTCTAGAGATCCTTTCCGACCAACATTCCTGTCATTGATATTTATAGGAAAACCATTTTGGGGTTTGAGTGTATTTTCTCTTCAGAAGTGACCAGCCAAACCCAGCTGCACCAAGCTAGCATGAGATAATTATAAAAATGAGGCCACCTATCCCATGCTACAGCATACTAGTTGAAATGAGAGCATAAGTGATGCAGTTAAACTACTGAACTCACAGACCTAGACCTCTACATGATTTCACCTTCATTATGGGAACGATTTTTTAATTATTTGGGTAAATGGCTACCAGTTATGGTGTTGAACTGTCTTACTTCGTTTTGAACCTGTCCTACCGCAAAACTCATCTCACAAACCTTGTCAGAACTCCATGAGGAAGGGAAAGGAGTGCAGATAATTGATCCTGTTTTAAATCTCAGGATTAGTTTTGGTACACTATTCTCGAATAGGGAATTTATGCTATCCAAATGTATCACAAAGTCTTAACGATGATGGACAGCACAGATTAGGTTGTGGATCAGATTTTAAAGCCAAATTTTCAGCATGTTTAAGGAGAACCTGTGTTTTACTTACACACAGGGAATAATGAACACTCTTTTAAGGCAGCTAATCATATTAGTTAGAAAAGTAAGTACTGTGCTGCAAAACCTTGGCCTAGTAAAATCTTGTCTCAGCAGCAAATGAAAAGAGATCCCATGTTAAGCACGCTACTCCAGAACTCAGGTAACAGCAGAACACATTTTCTTTGAATTATATGGTATCTGAAATTAATTGTGAATTCATTTCTGAATAAATGTCAATGGAACACAGATTTTAAGGAGTTAGGCTTTCTCCTCTGCAACCTGTGCACCAATCTTTAAAGCAGTGTCACAGAAAGAAGTCAATGAGAATTTTCTTCCACTATATGCACTTTATATGCTAATCTGATTTGAACATAAAAAAGGTCCAGCTATTTACTACCATTATAGTGAATATTTAGCAAAACAACTGGAGAGGGAAGGAGTGGAAGATAAAATGGCAAGAGGTTTTGGTTTGGGTTTTTTTTTACTGAGACAGACTTAACATTTACCGTTGTTAAAAATATCTTCCTGTCATGACTCAGCTTCACCCTCTGAAAAGAAAGTATTTGGTTACTACCTTCTTTCCTGTTCTCCTCTCATTTTGGACTGGAGGAAGAAGAAACACAAGCTCTAAAATAAGGTGAGGAATACTGCCCACTTGTTTATTCTCTCCAAGGCTTCAGTGCATTGGATTCACACACAAGGTTTCCCCGACCTCCCCTACCACTGCACCAACTGTGAGCAATCAGTATCAAAGAAATTCTCATGCTTTCTCTTAATTCCAGAAGACGGATTTCAAAATGTTCTGCTTCTTATTAAATATAGTTAACTCTCCCTGGAAACCTTACATCACATGTAAGGATTGGTATTATTGAGCATCTGTGGCTGCTCTTGGAGGTGGGAGCTGTAGGCTCCACATGTTCACATTCAGACACTAATCCATGACTTGGCTCCTACCCTGGACTTTGATAAGAATACTTTCACACTGTAGTAACTGCAGAGGTGACCTTTACTCACTTTCAGCTATACAAGGACTAGAGGATAAATTAAACCAAATCTAACTGAACTAAACAGTTTCAAAGCCATCCCCACTTTACACAGGAGACATATTTAAAAAGCTTTAAGAAATTGAAATATTAGTAAAGATAATGAAGCTGAAAGCAAAATGAGAACCTGGAACATTGCATTCCCAGATACCCTTCTCTCTCAGCTTTGGCAAATGTGTGGGATTCCACAACCTCCTGCCCCAAAATTATCACAGACAGAAGTAAAGCTTCCAGCATCAAGTGAGGAAACTGTGGATTTAATACCTTCCCCTAACACACGATCTGGCTAAAGAACATGGTGCCTTGATTATCTCTGCAATTACTGCTGATATGAGTGGTCATAAAATATTAGTGCCATCCATGAAAACAGTACTACACTGCAAAACTGAGATTACAAAGGTAAGTCAAAGAGTAACACTAAATAACTCACAATCTAGCAGATGTAGGAATGACAGAAACCAGTATCCTATTTACACAGGTGATGGACTTTGCATTACTAATTAGAGTTATAAAAGACCTCTATAAACATTATTGCTGATAAGCTTGATTGTTTATAAAATATCATTAGCCTAACACTATTCCCAAGTATTAATGCCAACTAAGGTATCCCACCTTGCTTGACAAGCAGGCTTTAAGCATTAAATCAACCTGTATCTCCTCAAAAGTCTAAAGCCTGCCTAGCAAACTTTCCCTTTGCTCTTCTCTCTTTAAAGTAGGGTTTCTGTGACAATGAATGCATTTGGAAAAGTGGCAGAAGGTATTAGCAAGACAGTTGTGCACTTCAGCAACCCCAGCAATGTGACAGTTCATAGGCTGAATTCCAAAGGAATTCTTTCCTGAAGAAATGACCTTGAGACCAGGTGCCCTTAAAAAACTTTTTCCATTTCACTTAGCTTATAGCAGTTGCATCAATAGCCACATGATTTTGTTTCAGAAGTTTAAGCATTTGGCATTGAGCAGAAGTTTTAATTAGAATAGCGAAAAAATAAAATAAAACCCAGTGATGTCCTGAAAAGTTTGATTGTCAAAGTAACTTTCAAGTAGTTTTCCTGGAAAAAAGCAAATTCACACCAGCCAATATTTTCAAAGCTCAAATACAAACGAAAATTTGCTGCCTTGTGGTCACACCTGACATTCCTTACTTGGAATACAGACAGGAGAGAATTAAGTTTAGATAGAGTTTACAGCGGTTTTTTAGCATATAGCTGAAATAATAAGCCACATTTCTGAGCATATAAGCATCTTTTATACAGCAAAGTACTGAAAGAAAAGGTTTGAATAGCAGAATATAAAGTCTCAAAAGGATGGAGATTTTCCATTATTATAAAGAAGAGAGCAGGGTCTCTGCACAAGTTTGCGTGTGCATTCATGCCACAGGAAAGCAAAGAACTCCAGTTCACCTGTGTATCCTCAGGGCAGCACTAGGAAGACTCCTTGACAATTTGGATGACCTACACAAAAAGCTGGATTTCTGACAGCAAGCAGGCACTAAACGAAAGAACATTTCACCCGCATTTCCCTCTAGGCTAACACATAGCTGCACCCAGACCCTTTACTGTCCCACGGAATTAAGAAGCAAGCATCACAACCTTCTCAAAGGCCACGTCCCCAGCCAGGGCGCCCGGAAAGGCACCGGCTTTAGAAAACGGCATAGTTAAACCGCTAAAGAGCCAGCACCAGCCCAGGGACGCTGGCCCGGGTGACGCCAGCAGGACGACGACCTGGCCTCCCCCGCACGCTAGCAAAGAAGCAGAAGCGACGCTGGGCCGACATGGCAGAGGCCCACCCCCCAAGTCCCCGCGTTGGAAGGTCAGCACAGCGCGGCCCTTGTGAGGGCTGAGGCAAGCCCTGGGCCGCCGCCGGGCCTGTTTCCTCCCGGGTGCCAGAAGCACCTTCAAGTCCCCCCCTCGGGGCCTTGCGAAGGCGCCGCGGGCAGGCCGGCAACAGGGGCTGCCCGGCGAGGAGACGGGGGCGGACGTGTGTGTGTGTGTGAGTAGAACAGGCGCCATTTCGCGGTCACCTCCGCCTGAGAGGAGCCCCCTGTCCCAAGCGCCCCAGCGAGGGCGTTACCCCACTCCAACCGCCACCTAAAGGAAAGCCCACAAGCTCGGGGAGCGGTACCGACCATGGCTAAAAGGAGCAGCGAGTCCGGCAGCCTCGAGGTCACCTCTACAGCGCGACTGGAGCAGCGACAGCGCTGCGCTAAGGTACCGCGGCGGGGGGCGGGCCTATAGGTCCCGCGCGGCCGCCTGGGGACTGTAGTCGCGGCTCCCGCGCCGCGCGCGGCTTAGGGTTCGCTGGGAACTACAGCGCCCAGCGTGCCGCAAGGCACGCGCGCCTCGCCCCCGGACGCGATTGGCTCGTGGCAGCGATTGCCCGCCGCCCCCCTTACCCCATTCATTGTGGCGCAGAGCGGGGGCTCTCTGATGAGAGCCGCTAGGGGGCAGCAGGCCGCCCCCGTCTTTGCGCACGCGCAGGCAGGAGATAAAGGCTGGGGAGCTGCAGCGGCGCGGGAGTTTCTGCTTGCGCATGCACCGGCGGAAGGGCTGCCGTTGCGCGCGTTACTTGGGAGCGGGCGGAGAGGCGCATGCGCGTGGGGAGAGACACCGGCCGGGTACGTCTAGCGTCGGGAGAACGCGTGGCTGCTGCGCGTGCGCGGGTGGCCGTGCTTCAGTGGTTGCTAGGTGACGGGGGGCACGGGAGCAGCGCGGCTGGCATCTCGGTACTGGCGGCGGCAGCACTCTGCCCCCTGCTCCCCTTCCCGCCCCGCGGTCTCTTCGGAGCGCTCGGTGGGTTCGGGTGCGTGGCTCAGCCTTGCCATTCCCTTCCCTGGGGTGGGTGTCTCGGCGGGTCGGGCCGTTTCCGGGCGATGTCCTCCCTCCCCCCGCGGGCACCCAGTCGGCGGCGCGCGACGTTGCCTCAGCGAGCCGGGCGGAGCCGGGGGCGGTGCGGTGTAGGCAGCGCGCTCTTCTCCTCGAGGCACCGTGAGGGCGGGCAGGGCTTTTCCCTCGCCGCAGGCTCTTTTCCGCGTTTCTTTCAGGCCCTGTCTGCTCCGGGGAAGCTGTCTGCGGGTACCGGCGCGTCCCGGGTGCTCGGCCCCGCCGGCCTCGGGTGTTGCCTCCGGTCGCCCTCCAGGCTCCGGGTGTCTTTCCTCGCTTCCCCGCTCTCTGCGGCCTGTGACACCTTCCTTCCGGGGAAGGTGTCTAGTTAGGCTCGCGCTTTAGATTCCTGTGAGCTTGTACCTGGCCGTTTCCTTTTATTTGCTTGCCGGGAGCTTCCCTGTGCTATTTTGGTGTGTGAAGCAGTGATCTGTTGTACAAAAATAAAGCTGTTAATTTAGTTGTATTTTGAATGTCTGTTGGTCTGTGCTTAAAGTGAAGCTGATACTGGCAGAAATAAATCAGCAAACCGTTAATTCTTACACTGTGTTGTTACTCTTTAACATAGCTGATTGTTCCTCGGATCCTGACAGCCTTTTGGACAACTTCTGTAATTTAGTTAAGTCTTCAGCGAAGTCTCACTTCTCCAAATATTTCTCTGCAGGATTAATTTTAAATCTTCCTCTAGTCCTTATACTTGATTGTATTAAAAAAACAAGCAAACCCTAAACAAAGTGCGTACTTATACAATTTCTTCTGCAGTTCTCAGAAATAACAAGTTACTAATTGAGGGCAGTGAGTCTGAATGTAAATATTTATGCTTGTCGTGCAAAGCTGCCTCATTTTAGCAGTCTTGTTGCTAATTGTGCATGCCCCACTGCAAAGCTTTCTGTGTCTTGAACAAGTCTTTAGCTAAACCTCTGACAGCTTCTGCAGTACAGAAAACTGCAGTGTCAGAGTTGAAAAGGTACGGTCATACTTAGTTTATTTTAAATGTCAAACTATACTGATTTATATCAGTTAATAACTGTACATTTTAAATGTGAATGAAGATTGAACCCAAGTTTTCATCTGGGGATGAATTTGAAAGCCAAGTAGCTGCAAGCAAAGCTGAGGTCTGGCTTTGCAGTGAAA
Source organism: Hypotaenidia okinawae (assembly GCA_027925045.1). Lineage (NCBI taxonomy): Eukaryota > Metazoa > Chordata > Aves > Gruiformes > Rallidae > Hypotaenidia > Hypotaenidia okinawae. The sequence goes on along the minus strand of BSDF01000003.1, from coordinate 13,139,813 downwards.
TGCATAGAAGCATAGTAAGTAGAAGGGAGCTTGTTTTCCAGTCATGTTATTTCAGGGTGTCCTAAGATGCTTAACCTTAGTGACTAACCTTTTTCACATCCAAATGTTGTACAGACTTAATTAATGCTATTTAAGTTTACTTAAATGTACAGAAAACCTGATGTTGACCTCCATAAGGTAATTCCATGCAGCATAATTGGTTCAGTTTAAATTGATTCCTTATCAATTTTCAGCTAAAGTAATGTTAGCATGCTGTAAACTGATCTCTGTGTTCCAATATAGCAGACTGTATATGGTTAGTGGATTTCAGCTAAGGTAATCCAACTTTCTTCTGTAGGTACGGCTCTGTTTTCATTCTCGCTCATTTTTTGCCCAGGCTTGTGCTCCTTGAATTATGTGTTGTTGAAGATGGCAACACATCTGGTGTTGAAAGCAACTCATAGTGAATATGGTACAAAGCCATGGTGTAAATACTTTTGTTTGTCAGAAACGTATGTGAGTTTATTTTAAATTTGTTCCCAGTGTATTTAGTCTGAGATAGTTAAATTGTTTTAACAGTGTTGCACTGCCTTGTTTTTGGATTGAATAAAAAATGCCTTAAAGTGTCACCTTTTATGAATGTGATATAATTTTTAAGGTTAGCAAAACTTAACAATTAGACAACTTACTTCTTAAATTGGCTTAATTTCATTTCTACTTGTTACTCTTTAATATCTCCCAATCAAAATGCAGGCATATGAAAATAAATGAGAGATGCTTTTGCCTTCCCATCTATTTTTTGTAACTCCTTTTACTGGTGTTTATTAGATTTTTCTTAAATTTTGGATAGAATTTGTTCTGGTTGTGTAAGAAGTGTTGGTTCTTGGTGGCGTTTCTCATGCTGTGAAAGCATGCCGCTGTCTTCAGATTGTTGTCTCTGTAGAAACCTGTTACCATACAGTGTTCAAATTTCTGCAACCCAGGCTTCCAAATACGCTCTTCATCCACAAGAAGTGTGGTCTGTTTAACTTATTTTTCCGATCTATTAATCTTACCACCTTTACAAAGTTTAGGATATTTTCACTTTAAATTTAATGCCAGTTTTCCTGTCAGTTTTGTCACAGTCTTCGGATTTCCTCCAGCTTTGTATTACCTCATTTTTTTCCTTACCACTTTTGCATCTTCTATTGCTGATACAGCGGTGCTGTAACTTTTCCTTCCTGCTTTGCCCATGTTTTATTAGCATGTGGGTTTTGTATAGCACTTTAAGCCACAGAGCTGCATGGAAGATGTTACGTGCAAAAGTAGCAATGGAAATTTGGTGTGTGTGTGGATTGGACTCTCGGCTAATGCTTGAAATACGTTTTACAGTTTTTCACTCAAAAGGTATTGAATTACTTGGGAACTGCTGTAACTAGACAACATGCTTAATACTTAAGGTGTTTAATCTCCATTTTGTGGGGATTAAGTCTTATTTTTTAAGGAAGGCAGCTAGTAGTTTTGAAGGGTAATCTGCCAGAATTCTCTCTCTATTATTATTTTTTATGTTTTAAAATGAATTATTCTCTGTTAACAGCTGGCTGTGTTCTTTAACTGTATTTTGGATGGGATTTTCTTTTTCTTCAATGCCATCTATGGAAATCAATGAAATTTTTTAGGTAAGTTTTTATGTTTATTTTTTAATAAATTTTAATAAATTGTAAATATTTGTGAAGCCGTTTGTCATTTCCATGTGTAATGCAGTTTTTCTTTTATGTGTTTGCTTACAATTTTTAATACAAAAGCGTCTCTCTTGTGGCTATGTCTGTGTGATGTAATTAATGTTTAAAATGTTTAAGACTATGTTAAAAAAATTAACTATGTAATGGCTGGTTTCAGTGCTAGAAATAATAATAGAGTGGGAATAGCTTTGACAGCTGCTTCTGAGTTATGATCCATGGGAACAGTAACAACAAGGGATTTTTCAGAAATAAAATAAAACACTAAAAAATATACTAAAAGAGGATTAAAAGGATCAAAAGCTGTTTTTAAAAATATTTGAGAAACCGGTAATAGTTTTAAAAAGATAAAGACTTAAATATAAGCAAGAACAGTTAATATCTTGGTCTTGGAAATGAAAATACCTTTTTGTCAAGAGTGTCTATTTTTATACAAGATTTATTTTTTGTATTCCTAGTGCTAATGTCCAAAACAATTTTTTCACTGTTAATTTCTAAACCTCAGTTATGTGAAGCAGCATAGGTACTAAATAGTGTGGAGAAACTTGTGTATCTAGAAATTCTGTCTATAACCCTGATGTCCTTTTTGCTGTGGTTCAGAAAATTTACTCTCTTAAGGAGAAACTTTGCCTTTTATGTAACTTCTAATTTTATCCTATGGCTTCATTTTTACTTCTCAGTAGTTTAGTTGTGGGTTTTTTAATAATTAGAGGTAACTAATAATTTCTTAACTGATGTAGATCACCTTCAGTATGTTTTTAGTAGGTAGATTGGACGCTATAAAACACGCTGTATTCATGTGCATATTGACTATGAAGAGACACAAATGATGTATAGCATGCTTGTAATATGAATTGGTAATCTTTGAGTCAAATCTTAATAAAAATTGTGACCAGAATGTTCTTTTTTGTTTCTTATTTCCAAGTAGGTTAATAGTGCAAACAGGTATTGTGCATTTAACAAGGAACGCTAACGGTTAAGGCCTCCTTTGCTGTCTGTGTGTGGGTAGATCTGAAGTGGTTGGTCTGATGCTAGTAGCCTGGAGGTCGGTTCAGATGTTGCACAGCTCCATCACTGACTAGATGTTGTGGTAGAACAGTAGCTTACTATTCCCAGCCCCACTGTAGACAAAGCGGAGAGATCATTGTTTACCTTCTGAGAACTATTTTTGGAGGATGTACAGGGTATAGACAATGCCTGTTAAAAAAACAAACCAAAAGAAATGCACGCACGCACACACAAAGACTTAGGTGTATTGGTTGTAAACTCAACAAAGTTGGTCTCTGAATTATTACAGAAAGAACAGAAGAATTGTGTTCCTGGTGTATGAGAAGTAGTCGTACTGTATTTTCTTTTACCTCAACACAAATCTGTCCTTTTCTTGGTTGAATGGACACTTTGTTTTCTGTGGATTTTCTGCTTGCTGATATCAATGTGCAGAGGAGTGACTTGTAACTTCTGAGTGAATTAGGTGCTTCTTCCCATGACAGGCGAACCGAGGTGGTAGAGGTAAAAGCATCCATTGCAAATAGGAGAGTAGCATGAGTATGACAGAAAGTGCTTCTTGTATTTGCTGTCTACCTGTTAATCTAAGCAAGTTTCCAGGTGGCCATAGAACCTAAATGTACATTTGTGGTGAAAATCTGGATGTCGTGGATTCAATTATTTGAAACATTTGCATTGAAGTACCTCTCAAGATACCTTCTTACATGCAGACTGTATAAGAGTAATAAAGTAATTGGGGAAATGTGACTTCTCAATTAAAAAGCAACAAGAAGGATGTCAGATTAGAGATTCATATAAAAAGAATGTCACCTTTGCACTGATCACTGGAAATGGTACATTACTTAATTCCATTTGATTTTTGGAGCTTTATGAAATTGTTGCATAGCTTCTTTTTGAGAAATTTCAATGAAGATTGTACCAGCCTGTTTTAATATGTTCCTGTTCAGTAAAGCTAGGAGGTTAATACATTAGCTGTAAGCATATAAATAATTGAAAATCTGCTTTTTTTATGAACTACTAAAAATTATCTCGGTATTGTGCAATAGCTTCACCAGTTCCTCTTGTTTTTATAAAACACAGTAAAAATGTTGATGTGTTTTAATCCCCATCAGAAGAGGCAGGTTGGTATTCTAAAGAATAAACTACCTGTGTGACAACTCAAATTCTACAAAATCAAACCTTGTAATTTTAAGTTAGTTCATTATAACAATTAAAAAAACCCCAAACAACCTCCACAAAAAACTGCACTGAAACATTAAGCTGATGTCCTTGTAATCTTCTAAAAAATGAAGTAATCATTAGGTCAAGTGGCAAAACAGTTTCCACTGAAAATAAAAGTTTGCTTTTTCCTCTTAAATGTATTTTTCACTTGTTCATTACCTGATAATCAAGTAGCATCTTTTGATACAAGAAATTAAGAAATCAGAAGCCATAATGATTATTTTCTGTATTTTTAGAAGAGTGAGGTCTGCTCCCTTTAGCCGTCCTTTCCATGTCAGAATGACTGATGGATGCTTTTCCATGCCAAGTCTGTTGCATAATTAGAAGTGCTGTTCTCATTAAGTTTTTTTTATATGAATTATGATCACAGTTTGCTTAAAATATTTCAGCTTGGTTTATTATATCAATTTATCTTTGTTTCTGTGTTTCACAGAGCTAATTTTTTAATTGCTGCTATTACACAGATTGAACTTTTCTGCCTTTTTCCCCCAACTATTGAACAATGTTTTAAAGAAAATATCAGTAGAAATATCTAGGGAGGGAAAATAATTTCTTATGATGTCGACTTGTTAAAGTTGTGGGGTTTTTTAAAAAACTAGCTCTTTACAGAAAGAAGATACTGATAAATTTCTACCTTGGTGACATGATTCATATGTGAAACGCAATTTCTAAAACATGAATTTGTCAGTTCAAAGCAAACTTAATGCTTTGCTTCCTTTTCTGCTGCTCCATAGATTCATGTTGTCAGTTGCACACTGTAAGGCTAAACTGTCTCTGCCTTGAGAATGATCCTCAGTCTTATGCTGTGAGAAAAATCAATGTTTAAAACTTACAGGCGTGTCACAAAGGCATTTAGAGTTGCCTTACCTGGCTGGGATGGCATTGAGGATTTACTTTGTTTGAACTCATTGTAGTCATACTGTCTGAAGCAGTGTTCCAAGCCATTTTGAGGGCAATTAACCGGCTTCCCGTTGGAGAGAACCAAGGAATGACTCTGCATTTAATCAGTATGAATGATAAGGGAACCGTGGCACAAAACTGGGAGCATGGCCACTAACATTGTGGATGTCAATTACGGAAAAGAGAGTAGCTGCATCTTAAGGTGAAGGAGGCATCTTCATGAGGTAATCAAGCAAACATAATCACGATTATAGTTAGTCTTTTTCTAATTTGTTTCTAGAATGATACAACCATGTCTGTTTGGTTTAATTTGCAGCCTTACCCTTACCTGTATTGAGTAACCATGGTAATGCACTAACACAAGTATGGTAAAAGGATTCAATCTGAATTGGATAAAAGCCTTTTGAATATTTTGAGTCCTTTTAGAAAGGTGTTACTCTTGACTATATAGTAGAATATATACTTTTAATATAGGCAAACCCACGTACATCTATTTCATGACAGTAATCCCATTTATTTACAGTAATGGGCCAGGTACTGTTTTTCAAGTTGCCCGCTGTCTGACTTAGGAGAATATAAAGTATTGCTATGAAATGGCCTTTTCCTTTTATAGCTGTCTGACTTCCAGGGTCTAGCCTCAGCGTATTAGTCAAGGGAGCTAGAAATACACCACAGTTAAATTATGGGTTTGTATCTCCAGGTGGTGCTTGAATTCATGGTTGAAGACTGTAGAAATTAATTTTGCTAAAGCAAGAAACAACAGGACATTAAGCTACTGTGCCAGCTTTAGATGTACGCTTCAAAAATTTTTTGCTGCTCAGCATTATTCAGTAATCTTTAACTCAAATTGCAGGAAATATTTGAAATTCCATTCTAACAATATCCAACAGAGAATATTAAAGAAGCATTAGATTTCAAATGCCTGAGGGAAAATGTTCTCTTGCAACACCGTGGGCATTATCTCACTAGTATATGCAGTATTACAGTCTAATATTATACTTGGTCTAAAATGAAAGCCCAATTTTAATTCTATCTCCAAAAACTTGGCATACTGCAGTGAAAAATAATTTATTTGAATGTTGTTTTTTAATACATTGCAACTAACTTTAAAGCTTCCTCATATAAGACTCCCACTATGGCTTTTTGTAATCTGACTCTTTCATTAATACTTCAAATATGCTCCCAAAGACTTATCTGAGGTCTTTCATTGCTAATTTGCAAGTTATAAGATCCCAAAGTTACCACATAAGTTATTCCCATTCTATGCAATTTTTCTCTTAAGAGAAAATTTTAGAGTATCTTTGTAAACATGTAAAGCACCAAAACAGGATGAATACACTGTTAAGAGACAGGTAATAGTTGAATACAAAGTGGGGTTTAATGACACACTTATACAATTCTGGTCTAGTTTCATTTGTCAAAACCATTAGTAAACTTAACTCAAAGTGCTACAAAAAGTTTTTATGTTTTTATAACCTATGATATGCTATGCACCAAAGCTATTTCACAAGTGAGTCCTCAGCTCAAGATTCTGGGAAAAAAGCAGAAGAGTATTTCTAAAAGGTTTATAAAATCTCTATCATGAATATATTTCTTAATGTATAATTAAGTAATCTCAGTATTTGGCAGAGCAAGGGCAAGAGTGGTATGTTTCTGTTGGAAAATTGACATCTGCAATCTTTAGAGATATAGTAGGGTTTTTCCCAACTGTAGTATTTTCCCTGTTTGCACTTTTGACTGATGTAGACAGATTGTTGTCTATTTTGTGATATTTCATACCTGCTTAGAATGTCATGAGAAGTGGGTTTTTTAACAATAGCAGGCCAGTTGCATGTGAAACCTGACCAATGTGACTGGCCTGACAAGTCGGATGGGGGGGTAGGGGAGGAATGTGATGTAAAGACTTAAAACTGCTGTGAGAATTCAAAAGAACAGCATGGTTTTGTCATTCATCATGTGGATATCAGGACTATGAGTATAGGTGTATATGTATATCCTGCACATGTTAACCTGTTTGCATGACATAGCTATGTGGGACAGAAATTAGTGAAAATTAAGTAACAGTATCATTAGATTAACTGCAATGCTAGGCTCAGTTCTTGCCAAATTAATGTAATTTATTTCTTTAATGAAAGCTAGTGGATTATCACAGCACAACTGTAAGATCTGCTACCAGTGCTGGTAGTACTGTTGGCCAACAGTCACCAGGCTGTTGGCCACCCGTTGGTCTCAGTTGTACCCAAACTTCTGATGAAGTAGGGTGAGATGCTGTTGTGCAGGTATAGTTGCCATTGTATCCAGTCTGAGGGATGTGAATGCACCTTTTGAAAGGCAAGAAAATCTACATCAAGATAACAATGCCATCTTGTTGTGTAATTTTTGGACAGGAATGCACTTTTAAATAATAATCTGCATTGTTGGATAACACTTAGGTGATTTTGTAAACATTGAGCCCAGCTTCCTTGAGCAATAGAAGGCTTGTAAAATGCATTAGAAATATGGGTCACATGGACTTCAAAATCAGTCTTATTACATGGGTTTAATTTCAATTTTATTGTCATACAAAATTGTGTAACTATATTTCTTTGGCAATGGTTATATTAACTGACTGTTCTTTAAATCACTGTATAAAGAAAACAGAAGCAAATATAAAGCTTAATGTGCTGTTGTACAAAGCTCTTCCCATGCCTTCTTATCTGAGCTGTGTATTTAAGTAGATGTTTCTCAATCTATTGTTTTGACAGTTTTTGTTCTGATAACTTGACCAGATGCAGTAAATATAAATAAAGTGATTTGTAATGAGTTCTCTACTGCTCTTATCATAGAATGGTTTGGATTGGAAGTTATCTTTTGAAGATCTAGTCCAACCCTCCTGCTGGGAGGGAGCTGGGGAGAGGGGGCACATCCTCCTTTAGATCAGGTTGCACAAAGCCCCATCCTGCCTCCCTTGAACACTTTGAGGATGGGGTATCCACAGCTTCTCCAGGAAACCTGTCCCAGTGTCTCACCCCTCTCATGGTAAAGATTTTCTTCCTTCTAATGTAAATCTATCATCTCTCAGATTAAAACCATTGCCCTTTGTCCTGTCATTACAGGCCCTGTGTAATAAGTCCCTCTCCATTTTTCTTGTAAACTCCCTTCAATTATTAAAGGCTCCAACTAGGCGTCCCTGGAGTCTTTGGTTCTTCAGGCTAAAAAACCCAGCTCTCTCAGCCTTTGTTAGTAGGAGAGCTGTTCCATTGCTCCAGTCTTTTTTATGGCTCTTCTTTGGAGCTGGCCAACAGGTCCACATCTTTCTTGTGCTGAGGTCCACAAAGCTGGATGCAGTATTCAAAGTCTGCTCTCAGAGTGGAGCAGGATCTCCTCCCTTGACCTGCTGGCTGTGCTTCTTTTTACGCAGCCTGAGATACAGGTGGCTTTCTGGACACATTCCTTGGTCATACCTGATTTTTCATCTACCAATATCCCTAAGTCTGCTCTCAATCCATCTTCTTCCCAGTCTGTTACTGATTCTGGGTGCAGGGTCTTGTACTTGTTGAACTTCATGAGGTTCACAGCCTGCTTCTCAAGCCTGCTAAGGTCTATCTGAATGGCATCCCTTCCCTCAGGCCTATCAACTACACCACTCAACTTGGTGTCATCTGCAGACATATGCTGAGGGTGCGCTCAATCCCACTGTGTCATTAATGAAGATCTTGAGCAATACTGGAACCAAAATATGTTCAGCTGGGGATACCACTTGTTACTTACTGATATCCTTTCAGACACTGAGTGGTGGACCACAACTTCTTGGATGTGGCCATACAGCCAATTTCTTATCTATCAAATGATCCATCCATGAAACCCATAGCTCTCGAGTTTAGAGGCAAAGGTGTTGTGTGGGACTGTCAAAGGCCTTAGAGAAGTCAAGGCAGAAGCCATCAGTTGCTCTTTCCTTGTCCACCAATGCAGTCATGCATATCAGAGAAGGCCACCACATTCGCTAGGCATGATTTGTCCTTTGTGAAGCCACGTCTCTGATCACCTCCCTGTCAACCATATGCCCTGACATAGCTTCTAGGAGGAGCTTTTCCAGTCTCACAAAGCGAGGCTGTCACGCAAAGCCAAAGAAAGGTTAATAAGCTCCTGCTCATGACATGTGAGGAAGTAATTATGTGTTTTAAGTGTTGGTAATTTTAGATATTGAAAGAGTTCTTCTGTAAATGTAATTAATCCATTCAAATAGAAACAAAATTCTTAATGATGTCAGTGAATGACATGCAGCTTGTGACAGAATTCAAGTGAAAGCTCAGAATATGCACTGACCATTCTGCTGGCACTGTGTTAGTGCTATTAACTTCATGACTCTTTCAGGAGGCTGCAGAGGTCTCTTCACGTGGAATTCAGCATAAGTCTGGTACTGGAAAACTCGTAAGAGGGTGCTGTTCTTTTGTTAAAATACAAAATTCAGATAATTAAACAGTGGCGTTGAGTGGTGGTTTAATTTGGCTAAATGTATAGGCAGCAAGCAGATCTTATTCCTATGAGGACTATTTGATTTCAGAATAACTTGGTAACTTGACATTTTGTTGAAAGGCAAATTGAATATATAGATTCCATAAAGATCTCTTTGGCACCTGTCAGTGATGCTGTTTATCACCTGCCGTCTTTTGCTAAGAGTTTGTTTGTTTCCTGGGTAGAATTATTTATTGTGCTATTAGGAAACCCCCAAGTGAGTTTTTCTGTCTCTGTTTATGAGACACCAAGTTGTATCCCTATTCAGTACGTGACTTGGTAAATGAACTGCACTGCTGTCATGCTTGTTTTCTGAATCTGATTGGGCAACACGTTCAATTCTAGTGCACAGCTGAACTTCAGTGAACTGCGATGATCATGACAGTACACACAGTGTGCTAGTGCTTCAACATTCTTTAAAACGTGGCCTAGAAAATATGCTGCCTGTCATGTCAGAACAAACGCTGTCTTTGGCATCGGTCAGCTTTTAAAACGTGTTGTGCTGAGGTTATCGGTCACTCGGAATTCAGGGACGTGAGAGTGCAGATGTTGTCTAGAGCTGCAGGAGCAGCGTACCTGTGACAGGTTTCAGCACATGGCATGTGGGGAATTACAAAACTCCCTAGTCATGGATGAACTGTGCAGTAAGTGTCATTTTGTAATCCAGGCCACACAAGTTAGTTATTCTACATTTATTTCTACAGTATTTTTTCAAAGATCTCTTTGCTGGGATCAAATCAGTGTTTTTATCATGAAAGGAAATGTGCCGTTTGCTGAATGGGGCAAGGAAGCGGGCAGATGAACATTCTGCATCTTTCTTATGTATATAATAATTGTCATCTGTTTCATGGATTAGTGTGAAGACTAGGCTGTTGGTCTTCTGCTTAAAAGTAAAGGACTAATGATAATGGTGAAAATATTGCTGCTTCTCTTAACTTATGAAGGTGGATGAAAAAGAGCATCACAAAGAAATGTAGCAGCAGCCATGACTCTTAATTTGAGTAAGCCCAACTCAGGCAAAGGTTTTGGGCAAAGAAATTCACAGATAAAAGTGAGAAGGCCCCTAATATTATATCAGACATGTAAAAAAGACTTTTGTAAAATAATCATGTGTGTAAAATGCAGAAATTACTTAACTTCTGCCCGCTGAAGCCATTTATGGGTTTTGTTTTGCACTGCCAATGCAGAAGACTAAATGTGAGCGGAGAAGTTAATTAAATCTTATCTTTTACAGCTATGGAAATGGAAGGAGCCAAATGTTGTGGCTAAGTAGACTGGTCAGTCACAGGTTTTATTTGAGAGAAGATCTTTCCAAATTGCTCAGAACCAATGAATTTTTAAACAAGGTCAATTGTTTAAAAAAAAAAAGGTAAATATGATCTTTGTGGTTAGTCATACTCCAAAATTTGTAAATAATTAAAATTTCTTCAGAATATGTGGAATTACAAACACAAGGTGGTAAATCTCAACCAGTTGTTGATACCCAGCTTTACATTAAGGAGTCAAAATGTCTAATTAAATGTTGTAGTCTTACTATCACAAAAGGACATCAGTTTTATTTTCATGCCAAAAATTGGCCTATAATATACTCAGAGACAGCAGTAACGGTACTATGTAATTGCCATGATTGAGTTTTTGTTGTTGTTGTTAGTTTTGGTTGTTTTGTTGTTGGGTTTTTGGTTGGTTTTGTTTTTTTTAAACTCTGCAAAAGCAAGAAATTTGTCAGTGATTGGCTGATGCTGTAAAGACATCCTTACACAGCCATCTGCAGGATTGTTATCAAGTAATAGGTTGTGCGGTACCATAATTTCCATTATATTGCTGTTTATCTTTGGTGTAAATTGGAGTCAAATGAGACACGGGTTGCTACAAAGAGTGGGTCAAACTGTGAAATCATTAATAATTAAAAGAGATGTGTGATGCAAAGAATAAACTGAAAAAGCCATGAACACACCACTTGGAATTTTTTTAATTGTCCAATTGATTTAAATTTTTTTATTGTGTGATACAAAGGTAGAAAGTTAAGCTTCTGTGAGAGCTCAGGTCCTCTTTTTGGGGAAGGGAATAGGGAGAGCATGCACTGTTTTAATGGTGGTTGGTAATTTGGGGCTGCCAAACCAATGCTATTCACACTGACATCCTGTCTTTTCAAACAATGAAGTAATATATTAAGGTAATTAAAGACAATTGCTTTTAATAGCATAAAATTACTATAATTATTTTGTTTTCCAGATAGCAAATGCAGATTTATAATTTCTGTGACCACATCCAGAGTTTTACTACTGGAATTCACAGAGAAACCATAAATACTTATTGTTCCATTATGTTTAATGTCAGTGGTATGAACTTCACTCTGTTTTATTTAAAAATCAGTCAGGACAGGTTTCATCCTCATGTTAAACAGTTTAACATAATATTTTCAAAAGCTTGTTCATGTTTTGTCTACACCTGTTGATTGCAAATCATACACACAACACAAATGGTAAGTAACACTTTTTTGAAGGTTTTAAAAGAAGAAATTAAATTAATGTGTGTACTGAAAGAAAAGCAAGCGTCAGAATGCTTCTGGGTTGTAGTGAGTTCATCAGGTAACTCTAAGCCTATTAGAAAACTTGGTCACTTGTAAGCTGTTTCCTCATATTTCATGACACTTTCAGGGTGTCTATAATGACATTTTCCCCCCAAGACTGGAAAGCTCTTTTCTGGCAGAAGCTGTTTAGAAATCCATTTGCAATGAAACGTGCGATTTTGCTTGTAACATAGCATTGCTATTCAACTAGGCTCTCTTTTTCTTTCTTAATTACTGTGGCTGAAAAGATGCCTCAGTATGTAAAGAGCAGCCATTTGTATAGAGGACATTCATATCTATGTTTGTTGATCTTTGTTGGTTTTATCAATTTAAGTCATATGTAGTGAAGTTACATATACTGTGTTGAGAATAATACAAGTAATTCTGATATTGTTCGTATTAATTGTACCATGGCCAGTGTTTTTGATATGTTTTCCCCTATGCTATTGCACGTTTTGTCTGTGTAAATTTTGGCTATATACATAATATCACTCATTTAAAAAACATTTAACTTGTTCCTTTAAAAACCTCAACATTTTAAGTGACATAAAAATATCTGTTTAGGTATAATTGCAGCTTTTCATTTAAAGCATTTTAAGCATCTCCAGTTTTGCCTAGTAGCAATATCTTTTTTTTTTCCTTAAGAAACTAAAGGTGAAAGACAAGCAAATGGTTTGAGATTAGATGAATAATTATGTTAGTGCTCATGAAATAGAACCTAAGGAACCAAAACCATTGTGATACGGGAGTATCAAGATGGTTTTCTAAATGCCGAAGTTTTAGACTGGCTTGGGCAGGACGTGCAGCCCTAGTAACTCGAGAGAATTACAGCCTCAGGGGTTTGTTCCCTGGCTTCAGCAGCAGCTGAACATATTTTGAGGCTCTGAAATGGTTTACAGTTCCCCCCTAGGCCTTGCGTGTGTGCGTATGTGTGTGGCTCATCGAAGTTATTTGGTCTCGGGATAGTGCAGATCACTATCCTCGTAACGGACCCGTATTACAGAATCACAGAATGGTGGGGGTTGGAAGGGACCTCTGGAGATGATCCAGGCTACCTATTTGAGGTATTAAGCTGATTTCATTCTTAAACTTCTACTCCTGATGAGGAAGCTTGTTTCTCTGTCCTTCTATCTTGAGTTCCCTGCTGGGTGTTGATGCTGGTTTTGCAGTGGGTTAGCAGGCAGTGCCATTCTGGGGGCTGAATGCTAGAGTGCAGGTTTTGGCAATAAGCAGCAGCACAACTAGAGTACATATCATACAGTCAACTCCTGCCACTTTTGCAGTCATAGAAGTGCAAATAGGGCCCACTTGCAAAAGGCACATTTTTGGTAGAGGAAATAGCAATGGAAAAGGGACCAGGACTGCGGTGCATTAACATCGAGCTGCGCTGCAGGGCCCAGCCTGTGTGTAATTGTTTTCCAAGAAGAAAAATTAGTAGTAAGTTCAAGGAACCCCTGAGAAATGATAGCAAAATTAGGAGGAGAAAGAACTGTCTGAAGCCAACAGGGCTCAAAACAGGACTGAACGTGGGGAAAGGTGATAGAGTGACAAATCCATTCAACCTGAAAATGTAATCAGACAGGCATGTTCCCCTGTTGAAGAGGGGATTTAGCAACTTTGAACTCAAAATCATGTGATTTCTTCCTCCTCCTGGCTAGATTAAAAAGGGGAGTGATGTTTTTAGTATTATATCACGCTTAACAAACCATTGCGTGCTGTGTCAAGTTCATTTTCACTATCAGCTCTGACTAAAAAACATTGCTATCTGTAGTCTAGCCTGAAGGTGACAAGAGATTTGAATCATTGTAATTAGGCACTCATCATACTGCAAAAAAGATACAACTATCTTGATGAATCGGCATATAAAAAAAGCTGTAGGATTTTTTGTTGTTGTTGTTTAACTGCAGTTGGTGCCTGGGAATATGAGAGCAGACGTGAGTTCGGCGAGAACTGAGGTGCTTTCCTCAGTGTGACAGCTATTGTCCTGTTCTCTGTGTGGAGAAAGTTAAGATGTTTTTGTTCCTCCAAGCCCTGTTGACACCTTCAAGTGTTCCTGGGCCTCTCCCAGGTTTTGCTTGACAAACGTTTCCATATGTTCCACTTCTTTCTGATTTTGAGAACTATGTAAGAATTCACTCTCCACGCCTAAGCAAGAGCTCTGAAATGAGTTATTGTTTGCCTTTTAGAATTGTAGCTCCGGGGCACGCTTTTCCTATGAAGTTTAAGTGATGAAAAAGTAGATCTGCCCAGCAAACTCAGCTTTGTGGTTGGATGTGGCAGAAATGGGGTATAAGGAACCTTATCCCTCTGGGGAAAGACATTTCCATACAGTCCAAAATGTTAGGTTTTGTGACCCCCACTGCAGCTGCCTTGTGTCGATAATTAGGTTTTGTTCTCATTTTCTCTTACATTTTAGAAAATGTGCAGAAAACATTCCTGAGGTATGTATAGCTTTCACCAGGTAGAGGTGCATTGCAATTTTTACCTTTTCTTTCTGGGAACAATGAGTTACCCTTCAGTCTTTTTCTCCGAAGATACATTACTTTTTCTTATCACTCATCCACACATCTTTCCTCAGAGCTTGGATAACATTCCTTTTGATTATTAAGATGTTAAATTTTTTGAAAATGAATCAGGGAATGGCACTTATTGCCCAGTAGCATGCTTATGCAGTGGAGTCTTGCCATAACCACAAAGTGTTTGAATTTAGGGTCCTAATGCCAATTTATAAGTGCTGTAGTTTTGAAAAGTGAAATGCAAATAGGGATTTGCATAGTTACTTCAGGCAGTGGCAGTTGAAATGTACTTTGAGGGTCGTGTGGGGTAGTGACTTTCCCTATGAACTGTGGATCTTTAAGAGTTTTATAGTTATAGTTTTATGGAAAACTAAAAATAAATGAATACAGAATTTTGCTAGTTAAGCTAATTTGGAATGTACTGAAAACAGATTTCCAGCTGTTTTTTTGTAAAAATTTACTCTCCTGGAGTGAGTAAATGCTAGGTCTGTTGGTCATGGAAACTTTGTTTTGAGATCAGGGTAGAAATCAATTCATCTGCAGTACTAACTAAAGGTTTTCAGCCTTTGTTCTTCAACATGAAATATAGCTGATAGTTTTCCTATCTTCAAATTATGAACTGAGGTAGTTAACACTTAGCTCATAGTAGCAGCAATAGTTTCCAGATAGACAACAGATGCATTTATAGCCAGAACACTGTTATTCCCCCCCCCCCCCACCTGTTTTTTCCATCACCTAAGTCCTGTAAGCAAAATCTGCTGAGTAAGGGAACAGCATTTTTCTTTGATTACCTGAAGAGGCAACTGATCACACAGTCTGCCTCTCAGTTTTCACACTCATTTTTTGAGCTAGTTGGCCAATTTGATGGCTAAGGTAGAGGTCTTAAGAAGGTCCAAAAGTGTATGTGTTCTGTGAAAATCTAAGGACATCTAAGTAAGTGTTCCCTTCCTCAGACTCCTCAAGAAAAGGCTGTGACCTGAGCTCAAGGTTTGCTTGTTTGTTTGTTTTTCAATTTGTCCTTTGATATCAATCCTTAAATATGTAATTACTGATTTCCTGAGAAAGCATGTTGCTCTGGAGCAGCCATTTTGTGCTGCTTTATGCTTGGCTTGTGTGAGAAGCATGGAGTAGCAGAGGAGAAGAAAGAAAAGGGAATTGCAGGGCCTGGCTACAAAGAGGTAAATGAGTGTAATGCATGTGGAATTTGGAGAAACTTGAGGGAAAAATTAGGGACCTAATGGGAATGTTTGGGTATATGAGTATGACATAATAGTGTTTGGCTTGTAGGTCACCAATCCATAGAAAATCAGACAAGCTGCAGTGCCATGAACTCTCCATATGTCTTCTGGATTGCAACCTGCAGATGTTGTGGTGTATGAGCACACCAAAAATAAAGTTTTAAGTAATTCTTGTCATTCTTGTTGCCATGTTGATTTTAGTCTGATCGCGTACTCATCACGGGCAACACTTTCTGTGTTTTCTGCTGACAGAAAAGTATTTCCTTGTTCTTACATGTTGATATATTGCTTCGTTTAAGGGAGAATCTTGGTGTTGCCTTTAGCACAAATGATGTATGCATTTGTGTTTCTGGAACAGTTTCAGAGTTTCCCATTTACTTTTATCTCCTCCACAGAATGAGCATCTGTTTCTAGTTTATCTTTTCTGAAGATCAGCATAGATTGTTGATTACAGACTGCAATAAATGAACTTGTTGACTTTTGCCACATTTCATGTTTATGTAATATATCTGAACAATGTTGAAGATTTATAGAAGACTTTAAAAATGAATCCAAGACATAAATGTTTGGGAACAAAAGCTTTTTCTCTTTTTTTAAACTGTTTTTTATTTCTAAAATCCTGCTGCATAAAGTTGCACATCTCTTTCTGAAAGAAGGTTTTCTATTTTAATTGTTGATGGATTTATTTGGTGATTTATTAAATATCTGACTGTGAAAAACTGACAGTATAGCTTCATAAAGCTGAAAACTATTGTTATCTTTACTTCCATAAACCGGGGGAGGAGGGTGGGAAATTTGAAAATACGGGTCTTTAATTAAAAAAATACAGGTTTTGTCATGTGTTTGTTAATTGCTTTTAAAGGAATTTACTTTCAAGTTAATGTATGCAAAATAGACTCAAACTTTGCTATAGTCATGATGTAATTCTTCATTAATTTGTTGTCTGAAATTCCTGAATCAGTGGGAGAAATTTGTAAATTTTACTTTTTCAGTAGAATCAGCTGAATGACTCACTCTCTTACGTGTGGGTAACACGCTGGTTTGGTTTTCAGTTGCAATTTATAGAAACAATTTAGTTCTTGTCCCTGTTCTTTTTTAGTATTCTAACCAGATCTAGCACTTTGAACACGTCAGTGCTTTGGGCTGGAAATAGTACCCAAGCTAAACTTTTTACATAAGCAAACCCTCAAGTTTGCCTCTTAGCACAGTGGTGGGTGTGTTCTTGTGAGCTTAAAATGTAGGGGCCAGCAAGTGATGGAAGTATGCCAGTTGTTTGCCCAAGAAGAAAATACCCATTTTCAATTCTTGGCTCACCGAATCACAGAATGGCAGAGGTTGGAAGGGACTCTGAAAGATCATCTAGTTCAGGCACCTTGCCAGAGAATGATCACCTAGACTAAATCACACAGGAACACATCCAGGTGGGTTTTGAATGTCTCTAGAGAAGGAGACTCCACAACCTCTCTGGGCAGCCTGTTCCAGTGCTCCATTTTTCCTTATGCTCACATGGAACCTCCTATGTTCCAGCTTGCACTTGTTGCCCCTTGTCCTGTCACTGGCCATCAGTGAGATGAACCTGGCTCAGTCCTCCTGACACTCACCCTTGACATATTTATAGGCAGTGATAAGGTCACCCCTCAGTCTCCTCATCTCCAAGATAGAGACCCAGCTCTCTTAGCCTGTTTTCATAAGGAACATGTTCTACTCCATTAATCATGTTTGTGGCCTTGTGCTGGAGTCTTTCAAGTAGCTCCCTGTCCTTCTTGAACTGAGGGGCCCAGAACTGGACACCATATTCCAGATGTGGTCTCACCAGGGCAGAGTAGAGGGGGAGGAGAACTCTCTCGACCTACTAACCTAATTCATCCTTCAGTGTACCTGCTTAAGAGGTATCTGCTGTTTCTCTCTGTTCTGGACTGCCAGGAAACACATGGTAAATACTGGAAAGATCTTTGATTTCTTTGGGCTAAAAACTTTTTACCATGGCATGTATGTGTTTCTTGTGGCTATTGCAGTAGTTCAGGATAGATTTAGGATCACAGTGAGTGTTGTATCTCCAAACAACAAATCTGTCATTACATTTGTGTTGGAACGTGGGGATGTATAATATGCAAAACAGTTGATTAGTTGCCTGAGCAATCAACAACAGATCATCCCTCTATAAAAACATCTAAGTGTTGTATTTGGTTTATGCCAATGTGATGGTGACATTATGCACAGATCAAATCCCTGTGACGTCTGTAGACTGTTGGATGATGCAGTGCACCGTGTCACTCAGTCTGCAGTGGAGTGCTGTCTTTTGGCTTTTCCAAATGGTTTTCTTAGGCTTGCTGGGAGAGGAAATCAGTCCAACCACAACCTTGAAATTTCTGTGGAGCAGAAAGCAGCCTATTCCAGTAATGATGTGGTATTTTGTCATATGGAATAGTGGAAAAAGACCCAACTGAAATAATCTTAAAGTGCTGAGAAAAGCAGCTGCATTAAATAGCATACAAGCAAATGTCTGCCTTAAAAAACCAGATTCTCGCAAAGCATGAGGGAATGAGAATGTCAGCAGACGCAGCTCTGCAGCCGAGTCATATGTTGTGGTATTGACTTCATCGTTTTACAACAACGGTGTCTAGGGAGGGATGCTTCTGTCCTAACCACTCTGACCCCTTCTCAAAAGCAGCAGGGCAGAGAGGGAGACTGACCTCACACCTGTGAATTTGTGTCTGTTGTTTTGGAGAGGCCACTGTGATGTTAAAAAAATGTGTCTGTTTTTCTGATGTCCCAGGATCATGAGGTTTCCATGAGTTTGCAGTAGTTTTGAGTGACATTCTAAACATCTTCCTTGCAGAGCCACCTTCTCTGAATTCAGATATATTGGTTGAGGTTTAAAGCCACAGTAGAGGATTTTCTCCTTGAAGGTGGAGCTGGTCAACCTTTTCGTGGTTTTAATTATGCTGTGATGACATTCTGGGCTGAAGGGCTGGATAGAGGAGTTACTGAGCTGGGCTTGGTCTGGCAAATTGCTGATGCACTGGTCATGTCATCAGCAGTTAGAATCATAGGATCATAGAATGGTTTCAGTTGGAAAAGACCTTCAAGATTTTTGACTGTATCCAGCCCTACTAGGTCCACACTAGACCATGTCACCAAGTACAACATATACTCTTCTTTTAAACACCTCCAGAGATGGTGACTCAACTACCTTCCTAGGCATCCTGTTCCAATATCTGACAACCCTTTCAGGAAAGAAATTTTCCTAATATTCAACCTAAAGTTCCCCTGATGCAACTTCAGACTGTTTCCCCTTGTCCTGTCACTAGCTACCAGGGAGAAGATTCCAATCCCCACCTCACTACAATCACCTTTTAGGTAGGTGTAGCAAGTGATGAGGTCTCCCCTCAAACTCCTTTTCTCTTGACTAAACAATCCTGGCTCCCTCATAAGACTTGTCTTCTAAACCCTTCAGCAGCTTTGTAGCCCTTCTCTGGACACACTCAAACATCTTAATGTCCTTCTTGTAGTGAAGGGCCCAAAACCAAACACGGTACTTGAGGTGCGGCCTCCTCAGTGCTGAGTACAGGGGAAGGATCACTTCCCTACTCCTGCTGTGACCACACTGTTCCTGATACAAGCCATTGTATCAGGATGCCATTGGCCTTCTTGGCCACCTGAGCACACTGCTGGCTTGTGTTTAGCCAGCTGTTGATCAATACCCCCTAGGACACTCCTCCAGAAAGCTCTTGAGCCATTCCTAGCCTGTAGCTTTGCATGGGGTTGTTGTGACCCAGGTACAGGACGTGGCACTTGGCCTTGTTGAAACTCATGCAGTTGGTCCCAGCTCATTGATCCAGCCTGTCCAGGTCCCTCTGTAGAGCCTGCCTACTCTCTGGCAGATAACTTGGTGTAAGTGGAAGCCAGGTGCCCAGTGTGCTTTCATGGGCACGCAGGTCTATCTGAAGTTTACAATGCTGGAGGCATTCTATATTTAGGAAGACTATTTTAGAGGTATTAACATTTTAGATAATAAGGTTCCATCTAAAATTAATCAGGCTGTATGTTGTAGAGGTGCTTATACATGCATCATACCTCATGACAACAATGGAGCAAAGCGATTCTGTCTTTGAAACAGACCTTTAGATTTAAAATAAACACAAGCATTAGGTGATACCTCGTGGCAATGTGGAAACGAACTGCATAAGTCTAAGTCTAAGACTAGCTAGGTAATTTATTTTCTACTTAATTATATGATATGAATGCCGAATATTTCCACAAGTTTTTTGGAGTGAACTTGATTCCACAAAAGAGAAATAGGCCAACTACTGTTAGCAGGCAAATTTTGTTTCTCCTAAGGAATAAACCATTTCCAGTGAAGCCACCTGTTTCCCCTTTTGTCAAATGTTTTGGTCTGAGAGCTCAGAGGAAAATCCAAGGAAGCTTTTTCAGTGATTCAAAGGAGCATAAAGTGAATATTAAAAAAAAAAAGGCAGATAATTAATATCTATGTTCTTTTTCCCCCACATGTCAGTTTGTTTAATGAATTCCATGTTAGTTTTTCTACTTGATTTCTGTTAAGTAGTAAAAGCCCCTGAATTTATATAAAAAAAGCAGACAAGGGTTTTTCTGCGTGTAACAGTTTTCTGAGAGAAAACGTAGGGTCCCTTCTTCTGTTCTCCCCCCCACCCCAGTTTCCCCCCCACCCTGCACCACACTGCCTTCTCTTTCCCCAAAACAGGAATTTCCTTTTAGCCTTGGGCAATTCTTTTTCCCCACTCCTTTACCCTATAAACTTGATTACATGTCTCTGAATACAAATTTAAGGGATCCTTAGGCAAAGGGTAGGTCAGACCTGAAAAAGGAAGAGGGTTGTTCCTCCCTAGGAATGAATTTGGAAGTTTGCCTATTTTCTCAAGGTAATTTTTGTCTTTTAGAAGCAGCATGTCATTTTTTCTTTGTGCAGCTTTTCCATTTCTCCTGGAATGTTCAGCCATAAGTATCTCATAAGTTTCCTCGCCTGTTGAAATTTAAAGAGCTCTTCTAATTGTGTTTTCTTTGTTGGTGGCATTGCCTCCCCTATGGCTGCTTTTGCCTTAGAATTTGTCTTGAATTCAGATGCTTTTTCGGAGAGCTTGATTATTTTTCCGCAGTCTGCAGGATTGACAGCCTGAGGTTCTCTACTATAATTATTTCTTAAATTGTACTGTAAGCTGGGGTAGTTCTGTGTGTTTTGGCGGGGTGTGAGGGGTGCATTAGTACCTCTTCTTGCATGTTCTTTAGGTTTGATTAAAAACTAGCAAAGACCCTAGTGTAGTGCAGTGATGTTAATGGTGTAAGCTCAGCCTTCAGCCTGTCTGCTTTCGGGACTGTGGCTTTCAAGGTTTTTTAAAAATTGTTTTTAAAGTTTTATTGAGTGTTGGAGAGTAGGAAAAAATAGCCATTACCTTGTAATGGACGTTGTGATCTTCTCTTCCAGGTCCCTATTTGTATGCAACCTTAGGTGCCACATGCCTGGCTCTCAGAGATTGGGAATAAGAAACAAATCCCAGAACATTCTTATTCCCAATATGAGAACATTGTAATGCATTTAAAAATTATTTTTTTTAATCCAAAGAAAGCGTCACAGATTTCATAGACAGAATGGTAAGAACTTCTGAGAAGTGTTACGTGGGTTTTTTTGGGTTTTGGTTTTTTTAATGATATATGCTGATGGGTTGAGCAAAACCAGTCCTGGAGGAGAAAATGGCAAAGTCCTTTATAATGAATGGATTTTTTTTTTCTATTTTCCAACATATAAATTCTAAATCTTCTCATCTTTTTGGGATTATCTTGTTAACAAATAAGCTGTACTGGTCCTGTTTGTTTCTTTTAGTGCTGTTCTCTTGCATCTCTATTGCTTCATGCAGCTCCCCTGTCACTTTTGTGAAAGAATGACCATGGTAGGTTTTAGGAACCTACCAAATTTGGCAAATTTGGAGAGGTAGGATCCACTGTTCTCAAGATAAAAGCCACCATTTACATCATCTGGAACATCCTCTTCAGGATATTGCTGACTAAGTACAATTCTAATTCTTTGTCTTTAAGGTGGCAAATCATTCATGGCAGTCTTTGTTCTCCTGATATTGCCACATGGGAAGCCTTCCCAAACACAGTGCTATGCCTCTTCCACCAAAGTGGGCATTTGGTGGGCTTTTCCCCTTTCTATCTGCTGGTCTTCACAGTATTTTTCCGTGTTCTGCACATGATGAGTGAGAAAAAGGAAGCCTTATGAAGAAGCAATCTGGTTAAACTGACTGGAATTAAGAGGAGACGTTTGCATTTACAAATGCGTGTTTACTGGCTTGGGACAACATCCTGGAAGTTTCCTGTATCCATGTGTTTGTTGGCATATGTACTGAATTTGCTTAAAAAAATAGCAATAAACCAAAACTTCCTTATACCATTCTTTTCACTTAAGGTAAGTTTCAATGACATCTGTATTCTTGCTCTTGGGTTGATGGCAAAAATCCTAATATTAGTGTCATTAATATCAATGGCTACTGAGTATTGATTTTATTGAAATAAATGTAAAAGTTGTCTTTGTGTTGTGAAAAATGTCTATTGAAATTGTGTAGTAGTCAGTCTCTTTATTGTAACTTGAAGGCAGAAAAAAACTGGGAAACCCTTGAAAGAACTAGAGCCAGCTAAATCAGCTGGTGATTAGATGAAGTGTCACAAATTTATTAATGGGACCAGTAAGGAGTATTGTTCTGGCAATGTTGAATTTAATCTGTTACCTCTTTGTTGTCATTGGGCAAATGATTACCTCGGAGATTTGAAAGTGGGAGTTTCACCGTACGACTTTGTTTTATATAAATATAAAAGCATGCATGCAGGCAAGAGAATAGGTACTACTCAGTCCCCATATAAAATGTTGGCTTGTGAGAGATATATCGAGAACTGAGTAGTTTGAACGGGTGCTTTGAGGCTTAAACTGAAACCAAGCAAAAATGTGCAGCCTGCCTCTTTTGCCTATAATAGGGTCAACATCGGGATCCATGATCCCTTTGATCTTTACATAAAACAGATGAAAATGCATAAATTGCTCCTAATCAGAGATGAATTAAAGGCAAGTAGCCTCCCGGAGGACAAAGCACCCCAGGCACCCATCAACAGCCTTACTAAATGACAGACCTGGAGGAGACTTCAAAGCTGCAGACACAACTGCCAGTGAAATCCACCAAGAATGTAGATGCCATTAAATTAAAAAAAAAACCCAAAACCCAATTTTCACAGTTTACAAGTGCCCAGAACTTTTTCTTTAAGAAAAAGTGACAGGAACACACTATATGGACTTGCTTTTTAAGCTGCTAAATGTTCTTTCTCTTCTAGAGGAGTTGATAAAGGCAATACTTGCTTGTTTAATTTAGTCCAAAAATGTGTTCAGGCATGACAAACATTGGTAATTTTTGTGTCAGGTAGGGTTTACTCAAATTGAGTGGCATATTGTTTTGAAGCTGAAGTATGTGTTTTTAGTGGAGGCAGATAAGACATTTATTGTAATTGCTTCCTTGGTTGTCATCCATATTTGTCACTGTGAACACAAGCATGGTTAACATTCTTCAAACTGCAGGAGGAGGAGGGAATATAATGAAGTACCGGGCTTGGTTTTGGTGGGGAGGATAGATTCGAGGCCATAATTTTATTGTGAGCAGTTTTTGTGGGGAACAAAGAATAATTTTATCCCAAGTTAACTCGGAATTCAGATCCTCTTCTAGCTCAGGTAACACATTTAAATAGTGTTGATATATTAATATCAGTAGTCTTGAATAAAAAATACTAGTTGCTGGGCTGTTTCAGGAGAGGGGTAACCTAAACATAATTTATTCTTTTTTTTTTTTTACTTTTTTTATGTTAGGGTTCTGTATATGAGAAAATACCAAAACTGCATTTAGCATTTTTAAGGACAGAGAATAAACACAATTTTACAGAATACTACAATACTGCTCTTAATAAAGACTGATGTAGTCCCTTTAAAATAAATATTGTATTAAGAAGGATTACCTGCTGCTAATTCTATACTTTGCCTAGGTATCGAGTACAGCGGAACACTTATATCCAAGCCCACATAAATTTGGGAGTTACTTGGTCTATAAGAACAAATCCCATATCCAAGTAAGTAACTACATATGAATTGTTCTGTGAGCTGAGTGATTTGATGTAGGTGAGAAACCTTGCATAAGTTTTTGTTCAAAGAACTTATTTTTAGTTGCTTAGGACTTCCAGTGCTGTAACTGACGTATGTGTTAGATACTTGTCTTGGGCTGTTGTTTTTTAGAAAAAGAAAGCAAAATGATGTTGTTGGTTTAAGGATGAAGCTGGGAAAAATTGCTGGGAGCTTGCTTTCTCTCTGTGTTTTTCCCACATCCCAAAGTCACCAATATCTCTGTTCTTGAGCAGGAATTTTAAAATAGGTTTTGAAAAAATGGAGTTTGGCAATGTATTGTGAGACCTTTTAGTTCAACAGTTAACTTTCCAAAGCTAACTTCACTAAGTACACTTCCTCGATTTTGGGCCACTGAGCAGACTGCACAAGAGCCTTCCTTGCAGCAAGAGAGAATGAGCAGAGACTGGCTCCAGACACAAGGGACACAGCTGGACTTTCCTTACACAGACAGATCCTGACTGATCCTATCAGTATCTGGGCTGACATGGCAGAAGGCTATTAGGCAGAGCAGGAAGTCAGGAGACCTACAAAGAGAAGAGTACAGTCTCAGGAGAAGTACAAAGAGAAGAGAAAATAAAGTATGAAACTAAAGAAAAGACAAAACAAGTGTTCTGAATAAAACTTGGTGGTCTGTGATAGTGCAGAGCAACAAACTACCTGATTATGGACTTTTTCCTAGCATGAAAAGTGTGGTCTTTGCGACGATTTAGAGAATCCCTTTCCCTTAGGTTTTCCTCTGATGCTTTTTTCTGCTTAACAACAAAGCCTCCTCTAACATTGAGTCATGTTTCATTGACTGCTTGGTGTATATATAGCCTAAAAAGAAAGTCACTCTTCTCTTCCATGAGCACCTGGAAAATTGTTGCAGATAAGATGCTTCAGCATCACTGTTTGGTTCTTTTTTATACCTTTGATCACTCTAGATCCTTTGAATTAGGTTGAGCCTTGTGCTGTTGGGACTTCCATGTGTGTCACACACTTGGCAAAGAGAAAATCAAAGTTCACTGCTAATGCCCTGAAAATGAGTGGTGGAATACAGCAGTCTTCTTTCTATACAATATCAAGTAGCACAGGTACAGATTGATACTGCCAGGCAACATAGCAGCTTAGCATGTTTGGATTTTACTTTTAAGCAGTGCTCTTTCTCAAATCCCCTTTCTAGACACAGGGAAATATTGGCTGTTTACTTCATATTTGCTATGTAAATCTACTTGGTAAGGAAAGATGATGTCTGCATTAAGCAATCAGCATGATGGACTCATGAAACTCTTAGCAATATCTCCAGACTCTCCTTAAGGTAGGGAGTATGACAACGTGCCAAGTGCTGCTGCTTCTAAACTGGGGCTCACAGGGGCATGAGATAGATGCCTTGGGGATTTGATTCACAATCCGGGACAGTTTACCTTGAGAAGGTGGTTCTGGTTATTGCGTTGCCTCTGCTTCAGGGGCAATGCAGTTGCTTATGTAGCAGTTCCACAAATTACACGTTGGCAAATTAAGGAAAACTGAAATTGGTGTTAGTGTACCACTGGCACCAAGCTGTACAAGCTTGCAACAGTTGAGAGCTGTGAAATACTCATTTCACAAGTAGCTGAGCCACCCTGCAACAGGGTGAGAACCCCTTCATCCCCAAGAAAAAGAGAATTAGGTGGACAACAGGAAGGAGAGCTGTTGCATCTGTCCTGTGCTTTGTTAGAGAGCTGATGCCCTGAACTAGAGGAATTGTATAATTTGTATTGCCCCTCAGTCTTTCAGCTTCTGTGTTTAAAAGCAACGTCGATAAGGAATAAACAACTTAATGCCATGAGCACTGCAATGCTTCCTGAGATGTCCAGTTTTCCTAAATATAGTCTCCAGCAATAAAGGTATTTTTAAAGAGATTTATTTACAGGATTCCTCTACCTGCATGGAAGTTAGTTTTTTTACAGTTGGTATTTTTCTGCTTATGAAGAACCCAAACAAGGACATACAGTTCTCAAAAACTTTTAAAACTATTTCTGATCTAATCTGGATAGCTGGTGTTTGACAGGAGTCATAGCTCTGACACTTGCATGCAAATGCAATTACCTTTTGCATGTGATCAATGGCCATTCTCTCAAATTATGGTAATTTGATCAGGAAAATGTTTTGCTGTTTCATGTTTACAAAATTGTTAAAATACCATTCTCCTTTTTCTTAATCATTGCCTTTGTCATCACCTGCATTGTTGTTAGGGATTTGTCACCTTTATGGCCTTTCAGTCCACGGAGTTGGAGTTCTATGGCTTTGTGCTCATTTGTGCCTAAACTTGCTTTTGATTTTCATCTGACACAGTATGCCTCATTTTTTTAGGCTGTGACCAAACGATATAGTGAACTTCAATTTTCAGATTGCCTATACTCACATTTTGTTTAGGAAGGACAAAAATGTTTCAGTCTCCAGTTCGTTCACTTCTTTGCCTTCAGCAGTTGAACTGATAACCTTCATTGCTCTGTCTCCAGCTTCCTTCTCCTCAGAAATAAAAATGAGGAGAAAAAGGTGCTCTTTACCAGTCTGTAACTCTGTGCAAGATATTTGTGGCTTGCTGATGTGCTAGTGCTGTCTTGGTTTCTGAGCAGAGCTCGCATGCAGAAAGTTGTTTCCTCCTCCTATTATGCAGAGAACAGAGAATGAGCAGAAGATGAGAATAGAGCATGTGAGTGTGGTTCAGTTTGTGAGGATCATCTCATGGGGAGATACCTCTAGTTGCTCCAGCCTCTGCTGCTTATAAAAACAAGTTGAATCATCACAGATTATAGTCTAGTTTATTAATATAAACTGTGACTGGTTTTGGTTTCTCTTAATGTTCCAGGCTGTAGTTTGTGGTTGTTCAGAAGCTCTTGTGTGATGCCCGTGGCATTACAATGCAGGGGGATGAACAGCGGGGGAAAAGAGCAACTGCATATGTCTCAAGGTAGACATCTCTGCCCAGTCAAAGCTTTTAGATAGCAAATAGGAGATAGACTTGTTCCGTGATAGTGCCCTCTCAGCTTCTACTGCTCTCTTGGGGAGGAGAGAGCACTGTTCCCTCTGCTCGTGGAACTGTTATGTCCCACTGCTGAAAACACCTTGCTGGGTATCAGTGATTCACATTGTATCTCCTGAGAAAGCAGTTTTAAGAGCCATCTTTTTGGCAGCCCTGACAGCTGACACAGCTCTTGTTTTGTTCTTGCATCATCGTGTAATTGTACTGGTAAATTATTTGTAGGGATGCCCGATGTGCTGGTTCAGGGAATTGAATTGGTTTTAAATTGAACGTTTTAGTTGTACCAGTGCAACTGAAGGGGGATCAACAGCTCTGGCTGGTCCATCCTCAGGACCCTCTGTGCTGGGGATGTGGGTGTAGCAGAGAAGCTGCTGAGATCAGTTTTGTGCTATCCCATAGTAAGGTAAAATTACTCTTAAGGTTGAGAAGGTTTTGCAATTTGAAGGATGAGTTGGGGTACATGGTATCCAACCATATGAACTGGTTTTATTAGGACTCTGTTCTGGAATTTTGGAGATGCCTGTAATGAACCCCGTTACTACCCAGCATCAACTTTAAGTGTAATATTAGCAATGACTTTGTGCATTCTTATATATATTAAATGCATCCCTGATTTCCCCTTTAGCTCTGCCTTGCTTAACCCACTGACTTGGACTCCTGGAGCTCCCTTGAAAGTGTAATGCTAAAAATTTTTGGCAAAAACTTTATAAAGAATGTGTGCAAAAAGACTGAACAAAAAGCTGCTCAAAAAACAGTGTTTTCATGATAGTGGTGACTCAAGGGCATGTGGGACCACGAAATCAGGGAGCTTCGAATACTATGCAGTGAAATCCTTTGTAAGTATCTGAGAAAAAGTGTTGATTTTTTTAAAGTAAAACTTGCCCATATAGGTTTTGCCTGTATTGAGCAAGTGTAGTTTGACTGTAGCTACTAATTAAAAAAGTTTAACTGCTTTCTGAAAATAAATTATATGAATGCTTGCAGGAGGTAAAGAAGAAATTAGCAGGTGGAAGAGTAGAATAGTGAGGGGTTGAGGCTGAAGCAAGGGTTAGGTCTGTGAGGAAAAGCATGGGATATATAGGAGAAATATTGATCATTTGGACTGGGAAAAGTTGGTGGAATTGATGGGATGAGAATATTTCTGCAGTGTAAGTCCTCTGGTATCACAAAAAAGGCAGAGAATTTCTACCCTCTGTGTTGTAAGTGTTGAAGAAGTCTTTCTAAAGTGGCTCAGGTTGCTTCAACTACCATAGAATTAGAAACTAAGGTTCAAGGATAAAAAAACCATATCTGTGCTTTCTCTTGCTAGCACTAAGCATTTCAAAACATACCTGTTACCTAAAACACAGTGTACTTGGAATCAGCTGTGCCACTAACGGAGACAAAGTAGTTGTTGGCGCTTGGGAACTCTCCTTGCAGTCCTTGTTCTACCTCCACCTTCTGAAGCAGTCTCCTCCTCCAACAAACCGTGAAGGTTAGTCTGGAATTCAGAGTGTGTTGGACTCAGCCAGTGTGGGAATAATATGATGATTTATTTTAAACACAGGAGACTGAAGATTGTGGCACCTTGTGCCTTAGGAGAGGGCTGAAAGGGTTAAGTGCTACCAAATCAGCATTGAGGACAGGGAGACTGGAGCATCCTAACTAGGGGTGGAACTCTAGACCTTATTTGCTAAAGCAGATTTATTTTTTTTTATACTGAACAATTTTGAACAACATGGTTTTTCACCAGAGGTATTTTTTTAAGGTCCAGCATAACTACAATATGGGGGGTGTTTCAAAGATAAAGATCCACCCTGCAAAATTTGAAATTGTTTTAAAGAAAAAAAAATAAAAAATCAGAGTTTTAGGCAACTGAACCATTTTTGCTGCAGAGTTATCTCACTTTTCACCTCCAGCAGAGAAAAGTCAACCCGGTGAAGATGTGTTTGCGTTTCAGTTTACACAGATGTAGTTTTGCAAAGTTATCCACAACTTTAAGTACACTTGTAAAAATGGTATGGTTGTTCAACACTTCTAAATGGCAAGTCTGCCAGCCTGCCCGAAACAATAAAAGACAAGCTTGGGCACCAGGTGACGCGTTTTTCTAATATGGTAATGCTTGCCTTTAATCTTTTAAGTAAACATTTTTTCAGGACTTATATTTTTTACAGGAAATTTACTTTCTTGGTTAATGGTTTAAAACACATATATGTCTAGCTTGATTTCCACTTAAGCAACCAGTTAAATCCTGCTTTAGAGACCATTTTATTGACTTTGATCACAAACCAGGTCTTTCATCAGGACCTAAGTGTGTGTATCAGATGAAAACCAACCGGTAACTGAATTAAAAATAAGTTCACAGAGGTCATGGTGCAGTTTGGGGTACAGAAGACACAAGCACAAACTGGCAGAAAATGAAAGAAATGTGCTCATTTAAATAGTTTCGTTTTTCATTAACTATGAGTGAGGAGTTGGTCAGTGTAAGGCCTGAAAATCGGTATTGTAAGCACTAGGTGGTGCCATTGGGTAAAGTTGTGTTTCTGTTAAATTTCTGAAGTCAGGAAAGGTGAAAGTGGTATTTTAAAACTTGAGAAGTGTGCATGGAGAAGTTAGCAGTTGCAAGTGAAAGATTTGTAAGGCAGGGTGAATGTGTGCCTGTAGTTACAGTTTTGTGTTGCGCAGGAGAGACAGGGATATCGGCAGAGAAAAAGCTGTGTGGTGAACTGTTGGGTTATTTCGTCTTTGTGTGTGTCTGCAAGTATTTATCTTTTTGGGGATTTTTTTTTGGGGGGGGAGAGAAAGGAAGACCTTAACTTGCAGTGCATGAATCTAGGAGCCATATCCTAGCAGCTTTATATTGGGAATATATCAAAACAAGCTTCCCTTGTGTTACTTCAAATACACCTTAAAATGCCTTAGGATTAAAGCAATCATCTGTAATACAATATCTGTGGCTCATCGTTGATTGGCTCAAAACATGAAATACAGCTTTTTTTTTTCTTTTTCTTTCTTTCTTGGAACAGTCCATGTGTTTCCTTCATTGTCTGCTTTACCAAAATTCTGCATTCCTTGTCTAATCCTGAGATATTAAAATAATTAAGTGGGATAGTCACAGTTTCACTAATGAAGCATAATTGGGCTTTGGAATACTTTGATATTAAAATTAAAAAGAAAACATAAAAATGGCGTTGCTGAGCATTTGCACATTATTTCTACATATTGTTACCTGTTCTAAGCAGTAAATGGGGAGCTTGCTTGCCTAAGGACAGTTGGACTGTCCCACCAACCGCTTTCTAGCCTGCAAATCTCTATCGTGGAGCATGTGCAACTCTGGTTATTGGATCTGTGAGAGGAGAGCTAGTTCTAAACGAGGTAATCATTGCAGCTTTAAGATGTGAAAATTGGATTGCATCAGTGCTTATTCTTCTAGGTAAAGTGGTCAAAAGAAAATCAAAGTTCTGCAGTAGCCATTCCAATCTGGTCGTTGTATGTAAATGATACATTTTTAATTAACTTGGTGGAAGAAATGTGTTTAACTTTGTTCAGCAAATGCTATAGAACGATTGTTCCTATTGAGTCAGATAAAATATGATTTTATGTGCTTTGTTATTTAAATCTATTGGGCCCTAATAACAATTTATGTGACCTAGAAAACACCAAAGCGTTGGCATCAATTTTTAAATTACTTCTTTCTTTAAGCCCAAGAACCCTGTTCTGTAATAATATCTTACACACAGGGTTGCTTATTATAGATGTTGCATGTACTTTAACTGCTGTGCAAAGCACCTCTCCCATGTAATTACACAAACATATTCTTAATTAATACGACTTGTGTTAGCGTGATCGAGCAATGGAATATTTTTTAGGTGTGTGTTTTGCAATCCTGAAGGAAGGCTGACAAATGAGGAATGTGGTTACTAAATATCACACATCTCATGAAGAAATACTTGGAAAGGACAAAGGCCAGGACAGCTATGAAGCTTCATTGCAATGAATTACCTTAACAAGCCCTAAAACATGTGTTGATGCAGGAATCGCAGTATCCCAGGCTCTTCCTGGTCCTTAGGGATCTGTTTAGAAAGGTGGTGTCCGATATGAAGAGTACTTGAGGAACCGGAATAGTTTCTTTACTCCATATGGAGCAACTTGACTCTATCAAACTGAAATGCCTCTTGATAACTTCATTATGCTAGGATAACTCATTTTGTGTTCCCTACTTCTGTGATTTAACCACTAAGTATCCTGGAAAGAGGACCTATAGTTTATGCTGCTCAGTTCCATGCTGTGGTTCAGTTGCTCTTTACATGCTTATATCATTTTTTCATATGTCCATGCCTGGAATACTTGCAGAAATGTTGGGATTTGAAATGAAGCTGTAAAACTTAGATGGTTCCTCTCCCTATGTCCGTTAATTTTGCCATTCCATTTTGAAATGCTGTAAGGCAGCACGGATCATGATAATCATTAATTCAAATAAGATTGTGCATGTGGAGTCATGTAGAGAGGTGGTTTTGGCTCCTTGATTTCAGAAAGCTTTTGAAGTTGTGGCCATACAGCTAAGGAAGGAGGAGGAGTAGGTAGATGAATAGAGTACTTACTTCCCCAGGACATTTATATGAAGCAGCTTTATTTGGTGGAATGCTGCTTTAGGGGTAGAGCACCTAGCTGCTGATACATGTAGGGAAGCAATGTAATGATGCACAAGTTGGATGACCAGTGGTGGAAGCAAATATTCCATATGATGTAAGCTGCTGTCCATCTCTGAACTCACTCCAGAGCTGCCATAGATAGGTGAGGAAGTTCTTGGCAGCACCAGCTGGCATTTTGCCATTACAATCTGAAACCTCATTGCACTCACTGATGCCAGTCAGCTGCAAACTAGTTGAATATTGAGAAATCAACTGTTGAGACTTGTGGAAATTTCCGATGCTTTAAGGGAGGAGGCTGCTGTGAAATGCAGCAGCTGTGGGGACCTTTCATAAGTAGAGCGCTCGACACATTTAAGTGGTATTGGGAAGACAAAAGTGCCTATCCTCTCTGCCCTTCCCCCACTGCCCTATGCAAGCAAAGATTTTGATGGGAAAGAATATTTTATAGGATGCCACAAGCAGCCAGCACCAAGTATGTACAAAGATACTTAAGCTCTTGTCTGATACTACCAAGCATATCAATAGGGGAGGAGGTCAGAGGAGAACAATTTAGTCCCACCCTACAAGGTGTCTTGATGCTGGAGTATGTTGTCTTGAGGCAGGTTCCCAAGAGATGTTGAAGACTGTGTTCAGAAAACCCCTGGACAAACCAAAAAGAGATAACACTCCTGCTGTTTACCAGGATGGTGTCCCTCTCTGGGGATGCAGCCGTGGAACGGGAACACCAACTGTGAGCCGTGGGGAAGGAATTGGCATACCAAAGTCTTTGCCTTTTATTTTCTCATTGTCTGGAGGCGTGAGAAAGACAGGGCTGCTGTAATGTCTGTGTTTCTTCTCATCATACCAAAAAAGACATTCCTGGTTGCCTTGCAGCACTTTAAAGAGACATTTCAGCTAGTCCACGTAATCTTGGAACCATGGAGGGTTCACAGGTAGACACACAAGACTTGCTCAGATGGGAAGCAGTGCAGTGAGGGATGAAACAGGCTGCCTGAAGAATAGGTAAAGAATGTGTCTGTAAAACAAGAACACCAACAAACATTTTCTAAAATTATTCCTTTTTACTTAGAGTGACATAAAACTTCAAAAATTCAGCTCAATTAAAGTATGAGGACATCACTTCAGGGAGGTCAGTTTAAGTGCCCTATCTGTTTGAATGTCTTTTTTTAGACAAACCCTGTGTTCTGGTGCTTGCCCTTCCTCCTGGATGTATGGCTTCACTAGAGCCATACTCATTTGGCTGAGTTTTCCCATGACTGCTCAATAATAGTACAGAGGGAAACCCACAGAGAATTAATCCAGTCATGGTTGTGCTAATTTCCAAAGCAGCAAGTGAAAATAAGGGGAGTTCGTAATAAATGCAATATAAAACCTGTTTACATGACTGATTTTTCTCTCCACCCCCACCAGCCTGACCTTACCTCATTCCAGATTCCCCAGATCTAGCTGAAAGCATTTTTGTGAAGAATGCTACCAGAAAAATTACCTTTTTTTAATCTTGGCTGTGAAAGACTTGTGTGAAAGACCTTTCAATGGGAAGAGGGAATCTGTCTAGTTTGATGTTCTTAGGAGGACTATACATTTAATTTTTGATCTAGAAGTGATTTTAACAGTCTGCACATAAGCTAAAAGAAGTTCTATGTAAGTGTGCTATCTTCAGCTCCAGGTATAACCAGAAGAATTGTGTTTGAGTGAATTTTCTCAAATATGGTTTCACTGCATAATTTCAGGGGGCTTCCTCTATCTTCATTTACCTGTACATTGTTTTCAGATATTTCACACAGGCTCCATGTAAATGATTTTTCAGTTCTGTATTCAGAGAGGAAGGAGGCTGTCCTCTTTGAGGTTATAGTGCTAACCCTCTAATAACCTATTTCCAGAGAAGCTGCAGACAACTGAGTATTATACCTCAACTCTCAAAGGCTGATCTCCAAGAACAGTCATTTTCAGGAAGGGAAAGTAAATCTTCACAAATGGAAAGAGTGTTATTGAAGATTTATTTCCCAAGTTTTAGTAAGTGAATATAGTTTGAAGCAGGTCATTTACTTAATGGATTGAGGCATCTCTGAAATGCATCAGAGGCCTGAAAGAGTCTTAGTATATGAAAAGGTCAACAGCGCTTAATGTCTGTATGGGCAGTTGCAGTCCTCAGATAAATAAAGCACCTAAGCACGTACTTTAATGCCAGGGAAGCCAAGAATTTATAAACGTGAATTTTAGTGCTTTGTCAAAGCAAAATACAGCTTTGGTGAAGAACGTGTTCTGGCACTTTTTTTAACCTGTCATGGAGCTTCAACTGATGTGTTCATCTAGGCAAGTAGGCTTCTAAATTAAAATTCTAAAACCAACAAGGGTTTATTATTGCAAGTGGGAGTTGAAAAGATTAAGAAAATACGTCCTCACCCCTCAGATTTTTCAAAAAAGGAGGGCGGCTTCTGGTCTTGATGCAGGAAGCACTTCCCCACTTTGGATTTTCTTAGTTGATGTAACAAATTGATGTCCTCCACCATCTTTGAACAGAAGCTTTTATTGGCCTAGGTGCATTTTGTCTTTCAGTTGCCATACAGGATACTTTCTAATTCTCTCAATACCTATTGAAATTCTTTCCTAAATACTGTCTTTTTATCAGGAATGTAAGTACGAATACATGCTGTTCCTGATGATACTGAATACTCTTCAACCTGTGCATTGTGTACTAAACTGTGAGGCAAATCCAATATTTATTTATTTATTTAAAATATACAATAAGCTAAACTCAGCCTTTATGCAGTAAACACACACTTTGGATAATCTTTTCAATGAGAATAATGCAGACATTACACCCATTCTGATACGTAGAAGATGATCCATGGGGGGAAAAGATACATGTGCATAAGTCAATTATTTGAGAATAGACTCCTTAATTTCTTTAGGCTCTGTAAAAAGAATTTTGGCATCTGAACGTATTTATTTTAGAGATATAGGGGTAAATCTTCAGCACGGAGCATGGGGAGTTAACCATGGAACATTCATTAACGTTAATGGGATTTCTATGGCTAATTCCCCACACACTGGCTGAAAATTTAGCCCAAAGAGATTTGAAAAGTGATGTTGAGAAGCAAGTTGGTCGGTTAGCCTCATTACTTTCATGTTATTAACTGCTCTATCTGCCACTGGCTTTGTATGAACACAGAGATATTATACTTAACAGCTAATAATAAAGGACTGTAAGCTAAATGCAGAGTCTAGTGTGGAGGTAAAATAGTTCAGTTAGCTGAGCAAATTTGGGGTATATTTAGAAAAAAATCTGCAAAGGCATAGAACAGAAGGAAAAAAAATACTAAGGGGAGTATTCAGGCAGCAGAAATGGTTTACAATTTCCAATATGTCTAGTACAGCTTTAGCACCAAAAGAAAGTACAATTCTTTTTAACAATAAAAACAAAATAAAAGAAAACACAAAAACCCTCTTAGTATTCCTCTACTAGGATCTAACTTCAGAGCTGGCTAATGCTGAGCATTGGGTTAGACCCAATGTTCCTTCTGGGCTAAATTATTGTACGATAGTACAGCAGTTTTCTTAAAGCTTTTTTGGACTAGTTTTCTTTTGTAGGAGTTAATTGAGATAAGAGAGGAACGCCAGTTTCTGTTTAGGCTTAAAAGTTTGAAGAATGGTTGAAACCTTGGCAAACATAAAAAGGTTTTTCATCTCCTAAATTGAGAATATTGTGTTAAAAGGAAATACAGGCTTTAAAAAGTTTATCAGATTTATGTTGCTTTTTTTGTGTTAATGATATGCAACAGAGAATGTGTGTGAAATGTGAATATATGTGTGTGCGCGCATATTGTTCCCATTTTTATTTCTCTTGTATCGTAGCAGTTTCCCTTCCTTGTTAGAGGAGGTATTAAATTGCTTTCCCAGCTGTTATCCAGAGCAGTCAGTAGCCAACCACTAGAGGGTGCTTCTGCACCAAGGAGCTCTCTTTTCTTAAAATCCAATTCACTTAACTTTAAGTATTTGTAGATTTAATGAAGAATCATTTTATGGTTCCTAGAATTACCCAATTTCTTCTTTAATTTGCATTACTTTGTGGAGTACTGTTCTTGGAATTCAGAGGATTAAAATGCGGATAACTAAAGGTAATTCAGAGAGGGTGGAGTGATTCAAAGCAGCAAAATTATTACATTCCATAATTTTTAATGTGAAAACAAGAGAAAATATACATGGACCCCATGCAAGTGAAAAATAGGCTTACCTAATTGATGACAGAGATGAGCATCTGTACTTCATAGCACTAGTTTACAATATTACCATTTCTCTTAAACAGATCCGTTCAGTATAACTGCACTGCATATGTTTGCAGCAAGAAAAGTAAAATAGATGCAGTATTGCTAGTAAAGATTTAAAAATAAAACTCTGAGTAAAATAAAGTGTGGGTTTGTTTGTTTGGTTTTTTCCTCTAGAATAGTCATGTTTCCTTATTTAGTAGCTAACTAAAAATGGCATGGCTTTGCTTTAAGGATGTGCAGACAGCAAAGCAGAAAACTGTTTATAGCCATTTATCCCAGGAATACTATTCTGAAGTCTGCACCTCTGACCCCAGGCATGGGTTGAAGGAGAATGGAAATAAGATTTCTAAGAGAAAATTCTGCTGTTCTGGAATCAGTTACTATGGCTGATTAAATAAAGGTCATTAACTCTCAAAAGGGGCGCGTAGCACGAAGTGGTACATCTCAGCTGTATGCCCACTAATGTCTAGATCACGAGCACTCAGCAAAGAAATCTGTCAGCTGCAGATCTTTCTCAAAGTCAGCGCATTGAGATGGTGGTTCTGAAAACACTCCTCCTGGAGAAGTTGGCACATCTTTGCACAAATTTTTAGATTTAGGGTAAGGATTTCTGATATCCAGCTGCTTTTGGAAGCTGCCAGAAGTTACGAAGACCTTCTCTGGTAAAATATCAGTTGTTGACTAGAGGAACTGGCACTGGGCTCAGAAAGGGGAGGGATAGCATTCTTCCTCGAAAATTTCTTAAGAAGCTGTGTAGCCTCCTAAGCCTTAAAAAAGCTAGCAAAATGTCCCTTCAGGCATAAGTGTCCCCATTTTTATTGGTCCTGTATATGTTGATATGCTCCCTAGTATCATATTTGTATTGAGAGCTGATGATGCTGCTGTCTCCAGTTGTTACATATACATCACTTCGATATCTCTTCTGGGAATGTAAGGACCCATCTTCTCAAAAGGCAGTGCTTAGGTTGCAGGAACACGTGGAATTAAAATCAGTGAATCTCCCTAACATCATACTCCCTAACAACTTGGGAATTTAGTATTTGCATATATATTTAAGTAATACAAATTTCAACATCAGTGGGTGTGCTTTGTGAAGCTGACATGCATTGTTGTATAACTAATTTGATTCTAATTCTTCCAAGAGATTATACAATATTTATTCATGTCTCTTTTAGCTGTTAAAAGGTGTACATTTTTTCTTTAGTACTTGGACCATCTAGTTCAGACTCAAGTAAATTTTTTTTCCAGTTTGGGAGTAGAATCTAGGCAAAAGTAAAATGTCTTTCTTAAGCATATCAAACAACAGAACTGGATACTGTGAACAGCATCTTCTTTTTGTATATCATTTGGAGCTTCTGAATGACTACACAGAATGACTGGTAGCATGCAAGTTCTTTAAAGATATTAGGCATTGAAGGTTATGTTGTGTCATTTTGATTTTGTCCTAGATTTTGTCCTAGACTTTCAAAGAGTTTTTTAGCTTAGACCTATGACGACAATGTACAAAGGAATTCTGTAATAAAACAGTTTATACAATGCCCAGAAAATATCTTACATATTCTGATAAGTATGCTTGGTACTGTTCTTCTGCGAATCATACCATACCATAATCTTGAACAAAATATTAGTGCATGCGCCCTACTCAATGGGAGTGTGGACCAGTTGACCCAGTAGTTTTTCCTCTGAGATGGATAACAGCATCCAATTTTAAATTGCAACTTTTTTTTTCTAATTAGTTAGGTGGATTTTTCTGCTAGTAGCATATTTGAGTAGTTGTTGTAAATCACTGTTTGAGCTCACAACTGCTCATTTAAAATTAGGACCAGATGGGTAGCAATGACTGGTTAAATGAAAACTGGGAGTCCACCTAATCTTTTACTTTTTAAAGCTAATTGTTACTCCTGGTATTATATTTTTAGAATTTCAACATATTTTGTAGGGCTGATTCCCTCAGTAGACTTTTCTTATATTAGAATGAGCTGCTTTATTTTACTTTTTTTTTAACAAGTACCATAAGTGGTCAGGTAAGGATGAGCATAGAACTAATAAGCGTTGTCGTGAAAAGAAAGGATAAATGATGAAGTATACTGGATATGCAAACTCATGACTGATGATAGTAAAGGAGCATGTATTTTGACTATATTTTTTAGATAATACTGGTGGTGCTCTGTCTGGCTCCAGCCTTACTGTCTTACTTGTCCAGCTGTATATTGAATTTGTTTGCCTAGTAGGCAGGTTTGAAGGAAACAGGACTGACTGAATCACAGGTCATTTCTGTGGAGAACCAACTCACATTTCTGTCCATAATTCAACTACATGGTAGGAACATCCTGCAAGCCAGGTGATTGTTTCTAAAGTATTAACAGTTGACAAAAAAAGTCCATTTTACATTTAAAGAAGATAAAATGTACAAATCCCACCAGTGCACTATTTTATAGAGATTAAGGACTACTAGTCTATGCTGACCAGAAATTAGAGCAATCCTATTCTTTCAAGACATGAAACCATGGTTGGTGAATGAAATCACATCTACGTCACTGTCAATATCTAGCATATTGAATAAAGATACTGCATTTTTCTGCTTCTGAAGCAGAGGAAGCTGATCATCAAGTGAAACCTAACAGTCTTCATCCAGTGGTGGTGGTATTATTAGCAAGAGGAATGTCTTCTTCAAGAAGTGCTGGATGATACTTGTTATCCGTATGATCTCTTGTAGATCCTGAAACTCAATTTATCTTTACTTATACTCAAACTTATATGGGTGGTGCTGGTGGTTACTAAATCTTTTGTCTGTTATAGGACAGGCTTGGAACAAAAGCTCTTTTAAATATTGGTCAAAGGCAACTGCAGGTATCTCATTGACAGCTTGTCTTACTGTGCTCACATAATAGGTAGACTGAAGCTGTACCAAACTCTTGGCCCTTCAAGTGCTTGTATTAGTACTGCAGTCAGTTTGGGTCCCCTACAAAGTCAATGGAAAGAGAGTTTGATCCATATTTTTTTTCTTTTATACATCTGTATGTGTACATATATATATATATATATATGCATATACACACAGCCCTTAACCACTGTGGTAGGCAAACACTGTCATGCGGCCATCCACTTTACATGCAGCTGTCTGGCAACCTGGACAGAAGGCAGGATTCCCATGGGCTCTTCCTCAGCAGATTCAGAAAGCCCACATTCAGCTCAGTGCCTCTGCCAGCGACACAAACACTTGAGAAGCTCATGTCATGAGTAAACTGGTGAATTTACTGAGCATCTCAAGTTTGGCAATTTGTTTCTGGCAACTGGATTCCTTTGTTGTTATAAAAAATACTCAAGCTTTGCTTAATCTTTCTCTCTATCTCTCCCTAACACCCCCTTGCCCCAAATTCCTGTTTGTCTCATACTGTGTGAGGGACCTATTTTGTTTGCATTATTTAATAAGTTAGATTTCTGAAACTAGTTGTACTTACAGACCAAATATTTCACTCTTCTGGCTCTCCTAAGAGTAGCAGAGTAGTTTGTAGTTCAATATTAAAATCTGTGTAGCTTTTGTTTTATATATGACCCCACTGCACAACAGTTTCAAATGTGATTATGAAAATGTTTAAACAATTGTGTGTTTTTCTTCAAAGTCATTTTCCCTAATGCATATCTGCATAATTAGAACATAACATAAACTGTACTGTAGCATTACAATCAGAAATTAATTATTGTAATATGAAATTTTCGTTTTTTGTCTTTCCTAACTGCAAAGGTGAGTATGGCTTAAAATTGAAAAAATATTAGTCCTTTTCATAGAAACCTGTTTGAAGATCATAAAGGAGTACAAAAGAAGAAAAGCTTTTTGTTTGTGTTTGCAATCAAATCTTTCTTAAAAGGAAGTCTGACACACAGGCATTGTGGGTTTTTTTTTAATATTACATTGAAGAAAGCAAGATACAAGTCTCATTGGATTAACTGGAATTCAAGCCTAGCGGGGAAAAAATATTAAAAAATAAATGCTCACAAACAAGCAGCTCGATGAGCCCTGCAAATGGCTATTCAAAGGTGATTTTCAAATATTAGTGAAGCTTAATGTATTGCTTACCTAATTTATTGCCTGCATCAAAACAAAACAGAAGAAAATAGGTCAACATAAATAAGCTACTGGAAATTACTTAAATGGCAAAACATTCTGAAAAAGAATACAAAAAATACATTTAAAGATGCTGTAGATCTAAAAATAATCAATCCGGTTTGTTCTAGTAAATGTATTCAACTCATACAATGAGTTCAGAAGTATGTTCCTATTTTTAAAGACAGCTTGCAAATTTGCAAGATTTTTAAATCAAATCAACACATTTTGCAACGTGCTTTCAAAGATTCCTTAAACAAGAACTCAGTTAACATAGATAGTATTTAAACGATAAAGGCAAGAGCTGTGAGTTCTGTGAGAAATGTGTTGCTACAGCACATAAACAAAGCAAATACTAAATAGATGTTCAGACTATATTTTCAGTGCTGCTCTTCAAAAAAAAAAATAGATTAACTGACTTCTTTACAGATCTGCTTAGTAGTTTGATAGCTAAATCGGAAATACCGCATAAAAATATAGAATAATCTTACTTGTTTAGGTGCCAGTATAGTTACAGTTCAGGTTGAACTAAAGTTAACTCATTGCTTTGGATTAAACTTGTTCTGATCGCCCTTTATTTAATAGTAGCAGCCCATGCCATGGTGCCAGTTGATGAACTAAAATGCCTATGAATAGATGCATGGAAAGACACAATTTAGATCTGTTGCTGTCACTAGTAGTGCTGTACACCCACACATTGCCATAATTAATTAGAGCAACAGAGCAAGGACTTGGCCTCTGCTTGAATAATTTGTAGGTCCTTTCACCTTTTGATGCTCATTTCTGCTTAGCTTAAAAAAAGAGAGATTTTGTTATCTTCTATTTCAGCTAACAGTAAGAAATCACTGTTATGAAATTTTATGACCTACTGACCTTTAGTATTGAAAAATTGGTTTATTTACAACAACAACCACTATCTAAAAGAATAGTGTAAAACAGTTTGACATTTAGTACTTCTGTAATTACCTTATGTCATGTGTTAGCACTGGATATCTGTAGTTTGGATCACTTATCTTCTATCTGGTTTATATAAAGGCCTCCAGGGTCTTTATCAAAACGTGTATATGAACTTTTCACTCTGTGGAGTAAAAACATTGGTCAATTATATCTATTTTCTGTGACCTTCTTAACTTTTCACCCATTCTGCCAGTGTTGTTATAGGCTGTAAGACTTGCCTGCAGTATCAGTTGGAGAATGATTCCTAGCTTCATTTATGTTGTCAGAGGTCTGGCTGATACATAAGCTAAGTATCTTCTTGACAAATGGCATTACCTCCCTCAAATTCCTTCTACTTCACTGTTGTTAATTATCTGTTGAGTTAATCAATAGCCGTCTTTCAAAGGGACGTACCAACAATACATATTGGAAGTGTGTTTCTGAAGGTGGGAGAGAGATGCTAGTGTGGTTTGGGCAGTAGGCAAGAAGTTATGATCCTGTCACCATATACTCGGGTAACAACTCAGCAAAAATTGTGCCTCAGTTTTGAACACAGGAACAAGCTTTTAGGTAGTGAGAAGTTACTCCCAGAGATTTCCTGTAGTATTTCTGCATGCTTCCTCAAACCTCAGCACCTTCTATCTAGTAGATACAGTTTTAGTTTAGAGCTCAGGGGATGAACTGGACATTTGTGTCTCACCCAACAATTCACATCCTGAAAAATGGCCCATGTGGCTTTTTGCCTGCATGCAATTAATAACTAAATAAAACTAATAATAATATCTCAATACCTGGTTCCTAATATTAATATAAATAAAGTCTGGTGGCAGGATTTTTTTATGGTTACTGTTTAACGACATGATCCTACTATAGGCTTGCCATGGCAGTAAAGGAGACCATCACTGCAGAACCATTTGCAAGATCAAGGACCGATATTTTGAATGCAATTGAAATAGTTGAATATAAATTCATTTAGCCCAAGATAGTTGCACAGGAAATAATTTTAATTGATACCAACTGGAGATAAAATGTTTGTTCTGTCTTGCAGCATTTACAGAATTTCAGTGTTCTTTGTATTAAATGCTCTTAATGTTCTTAAGGAACTATATGTCTATTTTACAGTTTAATATGTAAATATCCCAAAGTACAGAAACTCAGTAAATATAACTGTCATTGCAAAAAAAAAAAAGGGGGATTGTTTTCAGATTCACAAAGCAATAAAACAAACCTTACAAAAATTAATTCAATGGAACATGATACAACTTCACAGCATATCGGAATAAATTTACAATGTCTAATTTTCATGCCAGAATTCTTGAGTTATCAGATAATGTATTTCCTTTCAATGATTATTCTGCAAGCCATATTTAGGCCTGTCTTACAATAGAAGCTTCACTGTGTATTTCAATACAGAGTGCTCTTGTGTGTTGTTCACCCATTTACAAAATACTTTTTCTATTTAGATTGGTGGAGTTAAAGTAAGGAAAAGAATTTACTTCATTTATGTGTTTGGCAAAAATACTCTGAATCATTGAAGAAGGAGAGAGAAAGTAGCATTGAAGAGAAGGAAAGCAGAAACAGCAAATATTTCCCCAAAACTTAGGACTTAGGACAAATGAACTTGTTATTTGT
This sequence comes from Hypotaenidia okinawae, assembly GCA_027925045.1. NCBI lineage: Eukaryota > Metazoa > Chordata > Aves > Gruiformes > Rallidae > Hypotaenidia > Hypotaenidia okinawae. The sequence continues at coordinate 13,097,406 of BSDF01000003.1, read as the reverse complement.
GTTAGGTGAAAATTTTCTTAAACTAATAGTAGATTTATAAGAGCATGCCAGTATTTCTACTTCTTAAAATCAGAAGTTGGTCTTACAGACAGGGGACCTGATTTTCATTTATACTACAAAAACTATGCTACTTTTCTCAATGGAAAAAGTATTTAAATGGAAATTATATATATATAAGAATACAGCCCCCTGTGTTACTAAAGGTAGCAAAGATCTCAGGCAAAGAGTTTTGGTAGTAGTTGTGAGGAGGGGCTGACCTAGGCTTAGAAAATGTAACTGCAGGTGAGGAGGGGTCTGAGTTCAACAAGCATCTAAGAAAGAGGAAAAAGAAGTCAAGCCCAAGCCTGCTTATAAAGGGAGAGGTGAGCTACTGCAATGATGATCTGGGAGCAGAGCAGTGTTGATACCAGTGGACCAGGTACAAGAGGTCTATTCATGATTGCCAACAGAGCAGAAAGAATGGCAACGACTTGCAGTTGACATCACAGAAGAATTAGGAATCCATTTGGTTGGTCTTTTGCTTTCTATAGCCATACTGGTTTTGATCTGATCTTGAATGACAAAACAACATTGATTATTGTGGTTAACCACAGTCTTACTGTAAATGGGACTCTGACCCTGACTACCATTTATTATGCACTGCAGAGCTTTTATTTACGATACACGCATCTCAGACTTCACTAGCACAAAGTGGAACATGAAAAGTGGGCCCTCTACTTATCAGAAAATTAAATGAAAATTTCCACAATTAAATGAGCAAAACATTATTTTCTGCAGAGGTAACAGAACTGCTAACCTGTGCAATCCAAAGAAAGGATTGTGCAGTGGGAGGGTGGATCAGAATGCCACCTTTGCACCCATTTAACTTCTAGCCAAATTAAAGTCATGCCATTCTGTGCTATTTCTATGATGTCTTAAATCCAAACATTTGTGAAACTTGAAAGTGCTTTAGGTAAAAATTCAGAGCTGATCTTACAAATGAGCCAAGGCCTTAAAACCTGATCAGACTCCTATAGCCACTAAATTTCTACACAGGATCAAGAAACTATTCAGACGTACCTGTTTGTGTTATTTGCTCTGAACGTTTGGGCTGGGGTCACAGGTGAGAAGAAGCATGCTTAATCTTTTGTATCCTTCGGTGAGAAACAAGTACATTTGGCAGTGTCTATGCAGCAATTCGTTCACCAAGCAACAGAAGTAAAGAATTTCCAACCATCTACCCCTGCCCAGCCAACGTGTATTTTGCGTTTCTCTCTTATGTGGTAGTGATATAGCCCAAATACACGATGTATGCTCTTCACAATCCCCACATCTGTTCCCTTTCCCCCATCCACTGCAGTCTCAGACACCACCAACTTTCCCCTACAACCCTGACTCCCTTTCTTTCCTCTGTCCTGTCCTCATCCTCTCCATGTTTGCAGCACTCTCAGCCACCAGGCCACCACTGCTTTCCGTTGGCTGTATCCCCTTTGTTAGATCTTCCAGCTTGGTGAGGAATGGCGTGCTCCAACTGGGACAGGTTACAGATTTCATCAGAAAAGTCATCAGGGCCTGACCTATGCCCATGTGTCTCTCAGGCCTGGTACTAAGAGAATCTTTCCTTGTGACCACCTGCAGATTTGAACTGCATTTGATAATTCCTCATATGGGAAAATAAATCAGAAGATTAGATTTAACTTGATCAATGATTAAAAAATTTAAAAGCTTAGACTGATGCACAGACATAAGTGTAATTTTCTTAGCAAAGCAAATGAAAGCTATTCATATAAATATACTAACTTTTGGTGCAATGAATTGTAGATGTTAAGGAAAAATCTGGATTGTTCCTGCTTAATGCCAGAATACAGAATGAAGTTTTACACATTCTCATGATTTTACTCTGTTTTTGCACATGCTCCTTGTGTATCAGACAGGCTAAGGCTTTGTACAATTGGCAATGTGGAAACCGATCTTGTAAGATTGAGAGGATAGTTTGCAATTATCTGTGGGAATGTAACTGAGTAACAAGGTCTTACTGTTCTATTTTTAAATGAGTAATTGCCATAACCTTTAAGTTGATGTAGCTAAAAACAGATAAAAAGATAGTATGTATAAATTTTATTTTATATGCTTTACACAAAGAAATTATATCAACTCGAAGTATACAGCAAGTAGCTACTGATCTAATGCACACAGTTTGATCTAAACTTTATCTTACAGAGTCAAATATTAGGTTTGTGAATCATATCTGTGCTGCAGGGAGTTTCTCTCCTTGGTGAAGGAGAAATAGGGCATGAAGGGGAAGAAAAAACAGACAATGATTTCTGCTTTAAACATTTTATCATGGAAATGTAGGATAAATTGTAGGATGACTTAACGACTGACTTTTTTTATTGAACATTTTGGTGTCTGAGTTAGAAACCAGACATTAAGGATAGGCTGTAGTAATGCCAGAGGTAGGATGTTCGTGTTGGGTGGGTGGAGGAAGGGAGGCAGAACTGAGGTTAAGGGTAATCTGTTCTGGCATCTATAGCTAGTAGAGCTATGTATAATTAATTTGAAGCCAAATGAAAAGATACATATTTTGCTGAATTGTAACTATTGAAGTTTTCTGTCTTTCTGAAGAAAACCCTAGACCTGTAGAACATGAGAGCAATCTGCAGTAGGAAACCACAGAAGGGTTCCCTGTGCTGATTCTTATAATTCCTGGCAGAGTATTTTTTTGCCAAGAAAGTCTGATACCAGGTGATAGTGAAAACAGATTTGGTAGCATTTTCTTTTATTTTTTTTTTTTCCAATAACATTTGCCCAAACACACATCTGAAGCACCTCTTCTAGTGCGTGCACACATGTGACTGCAGTAGCTTTGTAATTTTGCTGTGGCATAAGGTGTCTGCTTTCTGACTAACTTGGTAGTTCACTTTGTTTCTCTTCTTAGGAGCGTGTCTCACACTACAGCCTTGTTTTGGGGGGATCTTCCTTGTTTATTACTCTTTTGCTAGGGATGCTGGGTTTCTGGGAGCACATTGTCTCACCTTCAGTGGAATAGGCAGATGGTTGTCAAATGCTGTCCTGTAGCCTCACAGTTACATGATTCACTCTTAGGTGGGCACTTGGGATAGTGTTGTGACACTGAGTCATGCCTGTGGCACATAAGCCACAAAGTTCAGATGAGCTGCTGTAAGCAGCACTTGCTATTCTCTAGCTCTAGGTGACTCTTAATGTGTTTTCAGAGGTCCATGTTCTTGGGATGCACTCACCTTGGGAGCTGGGCATCACCTTTCACAAGCACCCCACCTTCCCAGGTGGGGAGAGGAGAAATACAGTGTCAGTGCCCCAAATTACCCACACAGTGCGTAGTCCCTTATTTATTTGGCTATGACAGCAGCTATATTGAAGGTGTCAGAGTGGACCCTAGGTACCAATTTCAGCATTTGTTCATGTTCCGAAGAGGCCAGATGGTTATTTTCTGTATCAGTGGTTAAACAAAGATTTACTAAACTGAGGATTTCTTTTAAACAAAGCACTCCTAACACAGATCCTGGAGCAGGCTAACCATTGCAGAACGGCTCCATTTGTCAGTAAGCTTTTGCAACCACCAAAATATCCCTGCCTATTGTTTGTGGAGGTATTGTGAAAGCAGACAGTCAGTGTTGCGTGAGCCAGAAAAATAACCAGCTATTAAGCCAAATTCCAGTTTTACCTTAACAATAGAGTTATTTTATCCCATTTTCCCCCAAATTTTACTCGATTTAAAAAAGAGGGGGGGAGGTGAGTCCTTAAAAATCAATAGGAGAATGTTTTATATTTTTTTCATACCTATCTCTTTGCAGCCTACCTCATGTAGTTAAAGGAACATTGTAAATTCTGAGAAGCATTTCTTGAAAGCAGAAAGATCCCCTTGTCATCATCCTCCTCAACCCCATTGTGCAGGAATATAAATTTGTGGTAAATAGTGAGTTGTAATTGCGTAACTCTGAAAGTTGCTGCGTATTCTTCAAAAGGGACTACAAGAAAGAATAATTCCTCTGAACAAAATATTCAGAGTTTGCAATGCCACTGCCCGGTGAAGTTCCCACTGACTGGAAAAGAGGAAATATAACACCCATTTTTAAAAAGAGCAGATTCTCCTGGAAACTATGCTCAGGAACACAGAAAGTACAGGAGTGACAGCCTGATGATGATGGTTTTGCAAAGGGCAAACTGTCTGATAAAATTGGTGGCATTCTACAATGGGGTTACAGTGTCTGTGGATAAGGAAAGAGTAAGAGACATCATCTACCTGGACTTGTGCAAAGCACTTGACACTGTCCCACATGATATCCTTGTCTCTGAATTGGAGAGACATGGATCTGATGGACAGACCATTCTGTGGATAAGGAATTACCTGAATGGTCCTCTCAAAGAGTTGTGGTCAGTGACTCAATGTCCAAATGGAGACCAGTGACAAGTGGCGTTCCTCAGGGGTCAGTATTGGGACCAGCACTGTCTGTCGGTGACACGGACAGTGGGATCAAGTGCACCCTCAGCCTGTTTGCTGACAGTATCAAGCTGTGTGGTACAGTCAGCTGTTTGGAGGGAAGGGATGCTGTCCAGAGGGACCTTGACAGGCTTGAGAGGTGGGCCTGTGTGAACTGCATGAAGTTCAACAAGGCCAAGTACAAAGTCATGTACGCGGTTCAGCACAATCTAAGGGCAACTACAGGTCAGGCAGAGAATGGACTGTGAGCAGCCCTGAGGAGAAGGACTTGAGGATGCTGATTGATGAAGATAAGTTCAACATGAGCCGGTGCTCTGGTGAGATCCCATCTGGAGTGCTGCCTCCAACTCTGGGGTCCCCAGAATAAGAAATATGGTGATCTGTTGGAGCGAGTCCAGAGGAGGGCCATGAAGAGGGACTTGGGCATCTCGCCTATGAAGACAGGCTGAGAGAGGTTGTTCATCCTGGAGAAGAGAAGGCTCTGCAGAAGTCTTACTGCAGCCTTCAAGTACCTAAAAGTGGCCTACGGGAAAGCTGGAGAGGGACTATTTGTCAGAAAGGGTAGTAAGAGGGCAAGGGGTAATGGGTTTAAACTAAAAGAGGGGAGATTTAGTTTGCATATAAGGAAGAAATTATTTACTATGAGGGCGGTGAGGCCCTGGCACAGGCTGCCCAGAGAAGCCGTGGCTGCCCCCTCCCTGGCAGTTTTCAAGGCCAGGCTGGATGGGGCCTTGGACAACCCAGGCTAGAGGTGGGTATCCCTGCCCATGGCAAGGGGGTGGGACTAGATGGGCTTTGAGGTCCCTTCCAACTCAAACCAGCTTGGGATTCTTTACTATTTTGTTACAGAAGCAAATTTTTGTCCTTTTTTTTTTCCCTACAGAATATAATGTATTTCAGATTCGAATATTGTTAGATGGGGTCAGTATTTTTTGAGCAGATGGCCATTTTCAATGGTACCAGAGTAACCAGCATTCAGATAACTAGCGGGTTTGTGTGCACTCAGAGCCTGAAGTAAGGGATGAGTGAAAACCTAAACTTCAGATCTGAATTATTGGCAAAATTGCTCTTTTCAGGTAATGGAGAATTTTGCTTCATCTAGGTTATTCAGAGCGGAATGCAATTCTTTAGAAGCCTTTGGGGTTTTTAAGATTTTCTTACAAGCTTTCTTTTTTCTGTTTTTTGGAGTGCAGACATTTAAAAAGTATGTGTCTTGGAGACTGAGTACTGCTCATTTGAATGCTTCCTTCTGTTACTTGGAGACTTCCCTCTGTGTCTCTGATGATGAAAAAATAAGGACTTGAAATTCTTCTGTGATCTGTAGTTTGGAAGGCACACAGCAGCACGAAAGTGTTACAGGATAGCTATATATTCAGTAGGACACAGCTTAAAGAACCCATGGAGCCTTCACGCAAGAGCTTTGGAGTAATTTGGGGAATTTCAGTTTGATTATTTGTCATGCCAAAGTTTTACCTTATCTTCTGGGCAGGTGTGTCTTCTCTGCAGCTGAACAGATCATCTGCCAATCAAAGGTTTGTGAGGGTTTTTTTAGTTGAACCAGGATAGGATTTTGGGAAGTTCACTCAATTCAATGACTTCCTGTTAGTGAGAAATTCTAATCTAGGATCTGTGGGCCTTGGGGAATGCAAGTTTTGTTTCACTTGCTAAAGTAAGAAAGTAACGAAAGAGAAATCAAATAAGAACATTATAATGTACAATGTCTTTTACTGTAAAGGAGAATTTCCACATGGAAAATGAGGAGCTGCCATCATCCATATTTATACCAAAAATGCTTCCCATGTTCAACAGACCACTGTGTTACTAATCTCCTTGCATTTTATTTTTTTCCAAACCTCATTCTCACCCAAGATGAAAGTATATTCTATTTACTAGACATGTGTTGTGAGCTTTTAGTTTTTGCCCTTTTTCTTTTTTTTTTTTCTTTTGATTGAACTGTGGGATTTAGTAAGTCAGCAAGACTTTTTGTACATTTGGGGATCAGTGTAAAGAAAATGCTATTTCCACTTGGTGCTATTTCAGTGGATTAGGCAGTGCATCAAAACATACATACTAGCTTGAGTGACAATACCTCAAGGTCTTCTAGCTCTGCTGGGACTACGATAGCTTCCTTGATGCTACCTGAGATTCTTGCACATATTTTTTTATCATAGCACTCTTGATGTAAACGTCTGATGCTCTTTGTGATAGAAATTCTGCAATCATCTTGTAAATGATTCATTATCTAGACAGCCCAAATGGAAAGGAAACAAAGAGTCCACTTCAAAAAAGAAAAAAATTCAAGTGCAATGCCATACCAAGGGTGGTTCTTGAGTATGCCGTATTTGTGCGTCCCCTTCTGAGTGCAGCTGTCAGTGGATTCATGGGTTTAGCGAAAGAAGTGAAAGTGGTTTGATGGGCCGCTTATAACTACGGCACTGCAGGAAGTTACTGGGGAAATCTGTTTGTTACTGTGTCTCAGAAGATTCCAAATGCTCCTTTGAAACACAACACATCCTCTAGTGGGAGGATTCGGATGGATTGTTTTACTTAGAAAGACATATTTTTTTATATTTTGTGCTGTAACTAATGGCTAAATATCATGTGTTCAAAAATTCTTCTTGGCGATATTGACACTTCCCAATATAGAGTGTTTATAAAATTTGGCCTGAGAGTCAAATTCTGCTAAGTATCTTCAAGTAGCAGCTTTGTTTTTCCATGTGTCAAGGTAATAACCATACAGGAAAAATAGATTACAATGTGTATATGAGAAGCATCAAGCACAAAGTTATTAATTTTGAGAGCAGCTGTAAATTTAAACAAATGATGATTTTTCTCTGTATATTATGGATATATATATTTCTTATTCCATTATTTTACATGCATCATTTATTTTATCCCAGTTGAAAACTACAGCGTACATATAATGAAATATCATTGGTGCTAGGTTCTTCTAGCACTTAGTTTCCAAAATACTTGCCCTTTCACAGGTGATAATGAGGAATTACTTTGCTCACACTGTTTCTTTACTTCTTTTGGTAGTGCTAGGACTCCATCTGCCACCAGATGTCTTTCTGCCTAACTGAGATGTTCTTGTGGTCTTTGAAGACTAACTTACATATTAGAGGTGAGCTGTTACCCATTAATAAAAGCAAAACGGCAAAGCTTGTTGATGAATATTTAACTGATATAAAATTCTCAATACCTGAATGAAATGGGGTTTATACTTAGGAGCAAGAAAATTAGGCAGCAATCATATTTGAACTTGGTCAGCTTCTCTGTTTAACTCATCATAGAACTAGAGCATTCTTTCAAGTAAAAAATGTTAAGATTATATTTAATTGGATGCATTTTCCTTTTTAGTAAGCTATGCCCTACTTGACTGTAAGCTTCAGTTTAATGACTGGTTTGGATGAACGATTTGCAGAGGCATTGTGATTTGTACTTAGCATGAAAATAAAACGTTACTGCGTGTTCGGGGTATTTTGCATGATTACTTCAAATTTTATACTTAAAAGGATATATTTATCTTGTTAATTGATTGTTCCAGGAGATGTGTAACTAGTTACTAGCCATGTAGAAATTACCTTCATTCATCTTGCCATGCTATTCCTAAAATGCAATGTTATAATAATACAATGCTATAAAAATACAATGCTATAAAAAAAACCCCAACCCACTGGTTTATAAATGGACCATATCAAAATATTATTTATGCCACTTCATGCCATCGTAGTGTACAATACTTCTGTTAAAATATTATTTTGAATATTATTGAATATTCAGTGGAATATGAATGGGTATTCAGTTGAATGCTGTTATTCAAATATTGAGTCAGCATGCCTTGGCATCCCATCTTTGTGTGAGACCTGTTCTATAACCACAGCCATATAAAAAAAGTCAAGAGCTGTATTTCATAGGAAAGTCTGGTGGCTTAAGTAAACACATAGTTGTGATTTATTATAATTAAAGGTGTGCTGTGGTCTGTTGTGCCTGTTTTCCACCTTTGACTTTCTTGCTTCCTTTATGCATTTCTGTTTATGCATTTCCTACAAACCTCTCTAAAATTCTGAGGCAGAAGGGAGGACTGCTGTCTTGTTTTAAAAGCAGCCTGCCATTGCAGTGCCTTCCAGCATTCCTCCATGAAAGGAATTTCCCCCCATGCTATATCCCTGTCTGAGTTTAGGCGGAGACAGATGTGGTGCCATACTTAGATCTACTTGGTGAAGCTTGCTGTGGCACGCCTCAGTATTCACCAGGCAACCACATCAGGCACTGGCTGGTGTGACTTGCAGTCCTGAGGTAGCTGAAAGCCAAATTTCTTTGCCATGGGAACCAGGTGGACAATAATGCTTGTAGATTAAGACTTTTGGATCTTTGAAAAGGAAAGCTTTATGAGTTCATGAATCTTAAGAAAAAATCTGTTATCTTTAGCTCAGGTGAGTCAGTCATCAAAAAACATTTTAAGTTATTCGAAGTTCCGCAAAAGATGCTAGCTAGGGAGACAGTAAAAATTCTTCTGCATGTTGGCAGCTGGAAGAGAATTGAATTGTATGTGAAGGAAATGACAGCTCCAAACAAAGACCTATCTCATTCTCTTTCAGCTCTTGCTTACTGGCTCTTGAAAGTCCTACTGGTATTCAGAGTATATGCTGTAGTTTTTCCACTGTTGCTTGTATTTTAACACCTAATGCTCTGCAACAAATAGCAAAAATTTGATGATGAACTTTGTTTGCTAAATTGTATTTTGTTTCCAGTGTCACATCCATAATTAAATATACTTACATTCAATTATATAGATGAAGATATTGGGATCCACCAGTACTATGACAAGAAAGAACCAGGTAAAACATAAATAGTTGTAAGTGAATCTACACAAAACTTCCAAATCTTCAATCCTTGACTGCTTCCTCTGGAAAACGCCACTTTGCATTTCTAGTTAATATATGCTAATGTAATAAGATATGCTATATACTATTTTAATATAACCATATCGTATAGAGTAAGGAAGCACAGAAAGAGACTAGCTCTCCCAAGTTAGACTCAGAGAACATAAAAACATTTTGTTCTGTGGAAGAAAAAAAAAAAGGAAAATGTTTACATAAAGCCAACTTGTATATCATTAGAAACCTCAGTGGGATTTTATACTTTAAATCCTTACATTTTATATTCTATTCTATATTCCATTTAGTACCAGAAGCCCATCCTAGCATCCTGAAACTACACAAAGCTTCCAGATGTTCAATCTTTGATACCGACCACTTTCTCTGGAAAATGCTACTTTTTAATTTCTTGTTAATATATGCTAAATATAATCTGCTATATAGTATTTTAATAATTTTAATAATTTAATTTTAAAGCCCATCCTAGCATCCTGGCGCGGTCCGCGGCGGCAGTTGGGTGTTTGCTGGAATCCCAGCAGAGGGCATTGTGAACGCGCGAGATGCCAGCCCTGGCCTCCTGCATCCCTACCTGGTATCCGAGATGGCCTTTTCAGAGCGAACGATCAATTTTCTTTATCTGATTAATCCTGTTAATCCTAGAAGTTTCACGATGGGCCAAAAGGTCTGTTCGGCTAGAGTTACTTCTTCTTTGCGGCCAGGTTAGAGCGGAGACTTGTGCGGGCATCCTGTGGGCCGAATTTCATGGTTAATACGCCGTCTCCATGGCTCTGCTGACAGACTGACTCGGCTTCTCTTCTGGGTTCAGTTGCAGCTCACTTCACTATCTGATGAGATTGGAGGCTCGGTAACGCCGGCCCACCTGTTGGGCTGTATAAGCCTTTCTTTCACTGCAAATTTAAGATATCTGCCTTACGAGGTGAAAAAATCAGGGCTGTCTTAATTTTTTGTGAATTTCTGTGTTTTATCAAACTGTATGAATCTTCTCTCTAATATTAATATTTGCTGACAGCAGCTGTAAGGATTATCATTCATCCTTTCATCCTTTCTTTCCTTTAGCCTCACAGATGAAACACAGTTACTTAGAAGACAAGCAAAAGCCAGCAGAATGTAAGCATGTTTTCTGAGTTGCTGCTTACAGTAAGACCAAATGATTAATTTGGATTGATGATGCCCCTGTAAAAGCATTAAAATAAACTCAGACTGCTTCCAATGATGTAACTTTCCACGCATGCCATCTAAGGCAGACAGTCACTGCACAAAAAACAATTGAAAAGTTGTAATTATCCCTTCCTGGTATATTTGCAAATTTTTTTTTCTTGGGTTGTTTTGTGGGGTTTTTTTCCTGTGTCACTAAGCACTCTTCAAAACCTTTGTTGAGAACCTCAAAGATAATCACAATCCAAATTTATTTCCTATGAAACATACTCAGCAAATGAGCAATAAACATTTTCATGATCAGCTCTTGAACTGAAACACCAATTGCCTCAAACCTAAAAATTATAACTAAAATACTTTCAGCCAAAATCAAATTCCAGGCTAATAATCAGCTGCCTCCATAGAATGCTGAAATGTTCTGAAACATTTACACTGTTCCTGCATGATGCAGTTAAAAGTAGTTTCAGTTCATGCTGTCATGTGGCAGTACTGTGACAGTTAAAGATTTTTTGTATTAACACAACTTTTCTTTAGCTCCAGTTTTATACCTCCTGCATAGCTGTTTTTGCTCAGAGCATTCATTAAAGTTCAAACATTATTACACACCACCTCTGAAAAGTCTACTTGATTTTTAGATGACTTTGCAAAGTAATATGTAAGAATTGTCTTAACATTTTATCTTATCATCTGAAAATTTGGGTGGAATCATGTACGTTGGAAGGCAGAACGTGTTCTGGAAGGAAAAGTTATTTGCAGCATCATCAGGTGTGTTTGGAGCAGGGTGAAGCCCACTGGGGATGGGTGTAAAGGTGTGCACAGCCATGTAGTAAATCTACACATGCTGCGGAGGTCTGCATGTCAGTCAGGATCAATACAGCTCTGTAAAGGTGGCGAAGGGAGGAGCATAGTGGATTTACATCCCCTGTGCTCTGCGCAGCATTATCTCCAGGCCCGGATAAGCCCCATCGTGCGGCAGCCCCAGCTGTTTATCTTTTATACCTGCGACATGTGAAAGGGAACACAAGCACCGTACCTCGTTGTGGTAAATGTCGGGGTGGCCTCTGCACAGAGCGCCGTACCGCGCACTCCTTAACAAGGAGAACCGCGTGACATTCTTCACAGCTGCTGATTTGTATATACAGTTTGGTATCTGTACAGGCAATTTCCCGTTTTGCATATGTGGATAAATATTCCAGTATTTATGAAGGCACCCATTGAAAATGTGATCTTACATGCCTAATTAATATTATCATAACAGTTCCACCAATGCTGGCTTCCGTCCAGTAAAATACAAAGAGAAGTTGTATGTCGGTGAGCTCTTTTGTTGATATATGGAATCCTTCATTTTTTCACTCTATAGCACTCCTATTGTAAGCTCCCTTTTGCAGGGAGGTTTAAACACAACTGTTAAGTCATTCAGCCTGGAAGTTGGCATACAAACTGACAGCTTGGAGCGCAAAACTTTTCATCGGGTTCCCTTTAAATAGGCTAGATTTTAAAATGACAATGTGTTCTAGTTTCTCATGTTTTTTCTTGTGTACTTGCGAACAGAAAGCTGCTCACTTTTAAATGACGAAATTTTACAGGTTATTAGAGTCTGATTCTCAGCCATGGAACAAGCCAATTACTAGCAACTCCAGAGGAAGCTTTGCCTCCTGGTTTCAGGATTAGTGTATTAGGCCAGACTTTTCACAATAGTTTGCTAGAACACTAATAAATTTGTTAAAGAACTGTAGCAGTTGTGGGGTTTCTTGTTTCCTTGACTTGGCAAATTCTTCAGACCGAATTTTAAAGAACAAATCATATAAATAACTATACTACATAATACAAGTTACAGCGCTCACAATTACCTGTTGTTAATGCATATATTCATGCATATATATTTTGCAGACACGTTAGTGCCTGTTTTTTGAAATTAGACAATGAAATGCTAGTTCAAAAGAATAGTATCTGTTTAGGATTTGATAACTTGCATCTGAGTTAACATACTGAATGTGAGATGCTTTCTCATTGCAAGTGCTTAGAAGCTGGATAAGATACTACATCCTGAGAGCTTTGTACACAATTGGCATGGTGAAGTCATGGTCAACGTGGATATTTCATGCTAACTGTTCCTGTGGCAGAGCCTTTCAAAAGGGTCTAATTTGACAATAGAAAACAATAGAAACCATAGCTATGTCCTTACAATTATAGGTAAGTTTTACATTTAAGGTAACTCCTAGAAACCTTAGGTTTGTGTTTCCACAGAAAAGGAAGCTTAACTGGAAGAAATTATATACAAATGTATGTTTGTTTACACACACGTGCATATATATGTATATATATATACACACATGCAGATATAGACACATATTTGTCTTTGTTTTTTTTACTTTCCAGCTCGAGATTATCCTTGGATACTGAAAAACAAGCGACCAGACAAACTGCGAGATACGCTCAAGGAGGTTGAGGTACGTTTCAGAAAGTTTCAGTACAGCAACATATAATCCGGTTTTCAAACCTCTTTCAACAGCTTTAATTTTCGTAAAGATCCAACTCTCCCAGTGATGATAAATGTGCTTTTGTCTGGTGGGCTGTTGTAAAACAGCTGCATCTTTGTGTGGCATGCTTCATCTATGAACTTGAAAATCACAAGTATGTTAACCGATAGTGACAATGTATACTGCCAACTCTGCTCTCTGTTTTCTGTTGTCCTTTAGGACTTAATGCAGAACAGTCAATGTACGCTGAGCAAATGGAAGAACAAACATATCTGTCAGGTAAAATGTTTTGACAAGCTCTTGCAGTGTTCAGGCAGTGGAGCCGAACAGTCGTTCAGTGATTGATGCAATAGTGTTAAAATGTTAACTAACACAGAAGAGCATCAGGGGTTTTAATGTATGGCTTTTATTACCCAGATTGTATTTGTTTAAATTTATAACCTGGAATAGATGTTACAAAACAAAAATCTGTTTTTTATAAATGAGAGAAATGAAAGGGCCCTGAATCTATGAGCTTATCATGTGGAAAAACTTAAAGCATCCCCTACCTCAGAACAGCAGGCTAAGGGAGCAGTTAATGTATACAGACAGGTCTGGAATCTATGTTATATTACATTTTGATATCTTAATTATTTATGTGTCTGTCACAATTCTTCTTTTTCTGTACTTTATGCTTGTGTAATATATGAGGGAAGCTATAACTTTAAACCAGTCTGATCAGTAATCGAGTTATGGAACAATTGACATGTGGGGATACATGTAGCCATGTGCCCTGTCTATGTAAGTTCCATGTACTGTATACAAGAAACAGCTTTTCACATCCTCGTTAACACAGAGCAGTAGGGTAGGTGGGAGATGTGCACATAACATGCGCTCTAGCTCCTTAACCAGGAGCTTGTTCTGAAAAATATATGTAATGTATTTTAGAAGTTTCTGCTGTCTTTGTTGTTCAGGAGGTACGTGGATTCTATTTGAAGCTGTTTTGGCATGGGGTATATACTGTAAATATTACTAATACTATTTCTAAAAAGAAACTTTGTGTTCTAACCTTTATGCTTTTTCAGATTCACTCTTTTTTTTCCTTCAAATTCGAGTAGTTCCAAATGTTTGTCACAGGATGAATATTAAATATTCACACACTATACAGCTGAAGTTCCAGAAATGTCTTTAGGAATAGTAAAACTTTTAAGTATGACATGCCAAATAGTATATAGTCTTTTTGTATCAATGATAAAGGTATTATTGTCTCGGCTACATTTGCCTGTCAGATGTTATCACTAGTAAATATGTATCATTGACACACAGATTACATAGTATATATCTTTGAATGATAATCTTTTAGAACTGATTTAAATATTAATTGTATGCTAATTTAGAAGGGTTTTTTCTCTTGTTATTGTTCTGATTAGGAAAGTAATTTGGTTAAGAAATACTGAGCCAATTAGCCATGAGTGTATTTATCTGCTTCCCAGTTTGCTGTCTCTTCATTTGCTTTCCCTATCCCTTCTCTCTATCATTTTCCTTCCCCTCCCATCTCTCTGCATCCACCCGCATTCCTTGCCAATGCATACTCTGCAACAGTGAGCTTCTTGCCAAAATTTGATCACCCTGCCTTTATAACATTACACCTTTGGTTGACTATAAATTCTGTATAAAGCTATTTTGTTGGTTTTTTTTTCCTTTGGACTTGGCATCCTTTAAGTAGTTTCACAGTAGATAAACAAAAAGGAGACAAATACAGTTTTATTTATTTCTTGTACAAGATGGGAAAATAGGGAGATGTTTTTATCTTAGTATATTAGGTCTGGCTTTATATTGAGTTGAATCATGTAAATATGTAGCTTGATACCATGAGTAGTTTTTTAGGTTTTCTTAAATGGTTTGCATAGCCAGAGTGTAAATGATAGTATAGTTTATAATACAGCCAGAATTAAAGCTATAGATATAAATCATAGCAGTTTCTCTGTCCTTAAATATGTTTTTGGTTTCTCAACCACAAATCAAAATAGTTTTTAATATAATAATGGTTCCAACAGGGTTTAGAATGTTCTGCCAAAACAATTGTGTTATTCCAGTAATATCTGGACTCTTCCTTTTTCATACAAACATTCTGAACCTTCTGAAAAAGAGGTCATATGTTGATTTTTTAGCTCTAAGAGAGATTAATTATCTGTTTCATCAGGAAGTACTTATCACATAATGGTGCAATCTATGTCACATCACTACTGTATTCACGTGCTACTTGGGATGGATACCTGAGTAGCTGGTAGTGGAGAAAATGGAGTCCATGTTTGCATTAACTTTCAAGTGTGTTAGAAAGCAACATGTCAGACTGACAACATAGACTGCAGGTAGTAAAATACCCTGAATGTCAAATTTTCAGTGATTTGGGCTAAACAGGAGTATTTAGTTTAATTATAGTGTATTTTTTACCTCTTTTTGTAACAATGCAATGTCAAATAAAATATTTAGCTTAATAGTCATCATATTTTTCAGTAAATTTTCTATGTATTTGAATCTGCTGTACCTTTATGTGAACAAGGGAGTTCATTCTGTTGTAGTAACAATGTGCTGTCCAGAAACTCAATGGCTCTTGCACCTTTAGCAAGAAAGAACAAATAAAACAAAAAAAATCTGAAAGGTAATACAATGATAATGAGACTATCATTGAAAAGAGTAATGTGATTTCCCTCAGATTTTGTGAGAAAGAAGCATTCTACCTTACTAACTGTTTAATTTTATGCATCAAAATGTCTTCTGTTACTTTTTTTAATACAATCAGTGCATCAGAAGTTTCATATTTACTTCCTTGTCCACTGCAAAAAAAAAAAATCCATTGACCTTTATTATTGCAGTCCTAAGTATACATTCTAGTATTGCTTTACTGCTTAGAGCTTCTGAAATAGATGATGTGCCAGTTCATGTAAATATTACACAGAGTGTACAGGGATTTTTGTCAAGGAGCTTGCTTTCCTATTTAAAAGAGCTTAGTTGAGCCCTAAAGGACTGAGGTCTTTTCTTTAGCGCTGTTCCTACTTGTCCCAATAGGATCTGAATGCACGCCATTTCTGTATGGTACTTCTGAACCCCAACTTTGTTAACCTGTGATGAGTTGCTGAAATAATCTTGTAATCTTCAGTTAGTTTATGTCTGAGGGAAAGAACTAGTCCATAAAAAAAGGACTGAAACAAAGACAAGAAATCTTTACAATAAGATGCCACTGTATTGTTTATAGTGAAATAACCAATTTACTCCCCAGCATTACCTGCCCAGAAGTAATAATCTAAGGAATTAATTTTATCAATATTACTGAGTTTACTCAACTCAGCTCTGGCTGCTTTCATTCCTCTTGGTCTCCTTCTCTAAGTCTTTGGAATGCTTTTAAGTTTGCCACAAAATTATGAAATCAATCCTGTGAAATTCTGCCATTGGTTCAGGTTTGATTTTACACTATAAGGTAGTAAACATTAATAAGATGTAGCCAAAACATTTGGATTCCTATTTTTTTTAATTTTGAGTTTGCATTATGATGTAGAATTAAACGCATGCCAACACTGAATTATTTTATTGTATAAAAGCCAAGCACTAGCTGTGAATCATATCTGTTACCAGCTAATGAAGAGGCTGTATCTAGTCTTCGCTAAATTACTTTGATTTAATTTTATTTGTGTTGCGATTTACATGTGTATATGGATGGTTTTTATGTTACTGTCATTGACTGACTTAGAACTGGATTCTGAATTGAGATACACAGCAGTGTTTGCTGATATGGCTTGTTTTATCAGCTACAATACCCATAAGCAAACTGATTTAGCAAGATATGTGGTGACATACAGTAGCACATCTGATGATAACAAAATCAAGACGTTCTGGCTAGAATACATGAGAAGCTGGTACCCATCACCAGTTCCTAAGAGGAACACTGCCTTCATATTAAATTCTTTTGGTTGCTTTTGATCACAGCCATTAATGTGTTGTGTGGTTTTAGAGATTTGGAGCTAGAAGTACAAATGCATTGATTATTGTGAAACAGTAACGTGTAACAACAATAACTTCATCTGTAATAAGGCATGCAATGGAGTAATTACAGTAGGGTGGCTAAGAAAGCAATCTGGAATGAAGAGGTGGGGGAAAACCCTGGGAACCTGCTTGAACAAGAAATGCTTTGCAATTCTCTTCTCCTTTTGCATATTCCTTTTCAGTTGGGCTCTGTAAGGGAAAACAGTTTGCAGCAATATTTTTTACAGGCATATTTTCCTTCTCTTCCAATTTTAATCAGATAGAGGCAAATCCTGGCTTTACTCTGCAGGTATCTTTTTAGGTAGAAGGGCTGATAAGCAGCTAAGCTGCATGAATGAGGATTCAAGGGCTAAGGCTTCCGAGGATAAAGGAATCCACTTAAGTACATGCTTAAGTTCTACTAAGGTCCATAAGTCATGAGCCTGTATTTAAGTCCTTTGCTTAATAAAAGGTAACTCAGATACATATTAGAGCATTTTTCTATTGGGGAAGGGAAGGCCAAAGTCTTCCCCATAGTATCCTATGCTCCTTCTTACATCTTTCTTGTTCATTGGAGAACCATTTTTGACACACAAAGTACATAATTCTCTCTATCAAGGTCTTCACATTCAGCTCCTCAGTAACAGAAATTAACTAGTCCTTCCTCCCAGCAAGTAGAATGACCAGATGCCCAAACATTTTACTCAGACTACATGCAAGTACAAAGCCTATACCTATACTTCCCATAGGTATGAAGCCATACTTTATTTTTTGTTTAGGAATGCCATGAGACTGTTAAAGCTGTAGATATGACTCTCCTGATTTCTGTTTTTCACATTGGAGTACTTCAGTCTGAGAAATTTGTGCTGTGTTTCATTATTGTGAGCTTCTTTCCCTAATTTGATATCTGAAAGATAATGTAGAATCATGTAGGTTGGAAAAGGCCCTTAAGATCATCAAGGCCCAACAGCTAACCTAACACTTCACCACTAAACCATGTCCCTAAGCACCCCATCTGCATGACTTTTAAATGCCCAACATTGTAATCCAAAGGATTTCTAAAGGGAGGTGGAATAAATACTGGCCTTACGTGTCCATATACTGTGATTTACTTTTAAAATTTAGACTCTAAAGTTCATAGAGGGAAGGACTTAAACCTGTGAGTACTGGTATATTACCAACCATGGTAATGTTATAGCAAAAAAAAATTGTTAAAGTGAAATTTAAGTTTTGCCCAAATACCTCAAACTTCTGTGGAGAATAATGGGAAAGAATGTTTTACTGTAAATATAAAGGAGGGGAGTGCAATGGGACAAACAATAAAAGCCATGAAAACAATATTTTTACCTACTTTCTGTCATTCCATTGTGCCATGCTGATAGCATAGAGAGATATATCTATGCAATATTGAAAATATATAGCATTGGTTTAATTACCACTTTCACAGATGTAAAGGAAAGCACACCCATTAGCACAATGTGTAAATGTCTTGTCATGACACACTGGAGCAGTTTTCATAAATTTCTATTCTAACTCTGTAACAGATGTGGTTTGTGTCATCACCAGTGAATTTACACCCTGAAACATGTAAGAGTTAAAGAACCCTAACCTTATTTGTTGCTCTCAAGCCAAAAGTTTGCCAGTGGTCTTTTGGGATATATTCGACGTCAGCAGAATGACAAGCATGTGGCCTCATTCACTAATGCAGTCATTCAAGATCACAGACCATCTACAGATAAAACCACTTTTTTTTTCTTGTGTTTTGCCTCTCCTCTTTTACCTGAATGGATGATACGTACCTGAATGGATGATTTATGTCCATACTCTGTCAGGTAAACATGGAGGCCACAAAGAGACTTCTGATTCTCTTAGATTATTCTCCAGGTTAACTCCAGAATGCTCTTCTCACTCCATACAAGGAAAGGAATCATGGGAGCAACCTACCATTACAGTGACGTTTTCTGAGGGAGGAACATAGCTCCCAAGCAAAGGACTTAACAAGTTGAAAATAAATTGTGATTTTATCTACTCTAACTTCAACATAAGGATAAATTGAAGTTTTGAAAGATTGTAATAAAAGCTGCATGAGTGTAACTGTGTCTAACATTTTTACTAGGACAAAACCTTAAAGGACATCTGTCATGATGGGGCATATTGAAACACTGACTATATGTATTTATCAAATGAATACATGATTAGACTTTGGCAGGATGGAAAATGATCGTTTGTTCTTAACAAATTCATTTCACATCACAGGTATTTTTTGTTTCTATTTCAGACGTCACTAGAGTTTCTTTTCAAACTACTGTGAATTGACAGAAAGATGGCCTGGAAAAATGTAGGTTAAAGATGTTAATCAGGGCAAGAAGGTCATTTATTTAAACATGCTTGTCCTGTTTAAATGAACAGGGATAGAGAGAGCTACAGAGAGTACAGGGATATATTAATATAGAAAATTCACATAACTAAGAATTTTCATAACTGAATTGTTGGGAGCAGAGCATTGCACAAGAAGCAAGCTCAAGTAGATCACTACTTTCCTGTCCCCACTACTTTCATTTTTTAAACAATCTGGTAGATCTCACTCTAAGGAAATTTGCCTGGTGTTTATGTACCAGCGTGTTATACTGAAAACTATATTGCAATCATGTTTGCCTTGCAGCTCTAGCATAATGCAAACAAGGTTTTTTATGCCAAATTCTAATACAAAAGCAGATATTTCTCTAGTAGTGAGTGTTTTTTAAAAAATTCTTAAAAAATTATCAGGTAAAAGTCAGAGCCAGAGTCCCAAGCTTCTGGTCTTTGATGAGCTCCTTGTACATTTCTTCAGTGGTCTTTCCATTCAGGATTCCTTTGGCAGAAAAGATTATTCAGTGAGTGTAGGGCTGGTTTAGCCTCTGCTGAACAAACAATGCTTTTTTTAACCTTTTTTTTTTAAAAAAAAACTTGTAAAACTTTTTTTCCCCATGTTTTTACATCAAGGTTTCTGAAGAACCTGTGTTTGGCATTAAGTTAACCAATTTATATGGTCAGAATTTATCTTTTGCCATGTTATTTAGAAAATAAAATCTCAGGTAAAGCTTTTTCTATGCCCAAGTCACTTGTCAAAGTGAGATCAGTTTACAATGCAGCAGGGAATCGTGTAGGTTTTATTTTCTGAATTTCTTTGCTGTAATAGTTGCATTCAGAAAATGACTAACTTTAATTATTTAATTATGCAATAAGAAGTGGTTTTCATTACTCCTCCCACTGAGCATTCTCCTTCTCATACAAGATACGGCATCGGCTAAGTACCATGACTTAGTCTTCAAGATTATATGTATCATTTAATTGAGATTAATTAAGCAGAAATACTCGGTTATCTCTGAAATAAACCTCTGACTATTCTGTCCCTTTGTTTAAATTCCTTCTTTATAAGAGAGACATCTATAACCTTAAGGCAAGGGATATATGAATTTTTGGGGAGCCCATGGATATCACTCTGGTAGGGGACCACTTTTAAGGTTAAACAGTGGTCAGAAATAACAACGAAAGCAAAAAGGTGCTGTTTTTATTCTGTGATAATAATATATAATTACATGAAGCCCAACCTTTTATGTCTTTCATGCAGGCTTTGCAGTTATTTTATATAGAAAAAAAACAGGTCTGTGGATGATAGATTGATTGTCCTTTACTCATTTAGGACAGAATTTTTGTCTCTTTTTAAACAAATTAATTAAGTAGATTTTCTGCAATATTTGGGGCTTAGCACACATCTTCAGCAATTGTAATTCTTGTACCTGTATAATTCAGTGTCATATTGCACCTCTCCCCTTCATTGAAAAAGCTTTCAAAGTCATTACAAGACATCTCCACATCAGCAATAAGTCTTTTTTGCAATTTTGAAAAATAATTACTATGTAATGGACAGCTGCTAATATGTACCTTGGAACGTTTCACTTTATTAATGATTCTTGATGTCTTGTTTTCTCACTATTTGGATTTAGCTCCTCTTTCACTCAGGTGTACTGGTGTCCCTAAGCCTTTCTGGGCCACAGCTGGAGAAAGTGGTGATTGACAGGACCCTGGTGGGGAAGCTCATCTCCGACACCATCAGTGATGGTAATTACACCCTCGTGCAAATCAATTGCCTACATTAACAATAGAGTAGAGAAACAGTATGTCAACAGGTAGACTAATTATTGCCACTGGGGACTTGCAAACACAACAAGTAATTGCATGTAATGCCATAGTTACAACCCTCAGGACTAAGAACACTTTAAGAATAATATTTAACATCAAAGTTTTCAGGCTTGTCAAATACTGAATGGGTTTCTAAAATTCAGTTTCTTACAGATTTTAATCACTGTGAACATGCCATTTGAACTTGTCACATTTATTTCCTAAGTGGGAAAATGGGACAAACCCAACATTAGCCAACTGATTCATTACATGGGATAGAGTTTATTAAAACATTCACTTATTAGAAAAGGCTGGATAATACTATTTATGTGGATGTATTCTGATTTAGTTTCTAGATACCCTGAATCTCATTGTTGTTATTAACTAGTGACTGTTAGAAGTGAAGCTTTAGTTGAATGCAGAAGAGAAATTATATAAATATACCTGTTTTGATCAGCTTTATCATATGACTACAGCTTTTTTAAAGTGCTTCTACAGAGCTTCAGTGAGAACTCAGTCAGGGAACTTGGTGTCTGCACAATCAAGAACATGGAATTTCTGTGCAAACCAAACTATATGTGCATTATCTTCCAAAATCTTAAAAAGTAGACTCAAATGACGTAGTTTCAATATATGCTAGATTTAGTTTCAATCTTTAATGACTTATTTTCTTCTATATCCAGGCATCTATTCTGTATTGGCCTGGTTATTTAAGGAAGTTGCAATACTGTGTTCCTCTGATCCTTACTTATAAGTATATTGTAGCTTAGTCTTGAAAAATTACATTAATATAGTGATGTTAGTAGAATCTTAGTATAAAAAAAAACCTGTAACCTCATTGCTGATCAACATATCGCGCAGAGAGCAAAGAACAAATTTAATGTCTTGACTCCTTTTGTTCACTCTTCACTTAAGTAACTTGACTGCTAATTCCATCTCAGATTTTTCTGCCCTGTTTCTGGAGGAGGATTTCATACTCTCAGGTGACAAAAAGTAGGAAAGCGCAGACACTAAGGTTATATACCCAAATTGAAGTTCTTTCTAGAACTTACCTGGAATACTCTGTCTTTTATTAAAACTAAATTATTAAATAAATAAATAATGCATGTATAATTGTGTTATACATATCTTCCTTCATATTGTCTTACTACGTCATAGAAATACAAATCTGAAAAAAAATCCTGCTAACTGAAGAAGCTTACAACTAAAACAATAATAAAGCAACAAATACATTTTCCTACAGTTACACAGCTCAAACAGCTATACATAATTTCATTATTTTCACTTATTCAAGAATTTCTTAAACCTCTGTGTTTGGCAATACCCACGTGTAAAGGTGAAACAGGACTGCTTCTGTAAAAGCAAACCCTCCAATACCTGTCATCACAAAATGTGTTTGTTTTCATGAACAACAAAAGAAAATATTTCTGTTACCCACAGAAATAGTATTCAAAATATGCTTTTTTTTTTATACTGAACTATCCTTATGTGAGAACTATGACATGATATTGTCCTAGAATAGATTATCTTTTATCCAACATAATTATACATCTTTCCAATCGAGGGTGGGATTAGGTTGTGATTATAACCAAAAGAAAATTGATATTTAATACAAGAAGTCTGTATACAAATAATAGCTCTTATTTTAGCAATTGCATATATGTAGAAATAGGTAAGATTGCAATCTGCCAAAAATACTTATGAATTTTTCTTCTAACTCTGAGCAGCCTGGCCTCTTAACATTTGGAATGAAGGTCAGATTGTGTGCACGAAATACAGAATTAGGATTGCATTCATAATCCTCCTGTGTCTAATAAAGTCCTCCTGATTTGTAATATATAGGTAAAACTTAAAAATAAAATTAGAAATTATAGGAAAAAAATCCTTTCCTAAAAGAAAATAGTATTTTTCATTTTTGGAATTATTTTTTTGCACTGAGGTCTTGCAGTACTAGTATATAGAATATGAGGTAGGCTGCCTATCATTTTTAGGGTAATCTGACTCTACAGCCTATGGGCTCTCTCTGAATAATGGCCCAATTATTCCCATAGCTGCATACATGTTGATCTGGTCTGCAGTCCTGCCCAGGACAACCATGGATACTGAAAACCAAGAGACTGATAGTTTCATCCATATCTGTCCAAGGATCTTGGAGTCCTGCTTTCTTTCCTTCGACCAAAACAAATTTCAGAAGCATCTGAGGTGTGCTGTAGGCCATCTTTAATGTAAATTATGTCTGTGAGGATATCAAAATATCTAAACTATGTATATATTGAGGATATCGTACTCAGTGGCCTTGAATTTTCTTGTGTGTTTAGGATCTCATTTATAACTCACCATGTCAGATAATTTATCACCTTTAAAAAAAAAAAAAAGCAAAACCAAAGCTGGTGCTAATGTTACATTTCAAAGGAAATTATTTGTCTTTAAACTTTACCCTTTAGCATACCAGATACTTTAGAGCTGTGCCAGTACATGACTATTGGAAAATGAGACTGGTGGTAAAATAGACTAAATCAAAGCAAAGCTGAGTCACCAGTTTTCAGTGCTTTATATGGAAGACTGAACTGTCAATCTACTTAAGTATATATAAAATACATTTAAGAATGTAGGATATTAGTCACAAATGCATTTTTCTGTTTTTCAGGGATTGTTCCACATGGTTTGTTTTGGTTTATAACCCAGTTCCACGTATCGTTTTCCTTTTAGTAGAGGTTTCTGAGTTTGCTTTCTGAAAACAGCTTGGTAGCTTTACTTTAAACTTCATTCATATTAAGAATTTTTCAGTAATCTGCTACTAGTTATCCTGGGGGCTCACTTCATTCTCGGACACCTCTTCAAATGTGGACACTGCTTGAATAATTGGATAACACTTGGGAAAAATCTGGGATACTACTATCAAATCAATTTTCTCTGTCAAATGAGTTATGTGCTTTCCTGTTGAACAATTTTGGTCTAGCACCCCCTTATGATAATAGCAGGGATTCCACTTTTCCAGGCTTCAAGGGAGTCTGTTCCATCTTCATTACCTGTATGGTTTGAGTATCCCTATGTGAAGCCTTCAACAAATTCATAAGCCCTCTGAACATAATCCTGTGTGTAACCGCCTCCTTGGTGTCTGCAGCAGCACCCGAAACTTATAATCTCAAAATACCAGATACATCTCAAGTACTGATTTGCATTTGTCATCCTTAACACAAGCAACACTCTTAGATGCGTTTCTGAAATACTGGTGGATGTTACCATAGGAAAAAAAAATAAAATTGAAGGGTGAACCAAGATGAAAATGAATGTGAAAGGGCATGAAACATATATTCAAATGTAGTGGTAACTTAATATGAGATAATTTATTTAGGTTTATGTAGTCAGAGTACTCCCTCAGCTTTATTTCTCATTTCCAAGAGGGTCCTGGCAGAATGGCACATTGGTGTCTTTTAGGAGATTACAGGGTCTTCAGTGTAATATTTAAGATACTGTCTTGGAAAAACTGCTTTTCACAATGTCTTAGTGGAGGGTTCAGTAATTTGCTTTCTTACTAGAAAGAGGTAATATAGCGGTGACGATTTTTGTTTTGGTTTTCAGCCATTCTTACAGACAATTTCATCATCTTGACATTTGAGGACCATAAACAACTCTGCTTTATTCAGTTTACAAAGAAGATGGATTCTCCTGATGTAAACAAAAGACTGGAAAAACTCTCTTGTTTGGACTTCAAGGTAAAGCTGCCAGTGGGGACTGTAAATACTACAGTAACTTGATGTTATGAATCACACATACTCACTGCTATTGTATAGCAGTATATATAACTGATCAGTACAGCTCAGATTCTAAAAATGGCAGTTATTGAAAAGTTTTTTTAAAAATTACATGGCATTCTGAGTTAATGAGTTAAAGTACTGCGCCAAGAGGGATCCAATTTTCTACTGTATTCAGGTTAAAGGCTCAAACACACAGTAGAGTTACCCCTGCTTAACAGATTACCTTGTGTCAGTTGAGCAGCAGTAACTGACCCTTTGCACATTCTCAGCATCTAACAAGCATGAAGCAAAATCTGTAATGGTAAACCTCAGTGTAAAAGATTTAAGCTAATGTGTTTTACCTCTTGTTTGCTGTGGGCTAGGAACGCACTCATGGACAATTACTATGGCTCAGCTGCTATACACAAACTCATGAAGTTATGATAATTCAGTCATCTGTCTGAGCTCCAAGACTGTTGTAATTCTTGCAGAAATCTTAATTTTCCCCTCTAGTTATCATAATTGTATTGTTGGCCGAGTTAGTTTTACAATTAAGCCACTGAGCTGGGACTCAGGGCACAGAAGCTGAGTTTCTGACCACTCCCACATAATGTGTGCGACCTTAGGCAAATGACTCTGTGCCTCTGTATCTCAATTCACTGCTCATGCAGTGAAGATTGAAGTACGACTTTTTTTCCCAGCCCTTTCTGTATGGGTGTGCCTGTACCCCGGCCACAGCAGTAGCTGTGAGGTTCCCTAGAGGTAGCCAAGCTGGCTTTAAACGAGCCAGTTTGGATGTCAGTAGAAGCCATCTCATCTCAAGCTGAATTACACTGGGATGTGTAGACGTAACTTATTTCGACCATAAGGTCTTTGACATCGGGGCGGTGGCTGACCTTAGATGGAAACACTTGACAGTACAGCAGTATGAAAAACTAATCACCCAAAGGCAATTAACTTAGAACAGGCAGAGTAGGAAAGGGGCTGCACACAATTCCCTGCAAGGATGAAGAAGAGGCAGGCCATTGCCCCAAAGAAGGTGGAGAGATGTAAAAAGCAAAAGAAAGAGTTTGTATTTATTTCAGACTGGATAAATGTTAAGGAAAACAATCTTGTGCTATATATTTTCCTCCTGACAACCCCTCAGTAATTTGCTTCTTCACATAAGGGAGTTTTCATCTGCAAGGCAAGCTTTTTAAGGGCATGTTTAATTTAAGTTTTGCCATATTACGTTTTAACTTGCTTGGTAGCAATACTTTCTGCTGTGATGAATATCTAATACATTTTCCAGGCTGTTTCAGTTCAGGGCCTCTTTTCAGCAATGACTTGTGTTTGCGAGATTGATCCAACCTCTATAACGTGGATTTGAGACAGTTCACTGTTCACCAGGAACTGAGCTGATACGTAGTTTACTTTAAAATGCTCTGTGCCTGTGGCTGGCCTACGGTGTTTGTTAAGGTTGTGCTTTGGAAGCAAGGGTGCCGTGTGGTGTGGGGTGTTGGTGGTTTTTTAATAGCTCTAAACTTTAACGAGATAGCTGTGGTGAGCTGAAGACTGCCTTCATCATTTAATCGTGAGGGCCATATCTCCTTAATTAATTTATGTTTAGGAAATGTGTTTTCGTTCTGGGTATTGTTGGGCACATTTTGGATCTAATGGTCATGACATTTCTTTCTTGGGGAAGAAGGAAAGCCTAATCCACAGAAAACTTTCTCTGCCCTACGAAACCAGAAATATCTGCTGTTCTCCTTAATAGGTTTGTTACGTTCAGTTCTTTGCTGACACAGCTGAGCTTCTGGAAACACTTCCATGTTCAATGCTAACATTGCTTTCTCTTGAAATCAGTGGGAATCACTATGGATTATTTCTTTGCCAGCCAAAAAAAAAGGCATTTGCATTTTTTAATTGAATGTTCTTTTGTGTGAGGCTTGCTAGTTAGGCAGCTAAATATAATTTTTATTATCTTCAAAATTGCACCACTGTGAGCCAGCAGAAAGTATTATTCACTACTGCAACAATATTATGTCAGCTCTCTGCATTGAATTAGAGTTCTTCATGGCTGCTTTTGGTCAAACTTACAAAAGCTAAAAGATCACAAGCATGGCCAACAGTAGTGTCACTATCACTAGTAACAGAAGAAACAAAAGATGATCCTCGATTGCAAACATAGGAACTTGTAAGAAAACACACTTTAGAAAAAACAGGTCTTTAGTGTTGATTTTTTTTCCCTTCAAGAGAAATAGGATTAAAAGCTAGCTTATGCTGGTGTAAAACTACCACAGAATAAAATATGGAGCTAGTATTCAAGAAATTTAAGTGGAGCCTTCATCTCTGCCTCTGACTTTTGGTATAGCCTTGAGAAATGCATGTGGTATTTGCATTTAAATTCCCATTTATAAAAAGAGGAAGATGCTTGCTTACAATCATATGTAATGGTATAATTAAATTTCTGTCATATTTACATTGTAATTTCTTTGGTACTTGGACAGAAGCAACTTCATGTTGTTCTCTGTCCAGACTCCTATGTTGGGCAAAATAGGCAGGGAAGGCTAGGCAGTACGGGCCTGCCAGAGTACTATTAATAATAAGAGTAAGTCAACCATGCTTCCCTTCTCACGGTTTGGTATTTATCCAAAACTTGTGTTTTTTACACAATATATACCTAAGTGGATGAATTATTTTCTCCATCCTCTTCCTTTATAAACAGTACCACCTTGGATTTTATTTACACTTTGAAATGAGAAAGGAAGGTTTATTGTATGTATTACTACTATCCTCAAGACCAGCAAAATATAAACCCAACTATTACAATTTGCCTTTTCTCAGTGGCATTAGTGCATGTTTGAAAGTGCCATGTCTAATGTAAGACATAAAGATTTACAAAGGATTTGTGGCTGTTAGTGCAATTGTGAAATTGTTATGAACAGTTAATGCTGCTGTACAGCACTAATTCGTATCTGTGAAAGTATTTGTGGTTTTCCATCCTAATAAATATGTTGTCACCAAATGAACTATTTATATAGAGTTTTAATTCAGGTGTCATCGACCTGTTAGCTTCTATGTATGTTTTATCTTTACATTTCTAAAGAGTAGTTTGACAAGTAAAACATGGGATATTCTGAAAATAATGACCTTCTGCAAGTTTTTCCCATCTGTGGTTTTTTAAATCCATTTCAATTTACTGAAGGAGGAGACAGTACGAGGAGTTAAATGTTTACCATGAGAGAACAACATTGGTAATTACTTTGATTTCAGTTCCTTTTGATGTGTATTCAGGGGATGAAGAGGTCAATAATATTATGACCATGCAAATAGAAAAGGGTTCTTTTTGACCATATAAAAAACAGCAAGGGATTATTAAAGCATTAACCTTGATTTTAATGGCCTTGGTTGAGTGGTGAGATCACAATTTGGATGAGCCTGATTATTTACTAAATACAATACATAAATGCAACGGGTTCTTAACACCCATTGCACTCTGGCATTATCGCATTACTGCCATCCTTTGTTGCCTTGCAGACAGGAATATGAAAGCAATCTGTCATGTAGTGAGACTGGCTCCAGAAGCATTTCTCTGATAAGAAGACCCCCTGCCCTTTGCTAGTGTCTGGTCCAGTAGGCTTAGCCATGCGCTTAATCCCCAGAAAGTGGTTCGATTATTGCTGACCAGCAATGGCAAGATAGTTTTTTTTCCCCTAGCTATCAACCTTCCATTAATTCCTTAAGCAGAAATGCGGTGCAATCTATATTTCCTTGGCATGTGTCACCCAGATGGTGCACTGCTCATGTTTTCAAATAACCATGCTCCAAAATAACAGAGTTTGAATAATAAATTCCACAAATCCTTCCTGAGAAAGAGGCACAATTCTCAAGAGCTGCATAAACTTTACGCATGATGCTGTAGCTCATCCACATTATGCAGAAAAGTATATATTCTCTTGCAAAGCAGATGTTTGTATCTGGATTTCGTAATTTAGGGAGGAAAAAGAAAGATATATGTTTGCTCAAACACTGTAGAATATATTTAATATTTGATTATGTCTTAAACACTAGCCTTAGCTCCCTGGTCAGCTTTGCAGAACTTGTCATTTAATATGGCTGAGCTTAAATCCTATGTGTAGGTCGATGCTGTCAAGCAACCATGACTGTACATTTTGGTATTGATTGGAGTCATTGCAGTAAATTCCTTCTTAACTCACATTCCTTTCCTTGTGAATCCCCTCCCCACAGATAAAAGTGTGAGCGTGTCTCCTTCTGTCTGAGGAGATATTTCTTACATTTACAGACCGTCTATATGAAGATATATGTACACAGTCCTCTGTGTATATATATACATCCAGGGTAACTGCTCCCCATTGCTCCTACTGTGCTATTTTATCACCTCAAATGTTTCCTGCGTTTCTCTTTTTCCTCCATCAGATTTCTTATATTGATATACTTGGACCAGAAGGTAGAAGGATGAAACGTCACCTGGCAATAAACTGTATGCAAGATATGGTCATTTGCTGGTGGTCAGCAACTAGTGATGGAGCATGGCCTTGGTCTCCTATTTCCTGTGAGAGGGACAGAGCCAACCTATTGCTATTAGGCTGTGCACATGGCAAATTGGAGGTAAAGTGCTGAACTCTCTTGTTACATGATTTTTCAGATTTGTTAAAGAAATACCTAGTCAACTTAAATGCATATTCCAGTAGATGTAAAGAACAGATATGATAAAAAGACATGAGGAAGGAAGATGAGCCA
This sequence comes from Hypotaenidia okinawae, assembly GCA_027925045.1. Lineage (NCBI taxonomy): Eukaryota > Metazoa > Chordata > Aves > Gruiformes > Rallidae > Hypotaenidia > Hypotaenidia okinawae. The sequence continues at coordinate 13,067,771 of BSDF01000003.1, read as the reverse complement.
TTTGAACCTTAAAAATAGAGGCTCATTATTTAATTTTTAAAAAGTACCTCATTTAGTATGTTATGGTTTTCACATCAAAACTGGCAATCTGAGAAATGTAGCAAGGACTTTAGGTCTTTATAATAGAAAAGCTTTGGAGCTGCTAGCACTGAAAATAAAGCTACTAAAGTACCACTAGAGAACGCTAACCTGAATTAGAAACTCTAGCTATTGCATGCTTATCTAATGCAATTATTTTACATCTGCAATGTTAACTGCTAGGCACTTTGCATCTCTTTTAGGTGGTTTAATCTAAAATTTTAGCTACACCCAGGTGCTGCTTAAGTTATTGCTGTGAGTATTGATCAAATCAGGGACCAATTTTTTTTCTTAAAAAGTAAAAATTCCCCATCTACAGGTGGGTATGTAAGCCAGAAGTTAAGACAAACCTACAAGCTGACCCCCTTCCTTGCACTTACTTTGGTTACCTTTTTAGGCAGATGTTTCCATTTCATCTATTTTATTTTTGTCTATTTAAGAATATTTCTATCCAGTTTCTTATGTTAGGTAACAAAAGCGAAGGTATCTGGGTGTACTCTGAAAAGAGCTGGAACCTGAATTCAGAATGTAAAAGCTGTTCTGGGCTAGCATCTTGTATAGATGCTACTGTATTTTGAGTTTTGTTTTCAGTTTAGCTGAAGCCACTACTAATACAGACTAAAAAGGCACTGACTGTGGGAGAAGAGCACAAACTTGAGGATCAGCTGTGGATAGCTCTTCTGGAGTAGCTATTACAGGCTGTTTCCCTGTGGGGAAAAACCCTAAGTAACACTTTAGAGTAAGCTGCTCTTATAAACAACATCCTGTTCTCTTTAATTAGGGAAAATGTAAATGATTTAATGTCTTGGAATTATTACTTTGATAACTAATATTAATTTCAGTGAGGGTTCTCTTTTTCCCTTGGGATTTTCTGTGTATTGAAAGCAAAGGAGAAAATGTAGTTGAGACAGCTTTTCTTTTATAGTTCAGTCATTAGTCACTGTAGAATTTAAGTTTCAATTACCTTCAATTCTGCCTTCTTTACTTCTTTTCAATTGACCTCTCTCCACTAGCGGTCATCTTTGACTCATCTCTCTCCTCTGCCTGATACACACCTGCAGTTCTCAATTCCCCCTACAGCTATGCCAAATCACATATAAAAATTGCTCTGGTAGCTACAACATGCATCTGTACTTTGTAAGCTTTTTCAGCCTAGTCCCTGTGCCAGTTTGATATTATGAAGCCACCCTCCTAACATTTCAGATCTTATTTCTTACCACGACTTCTGTATGCCCAGGTTCTGACAGCGGCATTCCTGTGCCTTTTGTTTCCTTCCCACATCTTCCAGAAAGCTCCCTAAATGCCAACATAGCAATCTCCAGTCTCTGTTTTCTGAGATGTTTTTCAGAAACCAATTTCTTTTTAGACATTCGCAGAACCTCCCCCTGTCAATTTAAAGCTCTCTCCGTTTCATTGTATGTAAGATTTCCAGATTACAGCGTTGTTCCGCATCTTTCAGTACACCTTGTTTTATCCTTTTCTGGTTTAGACTCTAAATTGCTCAGGGCTGAGGCTGTCTAGTATAGTCCCAAGCACATCACCGGTGCTTAACACAATAATGATAATAAGCATTCACTGAGCCTTTAGGCCTAAACTCACAATCCTTTTAATTTAACCTATATTGTAATATAAATAAGAAAATTATTGTTAAAAGCAGAACAGCCAAATTTAACTGTTAGTTGCTTTCTCTTTTCTGATTCTTTGCCTGTGCTTGAATGCCTTTATTCTAAGACCTTCAGATGAAATTTTTTATTCCCATATTTGTCAATAAAATGTCCCACACTGTGTCAGGGCTGTGGAAAACTTCAGTCAGATTTAGGTAACAAATTGTCTTGTTGGTTGTCAGTTAGTCTCTTCCATGTACATTGTTTCTTGGATGCTCAGTGGGCTGCTGTGTAAGGCTCAAGACATTCTGCCCATACACTGCCCCTGTGCATACATGATGTGGGGTGTTTTTTTCTTGACTTCTCTAGCATCTCTTATGGGCAGTAGTTAAATTTTGTGCATGGGTGGGGGATGTTGTAACCCAGAAGCTCTAGAAGTAGCATCAACCCCCAATCTGTGATTAAGCGTGGTGCCTTTTCCCCCTACAGAATCTTGGAGGGGAACTTTAACTTCACACCTCTAATTTCTGGGGGTCGTTCAATAGCTTAAATATGAACAAAAATGTAGTTAGTGTTTCTAGAAAGCTTCTAAGCAGTTATTCTCTAGGTCAGATACTACAAAAATACAGGCTTCATATAAATATGCTTATTTGCCCATCTCTGCCTCTACTCCCATACTATTTGTAGTGTTCCTCAGGTATAGACCTGGAATAAAAACATGACATGCCGTTGTTAAGCGTGGAAGTAAATCTATATTTATCGTATTTCACCAATAATACAAATTTTCTCCCAGAAAAAGATTATTGTCAGCAGAAGAAGAAGGAGAAAAGTATGAACTTGACTCAGTTTGGAGCACTGATCAAAAAGAAGTGCAGTAAAATACTACCACCAGTGTTTTACTGGAAAATAATAGTATCGCTTGGGTAAAACAACATTATTATCCAGCATTGAGGGAGAAGCAGGAATTGCTGAATGTCTGGCCCATAGAGAGCTGTTCGGCCTGTTGGGTTTTCGAAAAAGCCAGCCAAGGCCAAGGAAATGACTGGGCGCTACCCGCAGCTTTTCGACAGCACCTTGGTGCTCACCTACAAAAACCACAAAAAGATCTGCCAGCTACTGACAGGGATCTTGCTGTGGCAAAGTGAATGGAAGTGGAACACTTAGGTGATACTGCTTCCTCCTCTGAGTGATATTTCCTGCCCACTAAAAGAGCGCTTATTAGGATGAGGACAGGAATGGCTTTAGGACAAGGCAACGCAACCCCTCGTCATAATATCCTGTGACTACACGTTCTGCATTGGGATGATTCACATTGCACATGCAGTGTTCGGGGTATTGCACACTTAAGCAGCTTTTCAACTTAATGGAGGAAATATGTTTTGCACTCTAAATACACTATAAATGTGATTTGAACGGCGCTGTGTGGCTTTATGTTTACTACTAGGAAGGTTAAAGGTAGACATTATTCCTCTAAGAAGATAAACTACTTTTTCCTTGGAAATCTTGACTTGTTCTACTCCCTTCATATTATTTTTTTTTCTGAGATCAGTGTTTACTGTGTTAAATGCTGTAGGGTTTGGTGAGGAATCCTCCTCTGAAGAAAGAAAAGCCCTTTTCTGTTTAACATCTGACTTTGTTTCCATGTACGATATATGTTTATCTACATAATATATCTCATATAAATATATATAAATCCATCATATAAAGGTATTATATATTTATAGATGCACTCATGTTTCTGCAGGAATATTTGTCTGTTGAACCCTTTTCTGCTTTCTTGCGTGCATTGGTTCCCTCTCGGTAACTCATCCATTCTCCAATTTATTTATTTAATTATTTGGGGTTTGTTTGTTCCTTCTTTGTTAAAGTACCGATGATCAAGGATGTTATTTAAATTGTCTCCCTGTGGAGATAATGCTGGTGTTTTGATTTCAAAACCAGAAGAGGAATCTTCCAGAAATCATTTCAGACAATTTGCTATGAATAAAATAGGATCTGATGTGAAATCATCCTTGGATTAAATGCTTTGAGAGAAAGTCATGTTAAAATCAACATGAACTTTATTCTGCAAACATAAATTAACAGGAGGTGATGATGCCAGGGCTCAGTTACTGTAGTACTTTGCATTTGTCTTTGCCATGTTTATTTTCACTCCATTTAGTGCTAGTGTGAATCACTGAAATTATACTTCAATCTTGTGGAAAAAAAAAAAATAATTTGCCTGGGAGAGAATATTATTTTTCTTTCTCCCCTGAGACAATATTTAACAGTTATTGCTTCCACATTGTGCCTCAAACTTGTGAAATAAACACAGCGGATCTTTTGAGTGAGCTATGCTACAATTACTGTAGCGCTCAAAGAAACGTCTACGGCGTGTGACTGGATAGCTGAAATACCTCTCACACACATACAGCGAAGAATGTCAAATCCTTGATGTCACGTTGGGTTAAAAGTTCAATGAGTAATATGGGATAAAGATGATGATGATAAATTTTGAAAGAAAATAAGAATAAATGTTGGCTGAAGATCTAAATAGTAAGATTGAATGAGGGATTGTAAATGCAGTGCAGCCAAATAAGTAACCTAGGGTAGGAGCCTTACATTTTTATTTTAGATATGTTTAAAAATAGGTGTGTTGTTTTTCTTCCATCTTCATGGTGCTGTATTTAAAACTTACTCTAGTGTGTACTACATTTCCCGCTCTACATTTCTAATTAAAGTGTTCCTTGTTATCCACAGCCTCACTGTGTGAAATTAAATAAGCATTTTTTAAACATCCATAAAATAAATCAAACATTTTCTCCATCTGAAGGACACACAATTCAGTCACAGCAAGCTTATTTCTCTGTTTCTTTTGTTTTCTTCTTTTTATCTGCCTGGTAAGCCAATTTTCTGCTTAAGAACTACTGGTTAAAACTCTTATTTGTTTTGATATGTGGACTTTATCCTTTCCCAGCACTCTATGCAAAATACTTCAATTTTAAGTGTTCAAAGATTTGCACTGAGAAGAGTGATACTGCCCACACAAGCTAGTGCTGTTATTTCTATCAAACACAAAATGAAAGAAAGAATTTTAACTTGCATAATTTGGGCCCCTTATTTACAAACATTAACAGATTCCTTTAGTGGGATTTTTACAACTTTTGACTTTAGGGCTTGAGAATTTGACCTGTATAACATCCCTCATGCTGCTGATTAGCTGATGCAGAGCACAGGCCAGTGCTGTAAAGGAAAAACAATATAAATGTGCAGTAGTGGTGCATGATTACCACATTAATAATGGAAATTTGCATAAAATTTGTGGACCGTATTTAAATACATTTACTCTTTCTTTGTAGCATACACTTCAAGAAACTGAAAAGTACTTCTAAATGTTATCAATTGATTTTAAAGAAAGTAATGGGGTTTGCTTTGTGCAAAGTCATTCCAGAAATGTTCCCTTGAAACCCAAGGCTATGTGCTTCATCCCAAGATTTATGGCAAGCTCTTAGCAATGAATGGGATTATACACCCCACCATGTGATATTATGGCTCTGCCTTTTCAGATCCACCACCCTGTCCTCCCCTCTGCAAATCCTGCAGTTGTCCTACCCACTTCTGAGGGTACTCCTCCAGCTTTTCCCTTGCATTTCCCCAAGCAAATGTTTTGCTAACTTCAAGATATATTGCTCTTTTTATGTTCCTTCTTAGGGTTCTGGAGAAGTACTGCTCTCCAGGAAGGAATCCCAATGGATTCCTTTAAATGGACTGCTAAAGCACTGTGGGCATGACATTTGCTAGCTAATGGGACTACTTACCAGTTAGAAAAACAATAGGCAGGTAATGAAGTACCTTCTTCTTGGGATAAAAAAGAGGTTCTGATTGTTAGACTTCTTATTTTTCAAAAGCATTATCTTAGCCTTATTAAGATGTCATTGTAGCTTTATTTCTTTCTGCTTTAGTTTTCTAGTTAGTGGCATGAAAAATTAATAATAGAAGTAATTTCTGACAGAGAAACTCAGATCTTCACTCTCAGATGAAAGAGAATATCCTTTCTTTTTTTTTCCCCCACCCCCTTCAGAGTGCCAAATACCAGTTACATTCAGCAAAACTGGAAACCAGAACAAAGAGGTCTCTCGGCTTGGTACTGTTCCTCCAAGAGGCACATGAGGCCACTGATGCATGAGAAGCAGCTTATCTGTTCCAATCTAAGGAGAAATGTCTTTCTTGTTTTCAGCCAGAATATGAACAGCAGTGTCTAGAAAAGTTTCCTTTAAGCCTCATTTGTTTAAATGTTTTGTCAAAACTTCTGGTTTGAAACACAGCAAACATCTTTCTCTACTCACAGGAACTTTTCCCTAGTTTAGAATTATGTTACATAGAGCAACCAGCCCTACCTTTGACTTCATTTCAAGAATTTGCTCTCAAAATTATGTGAAGCTAGGAAACCTCTCATCTTAAGGCTCATTAAATTAGCCTTCCAAAATATAACATTTTTACTTTCTTTTAAATTCAAAGTAGTGAGCAACATACTGCTCTAATGAGGCAGAACAAAATTATTAATTGGATTCGGTTTGATTGCTGACTGTCAAATGATCAGATGACAACATTTACTTTTCCATGACTATTTCCATTGCTGTTTTCTCATAGTCACTCTTAGGGAGTTCTAAAATCCACTTTTCATATGTTTTCTTCTTTATTGTCTTAAACTTCAAGGCCAGTCTCTCTTCAGTCTTTCATCTCCCATAGGCTTGATTATTGTGTGGATCTTCATTACTTTTTCATGGCTTATGAGATGTCCGGAGAGGAACGCTGGTTTTCGATCAAAATATGTAGATGAATAAAGCAGTACACTGAAACCTGCCACAGGAAGACAGAAATCTGAGTCCCAGAGGGCCTCAAGGCTCATTTCACTGAAGTTATGGAGGCTTTGAAGACTTGCTTGGGCAAGATTTCTATTTCACATATTTGAAAGGCAGCTACCTAGGTCTCTATACATACTTGTAGGGAAAACTGCAGAACAAACAATAACACCTTGCCTTGTCTTTATTTGGGGTTACAGAGGTCTGTGGTCACAGTAATCCTTGTCCACAATAACCTCTTTTACAGGTTTCCTTGCTATGCAATTTAACACCCTAATACGCTACACATTTCAGCAGTTCTAACATCTGCACATTTTGTGGGCATAAATGACTATTGCAGAGGCTAAGTCATTGGTGAGGGAGTGGTGGAGGTAAGATAAAGGTTTTTTTCAGACTATAAAAGTGATTTAATCTTTTGTTTCCTCTTTGGTATATATTTTCATTGATCACTACTCTGTGGAGGTCGATTTGCCTGGTTTTCACGAGTTGGATGGACTGGCTTCTGTATTAGATGCCTTTGCATTAAGTGGCTCCTTGCATGTCCCTAACTGCTCGTCCACGGTTTTGTACTAACCAGCACCTGGTTTGCAGCCACAGAATTGCAATAATCCTTTTTTCTTTCTTTTGGGTGAGAAAACCTTTTGCTGACAAAATAAGTAAGCTGTCAGAACAAAACATCCTAATCAGTCTGATCAACATCCCAAATAACTTGTTTATAATTCCATCAGTTGTTTCTGAAGTAATGGGTGGTATGCCAAAAGAAATCTTAATTTCTTAGTCTCCTCCTTTGCAGGATGAAAGGCTGAATTACGTGTTCGGTTGGTCTTGTGATCTGTGGAAATCAACTTTAAACTGCTTTCACATTATGTGTGCATTTCTGGTCTCAACCTGAAATTTCCAGATTTTCTCCCGCACTACCTCTCTGCCTTTTAATCACATTTGTTACCCCTCTCTGTGTAAATGGTACTTGCATACCACCTGGAATCAAAAGAAGGGGCTTCCAAAATTAACGTCAGGTCAGCAGCTTTACTTCATAGCATGAAGAATGCCATGGGTATACCTGAGGGTGGGGTTTGGCTCACTTTGACATTTTCCTTTCACTCTTTTATTTCTGCATGAACAAACACCAGCAAGTTTCTGACTGACTTCTACTGCTCTCATTTTTTTGAGAGACATTCGTTTTTGTCTCTTGGTCAGGGAAACAGCTTTTCATAAGCTGGTTTATAACTCCTCACACTTTCCCTGCTCAAGTCCGGAATAATACCTCTTGTTCAAACCCACATACTATAATAGGACATAAATCCTCATTGGACTCCATCACTTTATGGTACTCCCCATGTTTCCACACTACGAATCCTTGCTCTTTGCCAGCTCTTGTCTTTGTATCATATTCTGCCTTTATGTTCCTCTTCCAGTTCAATCAACCCTTAAGTACTCCTAAATGGTCCCCCTTTTTTGCTGGCACAAACTCTTTTATTCAGCATCTAAAGCTGTATGGCACCAAAGAACAACTACCACCTACTCATTTGGCAGCATGGAGTATGCATTGTTTAAACATGCCATTGTTTCTCCCACTGCAGTGTAATATTTTCTGTTACCATGGCCCACAGCAAATGATCAAAAATGCTCCACGTGTGATGCTCAGAGTAACTTATTATAAATTTTTCCAGAATTTTTCGGATTTCTCCCCCAACCCCACCTGTGATTAATTGGTTATTCTTTTATATTGGTCAGCTGCTTATTTGTCCTACCAACAGAGTTAGGACCATCTGCTTTCTCATCATCTATTTTGCTAACCTATTATACACTTTAGACAAATAAATATGGCTCAAATTATACCGTAGTGATTTTTAATCAAAGGAATTAACCTTTTAAAAGTTAAACCACTTGATTCTACAACTCCTTTTCTAAAATGTGTACTTGTTTTGGCTTACTGACCCATGTGAAAGCGTATTTGCAGCAGCCTATTTTTTTAAATGATTGGCGTAAGAATAAGTTGTCACAAATACCTAAAAATCCCCCATTTTGGGGTGGGTTTTTTTCAGGTTCTGAGTTACATCCGTACCGAATGGGATCCACTCGATGCTAGCTTCAGCACTAATCAGCCTTATCAGTTTTACACAGTAGAGCACTCCATTTCTGCAGACAAAGAGCCCATGGCTGACAGCTGCGTCTACAGGTGTGTTAGAAACAAAATTCAGTGTGCAGCAGTCACCAGAATACCGCTGCGATCCAAGGCCATCAGCTGTTGCAGAGATGCTACAGAAGACAAACTAGTCCTGGGCTGTGAAGATTCATCAATAATTCTGTATGAAGCCTACAACCAAGTGACTCTGATAGCCCAAGCAGAACTACTGCCCGCTTTAATAACCTACCACCCTTCTGGAGCCATATTCATGGTTGGTAGCTCCCAGGGGGAGCTGCAACTTTTTGACACAGCACTGTCCCCAGTTAAAATTCAGCTCTTGGCACAAGACTATTCACCTGAGGCAACCCTGCAGTTCAGTAAACACTTTGATGTGCCTAGCAGCCTCATCCAAATCCAGTGGGCTGCTCCTCAGGTTGTATCTGCTGGCGCTGGTGACACAGATATTTATGATCTTTTGTTGGTTAGATTCGACAAAGGACCCTTAGGAGTACTTCACTTTAAACTTGGTAAGTTATTGAACACATTGGTTGAACCTTGAGCTCTCAGGGAAACAGCTCTACCTCAAAAGTTTTTTTGTAGTTTGAGAGCAACACCTTTGTTTGAGATATACGGGACCACAGCCTTAGAAGGGTGGGGTTCCAATTGTATCTGAAGATGTGAAGCAAGGAGTTAATTATGTTTCACAATTACATAGCATCTTGTTATATGGGATCTGACAGGGACTCCAATTGTTGTTGGGTCAGGGTCCCATCATGTTCCCTGCCACTCTAATAAAGCGTAAAAATTTCTCATAATGAAAATTCTTTTATTCTGTAGCATATAATCTTAGGAGGTCTGTAGTAATAGCCCTAGCACGTTAAAATAAGCTATATTTAATAATAGGATGGTAGCGCTGTTTTCTCTCCCAAATTACTTTTTGTGTGTATGATGCAATTGTCCTTTCCATTACAAAGTGTATTTGTCCCAGCTCTTCCTGAATTCAGTACGTGAAGTTGCACTGTTTCTTCCCTTGAAGACTTTTCACACAAGAAGTAAAGTCTTCATAATGTTCAGAGAGGTTTAGCCTCTCAATTAATTTACCAGGAGTTGCAAGTAGAATAAGATGTAATAATACAAATTTTAGAATTTATCTAGCACTTCTGGTTTTAGGTTTAAGGAGACTTTACAAGAGTAAAACCATAACTATCTTCATTTTATAAACAGAATAACAAGAAGCAGTGAAGGAAAGCTAAAAGGCTTCCCAAGACTTACATGACGAGTCAGTAGCTGAACTAAGAATAAAACCCCTGTGGTTGCTCATCGCTGAGAACTGTATTCATTCCATTCAAGTCAAGCAAGTTACAGAGGGGCAAACCCACTGTGAGAGCTAAAAAAAACACAATCATGCTTAAATCTTCTGACTACCGAGCCAGTGTTTCAGCAGAGCAGACAGCCATGTCGAATATACTCATCCTGGAAAATGTCAGCGTTTTGCCCATTGTCTGTCCAAGGAAACAGAATTGCCTTTGTTGATCTTTAGAGGAGTTTTTTATTAATTGTTTGTATAAAGCTATTGAGATTAGGAAGAAGAAGAAAAAAAAAAAAAAACCCAACCAAACTTATTTAAATACAAAAAACCCCCACCAAACCCAACCAAAACAACTGATAACTGACAATAAGGTTTGGAAATCTACATTTTTGTTTAGTTATCAAGACATGCCTGTACTTTTGTGGGCAAAAATCCTGTCTATAAATACTGCAGACCTAAACAGTTAAAAAACTGAAGGCACAAATTTTAACTAAGTACGCCAAGGCAAAAAGGTAACTTAGTATACTAAGATGTTAGCAACAAAAAACCTTGGATTTACTGGTGTAGTTTTAAAAGAGCTGATCCAGGTTATTACCGTTACCCAAAAGTACTGTTAAACAAACTGTTTACAAGTTATCATTTATTTTGAGATAACTCAGCTGCATTATGTCCAATAACAGGTTTAATAGTTGCAAAGTACCCGGAACACTAATTATAACAGCTATTTGATGTTTTTGTGCATGTTGGCCATTAAAAAAAAAGCCCCTCTAAATTACCTCTTACCTGTCAAGCAGAAGGCACTCTACCCACATCTACCTTGCTTTTCTTCAGTCCTCCCTTGTGGGGTTTTCTCACAACAGCTTTCCAGAAAGAACAGCTTTCCCCTTGCTATCTTTAGCACATTTATGCTCTTATGGAGGCAAGCAGGCTCTCAGTGCAGGGATTTAGAGGCCTTTCCTGCTAATTGCCAGCTTGTAAACTTAATTGGACTGTCTCCCTGGGCACCGTTCCTAAATCAATTAGGCAGTGAGTTGGCTGTCACCTCTTTTTCCCAAGCAGGTTGCCTGGAAGCGCACCACCCAGGAGAAGTCAAGCATCCAAATGGGAAGATGTTGACCTCTACAGCTGAAAGTTATCACATTTTAAAATTCATTCTGTATAATTACTGTAAAATCTCTTCTAGGAAGAAGGCAAAGCTCTCTGTATCCCTACCTCCCTCCCTTCTTTCCTCTTTGTAGTCCACTGTACAAAAATACGCTCTGTTCTCTACTGCAATCCGGTTTTCAGCTTTACCTCTCTCCTTCTCAGGTTGCCACAGTAAAGCTGTGATTCGTCAGCCCCTCTTCCCCACCTCAGTAGTTTTTAAGTCTTCACTATTTAAGAAATAATGCAAATGTAAATTATACTGAAAAATTAGGGGTCCATGACAGCAAAACCCAGACAGGCATTCAGCACTGAAATAAAATCCATAATTAACTTATGGCTTGGAATTGTTTCCCATAAAAGTCTGCTAAGAAACCATGTCAATGAGAACAGGCAAATATGTTTTTAACTTCCAGCCGACATACTACGATATTGGACAAAAGATCTGTGAATTCTCCATTGTGCTCTCTAGCCAGATATATTTCAGGAAAAGGTTCACTTTACATTTACCCTCAAACATTAATGGCAAATATATTTGGTGCCTAATGCCAAATTCATTTTCAAAAGCATTGCAGCTTCTTGTCATCTTGGATAATGCTGAACTGGGTGCAAGTAGTTCAGCATTGCTGGCCTTGAAAGGCAATTAAAATATAACATTATATTTAATTAGTATGCAAATAAATATTTCCATCTTCACTTGGTGATTAATGTGAAGATTGCCCAACTTATATAATACTTTAAAGACAGTAAACATTTAAGAATAATAAATTTTGCCATAACAATTAAATATTATCACATATACACAGGCTAAACATGGCTATTATACAGTATAATGTCCATCAGCTTTTATACATGCAAATGTAAAGTGAAATACAGTAGACAACCATGTCTTTTCTTTAATGTCACTGAAAACCTAAAGTGTTTCTCTGTTGCAAAAAATAAACATGTATATTTTTTTCCCCAAAGCATCAGATCTGTATTTGCAAGTTCTCAGCAGGTTACTTGTCCCCTAGGTGTAGTTAGAAGCTTTCCTTCCTTTACATCACAAACAACATTTATGAAAATTTTGTGAGGTCTGTTTTCTAAATATTGGGTCTGCTTTCCTCTGTTACCAGACTTTTTCCTCAGCCATCCTGTTGCTTTAATATCAATACCAAAATTCAGTTTTTTCCCTTTCTCATCGGAATTTTTTCCTTAAAATTAGTTTTGACTATTAACATCAGAATATAGATTGAGAAAATAAAAAGCCCAACAAACCCCATGTTTTTATTCAAAGAAAAGGGGAAAGTAAATTTAATCTGGTCTCATTCTGATATCTGGAGCAGTAGTACCAAAGAATTCTCTAGGATGGTGACACAAAGTAAGCAAGAATTGCTGAAACACCCTGCATGGCTTGTGTCACACAATCATTTGGCTAGTCAGAGGCAATGAGTAACAGTACTCTCTTCGGGTTTTCAGTCACCTTTTCTGTTCTGAAGCTCAGACCTGCAAGAAACACCAAGAGTTTTTTCAATGCCTATGTTTTTGAGATAAAGTGGGGATGATTCATGTTCTCACAGAGTGGGCAATGTATCGCTTATTTTTTTCCCTTGTGGTAAGCACATTCTTGGTTGCATGTGCAACTGTAATTCTGAGGTCCCTGATACCTTTCGTGCTGTCTCCTCACAGAAGAAATGCCTCACTTTGAGAATTTTGCCAAGCTAAAGCAGTTGCAATATAGAGAGTAATAGAGTAGCTGCTTCTTTGAAGTTTGATCTGCTGCAAACTTGGATGCATAGGTACGTTCATGCGAGGCAAATGCTATTTCTTAGTGTTGTCCAGCAGTATTTCCCTACAAGAAGGAGCTGCTATGAACATGATTTTTTACCTCTGATACAATAATGATAAATAATTAAAAAAAAATAAGCTTTTTCTGTCACATTTCAAACAAGTTTCATTATACGATATTGTGACTAATAGGTATTGGCCACATTTGTTCAACATCCAGTTGTGAAGCTCTCTGACATTGTTTCCCTGTTGTCCAAAGCACCCTCAATCTAAATACAGCAAGATAAGAAGTATCTCACATAAAAATTTAATAGTGACACCCATTAACTTAAGCTTTCTAATTTTAACCCAACAGCAATTATTTTTAACTGTGCTGAAAAGTAGTCAGCTACTGTTTTACATACCCATAAAACTGTCTTTTTGATATTTCCTGTAAAAGGTGTGATCACAAGAGGACAGCTGGGTCTTGTGGAAATCATCCACCAGTACATTCGTTATGATGAGATACATGAGGCATTTAATGTCCTGAACACCATGAACTGGAACATGATGGGTCGTCAGTGTTACATATGCTTGAGTGCCATTGTCAATCACCTGCTTAAACAAAAGCTTACACCAGACAGAGAAGGTAAGGGACTGATTATATTTTTAATGTATTTTTATGGTGGTTTTGTAATTCATATGTGGATTATGACAATATATTTGACTGTATGAAGAAGACAATAGTGAGAATCCAGGCAGTCAGCCAGACTGGTACTTCATCATCAAATGTCATATGTAATCAAGTCCTTTCAATAAATTCTGGATCAAACTGTTCATTTCATGTTAGTTCATTTGTATCAATAGTTATAGCAAAATAATGCTCATATATATATATGGTATAGGCATGATTTAATATATATAGCGCTATCATATATATAGATGCTGGAACTTTATTAGGTTACATACATTTAGCTGAAGCTACAGACTAACATTAGTTAATATGCAATTCAAATTTTGCGCTATATTCATGCTGAGACAGCACCAACTTAAGGAGGGACGTGTTCCTGCAACGGGGACAAGAGTTGTTTAGTATGGCTTTCAAGGTGGTTTTGAAGGGCCATTCCTTAATTAAAGATCTGAAAGCTTTGGATACACTATCCTCTGCTGCCTCCTTTAGGATTACAGCATTTGTCCTCACTATAGTCTTCTGCCCCCCTGCAGTAGAAGCTGGGGTCCTTCACAATAAATGATAAATTTTAGGTTCAGCCTCGTCTCTGCTGAAGCCTGGTGCAATGCCTTCCTCTTGCCGTACATCTTGAAACTCAGTAGACTTCAACATTTGAAGAGCCTTGATTTAGTGACAGTGTTATCTACCAGTCTAGCGGGTGTACAGCTGGGCACCAGGCATCTTTTGTGGCAAGAAAGAATACTCTAGGATTCTGGTGTGTTTGATGATAGAAAAACTCCAAGGTGTCCTACGTTGCTGCCAGGCTATCAGCTATCCCATTTTGGGGGATCTGATTAAAAAATTCTTTGCATTGCATACGTAGCGTGTCAATTCTAAATAAAACATGCTTTTAAAAGGACCCACCGAAAGGGCTGATCTTGAAACTCTTGCAGAAATATGCACATTATAAATAGATGTCTGTGTGTTTCACCCCATGCAGCTCCCTAACACTGTTTACAGCAGATGGAATTTTATTCTGTCCAGGAGTTATTCTGTATGAATCTAAAAAATTTGGCATGGTAATTTGCTTTCTTTTTTATTAGCAAAACCCAGTGGGGCCTTTTATTTATAGCGATGGGGCAGTTATCTTTGAGATCTCTATTCTGTCTTCAACATCAAGCTGGGCTATCTAATGAATCTATAACTGTGCTAGTAGTCGCTCGTATTTCGTGTAGGTTGAAATATTTCAGGAGTACAAACCATGCTGTCAAGAAAAGAGCAATGGCAAGAGACTATGGTTTGTTTTTGCAAAGGTACCACTGTATTCAATTTTAATCTAAATTGACTGCTGCTTTGAAAGAAAATACCTTTAAAGTTCAACTTATCTCACTGTCTAGATTTAAGACAACGCAAAACCTAATTTACTAACTGTTTGCCTGTGTTCCTAACACAGTACTGTTAGCACATTTAGTGCTATCAAACCTAATGAAATAAAATGTAACTATGCTTGGAAATAAAGAACTGTTATCGCTAAATATAGAAATGGCTAGTTCAAACATTAATAACAGCAAATCAATGAGATTTTGTCTGCCTAATGAGACGACAGATTATATTTTGCTTTTAAAGCGCCTGCAAAATTCTCATCAGCAGTTTGCATATCCATTCTGAAAGGAGAACCTATATAGCAAATATGCAGCAAATTCTCCTTGTGACTTAATGAGCAAGACCTCAGTCAGTCTTTTGATTCTGCATACAAGGACTTGTAATACATGCTAACTCTCAAGCAGAAGTCATGTAATGTAAATATCATCGATCGTTAAACTTCCTGTCAGCTAAGCATGTGGGACACAAATGTATACTGTGTGTATTTTCTTGTATTATTTATGATTTTGTGTTAAAAACATGTAGAAAAATGCCAAAGAGCTCCAGCTGTGGAGTACAGCAGTCAGAAAGTATTTAAAGCAGAGAGAACTTCTGTAACAAAAGGGCTTTATTTTATTGATTACAAGGGAGGTTATCCTGTTTCCCACCACTACGCGCTGTAGGAGAGTCAAACCCTTAGGGTTTCTAGACCCTTTTATTTAAAGTTTTTAAAGAACTGTGAGTTGAAGGTTCCTTAGACCTCAAGGCCATCACAAGCAGGGTTCTGTCACCCGCTGACCTAACACAATAATCCCTGAAAAACTGAACTTCCTTGTTGTTTGCCTAAGAGGACAAAGACAATTTGAGCTAATTGAAAGTTGATCTCTACTGGACAAACTTGTTCAAACCGTATTACTCTTATGAGTCACTTTTAATTGTATGCTGCTGGTGAGAACTTGATGTGTTATAGACGACTTCATCCTTTTGACAGCTTTTGTTGCTCAAAGTCATTGTCAACTCTGCCTTAAAGCAAAAGTTTATATTCACATTTGTGTTTGTACAATCTGTCATATTTTAATTTCATCTGTCCTACGTCAACATCACATTTCATCAGTGTTTGAGGAATTTGACTGACTGCAAACATGAGCAACCTGTTGTAATTGAAACAGTTTCACTTGTTTCATTGCTGCTGTGTTTGAACTCCACAGCACAGCTTGAGGCAAGCCTCGGAACCTTTTATGCTCCAACAAGACCCCTCTTGGATACGACCATACTGGAGTACAGGGACCCAATCAGCAGATATGCAAGAAGGTTCTTCCACCACCTGCTCAGGTGAATGACAGTTTCAACTTCTATCAACTTAAAATTAATTGCATATTTCAATAACTACCTACTTTAATGTGGTTAACATTTTCCAAGAGGACCACCCCTGAAAAAAATGCATTCATTGTTACTGTTTGTTTAACTTGCACTTCATTCCTTTCAAATACACTACTGCAGATAAAATGCTATTCAGAGCTCTTCTATCATCAGTACACTTAAAATGACTCACCCTTTCCGTTTTAGCTTGATAGAAAAAAGATAGCATGCTTCTGAGAGATTTATATTCACCGACTGCTTAGAGATTAACTATTGATACAGCTTACAGACTTGGAGAAAACACCAAGTTTAAATAGATGCTAAGATGCAAATGAACACTGCACGGTCCAAGACATTTTTGTCACTGCACCACTGAAATCTGAGCATTCTGTTATTCTCATCCTCAGGATTCTCATGCACAAATTCATATTCCAGTAATTTTCAGTGCCATTAAAATAAGAGGAGAAAATGAAATATCGCATTCGTCTGTAAATTGCATGAAATTGAAGAGTCCCAGTACCAAATTCAGCTAGAATTGAGTACACAGGTTTATTGCTATATTTTTCCTTCATAAGAAATTAGCAGCTGAAATTTTGATCAGTTGTATATATAAATCAACATGCAGTAGTTTAATCTGTTCATATGTTCAACCACAAGTACAGCTGAAACATTGCCTCTGAGAATTATCCAGTAGGTGAAAATAAGGACAAATTATCTTCTGAATGATGTAATGTTTGTGACACCTTGTTGAGGGGTGTAGATTGATATAGTGAGACTTGCAGTACACTTTTTTTGGTGATTCATCCAAATTATATATGTTGTCTGCATAAGCAAAGGTAAGAACTGCAAGTTGCCTTGATAGTGCAGTCTATGCTTCTTTCAGGTCTTAAAGAGAAATATTTTATACTGCCTTCCACACTTTGAATCTGGTCATCGTTCTGCTAAACCAGTCCATTCCAATGGGGAAGTTATTCAAAGTAGAAGAGCGTTCCAAATATCTGCATAACATGCACCAGCCTTTCACTGGAGTTTTCTTAATAGATGTGGCCATACTAGTGGGTGCAAACTCTTCTTCTGTCTTTCTCCTAGACAAGGAACAGGGACTATCCATTGCTGCAATGGCCAGCTGTGGTGACTGCGGGCCAGTTGCCTGCAGAGGACAGATGCAGAAAGAATGCCTGACACTACTGAGAGGTGTAACTACAGTGTTCTTACATCTGCAAAAGAAAGGTGTATTCCCTCTGACTCAGGATTTGCTTCCCAATGCTAGCAGGCATGCAGAGGCAAGGGGCTCTGGCTAAGTTTTCAGCCCTTGGGGCTGCTGAACACATCTGAAAGGCTGACTCAATCACCCTTGCATACATGAACCTTCAGTGTCAAAATGCTGCCTGGACAGTATGGGTCACGGACAGGAGGCAAGTACAAGAGTCTCCCTGTGCCTTTTACCTCCACTATAAAGCAACCCTTGAACAGTCTACTGTTGTGGCAGGTTTTGGAACAAATGTGTGTTATTACAATCCCCTTATTGTCAAAGGGATTTGTATTCAACTGAATCGAAGTGATGGGATCATGTGATTGCTGCAGAACAGATGGTAATGCTTAAAGCTTATCCGAGAAGACATAATCTAAGTACAAAATGAAATGTTCAAAAATGGGAGATTTATCTGATAGAAAGAAAGAAAATTATGTCCAGAGCTGATCTTTATTGTATTAAAGTGGTTTGCCTTAATTGGTGTTTATTTCCTCTTAGATGTTTCCTTAAGTGCCTAGAATGATTTGAATGTAGGCTAAGGAGACAGTGCGCTACAAATTTGTTGCAGGAATGGTAAACCTTGGTTCTGAGTGACCATGAAAGTGCCATCTAGGTATGTTACAATGTCGGGGAGAATCATGGAGAGGCACAATGCTCAGTAATTTCTTCAGACATGCAAAAGTTGCAGCTGCTGTCATTGCATCCATCTCTGAGGAACCAGCAAAGCAAACCACTTCTGCCAGCCCACATTTGCAGTTGTAGGTTCAGAACAGGAAGAAAAGTGAGATGAGAATTATGCTCTTGCCTTTCCAGGTAACCATATATTCATGAGGACACTGAAAATGGAGTAGTCTTCCCATAACCTCTTTGTCGGAGACAGCAATGGTGTCTGGCTTTAAGGAAGGCTGCATTTGGACTAGCTGATCTTCAGAGGTCCCTTCCAGTCTCTATCATTCTGTGATTCTGTTTCAACCCTTGTTACTTGATTTATTTGCTTTTTTACCCTTATTCATTTAGCACTAGGTACTTTCAGGCTAGTTACAAATAGTTAATGAATCTCTTCAGACTGAACCTGTGTTACTGTAGATGGCGTGTGCATGACCGAACAAGAAGACTTGGATACAGATGCACTGTAAACTGCCAATGCCAACTTGATGCAGCACTAGGGGACATTTGTTACTCTTTTGGGAGCTTGAGGAGACAAAAGCAAAGTGATAACTTTGTACCCTATTGCAGCAAGTAGAGCAAACATAGCATTGCCTAAATGTAAGTAAGGCTGATCCTAAAAAAATAATTCTTGGAGTAGGGCCTTTTGCATTTCCTCTGGGCTTCAGAGAAAGCAAGCAGCAGATGCACAGAAGTTAAATCTGGAGGATAAGGAACTAAACCACACAGGAAGAAACTCAGAAGTGGGGTGAAGGGTGTGAGACAAGAAATTGGGGATGAAGGACAAAAGGCAGAGATGAGGATGTACAGAGTCCTGCAAAAAGGGCAGAGTGGGAATAGAGGAAGACATCTTAGGATGTGTGTGGTGGTCCATAGAGGAGACCAGATGCATAACGGATGGACAGGAAAGGGCAGTCTTTCATACAAGATTAAAACTTTACAACACTTCCATGTTTCTAGATCTAAATCTGAAAAATGTTCATATAAACAAAAGGTTTCAACCCCCTCTCCAGCTTTCCTTTGAGTGCCCCACCAATCTGCCTTAAGCCTTTTCTAGAAGGACCCACTCTTTGGAGAGATATATTAATTCATTCTACATGCTGAGACAATCTTTGACCTGCCTGCTGAGTCTGCCAAAAAGGTGCCAGTTATTGTTGTACTTTTTAAGATGTGAGTGTCTGTATTTACTAGAATTGAGAAATACATTTACCTTTTCAGAAGGGCTATCCTCACCTTGTAATAATCATGTGGCAATGATTTTAATCTCCACTGTAGGCTGAAAGGCTGTATATCCAGTTGCAAATAACTGGAGACATCCATTTTCACATTATCAGTGACATTATAGGCTAACTGTTTTTCTGCCATCAAAGCAATCCGTTTCTAGAGAATGCTGAACACTATGGTGGTTAGGTTCCCTCTTTCAGGCATCAGGCACTTTGACAAGAAGATGCTCTATAATTACTGGCTGTACCGAAAGTATGGCCTAGAAGATGGCGCGGCAACCTGAGATGGGCCAAGGAACACTGACAGCACGATTGAGGCTAATTGCAACTAGAAAGGAAGGAAAATGCCTTGCAACGCATTTGACCCAGATGTGTTCTTCATATTCATTACTATAAAAGTCCTTAAATTTGTAAACCGTGCAGTGTTTTGAGCTTCCACTAGAATAGAAGCTCAGAGCTTTGCCAGTATAGGCCCTGAATATAGAAATGGAATACCTCCAAAACCAGGCACTCGGTATACAAAAATCAAATGAAAGGCCTCTTAATTATATGCCAGGGATCCATTACAACATTATTTATGGAATGAATAATTATTTTCACTTTAAATTCTTATCTATAATTAAAAAAATACAGGAACTGAATTATAAGTATAGAAATATTTCTTAGGTGTTCCTTGCCACTTGAGTAGCACTCCAGTATTTCATTATGATGTCACTGCTTATAATAACATAATGCATTATATCATTATGCAAAATGTTGAGCAGAGGTGGATTTACTGGGAAGCCTTGGGGAGCTGTAACCTTCTTGCCCACACCCTTTTGTTGAGCGCTGCCTACTAAGGGTGTTTGTGCAATGGGGGGAGTGGCTGGACAGCCTCCCACCTCTGCGTAATAGCCTCATCTAGCCATGTACGGAGCATGGAATGGGATGGAATAGTTTTTCACTCGTTAACTGTGGCATTGCTGACTCATGGCTTTGCTTCACTCTGATCAAGTATTCATAAATTGTACTTGTAATATTTTCTAATGCATGAAATTATCCTGTTTGTTTGGCATACACAGAGGCACAAACACACACCTGCTGTGTTTTGTTGCGATTTTTCTGTCTCGCTCAGACAGATGGTGAGAAAGTAATGTGGCATGAGCTGAAAGTAAAGGCTGGAAAGTAGTCTGAAATGCAGCTTAGGAGTTGTAGAAATAGAAAGCGATCACAGGTCCATGTTTCTTCTCTTGCCTTTGCCTCTCTGTAATTCTGTTGTTCTGTTTGTGAACATGCAATTTAAGGATCCTTTTGCTGCTTTTTTCTTCATGGAAAGATACTAAGATTCAAAACCTTTTGGAGCTTTCCATTTGGTAATTCCTTTAGGAGAATGTCATTGGGTTTTTTTCCCTAGTACAGATATGTTTCCCTGCAAAGCAAAGCTCCGTCATAGAGTCATACAATCATTAAGATTGGAAAAGATCTTTAAGATCATCAAGTCTAACCATCAACCCAACACCACCATATCTACTAAACCATGTCCCAAAGTGCCTCATATACATGTTTTTTTAATATTTCCAGGGATGATGACTCTACCACTTCCTTGGACAGCCTGTTCCAATTCCTGAACACTCTCTTAGAAAATAATTTTTTCCTAATATTCAGTCTAAACCTCCCCTAGTGCAACGTGAGGCCATTTCCTTTCATCCTATTCCTAATTCATTGGTTTCCTTCAGGAGCAAAGAGCAGCTCTTATCACATTCACTGGTAGAATTTTGGATGGATTAATGAAAGATGTTTTTTCCTTTATCTGAATCAAAAAATTAAAACCTCCACCATGTTTTTACTGTTATTGTTCCTACTCCTTCACAAGTCTCAGAAGTGCTGTGTACTCTTCACTCTTCCCAGTGTTCAGTCCAAGATACTACTGGTTGAACAAAAAGAGTTTAGCTGCACGTAGGGCAAAACATTCATGAAGTGGTGTGACTTTACCCACAGAACTTCGTAGAGTTCCTTTGTAAATAAACACTCATAAAGGACATGAGAAAGGTGATCAATAGCATCAGGGGAGATCTGCTTCCAGCCAGTACTGATTTTTATGATTCACTTCACTATTCAAGAGTGGCGAAGTGTACTGCTACCTGACATATTCCCTTGACACGGTTGGTTATCAAGTCCAAGACAACCTTTGAAAAGCTAAAATAAAGCTCTTTTGCCCTGCAGGTACATCACTAAATGCAGTACTAACTACCTGTTGGTAAGCAGGTTCCTGTAACAGTACACTGCAATCTCCAAAGTAGATCTTCACTCTGAGTATTTCATCCTAAATAGGACCCTAAATCAAAGGTGAGAAAATGCCTCCACTCCATAGGAATAGTTCTCAATCCCATCTGCTGCCCACTGCATGGAACTGAGGGCCAGAGTGAGCAAAAAGCTTTTATGATCCTTTTTAAGAGCACCCTAAATGTAGAATCTATAATTATATTGGTACATAGTGTGTCACAAAATATGTATAAACATTAATGATGACATGATTCAGGACTAAATGTCTTTTATATTCATAAGGTAACCTATTAGGCATTAAATTACACCTTTAGATAAAATGACCACTGATGTCAGTCAGGTTCTCTATGGTGTCCACATGAACAGAATTCATCTCAATGGGAGTAAGTTCAGTAGCAGCATTTTGACTAAAGTAGCACCTTCTGGAGAGGACTTTGAAGAGTCATTTTTTGTCATCTTGTAAAAACGATCAAAACCAAAGGTTTTTCTATTACCACGACACTGATAAATGAGAATTTCAATTGCTGTGATGAAACTCCACATGAAAAGATTCCCCTGGTCATGCTTCTTGACCTGTTTTAGAAGCAAGAAATAAAGGCACCTATTTAATGGAACTAGATTATTATTGCAGTTAAGGAGGTTAAATATCTCAGGAGACATTTAGGATGCCTTTGCTTCAGTTGTTAGTTGTTCAGTTTAGTCCTATGTTGCTGATGTGGTTTATTTTCTAAACGAGCTGCACAAGAGTTTTCAATTTCAGTCAGATGCTTCGGTGCCACAGGAATGGCTCTAGGATTTAATTCTCTAATGGTGATTACACTGTAAGAAATATTGAGCAAAAATATCAGGGGAGTGGAGAACAAATGACATGACATATTTGCTTGAAAATAAAAGATAAACCACAAGAAATGTCTGTCAAGATTTGAGCAAGATTTTCTGCTGAACCTAATGGGAGACATTGCTTGGAGCATGGGAACAATGGCCCCTCCCACACATTAGAATAGTCCCAGAGCTACTCTAACATGTGGCCGTTTCCCACCACCAACAACAGATGGCTGTTTGGTGGCCCAGAGTAAGTCCTCCAGTTCTCTGCTATGTCCCCACCTATGGGATTGCACTAGAAAGAAGGAACATAGAATAGTTACACTGCACTTGTGTTCTTTGTGCCAAGGCTATTCCCACAGGCTGTTTAATCTGACTTTGATATTGCTACTTTTAGAAGCTGGGCCCACAGAGACCATTGTTTTGTTGTGTCTTGTAACTGATAATCTGCACTCATAAGGTGGCTTTTTCCTGCTATACTAGCTGTGTGATTCCCCTGAAATCTGAGGGGCTTTGGTCATACATCGAGTGCAGAAACAATACACCATGTTCGTGGACAAAAATACTCAAGAATAAGTTCTTAACAGCACATCTCCACCCTGAGGCTGCTGCAGTAAGTCACCCTCAGCTTTCCTATCCAGGTCATCAGTTACTCCCTCCCCGTCAACTCCACCTAGTCACTAATGACTGGTATGGGGGGGTGGACGGGGGTATGTGCACAGGGGTGTCTTCTGCAAGAAGCTGCTAGAAGCTTCCCCTATGTCTGACAGAGCCAATGCCAGCTGGCTCCAAGACAGACCTGCCGCTGGCCAAGGCTGAGCCAATCAGCAATGGTGGTAGCACCTCTGTGATAAAATATTTAAGAAGGGAGATTAAAAAAAAGAGCAGTAGCTTTTGCAGCCAGAGAGATGAGGGAGAAGATGTGAGAAACTTTGCAGCAATCAAGATCAGTGAAGAAGGAGAGGGAGGAGGTGCTCCAGGCGCTGGAGCAGAGATTCCCCTGCAGCCTATGGAGAAGACCATGGTGAAGCAGGCTGTATACTTACAGCCCATGGAGGTCCATGGTGGAGCAGATATCTGCCTGCAGCTCATAGAGGACCCCACATCAGAGTGAGTGAAGACACTTGAAGCTGGGTTGTGACCCTGTGGGAAGCCCACTCTGAAGCAAGCTCCTGGCAGGACCTGTGGAGAGAAGTGCTTGTGTTGGAGTGGATTTGTTGGCAGGACTTGTGACCCCATGGGGCCCTGATGCTGGAGGAGTCTGGTCCTGAAGTTCTGCACCCCATAGAAGGTGACCCATGCTGGAGCAGGGAAATACTGTGAGGAGTCTTCCTCCTGAGGTGGAAGGAGAGGTCGAAGCAACGTATGATGAACTGACCGCAACCCACATTTCTCCTGTGCTGCTGGGGGTAAGAGGCAGAGAACTTGGGAATAAAGTCAAGCCCAGGAAGGGGAGGAGGGATGTTTTAAGATTTGGTTTTATTTTTCATTCCTATACTCTATTTTTCTTGGGTAATAAATCAGATATTTTTTCTTTCTAAGTTGGGTCTGTTTTGCCCATGACAGTAATTGGTGAATGATCTCTCCCTGTCCTTATCTTGACCCATGAGCCTTTTATTATATCTTCTCTCCCCTGTCCAGCTGAGGAGGGGGAGTGATAGAGCAGCTTTGGTGGGCACCTGGCCTCCAGCTACCACACTCCGTCTGGAGTGACACTCAAAATACTCTTCTTGAAGTCCTGACCAAGAACTTGAATTCAAGATGTGTTTTTTCCTTGTAGACTTCCCAGATTGATTCATGCCTCATCTCTTTGCTAAGATACTTTTTCTCTGTTCATCTTCAGAGTCTTCCTGTGCCCCACCATTACACTTCACTTTTCTGTATATGACAATATTCTGTCTTGAGCTTAGCTCATCAGAACAGGACATGTCTTGGCAATATGTAATCCATTTGTTGTGTGCAAAAAAATGTTTGATTTCCTCCCTGAGGAGCTTTTTTACTGAGTTTTCTCCCGCTTCCATCCAGTACCCTCCAGGAAGAGATAATTGAGCACTCTGGCAGCCCTGGGCTTCCTATCTTCAAATACAGAGCTCCCTTTTATGGTTTTTCAGAACTGATGAGCCTGCTAAGGAAAGGATACCATAAATAAAATCTAAAACAAATGTCAGCAATAGTCAATTGTCCAATAACTAGATGTAGTGTTTTGGGGTGCAACTCACCTCTCCTGACTGACTGATGGAGAATTTAGATGTCCTACATGTTCATCTGGGCTTCCTCTGTAGATAGCATAAAGACATGGGCACCCAAAGCATGAGTAATCCTGTTGAAGGGAGATGTCTAAGATAAGCATGAAGAATCAAATGTCAATGTCTGTCCCTATCAATTAACTATAAAGGGAGCCTACTTGATTAGCTTAAATTAGCCAAGTGAAAGTGAGTGGTCTGAAGATAAATGGAATGATTTGCACCTTAAATGTCTAGCTTCCATATCATGTTATTACTGCCAGTTAACAGATAGATCCTAGATGCTCAGATATAGTTTCTGCAATAGAAGGAGGGGCATAAAGACCAGCAAAAGTATATGAAAAAAGGTTTAGAGGAGGGTACAGAAAGCAGATAAGCATGCAGATCTCTTTAAAAAAACCCTTTTGACTAGCTAGCCAAGACAGGAGAGAATTGGGGCATTTCTTCATTTATTCTCATGAGTATTGAAATGTCAGTGAAAGATGTTAAACTATAGATATACTACAGACAGATGGACAGTAATATACGACCAGTACTAAAATTAATCCAGAATTTCTAAAGGTAGTCAAGCACAAAATAGCTGAAATACATTGGAGTATAATCTCGTATTTAGAATGGCTTTAGCACCTGAGGACAGGAACATATTAAATATGTTAATATCCAAAGCAATCTGGAGAGACCTTGAAGAACTATAGCCCTGTAAGTCCACCTCCATACCAGTGAAATTAGTAGAAACTATATTTTAAAAAAAATGTGAACATACAGACAAATACATTGTATTAGACAAGAGTCAGTAGGATCTATATAAAGGCAAATCAAGTCTCAAAACTCCAAATTCTTTAATGTAAATCATTGTATTGGTAATGGATATCCAGCTGCTACAGTTGAAAGTTTGACTGCTGAAGACCTTTTAGGAAGGTCTCGCACCCAACTATCTTAAACTATGCTGCCCCAGGGTAAGAGTGGCTCCCCTTTTGCAGAGAAATAATTCATTAAAAGGTAAGAAACAAAGAATAAATGGTCGGTTGTCAATGGAGGTAACCAATGGAAACTTTTAAGTCTAGCATATCTACACTCACAAGTAGCCTGACAGAGGAGGAAATAGTCAGGTGCCAGCATTTCCTAATGATACTAAATTATTAAAGTAGAGATATGGCCTGCTGTGAAGAACAGCAGAAGGGCTTCACAGGGCTCAGTGACACGGTGTTAAAATTGAAGATAAAGTTAAATGTAAATAAATTCAAAGTGAAGCAGATAGCAGCGGGGGGTGGGTGGAGGGGTGGGAGGGCAAGTCATGACTTTATGTATAAATTGATGGATTCAAAGCTTGTTATTCTGGAAGAAGAACCTGGTCTTCTAACGCTACAGCTATAGAATATTTCAATGCTTAGCACGAGTATAAAAAGCAAACTTAATACCAGGAATTCTTAAGAAAAAGAATAGACAGCAAAACAGTGAATTTCAGTTCACTTGAATTTTGTTTGTAGTTTTGGAGTCCCATAATCTGTAAAAGGATATAGTAGAGCTCAAAAAGCTTTAGGAAGGGCAGCCAGGATGATTAAAGGCATGAAACAGCTTTAGTGAAAGGAATGACTAAGTAGACCAGAGCTCCTCAACGTAAAGAAGAAGCAACTGTGATAGAGATCTATTAAATTCTGTTATGGAGAAAGAGGACAGTGAATGACTGCTCACTGCTTCTTCTAATACAAAAAATAGAGGTCATCAAGTGAAGCTAGCACGTGGCAGTTTCAAAATACAGTGATTCTTCGTGTAACATGTAATTAAAATATGAAGCTACTTACCACAGGATGTTGTGGATGATAAAATTGTATATGAATTGAAAGGCAAGGCTCAGGGAAGAGAAATTCATTGAGGAATATTGACATACAAACCACTTCTGGCTCAGCAAATCCCTGAACCACAAATTGTTGGAGACAGAAGACTGCTTAGGGAAGTATCACCATATGCCTGCCCTGGTTTATATTCTTTCCTAGGCGCCTAGCTGATGGCAAAATACTAGGTTAGATGTACCTTCGGCCTGAGTAAATGATGTTTTTACGTTTGATGGCCTTGTGCTAGATGCTGTGCAGAAAAAGCATAAAATACTCACTAGTTTTCCATTTGCTCCCTCAAAAATGGGCCAAAATTCATATGATCAGAGTTCTAGAGAATTTCTTGTCTGGGTCTCCTGTTGCTATATTTGCAGTAATGGAGTTCTTGTGTGGGGGAGCATCACCACTGCATGTTTTGTTATAAAGAAATAACATTGGGTATTGACAAACTTAGATAGAAAAAGTAAATATACTATGACGGGCCTGTAACCCAAGATGTGATTAAAAATTTGGCCCTCCACCATGACTTTGTAATCAGATATATATTTTTTGGTAGCCAGCTTTAGGAGATGTTGAGCTAACATATTTTCTCTGAGAAGTCTTAGCACTAAAAAAAATGCTTCTTATCCTATGTCAGGCATGCGGGAGAATTGTCCCTGAAACTCATGTATAGTCAAGGAGGAAAAGGACCTGTTCATATTTAATACCAAATTTCCACCTATGGTAATTTGAAGTTGCAGAGATATCACACATCTGCAACAGAGATTTATTGTAGAGGCAGCAACTCATCCTTAACAATGATGATGATACCAGGCCTGTTATAGAGCTGTCTTTAGTGTGTAGACATGCTGATATGTTTGCTCAATAAAATCCAGCTTTCAAGACACGCTGTTAAGTTTACATGATCACCAGAGTGAGAGGGATAAAGCTGGAAAAGAAGAAAAGCGGATACGAATTAATGCAATAAAGGCTAGGATTTAACAGACAAGGTTGAGTAAAGTATATGTGAAACAACAGGTGTCACTGAGTCTTATCAGCATTTTTAATTAACATCTGGTTTTAGCCCAGGGTAATTGGGAAGAGTATGTTAGAGTGTGTCTGTATTTAAAGATAGACCTTTGAGAAGTTACTAAGTAGTGAGAGACTGAGGGAACAGAGAGGTTTGGTGATGGGGGAGGTTGTTATGGCTAGGTGGGTGCTAGTTGCAGCTTAGAGAAACCACAAGGAAAGTCGCTATGATTAAATTACAAGGTAGGGAAATATTGCTATGGTAACAAAATACATTCTCTTGAAGGAAAATTAGTATGAAAAGAGGAAATACAGACTGGGGGAAATTCAAAGGAAGTGCACATTACAAGAGAAAAGACTGAATCTAGTTTAAAAAGAAACAAACCATCATGGTTTCAATTTATATAATAATAATTTAAAATAGCAATAAATTGCTGTTCTCCAGACTTTTATAGCACCTACTATTCAAAGTCTCAGAGCACTTGACAGACTCGAAAGAATTATGCTGCACAGTAGGAAAATGTTGCTGTTGCTTCCAGTAGTCATCCTCTTCAGTGGCTAACCCCGTTCTACAAGAACCAAGGCTAACAGGATTGAACAGCGTTGCATGGGAAGTGTGTGACACAAATGTTTGTAGAAGCAGGATCTGTTAAACAATATGTCTTTGGTTTAGACCAAAGGACTGGAGCATCTCCCCTATGAGGATAGGCTGAAAGAACTGGGGCTGTTCAGCCTTGAGAAAAGAAGGCTAAGAGGGGATCTTATTAATGTTTATAAATGTCTCAAGTGTGGGACACAAGGGGAGATAGCCAGCCTCTTTTCAGTGGTCTGTGGAGACAGGACAAGGGGCAATGGCTGCAAGTTGGAGCACAGGAAGTTCCACACCAACATGTGGAAGAACTTTTACCCAGCGAGGGTGACAGAGCCCTGGGACAGGCTGCCCAGGGAGGTGGTGGAGTCTCCTTCTCTGGAGATATTCAAGACCCGTCTGGACGCCTCCCTGTGCAACATGAGCTAGGGAGCTGCTTTGGCAGGAGGGTTGGACCCAGTGATCTCTGGAGGTCCCTTCCAACCCCTATGATTCTGTAAGATAGCTCTGTGGTTTTGAACTTGTACTGTTTTATAGTTAATAGAACAAAGGTCAACAAATGAATGATGTACCTTTTTTTATAGCTAAACCCACTACTTCTAGAATACTTCATCTATCCTATTTCGTATTAAATATATATTTTTAAACTACCTCATTGAAAAATTAACTTGGTTCTCTTGAAAATCCTACTCAAAAATGCCCGGACGTCTTTTCTTTGAACATAGAAAGGCTGTTCTGAGAAGCATAGAGTCATCTGAACTATTTCACAAAAGAATATATTTAAGTTTCGTAGAGCAGAATATCATCCTAGAATGCAGTGATCACATGGTAAGATTATTTTCCCTTTTTTGTTGGTTTTTTTTCTTTTCTTTTTTTTTTCTTTTTTTTTTCTCCCTGTGTTGGGAACGTCTTCAGGATTCACAGCCAGTTAGAGCCCTCAAGGGTTTTCTCTGGCCAGGGAGTCATACTGTCTGGCTCCCCTTATTAGCTTTCTCTTTCCTCCTATTTTTTTAATTTGGTTTGTTTGTTTGTTTGCTTGCTTCATACCAGAGGGTACCCTTTGATGTGAAGGGCATTTGGTTCTATGCCAAACAATCTATAAAGTTATAGGTGGACTTATAGGTAATTTGACAGTGTACTTCAAGTAACAGAGATTTTGGGTGACTTAAGATATTTATGCTGCTTTGACATTTCCTCATGTTTATTCACTAACTTTTATTTAAGAAATATTTGTGTATGACCTTTGAAAGGCTCCATAAGGGATTCCTTTTTAAACAAGTCACTCCAGCCCCAAATCCTGCACTTCACTTAACATGCCTATATTTAGGGCCTGTAGAAAATTATAGGTCATAAACCCATATATTAATGCTTTGCTAAATTTGGGCCTGAAGGGATCTATAGATTATACCTGGACAACCTTTAGAGCTTATGCATCTAAAATACAATTTAGAAGATTATGCCCTTGACTCACATACATATAGACCCAGTGGCTGTTTCTCCATTAGCCTTTGGTGTGCTCTGCAGCACTTTCTCCTCATCACTATGAGAGTATCTTAGAAGGCTTGGTTGTGGGTCTTAGGGTTGTGAAGGCTTAGAAGGTTGTGGGTCCCCCTGAGAGGTTTTTGTGTCCTGTTCAAAAGAGCTCATAATCTAAAAAACTAGTAGCATAATAGCAGGAGGCTGGTAAAAGAATACCACTGACATCTCAGCAGTCGTAATTTGCCAGTGCATGCATTGATTCTCCTTCCCTGCTAACTTAGAGAATCATTGGTTAATTCAGTCAGCTTTACAGGGGGTAGCAGTCTTGGAAACAAATGCCTACCAGTTTTGTGAAAATCAGGAACCAGCTAGGGTTAAATAAGATAAATTAGGTAATTACCTCCATCACAAAGAGCTACAGTGAAGGTTCAGCAGATAGAGGTTCTGCTAACCAAGACATGCACTGCTTAACACCAAACACAGTCTATGTTGGCTTTTGCTCAAGCCATTGTTGGAGGGAGCGGAGTATACCCTGATGGGAGGAGGAGCATATGTCAGCACGTAGGGAACATGTAGAGTTACTGTGTTGAGCCCTGTGTAGGAGGAAGCATAGGAAACTGGTCAACAGTATGCTTTGCTTCTCAGAGAATGTTTTCTTTTAAATTTCTAATTGTGATACATGAAACCTCTCTTATGACTTTGCATGTACATCGGTGTTGAAATAGTCTAGATGCAGTAAACAAATACCCAGCAATTAATTGACTTTTGCCAAAGGTGATCAGTAGTATCAGGGATAGGTGTATTTTCCAGACAGTTAATTATCCAATCAAACAATAAGAGATTATGAAGGAAATTCCAGAATTTTGATAGTGAGTACCCCAAATCACATGTTTCTGAAACACAAACTTACAGTTAGGGGAAAGAGAGGGAGAGATTTTTTTGGTGAGTTACTGGTTTTTGGGTTGCATTCAATGGTCTGCTTTTTCCCTGCAACTATTTTATTTTGAATAGGGTGTCCAACTGAGCTCATTGGGGTAAAATGGTATCAGGTTTTGGTTGACTTTTGTTTAAAGTGATTTGGGTTTTTGACTGAAATAGTGGATCTTGATGTATTTATTCCTCTGCTGGAACTCTAAGTAAAATGCCAGTATTTCGTCATTTGTTACAAAATGCAGGATGTAAGTCTTTTGACTAATACTGTATTTTATATACGGAAGGTAAACTGCAATCTAAGTCTTCAGAATTTACTGAAATTTTACTTTAAAATGTCTCCTTGAAGGTGAACAGAATTCCAGGGTTGCCATTTTAAGGATATGCTGAAGATGCACCATCTATATCTGACTTCCTTATGCATCAATATTTCTCATGTGAAACATAAGATTGAGGTCTTTTTCAAATGGACTCAAAGGCTGTATTGTGAAATACAGCTACTGTCAGTGGTGCTATGTTCAACAGCTGGTTTGAAACCAAAAACAAAAAAAAAAGAATGACTTAGAAACCTAGCTATACAGTTTTTACTTTTAACCTGACAATCTCTAATTATTCTGTCTCACAGTTCCATTGAAACAGGATGCAGAGTCATTTTACAGATGTCTGTCTTTATTTTAATACTGTCTAATTTAAAAGGAAAATATTTATATAATAACATCACTTTTTAGGGTGAAAAAAAGGCATGAAAATCATTTCTGTTCCAAAAATTGCTGATATGAGAACTTATGGGAAACGGCTCCTTTTATGAATAATTATTATTATTGTGTTTAAGAATTGGGCAAGATGCCTAGAAATTGAATGAAAGAACGAGCTATTAAATTGAAATATTAAATGAAATAACTGAATTAAAAGTGATCATGTAAACCCTGCAGTAAATGTTGGGAGCTGTAGCTGAACATATTTTCATCATCTGTTTTGTATGCTTAAATACAATTGCTTGATGTAAGTAAACACTTGATTGATATTCTGAATACTTTAAAATCTGCATATGCATCACAGAATACTGAACAATTAAAACTTAATTTCAGTGTAGTTTGATTACATGTAAATTATTTCAATATTCATTTTTTCCTGTTCTGTTTGCTCAGTGCATATTTAATATTCGCTTATTGAATGCACATCACCCTTGATTGGACTGTGAGATGAGGAGGACTCTGAAATTTCTTCCATTAAAAAGGATTGCCATATAAATATTATTTGTGCCACAGCTCTTCCCATGCAGATTATTTTCTAAATGTTGTGTACCCTTATTGAAGACAAGGAAAAAAACTGCTGCAGCCCTCCTTTATCAGCCCAGCACAAGGAATATGCTTACATGGTCGATGGGCATGTCTAAGAAGGCTTGTTGGTTGTAACTAGTCCCTAAAGAAATGTTTCCATCTTTTCTGCACTGTATTTCTCTCTTGCTTGCATGAGCTCTCTCTCTCTCTCTGCCCTTCATCCTCCCTCCACATGATTTTTTTTTTTTCCTGGTTCCCAGACTTTTTATGAGATATTGTAATACTATGGTCAGGTATTACAAATATTTTTCAGTTGAACACTTTCAGCCTGAGAAAATGTATCTCTCTAAGCGAGCACATTGAATTTAGGTGTTGTGGAATACAGATGACAAAATTCTGCCTTTTGATATATTTGTAGAACGTCTCATAAAAACTGGAGACTTCTTTTTCCTTCTCCCCAGGCCCCAATCTGTGAGCATGGTTTTAATCTAATCTACAGTATTTAAAACCACCTTGTTTCTGAACATCCAGCAAGAGAAAACCCTGGGCATTTGATTGTCTTTTTATGCAGGTGAAAACCAAGTTTTCTGAAGTCAGTAGATTTTTTTTTTAATTTGTTACATGTTTTAAAACAAATTAAGAGCTTTCCTGGCATATTTTCTGTTAAGCCATGTTCTCAAAATAAAAGCAAGCTGCAGGTTTGCCACCCCAGGGCTAGATTCACAGAATGGTAGGGGATGGAAGGGACCTTCAGAGATCATTGAGTCCAACCCCCCGCCAAAGGAGGTTCCCTAGGACAGATTGCACAGGTAGGAATCCAGATGGGTCTTGAATATCTTCAGAGAAGGAGACCTCCACCATTTTTGACCCACATGTCCCTTGTCATATCACTCACATTTCCCCTTTGTTTTCTTGTCCGTACAACAGATGTACTAATAGCTGTCTCTTCACATTTCCGTAGGATACGTAGAAAGGTTGTGTAAGTGCACATAATAGCAGTGTTCTTTTATTATAGGAGAATTTGAACTTAATATTGTATGTGCTAAACAGCTTGCAGGGAAATGTTTTCCTATCTGTCCTATAGAGTTAATCGCAGTTTGAGAGTTTTAATCTTGAAGGTCATATTTCTGTTGGCTGTCACTTTGACCAAACAAGTGGCTGAACTTCATGGTTTACAGGCAGATTTCCTTATCTCTCTTTTTCAAGAGACATATGAGTCTTGATTGCTGGAGTTACTGTGAAGCAAGCAATAAGTAACAAGGTGGAGGAAGGGGCAGGAAGACATTCGCTTTGAGACCAGTGCCCTGTAGATGCCGTTTTAGAAAGCAAATATTGTACCTTGTAATTGCAGCACAAGAACAAAAGGGAGGGTGTTTTGCTAGGGGGATGGTTTGTTTGAGGAGCTGATAAACTGCAAGTGAAGTGTGCTAGCAATAGCAAGAGGTCTTCCCATGACAAAATGTGCTTATAAAATGGACATTATTAACTTGAGGTCGGTCTCGTGCTGCACAGGACTCTCTCTAATTGTTCCTGTAGAATAAAACCAGCATAACTTCCATGCCAAAGAGACTCAAAATAACAAGTATCTTTTATAAAACCTATTTAAAAAAACCACAACCCTTTGACATTCTTGACTGATTTAATACTGTTTGCCTAAGTAATGCAAACTTGTCAGTCTTGTTTGAAACCTCCAAGTTGTTTTAAAGCAATTCCATTTATAATAATTTATGAAGTATCTGTTATTGTTATTTCCAGCTATTTTATTTTGTGAAGAGCATTTCTTGGACAGTCTTCACCCCCAACCCCCCCTTTTTTTTTCTCTCAGTACAGATCTGAAAATAATGAGCTAACTTCACAGTTTTATGAATAGGGGCCATAATGAGACTGAAGTATGTATGTTGATTAAAGGAAAAAAAATTGAAATCTTTGTGAAACAGCAGAGAAATGACAGCTTTAAGGCCATGATTCCGCTCTGCAGATCAATCAAATGAAAAAGTTACTTTACATTTTTCAGTTGCAGGCATTTTTACTTTGGCTAAAGCAAATATCATGCAAATAGCCTGTATACAAAACTTTGGAAAAGCAAAATAATGATGCAGGTATTATTTTTAGCTAGTTGTGTAGCCAGTTTCTGTTCAGTTTCCAATTTCCCCTCTAAGTACTAAGAATGGATGTTTAATCCATAATTGAAAAGAAAAATGTTCCAGAAAAAGATATACATGATAGCTATTCAAGATACACATATTTTAACTTGTACTTATTTGTCTTAATTAAAGCACAACCTTCAGAAGCAGCATTACAACATCATGTGTTTTAATGGAAAATCCTTCATAGAAAGCATGTTGAAAAGCTTCAGATACACAGATGTGCATGATAAAACAGTGGTGCACTGCCTGTTCCCCAGTGATCAAGAGGTTAACCTTAATTCATCTCTTCCCCTCCCTTAAACAGGTTTTGTGAGGAGGGCTGCAAATTAGTGTTTGGAAGACACAGCAGGGAAATTAGCTTTAGGGGGAAAGGACTCCCTACTCCAGCTCTTAGGAACCTCACCTGGAGAGTGCATTTCCTTTCCTACTTAAGTTAACATATTATGTCTTCTTGTCATGAATGTTATTCCTTGAGGAAAAGTCCTTGCTGGCTCTGTCTCACAATCTGTTGAATCATTCCAAATGTGTGGCCGAAGAGAAGAAAGCAAGAAGGCTGTAGTGAGAGGGAGGTAGCAAACTGCTTAAGCTTTAGCCAGGAACAGGAATCCCTGTATGGTACGTCATATGGAACTCCTTCACCCACCAAGGGGAAAGAGCATTCCTGTGTTTCCCCTGTGCTCATGTACACTGGCTTGGAGAAGAGTGATGGTTTCCCAAGATACCCACAGGATATAGAATACTAGCATCCATATAGAATCACAGAATGATTTGGCAGGAACCTCAAAGATCATCTAGTTCCAACCTTCTGCCATGGGCAGGGACACCCTCCACTAGATCAGGTTTTGCTCAAAGCCTCATCCAACCTGGCATTAAACACTGCCAGGGATGGGGCTTCTACAGCCTCTCTGGGCAACCTGTGCCAGTGCCTCACCGCCCTCATAGTAAAGAATTTCTTCCTAATCTAAACCTCCCCTCTTTCAGCTTGAAGCCATTGCCTCTTGTCCTATCAATATGATGCAGTTGGACAATATTTGTTGGGCAAGTACAAACGACACATAGGACAAGGGGACATGGCACTAAGCAGCGCCAGGACAGCTTCAGGTTAGATATTAGAAAAAAGTTTTTTACTGAAAGAGTTGTCAGGACCTGGAACAGGCTGCCCAGGGAGGGGTTGAGTCACCTTCCCTGGGTGTGTTTAAAAAAAGAGTAGATCGGTTACTTAGGGATATGGTTTAGCATAGGACAGGAACAGTTGGACTTGATGATCTTAAAGGTCTTTTCCAACATTGTGATTCTGTGACACCTTTCTAGCACTGAGAAATTACAATGCTGCTTTTACCCCACTGGGGCAAAGAAGTCATCTCCTTCCCAAACTTCATGCATCTACAACTAGCTATTGTTGAAACTGTTAACAGGTGAGAAGGAGGAAACTTTACCAGTAATGAGAAAAATATATAAATCATTCTATAAGGAATGATGATTTCACAACTGAAATAAAATCCAGATATTTTATTGGTTTACATATCTAAAAATAATGATCCAATCTATTTCTTTTACTACTTTTAAAGTTTAAAGCATGCAGTAGAAGAAAATGTGTGCAAATAGAATTACTTTTGGTACAGAATGGTCACAGAATGGTTATCTACATCTAGCATAGGAGAAGCATTAACCCAGTGCAGAATTTCCTATTGTAATTAGCATTTGCCAGTGCAATGTTGTATTTATTCTCAGAAAGCTTCTAATGGATGGCTTGTTTGCTTCCGCTTCTGTGGAATTCCCAAGGACAACCAAGAGGATACAGACAGCCTTCCATAGTATCTCCATCCCATGTAGGTGTTTGCTGTAATTGCCAGGAGGTGATGTATGGTTTCCAGGTAGGAAGGAGGTGGCACAGTCCATGTCATTACATATGGAAGGAGCTGTTCTTCAGCAAGCCATTAACCCACCAAAGTAATGGTCTTAGCCTACCATGATACAGCCCTTCTGGCTTAATGGTAAAGGGTCCACATGCATGCTGCTCCCTTGGTACTTTACTGCATCTCTAAGTGATACTCAGGTGGTGCCTTTAGAGGTAATTTTTGCTTGTGAATTTTGCTTTTTTTTCCCCCTTGTTTTACTTCATTAACACAATCTTCTTCACCATAGGGTCTTCAGAAAGCTCTTAAGAATCTGTGCTAATACCAGGCTGAGGGAGATAGGAGGCAAAGCAGTGTCAACCCCTACCTTTGTCAGTCTCTGGGGATTCATGACTGTTGAGCATGACTTGACTGGATTATCATCTTTAGAGAGCTGTATTGAGGGGTCTGTGAGGAAAAAACCTCAATGCAAACTTCTACAAGAACCTCTGAAATCTTGTGAGATTTGGGATTAGTCTTTTCTGTAGGGGATTTTGAGAGTTACTGGGTCTAGCACTTATCTGTGTTGTGGCTGATATCTTTCAAAATATCCATTTGTTACGATCTGCAGTATCTTCATGTCCCTCTAGATTCAACTACATCTGACTGGGTAGTTGTGGAAAGTTTTAAACAACAAAGAAAGTTAAGGGTAGTCACTGCCCTGTACCTCATAGTTCTGATTATGAGCATATGAAGTTCCCCCACCGAAGCATTGACATCACTTTTGATGAGAACTGAAGGACTTAAGCTGCCCATTAACAAAATTTGATGCAGCTTTTAAATTATCCTCAGCAAGTGACACATTTCCTTTTTCTTGCAGGTACCAGAGATTTGAAAAGGCATTTCTGCTAGCTGTTGACATAGGTGCTCGGGACCTGTTTATGGTGAGTCATTTCTGGAGACAGAGGCTGTTGTCAGAATGTTAGTTGTCAGCTTTTTTGTACGTTAAAATGTATCTGTGTCATCTGCAGTCTTGGAAACACACTGAAGACAGAACTATTCTACAGGGTTTGCTCTTTGCCATCATGAAAGTCCTCAATAGGAATTGAGTATCTTTAGAGTCACTGACATTTTTCCTAACATAGCCTAAAGGCTATTCTTTATTTTCCAGGAATTAATGTATATGTTTTTGAACTTTCCCCTTCTTCATCCATCCTGATGTGAGTGAATGTCATCTTTCACTCTAATAAGCTTATATGTTTCTAATCCGTTCCTTTAAGAAGTGCAACTGCTGAGTCCTGGACACAAGAGCTGGCCATATCCTGGGGATCCTGAATGCCCTTAGTTTGTCTCTTAGGGTTTTGTGAAAAGTGACAAATTATGAACGCTTCTACAGGTACTTTTAAAACAACAAAGCTCAGCAGCATCAACCCAAGGGTTTTTACATTTCATGCACTCTCTGCCCCCTCCCATTTAATTAACTACAAAAGTAAAATTAACCAGCTCTTAAAAGGTCCTCTGTGTGAGCTCCGCAGGAGGCTCTTGTTTTATAAGATCTTGCACCACAATGTCACAGTGAGGTCAGATGGGCAAAGCCAATGGTGCCTTCCTAGTCTCTCAGCATGTTGCTGCTCCACAGCTGATTTCATTGTT
Source organism: Hypotaenidia okinawae (assembly GCA_027925045.1). Taxonomy (NCBI): domain Eukaryota; kingdom Metazoa; phylum Chordata; class Aves; order Gruiformes; family Rallidae; genus Hypotaenidia; species Hypotaenidia okinawae. The sequence goes on along the minus strand of BSDF01000003.1, from coordinate 13,030,310 downwards.
TTCAAAGAAACAATAGGAAAGGGGCTTGTTGAAAAAAAAGGCCCTTTGAACAATTCGTTTGCTTCACTCTTTTGCATAATGAAGACATTCTGTTGTTTAAATTAAGCTTTGACACTAGATGTTAATATCATTTATCCCATTAAGTCACTTGCCCTGCTAGTTTGATCTTGATATTTAAATTGTATGTTAAATTGCACAATTAAATCCTGCTTTTATGGGTTATGAAAATTCCCTTCTAATTATATAAAAAGTTGTGTGAACCTTTTGATGTTTGTTTCACGGCTCTAATCATCTGGCTTGTTCTATCTAATTAGAAAGATGTGAATACTGTGATAAACTTTTCTAAGTATGCATCAAAAGGATGTGATGGAAATGTCAGACTTTTAGGAAATCCATTGCATGTTTTATGTTTACTGTCCTTGGGTTTTTTCCTCTTTCTAGCTTATCTTTTTCCTTTTTTCTTTATACGGAATGTAACTTCTTTGGTACAAATTTTATACCTAATCAAGCTAAGCACTGCTGCAGCCACGTAAGATTCAAACTGTAACCTGTCAGGGGGCTCTCCCACCATAAAGATAATGAATTTTCCCTGAGTAATTCAAGCCACTCTGGCAGAACAAATGACCCAGTGTTCAGCCTGCCGTCTCAAGGGCCCTCTCTCATATGGCTGAGAGCATTTCCTACCTGATCTTTTCCTCTTTCCTTCTCTCCGCTGACAGCAGGACTAAGGGAGCACTTCTGTCCAAGCGTGGGCAACACCAGTGTTAGGTCAAGAGAACGGTGCAAAGCTGCTAACAAGAGAGAGATGCTGTTAGTACTGGGCTCCACAAGTGGTAGTATGTCCTCCTCTCAACAAAAAGGTTCTCCAACTTCCTTCCAAGAGGAGTTTCAGTGTTCACAGAAAAATTAGCTCCATCCTTTCCTACTCATCTTCATTTTCCCTTTCCTCTCTTGATACCTCCTCTCCATTTCCCATCTCACCAATGGGAAACATAAATATCTATGTCCACATAGTTCCTCCTGGCTTACACTGCTATGAGATCATAAACAGTTCTATATTGTATTTATTCTGCTCGCCAAGATTCCTAATGGTTTCCCCTAATTAATACAACAAGCAGCACACACATACCTGCCTCTTTGAATCCTCTGTTAATTCACTGCCTCCTCTGGGGAAATGTCCTTTTGCTAATTCCCAAATAAGGTACTAATGAACAAACTTTACAATAAGATAACGATGGCACTGCTGCAAGACCACCAAGTACAGGACTCAAGAAGTTTAAAGGTGCATAGGTCATAAAAAGTATTTATTTGTGCCATGGTATTTTCTAGGGAGTTAGTATGTAGTGCAACAAAGCCCATGTGAAAATTAGATAGCTTGTTTCCTGAAAGTGTTCAGTCCTTCTAGGTATTAGTATAACGATACTGTTGCTAAGCAAGGTTTGTGCATCCTTTGCTTCTGCTTAAGGCGGGACAATTTGTGTATATTGGTTATATAGATCAAAATGCAATTAATAACATACAACTTGACTTTACCTATATTTAAAGCATTTATGTGCAGCACGAATAATTAATATATAGGTCAATTATTAGCACTGCTGTTTTACAGACCAACTAAGTCCATTTTAAAAACCTCAGAGGTGACAGCTCTAGGAGTCACACCACCTTATTCAAGAAGAAATAGTAGACTAAAGAATGATATCTGATGACATAAGCAAAATGAGAAAAAAATAAATCTCTTAGTAAAGGGGAAGACAGAAGGTAACAGGCTGAGGAGGGTCCAAACACTGAGTACCCACTTCCAGAGATGTCTAAGGAAATGTCCTGTGCCTTGGAGGGTTTATCCTGAGCTTCCATCTCTTTCACCAAACAGCAGGGTCTGCAGCATTCCTGTTGCTTGTTTTGAGACTGCAATGACGTTTGAGAGAATGCTTCCTGAGGGCCAATTTCTTTCATAGAAATTAAAAAGGGGGAGGGGGGAGCTTAAAAGTTTAGTCCTGTAGCTATAGCGTCACTAGTATGATGCCATAACAGGACGCACAGACACTGCTGTGTCTCTCCATAAGCTTTACCCTCACGTCACATCTAAGCCCATCAATTATTATCATCTCCTACAAAGTTCAATAAAAAAATAAAACTGCAAAGGGCAGAATATCATGAACAACAGCTACATTTATTGGACAGTGACTGATCCAATCTGTGACAGAAAAGATCAAGCAGTAGAAGGGCTGTTAGCTTGAAATCCTTTTGTAGTATGCTCCAGCTCTCAGCTGCTGAAAATTCAAAAGGCCATCCCGTGTACCAAAGGTAGCAAAAAATGCAAGGAAAAGACACTTTAATAAAACTGTCAGATCTTGGGTGATACACTGATGAGGAAAGTGCATGTTTCGAAGAAACGTTGGAATTTTGCCCAGAAATATCCTATAGACAAATGCACATCAGTGTTTCAAATGACTTCTGCTCACCAAGGGCCGGGTCTGTGAGTCACAAAGATGAGAGTAAAAAGGAAGTAGTCCAAAAAGTAATAAACTGTTAAATGATAAAATACAGTTCTTTCAGCAAACCCCTGATAAGCAGCTGGAAATTGTTTTTATCGTCACCATTGTCTTTGAGAGGGACATGATCTTTGGACTGATAAATTCTTAGATAATTGTGTGAAAAAAATCTGTAATGAATATTCTGCTAATTTAATTATTTAAATTTTTTTTCTGTCATTCTTTAAGGCACCCTGTAATCCAGTGTTTCTTCTTCCTCTTTTATTTGTTTTCTAGTTTAATCAGAGAGTGTTAAATTCTTAGAAAAATCAAATTTTCCTGACTGGTTTGAGCAAGGAACACCTAGATGATCTGAAATTGTCTAATTAGGATGTTTTTATAGCTGTAATCTTTCCTTTCTAAAGCTTGTTTAGAGATAGCAATAAGAGCTACTTTAAAAAAAAAACAACCAGATTCTTGATGACAGCAACTTGAGGCACCACGAAGAAAGCCACTTACCAGCCTACTGCTACATCCTTATTTCTTACAAAACCACTGTTAGTTAGCAATGAACATGTAGCATCTTTACATTTCTTTACTCAAACCACAAAAGGGGTGAAAGCAAGGTCTGAAAGTAACAGATGGTTTGATACAGCATGCACGAACTCTTAACTGGAAGAACTTTGTTGCTTTCTGCACTTGTTTCCATCCTCTCCCCATGTTTATTATTTAAAATTGCATTGAAGTGTACAATAGTTCTGGGAGTTTAAACTATGAAAAGGCAGTCATTAGGCATAGTCAGAATGTGTTTTAAATTAGCGAGCACGATCTGCCTATGTAGGCAAATCTTTGTAAGTCCAGACTTGTTCGAGAGCCCTTAGGTTTTCTATTGTTATCTAAATAAGCTGACAATATCTACAGTTTAATCTTCAGAGAAATCATACCTTGCTACTCAGGCCCTTCTCTCCTGACAGCCATGTTAGACCTACAAAGAGAGGAAGTACAGAGTTCGCAACAAGTTCGTGACTCATTACTTTGCTCCAAGACACTTTCTTTTTAAGATACTTTTAAGTGTTGGGTTTTTTTTCAAGTCACACCTGTGTTTGTAATTACAAAATGTTGCTGTCTCCTGCACAATGCTGGGATCCTGCAAGTCACTCCCAGGTTTTCCTGTGTAATCAGTCCCAGTTTCCCTAACGTTCTCAGTTTGCTTGTTTTTATTGTTGTTATTATTATTAGGGGGATAATAAAAGCAGTTTCTTTCTTCTCCTAAAGCTATTGCTGTCACTGTTTTCATCTAGCTTCTCTTTCTCGAGCAAGGTCACTTTTTCCTCTAAGGTTTCTGCCATATTGACAAAGGTTGCTGTAAACTCACACTGAGGACAGTTTCACCTGAAATTGTCTGCATTAGTGAGAATATAGTTGCTTTTATGGTATGCAGAGGTCACTGTTTCCAGCGAAAACTCATTTTTCCTTTAAATTCCTGCATGCAGATACATTGTAGAACAATGACCAGGAATTACTTAGATCTTTGGATACCAAATGGCATCTTAAGCAAAGGAGTGAGGGAAAAAAAAACCCTTTGCTGACTGCTGACTGTTCTTGGGTTTCTCTCACTTCATCTGTCTCAGTTCATGCACAGACCAGCCTCTGGCCGTGACGCCAAAGGACAAGGGGGTTAATTGACTCTTTATTAATGGTCAAGGAGGAGACTTGACTTCAAGGGCCAAAACCAAGAGCAGTGCGACTGTAATTTGTCAGTGGGAATATATTCTCCCACAAATTGTGTTGTATGTAGTACAGGTAGCTTTCACCTCAAAGGTTGGTACACAGTAAAAAGCCTTGTGATCTGTTTGTAATGATACACTTCTGCTGCAGCCATCTGATTTTTAACCCTGGGTTAAGGACTAGATCCAAAATATTGCCAACCAGTCATGCTAGACAACAACATTTTTGGAAAGCTCCCTGTGGTCCAAGAGTGACATATGAATCATGTCACCTGTGTGGGTGTAAAAACCATTTAGCAACCATTGCTGCTCTCATTACCTCCAGCACAAGGAAGACCACCATCACCTTACTCGAAGAGCAATAGGTGTAACATGAAAACTCCCAAACAAAAACTTCTCCCAGAGGAGTTTTTCCCCAAAATTCATGTAGTTTTAGACACTTCAAATAGGGGCTGTCAGTCAGAAGAGTTGAGTACTCCAGATCTCATTTACACAGAGCCACGTATCAACCTTCTTTTAATTCCTGTTGCACCAACAGAAGTTACCTTAAAAGCAGACAGATTGCTTTCTCTCATACGCTGAGTCAATAGCTTCACTCTTATCAGGGTGTGATTGGTCAGTGTTTTATTCATTGCTGTATTCAGCAGCACAAGCAAGATAATAAATTTGCATTGGGAGGGAATTAAAATGTAATGGTAGGTTCATCAGTTCCATCTGTGTTTGTGATCTAAATAATAAAAGAGCCTTTTTCTTTCAAAATCCCTTTTGTTACTCCTATGAGATTCATTTTAGATTAATCTTTTTTTCCCTCTCTTTTATTTCCAAAGGACATCCATTACCTTGCACTAGATAAGGGTGAATTGGCACTAGCTGAAGTGGCAAAGAAAAAGGCTAATGACATTGATGCAGAATCAATAACTTCTAGAATTGGTAAGAATTACAGGTGTTTAAAAAGCCCTTTTTGTTTTAATCAATACTTGTCCTGTACAACACCGTGTTATGTTTGGGGGGAGAGGGGTGGTATTTTTTTGATTGCATTGTTTTCTTTGAAAGTGAGACGGTATTTTTATTCATAACTAAAGAGGGAGGCTTATAAAAACAACATAGCTTTGCCTTTCAGTACCCACATGAGGACTGTGTCTATTCAATAGCTACGAAGCAAACAGGATTTACACTATGGCTATATAGAAAAGTTCAGACTGTACAAACTGAACTGAATGCAAGAGGTAAGGGACCAAATCTGGAAAATCTGTGTTCTTACCTGCATTAAAGGCCAGGTATGGAAGTCTCATTCACCTTTAAATATTTGCTCGTGCACACTGCACCAGTAGCTGGAGTCACATCCTGAATGATTTGGCAGCATTTGGATGAAACATTTACTGATGTAAAAGGCTCAGATTCTGGCTTTAAAAGTAAGAGCTTTGTGTGCAGAAGGATTCTTGCCATTCCATAAGGAGTACTGATGCAAAAATTACAGGGTTAGACTAATAGCTCAAGCACACATAACTTTTCAGGCAGGAGGACTCACACCTCAGTCACTTTCTCCTTGTGTTTCCTCTGGATGTATGAAACATGTAGACCGTTCTGACTTCAGGCCTATGGCACAATCCAAGCAGAAGGGTCTCCATCTAGGTAGCTGGCCTCCAGCAGAAAGGAAGTAGTCAGAGGGGAAATAAAGAACATGAAATGTTTGTACAAAATATGCACGGCTTTGTTTTGTTTATTCTACTGCATCCTTAGTATTAGAGGAATCACTGAACTTTTGTCCTTGTCCCACGCCAAGAAATAAAATATGATTAAAACCCAGCAGGAGTCGCAAAACTTTTGAGATCTCTGGTAACATCGGACTCTCTTAGAGCTGTACATCTCAGTGTTTACCCAGAGCACACAAGCAAATGCCATTCAAATACAAAGAAAAGCAGAGAGGCAGTATGTCTATTTATTGGGCTGTTTTTTTATATTGTACAAACCCATTACTTTCAAGGCTCTGCAATACGGTATTGCCTCCTGCCTTCTCCAGCAGAGTAGAAATCAAACAGGGAATAGCCTGAACTCTTTTCTTCCAGGTCTTCCGTTTTCAAGCTTCAGTCCCTTTGAGCCATTTTTGCACCACAACTGGGCCTTTGGGCAAGCCCTTTCACCGCCAGAATTGCCAAAACCAACCTTTTTTTCAGACATATGTCACTGAGCACTCTTTAAAGTGCCAATTACATCTCCCTTACTTTCTCTTCTCCTCTTAGGTAGTTGTCCTGTGCACCTAATATAACTAAGATACCAAAGACTTGTATCTGATCATTATCTATTCTCTTACGCTTAATCCAGAAAATTTAAGTCTTAATTTGTGTCTTCATTTAATTCCTTGCAAGCTAATGCTATTACTAGAATTGAGAATTTTGTGTAATGTTACAGACGTATATGCAAAGAGTGGGATAGGGAAGAAACTTGATGTGATCGCAACTGTCTTACTTCCCTATCAGATGCAATACACGTGTTATTACACTACGGTTATACATGTACAGGCACACAGTCTTCCCCTCCTTCAGAGCAATGACGTCTGTAATGCCCCATAAGCATAAATTATTAAAGTCATTTTATATGATAAAGTCTTTAAAGGGTTCTCATTTGCTGAATAATTAACTATCAGAATCATTTAAAGTACTTTTCAATGCCCCTGGGACAAACTGTCACTGAGATTCAGCCCGTAAACAGTAGTGAATTTGCATCCAATTCATTTTATATGAAAATAAACAGGAATCTCCCATGAGTTTGTTTCACTGCAGATTGGATCTCACCTTAAACACATAAAATCTCAGCCACAGGTTTTGTTTCCAGTGTCTTTTCTTGATGATGTTTTTGTTTCGTAAACTGTAGTTAGCAAAAAAGGTGTCACGGGGCATGAACTTTGTGGACCCAGTGGAATCAAAAGATAATAAACACTTTCTATGTAAATTACTCTATTTATCTAACATTTTGAGAGGGGGAGATAAACTCATGCCAGAGCCAGAAGCTTTAAAATGAAATTTCAAACAAGTCTCTGTCCCCTAGCCATCTCCTAAGACCAGTCCTCTTCATCTAGTCCCTGCTTTCTGGGGCTTTCACTTAGTTCACCAGTGGTCACACTTCCTAGATCAACCCCCAGATTTCTTGAGCGCCTGCTTCAGGCTTCTGCAAGAAGGCAGCAACCTAAACAAACGGAGGGAACAAGGTGCGATCAGTGCTATTGATCCCACGTTATACTGAACTCCTCCCTAGGTAATATCTGGCCTCTAAAATAGATATATTACACTGTAATATATATAAACAGTATATATATGAACTGTTCTCATATATCAACATCTGATGGTATTTCCTGAGGTAGCCTGTCCCCAAAACTCAGCTCAACGCTACTTAAAAATAACATGAGTCAGTGTTCCTGGCTGATTCCCAAGCCCTTGACAGTGCTCCATCTTGCCCCAGATATATTTAATTTGTCAAGATATTTCTGTGTACCGGGCTCACTTCAAACATAATATATTTCAAACTCAGACTTTTGGAAAAGTTTCAAGCTCCTACAAAAAATGCAGAATGACAATATAATTTCAGCTGAAATTTATAGATGTCATCCAGAGTTCTATAATCACTGGTAGATTCCTCACATACATTATATAAAGATTTGTGTCAAGATAAAACTAAAAAACGATGGATTATTTTAAAATTTTCTGAATTTTCACTCTTCTCAGTTCCTCACCTGATTGTGGTTTGTTACTGTTTTGAAGAAGCCACCCTCAAAGCTAAGAACATCTGAGTTCATGTGGTAAAAACACCTGTAGAGCTTCAGAGCATAGTATTTTGGTGAGAATATTGCTAAGCAAAATGAAGTGTCAAGTGCTCTCGTTACTATTGCCTGATACGGTTTTGGCATAATCAGGTATTTTGTTCAACTGATTAAAATCTTCTAAAGAAAATTATTCTCATGAGATTTTACATTTGGCAGCCTGTGAAAATACATCTGGAGGCATGAGAAGATTGAAGTAATTGTACTGCACATCTCAAAGACTGCATTAGCTGTCTCTTTTTCCCAACTCCCATTTGATCAACAGACCAGTGGCCATAGATACTGTGCTTTCCTCTGCCAAAGATTTTCTGTTGAATTATATCTGTAGTAGATTCTTAATGAGGTCAGGGAGTTCTCATTTAGCCTTGTCTAATACTTATGTTGTGCTCCTCATTTCACTTGATTATAAGCAGAAAGGAATTTATTCAATATTGATGGTATTTGTAGAGTACTATTAAATTCTGTTTATGGGTGTAACCTTGCATACAAGCTTCTGGAACAGTATTGTCATCCACGGTGGAAAAGTGTATTTTTCAGTGCTCTGAACTGTAGGTTGCTAATGTAAAACTTGAGTTGCAAAGAACTGACGTGGCACAGCTTGTTAAGAAATGCCATAACTAATAATGATCACGGAGGTGAAGAACTCAGCCTTTCAGACATCATTGCTCAATAAATATCCAACAAAGAGCATATGTAGTCAGTGTCAGAAAGTTTCCCAAGGCCAACTTCCAACAAATTACATTAAGGCCTAGCAAGATGATTTTAACCTCCAAATCAATAGCTTTCACCCAAAAGGGATTCATGTTGTGACAAGACAGATAACTGCTGCATAGTTGAAAGGCAAATTGGGAAACCATGTATTTCTACTTAGAATAAAATTCAGAATATTACTAACACTAATGTTTAGGCAACATACCTAACAGGCAACATAACCTTAAAAACATGGATGTTGAGATAATTGTGTTCTGAAATGTTAGATGGGAGTGATGTCTCATGAAATCACTTGAGGTTTTTCAGCTTAAAATAAAATTTTAAAACATTTCTGGAAATATTCTATGTTTCCAGAAATGGTAGAAAATCTTAACAGTTCTCACAGAGAGTGATGTCTAAGTTCCCACACTATTCATAAAGTGACATTCAAAATGTAGGGGCTCTGAGTGTTTTGCCTTACTGGCAAGGAACGTCTTTACTGGGAACCTGATGTGGAAAATTAATTTCTTCTTAATTCTGTGTTAGTATTTTACATTGAATGGTTTCCATGTTGTTTGTGATAATTAATAATGACACAGGCTGTAGTGTTTTGTCTTCCATACAGTGCCTAAGTTACCAGTCTGGTCTTGCATTGTCTGCTACCTCTGAATCCCTTGTAGTTTACTCAGATCTTCCCCTATTCCTGACAGTCCTGGCAAGCCTGCTTACGTTTCATGGCCATGTTTAGAATTGTCCCCCTGTTTTTGTAACCTTCCTGGCCTTACATTACCTTGGTTGATAACATTTGTTCCTCTGCTGATCTATAATGACTCCTTTCATCTATCAAACAACAGATTCCTTCCTTAACCCTCATGTACCCTCTCTGATGCTGATCACAAAGCCTTCTTCATTTTCTGGTCTTCCTAGGCACATACATCTTTCTCTTGCTATCAAGTTTCAAGTTAACTGAGAATCTTAGTCTTTTATTTCACGGCATAATTTTTTTTTCACTCTGTAACTTTTTTATGTCATGGTTAAAAGGTATTATCCAGTGGACAGACAAACTGTGATCTGGAAATACTTGCAGGACATGTGTTTATGCTACAGTTTTTAGATCTCTGCTCCCTTCAGCGTAGGTGTTGGATCTCCTAGTTATTTATTTATTTGGATTTTTAGTTTAAGTCAGTCAAAACCTCTGGAATCAAATCCTTTGTGACTTTTTCCCCAGAGAGCCAGAAAAAGATTTTTAATGAAAAGTGGTTTTAAGTATGATTGGCAGTTAACCCATGGCAAGAAAATAGTTTCCACAAGCACTTTCTTAATTTTGTGCCACACAAGATGAGTGTCTCTGAAGATCCATAGTAATTTGAAATGATTTAACTGTTCTCATGTGTACACTATTGCACATATCAAGCCACACACACCATTTGATACAGAGCCCACTAAACACAATGAAAAGATTTCCACTGCCTTCAGTGGGCTTTGGATGGGGATTTTAGCAGTAAGAAGCTTGTGTGTAGGCCTGGCATTACCAGAACTCCTGCCCTCTACAAAATAAAATAAAATAAAATGCAGAGTCTGATCTGGAGGGATGCTCTACTTGATGTAATCCACTTGAGTCCCCTGGTCAAGAGGAGCTGGTGGCACCCAGCACTCATGGCATGTGGTAGTTCTGAGTTCATGGCCTGGCATACCTACCTCAGTATGTTCCCATCTAAGTGGATCTGCTGAATCTTCTTTATTCCGATGCTTAGCTTTTTGTTAATTACATTTTTAATTTTCCAACTAGTCATGAGGATTTTGCTCTGTCGAGAGTTTACAGGCTCTAATTGCTCCCCTCCTTGTGTCCTTTTTGAGAAGTAGAGTTGTTTGTGTTACTTGAGGTCTATAGCAATGCCAAACTATTTTTGGCTCCACCTCATCTCACCTCTCCACTTGCTTGTGTCATGATGTCAGTTTTGATCTATACCTTCCCACTGCTAGACAGCTTTGCCTAAAGACATAATCCTTAGCCCCTAATAATTATAAGCACATCAAAGACTAGCTGGTTTGCTTAGCTGCAGAGGTCTACACAAAGATCTGTGTACCTTCACTTGAAAGAGATTTATAGTTTTGCGTAAAGCTTTAGAACAGTCGTGGCATTCCATATTTTCCCCTCTTTAGCATGACATATTCTTGCCTGCTACAGAACCTGATTTAAAAAGCACCATTGTATACCTAAAATGAAGACAATATTCTCCTTAATATTTTAATTTTAATGATCCTCATATTTTGTAATATCTGTCAGCAGTAAAATTACGCCCTATTTAATATGGAAAAGTCTTACCTGGAAGTCCCAGATTAACAATTTTTTGCCTTGATTTTAAATTATGTGTTGAGTAGAAAATAAGGAAAAATAAGCAATGGGAAGAGCCAGCTTTTGGGAGTTAAATTTTTAGTATCTATAGCCACACACTATGACCAATTTACAAATAAACAGTTTTTAAAATACTACAGTATTTCCAAATTCTGGCAACTGAAAGGAGATGCACGTATCTGATCTGTATTTATTCTACTAACGGTTAGGATGTTGCAAGGTCTCTCACCTAACTTTTCAGTATATTTTCATCTTACCCTTCTAACCTCCTGTAAAGTTGATGCACGCAGACAATAGAGAATTGGTTATGCTAATTACCAAGTAAACAAGCTGTTTTCTGTGGCAACTTACCAAGAAGTAAGTTACAAAAGTGAAAACAATTTTCAGAGATATGCCTTGGATGAGGAGGTTACATAATAAAGAATAGTTCAGCATAAAGGATCTCGAAGGGATGCCCATGGCATGGCATGGAAGTAAAGCGAAGCAAGTCAGTACTTGAGAATCTGCTGACATCACAGCTAGGAATTTAAGTAGGAATTTGACTTCTCAACTCTGACTCCATAGATTGAAGTCAAATTAAATAAAAAGCACACATAGTCAAAATAACTGTTGAAACAAACTATCAGAGAAATTGATGCATGGAAAGTGTCTTTGCATGGAGATTAAATGAATACCTTTCTGGGAAATTGGTTTTAGCCAAATACAATTTATGCATTAGTCAAACACAAGTTTTTCTGGCTTGGTGTAGGGTACCTGGATGAAATTTAATGGCCTCTAATTCACTGTAGGTCAAACTAGATGATTTACACTATGTCATTATAGTGTAATATCCATACGTTCTGGATTCTAGTCTTGCCTACAGCTCTGTGAAAAAGCCCCTGGTAAATCTCCCATTAGCTTCAAAAGGCCCACATGTATGCTAGAGGACTGCAGTTAAAAGCCACATAATGTATATTCACACGTCTCACAGTATGCACGTGTGTGTGTACATAAGTGGGTGTTATATTTACACATACACAGCCAAAATCTGGCCAGTCATAAAATTAGCTCCAAACCTGAACACGAGTGCTCGATTAATTATTACGTATTTGTGTTTTGCTTCATGACATCAGAATCCACAGAATCCGCTGCTGATGCTTTTTTTTTTTTTTTTCTTTTTCCCCTGAAAGAAGAAGAAATAATCACAGCAGGAGGTGCTTTCATAATTGCCATAGCTGGCTGAGGGCTCTGCCTGTCTCTGTGTTCACAGTGTGTCAGAGGCATGTTTGTCTCACACACCCTAGAGCCATCCTCGAGCCTCTAGTTTTCTGATAGGGAATTCGCCGGTTGTGTTTCTACGCACTGAGAAGAGTTGGCAAACGCATATTTGCGTGGCAGTTGGTATGTGTTTTGTCCTGTTTGTTCTGCGTAATGTAACGTGATGTGACAGGCTGCAATTCATCACATCAGTGGCGTGACAGCAGAGGAATTGGAAAAGAGGTATAATGGTGGGCTGATGCGAGGCGTCAATTTAACATTTGATTGTAATATTTCAACAATAAGCCTTTTTATAATGGATCACTGAAGTTATCAGCATATATTCCCCGTGCTGGTGACTTCTAGGAGTAGTGGGCAGCTAGAGCATAGTCAACATCAAGAGAAGGCTTCAGATTCCCGTGCTCAGAAGGACCAGCTAAGAAACTTTGCACGTCTGGTTTCTGATCAAACGAAGAAATGAAAGCAGTGAAGGACTGTTTATTTTTCTATCTCCTCTTCCACTACGCTCCCCTCCAGCCACACCACAGGCCCTGGGTGTGGATACTGTAGGCTTGCCCACGGCAAGAAACAGAGGTTGAGGCTGTTTTCTTCCAAAGACTCCTGCATGAGACACTGCTTGACAGTTCACCCCTGAAAAACTCCCACAACAAAAGCGAAGGTGTTTGATGACCTGATGTTAGTTCTCCTTGAATGCTTTCAGCCTAACAAAACCAAGTTCCCTGTTAAAATCCTGTCCCAGGGCTGGTGACATTCTAATCAGGATATTGCTGATGAAAGCTGTAGGGAAAAGCTCAGTGGGGCCTGAGAGTAATCTTTGCACCCATCACTGTTGTCAGCCTTGCACTTTCTGAAGTGCCACGCTTGGCCAGAAGAAGAAGAAAAGAAATGGGCTGTTTAAGAAAAAACATTGGTGAAAAACTGATCAAAAATGGATCCAAAATCAATGACCTTTTTCTTCATACACTCTTTCATTTCAGCCATTTGAAATACCTTTTCACTAACTACCCTTCCTGTCTGTAAGTCTCTACCAGGACTTCTTTTTACTTTCATTCTCAGTGCCAAGAGACTACTGCAACTCCCAAACTCATGCATGAATAATATCAGCCCTGCGATAGTGTTTTGCACAGCATTCAAGGTACCAAAAATCCTGGATCATGCTAGATGTCAAACTGTAAAATTGAGTCTTAAAACCAGATTGTGTGGCAGCGTTGGCTGTCTCTGCAAAGTTGATCTTATGAAATGGTAAAATATTATAATATGATGAAAAGATATCATTAATAATAGCTTATAAGCATGTATGGTGATCATTATAATTAGTTACTTATTGCAGGTATGCTGCAGGTCCCACCTTTTAATCTTTATGATAACCAAAGATCCACCAGCTGCTTTATTTCTGCCTCCTATCCTCCCAGCCCAGGGCCTGGCTGCAACACCCACCTTCCCCAGGAGCCCGAGCTCCCCAGCACCCGTGTGCCTGCTTCTCCTCTGCCCGCTGGGAGGGCACAGCTTCCCCCAGCTCTTGTCCATATTTAAAGTGATCCCTTTCAAATGTGTTTGCAAGCCTGTGTTTGATGTCATCAGGCAGGCTTGCCTGACTCCACCAGCCTGGTCTGGATGATGCTCAGAGATTAGCCCTGGTTTCTCATAAGGAACCGGTGGCAGGAGTTACAAGGACTTTCTGGCTGTTCTTCACCAGTTTTGAGTCCTTGCATACCACAACTTCAGTAAAAAGTCCAGGTACAGTTGTACAGTTCTCACATAAAAGAGATCCCATGAATTAACCACTTAACTGACAGTTAAAAAATCTTCACTGTAAAGGAACGTGGAAGACAATATTATTTCCTGTAGAATTATGGTAAAAACCTATGCACAATAGTGTCTTTGGAAATATAGCAGTGTTTCATAAAAACTGCTAGCTTATATTTTTTCCCTTGATGTGACCTAGACCTATCTTCTGCTACATCGTACCATGGTTATTCATTTCCCTCTGCTAGATTTAGTCATTGCCTTTGCTAATGTTCTTACTGCCAAACATCCCCCCTAGAGATATCCAAATAAGCCTGAAGTGTACCATGTGAAGAGCTGGTTCTGGGACCACCCCAGAGACCTTGCAGAATAACCCCAGGACTTGATCTTACATCACCTTGAAGCATTGTTGCTCATGAACCATCTGGAGCCTTACATGAGCTCACGCTCTGACTGCACCTTAAAACCCATGAAGGAAGGATTTGGGACCCAGTCTGAGCTTCTCCTGAATCATCATTTGAAGTTCATTGCTAAATTTCACCACACCTCTGCCTAAATAATACAAACTTTTATTAACCAGATGAAATAATGTGGAAGCAGTTAATTATTTATTTTACTACAGAGGATGCGTTGCGGCCAAGGGAGAACAGCCGCAAAGTGCTGACCTCAGGCCCTTGCTTCTGGCCACCACATGGCAAAGCGTTTAGCTCACAGCCGTGGATAGGGAGCCAGTGTCAGCACAGTCTGCCACAACGTAGATCCCTGGCTCTCTCTGTCCTGCTGCCTCTTAGGGACGTAAGGGAAGAATTAGGACCACAAACACTCCACTCTGACCACCATAATAAACAGAATTTTAACAGTCAAACGTGCCAGATAACACCTTGATTTCCTCAAAAATTCCTGAAGGAAGTGTAAGCTTTAATTAATGCCTTGTTTTCATGTATTCCTATCAATTCAGCTGTTCCAACCTCTGTGTTTGAGAACTTTGCTGCCCACTTGTTGGGATCGGAAACAGCATGGCAGGTCAGGGACCAGGTGAAAATAGACCTTTCCAGCCATCACCAAGCTACTGGATGATTTAGCCTTCAGTGCTTTTGTTTTCCCTTGAAGACTGAGCCAGCTGTCTGTGACCAGCTTCCCACCCTTTCAGCATCACCCGAGCCCCATGCCACAGCCCCTTGCCAATTTGGCACTGCATTTCCAGTTCTGCCCTCCCAGAGGTTACTCACACAGCCAGGTGAAGTCCATTCTCTAAGCTCACTTATTTTCTATAACTTGAAGGAAGTTTTACAACAGAGGGTAGAAGCACACCCCTGGGAAATCAGCCGTAATACTCTAATTCCTCTCTGCCATTAGGTGTCAGTGTGACAACAACCATAATACACAAAGGCTACTCCTGGGGGTGCAGGGATGCCAAGCCGTCCTAAACCTCTCAATTTTCGACTCAGGGAAAATGCAATATGCAACTGAGAGGAAGGAGGGTGTTGAAGAGAGCAGAAGCATCTTGTTTCAGGTTTTCCCATCGCCTAATCGAGGTTATTTACTAACGGACAAGTCTGTCTGGAGTTCATCTAGCGTGTCTCAGGTTCCCGGTGCTGCAGCTGTCAAAGAAGTGTAATATTTGCAAAACCAGGGCAAGAGCTTATGCACACACTGATCTGACACCCTATTTTGGAGCAAAATAAACAGTCAACACTATCAGTAATTTGCAGTCTGCAGGAGGTAAACTGCTATGCCCATATGCAAATGTTAAATTGTAAATTGGTGCCTGACGATGTTGATGCTTAGAGATGGGTCCTGCACAGGTTGGTTAAAATACTGTATTACAAAAGAAACTGTAAGTTCCACTCATTCAGAAGGAAAGTATATAAAACCCTTACAAAACAAGTTTTAAAGCAACTTTTTGTGTCTGAAATACTACCTTATTTGGTGTACCAGTGGTGTAGGCGTAACAAAAACATAGTAAAACCGTGATACCTAATAAGGAGTTGGCAGTTGCTTTCTAAACAAAGTTTTAGGCACTTTCCCAAAATGTGATGGCAAAGGTAGCAAACAGGTTTTGGTTGCACAGGAGTTTTGAAATTTAGTTCAGTTTTAAAATAAAAATCAGGTTTGGGAAAAAGTATTTTCAGAAGAAAATTAATTTTAAAAGTATTTTCCAGTTGCTTCTAGTGTTGAGAATGCCTCACGTACTAGTAGGACAGCTTTTTTATTTTTTCCCCTTATGTTTGCAACTGGAAATGTTTCCACCATTAACTTTAATCAGATTTAGCTCAGGTCAACACAATGGCTAAATCAGCTTCATCCTTCTTCAAGGTCAGGGAATCTTGTGCAAGATCACTTGGATCCAGCTTTGCCTCCGTCTTCTCTCCTTTGAGATGGAAGAGATTGTGGGCACAGTTTAACTTTGGTGGTGGTTTTGTTTGTTTGTTTCCTTGTTTTTTACATCGATAGATTAAATCTTGGGTAGAACCGTGCTGCCATGATAACCATCTGAGCAGTCTGGCTTTTCTTTTAGCTACTTCCAGTTTTCTAGTAACTGCATGACACAGGAGTGGTTAGTCCTGAGTGTGCACTGCGCAGCCCTGGATAATCCCAGCCAAGGCAAGGATCTTCAGGTACCAGCTCTGCTACACTTCCCCAGGTTGGACGCCTGCAGTTCTCTTTACAAGAGCAAAGACTAAATTTGGTAGCCCTGCCCATCTTCGAGTTGGGAGTGGAAAAAGAAAAATCTCATGTGCCAAATTGACCTTGCCTTTATAATAGATAATTATAAGCATTAGGAATAGAAAAGATGTCTGATTAAATGACTCCAGCCACCTGCTAATACAAGATCATAAAGTAATCCTTGACCATTTTCATACTAAGAGTTGCCACGATGATGTTCTTCCACTCCTTATGCACCTCAGCTTACCTAGAGAGCTGTCTCCTCTACTTTACTTGCATCCTAGCTCTCATTTGCTTTGTACTATTTTAAACATCAGTGATTAAACCTTTCTTTACACAGCTACTGGTGGAGGCTTGAAAGTTCCTGCTATCCTGCACATTGGTTTTTCACTTCAGAAACAGAAATTTCAGAGCTCCTTATTTTCACATTTGGTTTCAGACCATGTTGTTCTTTGTGGTACAAAGGGGGCAGATGAAAACGCCAGCTGGGCTAGTAGTTTGAGAAACTCCCAGCCACTTTGCTGATTTTGAATCAAAATCATTAGTAAATTAAACATGAAAGCAGTGGAGAGCTATAAGCCTGCTTTAAATGGAGGACTGGTCTTATAGAAAGAGTATTGCTCCAAGCCACCCTTCACAGATCAGAAAGGATGGTGGTGACAGGCTGCCCAGAGAGGTTGTGGAGTCTCATTCTCTGGAGACATTCAAAACCCACCTGGACACATTCCTGTGTGACCTAATCTAGGTGATCCTGCCCTGGCAGGGGGTTGGACTAGATGATCTTTCAAGGTCCTGGACACATTCCTGTGTGACCTAATCTAGGTGATCCTGCCCTGGCAGGGGGTTGGACTAGATGATCTTTCAAGGTCATTTCCAAGCCCTACCTTCTGTGATTCTGTGACAGTTTCCCTTCGACTGATCTCTTCTCCCAGCAAAGGGCTTGGTCCCGTCTGCAGCCTAACAGACCAAATATGTCCCACAAAATGTGAAGCAGAAGGCAGAGTTTTCACCCAAAAAGCAGAGAAGAGGCAAAGGGATCAGGGGCAGGCTGTAAGGATGGACTCAAGGACACAGCAATAACCGGGTGGATAGTAAAGGTCTCCGGGTGATGTATGTCTGTGTGGGAAGAAATGGTGGTGCCATGTAAAGAAAGAAAAATCTCACTACAGCAGTGCAGGAACATGGAAGGATGTAGGGGCAAACTTTTTCTATTGAAAATGAATTGCTCTCCATAGATACAATATACACTTTACGTGATGAAAGGAGTGGCTGACAAGCACTGCTGTGTTCAACAGAAATGAGAGGATGCTAAGTTAATTACTTTATCTTTAAAAAAATTTAATGCTTGTTTTCTGAAGAGGTGAGCATCTCTCTGAGTCAGAATCTTACCTCCAAACTCCTGTTGCCTACTTCAGTGGAAGAGAAGCAAGAAAGTGGATGAAATGGGGTGATGGGGTGACTCCATCAGAAGCTATGGCAGATTTTTTTTTTCCCCCAGCATCAGCTCTTTGCACTGCTTCCCGTGGACTTTCCTCCTGGTTACCTTCAGAAGCACAAGCAATGCCAGGAGCTGCCCACAGCTCCCTCTGGGGCTCTAAACTTCCCAAGCAGCATCCACAGCCGCTGCTACTGCTGAAGGAATTTATTTAAATAGGCAAGGAGAAAGCATTTGTGTTCGCAGAAGGCAACATATAGTGTAAACTAACTCCATGTGGTTTAAAAAAACCTGAAAACCACCTTGGTATTCATGCAAGTCTGTAATTGAAGGATACCAGTCAGATGAAGGTACCCAGGGAGTGGAAGGAACAGACAGGGAATGAAAAACCCACCATTTCTACAAGGTCACATTTCCCCTTTGAAAAGGTGCACAGAACAGAGAGTGTCCCCTTTCCAAAGCCTTACCTTTTCCCTCTCAATTATTCTCATCTATTGGTAAGGGGGTAGGAAGGAAAGTGTCAACCCATCAGTCGGGGGTTTCAGATGCTGGTATGGTCACATTGGCTTTTAAGGCCTTTGGGCACCTGAACCACAGAATGTGCTGGTGATTATCAGCAAGTCTGTGCAGCAGAGCACCGGAGCGGGTGAGTGACAGGCTATAAATGCCTATCAGGGAGGACCTGCCCTTATATCTGCTTCAGCAGCAATAGTAGCCACACCTTTCTTGTAAATGGTAAAGTGTCAGTGAGGGTGCTCCGAAGATGTTAAAACAAGATGGGCTCTAATACCCCAGCTTCTTTTATGTCCTAGTGCCTAGAGGTGCATTTAGAAAATGGGTCCCAGTTTTACCTCATATTGTAGGATTTAGCCAGGAGATGTTGAGCAGAGCACCATGGAAGTGTCATTAGAGCTTAGCAACAGTACATCACTACGCGCGGTGTGTGTGCGTGTCCCTGTGCGTGGGTGTGCCAGCGTGCAACTCGCGTATCTCCACATCACAACCAAGTTTAAACGACTTTGTAGGTTTAAAATAAGGTGTCAGTACCTACTGCATAGCGTGGTGTCTATGTGTTGCATCAGTGTTGCAAATTTTCTATGGAGATACACACACACAGACCCCATAAAAGCTTGGCCCTTGCGAAAACTTACCCAAGAAATCCCCAACTTAGCCTAAATTCCCAACCTAGTATCCAAATTCTTAAAGCACAAAAGATATTTTGGAAAGTTGGTATTTTTAAAGCAGTTGGAAAAAACTTATGCATTTTCAATTTTGGTACATGGGAAGCTGGCTTCTGTTAAACTCTGCAGGCATTGAGCTCATTGATAACAGAGTAAGTATAGTCTATAAAAACTTCTAGCATGAGCAACCCTTTTTTTTCCATGAAGCCCTCTGACTTTGAGCACATTAGTCTGGCAGAGGCCAAAAACTAATACAGTTTGTAATTTGGGCTTTATTTACAGATAGCATCCTCATTTTTCCATTATTTGGATTAGACAACTAACTGCTCCCAAGTTTTTCTTCATTAAAAGAAAAATGGAAAAAAAACAAACCCTTCTTTTAACAAGTGTGTACTTCACACTTTCAAACTTCAATAGCATAGAATTTTTGACTTGATCAGAAAGCTGATTTAATTTGCTGCTAGGTTAAATGTTAAAGGTTTCAGTCTTACGACCATGAATTCTCAAATTAAATTCAGTGCATTGCTTAAATTTCTAGCTGCAGTGCATTTAGCCTAATTGCTTTGGTAAGTTGGATGATTAGTAACTACTACTCTTGTGAATTTTCGTCTTTAAAGGCAAGCAACGAAATAAGCCTGAGGGGCACAGGTGGGCTAGCCTGCTCTCTGGGATTCACCTGTGGGGTCTTCGGATATCTCTTCCAGTCTGACCACATCCTCAGACCACGTCTGATGAGGCTGTTCTGCTGACAAGGGAGAGCATTTAAACACCTGTAGGTTTTAGCTATTTAAGCCCAAATCAGTTTTGAAGCAAGAAAGGCTGGGCAAAATGGTTCAGATTTCAGTCAGTTGTCAACTAAATGTGTGCACTGGGCCTTTAAGTATTTGGCCAGACACATCTTGATTGCTTAGCTTTTGTTTTCACCCTTGGAAAGTCAGCTGGATAATACCCTGTAGCCAAAGTCTATTCTGTGATGCTGTAAGCAGGCTGGGCTGCATGCAGCCGAGAGGCAGAACGAACAAAAAAACCCCAGAGTTGTGCTTCTGTATTTCCCGATTTTTGCGAGCCAAGCAAGCTCTTGGAAGTCGTTTTCAGTTTCCTTGCAATGCTAGATATAAAAATAGTAAGGACTGGAAATGATCCCACTGATCTTTAAGGGGGAGGCTCTTCTCCTCAGGGATGAGTCGCAATGCAAACCCAGGGGTGATGGAAGCAGTAGAGGAAGCTTCCACCAACTGCACCCATCGGGGCAAGCCCCGAGTGTCTAGGTTTTTTCCTCTTTGTTTACAGCATTTTTAAGGCTTTGAGTTCTCATGCAACATGTATGTCATTAAATGGCTGATGCCTCTTTGCACACGTTGTTGTGATGGCCTGTGGCAACCTGAATTAATTGTTTCAGTAGTTGATGGTGGTTACTAGCCGTAATTATTATAATTTGCATTTATAAAAACATCTTTCATCTAAGGATCTCAAAATGCTTTTGCACACATTTAATTAAGCTTCACAACATCCTGTGAGGTAAGTGTCAAAAGTGTTGTTATATCCATTTTTACACAGGTTTCTCCAAGAAAACAAGGTCAGTCTCTAACATGACTGGTATTTGGTTCACATCACACTGGCACAGGACAGAGCAACTAGCACAGCTCCAGGAATTAGGGGTGCTGATCTAGGTCACTTTGCATCTCCCACATAACTCGTGCTGCTGCCATGCTGTGTGGACACATGCACTAAGCCACCATAAACACAGTGAGAGCAACCTCAGCCCAGATTTCCAGACTGAGATGACCTCTCTTTCCCAGGAGCACTTCAGCTGCAGAGAAGTCTTGGAAGAAAAACACATAAGCACCCTACATATTACACAAGATGACATAACCCATCCTGCAAAGACCTGTTCTTTCTCTAATTTTTACCTCACGCCTCTCTGCAATCTGTGCGCAGCAAGACATTTCTACTGCAGCCAAAGCCAAGAAGCTAGCTGTAAGCAACATAAAGTTTTATCAGTCACTCACTTGCCTACCAGCCTTAGACATGACCATGTGGGCAATCAGCACTTCTGAGATCTCCTAAATCCTTGATTACCGCTTGACTATGGTATTTAAAAGTAAGGATCAACTCAAGCAAGTAGTCTTGGAACTTCAGGGTACAACAGGAGGAGACAGTTTTCAAAAGCTCATTTATTTTTCAAACGTATGCCTGTGTTGGTTTACATCGAATCTGGCTCTCTGTAAGCTCTGTTGATCACCATATTAGCCCTGAGGAAGATAGGTCTAAGTAAGTGCTTGCAAATTGAGTAAGAAGTCCTGGGCCATACCTTCATGAGCACTTCACCATCAATTTATAAAGGCTTGTTTACATGTGGCAATGACCAGATTAGCTATTTGGAAAGAACTCTGCCTATGGATGCACTGATTCCAAAAGAAAAGCCACTTTGCTTGTGGACATAGAGGTAGAAAATTTTTATTCTGAATAACATGAGAAAGAAAGTAATTTCATTCCTAAGCAGGCCGTTCAGCACGAATATTCTGAAACGAGCTGCCTGGCTAATTTCTCATGTTGATGCTTTTTAAGGCACTGACATAGTCACACGGTCATCAACAGCCAGTTCTGTTTTCAGTGCATCCTCTTCCCGGAGAGGGTGTGCCAATGCAAGGCAAGAGTCGGGTTGTCATTGTCAATGGTCTTGCATACTTCTCTGTCTTTACCTGACACTATTTCTACTTAACCCAACAGTGTGAAATCCTTTCAGAAAACATTCCAGCTTTTTTTCCTCAGGATTTATTCTGGTCCACATTTCTCTTCTAGGGGAAGGAATGCCTGGCAGTCAGAGAAGGTCTGGCACAAGAACATGCATCATTTCAATTTAGCTGATGCTGTCTACCTCACTTTCAGCATAAACAGAGGACAGTCACTGGGCTAAGCCTTCATTCTTCCAGAAGTTTTCTTCTGCTTTTCCTCTTCTGCAAACTTGTTCTTGTCTACTGCTGCATAGGAAAGAAAAAAGCTGTAGCAACCTCAGACTTGGGAGAATACAGTGCCATGGGTATCACAGCATCAGGCCTACAGAGGTTTTTTTTCCTTGCGGCTACCAGAAAACCTTCAATAGCTTCAGATCAGTACTTTGGGTCTGTTTGGGTTTTGGTTCTTTTATTTTTTTGAATGGGGAATGTAAAAATTCTGCTCGTGTTATCTCGTATAGCAGAAATCAAGACCTGATGGGTCATGATTTGGGTATCCGTTTTGGACCTCAATCACTCTCAAAGATTCGAGATGAACTCTGCCTGCCCAGGCACCAGAGTCAGTGCCCCAGGGAATTTCTTCATATCTCAGGGATATGCAGGATGTGTACTCGCATGCCCTTGCTGCCTCTCAGCTCCAGCTGTACATGCAGTTTTGCTTTAGGAACCTGTACCTCCAGTATTGCAATATCTTTTTCAGTCTCTGTCATCAAGAGTTTAAATACAGTTCAGATCAGTGTTAGTGGCCCAGCTCCAAACGAGGAGAATTGCTGCAATTCGTTATCTTGACAAATTAACTGGTCTGAGGCAATTCCTTTTTGAGTGAGATACAATTAGCTAACTCTTGAACTCTAGCCTTGCTCCAGCTCTATGGCATAGTTATGCACCTGCTCCAAAACTGTTGATACTACGACTAAGACTTTCCCACCTGTAAATGTCACTCCTTCACCAAGAACCTTAGTGTTAACGCTGTGCACGTGCCCCTCTCGTACCCCACTGTGACATGGGAAAATGACACAGACTTCATTTGTACAGGACTCTGACCTCAGCTGATTTTAAAAAACAGCAGTCTGAAGCCCGACGTGGTATTCTTGTACAGCCTCTGTGGGAGGGCCACTGCTGGAGACGCAGGGTCCTTCTCACAAAACCAACAGAAGGACCTGGCATGGAGAATATAAAATCAGAGAGGCATGTCACCAGTTGTCACACCCTCTGCTTTTAGCACAGCTTGCTGGTCCAGTGGAAGAAGGCAGCTTTCCTTTCACAACCTACTGTATAGAAAACAGTAGCCCATGCAGACTCAAAACAGACTTGTCTTCGGAAAAGGAAGCATCCTTCCAATGTTTTTTTATCCCTGGGATTTAGGCAGGAGTTTCTAGTTGGAATCCCTCAGTCCTTACATACCTGGTGAAAACTGGGCTTCCGTCAGGTACTGTGCCTCCCTCCTGACATGGACAGGAGCTGGTGTGCCAGGGACCCCCAACCTTGCCCTGTTTCCCTCACTTCCTGGCCTGGAGGAGCAGCTCCCTTCTGGCTCTTTCTACCAATCAAGAAAAATAAATCTACAGCTACACATTGTTTCTCCAACCCAATGTGAGCAGATGCACTTCTCTTCCATTTCTGTGTGGAAAGCATCTCCTTCTGCCCCTCAGCTCATCTATGGGCATCATCTTCCCTTGAGCAAGAGCTCCCAGGTGCTAAAAGATATCCCTTAACCATTCATCTGAACCATTCCCTTTTGGAAACTCTGGAATAAAGTCCTGCAGAAAGCTTGTTTGCGTAGAGCCTCTTTGTATGGACTTGGTGCCTGGGAGTTTCCTTGAGCTCCTCTTTGAACTCCAAGCCTTCAGCATCCAAAACATTTAACCCTCAATTTCTTTTCTGCTTTATCAGTTTGGCCAGCTTCCAGCAGGCAGAACTTATTTGCAGGCTTCCATCCTGCATCTTGTGTTTGCAGATATATTTCTTTTTCAAATAACCCCCTGAAATGGTTTTCTTCTCCCCTGACCCAACCTGCCTCTGGTCTGGCCTGCGCATCTCCCTGCTCTGAATGCCCGGAGGGTGGAAGCCAGGAGTGGAGACGCTCGGTCCTTGGGCTGGAAGTGCCAAGCAGAGGGTGTGCCCTGTACACAGGCGTCACGAAGAGCAGCTGAAGGAACACGCAAGTTCGGCAGCGCCTGCTTTGCCCGTTGTGGGTTGGGGCTTGCAATGCCCGAGGCACTTTTGCCTCTGTGGAGTCTCTAGAGCATCACTTAAGAATAATCAGGTCTACCCTGAATGCTTTCGCTGAGATGCTCTGGAGCACGCACCCACATTTCCACCGGCGCAGACTTCACCCCAAACAATGGGATTGCCTCTGCTCACCAGCAGCTTTTGCCCAGCTTTCGTTTAGAACAGATATTTCTAGATAGTCACTTGAAGTGAAAAAAAGGGGAAAAAAAAGTAAAAAAGACCTGGTCTGAAGTACCACTTTCCAAACAAAGAAAATGCCTAGTCACCAGGAATGTCCTCCCTCCTGTGCCTGGTGTAATTACTGAGCAAGAGCAGCCATAGGTTGCTCATCTTGTGTCTTGGCACTCCAGCTTGCTAACATGCATCAGCGGCCTAGAGAAGAGCTGCTTGCCCGCTGCCAAGATTACAAGGCAAACTTCACATGGTTTGGGAAACCCGATAAAATCTAGAGGTGCAAGATCTCTATTGCTGGCACACTAGTCAAGTCTTTGAAGTGAAAGGGCCTGGAATTGAAGCAAATCCTTGGTTATTCAGTCTCTTTCAGCTGTCGACCCATCACAGCTTGGCACTACCACATCTGGATCACCCTGTAAGACACACCTTTTTTAAAAAAAAATTAAATAGTATTGGCACTGCTAGGGTAGTTCCTAAGGAACCTGATTACTTAGGCTCCAGGGAGATATAAAATGAACCTTTCAGCCTATATAGTGGTTAACTTAATTTTGTGTGTGATTCTAGCAGAGCAAATGAGCAGTAGAGATTGAAATCTCAGCTGGAACTAGTAAAGACTTGGCATTTCCATTCGCAGAAAGTTTTAAAGCCAGGTTTCACTGCAAGCTGCAGAAGACTGCTAAGTGAGATGTAACTGTGCTACAAGAAAGAAGAGAAGAAAAGAAAAAAAAATAGCTGAGTTGTTTATAAATGTTAACTGCTTCTTTGGTTTTATCACATAACTTTTAATTTTTAAATTTCCTGGCACGCCCACTGAAACAGTTTTGCTGCTGCTAATACACCTAATATTCAGCTCGTGAAATAATGACATGTTATGCTACCATTAAGAGTTGCTTCTACTTAGTAGTGATTGAAGTGCCTTATCTTCTCAGGTATCAAATTGTTAAATTACAACACAAATGGGAGACATTCTGATTTAAGGTACCTTTTCCAGCTCTCTCAGCAGTAACAGCTGTTCTCAATGAGTTTTAAAAGTACTATAAAACCAATATTTGGACAATTTATATTTGCCAAATGAACACATGTCAGCACTGGGAATTAACAATGCAACACAAAAACAATCTAAAAATAAGAAGTCATGGAAGACTAGGTCGAAAACAGCAGAGAAGTTTAGAGTTAGAATTTTCCACACATGCGAACAAAGCGGTGTCATTTCCCTGCAGGAATTTGTTGAAATGAAACAGTTTTATTTGAGTCTGGTTTTTTAGAAAGATGTTTTCAGGAAAACAATTGCAACCAGACTAAAGAACTGACCACACACAAGTCAGCAGTGGAAGATCCCAATAATTTTGATACCAAAATAGTTTAACCCACTGGCTTTAGAAATATCTTTGTGTAGTTTGGGGGGTATAGTTAAGGTGGAGCGATTTGATACGTGTGTGATCATGCTCAAACTCACGCCTCCTGCAGCAGTTATTTGCCTTTAAAAAACCAAACCAAAACAAACAAAACCACCCCAAAAAAATCACAAAAGCATGAGAGCTCGGTCTCAACTGGTCAAAATAAAAAAATTAAAATTTAAAAGAGGTAAGTTAATGCATAACAAAAGGAGATACGAATTTATTCACATGGAAGTAGCTGTTCAGGTTTAAAAAAAAAAAAGAATTTGCTTAAATGCCAAAAACTATTTGTGATTGTTTGGGCTATTACTAAGCTATAATGTTTTACAGCATTTGCTTTGCTTAAATATTTCTTCAGACCCTTGATTTGTTTCTTTAAAAAACCCCTACTATTTACTTTTCCTTTTTTTTAAGTAAGGGCAGTCTGTCTGAAGTCTGTGTGTTTCACTGGGAGTTCATTGGGATATATTTGCAACTCCTGAAGCAAAAACCTGATATTTTATCTTTAGAAGGAGTTACATTTTTTTGAACTTATTGAATTTTTCAAAGATCAGCATGAAGAGTTCTGATTAAATGCTTGCTTCAGCGTTTTAAAGGCTTCTTGTGTCCCTTTTGCCTAAGGAGGTCGTACATTACGATTGCTCTGTAAACATCAGATTGTACAGAATTGGCTCTGTGTACCATGCCGGGCACACAAAGAAGTTGTCAAATGGCTTATCTCTCACTTGTCAACTAGTTTTTTTTCATGCCCCCCCAAAAGGCTATATTTTTCCAAGAGTAGCTGCTACTTTGTAAATCATTTAATGGCTTCTGTTAAGTAGAGCTGTCAAGTTTGAAAACAATATTGAAAGAAGATTTTCATTTTACCATGGGATTGCATGTTTTAAAATGTATTTTTATCCCTGGAAGTCCAATGGAGGATGCTGGAGAATGGAAACAGCTTCTGATTTGCAGAAACAAATCCAAAAGAGAATAGATACGGTTAAATAATGAGCCCTGTATGAGATCTCATCATCTACCTGTGGCATTCAGAGAGCATCTTGCTTATTAAAATGTAGGAGAAATTGGCTATTTCAAACAGGTGCTAAATGTAGCAAGTTGCTATCAGCAAATTTTGGAAATGCAGAATATGCCTTGTGCGGGGGTGTGTGTGTAGAACATTACCCTAGTATTGATCGTGACAAATGGGATTTTGTAGATAAAAGATTTTTAGCACAATATAATTCACATTACTGCATCTGATAAATGACTTCAATGATGAAACAACAATGTTAGCCACAATACCGACTCTCAAGTTTTTAAAATTCAAATTCAGATTCAAATCCTCAGATCCTAACATGATAAGCAGCTAGTAGGTTAAATTAAAACCAGCAAGTTTATTGTGCAATAAGTCTCAGGAAGATCCCAGATTACCTGAACACAAAGTCTTCAGCGTACTTTGCAAAGCTTCCAGTGGTAGCTCAAAGTCAAGGCTTTATCAAGCACCAAACCCCAGCCTGAGCCCTCAACTAGATGTGAGGACCACCAGCCTCTCCCAGCTCTATGGCATCGTTGCCAAAATCCTGCCCTTTTTAATTAAATGTGGGCTAGGTTGCCTCTGGTTTGGGAAGGGCTGTGTTGTTTAAACAGTGTTCCTTGCGCATTTGTTTTTCCTGCTGTAGCACTTCTCACAGGGAACACAGTCCAATGTCCCACAACAAAAATGTTTATTTCTTTACTCTAGAGCTCATATCAGATGGTTTTGTGGCTTTAAACCACTCCTGGCATCTTATCCTATCTAACATTCTACTGCAACACTGGAGCCATATACTCAGACTAGAATAGGTTCAGTCCTCCTAACTTGAGGTCAGTTTCAGATAATTAATTTAGATATGAAAGTGCAAAGAAATCTATTTGCACTCCTGTGGGTAAAAACCCCTTCATTTCCCAGTTTTGGCTACAAGTGTCCTTGCATATGACAGGCTGCTCACAGTGCAAAATACCAGAGTCGTAAGTGCTCAGTGTTTCTACATTAGAAATATGCCACACAAGGGCTGAATACATCCAAATTGTAGCCTGTTCCACATGACAAACTGGCTGTGTCCCACCTAGAGCACGTGTGTGAGTTACACTGAAGCAACTGACAGAGAGGGCTGTGATTAATTCAGATTGATTGTCAGCAGGTACTAGAAAATCCAAATGAAGAGTATGATGGAAAGAGATCAGGACAAAGCTGCCCCAATCCTATTTTGTTTTCTTTCTCAATATATACGCCTGTCTCAGCATCTCTTAGGATTTTATATTCTGAAATGTTTGGGTCAGCCTCAGGAGCAAAGTCTAAGGAAAAGCCAGGGACACATATATTGGTGAAAGTTTGTAACTTGAAGGGAACAAACTACGTAAGCCTTAGACATTACTGAGTGTCTAAGTAACAAAATAATTAATTACACCAGCTTGACTCACACTGTACTTCTTGGCTTTGACATTTAGGAAACCAAGAGGTTTAACATTTCCTTCCTCAAAAGCTAAGGCCAAGTGAAGAGGGGGCTCTTCGGGACCAAAGACTTAGTTCACAGGTGGAAGTATGGTTGTGTTTGAGGCTATTGAAGTTTGTGCCACAAGAGCTGTGGTGGATTTTGCCTACACACACACATCAACAGGAATTTTCTTTAGGCCCTTTCCCAGAGTCTTTCCCTTATATCAGAAGCAGTTTCTCCTCTGCCTGATTTCTCCATGTTGCTCCCCTCCTCTTGGCTGCTCACTCTGCAACAGGCTCCAAGAAGAGATCTCTGGAGAAACCTATTTTACTTGCCCTTGATTTCAGTTTCCTCGACATAGAACATTGCTCATACACCTTTCTACCTCCCATCCTTTTTTTCTCTCTGGATTTTTTTATTCAAGGTAGGGTCGAAGTTGCACTGGGGCCAGTTTATCTCCCTTATTCATTGCAACATGGTAAGCTTGGAGGTGTGTTACCCCAGACCAAGTTGGTTGTTTTCAGCAATTCTCCACGTGTGGGAAGCAGTAGCACAGGGCAGAGAATATCAGTTACTTGAGAAAGCCAAATTGGTTGCCACACTTCACCCTCTCTCATACCGCAGATGCTAATAATATTTAGGTAGCATGAAGAGTAGAAACAGTCTGCAGTAATCTTACAGCGTTAGCTTTTTAGGACTTGGAGGTTCAGAAACGCTTACAAGTAGATTTGCCCTCCTAAGCCAGTGAGCATTCTGGGTCTCTGGCCAAAATGTAAACTAGCAGTATGGAAATGCATTATATTCTTCGCACTGCCCATGGTGTTGCCATGGGTATTGTGCAGATTAGCTTATAGAGGATCTGGTAAGGCAGAGAACAAGGGGAGAAAAACAGGATTAAAAAAAGAAAAAAATGCAAAAGGGTCTTACAATTTTGAGAAAAATCTTTTAAAGTCTTTATCTGTAACAGGATTTTTTTCCTTAATCCAAACTCTGCTAGCCTGGGGGTTGATTAAATTATTTATTTATTTTAAGCCTCACACCTAGAATATGCAATTTCTCCTCGATATTTTCAAGTGGTTCAGGTATTTTGAAAACATTTCCTTCCCCAAAGGGCTTAGACTGGAACTTAGGAATTGGAGGCCACTCTTTCACCTACCTGAAAACTTCAGGTCTTGATCATGAACCAAAATATTTTGAAGCAAAGCTGAGGAAAGCCTTTGCTTTTAAAGGAAGGAGTTACACATACCCTTGTGGGGGAACAGTCCGATTGATAAGACTTTGATCTGTATGGAAACAGCAAAACACACGCAGCAGTCTTTGGCAGCCAGCTATACCTTCTGTAGTTGACAATTTAGAGAAAACATTTTCTCCTCTCTAGCTAAAGCCAACACACACTCGCTCCGTCCCTTCCAAAAATACTTGGATGTGTTGTTGCTGGTCTTTAGCTGTCTGACCTTCTTTTCAAGGTCAAAATTCAAGGATGAAAGCTAGCTAAGCATCTGTTTTTCCATTTGTTTTGGTCCATTACAAGAGAGGACACCCATGTCCTTATTGACATCCGAGGCAAACAGTTGGCCACTTGATGAGTTGACCACTCCTAATGTTCTGTGATTCTGTGATTGTTACGTTTAAATTAACTAAGCTTGATATGATTGTTTGATTTATCTCGACAGAACTTTTGGGGCTGTCAGACAAAGGAGACCCATCTCACGAAGCTTTCATGGATCAACAACCTTCAGAGCACAGAGGAGCACATGACCCATCTGCTCCTGGTCCAGCTGTGAGACAGCCAGTGCAAAGCTGCTCCTACAGGTGAGCAGCACAGGAAGGGGCACACGGGCAGTTTATGTGTCTATCAAAGATGTTTCATAAGGCCAAGGATAAACCTGTATTTCTATACCAGAAAATGGAAGGGGGAAATCTTCTGCAAAGATTTAAAAAGCATTTCTTTATCTTGCTTTTCTTCATACATTCTTGATAGAAAAGAAACAATTATTTGTTCCCAGTGAGGATATTTACTTTTATTTTCTGTGCCTACTGTATGTAGGAACATTTTTAGTAAATCTAGTGTGAGTACAACATTGAACTTCCACACTGGAAAATCATCTGAATCATTTGTTTATAACTGTGCCGAACACTCTTCATGGGGGCAAGAAACACATTAGTTTCTTCTTCTGGAAATCTGTGTATTACCTAGTTTTCTGTCTTTCCTCACATGAAGAGGTTGAGCTTTTGCAGTATTAGATATAATATCCATTGCACCAGCTGCACACTACTAGTGAAATACTCATTTTGCACATAGCCTACAACTTTTAGGATATAGAACACTGCCTACAACTTCTGGAGATACATCCTGGATTTGGAGATGGGGCCTGCTTTTAAGAATACAACACAGTGCACACTTACTCTCTCTTGAATGTCGGGGTGAAGATAACACTGTACTGATCAGAGCAAATAAAGACGACTGTAAGAATGTGCTGAAGACTGTTGACTACAGAGTATTTTTCCAAGCGCTCCAATAGAAGCAGCTCCTTTAACAAAGTGCTGGAGTGGAGACTAATCCCAACATGCCTCTGATCTGAAGGTACAAGCATGCTATCCTCAGTTTAGCTCACCTTTTCCCTTTTGGAGGTTGCTATGACTCACACATCTCTGGCAGTCCTGCGTCTGCCTTCGTCACACACCTTGGGAGACAGATTGCAGAGCTCAACTTTAGTCATACTCCTGGGCTCCCTGGCTTGACCGTGTTCACCTGCGTCTTCCCAGGTGGGTCACCAAAAGTTGCTGAACCTCACAAGCGGCTTCTTGGCAATCACCAGAGCAGCACAAACTACTGGGATTTCTCGAGGCTTTTGTTTGCCTCTTGCCAGGCTGGTGAGTATAAAGCAAGCTCCCCACCCACGCAACCAGCTCCTCCGCCTGCTGACACCCCATGCTTCCAGCTGACCTCTTCCAGGAGAGCCCAGAGTTTTTGGTTGCTTCTTGCAGAGCTGTGACAGAAAACTTCTTATATCTCCCCTGATGGCTGCAGCTGCTTGGAAGCCTATGCACAGGAATTTGAGTTTTAAGGGCACCCCCTGTGACAGGGCTAACTGGCTGGGAAGGTCACCTGCTGAGACCTCTTCTCTGTGCTTTAAAAACCCTACAGACTGTTACAAGCACGTAACTGTGGCTTGTGCTTTGCCTCCGGTTTCTCAGAGTTTGTATTCTAATGCATCTGCTGGCAAGTCAGCATCAGACTTCTTCATCTGAAGGAAGGAGGGTTTGAAGTGTTAGGAGCCTATGTAAATAGGGACATTCTCTGGTTGCAGTCATTGCAGTGTTTCATCTCTCTGGCCAGGGGTGGGACTTTCAGCTATGATTGATTTAACAAGTCAAAATGCTGGATTCTGCACCTAGGATGGAATTATGTCGTGCACAAGTATAAATTGGAAGAGGAGTGGCTGTAGAACAGCCCTGCAGAGAGAGGTCTGGGGGTGCTGGTTGGCAGCAGGCTCAGTCTGAGCCTGCGGTAAGGGCAAACTTCATCTTGGGGTGCATCAAACACATGAGTTTGATTATTCACATTATCCTGCTGTACTCAGCATTGGTACAGCTTCACCTCAGCATTGGTACAGTTTCACCTCAAGTACCGTGTGAAGTTTTGGGCCCCACTGTTTAAGAAGGATGTGAAGATTCTTGGAAGCATCTGGGGAGGGGACCAAAGCTGGTGAAAGGGTGGGAAGGCATGTCCTGTGAAGAGCTGCTAAGGACTCTGTGTTTGTCTAGTTTGGAGAAGAGGCTGAGGGGTCACCTCATTGCACTTTGCATCTTCCTGAGGAGGGGAACTGAAGAGGGGGCACTGAGCTCCTCTCCCTGTGTCCAGTGATAGATGCATGGGAACAGTTCAAAGCTGTGCTGGGGGAGGTTTAGACTGGACATGAGGAAGCATTTCTTTACCAAGAGGGTGGTCAAACACTGGAACAGGCTTCCTGGAGTGGTGCATGATGCCCCAAGCCTGTCAGTGTTTAAGAGGCATTTGGACAATGCCCTTAATGAGAGGCTTTAAATTTTGGTCAGGCAGTTGGACTAGGTGATCATTGTAGGTCCCTTCCAACTGAAAATATTCTATTCTATTCTATTCTATTCTATTCTATTCTGTTCTATTCTCTAGATTTGGCTGCCTAAGCTAAGACTTAGACAGGGGAAATAGTTTATAATGGGTAGATGGTTATGCAGCACTTGAGGAAATTTCTTTGCATTGATCCAACATGTGAACCCAGAATTAAATTGTATTTGCATTCTGCTGCCTCAGTGAATTCACGTGAAAAATGGCACCACCACCTTACTAAAGCACAGTGATGTGTATGAAATTGCAGCTGTATAGGGCTTGCAGCTGAGCATCTGAGAAAGTGCACAGCAACATTATTATTCTAGCTCATTTCCCACATCACAAATTCATATCTGACATTTCCACTGTCCACTTCTTCCCAGCCTCCAACCACTACCTGCAGTTTCAAAATCAATAATCAGGACTCATTCTCTCTCCTGTAAAGGCCCTTCATTGTTCGTTAGCTTGGTCATTTTTTTTATTTCATTATTGACTTTCTCCATTTCTCATGCTGTTTAACACTGGCCTTCGATGTTTATGTATTCTGCTCACCAGTGAAATAAGTGCACATCCTGAACCATTTCCTATTTACTTCTGAAGTCTTCCCCCTGAAGAAAAACAAAAGAAGAAAATTCTGGTTTTGTAATAGATTTACTACTATTCTTCTCTGTTCCCCAACCCTGTGCACAATACAGCCTCCTGTCTTGGCCAAGTCACTTCAGCCACACTTTGTAAGTATTACTGTAGGCAACTTGTTGATTTACTTCCTCATCATCAGTTACATCCATGAGATACTGTCTCTGAGGATTCAATTTGTAGTCTGGGGAGTGAGGTTAATCTATATCTTTTGTTTGCTTTGTCCCTTGCATGTTGGTGTACCATGTCTTCTTAAAGCAAATACAGTCTTTAGGGTGATGTGACAAGAGTCAGCTCAGATCTGGACTCCTGAGAATTGCTCCAAGTTTAATGTGAGGGAAGGTACTGCTGCTCTCTTTCTGACCTCCCAGATGTTTGCCAAGATCAATGGTTCTTGTCTGCTGTTAGTTATAACAAGTCCCTGGTGGGTCACAGACCTGAGCTAAAGCAACCTTGAAGTTGTGTCTAACAGTTGAATCTGCTTTGAGAAGAGGAGTGGGCTAGATGACTTCCAGAGCTCCCTTCCTACCTAAAATTGATCTGTTCATTGCAAGTCAAGCCTCAGTATTCAGGGTCAGTTGTCTTTCATTAAAAAACCACAATCTTTTCTGTACAAGTAAATTGCAAGTCACACAAAGCCAGTAGCACTGCTCATGTGCATGTGGGCTGCATGAATTCAAGTGTGCATGACAGTACTCCCAAGCTCTGCTATCTTCAGGGTAGCGGTGGTTCCCCTAATGTCTGAAAGACACCACCATAGGACTTTCTCAGGTGTTCAGCAAGAGTACTCAATGGATGTTCTCTCTTCTTTCCTGGAGCCTGCTGTTGTCTACCTTGGCTTTACATCTCTGTACCATCTAATCACACCAAACCCATGATTGCATTTCTAACACTACCACCCCATCAGACCCAGATACCGTCCAAATCTAGATTTCACACATGTTTCTGGAAGCTCATCTCCAGCTCATCCCTGGACTTTTTTCTTTTCTATATTTCAGCTTTGACAGAACTTTTGTTTTGGGACAGCTGAGGTATATCTCATCATTTACACCTAGCCAGAAGCCAGAAGCCAAAAGCCAGAAGGAAGGGCCCTGTGGAGACTAGCAGAAGACGTTTCTGTTTAACATAATAAACCTTGTTACCGATGCCCTTCAGGGAGCCTTGCATCTGCATATGTGTAACAGAAGCCTAGTTTTCAGGCTGCATGATTAACAAATCACTTCAATTAACTCTTCACATTATCATCTCCTTTGCTGCTCTGCCTAGCAAGAAAGCCATAGCCTGAGATGGGGATGGGGACAGAGAAGGGGTAGAAAAGGCTGGAACCAAAATCAACATTACTAAAATGGTCTCAAGGGTTTATTTCTCTAAGCACTTATTCTAGGCAATATCTGGTTTCTCTTCGTGCCTTAACATTCTGAAAGGAGAGAATGTAGTTTGAGACTGAAGTATGTTTTACAGGCAGAGAAAATCGGCTTGTGACATTTCATGAAAGTTGCTGTCAGTGGAGAACTGTAGTCAACTTTGCAAACTGTGCACACATACACACGTTATGAGCAATAAAGATTGCAGGACACTGCTCCAGAGAGAGGCATTTTACTTGCTGCATGATTTGTTGGGTTTTTTTTTTCACTGTAGCATGAAGGGAGAGTTAAATACCACCAATGATGATATCCAGTGAATAATTTTTCAAGACAAAGCTCTCATTTCTGGTTTATGTTTGCGATTGTCCATTGCCATTCTGTCCCTCCAAGTGTACAGATATGTTATAGCCCAGAAATTCCTGTCCTTTCTCATTATTCTTGTTACCTATTTATGGAAATGTTTTAGTTGGTATAACCCTTTTGCTGTGTGTAAAAAAGGAAATGTATTTTCAGAAGGCAGGGATGCTGTTGGTTCAGAGGACCAAGGTAATGTACTGATCCTCTCGGCAACATGTTAAAGGAACTGACTGACTCCCTGTGGGACAGCTTATTTCTGGATAAGTCAACTAGTGAGTGCCTGTGACCATGTCAGAGTCCTGCACATAAGAGTCAGCACAGAGCTGCGGCTGCACTTGCTCCTCTGCCATGGGTATCCGTAGATGTGGATGTGGGTTTCTTCCCCATCAGTGTGTTATTCTGTTTCCTTACCATAATGCAAGTGGACTTGGATACCTTGCATTTGTTGGTGGTGTCAGGATGTGTGTGGAGCTATAGGCTGGGTGGGTTATTTTTAGCTTATTATTCACCTACCTTGTCCCCATCCCCCAAACCGGAACTACTCCTATTTTAATTAGGATATCTCTTATTTTAATAGCATATGAGTACAGAAGGCAAAAGTATCTATCATCATAGTGATTTTTATCATAAAACTTTGCTGTTGGTTATGTACTAAAAAACCCACACATATTTCTACTGCTCTACAGGGTTTTTATTTAAGCTCAGAAGCACATTGGCACGTTTTGAATCTGTAGCATCACTGATCAAACCTCAGGAAGCATTAAGAGAAAACTGCATGACAGTCTTTCATATCTGTGTATGTTGGTTATTAAATCAGCATAAAGGGAGAGAATCGGAGCCACCCCCCTGTATCTCCTTTGTCTGTCGCGTAAAAAAAGCATTAGGCAGATCTCTTACTCCATTGTTTCATGCAATTAAACAAAATAAGCATTCACCACTGTTACAGCACTTCTGCTTGTTCATCCACTGTCTCTTTTTTTTTTTGCTTTCCCTATAGTTCTCTTTAACCAGAAAACAAACCTGGTCTTAAAATCCCAGGAATATAGGCTGAGAAATATGGTCTGCCATGGGGCCATGCGTAATCCTACAAGCCGCTCTATCTGTCCTAGCAATTTTCAGTTCCAAAGTAACTCTATTAAGAGGCGTGCTGTGGGGATGTGGCAATGAGTAGGAAATTCATCGTGGAGGTAGGATCTAGCAGCTCAACAGTGCTAATCCTGCCCGGCTGCTACAGCCTCTCTTCTCATTCTTTGCTGTTGCTCAGCCCTGGTGAAGGCAACGGGAGCTTCACGGGCATCGAGAACGCAATGGCTGGCAAGTACGCGTGGCTCTGTGCGGAGCTGCGTTCTCAGTTTCTACATCTGTAAAACTGAGATAATATGTTACCGACTTAAAAGGTGTGTTGGGCGATTAATTAGTCCATATGGGTACAGCACCTTGAAAAAAGCCCCAGAATGAACTCTTATTAGGTCAGAAGTACTCAAGATGCATCAAGGTGCGCTCTGCAGCCTCTTGATTCCTGACAAAGGTCCTCTTGATGCAATTAGATTGCTAATGTATTACCGCGTTAGCACACTTGAAGAAAGAAAAGTTTGAAAAAGCAATTTGGCTCCGTCACATGAGCAGTGTGTATACCTAATGGAAATTTTTCCAGCATTCACAAAACAATGAAAAATCAATAAAATGTCTGCCAACTGTTCCACTGAAAACATTTTATAATCTATGGCGCTGAGAATCCCGAGCCAAGATAAACCAGCGTTGCTGACAGAAAATACTGACAATTATTTTACATTGATTCAACTTGGCCCAGCCCAGACTGACCTTGTTTATTCATCTCAGTCTCTTAATTCATATTAACTTGGCATCAAAATAGGACATGTGGCATGTGGGCTGAAGACCCATTTCTGTATCTTAGACTCAGATAAACGTTGTGCATTGAGTACTTCCAGTGCCTTGAGCTCTTAGGTAGATTTATATGCATTAGACAGAACTGGTTAAGTTCCTTTTATCCCCGCTGGGCTTTTCACGTCTGTTGACTGTAAAACTAGAAGCTCGGTAGAAGTAACATCTTCTAAGCCTTCGGATATACATGAAATCCTCCCAGTACTGGTCAATTTTAAAGACACATCCAAAGAGGATGGAGGGGTTTAAGCTCTTTTAAAACATAAAAATAGAAGGGTTTTGGCAATTTGGCAGCCAAAAAAGCAATTTGCAGGTCTCGGCAGAATCCGAGGCTGTGTGTAAGAAAGCTGATCAAGACACTATGGAGGCGATAATGGGGTTGAAGAGCAGAAGAATCCCTCCATTTTTTCAACCACCATAATCTGGTCTCAGATGAAGTTTCTTAGTTTCTTTTGCTAAACCAATAAAGCTTAGTGTGATGGGGACAGTTGCATTACCGCAGCTTAAAAATGTCTCAGGAAAGCTGATGAAGAGAGTTGCTTTTAGTTGCTTTACAGATGCCTAGCTGCTTGCATAGTTGTCGTCCGACTGGTAGCATGAAGACAAAGGCAGAGGGAAAATCCGAGCTTTTTCTTCAATTATTTATGTTCTCATCAGTCTATTTATGCCTGGAATGTATTATTTGTATTATCAAAGCCAAGTGAGACTTCACACTGTGGTAGTTAAGAAATTGGGTGCTGCACAGAAGCGTTCACATTTTCATTCTCCCAATGACACTGCTGTCGTGTCTGAAAGCCACCCTCACGTACAACACTACTTGAGTCAAACATGGATCCATGGAGGAGGAGAAGCCACCCAAGTGACGAGAATCTCCCGAAAGGGTTCTTGGTTGGCCTGGCTTTAGAGGTTTAGGTTATTTTCTCTGTTTGACTCATTCTTGCCGAAGGCAATGCTCCCTTGGACTTCACCGGACACTTGGCGATTTGTGGATAGGGGGAGGATGAGCGGCGAGTCAGCAAGCCAAGATAGCACAAGATAACCTCCAAATTTCCAGTTCCACTGCCTTGGGAATGGATTGCTTTTCCACACGCCTACATAAGCAGAGATTAATGATGAGTGAAGAAACCGAGACTAGCAAAACCAAAAAAAAAAATAAAAAATCTGCATTTCCCATAACACATTTTCCTTCCTGCAGCTCCTTCTCAACTTGGATTTCAGTGATGGAAGTGGTGTTGGCACAGGGTTCAGCTGAAAAAATTGCAGAAAATCAGTGCTGCCTTTCGGGTCTGACATCCTCCCCTCTGAGCATCAGCCTGACTGCCTCTGTGCAAGGCTGCCATGGTGCCAGGCACCTGCTATGTGTGCTGCTTAACAAAAGCACAGTGCCAGCCCGTCCTGCTTAACAAAATTTTCATTACTCCAGAAAACACTAGCTTTACGCCCCATCTTTGAATGACAGGAGAGTGCTGGAGCAACTGCACGGCCAAATGAGTGATCGTGGTGACACTCAGTCAACAAACGTACTGGCATCTGATAAAAAAGAGCTAGTTTATAGCCAGGGAATTACACAGGCTGCTCCGTGCTTTACAAGGTAGAAAACAAACGAAACAGCTGTGCTCTGCTATGCAGTGTCGCTTCCCCAACTCTCCAGCCCTTGCTCCCTCCCCTCCCACCGCTTCTGTTTTGTTTTCAAAGACCCACTAGCCACAGAAGGGCAGAGGACACCCAGCATAAGCCTGAAGCGGACAGCCGCACCACCTCCTGGATGGAGAAACCCTTCTCCAG
Organism: Hypotaenidia okinawae; assembly: GCA_027925045.1. Lineage (NCBI taxonomy): Eukaryota > Metazoa > Chordata > Aves > Gruiformes > Rallidae > Hypotaenidia > Hypotaenidia okinawae. The sequence goes on along the minus strand of BSDF01000003.1, from coordinate 12,991,838 downwards.
CAGCCAGGAAGGTAAGCAAATGAGTTCCTTTCAAATATGGACGAGGAGATGAAGCTAGAAATAATGGTGACTGATATCTAGGAAGAGAACTTGCATCTATGAGAGAAATAAGGCGGTCATTGCAGCATGAGCTTGCTATGTGTATACTTAGCAGGGAGAGGCATGAGAACTCGGCTACTGGCTCTCACGATGTAGAATAAATCGTCTGATTGCATGAATCTCCTTAGCTTGCAGTGCTGTTCACAATTCAACAGAGATGAGCAAAGTGTTCTTTAGTTTTAGCTGTTGTTGCTCTCATGTTTGGTGTGATAGGTCCTCCAGCAGCAGAGCTTCACCAATTACGTGGCCTGTGAAGCAGCATTTCACGCTGCTTCTGCAGGGGGGTCTGGGCTACACAGATGTGGCTGCAGCAGCGTTTGATATCTCCATCACAGCATGTTCAAAGCAGTGCAGTGCTATAACAGAGGAGTAGCCCAGGACGAGAAAGTCATGGTTAAAGAGCTGTCCTGTGAAGTCAGCCAGGCAGGGGTACATATGAGTATTTGCACAAGGGGTGAGACAAGGATTGTTATCTTTTGCCTTGTCCGGGTGTCCCATCACTATACTGACAGGTATGTAGGAACTGAGCCTACGTACACTCAGGTGCACTGACACGGGAAGTGAAGGTGTAACTGCGGTTCCTGTAGCCACGACTGAAACAGATCGTTTCAAACAAGCCGGCTATGGGTGTGCGCCCACAGTGCTGTGAAGCCGAGCTAGCAACTTGCCACCGTTTAACTGGGAAGGTCCTGCTTCCCCCTCACCGCCTGCTTCCGCCCACATTCAGGGGATCACACCGGTGGCCACCAGCATGTTACCCCAAGCAAAACAACACTTATTTTGTTTTCTTTCTCGTGGGCTTCTGTCTGTCCCCTGAACCGAACTGCATTGCCTGGGGTTCGGAGGACACCACAGACCGCACCAAGCAAGGGGCAGAAGCACATTGCCTGCAGCAGGACTTCTTTTTGATGTTGGCAGCTGTTAATTCAGCTCAAGCTGTAACACGAAGCCTCATCCTTAAGCACCTCCAGCAGCAACCTGACAGCAGAACCCTCCCGAGACGCAAGATGAGCGCTCAGGCAGGCAGCCCACGCCGAGCTCCACCACCCCACAGCTGCCCCAATACAGGCAGAGAGGTGTGCTGCACCCACGTGCCTGCATCCCACTCCTGCAACGGCCTCCCACCCAGTCGGGATGATGTGGGAACCCTGATCTGTCACTGGTCTCATGTTTCCACACTGACCTAGCCACAAAAATCATGGTTGCTTTAACTTGGTGTATCATTTGAAGGAATATACATATCCTACATGTATGGACTTGCATAAACAATATAATAAATATTTTAATTCATCCATTGAATAACAGGATATAAAATAGCTGTGTCCTATCAAAAAAATGAGAGTTACTTAATACCATACCCTTGTTTGTTTGGGTTTTTCAGTGAGTTCAATGGAATGTAAATAACATGGTGATTTTTTTTTCTTTTCTTTTTTTTTTTTTTGAAGGAAATTTGAGAGCAGTTCCTACAGAGCAGGTAACACATTTCTGATTTATTTTTTTATTTCTGATTATTATTATTTACTCTATTTTGCAGCTTCCTGAAACTCCCCAAGCCTGTCCCTGCAAGCTGTCTGCCTGCAGGGCTCTCACTGAAATTCGTAGAAATGCTCCTATACTGTGCTGCTACAGCAGGGCTTCGTTTGCTGCTTTGAATTCAGTGCAGCACGTAAAAGTTGAAAATTATTATTATCCAGTGTTTTTTGTATGGGTCCTAAGAAAGGACTTACTGTCCTCCATCCATGTTCATCTTACACAAGCTAGCCAGCGCTTGTATTGGCACTTTCAAGAGCAAGACCCACAGTAAAGAGGAGTGAAATACTACCCTATGATTTCATGATCGCTTTAAGCTGATTTAACTTCAAGGTGCTGCCAAAAAAGGTGGACCGGCTCTCCCCTCACTCCCTCTCCAGCCTCCAGTCCTATGTCTTCCTCCTTCTCCCGTGACGGCTTGGGTGCTCACGCACTTCCAGCCTACGAGAAGCTCACTGGGGCAGGAGAGGAGGAGACCTCCACACGGACAGGGAGACCCAACCCAGTCCCCCAAATCCTTCAGCCACCCTCTGTGTCCCATGGGAACATTGCTTCCCAGCCTGTCTTGGTGCCCCAGGTGGTTGGGTGTCAGTGGGGGTGTGTGTAGCACACATTCGTAAGACGATCCTCTCTCCAGAGCTGATGAGTCAGCAGCATGTGGCACCAACACACTCCTTCAGTTCTGCTTCAAAGGAGTAACATAAAGTGGCATAAAACAAAACAAAATAACATAAAGCAAAACAAAACAAAACAAAACAAAACAAATCCACGCCAGCATGGATGAAGGCACAGGAGTTTTTGTGTTATAGCCTCCTCCTGGATACAGTTCTGGTTGAAAATTTTATTTTTGAGGCCAAACCCTTCACTGTTTGGCCTCAGTACAAGCAGATCATTTTTAAAAAAAGGAAACCTTTCAACCTCCCAGCAGAGCAGGATGGCACTTACTTATTTCTTTCATTACAAAACCAGCCCGTGCCAAGTAAAATCGTGCTCTAAGAGCTGTTCTACCAGTCCCGAAGCGCTGGAGAACAACACACGCCAGCCCCACCTCTGCAGCCTCCCGTGGGCCCCTGCGCATTTTCACTGGGTGGAGGATGGGGAAAGCCTGGGGAGCTGGTGACAGAGCCCACTGTGCTGGGGTCACGCTAGTGGGAAATTGCTGTACTCAGAGGATGTCCAGAGTGACCTTCTGATGGTTTCAGTGGCCTCAGGTTACAGAGTAAAGTGAAATACAGTAGCGGTGACAGCCTGGAAACACTGGTGGGATTCCTGGGTTTGCAGGAGGGTTATCCAGCAGTTCACTGCTCCTTCCCTTTAGCCCCATGTAAGATGCTCCTTGCCCCCATATAAGTCACTGAATTTTTAAACTGGGAGTTAATTTGAAAGCTCTGGACTGTCACAATAAAATCCACAAGCACAAACTCTATATAGTGGGAGTGATATCAAGAACAAAACTTTGCCATCACATCGTTGTTAAAGCATCCTTTGGTTCCAAAAAGTTACTACAACTAAGAGGTCACCTCTGAGGGGTCAAAGCATGACCTCTGTGAAGGTGACCTGATTCTACCACACTTCACTGAGGGAGATGGAGCACCCTCATCCTGCTGAGCTGCTCTGCTTCTCATAGGACCAAGGGAAGGTGGACGTGACAAGCGCTTGGGCTGCAGCATGAAACAACTTGCTGGGTAAGAGGGGGGCTGTTGTGCACCCAAGGTTTTTTTGGAGTAGAGAAGCCATCCACACAAAACTAACTTTGCACTTCTAAGAATACGTTTCCAACACCATTCTGTCTGGACTTTTAATACCGTGTGGAAATTTAGAAAGCTTGCAGCAATTGGTTCCCAATGCAGGAACCAGCACCCACCAAATCAGAGCAGCTCCTTTCTAACTGGATTGACCTCTGGCTTTTGTTCAACCCATTCCAAGTCCAACTCAAACCCACCATAATCATCAGCTCTATACCCAGACACCACCGCCAGCCCCACTGCATCAGTGCCAGCATTTGGTGGACAGACAGTTCCCGAGGTCCCGCTTTCACCCTCCTGCTCCCCCAGTCTGGCGTCCCTCCACCACCACTTCCTGCACGTTGCTTCAGAGGGAGCCCTCACAATACCGGGCTCAGTGCCACACAAGGGGAGCACACCCAAAACCCAGCCCTTCTTGCACAGTCAATTCTGCAGGAGGATCTCTGCAGCTGCGAGACGGAGGACTTTCTTTGCCCTGCTTCACCGGTTCATTGGCAAAAGGCTGGTTCCAGAAACTATCCCCAGCGCAAATGGCCACAAAGGCCTCAGTTGTGGACATAACCAACACAGACCCTGCCATTGTAGGTGCATCATAACGCGCGTCATCGTTGCTTGCTGCTGCTCTCAGCTATGAGGAAGCTTCTCCTCCCTGAAACTGTAAAGATCGTGCAACAAAATGTTCCCAGTCACCTGCCAGGGCAGTTGGCTGTCACACAGCCAAACTGCTCAAGCAGTTGAACAAGACTTGTTTTCTAGAGGAAAGTCCTACAGCACGCAAGAGGCGGCTCAGAGGCAAGACCGTGCTACTGTGGGGGCTGCCTGTGTCCCTCCAGGAGTGCTGATGGCTTTGTGCTAGCACAGGGCACGTGTGTCCCTGCTGCAGCACTTTGGTGATGATGGGTGATGACTGCCATGGTGATCTCAGCTCCCAGGTAGGACAAATGCAGAGCAGGTGGCTTTGCCAAGCTGGTTTGGGACCAGAGGATCCCATTGCTGGGGACTAAGGTAGGGATGGCATAGGTAGTTGTTGGAGGAGGCAGGATATGCTGCAGTTTTTCTTGCCCTGTGCACGGCTCAGTTGGGTACAGCTCTTCGCACATCTGAGGAGTGAGCATCCCATCTGCAATACTTGGTGGGTTCATGTCCAACCTTGCCTTCCAGGAAAGGCTGGATATGGGATTGGGTAGCCTCGAGGGCCATGCTGCTTGAGACCCAGCCTACTCTTGCAAGGTGATCTCCAAAGGTCCCTCCTGGCCTGCATTATTCTGGGATTTGATAATCTTGCGGAAACTATGTAGGTTGGTTCAAAGAGTCTCCGTTTAGCAGCAGCCAGCCTGAGATAAGCAAAACCCAGCCTCCGAACACCCTGGTGACCAACCTCAGTATAAATTTGACTCTTTGGAGAATGTGAATATCAACTGTTCTGTCATTTCTGGGCTGGAGACTGATCTCATTTACAGTAGCTTGAGATGCCGAAGCCACGGTGCCCTGTGGCCACCAAATGGTTGTTTTAATATGTTGTCACCCAGCTAAATGCTTATCAGCTAGACAGGATTTGTATGAAGCTAGCCAAGGGAAACAAGGCATTTCCAGTGAAAGGGAGCAGTACCTATAGATCCTGACAACAGGCATGTCCTTCCACGTAGCCATTCCTGCAGCCTGGGATTGGGCAGTTTCTGCCTGAAAAAACAGGCGTTTAAAATCATGCCTCACAGCTCCTTCATTTATTCTTCTCTCTCTCACTCTTGTCCCTTGTCACCTTCATCATGCCCTTGAGAATAATCTCCAGGAGAAAAAGCATAGCCTCCTGGAAGTGTCACAGCAGTGCAGGGAAGAGGTTACTCCATATTTCCTGCTCCAGGAGACTAAAGGGATCCTCTGTTCTACCTGAGAGCTGGGGAGACCAAGCAAACCACTGCCTCCATCCTGCTATCCCTGCAGGTCCCAGATGGCTTAGTGGCTTTTCAATTACAGGGTGTGCCTTCCCGTACCGCTCCTCCCTTCGCCTGCTGGAGCAGGACCACATCATTACGATGCAAAGCCCCACGATCTGAACTCTCCAGGGCACAAGTGGATGCTCTCCTGTCAGGATATTCATGTTTTCCTGCTCTGGATGACTAGCTGTGCATTACCATAGGCAGCAGCACTGCAATGCTGGCTTCCCCTGTTCCTGGACAGCCCTCTTCCTGTGCTGTGAAAATCAACTCATCAAATTATTACAGCTTCTTTTATTGCCGGGGTGGTACATGAGAAAAGATGCAGATGTCAGAAGAGGGTTCCAGTCATTATCACTCTTCAGCCTTTGATTAACGTTAAACACCTCTACAAGCTTGATGCCACATCACAGACTTCCCACGCGACACTGCAGAGTCTGTTTTTAGTGTGACCAGAGATGTTTGCAAATAGGTTTGTTTGTTTGTTTGTTATAAAAAGTATTTTAAAACCAAAAGCAGCTAGGTTTATCTGCAGTGCTGGGTTCTTGTTAACATCTCCCCGGACAGAGGCACGAATCATTAAACCCAGGTCAGATACCTATTTGATGCACTCGGGACCCTGAGCCTTGAACTACAGGGACCTCCCCAAACAACCTTGAACTTGAATGATAAAGATGATGCAGTTGTGTTTTGGTTTTTTCCTCCATCCTGCATTCACTTTCCCAGCTATTCCTTTGGCCCCCAGACCAAGCACCAGCAGAAACCACTCCCTGTCAGGCACTGACCCAGCTCTAGGAGAAAAAAAGAGCCACCTCTTACCTTCAGCAGTTGATGCTCCTCAAGGCTTTATTGCTGCAGCTACCCAATGCAAAAAAAATCTTTTTTTTTTTTTTTTTTAATGGGTGCCCCCAACAAGTGCCGTTCAGGGAGCAAAGAGAGCCCACAGAAAGCTTGCAGATACCCCAAACTCAAGGCACAAACGTAGAGCCGCCCCACGAGGTCTGCAAAGGCAACTCATAACCTCCTAAGCAGCAGTCTCTGTGGTGAAGCTGGGCTTCGGGCTTCAATGCTGGAATCACCCCAGTGGGATACAGACACTGCTCCAGATGGGACACCAGGGACACTTTCTTGTTGTCTTCCTGGAGTTAACAGGGCATCATATTGTGGCAGGGCCACCTCCCATCATCTCCCTGCAAGGGAAGTGCCGGGCTGGAAACAAAACTTGGTATCCATACAGTGCTTGTTTGGAGCTGTGGCATTGTTGCTGCTCCCTCCACATTGAGGTAGGGAGGTTGTACACAAGAATGCCGTTTCGGAGGGTGATCTCTATCTCTGTGGTGAAATACACATGCCATGAGATGGAGCTGCTGCTCTGGTAAAGGTTCCTTATGAAGCTGCAAGTCTTGGGAGAATTATTATTTTTTTCCCTTCATTCCTGAATTCAGGGAGCAGGGAGTCCCTCATCTGAGTCCTGGACACCCTGGCCAGTGCTCCCACAGACGGACACGGTCCTGGCAGCCACCTCCCAGGGCAGAGCACCTCCACCACACCAGCCAGCGTGTCTTCCCTCCCACACGGGACAAACACACGTTTCCCTTTGTTTCCAGCTCCACACCTAGGGTTTTTTTCTTTGCATGGTGAAGCGCTGGCTACTCATCTGTAATTCAAAAGCAAGCAATGACTCACTAGACCACGGCACTTTCCAAGGCAGAGTATTCCGTGCATTTTACAGGCACGTTAGCCCGTGTTATGAAATAACCTTTATTTGTGACAGACACTAGGCTCCATCATCATATCCTTTGCAAAACCAGAGTGCTGGGGTTTCCACCCTGCACAGGCACTGAGTGCAGAAAGGGGACTGTGCTTAAGTCATGGATCTACACTGCATGAGGAATGCAAAGTGCCATCCTCGTGTCCCTTTGGAAACTCAGCTCACTACTGGCTGGTGTTAACACAGCCTTCCCATGTTCACCCCACATTTTAATTAAAAAAAGTAAGAAATCTACAGCATCACTTTTGCCAGCCAGCTTCCAGGGATGTGGGGGGCAGGATCTGGGGCTCAAAGACAGGTGGGGCCTCACCTCTCCATCCCTCACATCGCAATCCCATGTCCACAGCGAGCTGCAGCCCCTGGTTCTCCCCAAGAGCAGCAGGGAAAGGGGGGTTCAAAAAGGCTTAGAAAGGGAGAAGTGCTTTACCTTGCACAGCGAGGCGGTCTCCACCACTTTTTGGCTGCATCCTCCATTCCCAGCCCAAAGTGGGCCAGAGTCTGCAATTGTCTTTATTCTTCTTCCCTGGGTTGGGACAGTGTTTCCAATAACAGTGCAGAGTTTCCATTCCTCATTGCGTGTCCCTGCTGATCCTGCCTGTCTTTCCCCCTTGCCACAGGAGACTGGAGACAGCGGGTCCCTCAAAGTCGTTCACTTCGGGCTGGTGTGACTGAGCGTGGGACCCCTTTCACTGCTGGAGCAAAGAAGGGGAAAGCTCACTGAGGTGGTGAGGTTCACGAAAAGTGCTTCAGTGAAGATGAAGCACCAGACTTACAAAAAGCACCACCCAAAACCCTCCAAATTATTTCTGGATTAGCATAAACATGTCCGTGCACAAACTGCCCCGTGTTGGCTTACGGAGGGCAATTTGGTGACATGTTTCACTGTGTCATTCAAAGACACAATGCGGATCCCCATTGGACAAACACAATGCTGAAAAATTTGGAGGAGGGGGTAGTTATTGGGCAAATCCATAAACTTCTCAGGGGAAAGTCTGTAATTCTCTGTGTATTATATATTTTAACAATCTTCTCTTGGAAGCAGATTTGAATTTCCACTTAAGGCTCTGAAAACCGTCCTATTGAGATACCAGCAGATAAAATCTTCACTCAGGATACCTCTGTGAAAGAGCAGCCTTTCACAGTCAGCAGCATTTTTCGAAGAATGCTCTCAATTTTCATATCTAGATATATCATCTTAGTTGAATAACCATTATTTTGCCTTGAAAAAAAGACGTGGAGCCTCTTAAACATCATTCCATTGGAGTCCAGATTTTAATCTGCCGCCTCTAACCACGAAGAGAAAATGCACTGAGAAGGTAAAGGGACCTATGTCAGCCCTCTAAGTTTTTTTGTGCAGAGAGGGCCGAGCATCGTCGCAGCTCTTTCTTCCAACCATTTCATCAGCTGCAGTGTGTATGGATGCTGGGTTTTGTGCTCTACTGTAGGCACTTATATGTGTTATGGTCGATCTTTTGGGGGGCACTGGGTGGTTGCAACCCAAAGCCGGTGAGCTACTTGAAATCGGTTTTGTATGGAGAACGAATACATACAATGAGTAGTCTGAAAATAAAAGACAGTGTGTAGTGTAAAAAAAAAACCCAAAAACCAACACAACGAAACAAGAAAACCACAATCCATCAGAAGATAGTCCACTAACAAAAATTCTGCATTTACCCAAATGAAACATTTGTGCTCACTGCCAGCCATTTCCCAAAATCTGGCTGAATTTCTGCTGTGCGATGGGTGATTTTCATCGCATCAGAAAAACTCCCAGTCGATTCCAGCAGTTTATCTGAATCGGTGCCTTTCCACGACTATATTCGAAGGAGACTTTTTTTTTTTTTTGCTTTGCAGTTTGAAGAGAGTGAACCACCAGCAACATGTACGGGTGGTGGGTTTTTTTCTACACTCGACAGAGAAATATTAATAAAAAGAGCTTTGAAACAGAGCAGGATGCTGCATCACCTCCCCACGCAGAGCTGTGCCTATAATGGCTGTGCTTCACATGGCACTTGGAGGGGAGCATGCCTTTAATGTCCTATAGATGTAAATTTCATTTCTGAAACACACATGGTGCAACGACGGACCGCAGCAATTGCGCGCTTGTTCTGCACAAGATGCTGCGGTGCGTTGCTTCGCCGTACAGCTATTTTGCTGAATTGCAGCCATATTTCTGTCAGTACAAGTGATGGTCTATATGAGGGATTAATCTGACACCAGACAGTGATTCTTAATCCTTCGGTATATCATAATCTATTTACTTTGCATGCTAAGAGGATTTCAGCTTAAAAATATACAGGAAGTGATACTAGAAATGTACATAGGATCCAGAATGCCGTTTCCTAAAATCACAGTTTTTCATTAAAAAATAAAAAAATCCTCTCAGGCTTTCTGGGAAAAGTCCTGTCTGTCCTGAGGAAAAAAAAAAAAAGAAAAAGAAAAAAAAAAAAGTGTTGAATAGGGATTTAACTGGAAACGGGCATATGCTTTCCTTTACGCTTCAGCCCTCTGACCATTTTTCACCCTCCTCCTTCCCCACAGCTTTTTGTGCTCACCCGCACAACATGAAAGAAGCACTCGCCCGTACAGCAGGTTCCTCAGCTAGGAGTTACACTGGCAGGGTTTTTTTGTTTGAGGTTGTTGGGTTTTTTTAATGGACAAATTCAAAACAGGTTTTGAACCGATGTGAGTTTTGTTTTTTTTTTTTTAATGTGCATTAATTGCTACTCAAAGCGCGTGAATTAGCAGTGAGTGGCTAACGCAGAGGTCAGCAGAGGGAAAACCACAAATGGGTCTGGTGCAATGCTCAGGACATTCATATCTTCGCCTTTTGTGGCTCCATACCACTTGTGGAGGGTCTAAAAGCAAAGCTTTCCAAGCAGGACTCTACTTGGACCAAACACTCCGATAATAGCAAACAGATTGTGAATTATTTCAGGTCCGTAAAGCATCAAGCATAACATCCCGATGGTAGCCCAAGCTGGGCAGCATCCCCCTCTCTGCCCCTCTTTTCCCCCGCCAGGTCCTGGCCCGTGACTTGCAGGCAGGAAAGCAGCACATGCCTTGGGAGCAGAAATGTGCGGGTGGAGGCAGCTGCCGGCTGCTTCACCAGACGTGTGCCGGATAACCTGGGGTTCTGGCACTGTGGCAGCAGCCGCTGGGCCACGGGCAGCAAAAGCTATTTTAAAAATCCACCAAACCAAACACAAACCTAATAGCCATGCACTCACCCTCTTGCTTGAGGCATGAGGCAACGAGACACCCAGACAGCTGTTTCACAACCGAGCTGCCCAAAAAAGCCCTGCGATTCCGCCAGTACCTGATCCTGGCACTGGGCACCGCACAGCTAGCGGCATGGCCGCAGCATGCCGCTTCACCTGCCAAGGCTTATGCTCGGGGCAGCGGTGCTTGTTGGAGTCACGATGGGAGAAGTTGGCCCTGCTGCCCAAGCCCCAGCAGTGGGGGTATGAAATGGCAGGTTGCTAGGGACCCCCAAACCTGTCCCAAACTCACCCACCAACAGGCGCAGGTCACGTCTCGTCTGCCTTGCTGGCACCAACCCACGGGAGGAGGAGGGAGGATGGGGCCTGACTATGCTTGGCGTGCCGGCAGGCGTTGCAGACGTTAGTCACCACGCCATAAAAAACCCATGCCGTTTTAGCTGTTTCCCAGCAAACCAGCTATTCCCACTCTAGTCATGCTCGTCGACCTTCAAAGAAACTCCAGGGCTGGGAAAATTCCAACGAAAAAAAAACGCCGTGAGCTGTTTAGGGCAAAGCCATTGTTTGGTGTGACCCAGGCCTCACTGCCAGCCAGGCTTAGGGACCAGCCCTGCCGTCCTGCTCTAGGTCTGCACAAGTGGTTCTGGAAGATGCCCAGAGCCCAAACTGTGGTGTTGGGGATTCTGGAGGGATTCACCTAAGGGATGCGAGTACACCTTGGAGACCCAAAGCCAGATCCTGGACCCAAGCTGCAGTGTTGGGTGGTAGATGAAGAGGTTTAGAACCATGTAATAGAAAAGAAGGGAGCCAAATCATCTTCCCTCCCATAGACATCTCCCTCAGCAATGCTGATTTACTGAGTTACAATTAAATGCCATTTTTATAGAGTGATAGAATCATCGGGTTGGAAAAGGCGTTTATGATCATTGGGTCCAACTGTAAACTTAACACCACCAAGTCCACAGCTAAACCCTCCCTATGTACCATATCGTTTAAGGAAGGTGAAGTGTGTGTAAATTTTATTTAAAGATGATGAAGCCCCACTTCATTATATACATGTGGCCTCTTGTCTCTCAGGGGCTCACTTCAGTGCCACTCGTGTCCAGCAGAGATTGCTTTCTGTTACAGTTCCAAGAGGGCTGCAAAAACTCTTTTTCCCCTTTCAAAGAAGGGCTTGGGAATGCGTAAGCTGGTGGTAACCAGGCCCAGCACACATGGTCCTCCTTCAAACTGACTGCACAGCCACCCCTTGGTGTGATGAGTGCCTTGCTACTGCCTGGAGAAGAGAACAATTATTTTATATGTACAGATATAGTAAAAAAAAAAAAAAAAAAAATATGGTGTGGGTGTGTGTGTGTGTATCAAAAAAAATAGACTGAAGGAGACAATATGGAAAAAAGCCGTTTAAAGAAGAAAAAAAATTCCCCTAAAATCACCTTGGCTGCAACCTGTATCCTCCCACCCCTCCCTGCCACCATGGCATGTGGGGGCTGGAGGCCATCGGCCACCTCCCATCTCAGGGCCACACCATGGCTGCAGAGATTTGTGGCACCTGGAGCTGACCCTGCTGCGTTTCCTGCTCCAGCTGTTTCCACAGCAGCTGCAGCAGCACATCACCAGCCCCAATTGCACCCCACCAGGACGCTGGGGAGAGGGGGTGTGAACACTCCCCAAAGTCGCCATGCAGAGCACACCGATGCCTCGCCACCTCTCACACACAGCCCCCCTCCATGGTCCTCATTGCCCAGGGGTGCCCAGGGACAGCAGGGATGGAGCAGATGGCCCTGGAGATCCCAGCTGTGACAGAGAGGAGTGTGGGAATTTGGGGGTGCCCCCTCACCCCTGCATCACGGCCACAAGCAGGGCAGCAGCAGCACTGGTGGTCCTTTCTGCCTAGGTGCCGCAGGAGTGGGAACTGCCTCAGCACCACAGGGCAGCATCCAGCAACTGTTGGGAAGGGCGGGGAGGGAGGCGGCGAGGGAAAGAGAAGGGGATTATCATGAGAAATAATTCCTCCCCCTTCCCCAGCTCGATCGCAGCTGGCAGCAGCTGCGGCGGGAAACACTGGGAGCCGGTGCTGGCAGCGCGAGCGCTGAGCATCCCTCCGTGCACCTGCCTGCACAGGGGGCGGAGGTCTGTCTGTGTCTCTGTACAGCTGGGTGGCCCTGCATCCCCCCCGCCCAAGCCGGGCCTGCCTGTGGGTACCGAAGTTTGCGGGGCTGCCCCACCGGGTGGGGGTTTGCTTGTTTTAGCCAGCATCTGTGCATCCTGCGGGTCCCGCTAACACTGTGGTGCAGCAATAAATCAGTAACCAATTAACGGCATCAATTAACATAAAAGCAGGTCTCCAGCCCACACCCACAGAGGCAGCAGCAGGTCCCCCCTCCAGAGCACTTGTAAAGTCATCACATCCCTCCTCATCCTGCTGGGACCCCCCGGGAAGCCTTTCCCAGAGCCTCGCTCCCCTGGGGAAGGCTGGGGGAGGAAGGAGGACAGGACACCACCGCGGTTATTTGTGTGGATTTTATTGGGGGGTGGAAAGGAAGGAGGAGGGGGTTACCTTACAGTTGAAAGGATAAGTGTGGGGTTACTGCATCAAAAAAGACACCCCAAAATCACACGTGCATGGTCCCACTCCCCCTTTTGGGTCAAAGCTGCAGGAAAGCACCAGCCTAGGGGGTGGGGAGGCAGTGGGGTGCGCAGGGTGCAGCCCTGACCCGTAAAAATGCACCAACCAACAGAAGGGGCTAGTAAAAAAATAAAAAATTATCCAAACCAGAATACACACCCCTGGAAAGTCTTCCCCCCCACCAAGCCCAAAGCAGAGCTGCTTTCCCCTGCATCCCTCCCCCAAAAAATAAACCAAAACTTTTTTTTCTGTGTTTCTTTCCTTTTTATTATTTTTTTAAAGTATTTTTTCCAAAAGTTTTGGGTTTTTTGGTCTGTAGGTGGTGGATCAACTGGGCAGCCCTTTCCTCCCTTCTGGGTACCCCCTTGGGCTGCTGGCCCCTCCACCCCACTGCTCTGGCCCCAGCCCCGCGACAGCACAGCCAAACACGCACGGAGCCCTCGAGGATGGACGGAGGATGCAAAACGGAAAAATTCATTTTTAGGCAAGAAAATTAAAATAAAAAAGGTGGTTTGGTTTCGTTTTGTTTAAAGTTCTGTGTTAGACTCTAGATAAATGCCAACCCAACAGCATCAACTAAAAATAATCACGGTCACTGGAACGGACCTAGTTATTTACATCGTTCCCACCACTCCCAGCGGCAAGAGGCTGTACGGGACCAGCGAGCCGGGGACTCCGGCACCTGGGTGGGGTGAGGGTCCCTGCAGGAAGGTTGTGGGGGGGCACCGGCAGCGCAGGAGCTAGCCTGCGCCTCTGCCCAGGGGGCAGCAGGGGAGATACTTAGCTTTTTATTTTTTTAAACTCCTCTTCTGTTGTGTTTAAAAAAATAATAATTATAATAAACCTGCTGGAGGGGTACAGGAAGCAAATAAATATCAGTCAGTAGAGATGGGGGTGGCAGGACCCCCCTGGGGCATTGCCACTGCTAACAAAGAGGTGGGGGGAGGAAGAGGAGGAGGAAAAGCCGGAGCCAGAGTCCTGCCCAGGAGGCAGTGGGGAGACCCCAGGTGGGAAGGGGAAGGGGGGAGGATTGGTCTGTGTCAGCTTCAGGGGGGACAGTGCTCAGCCCCTCACAAGACCTGGAAGCGCCAGGATGCCTGGTCCTTGTAGTCGAGGCAGTCAGGGGAGTTGAAGTTGAGCTTCCAGGAGGCAGCGGCAGCCGCCGGCTCCTTGTAGTCCAGGCAGTCGGAGGAGTTGAAGGGCAGCCCGGTGCTGCCGTAACCCTGATGGTGGTGGTGATGGTGATGATGGTGGTGGTGGCCTGAGCTCTGGCTCAGCGGGTGGTGGTGGTGGTGGCCAGGCACCGAGGAGGGCCCCATGGGGCTGAGCTGGTGGGGATGGTGGTGGGAGTGCATGGGCGCCAGGTAGGAGCTGCAATCCACACCCCCGAAATAGGATGACGAGGGTGGTGCGGGGTAACCCTGCCCGTACCCCCCACCTTGGCCGTAGGAGACGGGGTAGCTGGCGGATGCGGCAGCGGCGGCGGGGCCAGCCCGTTGCATGCAGGACGCAGCAGCCGGCGGCAGTGGCTCGGGCACCGTCACCCCTGCCGTGCCGGGAGAGATGGAAGCTGGGCTCCAGATGGATGATGCTGGGGTGCTGAGAGATGCTGGGGCACCTGCCGGGGCCGAGGAGGTCGAGCTGGAGGAGGAAGAGGAGGCCGAGCTGGAGGCCGCTGCCGGTGGTGTGAACTGCCCGCTGCTCTCTGAACCTGAGCTCTCACGAGCTGGTGACGATTTCTTCTTGGCTGGACGGCTCTTGGCCCCGCCGCCGCTCTGCTGCTGCTGCCGGCACTTGACCTGGAGCAAGAAAACAGGGTGTTGGGAGGGTAAGCAATGGGACGTGTGGAGCACCCACTAAGAACCCCGCTTGTCCCGCCACCCCTCCTCACCTAGGAGTGCCCAGCCAACCTCATCCCAGCACCAGTTCTCCCAGCACCCATGCCTGGCCATTAGCACTGCACGCCCCCACACCCCAAAGAAATAAAAAAAGCCTGCCCCATCTGGCACCTGGGCCACCCCGCATCCCACCCCAATCGAGGATGCCCAGTGTCTGGGGTGTCCCAGCTTGTGCATGTCACCGGTGTGGTGACAAAATGCAGTTTTGGGGGATGGATTGTGAGTGAGGTGCCGTCTGTGTATCCCACCCCACTGGGCATCATCAGCTGGGAACACGGTGCCAGAGGGAGCACCCTGGGAAGCAGCGGGGCTACTACACCCTGGGGCAGGTGTAAGGGGACAGAAATATATTAATAAAAATCAAATTAATTAAAAATGGGTGAAAGAGTCAAATACCACCAACCCCCCCATCTTTGCTGAGACATCCCCATAGCAGGACAGAGTGGCTGGGACCTCATGTGCATCCCAGTCCCAAGGAAATGGGGATGGGTGCGGACAGAGAGCCGGGTCTGAGTTGCACCAGCCAAGCCAGAGTGCGCCCGCATCTGCGCCCAAAAGCCGTGATAGCGCGGAATCCCCCCCACGGGTTCAGTACCTGGACTCGGGATTCGGGCAGGTTGATCTTCAGGGCGACCTCCTCCCGCATGAAGATGTCGGGGTAGCGGGTCTTGGCAAAGAGTGCCTCCAGCACGTCCAGCTGCGAGCGGGTGAAGGTGGTGCGCTCCCGTCGCTGCTTCCGTGGGGTGGCTGAGGGCGAGCACCACCACGCCGATCACGCTGGGTCCCCACACACCTCCCGCACCCTCCCCTGGCACGGCGGGACCCCCAGTACCCCTGGGGCAAGGGCCTGAGAAGCACACCCTCCTCCCCCGGACCTCAAAGAGCAGCAGTGCTCCCCACATGCCCCAGCCCCATGGCAGCCAGGCACTGCCCGCTGGGGCCAGACCCTGTCCTGCTGCAGGCAGGGCGAGCGGCGCAGGGCTGGGGAAGGAGCAGGCCTGGCCCCAGCAGGAGCAACAGAGAGATTTCGTTGCATCAAAATAATATTATTTTTTTAAAGCTTTTTCCTCCTTAAAAATCCCCGCGGGAACAAAGAATCCCTGGGGACATTCCCCACCTTGTTCTCCCCAGCTAAGGGTGTGGGCACACAGGGGCACCAATCCCACAGCCCACCCCAAACTGTACAGCCCCGTGGGCTCATCCAAACTCGCCCGGGATGGAGTTTCTTCCCGCTCTGCTTGCTCCTGGGCAGGCACCCGTCGGGGCGTGTGTGGGCGATGACGGGGATGGGGAGAGGGCCACGGTGCGGGGCACTCACCCGGGTACCCCACGGAGGGATGCAGCAGGTCCATGGCGGGGCCCGTCAGCCCCAGCCCGTTCATGCCGTAAGGGGGCTGTTTAAGGTAAGACATCATGCTAAAAGCTGGGCAGGTTTCCTCCAACGTCCCGCAGAAAAATAAAAAGAAAATAAAAAATAAAAAAATTAAAAAATTAAAAAATTAAAAGTATGGAGAGGGAAGGAGGGGAAAGGATTAAAAAAAAAATCCCCAATAAAACAACCCCTCCGAAAAAGCCTCAAACGAGAGGCAAAAATTTAAAAGCCAACAACAACTGAAAAACTGAGCGCAAAATCGGTGTAAAAAGAGTTGGTTTCGTTCCGTCCCGCCGGCCCCGCCGCGGCGTCCTCCGGTGATGGCAGGCGAGGGGGCGGGGGGCGAAGGGGGAAAAAAAAAGGTAAATAAAAATAATTAAAACAACAACGAGGATCGGGAAACAAAAAGACAGGTTTCTTGCTCGCGCAGAGGCGAGGCCGGAGCGCCTGGGGAGAGAGCGGAGAGAGGCGGGTTACAGGGGTCCGGCCGCCCCGAGTCCTGCCGAGGGGCGCCCCGAGGGACGGGCGGCCGCGGGTACTCCGGCACGGGGGCCTTCGGTTGTAAATAATATTTATTATTAATAATACTGTTGTTGTTATTATTATTTTGTTTCGAACGAAGGCGAGTTGCGTGCAAGCGCCGAGAGGCAATAGTGCCCGGCGATGGGGAGAGATAAAGCAATTATTTAAAAAGATAATTGGATTAGGAATCAAAAGGAGGTACCAGAGGAGGGAAGTATAATTAATTTAAAAGCGAGCAGACGGGGACGTTTTAATTAGAAATGGATAAGAGTTAAAAAGGGAAAAAGGAAAAGGGAGAGCGCAGGCACCCGGGCGAGCGGCTGCCGGCAGCCCGGCCCGGACGGCGGCGGGGACCGGCCCGGGGCCGGGGGACACACGCGGGACCTCTCGGCCGCCGGATCGGGAGGCAGCGGCCGGGCTCGGTGGCAAAAAGCAGCAGATAAACGTGGACGGGAGGAAGGGGCGGAGAGACCCCGGGCGGTTATCCCCGCCGAGCCCCGAGGGCGGCCCCCGATGCCGAGGCCGGGACACCCCCACCCCCCGGCCGCATCGCGGGCATCCCGGCCCGCGGGGCGGTAAGTTTTGGGCGGGAGTGAGGGGCACCCCCCGGCGGGCCGGGCGGCAGCGCCGCGACCCTGCGTTGCATAACTTTGCCGGGGAGCGCGGCGGAGCGGGACCGTCCCGGGCGGCGAGAGGGGAGAAAGCGGGAAGTAGAGGGAAGTAAAAAAAGAGAGATAAAGAGGAAAACCCCGGGGAAGCCCCGGACCGGCCGTGCCCACCGCCCGCACACGCACGCACGCAGTCCGGGTGCGGGTGCCGCGGGCCCGCTCCGTCCCGCCGACGCCCGCCCGCCCCGTCGGGGAGCGCGGTGCCCGCCGCCCCCGCCCGCCTCACCTGCGCGGCCACCTGCGGAGCGACGGCCGCGGCGGGGGCTGCGCGCAGGGCGGAGCGGGCGGGGGGCGCGGAGGGGGCGGGCGTGGGGGGGTCAGGCAGGTGAGAGGCGGGGTGGGGGGAGGAGGGCCGGGGGAGGGGAGGGGGGTGTCGGGGGGACAGGATGCCCGAAGCCGAGCCGCGCACCCCCAACTTGCCGGGGCGCTCCGCGTTACCTTGCCGGCGGCCCGCGCTGTCGGGGCGATGGAGCCACGGCCCTGATGAGGATTGATCACCTACCCCCGGCCCTAGCCTTGTATGTGCGCGCAAAGCATCTGCGTAACCAGCCCAGCGCCAATCCCCGGCCGCTCCCCTCCTGACTGACAGCCGCCCGGGCAATGGCAGCGCAGGGCGCCGGCTCCCTCCGCGCCCCCCACCCCCCGCCCCGCGCCGTTCCGCGCCTCTCCGCGCTCCCCCGCGCACCCGCTGCCGACGCGGCCGGCCCGGCCCCGGCGGTGAGGCGGAGCGCTGTCCGGGGGAGTCGGGGGGTGGGCGCGGAGGACCCCGCGCAACCTCCGCAGAGGGAATGGAGGAGGTGCGGGGGTGGGTGGATGGGAGGGGTGGGAATCGTTAGAGAAGTTGTGCTGAGGGACACCGCTCCGCGGCCGCGTAGCTCTGCCCGCTCCGCCGGCAAACCCCTGCGCCGCTCTGAGCCCCAACCGTCCGAGGGCACCGCGGAAAAGTTTCGGCCGCCGCCTGCGCCGCCGCGGAGGACGCTCCTGGAGGGGGGAGGAGGTGTGGGAACGGGGGGGGGGGGAGCGGGGTCCTGCCCCACCCCCCAGGTGTCTGGAGGCTCGCCTAAAGTTTGTGCTTTAAAATAATAAAAAAGCAGCGGCCGCACCTCTCCCCGCGCGTCCTGAATTCAGGGGCTGCTCCGCGCCGCGGGGGGCGAGCGGGCCGGGGCGGCTCGGAGCGGGGCGGTAGGTACAACGGAACTCGCCGCTCCGCGCCGCTCCGCGCAGCCAGACTCGTTGCCCGCAGCGGAGGTGAAAGCGGAGCAGAGCGGAGCCGGCGCGGAGCGGCGGCATTGGGGCGCGAAGGGGCGCGGAGCGGGGCGCTGCAGCCGCGCAGGCGGCGGAGCGGCCCCGGACCTCTAACGAGGGCTTCGATGCGCGGCTTTTGTTGGTCTCCCCAAATCAACTCCCTCTAATTGCAGTTGGAGCTGAAAGCGAGCTAATGTTCAAAGGCGCTGCCCGCCGGCCCCGACCAAAGCGCGGTTTCCCTCCCCCCCCCCCACCTTTTTTTTTCTCTTCCTTTCCCTCTTTTTCCCAGGCGAGGAGGGAACCGTCTAATCCGGGCGGGAGGGAGACGTTGGGCCGAGGGGGGAGAGAAAAAGAGGTTTACAAGCTCCTCCGCTCGCTCGCAAAAGTCAGCGACACGGGCACTTCTCCCCGCAACAAAGGCGCCGCGGCCCATTCACAAAAAGCGAAGTGAGGAGGAGCAGGGAGGAGAAAGGGTTTGGGGGGACAATTCTCCCCCCTCCCGCCCCCAGCCCCCCTCCCCTCCCCCGTTTGCCCCGGTCCCGCCAGGGCAGTTCCCGGGCCCGTCTGCGCTCCCCCCGGCGCCGCCTTCCCATCACTTCGCCCGCCGGCGCATCCCCGGTCCTGGAGGGCAGCAGCCGCTCCCCCGCGGGTGTCTCCCCGACACCGGGGGGGAGTAACTGTGCCCCCCACCCCCTCCCGCAACCACTGCAGTTGCCCAATCCCTAATTGCGGGCGCCTCCCCGCAAACACGGCCGGGGGCTGCGGGCAGGGCGGGCGCCGGGCTCGCCGCCCCCCGGGGTGACGGTCCCGGTCCCCCCCGAGCTCCCCTATCCCCCCGCCGGACGGAGCCTGCGCCCTCCGCGCTGCGCCCAGGTAAGGTCGGCGGCCGGGCGGGGGCTGCGGGAGGGCAGGGGGCTGGGCTGCGCGTGCCCCCCCGGCCCCGGCGGCGGGGAATGGAAAGGAAGGGCAAGTGCGGGGAGGGCAGCTCGGGCCGGCCACGGGGCAGGGGGGCTCTTGTGGCCGGTTCCTGGGCCGGAGTGCGGAAGGGGGAGCACACTGGGTTTTTTTCCGGCAGCACAGTGGCCGAATTACTTTTTTTCGTATTAAAAGACAGGGACGCGCCAGCTCCCTCGGGGAGAAGGGCGATGCCCGTCCGTACCCGCGGCTCCCCCTCGACCCCAGGGACAGCCCCAGCCTTCGGGGCTCAGCCGGCTCTGGCGCCCGGCCGGGCAGGCTGCGCCGCGGGCTCTGCCGCCCTCTTCCCTCCCGAGCCTACGCTCCTCTCCGCAGCCGGGGAGCCCTCGAAGCGTGTCTCCCCCCGGACCCTCCCGCTCAGCCCCTGTATTTTTGGGAGAAGGCAGAGGGGCACGGCGGCCACCGCTCCTGCACTCCCGGCAGCCGGGCGCTCCGCGCATCCTCCGCAACTTCCACCGCACCAAAACCACTGGCGGGCACCGGGGCAGCCTCCAGCCCCCTGGCCCCGGGCCGGCACGGCCCGCGGGCACCGGCGGCCGCTCCCGCAAGGCCGGGGGCTTCCCTTCTCCACGGGGCTTTTTGTTTTGTTTTGCTTAATTTTTGGTGGGAGCAGGAGCGGATCGCAGTTGCGCCCAGAGCCTCCGGCAATGGGGAGGTGGGGGTGGGGGTGTCCCTCCCGGGACCGCAGTCGCGTCCCCGCGGGGTCCGGGCTCCCTCCGGTCCCCTCGTTCATTCAGATCTTCGCGGCAGCGCTCCTTGCGCGCCCGCGGCCGCAACGGAGCTTTGGCCGCGCATCCCCCGCGCCGGCCGGCATCGGCTCCGCAGGAAAAGTTTTCCCTCTCCCTCCCCGAGTTGCGTTTTATTAAAAACAAACGAAAAACTTTTCTCTCTGGTGGCTTTCGTTGCGTTGGCGAAGCGGCGGCGGCCGCAGCGTCGGAACCTCACTGCCCCCCGCGGGGTCGGGCCCTTCCCGGCCCCTGGGCCCCCTCCCCGGCCGGCTGAGGGAGGGAGGAGGGAGGAAGGGAGCGATGGAGGGAGTTTTCCCAGGTAAAGAGGAAAGCGGCGGTTACGGTAAGAAAGATTCGGCTTTTATTGAAAATTTTATATATGACTCCGCATTGTAATAAATAAACGAGACGAGCTCCACGAAGGGACGATGCGAGCGCGGGACACGCGTGGGGACACACGGACGGGGCGGGGTGGCGGGGCACCGGCAGGACGGGACGGGACGGGACAGGGGTACACGGCCCGGGCTCAATAAATAACACGGAGCGGCGGCGCGACCCGGGCCCAGGCCCGCGGGGGGACGCGGGTGGGCAGCACCGCGCTGCCCCGGGCCGCCCCGCTCACAGCCGCTCCCCGGGCTTTGCGCTAACCCTGGGGGAGAACCTCCCCCTCCCCCGAGTAACGCGGGGCAGCTCAGCTCTGCTCCCGGGGAAATGTAAAACTGCTGAAATAAAACACTGGTAAATACAGCACATTTTTAATAATAACTGGGGTGGATCTGACCTAACTACAAAATGTAGGTAGCTTATTAAGTATTACATATGGCAGGACTAGATGAAACCATTCCCAATGAATTATTTTTTTTTCCTATATCCCCCTCTCTAATCCTATTACGACAAAAACGTATTTATTTCAAAACTCAGCCCTCCTCCAGCTACAGAAACCAGGACAGACTTTATTTGTTCTGCTCCTTCCGCACATCTCCGGCATCACCCACCCGCCTGGGGTCTCGGCGATTTCATTTCAAACCCTTTCGGCAGGAGAGCTGAGCCCACAAGGAAACCATGGTACAACGCGAATTCGCTTGAATGGAAACCAAAAGACAACGGAGCGGGGCCTGGCACAGCCTAAGTCTGGCCTAAGAAAATGGAAAAAAGTTTAATTATTTTTTTCTTTTTCAAAACATCTTTTTTTGTGTGTGTGTTTGTTTTTCCAGTCTCATGTCGGCATTTTAAAAACGTAAGAAAGAGCCACGCTGCGATTTTGCCACCGCTGTGGGAAGGCCGCTCACTGGAGTACGCATTTCTCTTCCTTCTTGGCCATCTTGCCTTTGTTTTGCTCGAGGGTCCTCTCCAAATGCTCGTCCTCCTCCTCGGCCCTGCGGAAAGAGGCGACGAGAGGCGCGGTGAGGGGCTGCGCGCCCGTCCCGCTCACCTCCGCGGGGGCCGCGCCGACCTCCGCCACGGCTCCCGCGGACTTGGCCCAAACTTTCCGTGGGGGCCGTGGCGGGGACACCCCACCCCTTCTCCCGACTCACTGCTTCTCCTGGGCGTCCAGGTCCCTGACCAGCGCGTCCCGTTTGTTAACGAGAATAACGAGTTCGTCCAGCAAAAGCTGTTCTCGCCTCTTCTGCGCCTCGGTCTTCTGCCAGTCTGCGAGAGAAAACCGAAACAAAACAGCGCTCAGACGCCGCGGCCGCCACCGCCGGGGCGCAGCCAGCCGCGCCGGGACCCGGGGCCGCTGCGGCGGGGAGCCCGGCGTGTCCCGGCCCGGCACATCCCATCCCATCCCATCCCATCCCATCCCATCCCATCCCATCCCATCCCAATCCCATCCCGGCCCGGCTCGCTGCGCCCCGGCCCGCGGAGCACGGCTGCTCTGCCCAGCGGGAGCTACCGCAGGGACAAGTGCAGCCCGCCGGCGTTTTGCCTCCCTGCCCACCTGGCTCGGGAGAGCTCAGCAGAGAGAACTGGGCTCGTTTGGGGTTGTTTTTTGATTTGGTTTGGTGGGGTTTTTTTCCACGACTGTTTCCTGGACGGGCACCGACATTTACCAAGTTTCCCCTCCTAGGAGGAAAGCCCGCTTCCCTGCACCCTGGCTCTTAGCAGCTGGAGGAATCTCACACTGGGCACCATATGCTTCGCAGTAACTTTAAAAGCAGGTATTAGTTAATTAGCATTTTCCCCTTTGGAGTAAAAATACACTTGCTACATAATATCGCGGGGCCCCTTCACCCCCGGCGCTGGCAGCCGGGGGAGGACGGGGCAGCCTCGCTTTTCCCAAAGGGATATTTTTTGCCGCCGCTCCCCGGCCCGGCAGAGCCCCCGGCCCGGCCTGGCACGCCGCTGCCCCCGGGGCCGCCCCGCAGCCTCCGGCTCTCCAGCCAGACCGTAAGGGCTTGTCGCTGTCAGTCAAGCCCCAGCCTTCCCCGCCTCCCTCATTAAGAAGGTAAACAATGAAAAGCAGGAGCAGTAGATGATGAGGGAGATAGCAGGACAAATGAGGAGCGGGAGGGAAAGAGGACGCCGGCTCCCAAAAAAAAAAAAGAAAAGAAAAAAAAGATAAAAAAAGAAAAAGCACCGGGAGAAGGCATCTCCACCGGCCCGGCGGTGTCCTCCTCCTCCTCCTCCTCCTCCCCGGCCGCGCTTCCCGAAGGCGAAGGGGAGAGCGGTGCAGTCCTTTTGGTTTTCTCCCCGCGCTCTCCATTGCCCTGGGCGATCATGTTAAAACTCACATGGCTGGTGCTTATTCAGATAACCCGAACAATGCTCACCGCCGGTTACCATGTGAATCTTCGCAAACCCCGCAAGAATGCGGTGGTTCAAATCCCCCTGACCCCCCTCCAAAGCCAAATTTATTCAAGACAGCAAACTGCTCAGAAGCTTTATGAAAGCAAGTGGTGCTAGAGGGAATTCAGCCTTGTATTTACAAATTAAAAATTAGATGCATCATCATGCAATAAAGGTTGGAAGAGCGGCAGAAAGGCAGGAATGTGTAACCACTTCCATCGCGCCTTCGCCTTCTGCCTGGGCACACGGGCCCACGAGCAAGTTACGGGTCCGCACGCACGCAGGGAAAGCCCACGGCCAGTGTGTGCGGACACGCTTGGGAGAGGCAAACACGCGCAGCCGCCTCTTGCAAGCGGGGAGGGATTCGGTGCAGCAGCGCCAGAGCCCTTCCCGCAGCATCGGCCTGGCAGGGCGCTGCCGAAACTTCCCCAGGAGTTGGGTTTTTTCCTCTTTTCTTTTCCTTTTCCATTTTCTTTCCCCTTGTCTCTTTCTTTCCCTTTTTCTCTTTCTTTTCCTTTTTCTTTCTCTCCTTTTTTGAACATGTTGCTTCCCCTCCACCACTGTTAAGGAAGTAATTTCCAGGTGCACACAGAACTGAAACTACCAGCCAAAATTCCTGGTAATTTAAGACATCTCCTCCGCAACAAAGCCGCTTTAATTTGGGGAGAAGCCTTTAAGGTGCTAATTTTCAACCCTGTCTCCCGATTTCCACCGCTGCTTGCCCTTTCGCTCCTCTCGGGGAAGGCGCCCTTCAGTTCGACCCGTTTAAAACACGCCGCTCCGCACCTCTGCAAGTCGGAGCTCCCAAAACAGGAGGGTTTTACCCGCACAAATAAAGCCCCTGCTCCCGCAATGCAATCTCAATGCGACAAAACCGTCTTTCCGAGGGAGCAGCGGTGAGCTGGGCAGAAGAGAGAGACAGGGCAGAGAATTTCACGGGGGTTTGCTCCCTCCAGACATGGTCCCCGACTTTTAGGTTAACTTCCCCCCAGCCTCCCCGGCTACTGCTAAGTGTGCTGAGACTTGGGCTTCCCGGCACATCTGGGTACATGAAGTTCTGGATTAAAAAAGGACCCGAAATCCCCCACCTCTACCCGCACTCGATTTAATTATTTGCCAATTTTGATGGTTTCCACTTAATTGCGAAAATCTTATTTTAAAATCCTTTATTTCCCACTTCCTCCCCCCCTCTCCCCCCCCACTTCTCCAGTCTCCGCAGCAATTTTAGCTTTTGAAACAGCAAACATCAGTCAAAATATTTCGGTGCAGGTTTCGTTCAGTCCTTCTCTATTATTTTTGTCTGTGGAGTCCCTTTCTAAGGTTTTTTGTTGCCCCACCTTGTAGGCCTGTGGGGTAAATAATGTCTTTGAAGGACTTTGGGGAACAAAACTGGGTGGGTTTTTTTGTTTTGGTTGTTGCTGAATTTGCTTCTTTTCTGTGTTTGAAATATGCCACGGGAAAACTTGCCGGCAGAAATATTCCCTTGCATTTTTACTTTGTTTGCTGGAAAAGGACTCCGACTTCCCCCTCACCCCCCAAATAAAGTTACCCTCAAGTAGCAATCGGTTAAAAGAGAAACCGGAGCAAAGTATTTAAATGAGGCTTTATATGTGATTACGTTGCAATTTTGTTTCAGCCAACAAAATACTGCTGGGCAGCAGTTTTGGGACCGGTCCCTGTGCTTAAAAAAGCAACTGTGTCCAAGTTTGACTCCTACCTGTTGTGCCTTTTAAGCTAGGATTACCTATAGCACCTGTCATACAGAGTTACCCAGGCTGACTGCGGCTCTGGGAAGCTACAGTATGGGCTGTGATTAATTTGAAGATTTCAGAATAATACTGTTATAAAAGCTACACTCCGGACAAAAATAGGATTAAGCTCTAAGGCTGTATATGAGCTAAAAGTGTTGAAAGCCACAGCCCCCCCACCCCGTGCCACCGCTCACGATGGGCAGTTTAAAGTGACAAGAGTTTGCTAAATTCACGTTAAAGTAGAAATGTTTTCAATTATTCATCTTCATTGACTTCATATTGTCTTTTTCCTTTTTTTTCCCTCCCCGTTGCTTGAACTGATAATTACTTTGAGCAAACACCCGGCCCGTTCCCATAGAAATGTTTTAATAGAAACGGTCGAAAGTTCTCGTAGTAAAACCTCCAACCTCACCACTATAATAAATAAGCCCGGCACTTTGATGAAAATTAACACTAGTTTTGTAAAGAGCACATTGGGGGATTGCAGTCAGGTCTTATCTTTAGTTCCAGTCAACTAGCAATCCTGAAAGAGTTTGCATCATCATCAGAGCAGGCCATTTGATAGGATTCTGCTGCTGAACCTAATCAATCTATGGAATACTGTGGCTGCGCGGTGTAACAAAGCTAAAATAGATTTACAAATGGGGTTTTAGAGGATAAGCTCCTCCACAGGATTACATATTGATTTTAAATATAAAAAGCTTATCATATAAACCATAACTACAAAAATAGTGAACCTATGCATAAATCCTTTTAGAAGAGCACCCACTTCAAACTATAAGCCAAGAATAAATCAAGATGTACAAAATCCGAAAGAAGATCCATTTCTTGGGCAGAAAATGAACACACCACCCCAAGGTGTGCAAAAACGAACTTATCTTTTCTAAGGAGGCATTAAATCTCGAATAATAATAAAAAAAAAAGAGCAAGAGGAAAGGTGGCTGAAAGTAAAGCATCCCGCTTCTCAGCTGCTGTAAATACCAGGCTCGGAAAGGTAGCACCTTGTTTACACAAGCGCCTGGCTCCCCACCGGCCAGCCAAAATGCCTTCCCCTATGCGCCGGTTAAAGCAAACCCAGTAACCTGCAGTTTCTTTGGCCCGTTAGGCAAGGATTTCAGACCCTGCTCAGTCGGAGCAGTCTCTGCAGCGGAAAGCGGAACACTTTCTAGCTGGACCAGGCAGCACTGTAACTCTCTCTTGCCTATCTATCTCTGCGGCTGGAGGGGAGGAACAGCAAGGATGCCGGTTTTTACCACCCTCGGTCACCCATGTGTCGCACGCAAAGTGCTGGAACACCCCAAAAGGCCTTTCAGCCACCTATGCCTCCATTTTAGCGGCTGGCTAAGAGGACAGTCTCCACATCGCTGAACATTGTAACGGTCAGCACCTCCCGACGCCAGCGCTGCCCACACGCTGCCTGCACAGGCAGGGCAGGCCGGCCGCCAATGAACCGCCTTTATCTGGGATCAGCAGGCTGCTACCTTCTGCAAGGCACTCTCTTTCTATTTTTTCCCCCTCCCTGTCATCAACTAGCTAAGAAAATTGGTTGATAGATTTTTAAACAGCACAGTCAC
This sequence comes from Hypotaenidia okinawae, assembly GCA_027925045.1. NCBI lineage: Eukaryota > Metazoa > Chordata > Aves > Gruiformes > Rallidae > Hypotaenidia > Hypotaenidia okinawae. The sequence goes on along the minus strand of BSDF01000003.1, from coordinate 12,965,389 downwards.
GCGTGGAAGAGTTAGAGCAATTTACCAAAACAGTAATTATCACCTTTCAAAGACTTTTCTTCTTTTTTTTCAAGTTCCAGTTTGGGTTGGTGCGTTTTGCTTTTCTTTTACACAAACAGACCGGTCCTGTCCTGTTATATATATGTATTTTTAAATTACTTTTTTCTCCCTGCTCATGTATTTCAGGTTAGGAATTGGTGCTGGTAAAAGTGAAGTCTGTCTTTTCAACTCTTCCATGCAGTCCAAGCACTCATTAACAATTGGCTAAATGGCCTCAGAGCAGACTGCGCCGGGCTGTTTGGGCAGCCCGTATTTCTTTGGGGACACCATATTATAAATGGTCTGGTCTTACTGGTACTTCCCCAAAGTGCATCTTTGCACTCCAGTCTATGTCAGACAGAGAAAGTGACACAGCGCTGATGCACGCTTTCAGAGGCAGGGTGTCACAGATGTGTATTTTGACATTTCACAGCTATTTTCTTGGGTCAGTTTCTTCTTTAATGTGGTTTTTTTTTTTAGGTAAAAGCAGATAGCTGCTAAAACTTCCAGCTGACTAATAATCTTGCTGAAGGTTAAGGTGCTGAACACAGACTTTGTTGTATAAATAAACAAACCCAAAATTCCCCAACAGAAGAGAGAGAGAAAGAGAGAAAGACGGAAGGAGAGAAAGAAAGAGGAGAGGAAGAGGAGAGGAAAAGAGAAAAAGAAGAGAGGAAGAAAGGAAAAGAAGGGAAGAGGAGAGAAAGAGAGGAAAAGAAAGGAAAAGAAAAAATAGAAGAGAAGGAGAGAGGAAGAAAGGAAAAAAAGAAGAAAAGAGCAAAAAAGAGCAGAGAAGAGAAGAGAAGAGAGAAGAGAAGAGAAGAGAAGAGAAGAGAAGAGAAGAGAAGAGAAGAGAAGAGAAGAAGAGAAGAGAAGAGAAGAGAAGAGAAACCATTCTTTCTGGGTTTTGGCACCTCTCTCTGAATTCAGCAAAACAAAATGAAGAAAGGACAGATTTTTACTCAAGTCAATGAGTGAATGGCATAGGCTTCTAGACATTTAAAAGCTGCTGCTACAATGTTCCAAGACAGTAAAACAGATAAGAGGCAATTAAACACTGAAATTTCAGATTTATATCCAGTATCTCTTAGCTCCTCTCTGGTTTTAGAATATTGTATGTTTAAATATTTCATTAGCATGATTCCCAATGAATCTGGCTTGTCTCTGCAGAAAGCAGTGTATGTATTTGTGACTCAAGCTTACCCAAGAATACAGTGAACGTTGTCTTATGCAAAAAAAAAAAGTAACAACAGATGGAGAGATACAAAAAAACTACCTGAAACCTGCTGGTTTTTTTCCTACAAACTTATGCTCCCAGTGAAGTCTCCAAACTAATTAGAATTGATTTATTATGGATCAGGTACCTTATCAGGTGAAGAAAGAAATTACCATGGACAGTCAAAGGGTTGAGAGGTCAATACAGAATAGCAAAATCAATTTGCATTGATTAGACAAAAGGTCCATTTTACAGAGCCCAAAGGATTAACTTTTAAGCAAACATCTTTGAACTATAAGACAGCATTTGTGACTGAGAGGTATAAGCAGTGCAGCATTAGAAAACACTTAAGATATTTAAATAAGAAAATAATGCAAGCAATGGTTTAAGCTATCTGGATGTTTATTTTTTTATTATGAATCATCCCCAGGATTATTGTACAATTCACTTGAAAGCCCCATGGAAAAGATGCAATTGTTTCATTTATCCTGCATGTCAATCTTCCCATGAGTTTTCATTCAGGTAAGGTGACTAAACTCGGGAGAGTTGCAGAGAAGGGAGAAAATCTGTGCAAAGGATTGCACGAATCCTAGTGTTGCTTGTGATGAAATATTTACTTGGCAAATGTAGTGCTTTACCACCAAAGCCGATGTGACTTCTACCCCCCAGTGAAATACTGTAGTACACTAAATCTGAGACATTAAAAGGAAGGAGGTTCCCTACTGTGGGTCACCCCTTCCATTTTCTGTGGCACTGAAAGCAGTGCAGTGCTGCAGGAGAGCCAGGTGACCATCACTGCAACAACAAATAATGAACGCCAGAAAAATATTCTTTTACCTTGTCATCACTTTGTTTTCAAAGTTTATTCCAAGGAGACTCTTACTTCTTTGTCCCATACCCTGGACGTCCCCCAACCTGACCCCTCCCAAATAAAACTTAAGAACAGGATCACAGACCCGGCGTATTCGCTGTGTGTTATCAATTGAAATGACGTAAACGTCAGCATTAATTCTTAACTGGGCTTCAGAAAAGCCTCTGTGTTTGATACTTTCAGGTAGCCACCTTTGGCAGCAAGCATTTTCCCTCGTAACCTCAGCACCCAGCATTGCTCTTACCTTCAATAGCAAGCATTGCTCTTAGCTCCCGGTTCAGCAGTTCGTAGCGCCTTTCTAGGTCATGTTCTTTTTCCCTAGGCAAGTTGCAAAAGTTCATCAATATGTTAATTACTAAATCATTAAACACTTAAAAGAACCTTTAACTTACATTGATTTTAGGACTCGTAACCGACTTTTCTCTTTAACTTTAAGCTACTCCAAACAAATGATACACAAACTAAAAACCTTGCTCAGGTGCCATATTCAGTAACTGGGCCTTTCATTTTCTATAATGTCGGCTTTAATTCCATCAGTTTAACTCTATTGTGCTACAGGACGTAATTATTTCATATTCATCCTTGGAGCGGCTGTTGAGGAATGTCCTAAGTATAAAACATTCCTCTGGATCTAATGAACAAATTCCAGCATCAGCCTATTCACCAGGATAATATGACACTGGAAGTATTATCCTATATGCATTCTGCCCTAATGAAGAATGAAAATTAGACACGGGATTAGAAAGCTTAATATTTTGAAGGTAGAATCTTCTGTCAAGTTCAGACACGGATGGAAATTCGTGAGCACAGACTCTTCCCAGGGAACTTTGCAGGCATCTACGCTAGGTGGCATTACTGAAAGAAATATAACCACACGGAAAGAAGCTGGGAAAGCAGCACGGAGGACAGACCGCCTCTAAAAAAAAAGCAGCGTCTTCTCCCTTCCTCGCCCACGCTGGTGAAAAAAAAGTAGATTTGTCCTTGCTCTGCAGTATCGGTGGTACCATCGCACTGCGACTGATTCGCTAAGATCCCTTCGGCAGCCCCGTGCTGCTGAACTACTGATGGGATTGGGGATTTCGGTGAGGCAGGTAGCGACTCAGATTTTGCTCTCTCTCAGAACCATCTTTACCTGCCACATCTGAGGCACGATCCAAATCTATTTGCGCATTTCTAAAATGTAATTTTATTCTACTGTTGGGGCTTTGAAAATGTAACTGTGCTTAATATTTATATCTCTTTTTTTTTTCTTTTCACAGCTCTGGCTAATCTTGTGTCATTGCACGCTTCTCATTTTCAAGTCTGAAATATGAGAAAAGCAAGTTACTTGATGTGTTCCACAAACCATCCGTGCTACTCGCTATTTGAGGAAACATTTTGAAGACAAAATGGGAAGAAAGCAAAGAAGTTTTGCATCTATCTGCTAGGTAAATATTCCAGTAAATACATCCTTTCGTAAATACGCGTGTCTGTTTGTACTTACAGAAGAGACAGCTGGTTCATTCGTCTTATTAAGGCATTCTTCTTATTAACCAGCATGAACCATTCCTGCATCATAGCTTCTTCTTCTTCTGTGTTTCTGCCTGCAATCAAAAGAGTTTCATTACTCACGTGGCACTTCACAGATTGAGCTATATGTTTCCATTCAGGTTTTGGAGTATCGGTCTCTGGTGTCGTTGAGCATTACAAGGAGTACTCTCAAGAGGTAAAAATACCGCATGACTACAAGTTCTGCAGTCCCATGCTGCTCGCTCTGTAAATACATCCTGGAAAGCGGACATTATTCAGCACACATTTCTGTAGCCTTCACCATGCTGATATTCAGCACGCATTTCACCATGCTGATTTAAATAAACACTTTTTAAAAATACTGTAATACCGTGTCTTTAAAATTCTTCTGAGAGAACTAAGTTGCTGCTACGTTCCCAATGAAAAAAAGTTGTTGCTGTAAGGTCAACACAGGCCTCCAAACACAAAAGCAATCGTGGGCAAGACCCACTCCACCCATGCAAACCCAGTGCAGTCAGGATGACGTGGTAGGGATCAAAGTAGCTGGAGAAGACATGGTAATTCTGAACCCTTGTCCATGGGTTCAGGCTCCAAGGCATCATGTCCAATGTGCTGGTAAGAGCTGCTCTGCTGCTCAACACGCAATCAAAGAGAGAATCTGCACAAATACAAATCATTTTGGGCTCCAGGTGCCCATGTGTGTTCCCATGTGTGTACACACAGACCAGCACCCATTCCCCCAGCCCATGGCCATCAATGCCACCCAGGCAGGATCAAAGTCCTCTATAGCCTACCTGCAGGCAATATTCCACTCTACCAGACTCTGACAAGAGTTACCACCTCTGCACCATCAGGCCATGTGGGGGAAAAGCAGGCAAGCACCCAGAAGACTCCTGACTGTCCTTTCCACATAACAGGGTTGCTCAGCCAAAAGTTACTCTCTGAGCTCAGGGACTAGAGGAAACCTCATCAAAGTCCTTTGTGGAGACTGCAGGTCTGTGGTGGGTGGATATTCTCATCTCTCAAGTCAAGCTAAGGAGCAAGGACTATTTGGTCCTTATTTAATTACAAAACTCACACATTTCTTATGGTTTAAAACTGATCTGGGAACAAACCCGGAATAGTGGCAAAGGAGCATGAGCTGAGACTTACGAGTACTTCTAGCTTTGACACCGCTACACCAAGAGATCATAGGCAGATCTCTGCATTTGAGCACCACGCGTGTAATATGGGGATAATCGCCTGTGCCGATCTGGCAAGGGTGCTAGAAGTTAATTCTTTGATGTTTGTAAAGGGTTTTGAAATCTCTGATGCAAGATGCTGTATCTTATTAACGTAAGCCATAGGATCCCTAGCTGAAGAGAAGCAATTTCCAGCACCAGAAGCTGGAAAGACATCAGGAAAATATTGTCTTGCTCTAAAAGAAAGCTTTCAATTTCTGGATGGGAGCATTTGAAATGTTTGCATGTATGTGCCTGCCACATGTACGTTCACACCCCAACGCCATGGTAGGGTGCAAGCCCAGATCTGCATGGAGAACCACCTCCTCACCCAGCTAAGACCCTGCTGCATGTGAGGGAAGGTCACTGGCCTTCTCCACATTGCTCAGTGCCCACTGGTGTGGCCCATGGGCTTGGTGTATCAACACAAGGGAAAGAAAAGGACATGAACAGGGAAGTGGGTCAGCTTGGGTTGGAGCTGGTAGACCCACACAGTAAAGAGAGTTACACCATCTGGCACGCTCTTCTTTCCAATGTCCTCATATCCACTTATCGCCCTGGGAAGCTCCTGATTGATGAAACTGTTCCTAGAAGTTGCTTTTAGGGTACACGACTTGCTAGCAGTGAGATGGGAATCTCAGAGCATCCTAAAGTGGGATATAGCTTTTTTCCAAGCAGAAGCAGCAGGGTCCCAGCTCCTGGACAATCAAGCAATGAAGGAAGAAATTTGTCACATAGAAATGCTCTTCCCCAAGATCTCCAACTTGTGGTTTTGCACAGAAAATATTACACCATGGCATTTACAATAATATTCAGCAGTTCAGCAGAGAGGATTACAATTTACAGATACACTTTGCTGTTAAGTTACAGATCAAAGGCGTTGCTGTATTGTTCCATCTAACGGGATCTGCTTTTAGAAGTAGATGACAATGGATATTAGCAAGCTTTCATTGAAATGCAAAAGGTAGCTGAAATTTATCTGGACAAGGAAAAGGGCATAGGTGTGGGGGGGTTTCCCCTTGCAAAACGATCGGTTTATTCTGTGACACATGAGATTGCCACACTGCTGCTGGAAAAAGTTCTCACTACCAGACATAGTAACATTTTCATCAATTTATGACACTCGATTTGTTGGTTTTGGGGTGGTCTGGGATCTCTGGCTAAAAGATGCCATTATAAATGCAAGGCATTTCACTTTGCAAGCCTTGAAAAAGGAACAGGAGACAGAAGTTTTTCTAAGGAGTTTGACTCGACAGCGGATCTGAACTTGGATTTCATGCCGCACAATCTCACGGTAAGAACATAAACTTCTTTCTATTAATGCATTCCTCCTCAATAAAGTTAGTGGGAACACAGAATGAGAAAAGATCTAGGTAAAGCTCAGAGCTGTCGAGTCAGATCAGAACAGGTGCCTATTTTGATATTTCCATGCTGACACCGAAGCACATGCAATATCCATAGAATAGGCTGGTTTAAAAGTGAGTTAACAAAGTCTTGATTGTTTTTAAAGAATTTTTAATCTGTTTTTGTATTCGCTTTGGACCCATGTGATGCCCTGACACCGGTCATGTGATATTGGCTGTGATAGGCACAAATCCCCGGGCAGCAACAAAAGAAGAAAGAGTAAAAAAGAAAAAGCTGAGAAAAAGCTTGCAATTTGGAAAAAGGCCAATTGTACCCCGGCGAAGGCCTTTTTGATCAGTGAAATGACACATGTGTGCAATATTAATAGCATTCGATGCTGATATTTTATTTGTTGACCGTCAGCTTTTAAATTCTTGTGCATGGAGCTGAAACAGATTCTGCCCTGGCAAGCAACATAAAGATGAACTCCCATATATAAGAAATTTAAATAACTCTTTTCAGCAAATACACTACCATTGGAGCATTACTACTTTCCCCCCCAGCCACCCCCCCGCCTTGGTTGAAGGATGCACGTGAAACACTTTCAACAAAGAAAAACTGAGTGTCATTACTGCAGTGATATTGCAAGCTAAGCTGGCATTTGAAATTTCTAAGTAAAATAAATAAATTTGAGAAAAGCTTTTTTTTTTCCTTTCCCTCCCCCCAACACGGTTTCACTCTGCTGGTGGGATTGGTTTTGTTTCCACTTTTCAAGTGTAAACCAAGTATTTGACTTGCTACAAACGCTTGAAAAATTGGAACTGGGAAAATATCCGTGTTCTTCTCAGGGAAAAAAACCCCACAAACCCAACATAACTGGAAAGATTATTTAAATGAAGTGAAAAACATGTTTGAGAACAAATCGATCCCAGGCATGCAAACCCCTTATCTGAGCCAGTACAAGATGATGAAAATCTATAAACAGCCCACAGATCTTAAACTTAAATTTTTCCATAATACATGCATTACACTATTGTTTTCAATAAAAACAACAACAACAACAACAACAAAACCCTTTTAAAGCTAGTAAGTTGGACCATTACAAATTAATCCTGACTTTAATAACTGGTTAAAGACCCCTTCAGCTTTATAAGTAACAAAAAATATTAAAGCCTGTGATCACAGCGAGCTTTTCTCATTTCTTCTCTAACCATTTGTTATTTAATCCAATACTAGTAATCCAATTTGTCCATCAGACTTTTAAAGGGCAGAATGCAACTTCCCCAGCTTAGACACTTTTCAAAGTACAATATATTTTTCAAATGAATGCTGGATGTTTCATTTTTTCCCCAACTGTTCCTAGCTCTAATGTATGAGGAAAAAAAGAACAAGATGAACATTGTTCGTACTGATTAAGTAAGAGCTCATTAAAGAGCTGTCAGTGCCGTACTTTGAATATGCATGAAGCATATAATCAGATCTAGTACCGTCACTAGAGGAGAATACGGTAAGTACAAAGGATTGATTTAATTACTTAGAGTGGGCTGTGGTGGTAAAGCAGTCTTGTTAGTGCAAAAAGAAAAGGAGGTTGTATTCTGGCACGGTTAGGGGAAAAAGGCAGTTTTAGCTTCTGCCACAATACCTAATCTCAGGATAAAGCACTTTACATTGTAGCTTAAAATGAAGACTGTCAGCTTTCTAAAAAGACCAGAATTCATCTTATCTTGTTTAACCTCACCTGGTTAACTATCTAGCAGAACATATTTATTCTCTTTAACACGTAATTACGCTTATATCTTTTTATCCTATAGTTCAATAATGACTTCTGAAAACAGTCTTCAAATAAGTGCTGCAAACATCTTATCCATGCAAAACGCTGCGTAAGAGATTTGAAAAATGCAGAACCAGAAACTAAGACGAAACAGTAAGTACACGTGCCTTTATGTAAAAAGACAATACAGCTTCTAACATTGGACTTTATTATTAGGTTCTGAGGAGGATTCTGGCAAGGTTTCTCTTGTTTATTTTATTTCTCCCCCTTTTGCTTCTGCTTTCCATTTTATTTTATTTTATTAATTCTATTTAATTTTTTTTTTTCATTTCATCAATACATTCTTGTTTTATTCTTCCTCTAGGAATCCAGAGGAATTCTTTCACAGCAACTCTCAATGCCATTTTCTAATTTCATTGTCTGGCTTGAGTGGTGAAGGATGCATGCTCTATTCTTCTCTTCACTTGACATCTACCAGAATCCTCCTCAATTATTAGGAACAAGCCCAACACCAAGCTTGGAATAGCACAAGACACTAAATTCTGCCCTCAGATACGAGAAACTCCTACTGACTTCTGAGTTGCGATTCTGCGCTCTAATAGCTCCTGGGCAGGATTCAATCAAGGCTGCAGCATACAGTTTGGTGATTTTGTCTCTTACTGGAGCAAATTTTCATGATAACCAAAATCATGATTGCCAGAATTTTAATGACAGCGAAAGAAACCCCAAACCTTGCCACCCCAAAGCATCCCCCCACCCCCTTTTTTTTTTTCCTCCTGTGGTTCATCACACTTTGTAAATTGTAATTTTCCTGACCGGTATTCAAAACCAACTTGAGCCAATTTTCATCTACAATGCTCAAGAATTACAAGTGTGTTTCTAAGTTACCATTTTTGAGAACAATAAAAGGCACTAGCGCAGTTTCCAGGCAGCCTTTTAAAAATACCTTTTCCTTCGCGTTCTTCAGGATTTACAAATGGACTTTTGTTTACACTGTAAGCTAATTATTTGTTAAATATGTAAATAAGAAGCATCTTGACAAATGTCTCCTCTGAAGCAATTTGAAAAACCTATTTCTGGTTTTATTTTTTTGTCCTTTCCTGCTAAAAATACTTCCACCCCTTCTGCTCAGCCGGTTATCAGTACACATATGTGCCATTAGAGCCATTATTTTTAAGCCGTTTGGACAGCCAGTCATTAGATAAAACCCAATATGGATTAACATCGTAAAACTGTACGCTGCTAAGAAAACAGAGAAGAAAGTGCTACGGAACACTGCGAATGCCACTTAAAGGGAAGAAAAAGCAGCAACATGCAGGGACAAGATCAGTTTACAGTGTAAATGGATGAACACAGTAACTCCTCTACACTTTATACTGCTGTAAATCTGTCACGATAAGCCAATAGATTAATTTTTTAAAGAAAATATAAAATCCTTAAATGTAAACATATTTAACTGTTGTACAGAAATTAATTACAACCTCCGGAAGATAAATAATAAAGGGTTTCTATCAGCATCCCAAACCAGCCCATTCAATCTGGCAAGAAATAACAGGTTTACAGAAATCACTTTGCATGCCGTCTTAGGCAGTAATTGTTTTTAAATTTTATTTGCACTGTGTATAGTGTGTGTGCCATGGTGTCATGGTTAAACACAGAAAACTTCCCATGTCTCCCCATTTACCTCAACAGAACTACATGAAAAACAACCTACTTAAGACAGAGCCCATTCTTCACCCATTTGCTGATGTTTACACACAGTTTTAAAATAGAATAGAAGAAGCTTTCTTCACTCAACACACTTGGGTGAAGAGGCCAGCAGGAGAATGCCAGCGCATGTGAACTAGAGCGGGGCGAATAACGACAAAAACTGGCCAACTTTGCTCTGCTCTTCTTTCTGGGCTGTTTGTTAGTTAACAGAAGCTAGAGGACCACCAAGAGCCGTCCAAACACCAGAAAATTCCACAAATTTAATGGAAAGATCCTTTGAAAACCTATACCGCTGCCTTTATTTGCCTGCTGAATTAAAAAGTTTGTATTCATCCAATTGTGGGGACGAGTTTTTACGAGTTTCTGTATTAGCAGTGAGCGGACAGATTGGCTTGTTTACCTGAAGGAGAACATGAATAGCAAATAAAGAACAGTTCTAGGATGTGTCTCATCTTGTCTTGTAAGAACCTGGGGAAATTTGCTGAAATTGAAGGTGGTGTGTTTAAAACCGATAAAAAAGAATGATCTTTCCTGAAAGCCTCATCATTTACCAGTAGAACTCATCGCCACGAGGCAATGTTGAAACTAAGAGCTCAGCAAGAATGAAAACCAGGTTGAACGTTGAATATGGAAAGGCAAAGCTGTAGCAATAAATATTCAAACAAATAAACAAAAAACCATGGTAGGTAGGAATTGGATCATCCCGCTTTAGGACATGAGTTAACCTTTAATATTTAGAGGTTAAATGAATTGTTCCTTGGGGCCAGGTTAGTCTGTAACTGGTCTCAGCAGAGTTTCTGGCCCCTGCCTGGCATCAACCTGTCCATGTCCTTCCACGGGACAGTGTTCTGGACCAGACCGTGGGGCTGATCCACTGTGGCAATCGCAGCATTACCAAAAAGAAACATGGGAAGGGATGACAAACAATGCTGGGTGTTTTAGCTGACCAAGCTCACATGACTAACAAAGGCTGATGGAAGGTCTCAAACCCTTCGAAGTCAATCATGGACATCCCACTGATTTTAAGTCTCCTCATCTTGCTCACTGTGAACAGCTTATGCACAGATGAGCTCTTGTTTTTCATGCAAGTTACGGAATTTAACAAATACTTAAGAAGAAAAGCCTATACCCTAAGAAATATTCTTCATAAAGGAGGCTTACACCAGACCTTCTGCAAAATATGTCCAATCCAACTGAAAGCTACAGTGCAGATTTTTAAATTCCCAGCGTCTGCTGTTTTTCCACTTTCTAAGTGAAATTGAGGCATCCCAAAAGAGACCTATTCTGTGAAAAATCACCCTCCTCTGCTTTCAGAGGATCACCTTTGGTGGAAAAGGTCAGAACTTTCGTTAAAATAATTCTTCAAAGCTCTCAGTATCTAGATGGAACCTGCACTAGGCACCCTTAAGCATGAATGGATGGGCTCCATCTTGAGCTTTGAGACTCGCATTTCAGATTACCATACCATTCTTCCAGAATACTTCTTTCTTTCACTGAATGAGTTATTAATACAAATCACTGAAAATGAACAAGAGTAGCCACCAAGAGATAAACAGGATGTTTCGATGACTCTGCAGAAGAGCTAGCTAGCAGATGAAGCTCAAGCACAATTTTCTGAGTCTGAACTGATGGGAAAATGCCTAAGGGACATTAGAAAGGCAAATTCATGGCCACTAACTTGCTGTCTGAGAGCAGTTGAGAAGGAGACATTGATGTCCACACAATGGAGTCTCATAAAGGTAGGTAGCGACTGCCAAGAATCTGCCAGGCAGAGTTACATTGCAGTGCATTGTTTGACTCTATTTCAGCCCCCCAAAGTACTGTAACCCTAAAGGAGCTGCCACCAAGGGAACGCCTTTATCACAAGCACACATCAAATTAGCTTAATATCAAGCAGGAAACTTGTAATTTCTTTGGTTTCTGAAACATAATAAATCAGAGCAGCTATTTAAAATTTTGAGAACTGTGTAAACAGAAGGTCAGGGTTCTGACCACATCCCACTGCGTGCGAGGATTTATTCTACCTGGAGTGGGACTGACTCACAGGAAGACAAACATTTGTGGCCTGCAGTCTTGGCAACCTGAAATTATCACAGGACCAAAACTTTCACAGAAGACAATTGCCTGAAAGACCGTTGATTTTCTCTGTGTGATGAGTCAACACAGTGGCCACTAGAAAATAACAGAAAATGAACTGAAACAGAATGGGCTTGATAAAGATTACGATTATATTTTAAATATGATGTCATTAATCCAGTCCAAGGAAACACATAGTTTGTGGCCCAAAATTCAGACACCAAGACATGACGTTCAACTGAAGCATGTGGAGAGACCTGTCTTGAGGACAATGCCTTCAGAGATCACTAAGTAGAGCCAATACTTGTCCTTTGTCACCCTCTGGCATTCTTTGTACCCAAATTTTCTCATGTAGCACAGTGTCAGAAGAAGCATAGGCCTGGGAAAAGTATACATCAGACCTTTGCTTGCAGCACAGGAAACATGCACCATTAACTGACACACTCAAACCTTTGAAGCTACGGGACAAACAGTAGTTCATGCTTGGAAATTCACCAAGAAGGTGATGATGGTCTGGCATATGAAATACTCCACTTCCAGGCTGACAAGTAGAGTTGGATGCTTTGATATGATGCTCCACAGACCAGTTACCTGTTTACTTGGCAAGTGATTCTGAAGTGAGAGGCCAGTTAACTGCTGGATTGTACTTTACTAGGCATTATACTATACCGTTTTTACCAAATGTTGCCTTACTTCCTCCAGAACATATTGTCTGGGAGCTGTGAAGGGGCATAGGACAGTATAAAAGGACTTATTTAATGCATAGGGCTGAATTTTAACCCAAAGCAACTGCCTGAAGTGAGATGATGGCTAACAATGTGACCTTGTATCAGTGTTAATGAAGACACCTACTCTTACTGGGAGTTGGCAGGTTTGTACTTCTGGGATCCAAAGCTTCCCAGGGCTAACTGGGCAAGTTTAGCTAGGCTGTGGTGTCCTCGGGCCCCCCAGTTTCCAGTTTTGTCAGAAAAAGTGGTTTTGGTGGTAAATGGGAGAAAACTAAGAAAAAAATAACAGGGCTTTCTGCAGACTGCAGTGGCATCATGGGCTGGGAGCCCTGGGGTGGCGAAAGTGCCTTTCTCCTCGCCTTCTCTTTATAGGCAGGCCCTGATTGTAGAGAAAGCTAACTTCTAGGCACAAAGCCAAAGACTATGCCTACCACATGAAAGAGCATTTATACTGCAATAACACAAAGAAAGATGGAAATCAGTTAAAAGAAGCAAGTGTCTGTTGGGTCTTGCAAGACTTTTGGAAGGCTCGCAAGTCTATTCATAGTGCCTAGGGCTCTCCCAGAGTAGCCTCCTGCTACGCGGGCAGCACTGCGCTCAAGCTCTCTTCTTCAAGCTGGCTTCAAGCACTTTGTTGACAGGTTCTTTTAAGGCAATGATGAGGCTACAAGCCAGGGAAGCATGGAGAGGAAGCTGACTTATCATTCAGTCCTCCGGCAGCCAATGGCAATTCTGTGTTACTTTGAGAAAAAAATAAAAATGGTCAGCGTAGCTGTCAGGCTTCTTTAATGTTTTAATGAACTGGGCCTGGAAAGGCTGAAATACGCATGCTGCCCACATCTGGTCTTGGAAAGGTCTCCTCCTTGGTACTTCTTCCTGCCAATGGACAGATGTAAGATTGAAGAGATGTGGTGAACTAGAGAGCCAAAACTGTGAACTCTTGAGGTTTGGCATGGTGGTGTTCACTCTGTGGGAGCTTCTCAGCCGTGGAAATGCTGGGTATTTGGAAAAATACATCCATATGGTCTTCCTTTACCAAAAGTAAGTCAAGATTGCTTCTCAGGAACTGCTAATGGGAAGAGATGGAGAATGGAGAGGAAACAGTTTGCCTATAAGAGACTGTGGAGGCAACATGACAGAAGGGAAACTGGAAAAAGCTTGACAAGCCTCAGGAACTCAAGAATTTCTCCATCGCTCATAAAGTGGATTAATTCTGGCAATGACAAAACCAGTACTTGTGCAGAAATATGTGTATGAAAGATCCAAATGCTGAAGATTGGAAAACAGCTTACTTGTGTGCTAGTTTATTTGCACTAAAACTGTTAATGAATGGCTTTGAACTGCATGGATTCAGTACTAGCAGGCATTTCTACAGAGCTGTGGGGGCTGTAGGTCTGTCAAGTCACACTTGGATGCAATGTCGAAGCACAGTTATCATTTTGGAAACAAGATCTCAAGTATAATGTTCTTGCATTTCTTTCACCCAAGGTTTTGGTAGTTGCCCAAACTCCTATTACCATAACCTTGGTAGCAAGGTAACATTCCTGAACATTGTAGAGAGAAGTATCTCATCAAGAGCTATATTACTACTACTTTGCCTCAAAAAAAAAAAACCCAAAACAAACCACCAAAACAGTAACTACCAATGCAGAATTTTGTGCACTGTTACCATGTTACAATAAAAATAGCACCAGGTCTTGTGCTTGTGCTTTATTTTGAACAACACAAACCGCTATTAGTAATATTCTTCTAGCCTCCTGATTGTTGGATATTTCCAGTAGGGAATACTCACAAAATAAACACCAGCAAAAAACCAAAACAGTATCTCATATATATCATTCATGCATTTAGAAGGTTCTAAAATTATTTAGCTTATCTTTTACACAAAATGTAAAATATTAAGTGGTAAAGATGTTCACAGAATGGTTTGGAAGGGATCTTAAAGATCATCTAGTTCCAAACCCCCTGTCATGGGCAGGGACACCCTCCACTAGACCAGGTTGCCCAAAGTCCCATCCAACCTGGCCTTAAACACTGCCAGGGAGGGGGCAGCCACAGCTTCTCTGGGCAGCCTGTGCCAGGGCCTCACCACCCTCACAGGGAAGAATTTCTTCCTAATGTCTGATCTAAATCTACCTTCCTTCACCTTAGGGCCATTACCCCTTATCCTATCATTACTTGCTCTTGTAAAGTGTCCCTTTCCACCTTTCTTATAGGCCCCTTTCAGAGAAGGACTTCTCAAGGCCGAAGAAGCCAAACTCTCTCAGCCCATCTTCATCGGACAGGCGGTCCAGCCCTCTGATGATCATCACAGCACTCCTCTGGGCTCACTCCAACAGGTCCATGTCCTTCTTGTTCTGGGGACCCCAGAGCTGGATGCAGTAATATTGCTTTGAGGGATACTTTTAAATTTTCTATCTTGCCAGAACTGCCGCTGTTATACCACCCTTTCTCTTGCTGTGCTTCAGCATGTGCACCTTTGTCTTTCACAATACGGTTGGATATTTCTCTACCATCTCATGGTTCGGCAACTTTTCAGTCCCCTTGAGATTAATCACGTTGTGCTAAGCAAAACAGTGGTGTGTATGGAAAGCAGGGCTGGCAAACTACTATAAAAACTATGGTGTCATTAATTCATTCTGTCTGATTTCCTTAAGATATGAATAGACCAGGAGGATTTCAATATCTAGCCACAACTTTCTCCCTATGTATATACACGGTATTTTTCACACTGGCTGCCCGTGAGCCTGAAGACGGTGACAAAACCAATTTTTAAATGGCATTCATCTCTTGGGCAAAACTGAACATTCATCATTTTCAGAATACAGATCTGCCTTTACTTTTAAGAATTCCAAAGAGAATTATGAATTCAATTGTTTTTGAAAGACAAAACTTGGCTTGGGGAGTTGGATGCCTCCTCCTAGCTTATCCCTCCCTCCCCCAGTGCAAATTTGTATTACAGACTGGCCGCTTCCAGCAAGAAGCATTCAAGACTGTATAATGCAGACTGGTAAATACAGCTTAATAATCAGGTTTGTGAAGGTGCAGAGCATATAAGGGATTTATTTTTGATAGTGAATCTATACACATATATATCATCAGGCCCCCATTGAGAAGCAGACCACTCCAAGTGATTAATATAGCTAAAGGGGGGCAGATAAGAGATCAATGACAAAAATCACCTGGTAAAAAAAAAAAAAAAAGTAAAAGGTGTTGCATTAAAAGGGCTTTTACTTTGCATGTGAAACAATACCAAGAAACCTGTATTTTAGCACTTGTACTCAACAAGCACTCCAAAGTATGCCAGGATGAGAACAGAAACCCATCCTTTCTAATAATCTTGTGACAAAAGCTAAAAGACATCATCCTATTAACTAGCGATCTCAACTGCTAATGCAGAGTACTTCCTGGTGCCTTTTATGTAGAATGCCGCTATTAAAAAACCACTAAACATTCACTGTGAACAACACAGAATCATTCATCTTTTATCAGCATCTCTTGTTAGAGGAGTATGAGAGGGGCTGAAGGTGTCATTGATATTATAGAGTGGAAATTAATCAGAAATTTTTCTCATATTTTCCTCATCACACTCATTTACTTTTGTACAAATTTCCCCCTGCTAAAAAGTTCATACCCAGCCCCCTGTTGTACGCTTTTAAGTTGAGAATATTCAACGAGTGCGTCAACTGAAAGGCACCAGGTCCTAACACAAAAAGCATTCGAAATTCTCATTTAGTTGTCTTTATTTTGCTAGCGCCATGTGGTCCTTGAAGATGTAGAAAACACGGGAAGCCGAGTAAAGATCAGAGCAAGCTCATTAGCATTCTGACAAAATTGGAGTGGTGGAGATGTATAGTTTGACTAGTTTGTCGTTTTGAAAGCTACCGGTGGTAAGCTTTCTATTTCATTGTGCTTTTGTCTTTTTTGGGGGTTTTCAACGCAGCGGGGTGGTTGTTAGCCTAGGTTTTCACAGTGCATTGTGGGAACCTTGCCTGCACATTCAGCCTATATAGTATCATTCGAGTTCAAGTCAAAAAGTTTTTGGGTTTTTTTTCCCCCCTATTTATTTCATAATCACCTATGCTAATGCATAATTGTTGCTTGGCTGTCAAAACCCGTCCTGCCCAACACCTGGTTTATAAAGTTTAAAAAAAACCAGCACCAACAAACCAAGCGCCCCTAAATAAGATACAATCTGAGCTGTATTTAAAAATAAAACCTTTTAGACGAGTCACTCATTTTCTTCAAAGACAAGATAAGAAGAAATTAATTTAAATTCCACTGTTTACAATAAACTAGAAATGAATTTGAGACAGATCCAGTTGATTAGAATTCAAAAGAGCCTCTTTCACCGTAAAAGATTCCCAATTCTATTTCAGAGCCTCTTTCTTGAAGAAAAGATGGGTTTATGCTCCAGAATTATGTAAATAATGAATTACCTCTTAGAAGACCTAATGAAGTTATTACTCTGGTCAGTTGATTATTTCTTTTATATATATATATATACATATATATATATTTTAAACATAAGGCTCACTTTGAAGGGCTAAAAGGGCTACATTAATGCTGCTATTCAACATGAACGTTTCCCAAGTAGCAATGAAATGGATAAAGGTCTTTTTGGATGAATTTATCTGCTAAATCCTTGTGGTTGCCCTCCTATCTTGGATGATGACCCACAAGAATGTCAACAGCTCATTTCCCAGAGAGCTGGAAAGAGTCGCTACACAAGCCATAATCTGCACGTTCTCAAAGAACCGTTTCAAACATTACATTTCACAAGCTGTTTAAAGAGATTTTTTTTTCCTCTCTCTCTCATCTCCACTATCCTACCAGTACTCTGGACATCAGTGCTTTGGAAATGAGGGCTTTAACAAAGTTGAAATGTGACTTTTTACGTATTGTGTTGGTGGGTTGTAAATATGTGCACACACACATACGCACACTGTGCAACACGTGAGCGCCCATGGATTCCCACGCGCTGCAAATTCGCATCGTTAAATTCTAGCCACTCTATGGCAGGGACAAGTAAATGCTAAGAGTCAAAATACATTAAGTCACACCTAATTTACCCATTGAAGTTTTGTTTGGTTTTTTTGGTTTTTTTTTCTCTTCATATAATGTGTGTAAGGCTGCCAAAATTGCAGATATCCCTTTGGTAGAAAAGGATAAAACCCAGCTTGAAAGGAGTTACAATAGTCTAGATTTGGATACAGTAAATTTTACAATGGAGTGGGGATTAAAGATTTATTTACTTAACAAGGGGGAAAGGATAAACAAATATTAAGAGCTGCTTTATACAAAACCTTCAAAATTCTTTTTGTCATGCACTCAGATAGCATCATTATATTTGTCAAAACAGCCTTACAGCTGCAGTCAGCCTCTGCTGATCAAGAAAAAGAAACCAAAAAACAACGGTCAGGCCAAAGGAAGAACACTGGTCTTTAAAAACAAAACAAAACAGAAAGAGTACAAGCAGGTAAGTGCCTGAAGATAGAAAGCTCTGAAATACCTCCACAGCCGTGTGGATTGACAGATCTAAATTTTCCCATCATATTTAAAATCTAATTTAATTCCTTGCCATGTGAAATACATGAAATTTCATCACAGGAGATGTTGCAATGTGTAAGTTATGCACCAAGAACTATATTCCCCCCCCCCCAACTAAAACCAACCCCCAGCCCTGAGAATTAAATAGCAGGTGTTATTTTAAGCTTAACAAAAGGCAGAATATTTTGCCAGCTCCAAGATGCCACCTTTATTTCAAATCTGCTTTTAATCGCTCAGTTCCTTTTCACTCAGGTTTTCCAACTCCCAGCAGAGGCAAATACCCTGAAGACTGTTATCTGTCCAACAGTAAAGGCGACTGAAATATTTTCTATACTTTGCAATGTGCTTATAGCTGCAAAATTATTTATCTCCTTCACTGCATTCTACTACGAAAGTTTCCTCCAGAAGAATTGCCGGGACCAGCCATATCAAATTAGAGGGCAGTCAGGAGTGTCTAAGTCCAGCTTTAAAACAAATATCATAACAATTACTTAGCCATATGGAAAATAGGGTATGTCTTTCCTGAAAGCTTTTATACATTTTCTATCTCAAATTTCAACTTCATTAGAAACTATTTCTGACTAGCAAGCTGCAAGATTGCTAAATATCTAACTGCTAACTCACCATGAAGAAAGAGGCTCTTTTGAATGGCAGAACTTTTCCAAGATGCAAATGAACAATAATCTAATTTTGAGAGTAAATTAACTGAAGGATTCATTTTAATATGTTTCAAAGTCTCCAAAATTAAGTGACAGTCACAACCTATGCAATATACACACGTACGTGTGCTCATGCTCATGTACACACGCTAACACAGCACCCCCGCTACACCCAACTCCCATCTTCAGAACTCACATTGTACTTATGTTTAGGTTCCTATGACTTAAAGGCCAGATGTTTCACAAATGACCAACAATTGGAGGTTAGAATAAATTAATGACTGATTTCTAGGCTTTGATGGAATTAAGCATACTTCTTTTCTCAATGTGCCATGTGAATGTTCCCCCGTTAAACTTTTTTTTTTTTTTTTTTTTGACAAGTGAGGCCACCCGGCAGAAAACAACTGATGCAAAACCCAGGAGTAATCCCTCTGTTTAGTTCAACACTGTGGTTAGCCTTAACACTGCCTCTATTATCCAATGGATTTAGAGAAACTTTCATTTATTTGTTGGCCTCAGTCTTCCAACTTTGTTGCCTTCTTTTAAAGGACCCAAGACCCATTCCTATGTAAATACATTTGCATAGGGCCACAATGAAACTTTCTGGGGCTCAGATTAAACTTGCAGAACTAGATAGCTGCGCAGCGCATATTTGTGATCTTCACCTAAGTACTTTCACAAACACATGCCAGTAAATGAAGTTGATGTCAACTCTGGCTACAGGAACGCCTCGAGTTTTAAAAGAAATGCTCTGTCGCAAACCCTGTACCAAAGCCCGAGTGATGAAACAACTGGCAGACACAGCACCCAAATGCGAAATTACAATATGTATAATGAACAAAAAGTCCTTTTCATTTAGGAGCTGTTAAGATCAGCACTTTATTTGCTGCAAAATGTCACCTTCTCTCCTAACCTGTTCCTGTTCCGGTAAGACAACAGGTTCCCTGTTGTAAAAGTGATGATTCATAGCTGCTTGGTTTTTCACTTGTTTTATTTTCTTGCTGCCTCTGTTTATAAAGAGCACCTAGGGTATAATGTATTATTATATACTGTACACAATGCAGCCTTCTTGCAGCCAATTAAAATATAAAGCTTTGCATCCAGCAAGTCTATTAGGAAACAGCACCAGGATTAATCCCTGCAATTACCACCCTCAAAAAATGCTGGTGGACACTCTGTGCAATTTCTCTATTCCCACATACAAAATGCCAATACCTTAGAGGTTTATGTTCTGTAAGAGAGGCACTATGGACCTAAAGTATACACTAAGGACTGGTTTTGTAATTTTACTGGCATTGATGACTGTGGGCCAGGAGTTGCAACTGAATATACTCTTTTGGTATGCATTTAAGCAGATAGCACCTTCTGCCAGGGGCTCAGTGGACACACTAATTCCTTGATTTGCAGTACAGTCTGTTTTAATCTAAACAGCTTTGTTTACATAACTTTAAATAAAAATAATAATACAGCATTATTCAAGTCCATTACTACATCAATTAAAAAAATGAAGCCAAATGTATCAATCACATACAGAAATAAACTAGCCACTACAAAATTACTTGCATAACTAGAAGCATGCTAATGAAGGCACAAATCATAAACCAATTCTGATTTACACTTCATTTTCCTTATTCCTGAGTTCATGGCGAGCCTCTGCTGCCCCGTGTAAATACCATATACAAACGCAATTTCTCTCGTTGGACTAAGCACATCAATACAAAAGCAAATGAACTACCAAAGTGCCCTAATTAACAATTTTGCAAGTGAATGCAGACATCAGTGCCACACTGCAGCCATTAAAGTCTATTCCTTGCCATATCTGTTTCTGTTAACATTTCAATAGACCAATTAAATGACCTTTCTCCCCCTCAAACTCAATTAAGCTATTTGAACATCAATTGATAACTTACCATGTATTTATGCAAAATGTGCAAGCAAGAGATTCATTTTTTTCAATCCTAATGATGTTTTGAAGAAGAGAAAACTATCTTAACTATCCTGTCCTGGTATTCCATGGAGAGAGGGCCAGAGATGGGAACTGCCTCCCAGGGGAGCCTGGTGGGCACACTGGCATTGTGGCAGGCGGTTTGGGGAAAGCAGGTGTGAGGCAGATATTTTTCTTCTATGCCATTTGGTCCCTACCAGGCAGCTGCCTTGGGAGGTCAAAAGAAAGCAGACACAGCCATCTCTTTCAGCTTGTTGGAGTATCACATCGCTGGGTCACAGCCAGCACACTGGTAGGTGGCACAGGGTCACATCAGCCAACTTGTAGATATCCAGAACTCTGATTTTTTTTGTTTGTTTGTTTTCTTTTTTTTTTTTTTTTTGGTCTTGAGTTTTTACATCTTGTTGTATAGTGAAAAAAAAAAAAGCCAAAGGGTGCCCCGACGCACACCCCCACCTTTCCGAGCATCACACGGTATCTACAACAATTGACTTCAGCCTGGGTGCCCCATGGTAACAAGAGGTGATTTGCTGACATTTGCATTTTCCCAAGGGGCTTGCTACACCGTTGTTTGTCACAAATTCAGGGGACTTGAGCGGAAGGAGTAAAGGCAACACTCTGAATTCTTTGCTCATGTTAAGGGCTAGATAAGGGTCAGCGTCTCCTCTTTAAGAGCTGGCCTTTGCTTCTCAGCACAGGTAAACAGTTCCCCCCAGGGTGTGTAGACAGGGACTGAAAGCAAGGGGATTTATTTAAAATAAGACCACCACATCTAGGAGAAAGGCATTTTGATGCTGCTGCTGGGACTAATTTAAGTGAGAAATATAAATTCATCGGCTTCAAGAATAAAGTAGATGATGATAAATCTTCCAGGAAAAATGAGAAATAACTATTTGTCATTCAAATGAAAGTATTTTAAGTACCTATTCCCTCTCAGTAGCCTTTTATATATATTATATATTTAAAATATATATTAAAAAATATATAAAAATATATTTAAGTACCTATTCCCTCTCAGTAGCCTTTTATATATAAATATATAAAATTTTAGATTAGGAAGAAATCAAGCAGAAAACACAGAAGTGAAGGGAGGGTATAAATTGTTTACCCTTCCTTATGTCTCAAAAAACCAGTTGTACCTGAACAAATAATAGAAAAACCCCAAACAGTAAGGCCCAAAAGTAATCTTTCTTAAATTAGAAAAAGAAAAAAAAAAGGTAAAAAGAAACCATGCTAAAAAAACCCGCCACCAACAACAACCCACCCCAGATCTTTTTCAGAATTCTTTGAAGATGGGTAGGAGAGAAAATGAAGATCCAACTCTAACAATTCTATTTGAAGTTTTAGTTTGAATCCCTTAAAAAAAAAATTCTAGTGGCACCCTGGGATAGTTCAACAAAGGCCTGGTTTCTGGGAAAAAAGCATTGTCCCTTTCAGAATGTTAATCTGGTATATCACTTGCTACTACACCCCAGCATGTACTTTTGCTCATATCGACAATTAAAAGAATACATTTATTAAATAGTCTTATCACTGGATGTTATAGCTTGTAATTCATGCTAACTAGATAACCAAAGTAAATTTTATTTAAATTCTCATTTCTTTGTGAAACTTTGTAGATGGTGCATATCTCATGATTAACGGACAACGTCTAAAGCATCCCGTCCTCTAATCTTCCTAAAATCCCTTTTCATCCGATTGTTTAAGACTGCTTGAAAGGCTAACACCAAGCCTAAGACTAGTGCACATTTGGGGGAGGGGAGCCTCTGTAGGTTAGCTAATTAAACTGTTTGTCTTCTGAAACATTTAACTGGCTTTAGAGATTATTCTAATTAAGAATGATGTTAGATGTATTTTTTAATGTAGCTATTAAAATTAATCATAATCCAGCAATCTCATGTGCTGAACTATGTAAATAGAGATGTGCTTCATTGAAATCCTGCTGCATTTCCTTTATTTGGGAGCGGATCGTCGCAGATTCTCTGAAGCACGCATCAGCATC